>CATKUP010000008.1:3761571-5015428 GCA_949786385.1 Onychomys leucogaster
AGAACAAAAGAACGGTGTTTCCTACACATATGGACCATATCTAGTCCAACTCTTCTTCTGAAACTGATACAAAGCACTGACCATCTAACATCCATTGCTTGTCAGTTAAGATGAGAAACGCGTGAACTTCATGAACTATGTAGTTCGTTTGAGCTGAAAAGTGACTGCCCTTACCTGAAACGAAGTCTTGCCTGTAGGAAGACTCAGAGCCTGGGATTTAACTCCATTTCTGAAGTCAAGCACACAGCATAGTTCTCATCCATGGATCACACTCTGCTTTAGAGCAAGAAGCACACTCTTGCTTTCTAGAGTCTCTAAGACAGCAGGAAATCTGAGTGTGCCCAGAACAAAAGAACAGTGTTTCCTACACATACAGACTATATGTACTCCAAATCTTCTTCTGAAACTGATAGAATGCACTGGTCCTCTAACATCCAGTGCTTGTCACTTAAGATGAGAAACGTGTGAGCTTTGTGAATGATGTAGTTCCTTTGAACTGAAAAGTGACTGCCCTTACCTGAAACGAGGTCTTCCCTGTAGGAAGACACAGAGCCTGGGATTTAAATCCATTTCTGAAGGGAAACACACAGCATAGTACTCATCCATGGATCACACTCTGCTTTAGAGCGAGAAGCACACTCTAGCTTTCTAGACTCTCTAATACAGCAGGAAATCTGAGTGTGCCCAGAACAAAAGAACGGTGTTTCCTACACATATGGACCATATGTAGTCCAAATCTGCTTCTGAAACTGATACAAAGAACTGACCCTCTAACATCCAATGCTTTTCAGTTAAGATGAGAAATGTGTGAGCTTCATGAACGATGTAGTTAGTTTGAGCAGAAAAGTGACTGCCCTTACCTGAAACGAAGTCTTGCCTGTAGGAAATCTCAGAGCCTGGGATTTAACTCCATTTCTGAAGTGAAGCACACAGCATAGTTCTCATCCATGGATCACACTCTGCTTTAGAGCAAGAAGCACACTCTTGCTTTGTAGAGTCTCTAATACAGCAGAAAATCTGAGTGTGCCTGGAACAAAAGAACGGGGTTTCCTACACATATGGACCATATGTACTCCAAATCTGCTTCTGAAACTGATACAAAGCACTGATCATCTAACATCCATTGCTTGTCAGTTAAGATGAGAAACGCGTGAGCTTCATGAAGGATGTAGTTCGTTTGAGCAGAAAAGTGACTGCCCTTACCTGAAACGAAGTCTTGCCTGTAGGAAGACTCAGAGCCTGGGATTTAACTCCATTTCTGAAGTCAAGCACACAGCACTGTTCTCATCCATGGATCACACTCTGCTTTAGAGCAAGAAGCACACTCTTGCTTTCTAGAGTCTCTAAGACAGCAGGAAATCTGAGTGTGCCCAGAACAAAAGAACGGTGTTTCCTACACATAAGGACTATACGTAGTCCAAATCTTCTTCTGAAACTGATAGAATGCACTGGTCCTCTAACATCCAGTGCTTGTCAGTTAAGATGAGAAACGTGTGAGCTTTGTGAATGATGTAGTTCCTTTGAACTGAAAAGTGACTGCCCTTACCTGAAACGAGGTCTTCCCTGTAGGAAGACACAGAGCCTGGGATTTAACTCCAATTCTGAAGTGAAAAACACAGCATTGTCTCATCCATTGATCACACTCTGCTTTAGAACAAGAAGCACGCTATTGCTTTCTAGATTCTCTAAGACAGCAGGAAATCTGAGTGTGCCCAGAACAAAAGAACGGTGTTTCCTACACATATGGACCATATCTAGTCCAACTCTTCTTCTGAAACTGATACAATGCACTGGTCCTCTACCATCCAATGCTTGTCAATTAAGATGAGAAACGTGTGAGCTTCGTGAAT
Organism: Onychomys leucogaster; assembly: GCA_949786385.1. Lineage (NCBI taxonomy): Eukaryota > Metazoa > Chordata > Mammalia > Rodentia > Cricetidae > Onychomys > Onychomys leucogaster. The sequence goes on from CATKUP010000008.1 coordinate 3,763,422, forward strand.
GATGTAGTTCATTTGAGCAGAAAAGTGACTGCCCTTACCTGAAACGAAGTCTTGCTTGTAGTAAGACACAGAGCCTGGGATTTAAGTCAATTTCTGAAGTGAAACACACAGCATAGTTCTCATCCATGGATCACACTCTGCTTTAGAGCAAGAAGCACGCTCTTGCTTTCTAGAGTATCTAATACAGCAGGAAATCTGATTGTGCCCAGAACAAAAGAACGGTGTTTCCTACACATCCGGCCTATATGTAGTCCAAATCTTCTTCTGAAACTGACACAATGCACTGGTCCTCTAACATCCAATGCTTTTCAGTTAAGATGAGAAATGTGTGAGCTTCGTGAACGATGTAGTTAGTTTGAGCAGAAAAGTGACTGCCCTTACCTGAATTTAAGTCTTGCTTGTAGGAAGACTCAGAGCCTGGGATTTAGCTCCATTTCTGAAGTAAAACACACAGCATTGTAATCATCCATTGATCACACTCTGCTTTAGAGCGACAAGCACGCTCTTGCTTTCTAGAATTTCTAATACAGCAGGAAATCTGAGTGTGCCCAGAACAAAAGAACGGTGTTTCCTACACATATGGACCATATCTAGTCCAACTCTTCTTCTGAAACTGATACAAAGCACTGGTCCTCTAACATCCAATGCTTGTCAATTAAGATGAGAAACGTGTGAGCTTCGTGAATGATGTAGTTCATTTGAGCAGAAAAGTGACTGCCATTACCTGAAACGAAGTCTTGCTTGTAGTAAGACACAGAGCCTGGGATTTAAGTCCATTTCTGAAGGGAAACACACAGCATAGTTCTCATCCATGGATCACACTCTGCTTTAGAGCGAGAAGCACACTCTTGCTTTGTAGAGTCTCTAATACAGCAGGAAATCTGAGTGTGCCCGGAACAAAAGAACGGTGTTTCCTACACATATGGACCATATGTAGTCCAAATCTGCTTCTGAAACTGATACAAAGCACTGACCATCTAACATCCATTGCTTGTCAGTTAAGATGAGAAACGCGTGAGCTTCATGAACGATGTAGTTAGTTTGAGCAGAAAAGTGACTGCCCTTACCTGAAACGAAGTCTTGCCTGTAGGAAGACTCAGAGCCTGGGATTTAACTCCATTTCTGAAGTCAAGCACACAGCATAGTTCTCATCCATGGATCACACTCTGCTTTAGAGCAAGAAGCACGCTCTTGCTTTCTAGAGTATCTAATACAGCATGAAATCTGATTGTGCCCAGAACAAAGAACGGTGATTCCTACACATATGGACCTTATGTAGTCCAAATCTTCTTCTGAAACTGATAGAATGCACTAGTCCTCTAACATCCAGTGCTTATCAGTTAAGATGAGAAACGTGTGAGCTTTGTGAATGATGTAGTTCCTTTGAACGGAAAAGTGACTGCCCTTACCTGAAACGAAGTCTTGCCTATAGGAAGACACAGAGCCTGGGATTTAACTCCATTTCTGAAGTGAAACACACAGCATTGTCTCATCCATTGATCACACTCTGCTTTAGAACAAGAAGCACGCTATTGCTTTCTAGATTCTCTAAGACAGCAGGAAATCTGAGTGTGCCCAGAACAAAAGAACGGTGTTTCCTACACATATGGACCATATCTAGTCCAACTCTTCTTCTGAAACTGATACAAAGCACTGGTCCTCTACCATCCAATGCTTGTCAATTAAGATGTGAAACGAGTGAGCTTCGTGAATGATGTAGTTCATTTGAGCAGAAAGGTGACTGCCCTTACCTGAAACGAAGTCTTGCTTGTAGTAAGACACAGAGCCTGGGATTTAAGTCAGTTTCTGAAGTGAAACACACAGCATAGTTCTCATCCATGGATCACACTCTGCTTTAGAGCAAGAAGCACGCTCTTGCTTTCTAGAGTATCTAATACAGCATGAAATCTGATTGTGCCCAGAACAAAGAACGGTGATTCCTACACATATGGACCTTATGTAGTCCAAATCTTCTTCTGAAACTCACAAAATGCACTGGTCCTCTAACATCCAATGCTTGTCAGTTTAGATGAGAAATGTGTGAGCTTCGTGAACGATGTAGTTAGTTTGAGCAGAAAAGTGACTGCCCTTACCTGAAACGAAGTCTTGCTGGTAGTAAGACACAGAGCCTGGGATTTAAATCCATTTCTGAAGGGAAATACACAGCATAGTACTCATCCATGGATCACACTCTGCTTTAGAGCGAGAAGCACACTCTAGCTTTCTAGACTCTCTAATACAGCAGGAAATCTGAGTGTGCCCAGAACAAAAGAACGGAGTTTCCTACACATATGGACCATATGTAGTCCAAATCTGCCTCTGAAACTGATACAAAGCACTGACCCTCTAACATCCAATGCTTGTCAGTTAAGATGAGAAATGTGTGAGCTTCGTGAACGATGTAGTTAGTTTGAGCAGAAAAGTGACTGCCCTTACCTGAAACGAAGCCTTGCCTGTAGGAAGACACAGAGACTGGGATTTAACTCCATTTCTTAAGGGAAACACACAGCATAGTTCTCATCCATGAATCACACTCTGCTTTAGAGCAAGAAGCACGCTCTTGCTTTCTAGAATATCTAATACAGCAGGAAATCTGATTGTGCCCAGAACAAAAGAACGGTGTTTCCTACACATACAGACTATATGTAGTCCAAATCTTCTTCTGAAACTGATAGAATGCACTGGTCCTCTAACATCCAGTGCTTGTCAGTTAAGATGAGAAACGTGTGAGCTTTGTGAATGATGTAGTTCCTTTGAACTGAAAAGTGACTGCCCTTACCTGAATTTAAGTCTTGCTTGTAGGAAGACTCAGAGCCTGGGATTTAGCTCCATTTCTGAAGTAAAACACACAGCAGTGTAATCATCCATTGATCACACTCTGCTTTAGAGCGACAAGCACGCTCTTGCTTTCTAGAATTTCTAATACAGCAGGAAATCTGAGTGTGCCCAGAACAAAAGAACGGTGTTTCCTACACATATGGACCATATCTAGTCCAACTCTTCTTCTGAAACTGATACAAAGCACTGGTCCTCTAACATCCAATGCTTGTCAATTAAGATGAGAAACGTGTGAGCTTCGTGAATGATGTAGTTCATTTGAGCAGAAAAGTGACTTCCATTACCTGAAACGAATTCTTGCTTGTAGTAAGACACAGAGCCTGGGATTTAAGTCCATTTCTGAAGGGAAACACACAGCATAGTTCTCATCCATGGATCACACTCTGCTTTAGAGCGAGAAGCACACTCTTGCTTTGTAGAGTCTCTAATACAGCAGGAAATCTGAGTGTGCCCGGAACAAAAGAACGGTGTTTCCTACACATATGGACCATATGTAGTCCAAATCTGCTTCTGAAACTGATACAAAGCACTGACCATCTAACATCCATTGCTTGTCAGTTAAGATGAGAAACGCGTGAGCTTCATGAACGATGTAGTTAGTTTGAGCAGAAAAGTGACTGCCCTTACCTGAAACGAAGTCTTGCCTGTAGGAAGACTCAGAGCCTGGGATTTAACTCCATTTCTGAAGTCAAGCACACAGCATAGTTCTCATCCATGGATCACACTCTGCTTTAGAGCAAGAAGCACACTCTTGCTTTCTAGAGTCTCTAAGACAGCAGGAAATCTGAGTGTGCCCAGAACAAAAGAACAGTGTTTCCTACACATAAGGACTATATGTAGTCCAAATCTTCTTCTGAAACTGATAGAATGCACTAGTCCTCTAACATCCAGTGCTTATCAGTTAAGATGAGAAACGTGTGAGCTTTGTGAATGATGTAGTTCCTTTGAACGGAAAAGTGACTGCCCTTACCTGAAACGAAGTCTTGCCTATAGGAAGACACAGAGCCTGGGATTTAACTCCAATTCTGAAGTGAAACACACAGCATTGTCTCATCCATTGATCACACTCTGCTTTAGAACAAGAAGCACGCTAATGCTTTCTAGATTCTCTAAGACAGCAGGAAATCTGAGTGTGCCCAGAACAAAAGAACGGTGTTTCCTACACATATGGACCATATCTAGTCCAACTCTTCTTCTGAAACTGATACAAAGCACTGGTCCTCTACCATCCAATGCTTGTCAATTAAGATGAGAAACGAGTGAGCTTCGTGAATGATGTAGTTCATTTGAGCAGAAAGGTGACTGCCCTTACCTGAAACGAAGTCTTGCTTGTAGTAAGACACAGAGCCTGGGATTTAAGTCAGTTTCTGAAGTGAAACACACAGCATAGTTCTCATCCATGGATCACACTCTGCTTTAGAGCAAGAAGCACGCTCTTGCTTTCTAGAGTATCTAATACAGCATGAAATCTGATTGTGCCCAGAACAAAGAACGGTGATTCCTACACATATGGACCTTATGTAGTCCAAATCTTCTTCTGAAACTCACACAATGCACTGGTCCTCTAACATCCAATGCTTGTCAGTTTAGATGAGAAATGTGTGAGCTTCGTGAACGATGTAGTTAGTTTGAGCAGAAAAGTGACTGCCCTTACCTGAAACGAAGTCTTGCTTGTAGTAAGACACAGAGCCTGGGATTTAAATCCATTTCTGAAGGGAAACACACAGCATAGTACTCATCCATGGATCACACTCTGCTTTAGAGCGAGAAGCACACTCTAGCTTTCTAGACTCTCTAATACAGCAGGAAATCTGAGTGTGCCCAGAACAAAAGAACGGTGTTTCCTACACATATGGACCATATGTAGTCCAAATCTGCCTCTGAAACTGATACAAAGCACTGACCCTCTAACATCCAATGCTTGTCAGTTAAGATGAGAAATGTGTGAGCTTCGTGAACGATGTAGTTAGTTTGAGCAGAAAAGTGACTGCCCTTACCTGAAACGAAGTCTTGCCTGTAGGAAGACACAGAGACTGGGATTTAACTCCATTTCTTAAGGGAAACACACAGCATAGTTCTCATCCATGAATCACACTCTGCTTTAGAGCAAGAAGCACGCTCTTGCTTTCTAGAATATCTAATACAGCAGGAAATCTGATTGTGCCCAGAACAAAAGAACGGTGTTTCCTACACATACAGACTATATGTAGTCCAAATCTTCTTCTGAAACTGATAGAATGCACTGGTCCTCTAACATCCAGTGCTTGTCAGTTAAGATGAGAAACGTGTGAGCTTTGTGAATGATGTAGTTCCTTTGAACTGAAAAGTGACTGCCCTTACCTGAAACGAAGTCTTTCTTGTAGTAAGACACAGAGCCTGGGATTTAACTCCATTTCTGAAGGGAAACACACAGCATAGTACTCATCCATGGATCACACTCTGCTTTAGAGCGAGAAGCACACTGTAGCTTTCTAGACTCTCTAATACAGCAGGAAATCTGAGTGTGCCCAGAACAAAAGAACGGTGTTTCCTACACATAGGGACCATATGTAGTCCAAATCTGCTTCTGAAACTGATACAAAGCACTGACCCTCTAACATCCAATGCTTGTCAGTTAAGATGAGAAATGTGTGAGCTTCGTGAACGATGTAGTTCGTTTGAGCAGAAAAGTGACTGCCCTTACCTGAAACGAAGTCTTGCCTGTAGGAAGACACAGAGCCTGGGATTTAACTCCATTTCTGAAGGGAAACACACAGCATAGTTCTCATCCATGGATCACACTCTGCTTTAGAGCAAGAAGCACACTCTTGCTTAATAGAGTCTCAAATACAGCAGGAAATCTGATTGTGCCCATAACAATAGAACGGTGTTTCCTACACATACGGACTATATGTAGTCCTAATCTTCTTCTGAAACTGATACAATGCACTGGTCCTCTAATATCCAATGCTTGTCAGTTAAGATGAGAAACGTGTGAGCTTCGTGAACGATGTAGTTCCTTTGAGCAGAAAAGTGACTGCCCTTACCTGAAACGAAGTCTTGCTTGTAGGGAGACTCAGAGCCTGGGATTTAACTCCAATTCTGAAGTGAAACACACAGCATTATCTCATCCATTGATCACACTCTGCATTAGAACAAGAAGCATGCTCTTGCTTTCTAGAGTCTCTAAGACAGCAGGAAACGTGAGTGTGCCCAGGACAAAAGAACGGTGTTTCCTACACATACGGACCATATCTAGTCCAACTCTGCTTCTGAAACTGATACAAAGCACTGGTCCTCTACCATCCAATGCTTGTCTGTTAAGATGAGAAATGTGTGAGCTCAGTGAACGATGTAGTTCGCTTGAGCTGAAAAGTGACTGCCCTTACATGAAACGAAGTCTTGCTTGTGGGAAGACACAGAGCCTGGGATTTAACTCCATTTCTGAAGGGAAACACACAGCATAGTTCTCATCCATGGATCACAATCTGCTTTAGAGCAAGAAGCACGCTCTTGCTTTCTAGAATTTCTAATACAGCAGGAAATCTGAGTGTGCCCAGAACAAAAGAACGGTGTTTCCTACACATATGGACCATATCTAGTCCAACTCTGCTTCTGAAACTGATACAATGCACTGGTCCTCTAACATCCAATGCTTGTCAGTTAAGATGAGAAACGTGTGAGGTACGTGAACGATGTAGTTCCTTTGAGCAGAAAAGTGACTGCCCTTACCTGAAACGAAGTCTTGCCTGTAGGAAGACACAGAGTCTGCGATTTAACTCCATTTCTGAAGGGAAACACACAGCATAGTTCTCATCCATGGATAACACTCTGCTTTAGAGCAAGAAGCACACTCTTGCTTTGTAGAGTCTCTAATACAGCAGGAAATCTGAGTGTGCCCAGAACAAAAGAACGGTCTTTCCTACACATATGGACCATATGTAGTCCAAATCTGCTTCTGAAACTGATACAAAGCACTGACCATCTAACATCCATTGCTTGTCAATTAAGATGAGAAACGTGTGAGGTTCGTGAATGATGTAGTTCATTTGAGCAGAAAAGTGACTGCCCTTACCTGAAACGAAGTCTTGCTTGTAGGAAGACACAGAGCCTGGGATTTAAGTCAATTTCTGAAGTGAAACACACAGCATAGTTCTCATCCATGGATCACACTCTGCTTTAGAGCAAGAAGCACGCTCTTGCTTTCTAGAGTATCTAATACAGCAGGAAATCTGATTGTGCCCAGAACAAAAGAACGGTGTTTCCTACACATACGGACTATATGTAGTCCAAATCTTCTTCTGAAACTGACACAATGCACTGGACCTCTAACATCCAATGCTTGTCAGTTAAGATGAGAAATGTGTGAGCTTCGTGAACGATGTAGTCAGTTTGAGCAGAAAAGTGACTGCCCTTACCTGAATTTAAGTCTTGCTTGTAGGAAGACTCAGAGCCTGGGATGTAACTCCATTTCTGAAGTAAAACACACAGCAGTGTAATCATCCATTGATCACACTCTGCTTTAGAGCAAGAAGCACGCTCTTGCTTTCTAGATTCTCTAAGACAGCAGGAAATCTGAGTGTGCCCAGAACAAAAGAACGGTGTTTCCTACACACACAGACTATATGTAGTCCAAATCTTCTTCTGAAACTGATAGAATGCACTGGTCCTCTAACATCCAGTGCTTGTCAGTTAAGATGAGAAACGTGTGAGCTTTGTGAATGATGTAGTTCCTTTGAACTGAAAAGTGACTGCCCTTACCTGAAACGAAGTCTTGCCTGTAGGAAGACACAGAGTCTGGGATTTAACTCCATTTCTGAAGGGAAACATACAGCATAGTTCTCATCAATGGATCACACTCTGCTTTAGAGCAAGAAGCACGCTCTTGCTTTCTAGAGTCTCTAATAGAGCAGGAAGTCTGATTGTGCCCAGAACAAAAGAACGGTGTTTCCTACACATATGGACCATATGTAGTCCAAATCTGCTTCTGAAACTGATACAAAGCACTGACCCTCTAACATCCAATGCTTGTCAGTTAAAATGAGAAATGTGTGAGCTTCATGAACGATGTAGTTAGTTCGAGCAGAAAAGTGACAGCCATTACCTGAATTTAAGTCTTGCTTGTAGGAAGACTCAGAGCCTGGGATTTAACTCCATTTCTGAAGGGAAACACACAGCATAGTTCTCATCCATGGATCACACTCTGCTTTAGAGCAAGAAGCACGCTCTTGCTTTCTAGAATTTCTAATACAGCAGGAAATCTGAGTGTGCCCAGAACAAAAGAACGGTGTTTCCTACACATATGGACCATATCTAGTCCAACTCTGCTTCTGAAACTGATACAATGCACTGGTCCTCTAACATCCAATGCTTGTCAGTTAAGATGAGAAACGTGTGAGTTTCGTGAACGATGTAGTTCCTTTGAGCAGAAAAGTGACTGCCCTTACCCGAAACGAAGTCTTGCCTGTAGGAAGACACAGAGTCTGCGATTTAACTCCATTTCTGAAGGGAAACACACAGCATAGTTCTCATCCATGGATCACACTCTGCTTTAGAGCAAGAAGCACACTCTTGCTTTCTAGAGTCTCTAAGACAGCAGGAAATCTGAGTGTGCCCAGAACAAAAGAACGGGGTTTCCTACACATACGGACTATATGTAGTCCAAATCTTCTTCTGAAACTGATAGAATGCACTGGTCCTCTAACATCCAGTGCTTGTCAGTTAAGATGAGAAACGTGTGAGCTTTGTGAATGATGTAATTCCTTTGAACTGAAAAGTGACTGCCCTTACCTGAAACGGAGTCTTGCCTGTAGGAAGACACAGAGCCTGGGATTTAACTCCATTTCTGAAGGGAAACACACAGCATTGTCTCATCCAGGGATCACACTCTGCTTTAGAACAAGAAGCACGCTATTGCTTTCTAGAATCTCTAAGACAGCAGGAAATCTGAGTGTGCCCAGAACAAAAGAACGGTGTTTCCTACACATATGGACCATATCTAGTCCAACTCTTCTTCTGAAACTGATACAAAGCACTGGTCCTCTACCGTCCAATGCTTGTCAATTAAGATGAGAAACGTGTGAGCTTCGTGAATGATGTAGTTCATTTGAGCAGAAAAGTGACTGCCCTTACCTGAAACGAAGTCTTGCTTGTAGTAAGATACAGAGCCTGGGATTTAAGTCCATTTCTGAAGGGAAACACACAGCATAGTTCTCATCCATGGATCACACTCTGCTTTAGAGCAAGAAGCACGCTCTTGCTTTCTAGAGTATCTAATACAGCAGGAAATCTGAGTGTGCCCAGAACAAAAGAACGGTGTTTCCTACACATACGGAGTATATGTAGTCCAAATCTTCTTCTGAAACTGACACAATGCACTGGTCCTCTAACATCCAATGCTTGTCAGTTAAGATGAGAAATGTGTGAGCTTCGTGAACGATGTAGTTAGTTTGAGCAGAAAAGTGACTGCCCTTACCTGAATTTAAGTCTTGCTTGTAGTAAGACTCAGAGCCTGGGATGTAACTCCATTTCTGAAGTAAAACACACAGCAGTGTAATCATCCATTGATCACACTCTGCTTTAGAGCGACAAGCACGCTCTTGCTTTCTAGAGTCTCTAAGACAGCAGGAAATCTGAGTGTGCCCAGAACAAAAGAACGGTGTTTCCTACACACACAGACTATATGTAGTCCAAATCTTCTTCTGAAACTGATAGATTGCACTGGTCCTCTAACATCCAGTGCTTGTCAGTTAAGATGAGAAACGTGTGAGCTTTGTGAATGATGTAGTTCCTTTGAACTGAAAAGTGACTGCCCTTCCCTGAAACGAAGTCTTGCCTGTAGGAAGGCACAGAGTCTGGGATTTAACTCCATTTCTGAAGGGAAACATACAGCATAGTTCTCATCAATGGATCACACTCTGCTTCAGAGCAAGAAGCACGCTCTTGCTTTCTAGAGTCTCTAATAGAGCAGGAAGTCTGATTGTGCCCAGAACAAAAGAACGGTATTTCCCACACATACTGACTATATGTAGTCCAAATCTTCTTCTGAAACTGATACAATGCACTGGTCCTCTAACATCCAATGCTTGTCTGTTAAGATGAGAAACGTGTGAGCTCAGTGAACGATGTAGATCTTTTGAGCTGAAAAGTGACTGCCCTTACCTGAAACGAAGTCTTGCCTGTAGGAAGACACAGAGCCTGGGATTTAACTCCATTTCTGAAGTGAAACACACAGCATTGTCTCATCCATTGATCACACTCTGCTTTAGAACAAGAAGCACGCTATTGCTTTCTAGATTCTCTAAGACAGCAGGAAATCTGAGTGTGCCCAGAACAAAAGAACGGTGTTTCCTACACATATGGACCATATCTAGTCCAACTCTTCTTCTGAAACTGATACAAAGCACTGGTCCTCTAACATACAATGCTTGTCAATTAAGATGAGAAACCTGTGAGCTTCGTGAATGATGTAGTTCATTTGAGCAGAAAAGTGACTGCCCTTACCTGAAACGAAGTCTTGCCTGTAGGAAATCTCAGAGCCTGGGATTTAACTCCATTTCTGAAGTGAAGCACACAGCATAGTTCTCATCCATGGATCACACTCTGCTTTAGAGCAAGAAGCACACTCTTGCTTTCTAGAGTCTCTAAGACAGCAGGAAATCTGAGTGTGCCCAGAACAAAAGAACGGTGTTTCCTACACATACGGACTATATGTAGTCCAAATCTTCTTCTGAAACTGATAGAATGCACTGGTCCTCTAACATCCAGTGCTTGTCAGTTAAGATGAGAAACGTGTGAGCTTTGTGAATAATGTAGTTCCTTTGAACTGAAAAGTGACTGCCCTTACCTGAAACGGAGTCTTGCCTGTAGGAAGACACAGAGCCTGGGATTTAAGTCAATTTCTGAAGGGAAACACACAGCATAGTTCTCATCCATGGATCACACTCTGCTTTAGAGCAAGAAGCACGCTCTTGCTTTCTAGAGTATCTAATACAGCAGGAAATCTGATTGTGCCCAGAAAAAAAGAACAGTGTTTCCTACACATAAGGACTATATGTAGTCCAAATCTTCTTCTGAAACTGACACAATGCACTGGTCCTCTAACATCCAATGCTTGTCAGTTAAGATGAGAAATGTGTGAGCTTCGTGAACGATGTAGTTAGTTTGAGCAGAAAAGTGACTGCCCTTACCTGAATTTAAGTCTTGCTTGTAGGAAGACTCAGAGCCTGGGATGTAACTCCATTTCTGAAGTAAAACACACAGCAGTGTAATCATCAATTGATCACACTCTGCTTTAGAGCGAGAAACACGCTCTTGCTTTCTAGAGTCTCTAAGACAGCAGGAAATCTGAGTGTGCCCAGAACAAAAGAACGGTGTTTCCTACACACACAGACTATATGTAGTCCAAATCTTCTTCTGAAACTGATAGATTGCACTGGTCCTCTAACACCCAGTGCTTGTCAGTTAAGATGAGAAACGTGTGAGCTTTGTGAAAGATGTAGTTCCTTTGAACTGAAAAGTGACTGCCCTTCCCTGAAACGAAGTCTTGCCTGTAGGAAGACACAGAGTCTGGGATTTAACTCCATTTCTGAAGGGAAACATACAGCATAGTTCTCATCAATGGATCACACTCTGCTTTAGAGCAAGAAGCACGCTCTTGCTTTCTAGAGTCTCTAATAGAGCAGGAAGTCTGATTGTGCCCAGAACAAAAGAACGGTGTTTCCCACACATACTGACTATATGTAGTCCAAATCTTCTTCTGAAACTGATACAATGCACTGGTCCTCTAACATCCAATGCTTGTCTGTTAAGATGAGAAACGTGTGAGCTCAGTGAACGATGTAGTTCTTTTGAGCTGAAAAGTGACTGCCCTTACCTGAAACGAAGTCTTGCCTGTAGGAAGACACAGAGCCTGGGATTTAACTCCATTTCTGAAGTGAAACACACAGCATTGTCTCCTCCATTGATCACACTCTGCTTTAGAACAAGAAGCACGCTATTGCTTTGTAGATTCTCTAAGACAGCAGGAAATCTGAGTGTGCCCAGAACAAAAGAACGGTGTTTCCTACACATATGGACCATATGTAGTCCAAATCTGCTTCTGAAACTGATACAAAGCACTGACCCTCTAACATCCAATGCTTGTCAGTTAAGATGAGAAATGTGTGAGCTTCATGAACTATGTAGTTCGTTTGAGCAGAAAAGTGACTGCCCTTACCTGAAACGAAGTCTTGCCTGTAGGAAGACTCAGAGCCTGGGATTTAACTCCATTTCTGAAGTCAAGCACACAGCATAGTTCTCATCCATGGATCACACTCTGCTTTAGAGCAAGAAGCACACTCTTGCTTTCTAGACTCTCTAAGACAGCAGGAAATGTGAGTGTGCCCAGAACAAAAGAACGGTGTTTCCTACACATACGGACTATATGTAGTCCAAATCTTCTTCTGAAACTGATAGAATGCACTGTACCTCTAACATCTAGTGCTTGTCAGTTAAGATGAGAAACGTGTGAGCTTTGTGAATGATGTAGTTCCTTTGGACTGAAAAGTGACTGCCCTTACCTGAAACGGAGTCTTGCCCGTAGGAAGACACAGAGCCTGGGATTTAACTCCATTTCTGAAGGGAAACACACAGCATTGTCTCATCCATTGATCACACTGTGCTTTAGAACAAGAAGCACGCTATTGCTTTCTAGATTCTCTAAGACAGCAGGAAATCTGAGTGTGCCCAGAACAAAAGAACGGTGTTTCCTACACATATGGACCATATCTAGTCCAACTCTTCTTCTGAAACTGATACAAAGCACTGGTCCTCTACCATCCAATGCTTGTGCATTAAGATGAGAAACGTGTGAGCTTCGTGAATGATGTAGTTCATTTGAGCAGAAAAGTGACTGCCCTTACCTGAAACGAAGTCTTGCTTGTAGTAAGACACAGAGCCTGGGATTTAACTCCATTTCTGAAGTGAAACACACAGCATAGTTCTCATCCATGGATCACACTCTGCTTTAGAGCAAGAAGCACACTCTTGCTTTCTAGACTCTCTAAGACAGCAGGAAATGTGAGTGTGCCCAGAACAAAAGAACGGTGTTTCCTACACATACGGACTATATGTAGTCCAAATCTTCTTCTGAAACTGACACAATGCACTGGTCCTCTAACATCCAATGCTTGTCAGTTAAGATGAGAAATGTGTGAGCTTCGTGAACGATGTAGTTAGTTTGAGCAGAAAAGTGACTGCCCTTACCTGAATTTAAGTCTTGCTTGTAGGAAGACTCAGTGCCTGGGATGTAACTCCATTTCTGAAGTAAAACACACAGCAGTGTAATCATCCATTGATCACACTCTGCTTTAGAGCGAGAAGCACGCTCTTGCTTTCTAGATTCTCTAAGACAGCAGGAAATCTGAGTGTGCCCAGAACAAAAGAACGGTGTTTCCTACACACACAGACTATATATAGTCCAAATCTTCTTCTGAAACTGATAGATTGCACTGGTCCTCTAACATCCAGTGCTTGTCAGTTAAGATGAGAAACGTGTGAGCTTTGTGAATGATGTAGTTCCTTTGAACTGAAAAGTGACTGCCCTTACCTGAAACGAAGTCTTGCCTGTAGGAAGACACAGAGTCTGGGATTTAACTCCATTTCTGAAGGGAAACATACAGCATAGTTCTCATCAATGGATCACACTCTGCTTTAGAGCAAGAAGCACGCTCTTGCTTTCTAGAGTCTCTAATAGATCAGGAAGTCTGATTGTGCCCAGAACAAAAGAACGGTGTTTCCCACACATACTGACTATATGTAGTCCAAATCTTCTTCTGAAACTGATACAATGCACTGATCCTCTAACATCCAATGCTTGTCTGTTAAGATGAGAAACGTGTGAGCTCAGTGAACGATGTAGTTCTTTTGAGCTGAAAAGTGACTGCCCTTACCTGAAACGAAGTCTTGCCTGTAGGAGGACACAGAGCCTGGGATTTAACTCCATTTCTGAAGTGAAACACACAGCATTGTCTCATCCATTGATCACACTCTGCTTTAGAACAAGAAGCACGCTATTGCTTTCTAGAATCTCTAAGACAGCAGGAAATCTGAGTGTGCCCAGAACAAAAGAACGGTGTTTCCTACACATATGGACCATATCTAGTCCAACTCTTCTTCTGAAACTGATACAAAGCACTGGTCCTCTAACATCCAATGCTTGTCAATTAAGATGAGAAACGTGTGAGCTTCGTGAATGATGTAGTTCATTTGAGCAGAAAAGTGACTGCCCTTACCTGAAACGAAGTCTTGCTTGTAGTAAGACACAGAGCCTGGGATTTAAGTCCATTTCTGAAGGGAAACACACAGCATAGTTCTCATCCATGGATCACACTCTGCTTTAGAGCGAGAAGCACACTCTTGCTTTGTAGAGTCTCTAAAACAGCAGGAAATCTGAGTGTGCCCGGATCAAAAGAACGGTGTTTACTACACATATGGACCATATGTAGTCCAAATCTGCTTCTGAAACTGATACAAAGCACTGACCATATAACATCCAATGCTTGTCAGTTAAGATGAGAAACGTGTGTGCTTCATGAACGATGTAGTTCGTTTGAGCAGAAAAGTGACTGCCCTTACCTGAAACGAATTCTTGTCTGTAGGAAATCTCAGAGCCTGGGATTTAACTCCATTTCTGAAGTGAAGCACGCAGCATAGTTCTCATCCATGGATCACACTCTGCTTTAGAGCAAGAAGCACACTCTTGCTTTCTAGGGTCTCTTAGACAGCAGGAAACGTGAGTGTGCCCAGAACAAAAGAACGGTGTTTCCTATACATACAGACTATATGTAGTCCAAATCTTCTTCTGAAACTGATAGAATGCACTGGTCCTCTAAAATCCAGTGCTTGTCAGTTAAGATGAGAAACGTGTGAGCTTTGTGAATGATGTAGTTCCTTTGAACTGAAAAGTGACTGCCCTTACTGGAAACGAAGTCTTGCTTGTAGTAAGACACAGAGCCCGGGATTTAAGTCCATTTCTGAAGGGAAACACACACCATAGTTCTCATCCATGGATCACACTCTGCTCTAGAGCGAGAAGCACACTCTAGCTTTCTAGACTCTCTAATACAGCAGGAAATCTGAGTGTGCCCAGAACAAAAGAACGGTGTTTCCTACACATATGGACCATATGTAGTCCAAATCGGCTTCTGAAACTGATACAAAGCACTGACCTTCTAACATCCAATGCTTGTCAGTTAAGATGAGAAATGTGTGAGCGTCATGAACGATGTAGTTAGTTTGAGCAGAAAAGTGACAGCCCTTACCTGAATTTAAGTCTTGCTTGTAGGAAGACTCAGAGCCTGGGATTTAACTCCATTTCTGAAGTAAAACTCACAGCAGTGTAATCATCCATTGATCACACTCTGCTTTAGAACAAGAAGCATGCTCTTGCTTTCTAGAGTCTCTAAGTCAGCAGGAAACGTGAGTGTGCTGAGAACAAAAGAACGGTGTTTCCTACACATACGGCCTATATGTAGTCCAAATCTTCTTCTGAAACTGATACAATGCACTGGTCCTCTAACATCCAATGCTTGTCATTTAAGATGAGAAACGTGTGAGCTTCGTGAATGATGTAGTTCCTTTAATCAGAAAAGTGACTGCCCTTACCTGAAACGAAGTCTTGCTTGTAGGGAGACTCAGAGCCTGGGATTTAACTCCATTTCTGAAGTGAAACACACAGCATTGTCTCATCCATTGATCACACTCTGCTTTAGAACAAGAAGCACACTCTTGCTTTCTAGAATCTCTAAGACAGCAGGAAACGTGAGTGTGCTGAGAACAAAAGAACGGTGTTTCCTACACACACGGACCATATCTAGTCCAACTCTGCTTCTGAAACTGATAAAAAGCACTGGTCCTCTAACATCCAATGCTTGTCTGTTAAGATGAGAAACGTGTGAGCTCAGTGAACGATGTAGTTCGTTTTAGCTGAAAAGTGACTGCCCTTAACTGAAACGAAGTCTTGCTTGTAGGAAAGCACAGAGCCTGGGATTTAACTCCATTTCTGAAGGGAAACACACAGCATAGTTCTCATCCATGGATCACACTCTGCTTTAGAGCGAGAAGCACACTCTTGCTTTGTAGAGTCTCTAAGACAGCAGGAAATCTGAGTGTGCCCAGAACAAAAGAACGGTGTTTCCTATACATACGGACTATATGTAGACCAAATCTTCTTCTGAAACTGATAGAATGCACTGGTCCTCTAACATCCAATGCTTGTCAGTTAAGATGAGAAACGTGTGAGCTTCGTGAATGATGTAGTTAGTTTGAGCAGAAAAGTGACTGCCCTTACCTGAATTGAAGTCTTGCTTGTAGGAAGATTCAGATCCTGGGATTTAACTCCATTTCTGAAGGGAAACACACAGCATAGTTCTCATCCATGGATCACACTCTGCTTTAGAGCGAGAAGCACACTCTTGCTTTATAGAGTCTCTAATATAGCAGGAAATCTGAGTGTGCCCAGAACAAAAGAACGGTGTTTCCTACAATAAGGACAATATGTTATCCAAATCTTCTTCTGAAACTGATAGAATGCACTGGTCCTCTAACATCCAATGCTTGTCAGTTAAGATGAGAAACGTGTGAGCTTCGTGAAAGATGTAGTTCGTTTGAGCAGAAAAGTGACTGCCCTTACCTGAAACGAAGTCTTGCTTGTAGGAAGACTCAGAGCATGGGATTTAACTCCATTTCTGAAGTGAAACACACAGCAGTGTTCTCATCCATTGATCACACTCTCCTTTAGAACAAGAAGCCCGATCGCGATTTCTAGAGTCTCTAAGACAGCAGGAAACGTGAGTTTGCTGAGAACAAAAGAACGGTGTTTCCTACACATACGGACCATATCTAGTCCAACTCTGCTTCTGAAACTGATACAAAGCACTGGTCCTCTAACATCCAATGCTTGTCTGTTAAGATGAGAAACGTGTGGGCTCCGTGAACGATGTAGTTCGTTTGAGCTGAAAAGTGACTGCCCTTACCTGAAACGAAGTCTTGCTTGTAGGAAGACACAGAGCCTGGGATTTAACTCCTTTTCTGAAGGGAAACACACAGCATAGTTCTCTTCCATGGATCACACTCTGCTTTAGAGCGAGAAGCACACTCTTGCTTTCTACAGTCTCTAAGACAGCAGGAAACGTGAGTGTGCTGAGAAAAAATGAACGGTGTTTCCTACACATACGGACCATATGTAGTCCAACTCTGCTTCTGAAAGTGATACAAAGCACTGGTCCTCTAACATCCAATGCTTGTCTGTTAAGATGAGAAACGTGTGAGCTTCGTGAATGATGTAGTTCGTTTGAGCTGAAAAGTGACTGCCCTTACCTGAAACGAAGTCTTGCTTGTAGTAAGACACAGAGCCTGGGATTTAAGACCATTTCTGAAGGGAAACACACAGCATAGTTCTCATCCATGGATCACACTCTGCTTTAGAGCTAGAAGCACACTCTTTCTTTCTAGATTATCTAATACAGCAGGAAATCTGAGTGTGCCCAGAACAAAAGAAGGGTGTTTCCTACACATATGGACCTTATGTAGTCCAAATCTGCTTCTGAAACTGATACAAAGCACTGACCATCTTACATCCAAAGCTTGTCAGTTAAGATGAGAAACGTGTGAGCCTCATGAACGGTGTAGTTCGTTTGAGCAGAAAATTGACTGCCCTTACCTGAATTGAAGTCTTGCATGTAGGAAGACTCAGAGCCTGGGATTTAACTCCATTTCTGAAGTAAAACACATAGCATAGTTCTCATCCATGGATCACACTCTGCTTTAGAGTGAGAAATACGCTCTTGCTTTCTCGAGTCTCTAACACAGCAGGAAACGTGAGTGTGCTGAGAATAAAAGGACGGTGTTTCCTACACATACGGACCATATCTAGTCCAACTCTTCTTCTGAAACTGATACAAAGCACTGGTCCTCTAACATCCAATGCTTGTCAGTTAAGATGAGAAACGTGTGAGCTTCATGAACGATGTAATTCGTTTGAGCTGAAAAGTGACTGCCCTTACCAGAAACAAAGTCTTGCTTGTAGGAAGACTCAGAGCCTGGGATTTAACTCCATTTCTGAAGTGAAACACACAGCATAGTTCTCATCCATGGATCACACTCTGCTTTAGAGCAAGAAGCATACTCTTGCTTTCTAGAGTCTCTAAGGCAGCAGGAAACGTGAGTGTGCCCAGAACAAAAGATCGGTGTTTCCTAAACATATGGACAATATGTAGTCCAAATCTGCTTCTGAAACTGATACAAAGCTCTGACCCTCTAACATCCAGTGTTTGTCAGTTAAGATGAGAAACGTGTGAGCT
Source organism: Onychomys leucogaster (assembly GCA_949786385.1). Lineage (NCBI taxonomy): Eukaryota > Metazoa > Chordata > Mammalia > Rodentia > Cricetidae > Onychomys > Onychomys leucogaster. Next base: position 3,781,580 of record CATKUP010000008.1, read on the forward strand.
TCGTGAACAATGTAGTTCGTTTGAGCAGAAAACTGACTGCCCTTACTTGAAACGAAGTCTTGCTTGTAGGAAGACTCAGAACCTGGGATTTAACTCCATTTCTGAAGTGAAACACACAGCAGGGTTCTCATCCATAGATCAAACTCTGCGTTAGAACAAGAAGCACGCTCTTGCATTCTAGACTCTCAAAGACATCAGGAAACGTGAGTGTGCTGAGAACAAAAGAACGGTGTTTCCTACACATAGGGACCATATCTAGTCCAACTCTGCTTCTGAAACTGATACAAAGCACTGGTCCTCTAACATCCAATGCTTGTCAGTTAAGATGAGAAACGTGTGAGCTTCGTGAACGATGTTTTTCCTTTGAGCAGAAAAGAGACTGCACTTACCTGAAACGAAGTCTTGCTTGTAGGGAGACACAGAGCATGGGATTTAACTCCATTTCTGAAGTGAAACACACAGCATAGTCTCATCCATGGATCACACTCTGTTTTAGAGCGAGAAGCACGCTCTTGCTTTCTAGAGTCTCTAAGACAGCAGGAAACGTGAGTGTGCTGAGAACAAAAGAATGGTGTTTCCTACACATATGGACATTATATAGTCCAACTCTTCTTCTGAAATTGATACAAAGCACTGGTCCTCTAACATCCAATGCTTGTCCGTTAAGATGAGAAACGTGTGAGCAACGTGAACGATGTAGTTCGTTTGAGGAGAAAACTGACTGCCCTTACCTGAAACGAAGTCTTGCTTGTAGTAAGACTCAGAGCCTGGGATTTAACTCCATTTCTGAAGTGAAACACACAGCAGTGTTCTCATCCATTGATCACACTCTGCTTTAGAACAAGAAGCATGCTTTTGCTTTCTAGAGTCTTTAAGAGAGCAGGAAACGTGAGTTTGCTGAGAACAAAAGAACGGTGTTTCCTACACATAAGGACCATATCTAGTCGAACTCTGCTTCTGAAACTGATACAAAGCACTGAACCTCAAACATCCAATGCTTGTCAGTTAAGATGAGAAACGTGTGAGCTTCGTGAACGATGTAGTTAGTTTGAGCAGAAATGTCACTGCCTTTATCTGAATGGAAGTCTTGCTTGTAGGAAGACTCAGAGCCTAGGATTTAACTCCATTTCTGAAGTAAAACACATAGCATAGTTCTCATCCATGGATCACACTCTGCTTTAGAGTGAGACGTACGCTCTTGCTTTCTAGAGTCTCTAACACAGCAGGAAACGTGAGTTTGCTGAGAACAAAAGAAAGTTGTTTCCTACACATAAGGACCATATCTAGTCGAACTCTCCTTCTGAAACTGATACAAAGCACTGAACCTCGAACATCCAATGCTTGTCAGTTAAAATGAGAAACGTGTGAGCTTCGTGAATGATGTACTTAGTTTGAGCAGAAATGTCACTGCCTTTATCTGAATGGAAGTCTTGCTTGTAGGAAGACTCAGAGCCTGGGATTTAACTCCATTTCTGAAGTAAAACACATAGCATAGTTCTCATCCATGGATCACACTCTGCTTTAGAGTGAGAAGTACGCTCTTGCTTTCTCGAGTCTCTAACACAGCAGGAAACGTGAGTGTGCTGAGAATAAAAGGACGGTGTTTCCTACACATACGGACCATATCTAGTCCAACTCTTCTTCTGAAACTGATACAAAGCATTGGTCCTCTAACATCCAATGCTTGTCAGTTAAGATGAGAAACGTGTGAGCTTCATGAACGATGTAATTCGTTTGAGCTGAAAAGTGACTGCCCTTACCAGAAACAAAGTCTTGCTTGTAGGAAGACTCAGAGCCTGGGATTTAACTCCATTTCTGAAGTGAAACACACAGCATAGTTCTCATCCATGGATCACACTCTGCTTTAGAGCAAGAAGCATACTCTTGCTTTCTAGAGTCTCTAAGACAGCAGGAAACGTGAGTGAGCCCAGAACAAAAGAATGGTGTTTCCTACACATACGGACTATATGTAGTCCAAATCTTCTTCTGAAACTGATAGAATGCACTGGTCCTCTAACATCCAATGCTTGTCAGTTAAGATGAGAAACGTGTGAGCTTTGTGAATGATGTAGTTCCTTTGAACTGAAAAGTGACTGCCCTTACCTGAAACGAAGTCTTGCTTGTAGTAAGACACAGAGCCTGGGATTTAAGTCCATTTCTGAAGGGAAACACACAACATAGTTCTCATCCATGGATCACACTCTGCTTTAGAGCAAGAAGTACACTCTAGCTTTCTAGAGTCTCTAATACAGCAGGAAATCTGAGTGTGCCCAGGACAAAAGAACGGTGTTTCCTATACATATGGACCATATATAGTCCAAATCTGCTTCTGAAACTGATACAAAGCACTGACCCTCTAACATCCAATGCTTGTCAGTTGAGATAAGAAACGTGTGAGCTTCGTGAACGATGTAGTTAGTTTGAGCAGAAAAGTGACTGCCCTTACCTGAATGGAATTCTTGCTTGTAGGAAGACTCAGAGCCTGGGATTTAACTCCATTTCTGAAGTAAAACACACAGCAGTGTAATCATCCATTGATCACCCTCTGCTTTAGAGCAAGAAGCACGCTCTTGCTATCTAGACTCTCAAAGACAGCAGGAAACGTGAGTGTGCTGAGAACAAAAGAACGGTGTTTCCTACACATAGGGACCATATCTAGTCCAACTTTGCTTCTGAAACTGATACAAAGCACTGGTCCTCTAACATCCAATGCTTGTCAGTTAAGATGAGAAACGTGTGAGCTTCGTGAACGATGTTGTTCCTTTGAGCAGAAAAGAGACTGCACTTACCTGAAACGAAGTCTTGCTTGTAGGGAGACACAGAGCATGGGATTTAACTCCATTTCTGAAGTGAAACACACAGCATAGTCTCATCCATGGATCAAACTCTGTTTTAGAGCGAGAAGCTCGCTCTTGCTTTCTAGAGTCTCTAAGGCAGCAGGAAACGTGAGTGTGCCCAGAACAAAAGATCGGTGTTTCCTACACATATGGACAATATGTAGTCCAACTCTTCTTCTGAAATTGATACAAAGCACTGGTCCTCTAACATCCAATGCTTGTCAGTTAAGATGAGGAACGTGTGAGCTTCATGAACAATGTAGTTCGTTTGAGCAGAAAACTGACTGCCCTTACCTGAAACGAAGTCTTGCTTGTCGTAAGACTCAGAGCCTGGGATTTAACTCCATTTCTGAAGTGAAACACACAGCAGTGTTCTCATCCATTGATCACACTCTGCTTTAGAACAAGAAGCATGCTTTTGCTTTCTAGAGTCTTTAAGACAGCAGGAAATGTGAGTTTGCTGAGAACAAAAGAACGGTGTTTCCTACACATAAGGACCATATCTAGTCGAACTCTGATTCTGAAACTGATACAAAGCACTGAACATCGAACATCCAATGCTTGTCAGTTAAGATGAGAAACGTGTGAGCTTTGTGAACGATGTAGTTCGTTTGACCAGAAATGTCACTGCCTTTATCTGAATGGAAGTCTTGCTTGTAGGAAGACTCAGAGCCTGGGATTTAACTCCATTTCTGAAGTAAAACACATAGCATAGTTCTCATCCATGGATCACACTCTGCTTTAGAGTGAGAAGTACGCTCTTGCTTTCTAGAGTCTCTAACACAGCAGTAAACGTGAGTGTGCTGAGAATAAAAGAACGGTGTTTCCTACACATACGGACCATATCTAGTCCAACTCTTCTTCTGAAACTGATACAAAGCACTGGTCCTCTAACATCCAATGCTTGTCAGTTAAGATGAGAAACGTGTGAGCTTTGTGAATGATGTAGTTCCTTTGAACTGAAAAGTGACTGCCCTTACCTGAAACGAAGTCTTGCATGTAGTAAGTCACAGAGCCTGGGATTGAAGTCCATTTCTGAAGGGAAACACACAACATAGTTCTCATCCATGGATCACACTCTGCTTTAGAGCAAGAAGCACACTCTAGCTTTCTAGAGTCTCTAATACAGCAGGAAATCTGAGTGTGCCCAGAACAAAAGAACGGTGTTTCCTACACATATGGACCATATGTAGTCCAAATCGGCTTCTGAAACTGATACAAAGCACTGACCTTCTAACATCCAATGCTTGTCAGTTAAGATGAGAAACGTGTGAGCTTTGTGAATGATGTAGTTCCTTTGGACTGAAAAGTGACTGCCCTTACCTGAAACGGAGTCTTGCCTGTAGGAAGACACAGAGCCTGGGATTTAACTCCATTTCTGAAGGGAAACACACAGCATTGTCTCATCCATTGATCACACTGTGCTTTAGAACAAGAAGCACGCTATTGCTTTCTAGATTCTCTAAGACAGCAGGAAATCTGAGTGTGCCCAGAACAAAAGAACGGTGTTTCCTACACATATGGACCATATCTAGTCCAACTCTTCTTCTGAAACTGATACAAAGCACTGGTCCTCTACCATCCAATGCTTGTGCATTAAGATGAGAAACGTGTGAGCTTCGTGAATGATGTAGTTCATTTGAGCAGAAAAGTGACTGCCCTTACCTGAAACGAAGTCTTGCTTGTAGTAAGACACAGAGCCTGGGATTTAAGTCAATTTCTGAAGGGAAACACACAGCATAGTTCTCATCCATGAAACACACTCTGCTTTAGAGCAAGAAGCACGCTCTTGCTTTCTAGAGTATCTAATACAGCATGAAATCTGATTGTGCCCAGAACAAAAGAACGGTGTTTCCTACACATACGGACTATATGTAGTCCAAATCTTCTTCTGAAACTGACACAATGCACTGGTCCTCTAACATCCAATGCTTGTCAGTTAAGATGAGAAACGTGTGAGCTTCGTGAACGATGTAGTTAGTTTGAGCAGAAAAGTGACTGCCCTTACCTGAATTTAAGTCTTGCTTGTAGGAAGACTCAGAGCCTGGGATGTAACTCCATTTCTGAAGTAAAACACACAGCAGTGTAATCATCCATTGATCACACTCTGCTTTAGAGCGAGAAGCACGCTCTTGCTTTCTAGATTCTCTAAGACAGCAGGAAGTCTGAGTGTGCCCAGAACAAAAGAACGGTGTTTCCTACACACACAGACTATATGTAGTCCAAATCTTCTTCTGAAACTGATAGATTGCACTGGTCCTCTAACATCCAGTGCTTGTCAGTTAAGATGAGAAACGTGTGAGCTTTGTGAATGATGTAGTTCCTTTGAACTGAAAAGTGACTGCCCTTACCTGAAACGAAGTCTTGCCTGTAGGAAGACACAGAGTCTGGGATTTAACTCCATTTCTGAAGGGAAACATACAGCATAGTTCTCATCAATGGATCACACTCTGCTTTAGAGCAAGAAGCACGCTCTTGCTTTCTAGAGTCTCTAATAGATCAGGAAGTCTGATTGTGCCCAGAACAAAAGAACGGTGTTTCCCACACATACTGACTATATGTAGTCCAAATCTTCTTCTGAAACTGATACAATGCACTGAACCTCTAACATCCAATGCTTGTCTGTTAAGATGAGAAACGTGTGAGCTCAGTGAACGATGTAGTTCTTTTGAGCTGAAAAGTGACTGCCCTTACCTGAAACGAAGTCTTGCCTGTAGGAAGACACAGAGCCTGGGATTTAACTCCATTTCTGAAGTGAAACACACAGCATTGTCTCATCCATTGATCACACTCTGCTTTAGAACAAGAAGCACGCTATTGCTTTGTAGATTCTCTAAGACAGCAGGAAATCTGAGTGTGCCCAGAACAAAAGAACGGTGTTTCCTACACATATGGACCATATCTAGTCCAACTCTTCTTCTGAAACTGATACAAAGCACTGGTCCTCTAACATCCAATGCTTGTCAATTAAGATGAGAAACGTGTGAGCTTCGTGAATGATGTAGTTCATTTGAGCAGAAAAGTGACTGCCCTTACCTGAAACGAAGTCTTGCTTGTAGTAAGACACAGAGCCTGGGATTTAAGTCCATTTCTGAAGGGAAACACACAGCATAGTTCTCATCCATGGATCACACTCTGCTTTAGAGCGAGAAGCACACTCTTGCTTTGTAGAGTCTCTAAAACAGCAGGAAATCTGAGTGTGCCCGGATCAAAAGAACGGTTTTTACTACACATATGGACCATATGTAGTCCAAATCTGCTTCTGAAACTGATACAAAGCACTGACCATATAACATCCAATGCTTGTCAGTTAAGATGAGAAACGTGTGTGCTTCATGAACGATGTAGTTCGTTTGAGCAGAAAAGTGACTGCCCTTACCTGAAACGAAGTCTTGCCTGTAGGAAATCTCAGAGCCTGGGATTTAACTCCATTTCTGAAGTGAAGCACGCAGCATAGTTCTCATCCATGGATCACACTCTGCTTTAGAGCAAGAAGCACACTCTTGCTTTCTAGGGTCTCTTAGACAGCAGGAAACGTGAGTGTGCCCAGAACAAAAGAACGGTGTTTCCTATACATACAGACTATATGTAGTCCAAATCTTCTTCTGAAACTGATAGAATGCACTGGTCCTCTAAAATCCAGTGCTTGTCAGTTAAGATGAGAAACGTGTGAGATTTGTGAATGATGTAGTTCCTTTGAACTGAAAAGTGACTGCCCTTACTGGAAACGAAGTCTTGCTTGTAGTAAGACACAGAGCCCGGGATTTAAGTCCATTTCTGAAGGGAAACACACACCATAGTTCTCATCCATGGATCACACTCTGCTCTAGAGCGAGAAGCACACTCTAGCTTTCTAGACTCTCTAATACAGCAGGAAATCTGAGTGTGCCCAGAACAAAAGAACGGTGTTTCCTACACATATGGACCATATGTAGTCCAAATCGGCTTCTGAAACTGATACAAAGCACTGACCTTCTAACATCCAATGCTTGTCAGTTAAGATGAGAAATGTGTGAGCGTCATGAACGATGTAGTTAGTTTGAGCAGAAAAGTGACAGCCCTTACCTGAATTTAAGTCTTGCTTGTAGGAAGACTCAGAGCCTGGGATTTAACTCCATTTCTGAAGTAAAACTCACAGCAGTGTAATCATCCATTGATCACACTCTGCTTTAGAACAAGAAGCATGCTCTTGCTTTCTAGAGTCTCTAAGTCAGCAGGAAACGTGAGTGTGCTGAGAACAAAAGAACGGTGTTTCCTACACATACGGCCTATATGTAGTCCAAATCTTCTTCTGAAACTGATATAATGCACTGGTCCTCTAACATCCAATGCTTGTCAGTTAAGATGAGAAACGTGTGAGCTTCGTGAATGATGTAGTTCCTTTAATCAGAAAAGTGACTGCCCTTACCTGAAACGAAGTCTTGCTTGTAGGGAGACTCAGAGCCTGGGATTTAACTCCATTTCTGAAGTGAAACACACAGCATTGTCTCATCCATTGATCACACTCTGCTTTAGAACAAGAAGCACACTCTTGCTTTCTAGAATCTCTAAGACAGCAGGAAACGTGAGTGTGCTGAGAACAAAAGAACGGTGTTTCCTACACACACGGACCATATCTAGTCCAACTCTGCTTCTGAAACTGATAAAAAGCACTGGTCCTCTAACATCCAATGCTTGTCTGTTAAGATGAGAAACGTGTGAGCTCAGTGAACGATGTAGTTCGTTTTAGCTGAAAAGTGACTGCCCTTACCTGACACGAAGTCTTGCTTGTAAGAAAGCACAGAGCCTGGGATTTAACTCCATTTCTGAAGGGAAACACACAGCATAGTTCTCATCCATGGATCACACTCTGCTTTAGAGCGAGAAGCACACTCTTGCTTTGTAGAGTCTCTAAGACAGCAGGAAATCTGAGTGTGCCCAGAACAAAAGAACGGTGTTTCCTATACATACGGACTATATGTAGACCAAATCTTCTTCTGAAACTGATAGAATGCACTGGTCCTCTAACATCCAATGCTTGTCAGTTAAGATGAGAAACGTGTGAGCTTCGTGAATGATGTAGTTAGTTTGAGCAGAAAAGTGACTGCCCTTACCTGAATTGAAGTCTTGCTTGTAGGAAGATTCAGATCCTGGGATTTAACTCCATTTCTGAAGGGAAACACACAGCATAGTTCTCATCCATGGATCACACTCTGCTTTAGAGCGAGAAGCACACTCTTGCTTTATAGAGTCTCTAATATAGCAGGAAATCTGAGTGTGCCCAGAACAAAAGAATGGTGTTTCCTACAATAAGGACAATATGTTATCCAAATCTTCTTCTGAAACTGATAGAATGCACTGGTCCTCTAACATCCAATGCTTGTCAGTTAAGATGAGAAACGTGTGAGCTTCGTGAAAGATGTAGTTCGTTTGAGCAGAAAAGTGACTGCCCTTACCTGAAACGAAGTCTTGCTTGTAGGAAGACTCAGAGCATGGGATTTAACTCCATTTCTGAAGTGAAACACACAGCAGTGTTCTCATCCATTGATCACACTCTCCTTTAGAACAAGAAGCCCGATCGCAATTTCTAGAGTCTCTAAGACAGCAGGAAACGTGAGTTTGCTGAGAACAAAAGAACGGTGTTTCCTACACATACGGACCATATCTAGTCCAACTCTGCTTCTGAAACTGATACAAAGCACTGGTCCTCTAACATCCAATGCTTGTCTGTTAAGATGAGAAACGTGTGGGCTCCGTGAACGATGTAGTTCGTTTGAGCTGAAAAGTGACTGCCCTTACCTGAAACGAAGTCTTGCTTGTAGGAAGACACAGAGCCTGGGATTTAACTCCTTTTCTGAAGGGAAACACACAGCATAGTTCTCTTCCATGGATCACACTCTGCTTTAGAGCGAGAAGCACACTCTTGCTTTCTACAGTCTCTAAGACAGCAGGAAACGTGAGTGTGCTGAGAACAAATGAACGGTGTTTCCTACACATACGGACCATATGTAGTCCAACTCTGCTTCTGAAAGTGATACAAAGCACTGGTCCTCTAACATCCAATGCTTGTCTGTTAAGATGAGAAACGTGTGAGCTTCGTGAATGATGTAGTTCGTTTGAGCTGAAAAGTGACTGCCCTTACCTGAAACGAAGTCTTGCTTGTAGTAAGACACAGAGCCTGGGATTTAAGACCATTTCTGAAGGGAAACACACAGCATAGTTCTCATCCATGGATCACACTCTGCTTTAGAGCTAGAAGCACACTCTTTCTTTCTAGATTATCTAATACAGCAGGAAATCTGAGTGTGCCCAGAACAAAAGAAGGGTGTTTCCTACACATATGGACCTTATGTAGTCCAAATCTGCTTCTGAAACTGATACAAAGCACTGACCATCTTACATCCAAAGCTTGTCAGTTAAGATGAGAAACGTGTGAGCCTCATGAACGGTGTAGTTCGTTTGAGCAGAAAATTGACTGCCCTTACCTGAATTGAAGTCTTGCATGTAGGAAGACTCAGAGCCTGGGATTTAACTCCATTTCTGAAGTAAAACACATAGCATAGTTCTCATCCATGGATCACACTCTGCTTTAGAGTGAGAAATACGCTCTTGCTTTCTCGAGTCTCTAACACAGCAGGAAACGTGAGTGTGCTGAGAATAAAAGGACGGTGTTTCCTACACATACGGACCATATCTAGTCCAACTCTTCTTCTGAAACTGATACAAAGCACTGGTCCTCTAACATCCAATGCTTGTCAGTTAAGATGAGAAACGTGTGAGCTTCATGAACGATGTAATTCGTTTGAGCTGAAAAGTGACTGCCCTTACCAGAAACAAAGTCTTGCTTGTAGGAAGACTCAGAGCCTGGGATTTAACTCCATTTCTGAAGTGAAACACACAGCATAGTTCTCATCCATGGATCACACTCTGCTTTAGAGCAAGAAGCATACTCTTGCTTTCTAGAGTCTCTAAGGCAGCAGGAAACGTGAGTGTGCCCAGAACAAAAGATCGGTGTTTCCTACACATATGGACAATATGTAGTCCAAATCTGCTTCTGAAACTGATACAAAGCTCTGACCCTCTAACATCCAGTGTTTGTCAGTTAAGATGAGAAACGTGTGAGCTTCGTGAACAATGTAGTTCGTTTGAGCAGAAAACTGACTGCCCTTACTTGAAACGAAGTCTTGCTTGTAGGAAGACTCAGAACCTGGGATTTAACTCCATTTCTGAAGTGAAACACACAGCAGGGTTCTCATCCATAGATCAAACTCTGCGTTAGAACAAGAAGCACGCTCTTGCATTCTAGACTCTCAAAGACATCAGGAAACGTGAGTGTGCTGAGAACAAAAGAACGGTGTTTCCTACACATAGGGACCATATCTAGTCCAACTCTGCTTCTGAAACTGATACAAAGCACTGGTCCTCTAACATCCAATGCTTGTCAGTTAAGATGAGAAACGTGTGAGCTTTGTGAACGATGTTTTTCCTTTGAGCAGAAAAGAGACTGCACTTACCTGAAACGAAGTCTTGCTTGTAGGGAGACACAGAGCATGGGATTTAACTCCATTTCTGAAGTGAAACACACAGCAGGGTTCTCATCCATTGATCACACTCTGCTTTAGAACAAGAAGCATGCTTTTGCTTTCTAGAGTCTTTAAGAGAGCAGGAAACGTGAGTTTGCTGAGAACAAAAGAACGGTGTTTCCTACACATAAGGACCATATCTAGTCGAACTCTGCTTCTGAAACTGATACAAAGCACTGAACCTCGAACATCCAATGCTTGTCAGTTAAGATGAGAAACGTGTGAGCTTCGTGAACGATGTAGTTAGTTTGAGCAGAAATGTCACTGCCTTTATCTGAATGGAAGTCTTGCTTGTAGGAAGACTCAGAGCCTAGGATTTAACTCCATTTCTGAAGTAAAACACATAGCATAGTTCTCATCCATGGATCACACTCTGCTTTAGAGTGAGACGTACGCTCTTGCTTTCTAGAGTCTCTAACACAGCAGGAAACGTGAGTTTGCTGAGAACAAAAGAAAGTTGTTTCCTACATATAAGGACCATATCTAGTCGAACTCTGCTTCTGAAACTGATACAAAGCACTGAACCTCGAACATCCAATGCTTGTCAGTTAAGATGAGAAACGTGTGAGCTTCGTGAATGATGTACTTAGTTTGAGCAGAAATGTCACTGCCTTTATCTGAATGGAAGTCTTGCTTGTAGGAAGACTCAGAGCCTGGGATTTAACTCCATTTCTGAAGTAAAACACATAGCATAGTTCTCATCCATGGATCACACTCTGCTTTAGAGTGAGAAGTACGCTCTTGCTTTCTCGAGTCTCTAACACAGCAGGAAACGTGAGTGTGCTGAGAATAAAAGGACGGTGTTTCCTACACATACGGACCATATCTAGTCCAACTCTTCTTCTGAAACTGATACAAAGCATTGGTCCTCTAACATCCAATGCTTGTCAGTTAAGATGAGAAACGTGTGAGCTTCATGAACGATGTAATTCGTTTGAGCTGAAAAGTGACTGCCCTTACCAGAAACAAAGTCTTGCTTGTAGGAAGACTCAGAGCCTGGGATTTAACTCCATTTCTGAAGTGAAACACACAGCATAGTTCTCTTCCATGGATCACACTCTGCTTTAGAGCAAGAAGCATACTCTTGCTTTCTAGAGTCTCTAAGACAGCAGGAAACGTGAGTGTGCCCAGAACAAAAGAATGGTGTTTCCTACACATACGGACTATATGTAGTCCAAATCTTCTTCTGAAACTGATAGAATGCACTGGTCCTCTAACATCCAATGCTTGTCAGTTAAGATGAGAAACGTGTGAGCTTTGTGAATGATGTAGTTCCTTTGAACTGAAAAGTGACTGCCCTTACCTGAAACGAAGTCTTGCTTGTAGTAAGACACAGAGCCTGGGATTTAAGTCCATTTCTGAAGGGAAACACACAACATAGTTCTCATCCATGGATCACACTCTGCTTTAGAGCAAGAAGTACACTCTAGCTTTCTAGAGTCTCTAATACAGCAGGAAATCTGAGTGTGCCCAGGACAAAAGAACGGTGTTTCCTATACATATGGACCATATATAGTCCAAATCTGCTTCTGAAACTGATACAAAGCACTGACCCTCTAACATCCAATGCTTGTCAGTTGAGATAAGAAACGTGTGAGCTTCGTGAACGATGTAGTTAGTTTGAGCAGAAAAGTGACTGCCCTTACCTGAATGGAATTCTTGCTTGTAGGAAGACTCAGAGCCTGGGATTTAACTCCATTTCTGAAGTAAAACACACAGCAGTGTAATCATCCATTGATCACCCTCTGCTTTAGAGCAAGAAGCACGCTCTTGCTTTCTAGACTCTCAAAGACAGCAGGAAACGTGAGTGTGCTGAGAACAAAAGAACGGTGTTTCCTACACATAGGGACCATATCTAGTCCAACTTTGCTTCTGAAACTGATACAAAAAACTGGTCCTCTAACATCCAATGCTTGTCAGTTAAGATGAGAAACGTGTGAGCTTCGTGAACGATGTTGTTCCTTTGAGCAGAAAAGAGACTGCACTTACCTGAAACGAAGTCTTGCTTGTAGGGAGACACAGAGCCTGGGATTTAACTCCATTTCTGAAGTGAAACACACAGCATAGTCTCATCCATGGATCAAACTCTGTTTTAGAGCGAGAAGCTCGCTCTTGCTTTCTAGAGTCTCTAAGGCAGCAGGAAACGTGAGTGTGCCCAGAACAAAAGATCGGTGTTTCCTACACATATGGACAATATGTAGTCCAACTCTTCTTCTGAAATTGATACAAAGCACTGGTCCTCTAACATCCAATGCTTGTCAGTTAAGATGAGAAACGTGTGAGCTTCATGAACAATGTAGTTCGTTTGAGCAGAAAACTGACTGCCCTTACCTGAAACGAAGTCTTGCTTGTCGTAAGACTCAGAGCCTGGGATTTAACTCCATTTCTGAAGTGAAACACACAGCAGTGTTCTCATCCATTGATCACACTCTGCTTTAGAACAAGAAGCATGCTTTTGCTTTCTAGAGTCTTTAAGACAGCAGGAAATGTGAGTTTGCTGAGAACAAAAGAACGGTGTTTCCTACACATAAGGACCATATCTAGTCGAACTCTGATTCTGAAACTGATACAAAGCACTGAAAATCGAACATCCAATGCTTGTCAGTTAAGATGAGAAACGTGTGAGCTTTGTGAACGATGTAGTTCGTTTGACCAGAAATGTCACTGCCTTTATCTGAATGGAAGTCTTGCTTGTAGGAAGACTCAGAGCCTGGGATTTAACTCCATTTCTGAAGTAAAACACATAGCATAGTTCTCATCCATGGATCACACTCTGCTTTAGAGTGAGAAGTACGCTCTTGCTTTCTAGAGTCTCTAACACAGCAGTAAACGTGAGTGTGCTGAGAATAAAAGAACGGTGTTTCCTACACATACGGACCATATCTAGTCCAACTCTTCTTCTGAAACTGATACAAAGCACTGGTCCTCTAACATCCAATGCTTGTCAGTTAAGATGAGAAACGTGTGAGCTTTGTGAATGATGTAGTTCCTTTGAACTGAAAAGTGACTGCCCTTACCTGAAACGAAGTCTTGCATGTAGTAAGTCACAGAGCCTGGGATTGAAGTCCATTTCTGAAGGGAAACACACAACATAGTTCTCATCCATGGATCACACTCTGCTTTAGAGCAAGAAGCACACTCTAGCTTTCTAGAGTCTCTAATACAGCAGGAAATCTGAGTGTGCCCAGAACAAAAGAATGGTGTTTCCTACACATATGGACCATATGTATTCCAAATCGGCTTCTGAAACTGATACAAAGCACTGACCTTCTAACATCCAATGCTTGTCAGTTAAGATGAGAAATGTGTGAGCGTCATGAACGATGTAGTTAGTTTGAGCAGAAAAGTGACAGCCCTTACCTGAATTTAAGTCTTGCTTGTAGGATGACTCAGAGCCTGGGATTTAACTCCATTTCTGAAGTAAAACTCACAGCAGTGTAATCATCCATTGATCACACTCTGCTTTAGAACAAGAAGCATGCTCTTGCTTTCTAGAGTCTCTAAGTCAGCAGGAAACGTGAGTGTGCTGAGAACAAAAGAACAGTGTTTCCTACACATACGGCCTATATGTAGTCCAAATCTTCTTCTGAAACTGATACAATGCACTGGTCCTCTAAAATCCAATGCTTGTCAGTTAAGATGAGAAACGTGTGTGCTTCGTGAATGATGTAGTTCCTTTAATCAGAAAAGTGACTGCCCTTACCTGAAACGAAGTCTTGCTTGTAGGGAGACTCAGAGCATGGGATTTAACTCCATTTCTGAAGTGAAACACACAGCATTGTCTCATCCATTGATCACACTCTGCTTTAGAACAAGAAGCACACTCTTGCTTTCTAGAATCTCTAAGACAGCAGGAAACGTGAGTGTGCTGAGAACAAAAGAACGGTATTTCCTACACACACGGACCATATCTAGTCCAACTCTGCTTCTGAAACTGATAAAAAGCACTGGTCCTCTAACATCCAATGCTTGTCTGTTAAGATGAGAAACGTGTGAGCTCAGTGAACGATGTAGTTCGTTTTAGCTGAAAAGTGACTGCCCTTACCTGAAACGAAGTCTTGCTTGTAGGAAAGCACAGAGCCTGGGATTTAACTCCATTTCTGAAGGGAAACACACAGCATAGTTCTCATCCATGGATCACACTCTGCTTTAGAGCGAGAAGCACACTCTTGCTTTGTAGAGTCTCTAAGACAGCAGGAAATCTGAGTGTGCCCAGAACAAAAGAACGGTGTTTCCTATACATACGGACTATATGTAGACCAAATCTTCTTCTGAAACTGATAGAATGCACTGGTCCTCTAACATCCAATGCTTGTCAGTTAAGATGAGAAACGTGTGAGCTTCGTGAATGATGTAGTTAGTTTGAGCAGAAAAGTGACTGCCCTTACCTGAATTGAAGTCTTGCTTGTAGGAAGATTCAGATCCTGGGATTTAACTCCATTTCTGAAGGGAAACAAACAGCATAGTTCTCATCCATGGATCACACTCTGCTTTAGAGCGAGAAGCACACTCTTGCTTTATAGAGTCTCTAATATAGCAGGAAATCTGAGTGTGCCCAGAACAAAAGAACGGTGTTTCCTACAATAAGGACAATATGTTATCCAAATCTTCTTCTGAAACTGATAGAATGCACTGGTCCTCTAACATCCAATGCTTGTCAGTTAAGATGAGAAACGTGTGAGCTTCGTGAAAGATGTAGTTCGTTTGAGCAGAAAAGTGACTGCCCTTACCTGAAACGAAGTCTTGTTTGTAGGAAGACTCAGAGCATGGGATTTAACTCCATTTCTGAAGTGAAACACACAGCAGTGTTCTCATCCATTGATCACACTCTCCTTTAGAACAAGAAGCCCGATCGCAATTTCTAGAGTCTCTAAGACAGCAGGAAACGTGAGTTTGCTGAGAACAAAAGAACGGTGTTTCCTACACATACGGACCATATCTAGTCCAACTCTGCTTCTGAAACTGATACAAAGCACTGGTCCTCTAACATCCAATGCTTGTCTGTTAAGATGAGAAACGTGTGGGCTCCGTGAACGATGTAGTTCGTTTGAGCTGAAAAGTGACTGCCCTTACCTGAAACGAAATCTTGCTTGTAGGAAGACACAGAGCCTGGGATTTAACTCCTTTTCTGAAGGGAAACACACAGCATAGTTCTCTTCCATGGATCACACTCTGCTTTAGAGCGAGAAGCACACTCTTGCTTTGTACAGTCTCTAAGACAGCAGGAAACGTGAGTGTGCTGAGAACAAATGAACGGTGTTTCCTACACATACGGACCATATGTAGTCCAACTCTGCTTCTGAAAGTGATACAAAGCACTGGTCCCCTAACATCCAATGCTTGTCTGTTAAGATGAGAAACGTGTGAGCTTCGTGAATGATGTAGTTCGTTTGAGCTGAAAAGTGACTGCCCTTACCTGAAACGAAGTCTTGCTTGTAGTAAGACACAGAGCCTGGGATTTAAGACCATTTCTGAAGGGAAACACACAGCATAGTTCTCATCCATGGATCACACTCTGCTTTAGAGCTAGAAACACACTCTTTCTTTCTAGATTATCTAATACAGCAGGAAATCTGAGTGTGCCCAGAACAAAAGAAGGGTGTTTCCTACACATATGGACCTTATGTAGTCCAAATCTGCTTCTGAAACTGATACAAAGCACTGACCATCTTACATCCAAAGCTTGTCAGTTAAGATGAGAAACGTGTGAGCCTCATGAACGGTGTAGTTCGTTTGAGCAGAAAATTGACTGCCCTTACCTGAATTGAAGTCTTGCATGTAGGAAGACTCAGAGCCTGGGATTTAACTCCATTTCTGAAGTAAAACACATAGCATAGTTCTCATCCATGGATCACACTCTGCTTTAGAGTGAGAAATACGCTCTTGCTTTCTCGAGTCTCTAACACAGCAGGAAACGTGAGTGTGCTGAGAATAAAAGGACGCTGTTTCCTACACATACGGACCATATCTAGTCCAACTCTTCTTCTGAAACTGATACAAAGCACTGGTCCTCTAACATCCAATGCTTGTCAGTTAAGATGAGAAACGTGTGAGCTTCATGAACGATGTAATTCGTTTGAGCTGAAAAGTGACTGCCCTTACCAGAAACAAAGTCTTGCTTGTAGGAAGACTCAGAGCCTGGGATTTAACTCCATTTCTGAAGTGAAACACACAGCATAGTTCTCATCCATGGATCACACTCTGCTTTAGAGCAAGAAGCATACTCTTGCTTTCTAGAGTCTCTAAGGCAGCAGGAAACGTGAGTGTGCCCAGAACAAAAGATCGGTGTTTCCTACACATATGGACAATATGTAGTCCAAATCTGCTTCTGAAACTGATACAAAGCTCTGACCCTCTAACATCCAGTGTTTGTCAGTTAAGATGAGAAACGTGTGAGCTTCGTGAACAATGTAGTTCGTTTGAGCAGAAAACTGACTGCCCTTACTTGAAACGAAGTCTTGCTTGTAGGAAGACTCAGAACCTGGGATTTAACTCCATTTCTGAAGTGAAACACACAGCAGGGTTCTCATCCATAGATCAAACTCTGCGTTAGAACAAGAAGCACGCTCTTGCATTCTAGACTCTCAAAGACATCAGGAAACGTGAGTGTGCTGAGAACAAAAGAACGGTGTTTCCTACACATAGGGACCATATCTAGTCCAACTCTGCTTCTGAAACTGATACAAAGCACTGGTCCTCTAACATCCAATGCTTGTCAGTTAAGATGAGAAACGTGTGAGCTTCGTGAACGATGTTTTTCCTTTGAGCAGAAAAGAGACTGCACTTACCTGAAACGAAGTCTTGCTTGTAGGGAGACACAGAGCATGGGATTTAACTCCATTTCTGAAGTGAAACACACAGCATAGTCTCATCCATGGATCACACTCTGTTTTAGAGCGAGAAGCACGCTCTTGCTTTCTAGAGTCTCTAAGACAGCAGGAAACGTGAGTGTGATGAGAACAAAAGAATGGTGTTTCCTACACATATGGACATTATATAGTCCAACTCTTCTTCTGAAATTGATACAAAGCACTGGTCCTCTAACATCCAATGCTTGTCCGTTAAGATGAGAAACGTGTGAGCAACGTGAACGATGTAGTTCGTTTGAGGAGAAAACTGACTGCCCTTACCTGAAACGAAGTCTTGCTTGTAGTAAGACTCAGAGCCTGGGATTTAACTCCATTTCTGAAGTGAAACACACAGCAGTGTTCTCATCCATTGATCACACTCTGCTTTAGAACAAGAAGCATGCTTTTGCTTTCTAGAGTCTTTAAGAGAGCAGGAAACGTGAGTTTGCTGAGAACAAAAGAACGGTGTTTCCTACACATAAGGACCATATCTAGTCAAACTCTGCTTCTGAAACTGATACAAAGCACTGAACCTCGAACATCCAATGCTTGTCAGTTAAGATGAGAAACGTGTGAGCTTCGTGAACGATGTAGTTAGTTTGAGCAGAAATGTCACTGCCTTTATCTGAAAGGAAGTCTTGCTTGTAGGAAGACTCAGAGCCTAGGATTTAACTCCATTTCTGAAGTAAAACACATAGCATAGTTCTCATCCATGGATCACACTCTGCTTTAGAGTGAGACGTACGCTCTTGCTTTCTAGAGTCTCTAACACAGCAGGAAACGTGAGTTTGCTGAGAACAAAAGAACGGTGTTTCCTACACATAAGGACCATATCTAGTCGAACTCTGCTTCTGAAACTGATACAAAGCACTGAACCTCGAACATCCAATGCTTGTCAGTTAAGATGAGAAACGTGTGAGCTTCGTGAATGATGTAGTTAGTTTGAGCAGAAATGTCACTGCCTTTATCGGAATGGAAGTCTTGCTTGTAGGAAGACTCAGAGCCTGGGATTTAACTCCATTTCTGAAGTAAAACACATAGCATAGTTCTCATCCATGGATCACACTCTGCTTTAGAGTGAGAAGTACGCTCTTGCTTTCTCGAGTCTCTAACACAGCAGGAAACGTGAGTGTGCTGAGAATAAAAGGACGGTGTTTCCTACACATACGGACCATATCTAGTCCAACTCTTCTTCTGAAACTGATACAAAGCATTGGTCCTCTAACATCCAATGCTTGTCATTTAAGATGAGAAACGTGTGAGCTTCATGAACGATGTAATTCGTTTGAGCTGAAAAGTGACTGCCCTTACCAGAAACAAAGTCTTGCTTGTAGGAAGACTCAGAGCCTGGGATTTAACTCCATTTCTGAAGTGAAACACACAGCATAGTTCTCATCCATGGATCACACTCTGCTTTAGAGCAAGAAGCATACTCTTGCTTTCTAGAGTCTCTAAGACAGCAGGAAACGTGAGTGTGCCCAGAACAAAAGAATGGTGTTTCCTACACATACGGACTATATGTAGTCCAAATCTTCTTCTGAAACAGATAGAATGCACTGGTCCTCTAACATCCAATGCTTGTCAGTTAAGATGAGAAACGTGTGAGCTTTGTGAATGATGTAGTTCCTTTGAACTGAAAAGTGACTGCCCTTACCTGAAACGAAGTCTTGCTTGTAGTAAGACACAGAGCCTGGGATTTAAGTCCATTTCTGAAGGGAAACACACAACATAGTTCTCATCCATGGATCACACTCTGCTTTAGAGCAAGAAGTACACTCTAGCTTTCTAGAGTCTCTAATACAGCAGGAAATCTGAGTGTGCCCAGGACAAAAGAACGGTGTTTCCTATACATATGGACAATATATATAGTCCAAATCTGCTTCTGAAACTGATACAAAGCACTGACCCTCTAACATCCAATGCTTGTCAGTTGAGATAAGAAATGTGTGAGCTTCGTGAACGATGTAGTTAGTTTGAGCAGAAAAGTGACTGCCCTTACCTGAATGGAATTCTTGCTTGTAGGAAGACTCAGAGCCTGGGATTTAACTCCATTTCTGAAGTAAAACACACAGCAGTGTAATCATCCATTGATCACACTCTGCTTTAGAGCAAGAAGCACGCTCTTGCTTTCTAGACTCTCAAAGACAGCAGGAAACGTGAGTGTGCTGAGAACAAAAGAACGGTGTTTCCTACACATAGGGACCATATCTAGTCCAACTTTGCTTCTGAAACTGATACAAAGCACTGGTCCTCTAACATCCAATGCTTGTCAGTTAAGATGAGAAACGTGTGAGCTTCGTGAACGATGTTGTTCCTTTGAGCAGAAAAGAGACTGCACTTACCTGAAACGAAGTCTTGCTTGTAGGGAGACACAGAGCATGGGATTTAACTCCATTTCTGAAGTGAAACACACAGCATAGTCTCATCCATGGATCAAACTCTGTTTTAGAGCGAGAAGCTCGCTCTTGCTTTCTAGAGTCTATAAGGCATCAGGAAACGTGAGTGTGCCCAGAACAAAAGATCGGTGTTTCCTACACATATGGACAATATGTAGTCCAACTCTTCTTCTGAAATTGATACAAAGCACTGGTCCTCTAACATCCAATGCTTGTCAGTTAAGATGAGAAACGTGTGAGCTTCATGAACAATGTAGTTCGTTTGAGCAGAAAACTGACTGCCCTTACCTGAAACGAAGTCTTGCTTGTCGTAAGACTCAGAGCCTGGGATTTAACTCCATTTCTGAAGTGAAACACACAGCAGTGTTCTCATCCATTGATCACACTCTGCTTTAGAACAAGAAGCATGCTTTTGCTTTCTAGAGTCTTTAAGACAGCAGGAAATGTGAGTTTGCTGAGAACAAAAGAACGGTGTTTCCTACACATAAGGACCATATCTAGTCGAACTCTGATTCTGAAACTGATACAAAGCACTGAACATCGAACATCCAATGCTTGTCAGTTAAGATGAGAAACGTGTGAGCTTTGTGAACGATGTAGTTCGTTTGACCAGAAATGTCACTGCCTTTATCTGAATGGAAGTCTTGCTTGTAGGAAGACTCAGAGCCTGGGATTTAACTCCATTTCTGAAGTAAAACACATAGCATAGTTCTCATCCATGGATCACACTCTGCTTTAGAGTGAGAAGTACGCTCTTGCTTTCTAGAGTCTCTAACACAGCAGTAAACGTGAGTGTGCTGAGAATAAAAGAACGGTGTTTCCTACACATACGGACCATATCTAGTCCAACTCTTCTTCTGAAACTGATACAAAGCACTGGTCCTCTAACATCCAATGCTTGTCAGTTAAGATGAGAATCGTGTGAGCTTTGTGAATGATGTAGTTCCTTTGAACTGAAAAGTGACTGCCCTTACCTGAAACGAAGTCTTGCATGTAGTAAGTCACAGAGCCTGGGATTGAAGTCCATTTCTGAAGGGAAACACACAACATAGTTCTCATCCATGGATCACACTCTGCTTTAGAGCAAGAAGCACACTCTAGCTTTCTAGAGTCTCTAATACAGCAGGAAATCTGAGTGTGCCCAGGACAAAAGAACGGTGTTTCATATACATATGGACAATATGTAATCCAAATCTGCTTCTGAAACTGATACAAAGCACTGACCCTCTAACATCCAATGCTTGTCAGTTGAGATAAGAAACGTGTGACCTTCGTGAACGATGTAGTTAGTTTGATCAGAAAAGTGACTGCCCTTACCTGAATGGAATTCTTGCTTGTAGGAAGATTCAGAGCCTGGGATTTAACTCCATTTCTGAAGTAAAACACACAGCAGTGTAATCATCCATTGATCACACTCTGCTTTAGAACAAGAAGCACGCTCTTGCTTTCTAGAGTCTCTAAGGCAGCAGGAAACGTGAGTGTGCCCAGAACAAAAGATCGGTGTTTCCTACACATATGGACAATATGTAGTCCAACTCTGCTTCTGAAACTGATACAAAGCACTGGTCCTCTAACATCCAATGCTTGTCTGTTAAGATGAGAAACGTGTGAGCTCAGTGAACGATGTAGTTCGTTTGAGCAGAAAAGTGACTGCTCTTACCTGAAACGAAGTCTTGCTTGTAGGAAGATACAGAGCTTGGGATTTAACTCCATTTCTGAAGGGAAACACACAGCACAGTTCTGATCAATGGATCACACTCTGCTTTAGAGCGAGAAGCAGGCTCTTGCTTTCTAGAGTCTCTAAGACAGCAGGAAACGTGAGTGTGCTGAGAACAAAAGAATGGTGTTTCCTACACATATGGACATTATATAGTCCAACTCTTCTTCTGAAATTGATACAAAGCACTGGTCCTCTAACATCCAATGCTTGTCAGTTAAGATGAGAAACGTGTGAGCAACGTGAACGTTGTAGTTCGTTTGAGGAGAAAACTGACTGCCCTTACCTGAAACGAAGTCTTGCTTGTAGTAAGACTCAGAGCCTGGGATTTAACTCCTTTTCTGAAGTGAAACACACAGCAGTGTTCTCATCCATTGATCACACTCTGCTTTAGAACAAGAAGCATGCTTTTGCTTTCTAGAGTCTTTAAGACAGCAGGAAACGTGATTTTGCTGAGAACAAAAGAACGGTTTTTCCTACACATAAGGACCATATCTAGTCGAACTCTGCTTCTGAAATTGATACAAAGCACGGAACCTCGAACATCCAATGCTTGTCAGTTAAGATGAGAAACGTGTGAGCTTCGTGAACGATGTAGTTAGTTTGAGCAGAAATGTCACTGCCTTTATCTGAATGGAAGTCTTGCTTGTAGGAAGACTCAGAGCCTGGGATTTAACTCCATTTCTGAAGTGAAACACACAGCATAGTTCTCATCCATGGATCACACTCTGCTTTAGAGTGAGAAGTACGCTCTTGCTTTCTAGAGTCTCTAACACAGCAGGAAACGTGAGTGTGCCCAGAACAAAAGAACGGTGTTTCCTACACATATGGACTATATGTAGTCCAAATCTTCTTCTGAAACTGACAGAATGCACTGGTCCTCTAACATCCAATGCTTGTCAGTTAAGATGAGAAACGTGTGAGCTTTGTGAATGATGTAGTTCCTTTGAACTGAAAAGTGACTGCCCTTACCTGAAACGAAGTCTTGCTTGTAGGAAGACACAGAGCCTAGGATTTAAGTCCATTTCTGAAGGGAAACACACAACATAGTTCTCATCCATGGATCACACTCTGCTTTAGAGCAAGAAGCACACTCTAGCTTTCTAGAGTCTCTAAAACAGCAGGAAATATGAGTGTGCCCAGGACAAAAGAACGGTGTTTCCTATACATATGGATCATATGTAGTCCAAATCTGCTTCTGAAACTGATACAAAGCACTGAACCTCGAACATCCAATGCTTGTCAGTTAAGATGAGAAACGTGTGAGCTTCGTGAACAATGTAGTTCGTTTGAGCAGAAAACTGACTGCCCTTACCTGAAACGAAGTCTTGCTTTTAGGAAGACTCAGAGCCTGGGATTTAACTCCATTTCTGAAGTGAAACACACAGCAGGGTTCTCATCCATTGATCAAACTCTGCGTTAGAACAAGAAGCATACTCTTGCTTCCTAGAGTCTCTAAGACAGCAAGAAACATGAGTTTGCTGAAAACAAAAGAACAGTGTTTCCTACACATACGGACCATATCTAGTCCAACTCTCCTTCTGAAACTGATACAAAGCACTGGTCCTCTAACATCCAATGCTTGTCTGTTTAGATGAGAAACATTTGAGCTCTGTGAAAGATGTAGTTCGTTTGAGCTGAAAAGTGACTGCCCTTAAGTGAAATGAAGTCTTGCTTGTAGGAAGACATAGAGCCTGGGATTTAACTACATTTATGAAGGGAAACACACAGCATAGTTTTCATCCATGGATCACACTCTGCTTTAGAGCGAGAAGCACGCTCTTTCTTTCTAGAATCTCTAATACAGCAGGAAATCTGAGTGTGCCCAGAACAAAAGAACGGTGTTTCCTACACATACAGACTATATGTAGTCCAAATCTTCATCTAAAACAGATAGAATGCACTGGTACTCTAACATCCAATGCTTGTCAGTTAAGATGAGAAACGTGTGAGCTTCGTGAAAGATGTAGTTCCTTTGAGCTGAAAAGTGACTGCCCTTACCAAAAACGAAGTCTTGCTTGTAGGAAGACACAGAGCCTAGGATTTAAGTACATTTCTGAAGGGAAACACAGCATAGTTCTCATCCATGGATCACACTCTGCTTTAGAGCGAGAAGCACACTCTTGCTTTCTAGAATCTCTAATACAGCAGGAAATCTGAGTGTGCCCACAACAAAAGATCGATGTTTTCTACACATATGGACCACATGTAGTCCAAATCTGCTTCTGAAACTGATACAAAGTACTGACCATCTAACATCCAATGGTTGTCAGTTAAGATGAGAAACGTGTGAGCATCGTGAACGATGTAGTTCGTTTGAGCAGACAAGTGACTGCCCATACCTGAATTGAAGTCTTGCTTGTAGGAAGACTCAGAGCCTGGGATTTATCTCCATTTCTGAAGTAAAACACACAGAAGTGTAATCATCCATTGATCACACTCTGCTTTAGAACAAGAAGCACACTCTTGCTTTCTAGAGTCTCTAAGACAGGACGAAACGAGAGTTTGCTGAGAACAAAAGAACGGTGTGTCCTACACATACAGACATTATATAGTCCAACTCTGCTTCTGAAACTGATACAAAGCACTGGTCCTCCAACATCTAATGCTTGTCTGTTAAGATGAGAAACGTGTGAGCTCAGTGAATGATGTAGTTCGTTTGAGCAGAATAGTGACTGCTCTTACCTGAAATGAAGTCTTGCTTGTAGGAAGACACAGAGCCTGGGATTTAAGTCCATTTCTGAAGGGAAACACACAACATAGTTCTCATCCATGGATCACACTCTGCTTTAGAGCAAGAAGCACACTCTAGCTTTCTAGACTCTCAAAGACAGCAGGAAACGTGAGTGTGCTGAGAACAAAAGAGCGGTGTTTCCTACACATAGGGACCATATCTAGTCCAACTCTGCTTCTAAAACAGATACAAAGCACGGGTCCTCTAACATCCAATGCTTGTCAGTTAAGATGAGAAACGTGTGAGCTTCGTGAACGATGTTGTTCCTTTGAGCAGAAAACTGACTGCCCTTACCTGAATGGAAGTCTTGCTTGTAGGAAGACTCAGAGCCTGGGATTTAACTCCATTTCTGAAGTAAAACACACAGCAGTGTAATCATCCATTGATCACACTCTGCTTTAGAACAAGAAGCACGCTCTTGCTTTCTAGACTCTCAAAGACAGTAGGAAATGTGAGTGTGCTGAGAACAAAAGAACGGTGTTTCCTACACATAGGGACCATATCTAGTCGAACTCTGCTTCTGAAACAGATACAAAGCACTGGTCCTCTAACATCCAATGCTTGTCAGTTAAGATGAGAAACGTGTGAGCTTCGTGAACGATGTTGTTCCTTTGAGCAGAAAAGTGACTGCCCTTACCTGAAACGAAGTCTTGCTTGTAGGGAGACACAGAGCATGGGATTTAACTCCATTTCTGAAGTGAAACACACAGCATAGTCTCATCCATTTATCACACTCTGCGTTTAAACAAGAAGCATGCTCTTCTTTCTAGAGTCTCTAAGACAGCAGGAAATGTGCGTTTGCTGAGAACAAAAGAACGGTGTTTCCTTCACATAAGGACCACATCTAGTCGAACTCTGCTTCTGAAACTGATACAAAGCACTGAACCTCAAACATCCAATGCTTGTCAGTTAAGATGAGAAACGTGTGAGCTTCGTGAACGATGTAGTTAGTTTGAGCAGAAATGTCACTGCCTTTATCTGAATGGAAGTCTTGCTTGTAGGAAGACTCAGATCCTGGGATTTAACTCCATTTCTGAAGTAAAACACATAGCATAGTTCTCATCCATGGATCACACTCTGCTTTAGAGTGAGAAGTACGCTCTTGCTTTCTAGAGTCTCTAACACAGCAGGAAACGTGAGTGTGCTGAGAACAAAAGAACGGTGTTTCCTACACATACGGACCATATCTAGTCCAACTCTTCTTCTGAAACTGATACAAAGCACTGGTCCTCTAACATCCAATGCTTGTCAGTTAAGATGAGAAACGTGTGAGCTTCATGAACGATGTAGTTCGATTGAGCAGAAAAGTGACTGCCCTTACCTGAAACGAAGTCTTGCTTGTAGG
The DNA here is from genome assembly GCA_949786385.1 of Onychomys leucogaster. Lineage (NCBI taxonomy): Eukaryota > Metazoa > Chordata > Mammalia > Rodentia > Cricetidae > Onychomys > Onychomys leucogaster. The sequence goes on from CATKUP010000008.1 coordinate 3,807,019, forward strand.
AAGACTCAGAGCCTGGGATTTAACTCCATTTCTGAAGTGAAACACACAGCATAGTTCTCATCCATGGATCACACTCTGCTTTAGAGCAAGAAGCACACTCTTGCTTTCTAGAGTCTCTAACACAGCAGGAAACGTGAGTGTGCCCAGAACAAAAGAACGGTGTTTCCTACACATACGGACTATATGTAGTCCAAATCTTCTTCTGAAACTGATAGAATGCACTGGTCCTCTAACATCCAATGCTTGTCAGTTAAGATGAGAAACGTGTGAGCTTCGTGAACGATGTTGTTCCTTTGAGCAGAAAAGTGACTGCCCTTACCTGAAACGAAGTCTTGCTTGTAGGGAGACACAGAGCATGGGATTTAACTCCATTTCTGAAGTGAAACACACAGCATAGTCTCATCCATGGATCACACTCTGTTTTAGAGCGAGAAGCACGCTCTTGCTTTCTAGAGTCTCTAAGGCAGCAGGAAACGTGAGTGTGCCCAGAACAAAAGATCGGTGTTTCCTACACATATGGACAATATGTAGTACAAATCTGCTTCTGAAACTGATACAAAGCACTGACCCTCTAACATCCAATGCTTGTCAGTTAAGATGAGAAACGTGTGAGCTTCGTGAACAATGTAGTTCGTTTGAGCAGAAAACTGACTGCCCTTACCTGAAACGAAGTCTTGCTTGTAGGAAGACTCAGAGCCTGGGATTTAACTCCATTTCTGAAGTGAAACACACAGCAGGGTTCTCATCCATTGATCAAACTCTACGTTAGAACAAGAAGCATACTCTTGCTTCCTAGAGTCTCTAAGAAAGCAAGAAACGTGAGTTTGCTGAAAACAAAAGAACAGTGTTTCCTACACATACGGACCATATCTAGTCCAACTCTGCTTCTGAAACTGATACAAAGCACTGGTCCTCTAACATCCAATGCTTGTCTGTTTAGATGAGAAACATGTGAGCTCTGTGAAAGATGTAGTTCGTTTGAGCTGAAAAGTAACTGCCCTTAAGTGAAACGAAGTCTTGCTTGTAGGAAGACATAGAGCCTGGGATTTAACTACATTTATGAAGGGAAACACACAGCATAGTTTTCATCCATGGATCACACTCTGCTTTAGAGCGAGAAGCACGCTCTTGCTTTCTAGAATCTCTAATACAGCAGGAAATCTGAGTGTGCCCAGAACAAAAGAACGGTGTTTCCTACACATACGGACTATATGTAGTCCAAATCTTCATCTAAAACAGATAGAATGCACTGGTACTCTAACATCCAATGCTTGTCAGTTAAGATGAGAATCGTGTGAGCTTCGTGAAAGATGTAGTTACTTTGAGCTGAAAAGTGACTGCCCTTACCAAAAACGAAGTCTTGCTTGTAGGAAGACTCAGAGCCTGGGATTTATCTCCATTTCTGAAGTAAAACACACAGCACTGTAATCATCCATTGATCACACTCTGCTTTAGAACAAGAAGCACACTCTTGCTTTCTAGAGTCTCTAAGACAGGACGAAACAAGAGTTTGCTGAGAACAAAAGAACGGTGTTTCCTACACATACAGACATTATATAGTCCAACTCTGCTTCTGAAACTGATACAAAGCACTGGTCCTCTAACATCCGATGCTTGTCTGTTAAGATGAGAAACGTGTGAGCTCAGTGAACGATGTAGTTCGTTTGAGCAGAAAAGTGACTGCTCTTACCTGAAACGAATTCTTGCTTGTAGGAAGACACAGAGCCTGGGATTTAACTCCATTTCTGAAGTGAAACACACAGCATAGTTCTCATCCATGGATCACACTGTGCTTTAGAGCAAGAAGCACACTCTTGCTTTCTAGATTCTCTAAGACAGCAGGAAACGTGAGTGTGCCCAGAACAAAAGAATGGTGTTTCCTACACATACGGACTATATGTAGTCCAAATCTGCTTCTGAAACTGATAGAATGCACTGGTCCTCTAACATCCAATGCTTGTCATTTAAGATGAGAAACGTGTGAGCTTTGTGAATGATGTAGTTCCTTTGAACTGAAAAGTGACTGCCCTTACCTGAAACGAAGTCTTGCATGTAGTAAGTCACAGAGCCTGGGATTGAAGTCCATTTCTGAAGGGAAACACACAACATAGTTCTCATCCATGGATCACACTCTGCTTTAGAGCAAGAAGCACACTCTAGCTTTCTAGAGTCTCTAATACAGCAGGAAATCTGAGTGTGCCCAGGACAAAAGAACGGTGTTTCATATACATATGGACAATATGTAATCCAAATCTGCTTCTGAAACTGATACAAAGCACTGACCCTCTCACATCCAATGCTTGTCAGTTGAGATAAGAAACGTGTGACCTTCGTGAACGATGTAGTTAGTTTGAGCAGAAAAGTGACTGCCCTTACCTGAATGGAATTCTTGCTTGTAGGAAGATTCAGAGCCTGGGATTTAACTCCATTTCTGAAGTAAAACACACAGCAGTGTAATCATCCATTGATCACACTCTGCTTTAGAACAAGAAGCACGCTCTTGCTTTCTAGAGTCTCTAAGGCAGCAGGAAACGTGAGTGTGCCCAGAACAAAAGATCGGTGTTTCCTACACATATGGACAATATGTAGTCCAAATCTGCTTCTGAAACTGATACAAAGCACTGACCCTCTAACATCCAATGCTTGTCATTTAAGATGAGAAACGTGTGAGCTTCGTGAACGATGTAGTTCGTTTGAGCAGAAAACTGACTGCCCTTACCTGAAACGAAGTCTTGCTTTTAGGAAGACTCAGAGCCTGGGATTTAACTCCATTTCTGAAGTGAAACACACAGCAGGGTTCTCATCCATTGATCAAACTCTACGTTAGAACAAGAAGCATACTCTTGCTTCCTAGAGTCTCTAAGACAGCAAGAAACGTGAGTTTGCTGAAAACAAAAGAACAGTGTTTCCTACACATACGGACCATATCTAGTCCAACTCTGCTTCTGAAACTGATACAAAGCACTGGTCCTCTAACATCCAATGCTTGTCTGTTTAGATGAGAAACATGTGAGCTCTGTGAAAGATGTAGTTCGTTTGAGCTGAAAAGTAACTGCCCTTAAGTGAAACGAAGTCCTGCTTGTAGGAAGACATAGAGCCTGGGATTTAACTACATTTATGAAGGGAAACACACAGCATAATTTTCATCCATGGATCACACTCTGCTTTAGAGCGAGAAGCACGCCCTTGCTTTCTAGAATCTCTAATACAGCAGGAAATCTGAGTGTGCCCAGAAGAAAAGAACGGTGTTGTCTACACATACGGACTATATGTAGTCCAAATCTTCATCTAAAACAGATAGAATGCACTGGTACTCTAACATCCAATGCTTGTCAGTTAAGATGAGAAACGTGTGAGCTTCGTGAAAGATGTAGTTACTTTGAGCTGAAAAGTGACTGCCCTTACCAAAAACGAAGTCTTGCTTGTAGGAAGACTCAGAGCCTGGGATTTATCTCCATTTCTCAAGTAAAACACACAGCAGTGTAATCATACATTGATCACACTCTGCTTTAGAACAAGAAGCACACTCTTGCTTTCTAGAGTCTCTAAGACAGGACGAAACGAGAGTTTGCTGAGAACAAAAGAACGGTGTTTCCTACACATACAGACATTATATAGTCCAACTCTGCTTCTGAAACTGATACAAAGCACTGGTCCTCTAACATCCAATGCTTGTCTGTTAAGATGAGAAACGTGTGAGCTCAGTGAACGATGTAGTTCGTTTGAGCAGAAAAGTGACTGCTCTTACCTGAAATGAAGTCTTGCTTGTAGGAAGATACAGAGCTTGGGATTTAACTCCATTTCTGAAGGGAAACACACAGCACAGTTCTGATCAATGGATCACACTCTGCTTTAGAGCGAGAAGCACGCTCTTGCTTTCTAGAGTCTATAAGACAGCAGGAAACGTGAGTGTGCTGAGAACAAAAGAATGGTGTTTCCTACACATATGGACATTAGATAGTCCAACTCTTCTTCTGAAATTGATACAAAGCACTGGTCCTCTAACATCAAATGCTTGTCAGTTAAGATGAGATACGTGTGAGCAACGTGAACGTTGTAGTTCGTTTGAGGAGAAAACTGACTGCCCTTACCTGAAACGAAGTCTTGCTTGTAGTAAGACTCAGAGCCTGGGATTTAACTCCTTTTCTGAAGTGAAACACACAGCAGTGTTCTCATCCATTGATCACACTCTGCTTTAGAACAAGAAGCATGCTTTTTCTTTCTAGAGTCTTTAAGACAGCAGGAAACGTGATTTTGCTGAGAACAAAAGAACGGTTTTTCCTACACATAAGGACCATATCTAGTCGAACTCTGCTTCTGAAATTGATACAAAGCACGGAACCTCGAACATCCAATGCTTGTCAGTTAAGATGAGAAACGTGTGAGCTTCGTGAACGATGTAGTTAGTTTGAGCAGAAATGTCACTGCCTTTATCTGAATGGAAGTCTTGCTTGTAGGAAGACTCAGAGCCTGGGATTTAACTCCATTTCTGAAGTGAAACACACAGCATAGTTCTCATCCATGGATCACACTCTGCTTTAGAGTGAGAAGTACGCTCTTGCTTTCTAGAGTCTCTAACACAGCAGGAAACGTGAGTGTGCCCAGAACAAAAGAACGGTGTTTCCTACACATATGGACTATATGTAGTCCAAATCTTCTTCTGAAACTGATAGAATGCACTGGTCCTCTAACATCCAATGCTTGTCAGTTAAGATGAGAAACGTGTGAGCTTTGTGAATGATGTAGTTCCTTTGAACTGAAAAGTGACTGCCCTTACCAAAAACGAAGTCTTGCTTGTAGGAAGACACAGAGCCTGGGATTTAAGTCCATTTCTGAAGGGAAACACACAACATAGTTCTCATCCATGGATCACACTCTGCTTTAGAGCAAGAAGCACACTCTAGCTTTCTAGAGTCTCTAAAACAGCAGGAAATCTGAGTGTGCCCAGGACAAAAGAACGGTGTTTCCTATACATATGGACCATATGTAGTCCAAATCTGCTTCTGAAACTGATACAAAGCACTGAACCTCGAACATCCAATGCTTGTCAGTTAAGATGAGAAACGTGTGAGCTTCGTGAACAATGTAGTTCGTTTGAGCAGAAAACTGACTGCCCTTACCTGAAACGAAGTCTTGCTTTTAGGAAGACTCAGAGCCTGGGATTTAACTCCATTTCTGAAGTGAAACACACAGCAGGGTTCTCATCCATTGATCAAACTCTGTGTTAGAACAAGAAGCATACTCTTGCTTCCTAGAGTCTCTAAGACAGCAAGAAACATGAGTTTGCTGAAAACAAAAGAACAGTGTTTCCTACACATACGGACCATATCTAGTCCAACTCTGCTTCTGAAACTGATACAAAGCACTGGTCCTCTAACATCCAATGCTTGTCTGTTTAGATGAGAAACATGTGAGCTCTGTGAAAGATGTAGTTCGTTTGAGCTGAAAAGTGACTGCCCTTAAGTGAAACGAAGTCTTGCTTGTAGGAAGACATAGAGCCTGGGATTTAACTACATTTATGAAGGGAAACACACAGCATAGTTTTCATCCATGGATCACACTCTGCTTTAGAGCGAGAAGCACGCTCTTTCTTTCTAGAATCTCTAATACAGCAGGAAATCTGAGTGTGCCCAGAACAAAAGAACGGTGTTTCCTACACATACAGACTATATGTAGTCCAAATCTTCATCTAAAACAGATAGAATGCACTGGTACTCTAACATCCAATGCTTGTCAGTTAAGATGAGAAACGTGTGAGCTTCGTGAAAGATGTAGTTCCTTTGAGCTGAAAAGTGACTGCCCTTACCAAAAACGAAGTCTTGCTTGTAGGAAGACACAGAGCCTAGGATTTAAGTACATTTCTGAAGGGAAAAACACAGCATAGTTCTCATCCATGCATCACACTCTGCTTTAGAGCGAGAAGCACACTCTTGCTTTCTAGAGTCTCTAATACAGCAGGAAATCTGATTGTGCCCAGAACAAAAGATCGGTGTTTTCTACACATATGGACCACATGGAGTCAAAATCTGCTTTTGAAACTGATACAAAGTACTGATCATCTAACATCCAATGGTTGTCAGTTAAGATGAGAAACGTATGAGCATCGTGAACGATGTAGTTCGTTTGAGCAGAAAAGTGACTGCCCATACCTGAATTGAAGTCTTGCTTGTAGGAAGACTCAGAGCCTGGGATTTATCTCCATTTCTGAAGTAAAACACACAGCAGTGTAATCATCCATTGATCACACTCTGCTTTAGAACAAGAAGCACACTCTTGCTTTCTAGAGTCTCTAAGACAGGACGAAACAAGAGTTTGCTGAGAACAAAAGAACGGTGTTTCCTACACATACAGACATTATATAGTCCAACTCTGCTTCTGAAACTGATACAAAGCACTGGTCCTCTAACATCCGATGCTTGTCTGTTAAGATGAGAAACGTGTGAGCTCAGTGAACGATGTAGTTCGTTTGAGCAGAAAAGTGACTGCTCTTACCTGAAACGAAGTCTTGCTTGTAGGAAGACACAGAGCCTGGTGTTTAAGTCCATTTCTGAAGGGAAACACACAACATAGTTCTCATCCATGGATCACACTCTGCTTTAGAGCAAGAAGCACACTCTAGCTTTCTAGAGTCTCTAATACAGCAGGAAATCTGAGTGTGCCCAGGACAAAAGAACGGTGTTTCCTATACATATGGACCATATGTAGTCCAAATCTGCTTCTGAAACTGATACAAAGCACTGACCCTCTAACATCCAATGCTTGTCAGTTAAGATGAGAAACGTGTGAGCTTCGTGAACGATGTAGTTAGTTTGAGCAGAAATGACACTGCCTTTATCTGAATGGAAGTCTTGCTTGTAGGAAGACTCAGAGCCTGGGATTTGACTCCATTTCTGAAGTAAAACACACAGCAGTGTAATCATCCATTGATCACACTCTGCTTAAAACAAGAAGCACGCTCTTGCTTTCTAGACTCTCAAAGAGAGCAGGAAACGTGAGTGTGCTGAGAACAAAAGAACGGTGTTTCCTACACATAGGGACCATATCTAGTCCAACTCTGCTTCTAAAACAGATACAAAGCACGGGTCCTCTAACATCCAATGCTTGTCAGTTAAGATGAGAAACGTGTGAGCTTCGTGAACGATGTTGTTCCTTTGAGCAGAAAAGTGACTGCCCTTACCTGAATGGAAGTCTTGCTTGTAGGAAGACTCAGAGCCTGGGATTTAACTCCATTTCTGAAGTAAAACACACAGCAGTGTAATCATCCATTGATCACACTCTGCTTTAGAACAAGAAGCACGCTCTTGCTTTCTAGACTCTCAAAGACAGCAGGAAATGTGAGTGTGCTGAGAACGAAAGAACGGTGTTTCCTACACATAGGGACCATATCTAGTCGAACTCTGCTTCTGAAACAGATACAAAGCACTGGTCCTCTAACATCCAATGCTTGTCAGTTAAGATGAGAAACGTGTGAGCTTCGTGAACGATGTTGTTCCTTTGAGCAGAAAAGTGACTGCCCTTACCTGAAACGAAGTCTTGCTTGTAGGGAGACACAGAGCATGGGATTTAACTCCATTTCTGAAGTGAAACACACAGCATAGTCTCATCCATGGATCACACTCTGTTTTAGAGCGAGAAGCACGCTATTGCTTTCTAGAGTCTCTAAGGCAGCAGGAAACGTGGGTGTGCCCAGAACAAAAGATCGGTGTTTGCTACACATATGGACAATATGTAGTCCAAATCTTCTTCTGAAACTGATAGAATGCACTGTTCCTCTAACATCCAATGCTTGTCAGTTAAGATGAGAAACGTGTGAGCTTCGTGAACAATGTAGTTCGTTTGAGCAGAAAACTGACTGCCCTTACCTGAAACGAACTCTTGCTTGTAGGAAGAATCAGAGCCTGGGATTTAACTCCATTTCTGAAGTGAAACACACAGCAGGGTTCTCATCCATTGATCAAACTCTACGTTAGAACAAGAAGCATACTCTTGCTTCCTAGAGTCTCTAAGACAGCAAGAAACGTGAGTTTGCTGAAAACAAAAGAACAGTGTTTCCTACACATACGGACCATATCTAGTCCAACTCTGCTTCTGAAACTGATACAAAGCACTGGTCCTCTAACATGCAATGCTTGTCTGTTTAGATGAGAAACATGTGAGCTCTGTGAAAGATGTAGTTCGTTTGAGCTGAAAAGTGACTGCCCTTAAGTGAAACGAAGTCTTGCTTGTAGGAAGACATAGAGCCTGGGATTTAACTACATTTATGAAGGGAAACACACAGCATATTTTCATCCATGGATCACACTCTGCTTTAGAGCGAGAAGCACGCTCTTGCTTTCTAGAATCTCTAATACAGCAGGAAATCTGAGTGTGCCCCGAACAAAAGAACGGTGTTTCCTACACATACAGACTATATGTAGTCCAAATCTTCATCTAAAACAGATAGAATGCACTGATACTCTAACATCCAATGCTTGTCAGTTAAGATGAGAAACGTGTGAGCTTCGTGAAAGATGTAGTTCCTTTGAGCAGAAAAGTGACTGCCCTTACCAAAAACGAAGTCTTGATTGTAGGAAGACACAGAGCCTAGGATTTAAGTACATTTCTGAAGGGAAACACACAGCATAGTTCTCATCCATGGATCACACTCTGCTTTAGAGCGAGAAGCACACTCCTGCTTTCTAGAGTCTCTAATACAGCAGGAAATCTGTGTGTGCCCAGATCAAAAGATCGGTGTTTTCTACACATATGGACCACATGTAGTCAAAATCTGCTTCTGAAACTGATGCAAAGTACTGACCATCTAACATCCAATGGTTGTCAGTTAAGATGAGAAACGTGTGAGCATCGTGAACGATGTAGTTCGTTTGAGCAGAAAAGTGACTGCCCATACCTGAATTGAAGTCTTGCTTGTAGGAAGACTCAGAGCCTGGGATTTATCTCCATTTCTGAAGTAAAACACACAGCAGTGTAATCATCCATTGATCACACTCTGCTGTAGAACAAGAAGCACGCTCTTGCTTTCTAGAGTCTCTAAGACAGCACGAAACGAGAGTTTGCTGAGAACAAAAGAACGGTGTTTCCTACAAATACAGACATTATATAGTCCAACTCTGCTTCTGAAACTGATACAAAGCACTGGTCCTCTAACATCCAATGCTTGCCTGTTAAGATGAGAAACGTGTGAGTTCAGTGAACAATGTAGTTCGTTTGAGCAGAAAAGTGCCTGCTCTTACCTGAAACGAAGTCTTGCTTGTAGGAAGATACAGAGCTTGGGATTTAACTCCATTTCTGAAGGGAAACACACAGCACAGTTCTCATCCATGGATCACACTCTGCTTTAGAGCGAGAAGCACGCTCTTGCTTTCTAGAGTCTCTAAGACAGCAGGAAACGTGAGTGTGCTGAGAACAAAAGAACGGTGTTTCCTACACATATGGACATTATATAGTCCAACTCTTCTTCTGAAATTGATACAAAGCACTGGTCATCTAACATCCAATGCTTGTCAGTTAAGATGAGAAACGTGTGAGCAACGTGAACGATGTAGTTCGTTTGAGGAGAAAACTGACTGCCCTTACCTGAAACGAAGTCTTGCTTGTAGTAAGACTCAGAGCCTGGGATTTAACTCCATTTCTGAAGTGAAACACACAGCAGTGTTCTAATCCATTGATCACACTCTGCTTTAGAACAAGAAGCATGCTTTTGCTTTCTAGAGTCTTTAAGACAGCAGGAAACGTGAGTTTGCTGAGAACAAAAGAACGGTGTTTCCTACACATAAGGACCATATCTAGTCGAACTCTGCTTCTGAAACTGATACAAAGCACTGAACCTCTAACATCCAATGCTTGTCAGTTGAGAAACGTGTGAGCTTCGTGAACGATGTAGTTAGTTTGAGCAGAAATGTCACTGCCTTTATCTGAATAGAAGTCTTGCTTGTAGGAAGACTCAGAGCCTGGGATTTAACTCCATTTCTGAAGTGAAACACACAGCATAGTTCTCATCCATGGATCACACTCTGCTTTAGAGCAAGAAGCACACTCTTGCTTTCTAGAGTCTCTAAGACAGCAGGAAACGTGAGTGTGCCCAGAACAAAAGAACGGTGTTTCCTACACATACGGACTATATGTAGTCCAAATCTTCTTCTGAAACTGATAGAATGCACTGGTCCTCTAACATCCAATGCTTGTCAGTTAAGATGAGAAACGTGTGAGCTTTGTGAATGATGTAGTTCCTTTGAACTGAAAAGTGACTGCCCTTACGTGAAACGAAGTATTGCTTGTAGGAAGACACAGAGCCTGGGATTTAAGTCCATTTCTGAAGGGAAACACACAACATACTTGTCATCCATGGATCACACTCTGCTTTAGAGCAAGAAGCACACTCTAGCTTTCTAGAGTCTCTAATACAGCAGGAAATCTGAGTGTGCCCAGGACAAAAGAACGTTGTTTCCTATACATATGGACCATATGTAGTCCAAATCTGCTTCTGAAACTGATACAAAGCACTGACCCTCTAACATCCAATGGTTGTCAGTTAAGATGAGAAACGTGTGAGCTTCGTGAACGATGTAGTTCGTTTGAGCAGAAAAGTGACTGCCCATACCTGAACTGAAGTCTTGCTTGTAGGAAGACTCAGAGCCTGGGATTTATCTCCATTTCTGAAGTAAAACACACAGCAGTGTAATCATCCATTGATCACACTCTGCTTTAGAACAAGAAGCACACTCTTGCTTTCTAGAGTCTCTAAGACAGGACGAAACAAGAGTTTGCTGAGAACAAAAGAACGGTGTTTCCTACACATACAGACATTATATAGTCCAACTCTGCTTCTGAAACTGATACAAAGCACTGGTCCTCTAACATCCGATGCTTGTCTGTTAAGATGAGAAACGTGTGAGATCAGTGAACGATGTAGTTCGTTTGAGCAGAAAAGTGGCTGCTCTTGCCTGAAACGAAGTCTTGCTTGTAGGAAGATACAGAGCCTGGGATGTAACTCCATTTCTGAATGGAAACACACAACATAGTTCTCATCCATGGATCACACTCTGCTTTAGAGCAAGAAGCACACTCTAGCTTTCTAGAGTCTCTAATACAGCTGGAAATCTGAGTGTGCCCAGGACAAAAGAATGGTGTTTCCTATACATATGGACCATATGTAGTCCAAATCTGCTTCTGAAACTGATACAAAGCACTGACCCTCTAACATCCAATGCTTGTCAGTTAAGATGAGAAACGTGTGAGCTTCGTGAACGATGTTGTTCCTTTGCGCAGAAAAGTGACTGCCCTTACCTGAAACGAAGTCTTGCTTGTAGGGAGACACAGAGCATGGGATTTAACTCCATTTCTGAAGTGAAACACACAGCATAGTCTCATCCATGGATCACACTCTGTTTTAGAGCGAGAAGCACGCTCTTGCTTTCTAGAGTCTCTAAGGCAGCAGGAAACGTGAGTGTGCCCAGAACAAAAGATCGGTGTTTCCTACACATATGGACAATATGTAGTCCAAATCTGCTTCTGAAACTGATACAAAGCACTGACCCTCTAACATGCAATGCTTGTCAGTTAAGATGAGAAACGTGTGAACTTCGTGAACAATGTAGTACGTTTGAGCAGAAAACTGACTGCCCTTACCTGAAACGAAGTCTTGCTTGTAGGAAGACTCAGAGCCTGGGATTTAACTCCATTTCTGAAGTGAAACACACAGCAGGGTTCTCATCCATTGATCAAATTCTGCGTTAGAACAAGAAGCATACTCTTGCTTCCTAGAGTCTCTAAGACAGCAAGAAACGTGAGTTTGCTGAAAACAAAAGAACAGTGTTTCCTACAAATACGGACCATATCTAGTCCAACTCTGCTTCTGAAACTGATACAAAGCACTGGTCCTCTAACATCCAATGGTTGTCAGTTAAGATGAGAAATGTGTGAGCATCGTGAACGATGTAGTTCGTTTGAGCAGAAAAGTGACTGCCCTTACCTGAAACGAAGTCTTGCTTGTAGGAAGACACAGAGCCTAGGATTTAAGTACATTTCTGAAGGGAAAAACACAGCATAGTTCTCATCCATGCATCACACTCTGCTTTAGAGCGAGAAGCACACTCTTGCTTTCTAGAGTCTCTAATACAGCAGGAAATCTGATTGTGCCCAGAACAAAGATCGGTGTTTTCTACACATATGGACCACATGTAGTCAAAATCTGCTTTTGAAACTGATACAAAGTACTGATCATCTAACATCCAATGGTTGTCAGTTAAGATGAGAAACGTATGAGCATCGTGAACGATGTAGTTCGTTTGAGCAGAAAAGTGACTGCCCATACCTGAATTGAAGTCTTGCTTGTAGGAAGACTCAGAGCCTGGGATTTATCTCCATTTCTGAAGTAAAACACACAGCAGTGTAATCATCCATTGATCACACTCTGCTTTAGAACAAGAAGCACACTCTTGCTTTCTAGAGTCTCTAAGACAGGACGAAACAAGAGTTTGCTGAGAACAAAAGAACGGTGTTTCCTACACATACAGACATTATATAGTCCAACTCTGCTTCTGAAACTGATACAAAGCACTGGTCCTCTAACATCCGATGCTTGTCTGTTAAGATGAGAAACGTGTGAGCTCAGTGAACGATGTAGTTCGTTTGAGCAGAAAAGTGACTGCTCTTACCTGAAACGAAGTCTTGCTTGTAGGAAGACACAGAGCCTGGTGTTTAAGTCCATTTCTGAAGGGAAACACACAACATAGTTCTCATCCATGGATCACACTCTGCTTTAGAGCAAGAAGCACACTCTAGCTTTCTAGAGTCTCTAATACAGCAGGAAATCTGAGTGTGCCCAGGACAAAAGAACGGTGTTTCCTATACATATGGACCATATGTAGTCCAAATCTGCTTCTGAAACTGATACAAAGCACTGACCCTCTAACATCCAATGCTTGTCAGTTAAGATGAGAAACGTGTGAGCTTCGTGAACGATGTAGTTAGTTTGAGCAGAAATGTCACTGCCTTTATCTGAATGGAAGTCTTGCTTGTAGGAAGACTCAGAGCCTGGGATTTGACTCCATTTCTGAAGTAAAACACACAGCAGTGTAATCATCCATTGATCACACTCTGCTTAAAACAAGAAGCACGCTCTTGCTTTCTAGACTCTCAAAGAGAGCAGGAAACGTGAGTGTGCTGAGAACAAAAGAACGGTGTTTCCTACACATAGGGACCATATCTAGTCCAACTCTGCTTCTAAAACAGATACAAAGCACGGGTCCTCTAACATCCAATGCTTGTCAGTTAAGATGAGAAACGTGTGAGCTTCGTGAACGATGTTGTTCCTTTGAGCAGAAAAGTGACTGCCCTTACCTGAATGGAAGTCTTGCTTGTAGGAAGACTCAGAGCCTGGGATTTAACTCCATTTCTGAAGTAAAACACACAGAAGTGTAATAATCCATTGATCACACTCTGCTTTAGAACAAGAAGCACGCTCTTGCTTTCTAGACTCTCAAAGACAGCAGGAAATGTGAGTGTGCTGAGAACGAAAGAACGGTGTTTCCTACACATAGGGACCATATCTAGTCGAACTCTGCTTCTGAAACAGATACAAAGCACTGTTCCTCTAACATCCAATGCTTGTCAGTTAAGATGAGAAAGGTGTGAGCTTCGTGAACGATGTTGTTCCTTTGAGCAGAAAAGTGACTGCCCTTACCTGAAACGAAGTCTTGATTGTAGGGAGACACAGAGCATGGGATTTAACTCCATTTCTGAAGTGAAACACACAGCATAGTCTCATCCATGGATCACACTCTGTTTTAGAGCAAAAAGCACGCTCTTGCTTTCTAGAGTCTCTAAGGCAGCAGGAAACGTGAGTGTGCCCAGAACAAAAGATCGGTGTTTCCTACACATATGGACAATATGTAGAACAAATCTGCTTCTGAAACTGATACAAAGCACTGACCCTCTAACATCCAATGCTTGTCAGTTAAGATGAGAAACGTATGATCTTCGTGAACAATGTAGTTCGTTTGAGCAGAAAACTGACTGCCCTTAACTGAAACGAAGTCTTGCTTGTAGGAAGACTCAGAGCCTGGGATTTAACTCCATTTCTGAAGTGAAACACACAGCATGGTTCTCATCCATTGATCAAACTCTACGTTAGAACAAGAAGCATACTCTTGCTTCCTAGAGTCTCTAAGACAGCAAGAAACGTGAGTTTGCTGAAAACAAAAGAACAGTGTTTCCTACACATACGGACCATATCTAGTCCAACTCTGCTTCTGAAACTGATACAAATCACTGGTCCTCTAACATGCAATGCTTGTCTGTTTAGATGAGAAACATGTGAGCTCTGTGAAAGATGTAGTTCGTTTGAGCTGAAGAGTGACTGCCCTTAAGTGAAACGAAGTCTTGCTTGTAGGAAGACATAGAGCCTGGGATTTAACTACATTTATGAAGGGAAACACACAGCATAGTTTTCATCCATGGATCACACTCTGCTTTAAAGCGAGAAGCACGCTCTTGCTTTCTAGAATCTCTAATACAGCAGGAAATCTGAGTGTGCCCCGAACAAAAGAACGGTGTTTCCTACACATACAGACTATATGTAGTCCAAATCTTCATCTAAAACAGATAGAATGCACTGGTACTCTAACATCCAATGCTTGTCAGTTAAGATGAGAAACGTGTGAGCTTCGTGAAAGATGTAGTTCCTTTGAGCAGAAAAGTGACTGCCCTTACCAAAAACGAAGTCTTGCTTGTAGGAAGACACAGAGCCTAGGATTTAAGTACATTTCTGAAGGGAAACACACAGCATAGTTCTCATCCATGGATCACACTCTGCTTTAGAGCGAGAAGCACACTCTTGCTTTCTAGAGTCTCTAATACAGCAGGAAATCTGTGTGTGCCCAGATCAAAAGATCGGTGTTTTTTACACATATGGACCACATGTAGTCAAAATCTGCTTCTGAAACTGATGCAAAGTACTGACCATCTAACATCCAATGGTTGTCAGTTAAGATGAGAAACGTGTGAGCATCGTGAACGATGTAGTTCGTTTGAGCAGAAAAGTGACTGCCCATACCTGAATTGAAGTCTTGCTTGTAGCAAGACTCAGAGCCTGGGATTTATCTCCATTTCTGAAGTAAAACACACAGCAGTGTAATCATCCATTGATCACACTCTGCTGTAGAACAAGAAGCACGCTCTTGCTTTCTAGAGTCTCTAAGACAGCACGAAACGAGAGTTTGCTGAGAACAAAAGAACGGTGTTTCCTACAAATACAGACATTATATAGTCCAACTCTGCTTCTGAAACTGATACAAAGCACTGGTCCTCTAACATCCAATGCTTGCCTGTTAAGATGAGAAACGTGTGAGTTCAGTGAACGATGTAGTTCGTTTGAGCAGAAAAGTGCCTGCTCTTACCTGAAACGAAGTCTTGCTTGTAGGAAGATACAGAGCTTGGGATTTAACTCCATTTCTGAAGGGAAACACACAGCACAGTTCTCATCCATGGATCACACTCTGCTTTAGAGCGAGAAGCACGCTCTTGCTTTCTAGAGTCTCTAAGACAGCAGGAAACGTGAGTGTGCTGAGAACAAAAGAACGGTGTTTCCTACACATATGGACATTATATAGTCCAACTCTTCTTCTGAAATTGATACAAAGCACTGGTCATCTAACATCCAATGCTTGTCAGTTAAGATGAGAAACGTGTGAGAAACGTGAACGATGTAGTTCGTTTGAGGAGAAAACTGACTGCCCTTACCTGAAACGAAGTCTTGCTTGTAGTAAGACTCAGAGCCTGGGATTTAACTCCATTTCTGAAGGGAAACACACAGCATAGTACTCATCCATGGATCACACTCTGCTTTAGAGTGAGAAGCACGCTCTTGCTTTCTAGAGTCTCTAAGACAGCAGGAAACGTGAGTGTGCCCAGAACAAAAGAACGGTGTTTCCTACACATACGGACTATATGTAGTCCAAATCTTCTTCTGAAACTGATAGAATGCACTGGTCCTCTAACATCCAATGCTTGTCAGTTAAGATGAGAAACGTGTGAGCTTTGTGAATGATGTAGTTCCTTTGAACTGAAAAGTGACTGCCCTTACGTGAAACGAAGTATTGCTTGTAGGAAGACACAGAGCCTGGGATTTAAGTCCATTTCTGAAGGGAAACACACAACATAGTTCTCATCCATGGATCACACTCTGCTTTAGAGCAAGAAGCACACTCTAGCTTTCTAGAGTCTCTAATACAGCAGGAAATCTGAGTGTGCCCAGGACAAAAGAACGGTGTTTCCTATACATATGGACCATATGTAGTCCAAATCTGCTTCTGAAACTGATACAAAGCACTGACCCTCTAACATCCAATGGTTGTCAGTTAAGATGAGAAACGTGTGAGCTTCGTGAACGATGTAGTTCGTTTGAGCAGAAAAGTGACTGCCCATACCTGAACTGAAGTCTTGCTTGTAGGAAGACTCAGAGCCTGGGATTTATCTCCATTTCTGAATTAAAACTCACAGCAGTGTAGTCATCCATTGATCACACTCTGCTTTAGAACAAGAAGCATGCTCTTGCTTTCTAGAGTGTCTAATACAGCACGAAACGAGAGTTTGCTGAGAACAAAAGAACGGTGTTTCCTACACATACAGACATTATATATTCCAACTCTGTTTCTGAAACTGATACAAAGCACTGGTCCTCTAACATCCAATGCTTGTCTGTTAAGATGAGAAACGTGTGAGATCAGTGAACGATGTAGTTCGTTTGAGCAGAAAAGTGACTGCTCTTGCCTGAAACGAAGTCTTGCTTGTAGGAAGATACAGAGCCTGGGATGTAACTCCATTTCTGAAGGGAAACACACAGCATAGTTCTCATCCATGGATCACACTCTGCTTTAGAGCGAGAAGCACGCTCTTGCTTTCTAGAGTCTCTAAGACAGCAGGAAACGTGAGTGTGCCCAGAACAAAAGAACGGTGTTTCCTACAAATACGGACTATATGTAGTCCAAATCTTCTTCTGAAACTGACAGAATGCACTGGTCCTCTAACATCCAATGCTTGTCAGTTAAGATGAGAAACGTGTGAGCTTTGCGAATGATGTAGTTCCTTTGAACTGAAAAGTGACTGCCCTTACCTGAAACGAAGTTTGCTTGTAGGAAGACACAGAGCCTGGGATTTAAGTCCATTTCTGAAGGGAAACACACAACATAGTTCTCATCCATGGATCACACTCTGCTTTAGAGCAAGAAGCACACTCTAGCTTTCTAGAGTCTCTAATACAGCTGGAAATCTGAGTGTGTCCAGGACAAAAGAATGGTGTTTCCTATACATATGGACCATATGTAGTCCAAATCTTCATCTAAAACAGATAGAATGCACTGGTACTCTAACATCCAATGCTTGTCAGTTAAGATGAGAAACGTGTGAGCTTCGTGAAAGATGTAGTTCCTTTGAGCAGAAAAGTGACTGCCCTTACCAAAAACGAAGTCTTGCTTGTAGGAAGACACAGAGCCTAGAATTTAAGTACATTTCTGAAGGGAAACGCACAGCATAGTTCTCATCCATGGATCACACTCTGCTTTAGAGCGAGAAGCACACTCTTGCTTTCTAGAGTCTCTAATACAGCAGGAAATCTGTGTGTGCCCAGATCAAAAGATCGGTGTTTTCTACACATATGGACCACATGTAGTCAAAATCTGCTTCTGAAACTGATGCAAAGTACTGACCATCTAACATCCAATGGTTGTCAGTTAAGATGAGAAACGTGTGAGCATCGTGAACGATGTAGTTCGTTTGAGCAGAAAAGTGACTGCCCATACCTGAATTGAAGTCTTGCTTGTAGTAAGACTCAGAGCCTGGGATTTAACTCCATTTCTGAAGTAAAACACACAGCAGTGTAATCATCCATTGATCACACTCTGCTTTAGAACAAGAAGCACGCTCTTGCTTTCTAGACTCTCAAAGACAGCAGGAAATGTGAGTGTGCCCAGAACAAAAGAACGGTGTTTCCTACACATAGGGACCATATCTAGTCCAACTCTGCTTCTGAAACAGATACAAAGCACTGGTCCTCTAACATCCAATGCTTGTCAGTTAAGATGAGAAACGTGTGAGCTTCGTGAACGATGTTGTTCCTTTGCGCAGAAAAGTGACTGCCCTTACCTGAAACGAAGTCTTGCTTGTAGGGAGACACAGAGCATGGGATTTAACTCCATTTCTGAAGTGAAACACACAGCATAGTCTCATCCATGGATCACACTCTGTTTTAGAGCGAGAAGCACGCTCTTGCTTTCTAGAGTCTCTAAGGCAGCAGGAAACGTGAGTGTGCCCAGAACAAAAGATCGGTGTTTCCTACACATATGGACAATATGTAGTCCAAATCTGCTTCTGAAACTGATACAAAGCACTGACCCTCTAACATGCAATGCTTGTCAGTTAAGATGAGAAACGTGTGAACTTCGTGAACAATGTAGTACGTTTGAGCAGAAAACTGACTGCCCTTACCTGAAACGAAGTCTTGCTTGTAGGAAGACTCAGAGCCTGGGATTTAACTCCATTTCTGAAGTGAAACACACAGCAGGGTTCTCATCCATTGATCAAATTCTGCGTTAGAACAAGAAGCATACTCTTGCTTCCTAGAGTCTCTAAGACAGCAAGAAACGTGAGTTTGCTGAAAACAAAAGAACAGTGTTTCCTACAAATACGGACCATATCTAGTCCAACTCTGCTTCTGAAACTGATACAAAGCACTGGTCCTCTAACATCCAATGGTTGTCAGTTAAGATGAGAAATGTGTGAGCATCGTGAACGATGTAGTTCGTTTGAGCAGAAAAGTGACTGCCCTTACCTGAAACGAAGTCTTGCTTGTAGGAAGACACAGAGCCTAGGATTTAAGTACATTTCTGAAGGGAAAAACACAGCATAGTTCTCATCCATGCATCACACTCTGCTTTAGAGCGAGAAGCACACTCTTGCTTTCTAGAGTCTCTAATACAGCAGGAAATCTGATTGTGCCCAGAACAAAGATCGGTGTTTTCTACACATATGGACCACATGTAGTCAAAATCTGCTTTTGAAACTGATACAAAGTACTGATCATCTAACATCCAATGGTTGTCAGTTAAGATGAGAAACGTATGAGCATCGTGAACGATGTAGTTCGTTTGAGCAGAAAAGTGACTGCCCATACCTGAATTGAAGTCTTGCTTGTAGGAAGACTCAGAGCCTGGGATTTATCTCCATTTCTGAAGTAAAACACACAGCAGTGTAATCATCCATTGATCACACTCTGCTTTAGAACAAGAAGCACACTCTTGCTTTCTAGAGTCTCTAAGACAGGACGAAACAAGAGTTTGCTGAGAACAAAAGAACGGTGTTTCCTACACATACAGACATTATATAGTCCAACTCTGCTTCTGAAACTGATACAAAGCACTGGTCCTCTAACATCCGATGCTTGTCTGTTAAGATGAGAAACGTGTGAGCTCAGTGAACGATGTAGTTCGTTTGAGCAGAAAAGTGACTGCTCTTACCTGAAACGAAGTCTTGCTTGTAGGAAGACACAGAGCCTGGTGTTTAAGTCCATTTCTGAAGGGAAACACACAACATAGTTCTCATCCATGGATCACACTCTGCTTTAGAGCAAGAAGCACACTCTAGCTTTCTAGAGTCTCTAATACAGCAGGAAATCTGAGTGTGCCCAGGACAAAAGAACGGTGTTTCCTATACATATGGACCATATGTAGTCCAAATCTGCTTCTGAAACTGATACAAAGCACTGACCCTCTAACATCCAATGCTTGTCAGTTAAGATGAGAAACGTGTGAGCTTCGTGAACGATGTAGTTAGTTTGAGCAGAAATGTCACTGCCTTTATCTGAATGGAAGTCTTGCTTGTAGGAAGACTCAGAGCCTGGGATTTGACTCCATTTCTGAAGTAAAACACACAGCAGTGTAATCATCCATTGATCACACTCTGCTTAAAACAAGAAGCACGCTCTTGCTTTCTAGACTCTCAAAGAGAGCAGGAAACGTGAGTGTGCTGAGAACAAAAGAACGGTGTTTCCTACACATAGGGACCATATCTAGTCCAACTCTGCTTCTAAAACAGATACAAAGCACGGGTCCTCTAACATCCAATGCTTGTCAGTTAAGATGAGAAACGTGTGAGCTTCGTGAACGATGTTGTTCCTTTGAGCAGAAAAGTGACTGCCCTTACCTGAATGGAAGTCTTGCTTGTAGGAAGACTCAGAGCCTGGGATTTAACTCCATTTCTGAAGTAAAACACACAGAAGTGTAATAATCCATTGATCACACTCTGCTTTAGAACAAGAAGCACGCTCTTGCTTTCTAGACTCTCAAAGACAGCAGGAAATGTGAGTGTGCTGAGAACGAAAGAACGGTGTTTCCTACACATAGGGACCATATCTAGTCGAACTCTGCTTCTGAAACAGATACAAAGCACTGTTCCTCTAACATCCAATGCTTGTCAGTTAAGATGAGAAAGGTGTGAGCTTCGTGAACGATGTTGTTCCTTTGAGCAGAAAAGTGACTGCCCTTACCTGAAACGAAGTCTTGATTGTAGGGAGACACAGAGCATGGGATTTAACTCCATTTCTGAAGTGAAACACACAGCATAGTCTCATCCATGGATCACACTCTGTTTTAGAGCAAAAAGCACGCTCTTGCTTTCTAGAGTCTCTAAGGCAGCAGGAAACGTGAGTGTGCCCAGAACAAAAGATCGGTGTTTCCTACACATATGGACAATATGTAGAACAAATCTGCTTCTGAAACTGATACAAAGCACTGACCCTCTAACATCCAATGCTTGTCAGTTAAGATGAGAAACGTATGATCTTCGTGAACAATGTAGTTCGTTTGAGCAGAAAACTGACTGCCCTTAACTGAAACGAAGTCTTGCTTGTAGGAAGACTCAGAGCCTGGGATTTAACTCCATTTCTGAAGTGAAACACACAGCATGGTTCTCATCCATTGATCAAACTCTACGTTAGAACAAGAAGCATACTCTTGCTTCCTAGAGTCTCTAAGACAGCAAGAAACGTGAGTTTGCTGAAAACAAAAGAACAGTGTTTCCTACACATACGGACCATATCTAGTCCAACTCTGCTTCTGAAACTGATACAAATCACTGGTCCTCTAACATGCAATGCTTGTCTGTTTAGATGAGAAACATGTGAGCTCTGTGAAAGATGTAGTTCGTTTGAGCTGAAGAGTGACTGCCCTTAAGTGAAACGAAGTCTTGCTTGTAGGAAGACATAGAGCCTGGGATTTAACTACATTTATGAAGGGAAACACACAGCATAGTTTTCATCCATGGATCACACTCTGCTTTAAAGCGAGAAGCACGCTCTTGCTTTCTAGAATCTCTAATACAGCAGGAAATCTGAGTGTGCCCCGAACAAAAGAACGGTGTTTCCTACACATACAGACTATATGTAGTCCAAATCTTCATCTAAAACAGATAGAATGCACTGGTACTCTAACATCCAATGCTTGTCAGTTAAGATGAGAAACGTGTGAGCTTCGTGAAAGATGTAGTTCCTTTGAGCAGAAAAGTGACTGCCCTTACCAAAAACGAAGTCTTGCTTGTAGGAAGACACAGAGCCTAGGATTTAAGTACATTTCTGAAGGGAAACACACAGCATAGTTCTCATCCATGGATCACACTCTGCTTTAGAGCGAGAAGCACACTCTTGCTTTCTAGAGTCTCTAATACAGCAGGAAATCTGTGTGTGCCCAGATCAAAAGATCGGTGTTTTTTACACATATGGACCACATGTAGTCAAAATCTGCTTCTGAAACTGATGCAAAGTACTGACCATCTAACATCCAATGGTTGTCAGTTAAGATGAGAAACGTGTGAGCATCGTGAACGATGTAGTTCGTTTGAGCAGAAAAGTGACTGCCCATACCTGAATTGAAGTCTTGCTTGTAGCAAGACTCAGAGCCTGGGATTTATCTCCATTTCTGAAGTAAAACACACAGCAGTGTAATCATCCATTGATCACACTCTGCTGTAGAACAAGAAGCACGCTCTTGCTTTCTAGAGTCTCTAAGACAGCACGAAACGAGAGTTTGCTGAGAACAAAAGAACGGTGTTTCCTACAAATACAGACATTATATAGTCCAACTCTGCTTCTGAAACTGATACAAAGCACTGGTCCTCTAACATCCAATGCTTGCCTGTTAAGATGAGAAACGTGTGAGTTCAGTGAACGATGTAGTTCGTTTGAGCAGAAAAGTGCCTGCTCTTACCTGAAACGAAGTCTTGCTTGTAGGAAGATACAGAGCTTGGGATTTAACTCCATTTCTGAAGGGAAACACACAGCACAGTTCTCATCCATGGATCACACTCTGCTTTAGAGCGAGAAGCACGCTCTTGCTTTCTAGAGTCTCTAAGACAGCAGGAAACGTGAGTGTGCTGAGAACAAAAGAACGGTGTTTCCTACACATATGGACATTATATAGTCCAACTCTTCTTCTGAAATTGATACAAAGCACTGGTCATCTAACATCCAATGCTTGTCAGTTAAGATGAGAAACGTGTGAGCAACGTGAACGATGTAGTTCGTTTGAGGAGAAAACTGACTGCCCTTACCTGAAACGAAGTCTTGCTTGTAGTAAGACTCAGAGCCTGGGATTTAACTCCATTTCTGAAGGGAAACACACAGCATAGTACTCATCCATGGATCACACTCTGCTTTAGAGTGAGAAGCACGCTCTTGCTTTCTAGAGTCTCTAAGACAGCAGGAAACGTGAGTGTGCCCAGAACAAAAGAACGGTGTTTCCTACACATACGGACTATATGTAGTCCAAATCTTCTTCTGAAACTGATAGAATGCACTGGTCCTCTAACATCCAATGCTTGTCAGTTAAGATGAGAAACGTGTGAGCTTTGTGAATGATGTAGTTCCTTTGAACTGAAAAGTGACTGCCCTTACGTGAAACGAAGTATTGCTTGTAGGAAGACACAGAGCCTGGGATTTAAGTCCATTTCTGAAGGGAAACACACAACATAGTTCTCATCCATGGATCACACTCTGCTTTAGAGCAAGAAGCACACTCTAGCTTTCTAGAGTCTCTAATACAGCAGGAAATCTGAGTGTGCCCAGGACAAAAGAACGGTGTTTCCTATACATATGGACCATATGTAGTCCAAATCTGCTTCTGAAACTGATACAAAGCACTGACCCTCTAACATCCAATGGTTGTCAGTTAAGATGAGAAACGTGTGAGCTTCGTGAACGATGTAGTTCGTTTGAGCAGAAAAGTGACTGCCCATACCTGAACTGAAGTCTTGCTTGTAGGAAGACTCAGAGCCTGGGATTTATCTCCATTTCTGAATTAAAACTCACAGCAGTGTAGTCATCCATTGATCACACTCTGCTTTAGAACAAGAAGCATGCTCTTGCTTTCTAGAGTGTCTAATACAGCACGAAACGAGAGTTTGCTGAGAACAAAAGAACGGTGTTTCCTACACATACAGACATTATATATTCCAACTCTGTTTCTGAAACTGATACAAAGCACTGGTCCTCTAACATCCAATGCTTGTCTGTTAAGATGAGAAACGTGTGAGATCAGTGAACGATGTAGTTCGTTTGAGCAGAAAAGTGACTGCTCTTGCCTGAAACGAAGTCTTGCTTGTAGGAAGATACAGAGCCTGGGATGTAACTCCATTTCTGAAGGGAAACACACAGCATAGTTCTCATCCATGGATCACACTCTGCTTTAGAGCGAGAAGCACGCTCTTGCTTTCTAGAGTCTCTAAGACAGCAGGAAACGTGAGTGTGCCCAGAACAAAAGAACGGTGTTTCCTACAAATACGGACTATATGTAGTCCAAATCTTCTTCTGAAACTGACAGAATGCACTGGTCCTCTAACATCCAATGCTTGTCAGTTAAGATGAGAAACGTGTGAGCTTTGCGAATGATGTAGTTCCTTTGAACTGAAAAGTGACTGCCCTTACCTGAAACGAAGTTTGCTTGTAGGAAGACACAGAGCCTGGGATTTAAGTCCATTTCTGAAGGGAAACACACAACATAGTTCTCATCCATGGATCACACTCTGCTTTAGAGCAAGAAGCACACTCTAGCTTTCTAGAGTCTCTAATACAGCTGGAAATCTGAGTGTGTCCAGGACAAAAGAATGGTGTTTCCTATACATATGGACCATATGTAGTCCAAATCTTCATCTAAAACAGATAGAATGCACTGGTACTCTAACATCCAATGCTTGTCAGTTAAGATGAGAAACGTGTGAGCTTCGTGAAAGATGTAGTTCCTTTGAGCAGAAAAGTGACTGCCCTTACCAAAAACGAAGTCTTGCTTGTAGGAAGACACAGAGCCTAGAATTTAAGTACATTTCTGAAGGGAAACGCACAGCATAGTTCTCATCCATGGATCACACTCTGCTTTAGAGCGAGAAGCACACTCTTGCTTTCTAGAGTCTCTAATACAGCAGGAAATCTGTGTGTGCCCAGATCAAAAGATCGGTGTTTTCTACACATATGGACCACATGTAGTCAAAATCTGCTTCTGAAACTGATGCAAAGTACTGACCATCTAACATCCAATGGTTGTCAGTTAAGATGAGAAACGTGTGAGCATCGTGAACGATGTAGTTCGTTTGAGCAGAAAAGTGACTGCCCATACCTGAATTGAAGTCTTGCTTGTAGTAAGACTCAGAGCCTGGGATTTAACTCCATTTCTGAAGTAAAACACACAGCAGTGTAATCATCCATTGATCACACTCTGCTTTAGAACAAGAAGCACGCTCTTGCTTTCTAGACTCTCAAAGACAGCAGGAAATGTGAGTGTGCCCAGAACAAAAGAACGGTGTTTCCTACACATAGGGACCATATCTAGTCCAACTCTGCTTCTGAAACAGATACAAAGCACTGGTCCTCTAACATCCAATGCTTGTCAGTTAAGATGAGAAACGTGTGAGCTTCGTGAACGATGTTCCTTTGAGCAGAAAAGTGACTGCCCTTACCTGAAACGAAGTCTTGCTTGTAGGGAGACACAGAGCATGGGATTTAACTCCATTTCTGAAGTGAAACACACAGCATAGTCTCATCCATGGATCACACTCTGTTTTAGAGCGAGAAGCACGCTCTTGCTTTCTAGAGTCTCTAAGGCAGCAGGAAACGTGAGTGTGCCCAGAACAAAAGATCGGTGTTTCCTACACATATGGACAATATGTAGAACAAATCTGCTTCTGAAACTGATACAAAGCACTGACCCTCTAACATCCAATGCTTGTCAGTTAAGATGAGAAACGTGTGAGCTTCGTGAACAATGTAGTTCGTTTGAGCAGAAAATTGACTGCCCTTACCTGAAACGAACTCTTGCTTGTAGGAAGAATCAGAGCCTGGGATTTAACTCCATTTCTGAAGTGAAACACACAGCAGGGTTCTCATCCATTGATCAAACTCTACGTTAGAACAAGAAGCATACTCTTGCTTCCTAGAGTCTCTAAGACAGCAAGAAACGTGAGTTTGCTGAAAACAAAAGAACAGTGTTTCCTACACATACGGACCATATCTAGTCCAACTCTCCTTCTGAAACTGATACAAAGCACTGGTCCTCTAACATGCAATGCTTGTCTGTTTAGATGAGAAACATGTGAGCTCTGTGAAAGATGTAGTTCGTTTGAGCTGAAAAGTGACTGCCCTTAAGTGAAACGAAGTCTTGCTTGTAGGAAGACATAGAGCCTGGGATTTAACTACATTTATGAAGGGAAACACACAGCATAGTTTTCATCCATGGATCACACTCTGCTTTAGAGCGAGAAGCACGCTCTTGCTTTCTAGAATCTCTAATACAGCAGGAAATCTGAGTGTGCCCCAAACAAAAGAACGGTGTTTCCTACACATACAGACTATATGTAGTCCAAATCTTCATCTAAAACAGATAGAATGCACTGGTACTCTAATATCCAATGCTTGTCAGTTAAGATGAGAAACGTGTGAGCTTCGTGAAAGATGTAGTTCCTTTGAGCAGAAAAGTGACTGCCCTTACCAAAAACGAAGTCTTGCTTGTAGGAAGACACAGAGCCTAGGATTTAAGTACATTTCTGAAGGGAAACACACAGCATAGTTCTCATCCATGGATCACACTCTGCTTTAGAGCGAGAAGCACACTCTTGCTTTCTAGAGTCTCTAATACAGCAGGAAATCTGTGTGTGCCCAGATCAAAAGATCGGTGTTTTCTACACACTTGGACCACATGTAGTCAAAATCTGCTTCTGAAACTGATGCAAAGTACTGACCATCTAACATCCAATGGTTGTCAGTTAAGATGAGAAACGTGTGAGCATCGTGAACGATGTAGTTCGTTTGAGCAGAAAAGTGACTGCCCATACCTGAATTGAAGTCTTGCTTGTAGGAAGACTCAGAGCCTGGGATTTATCTCCATTTCTGAAGTAAAACACACAGCAGTGTAATCATCCATTGATCACACTCTGCTGTAGAACAAGAAGCACGCTCTTGCTTTCTAGAGTCTCTAAGACAGCACGAAACGAGAGTTTGCTGAGAACAAAAGAACGGTGTTTCCTACAAATACAGACATTATATAGTCCAACTCTGCTTCTGAAACTGATACAAAGCACTGGTCCTCTAACATCCAATGCTTGCCTGTTAAGATGAGAAACGTGTGAGTTCAGTGAACGATGTAGTTCGTTTGAGCAGAAAAGTGCCTGCTCTTATCTGAAACGAAGTCTTGCTTGTAGGAAGATACAGAGCTTGGGATTTAACTCCATTTCTGAAGGGAAACACACAGCACAGTTCTCATCCATGGATCACACTCTGCTTTAGAACAAGAAGCATGCTTTTGCTTTCTAGAGTTTTTAAGACAGCAGGAAACGTGAGTTTGCTGAGAACAAAAGAACGGTGTTTCCTACACATAAGGACCATATCTAGTCGAACTCTGCTTCTGAAACTGATACAAAGCACTGAACCTCTAACATCCAATGCTTGTCAGTTGAGAAACGTGTGAGCTTCGTGAACGATGTAGTTAGTTTGAGCAGAAATGTCACTGCCTTTATCTGAATAGAAGTCTTGCTTGTAGGAAGACTCAGAGCCTGGGATTTAACTCCATTTCTGAAGTGAAACACACAGCATAGTTCTCATCCATGGATCACACTCTGCTTTAGAGCAAGAAGCACACTCTTGCTTTCTAGAGTCTCTAAGACAGCAGGAAACGTGAGTGTGCCCAGAACAAAAGAACGGTGTTTCCTACACATACGGACTATATGTAGTCCAAATCTTCTTCTGAAACTGATAGAATGCACTGGTCCTCTAACATCCAATGCTTGTCAGTTAAGATGAGAAACGTGTGAGCTTTGTGAATGATGTAGTTCCTTTGAACTGAAAAGTGACTGCCCTTACGTGAAACGAAGTATTGCTTGTAGGAAGACACAGAGCCTGGGATTTAAGTCCATTTCTGAAGGGAAACACACAACATAGTTCTCATCCATGGATCACACTCTGCTTTAGAGCAAGAAGCACACTCTAGCTTTCTAGAGTCTCTAATACAGCAGGAAATCTGAGTGTGCCCAGGACAAAAGAACGGTGTTTCCTATACATATGGACCATATGTAGTCCAAATCTGCTTCTGAAACTGATACAAAGCACTGACCCTCTAACATCCAATGGTTGTCAGTTAAGATGAGAAACGTGTGAGCTTCGTGAACGATGTAGTTCGTTTGAGCAGAAAAGTGACTGCCCATACCTGAACTGAAGTCTTGCTTGTAGGAAGACTCAGAGCCTGGGATTTATCTCCATTTCTGAATTAAAACTCACAGCAGTGTAATCATCCATTGATCACACTCTGCTTTAGAACAAGAAGCATGCTCTTGCTTTCTAGAGTGTCTAATACAGCACGAAACGAGAGTTTGCTGAGAACAAAAGAACGGTGTTTCCTACACATACAGACATTATATATTCCAACTCTGTTTCTGAAACTGATACAAAGCACTGGTCCTCTAACATCCAATGCTTGTCTGTTAAGATGAGAAACGTGTGAGATCAGTGAACGATGTAGTTCGTTTGAGCAGAAAAGTGACTGCTCTTGCCTGAAACGAAGTCTTGCTTGTAGGAAGATACAGAGCCTGGGATGTAACTCCATTTCTGAAGGGAAACACACAGCATAGTTCTCATCCATGGATCACACTCTGCTTTAGAGCGAGAAGCACGCTCTTGCTTTCTAGAGTCTCTAAGACAGCAGGAAACGTGAGTGTGCCCAGAACAAAAGAACGGTGTTTCCTACAAATACGGACTATATGTAGTCCAAATCTTCTTCTGAAACTGACAGAATGCACTGGTCCTCCAACATCCAATGCTTGTCAGTTAAGATGAGAAACGTGTGAGCTTTGCGAATGATGTAGTTCCTTTGAACTGAAAAGTGACTGCCCTTACCTGAAACGAAGTTTGCTTGTAGGAAGACACAGAGCCTGGGATTTAAGTCCATTTCTGAAGGGAAACACACAACATAGTTCTCATCCATGGATCACACTCTGCTTTAGAGCAAGAAGCACACTCTAGCTTTCTAGAGTCTCTAATACAGCTGGAAATCTGAGTGTGTCCAGGACAAAAGAATGGTGTTTCCTATACATATGGACCATATGTAGTCCAAATCTTCATCTAAAACAGATAGAATGCACTGGTACTCTAACATCCAATGCTTGTCAGTTAAGATGAGAAACGTGTGAGCTTCGTGAAAGATGTAGTTCCTTTGAGCAGAAAAGTGACTGCCCTTACCAAAAACGAAGTCTTGCTTGTAGGAAGACACAGAGCCTAGAATTTAAGTACATTTCTGAAGGGAAACGCACAGCATAGTTCTCATCCATGGATCACACTCTGCTTTAGAGCGAGAAGCACACTCTTGCTTTCTAGAGTCTCTAATACAGCAGGAAATCTGTGTGTGCCCAGATCAAAAGATCGGTGTTTTCTACACATATGGACCACATGTAGTCAAAATCTGCTTCTGAAACTGATGCAAAGTACTGACCATCTAACATCCAATGGTTGTCAGTTAAGATGAGAAACGTGTGAGCATCGTGAACGATGTAGTTCGTTTGAGCAGAAAAGTGACTGCCCATACCTGAATTGAAGTCTTGCTTGTAGGAAGACTCAGAGCCTGGGATTTATCTCCATTTCTGAAGTAAAACACACAGCAGTGTAATCATCCATTGATCACACTCTGCTGTAGAACAAGAAGCACGCTCTTGCTTTCTAGAGTCTCTAAGACAGCACGAAACGAGAGTTTGCTGAGAACAAAAGAACGGTGTTTCCTACAAATACAGACATTATATAGTCCAACTCTGCTTCTGAAACTGATACAAAGCACTGGTCCTCTAACATCCAATGCTTGCCTGTTAAGATGAGAAACGTGTGAGTTCAGTGAACGATGTAGTTCGTTTGAGCAGAAAAGTGCCTGCTCTTACCTGAAACGAAGTCTTGCTTGTAGGAAGATACAGAGCTTGGGATTTAACTCCATTTCTGAAGGGAAACACACAGCACAGTTCTCATCCATGGATCACACTCTGCTTTAGAGCGAGAAGCACGCTCTTGCTTTCTAGAGTCTCTAAGACAGCAGGAAACGTGAGGGTGCTGAGAACAAAAGAACGGTGTTTCCTACACATATGGACATTATATAGTCCAACTCTTCTTCTGAAATTGATACAAAGCACTGGTCCTCTAACATCCAATGCTTGTCAGTTAAGATGAGAAACGTGTGAGCAACGTGAACGATGTAGTTCGTTTGAGGAGAAAACTGACTGCCCTTACCTGAAACGAAGTCTTGCTTGTAGTAAGACTCAGAGCCTGGGATTTAACTCCATTTCTGAAGTGAAACACACAGCAGTGTTCTAATCCATTGATCACACTCTGCTTTAGAACAAGAAGCATGCTTTTGCTTTCTAGAGTCTTTAAGACAGCAGAAAACGTGAGTTTGCTGAGAACAAAAGAACGGTGTTTCCTACACATAAGGACCATATCTAGTCGAACTCTGCTTCTGAAACTGATACAAAGCACTGAACCTCTAACATCCAATGCTTGTCAGTTGAGAAACGTGTGAGCTTCGTGAACGATGTAGTTAGTTTGAGCAGAAATGTCACTGCCTTTATCTGAATAGAAGTCTTGCTTGTAGGAAGACTCAGAGCCTGGGATTTAACTCCATTTCTGAAGTGAAACACACAGCATAGTTCTCATCCATGGATCACACTCTGCTTTAGAGCAAGAAGCACACTCTTGCTTTCTAGAGTCTCTAAGACAGCAGGAAACGTGAGTGTGCCCAGAACAAAAGAACGGTGTTTCCTACACATACAGACTATATGTAGTCCAAATCTTCTTCTGAAACTGATAGAATGCACTGGTCCTCTAACATCCAATGCTTGTCAGTTAAGATGAGAAACGTGTGAGCTTTGTGAATGATGTAGTTCCTTTGAACTGAAAAGTGACTGCCCTTACGTGAAACGAAGTATTGCTTGTAGGAAGACACAGAGCCTGGGATTTAAGTCCACTTCTGAAGGGAAACACACAACATAGTTCTCATCCATGGATCACACTCTGCTTTAGAGCAAGAAGCACACTCTAGCTTTCTAGAGTCTCTAATACAGCAGGAAATCTGAGTGTGCCCAGGACAAAAGAACGGTGTTTCCTATACATATGGACCATATGTAGTCCAAATCTGCTTCTGAAACTGATACAAAGCACTGACCCTCTAACATCCAATGGTTGTCAGTTAAGATGAGAAACTTGTGAGCTTCGTGAACGATGTAGTTCGTTTGAGCAGAAAAGTGACTGCCCATACCTGAACTGAAGTCTTGCTTGTAGGAAGACTCAGAGCCTGGGATTTATCTCCATTTCTGAATTAAAACTCACAGCAGTGTAATCATCCATTGATCACACTCTGCTTTAGAACAAGAAGCATGCTCTTGCTTTCTAGAGTGTCTAATACAGCACGAAACGAGAGTTTGCTGAGAACAAAAGAACGGTGTTTCCTACACATACAGACATTATATATTCCAACTCTGTTTCTGAAACTGATACAAAGCACTGGTCCTCTAACATCCAATGCTTGTCTGTTAAGATGAGAAACGTGTGAGATCAGTGAACGATGTAGTTCGTTTGAGCAGAAAAGTGACTGCTCTTGCCTGAAACGAAGTCTTGCTTGTAGGAAGATACAGAGCCTGGGATGTAACTCCATTTCTGAAGGGAAACACACAGCATAGTTCTCATCCATGGATCACACTCTGCTTTAAAGCGAGAAGCACGCTCTTGCTTTCTAGAGTCTCTAAGACAGCAGGAAATGTGAGTGTGCCCAGAACAAAAGAACGGTGTTTCCTACAAATACGGACTATATGTAGTCCAAATCTTCTTCTGAAACTGACAGAATGCACTGGTCCTCTAACATCCAATGCTTGTCAGTTAAGATGAGAAACGTGTGAGCTTTGTGAATGATGTAGTTCCTTTGAACTGAAAAGTGACTGCCCTTACGTGAAACGAAGTATTGCTTGTAGGAAGACACAGAGCCTGGGATTTAAGTCCATTTCTGAAGGGAAACACACAACATAGTTCTCATCCATGGATCACACTCTGCTTTAGAGCAAGAAGCACACTCTAGCTTTCTAGAGTCTCTAATACAGCTGGAAATCTGAGTGTGCCCAGGACAAAAGAATGGTGTTTCCTATACATATGGACCATATGTAGTCCAAATCTGCTTCTGAAACTGATACAAAGCACTGACCCTCTAACATCCAATGCTTGTCAGTTAAGATGAGAAACGTGTGAGCTTCGTGAACGATGTTGTTCCTTTGAGCAGAAAAGTGACTGCCCTTACCTGAAACGAAGTCTTGCTTGTAGGAAGACTCAGAGCATGGGATTTAACTCCATTTCTGAAGTGAAACACACAGCATAGTCTCATCCATGGATCACACTCTGCTTTAGAGCGAGAAGCACACTCTTGCTTTCTAGAGTCTCTAATACAGCAGGAAATCTGTGTGTGCCCAGATGAAAAGATCGGTGTTTTCTACACATATGGACCACATGTAGTCAAAATCTGCTTCTGAAACTGATGCAAAGTACTGACCATCTAACATCCAATGGTTCTCAGTTAAGATGAGAAACGTGTGAGCATCGTGAACGATGTAGTTCGTTTGAGCAGAAAAGTGACTGCCCATACCTGAATTGAAGTCTTGCTTGTAGGAAGACTCAGAGCCTGGGATTTATCTCAATTTCTGAAGTAAAACACACAGCAGTGTAATCATCCATTGATCACACTCTGCTGTAGAACAAGAAGCACGCTCTTGCTTTCTAGAGTCTCTAAGACAGCACGAAACGAGAGTTTGCTGAGAACAAAAGAACGGTGTTTCCTACACATACAGACATTATATATTCCAACTCTGTTTCTGAAACTGATACAAAGCACTGGTCCTCTAACATCCAATGCTTGTCTGTTAAGATGAGAAACGTGTGAGATCAGTGAACGATGTAGTTCGTTTGAGCAGAAAAGTGACTGCTCTTGCCTGAAACGAAGTCTTGCTTGTAGGAAGATACAGAGCCTGGGATGTAACTCCATTTCTGAAGGGAAACACACAGCATAGTTCTCATCCATGGATCACACTCTGCTTTAGAGCGAGAAGCACGCTCTTGCTTTCTAGAGTCTCTAAGACAGCAGGAAATGTGAGTGTGCCCAGAACAAAAGAACGGTGTTTCCTACAAATACGGACTATATGTAGTCCAAATCTTCTTCTGAAACTGACAGAATGCACTGGTCCTCTAACATCCAATGCTTGTCAGTTAAGATGAGAAACGTGTGAGCTTTGTGAATGATGTAGTTCCTTTGAACTGAAAAGTGACTGCCCTTACGTGAAACGAAGTATTGCTTGTAGGAAGACACAGAGCCTGGGATTTAAGTCCATTTCTGAAGGGAAACACACAACATAGTTCTCATCCATGGATCACACTCTGCTTTAGAGCAAGAAGCACACTCTAGCTTTCTAGAGTCTCTAATACAGCTGGAAATCTGAGTGTGCCCAGGACAAAAGAACGGTGTTTCCTATACATATGGACCATATGTAGTCCAAATCTGCTTCTGAAACTGATACAAAGCACTGACCCTCTAACATCCAATGCTTGTCAGTTAAGATGAGAAACGTGTGAGCTTCGTGAACGATGTTGTTCCTTTGAGCAGAAAAGTGACTGCCCTTACCTGAAACGAAGTCTTGCTTGTAGGGAGACACAGAGCATGGGATTTAACTCCATTTCTGAAGTGAAACACACAGCATAGTCTCATCCATGGATCACACTCTGCTTTAGAGCGAGAAGCACACTCTTGCTTTTTGAGTCTCTAATACAGAAGGAAATCTGTGTGTGCCCAGATCAAAAGATCGGTGTTTTCTACACATATGGACCACATGTAGTCAAAATCTGCTTCTGAAACTGATGCAAAGTACTGACCATCTAACATCCAATGGTTCTCAGTTAAGATGAGAAACGTGTGAGCTTCGTGAACGATGTAGTTCGTTTGAGCAGAAAAGTGACTGCCCATACCTGAATTGAAGTCTTGCTTGTAGGAAGACTCAGAGCCTGGGATTTATCTCCATTTCTGAAGTAAAACACACAGCAGTGTAATCATCCATTGATCACACTCTGCTGTAGAACAAGAAGCACGCTCTTGCTTTCTAGAGTCTCTAAGACAGCACGAAACGAGAGTTTGCTGAGAACAAAAGAACGGTGTTTCCTACAAATACAGACATTATATAGTCCAACTCTGCTTCTGAAACTGATACAAAGCACTGGTCCTCTAACATCCAATGCTTGCCTGTTAAGATGAGAAACGTGTGAGTTCAGTGAACGATGTAGTTCATTTGAGCAGAAAAGTGCCTGCTCTTACCTGAAACGAAGTCTTGCTTGTAGGAAGATACAGAGCTTGGGATTTAACTCCATTTCTGAAGGGAAACACACAGCACAGTTCTCATCCATGGATCACACTCTGCTTTAGAGCGAGAAGCACGCTCTTGCTTTCTAGAGTCTCTAAGACAGCAGGAAACGTGAGTGTGCTGAGAACAAAAGAACGGTGTTTCCTACACATATGGACATTATATAGTCCAACTCTTCTTCTGAAATTGATACAAAGCACTGGTCCTCTAACATCCAATGCTTGTCAGTTAAGATGAGAAACGTGTGAGCAACGTGAACGATGTAGTTCGTTTGAGGAGAAAACTGACTGCCCTTACCTGAAACGAAGTCTTCTTTGTAGTAAGACTCAGAGCCTGGGATTTAACTCCATTTCTGAAGTGAAACACACAGCAGTGTTCTAATCCATTGATCACACTCTGCTTTAGAACAAGAAGCATGCTTTTGCTTTCTAGAGTCTTTAAGACAGCAGAAAAAGTGAGTTTGCTGAGAACAAAAGAACGGTGTTTCCTACACATACGGACCATATCTAGTCGAACTCTGCTTCTGAAACTGATACAAAGCACTGAACCTCTAACATCCAATGCTTGTCAGTTGAGAAACGTGTGAGCTTCGTGAACGATGTAGTTAGTTTGAGCAGAAATGTCACTGCCTTTATCTGAATAGAAGTCTTGCTTGTAGGAAGACTCAGAGCCTGGGATTTAACTCCATTTCTGAAGTGAAACACACAGCATAGTTCTCATCCATGGATCACACTCTGCTTTAGAGCAAGAAGCACACTCTTGCTTTCTAGAGTCTCTAAGACAGCAGGAAACGTGAGTGTGCCCAGAACAAAAGAACGGTGTTTCCTACACATACGGACTATATGTAGTCCAAATCTTCTTCTGAAACTGATAGAATGCACTGGTCCTCTAACATCCAATGCTTGTCAGTTAAGATGAGAAACGTGTGAGCTTTGTGAATGATGTAGTTCCTTTGAACTGAAAAGTGAAAGCCCTTACGTGAAACGAAGTATTGCTTGTAGGAAGACACAGAGCCTGGGATTTAAGTCCATTTCTGAAGGGAAACACACAACATAGTTCTCATCCATGGATCACACTCTGCTTTAGAGCAAGAAGCACACTCTAGCTTTCTAGAGTCTCTAATACAGCAGGAAATCTGAGTGTGCCCAGGACAAAACAACGGTGTTTCCTATACATATGGACCATATGTAGTCCAAATCTGCTTCTGAAACTGATACAAAGCACTGACCCTCTAACATCCAATGGTTGTCAGTTAAGATGAGAAACATGTGAGCTTCGTGAACAATGTAGTTCGTTTGAGCAGAAAAGTGACTGCCCATACCTGAACTGAAGTCTTGCTTGTAGGAAGACTCAGAGCCTGGGATTTATCTCCATTTCTGAATTAAAACTCACAGCAGTGTAATCATCCATTGATCACACTCTGCTTTAGAACAAGAAGCATGCTCTTGCTTTCTAGAGTGTCTAATACAGCACGAAACGAGAGTTTGCTGAGAACAAAAGAACGGTGTTTCCTACACATACAGACATTATATATTCCAACTCTGTTTCTGAAACTGATACAAAGCACTGGTCCTCTAACATCCAATGCTTGTCTGTTAAGATGAGAAACGTGTGAGATCAGTGAACGATGTAGTTCGTTTGAGCAGAAAAGTGACTGCTCTTGCCTGAAACGAAGTCTTGCTTGTAGGAAGATACAGAGCCTGGGATGTAACTCCATTTCTGAAGGGAAACACACAGCATAGTTCTCATCCATGGATCACACTCTGCTTTAGAGCGAGAAGCACGCTCTTGCTTTCTAGAGTCTCTAAGACAGCAGGAAACGTGAGTGTGCCCAGAACAAAAGAACGGTGTTTCCTACAAATACGGACTATATGTAGTCCAAATCTTCTTCTGAAACTGACAGAATGCACTGGTCCTCTAACATCCAATGCTTGTCAGTTAAGATGAGAAACGTGTGAGCTTTGTGAATGATGTAGTTCCTTTGAACTGAAAAGTGACTGCCCTTACCTGAAACGAAGTTTGCTTGTAGGAAGACACAGAGCCTGGGATTTAAGTCCATTTCTGAAGGGAAACACACAACATAGTTCTCATCCATGGATCACACTCTGCTTTAGAGCAAGAAGCACACTCTAGCTTTCTAGAGTCTCTAATACAGCTGGAAATCTGAGTGTGCCCAGGACAAAAGAATGGTGTTTCCTATACATATGGACCATATGTAGTCCAAATCTTCATCTAAAACAGATAGAATGCACTGGTACTCTAACATCCAATGCTTGTCAGTTAAGATGAGAAACGTGTGAGCTTCATGAAAGATGTAGTTCCTTTGAGCAGAAAAGTGACTGCCCTTACCAAAAACGAAGTCTTGCTTGTAGGAAGACACAGAGCCTAGAATTTAAGTACATTTCTGAAGGGAAACACACAGCATAGTTCTCATCCATGGATCACACTCTGCTTTAGAGCGAGAAGCACACTCTTGCTTTCTAGAGTCTCTAATACAGCAGGAAATCTGTGTGTGCCCAGATCAAAAGATCGGTGTTTTCTACACATATGGACCACATGTAGTCAAAATCTGCTTCTGAAACTGATGCAAAGTACTGACCATCTAACATCCAATGGTTGTCAGTTAAGATGAGAAACGTGTGAGCATCGTGAACGATGTAGTTCGTTTGAGCAGAAAAGTGACTGCCCATACCTGAATTGAAGTCTTGCTTGTAGGAAGACTCAGAGCCTGGGATTTATCTCCATTTCTGAAGTAAAACACACAGCAGTGTAATCATCCATTGATCACACTCTGCTGTAGAACAAGAAGCACGCTCTTGCTTTCTAGAGTCTCTAATACAGCACGAAACGAGAGTTTGCTGAGAACAAAAGAACGGTGTTTCCTACACATACAGACATTATATATTCCAACTCTGTTTCTGAAACTGATACAAAGCACTGGTCCTCTAACATCCAATGCTTGCCTGTTAAGATGAGAAACGTGTGAGTTCAGTGAACGATGTAGTTCGTTTGAGCAGAAAAGTGCCTGCTCTTACCTGAAACGAAGTCTTGCTTGTAGGAAGATACAGAGCTTGGGATTTAACTCCATTTCTGAAGGGAAACACACAGCACAGTTCTCATCCATGGATCACACTCTGCTTTAGAGCGAGAAGCACGCTCTTGCTTTCTAGAGTCTCTAAGACAGCAGGAAACGTGAGTGTGCTGAGAACAAAAGAACGGTGTTTCCTACACATATGGACATTATATAGTCCAACTCTTCTTCTGAAATTGATACAAAGCACTGGTCCTCTAACATCCAATGCTTGTCAGTTGAGAAACGTGTGAGCAACGTGAACGATGTAGTTCGTTTGAGGAGAAAACTGACTGCCCTTACCTGAAACGAAGTCTTGCTTGTAGTAAGACTCAGAGCCTGGGATTTAACTCCATTTCTGAAGTGAAACACACAGCAGTGTTCTAATCCATTGATCACACTCTGCTTTAGAACAAGAAGCATGCTTTTGCTTTCTAGAGTCTTTAAGACAGCAGAAAACGTGAGTTTGCTGAGAACAAAAGAACGGTGTTTCCTACACATAAGGACCATATCTAGTCGAACTCTGCTTCTGAAACTGATACAAAGCACTGAACCTCTAACATCCAATGCTTGTCAGTTGAGAAACGTGTGAGCTTCGTGAACGATGTAGTTAGTTTGAGCAGAAATGTCACTGCCTTTATCTGAATAGAAGTCTTGCTTGTAGGAAGACTCAGAGCCTGGCATTTAACTCCATTTCTGAAGTGAAACACACAGCATAGTTCTCATCCATGGATCACACTCTGCTTTAGAGCAAGAAGCACACTCTTGCTTTCTAGAGTCTCTAAGACAGCAGGAAACGTGAGTGTGCCCAGAACAAAAGAACGGTGTTTCCTACACATACGGACTATATGTAGTCCAAATCTTCTTCTGAAACTGATAGAATGCACTGGTCCTCTAACATCCAATGCTTGTCAGTTAAGATGAGAAACGTGTGAGCTTTGTGAATGATGTAGTTCCTTTGAACTGAAAAGTGACTGCCCTTACGTGAAACGAAGTATTGCTTGTAGGAAGACACAGAGCCTGGGATTTAAGTCCATTTCTGAAGGGAAACACACAACATAGTTCTCATCCATGGATCACACTCTGCTTTAGAGCAAGAAGCACACTCTAGCTTTCTAGAGTCTCTAATACAGCAGGAAATCTGAGTGTGCCCAGGACAAAAGAACGGTGTTTCCTATACATATGGACCATATGTAGTCCAAATCTGCTTCTGAAACTGATACAAAGCACTGACCCTCTAACATCCAATGGTTGTCAGTTAAGATGAGAAACTTGTGAGCTTCGTGAACGATGTAGTTCGTTTGAGCAGAAAAGTGACTGCCCATACCTGAACTGAAGTCTTGCTTGTAGGAAGACTCAGAGCCTGGGATTTATCTCCATTTCTGAATTAAAACTCACAGCAGTGTAATCATCCATTGATCACACTCTGCTTTAGAACAAGAAGCATGCTCTTGCTTTCTAGAGTGTCTAATACAGCACGAAACGAGAGTTTGCTGAGAACAAAAGAACGGTGTTTCCTACACATACAGACATTATATATTCCAACTCTGTTTCTGAAACTGATACAAAGCACTGACCCTCTAACATCCAATGCTTGTCAGTTAAGATGAGAAACGTGTGAGCTTCGTGAACAATGTTGTTCCTTTGAGCAGAAAAGTGACTGCCCTTACCTGAAACAAAGTCTTGCTTGTAGGGAGACACAGAGCATGGGATATAACTCCATTTCTGAAGTGAAACACACAGCATAGTCTCATCCATGGATCACACTCTGTTTTAGAGCGAGAAGCACGCTCTTGTTTTCTAGAGTCTCTAAGGCAGCAGGAAACGTGAGTGTGCCCAGAACAAAAGATCGGTGTTTCCTACACATATGGACAATATGTAGTGCAAATCTGCTTCTGAAAGTGATACAAAGCACTGACCCTCTAACATCCAATGCTTGTCAGTTAAGATGAGAAACGTGTGAACTTCGTGAACAATGTAGTACGTTTGAGCAGAAAACTGGCTGCCCTTACCTGAAACGAAGTCTTGCTTGTAGGAAGACTCAGAGCCTGGGATTTAACTCCATTTCTGAAGTGAAACACACAGCAGGGTTCTCATCCATTGATCAAACTCTGCGTTAGAACAAGAAGCATACTCTTGCTTCCTAGAGTCTCTAAGACAGCAAGAAACGTGAGTTTGCTGAAAACAAAAGAACAGTGTTTCCTACAAATACGGACCATATCTAGTCCAACTCTGCTTCTGAAACTGATACAAAGCACTGGTCCTCTAACATCCAATGGTTGTCAGTTAAGATGAGAAATGTGTGAGCATCGTGAACGATGTAGTTCGTTTGAGCAGTAAAGTGACTGCCCATACCTGAATTGAAGTCTTGCTTGTAGGAAGACTCAGAGCCTGGGATTTATCTCCATTTCTGAAGTAAAACACACAGCAGTGTAATCATCCATTGATCACACTCTGCTTTAGAACAAGAAGCACGCTCTTGCTTTCTAGTGTCTCTAAGACAGCACGAAACGAGAGTTTGCTGAGAACAAAAGAACGGTGTTTCCTACACATACAGACATTATATAGTCCAACTCTGTTTCTGAAACTGATACAAAGCACTGGTCCTCTAACATCCAATGCTTGTCTGTTAAGATGAGAAACGTGTGAGCTCAGTGAACGATGTAGTTCGTTTGAGCAGGAAAGTGACTGCTCTTACCTGAAACGAAGTCTTGCTTGTAGGAAGATACAGAGCCTGGGATTTAACTCCATTTCTGAAGGGAAACGCACAGCATAGTCTCATCCATGGATCACACTCTGTTTTAGAGCGAGAAGCACCCTCTTGCTTTCTAGAGTCTCTAAGGCAGCAGGAAATGTGAGTGTGCCCAGAACAAAAGATCGGTGTTTCCTACACATATGGACAATATGTAGTCCAAATCTGCTTCTGAAACTGATACAAAGCACTGACCCTCTAACTTCCAATGCTTGTCAGTTTAGACGAGAAACGTGTGAGCTTCGTGAACAATGTAGTTCGTTTGAGCAGAAAAGTGACTGCCCTTACCTGAAACGAAGTCTTGCTTGTAGGCAGACTCAGAGCCTGGGATTTAACTCCATTTCTGAAGTGAAACACACAGCAGTGTTCTCATCCATTGATCACACTCTGCTTTAGAACAAGAAGCATGCTTTTGCTTTCTAGAATCTTTAAGACAGCAGGAAACGTGAGTTTGCTGAGAACAAAAGAACGGTGTTTCCTACACATAAGGACCATATCTAGTCGAACTCTACTTCTGAAACTGATACAAAGCACTGAACCTCTAACATCCAATGCTTGTCAGTTAAGATGAGAAACGTGTGAGCTTCGTGAACGATGTAGTTAGTTTGAGCAGAAATGTCACTGCCTTTATCTGAATGGAAGTCTTGCTTGTAGGAAGACTCAGAGCCTGGGATTTAACTCCATTTCTGAAGTAAAACACATAGCATAGTTCTCATCCATGGATCACACTCTGCTTTAGAGTGAGAAGTCCGCTCTTGCTTTCTAGAGTCTCTAACAGAGCAGGAAACGTGAGTGTGCTGAGAACAAAAGATCGGTGTTTCCTACACATTTGGACATTATATAGTCCAACTCTTCTTCTGAAATTGATACAAAGCACTGGTCCTCTAACATCCAATGCTTGTCAGTTAAGATGAGAAACGTGTGAGCATCGTGAACGATGTAGTTCGTTTGAGGAGAAAACTGACTGCCCTTACCTTAACGAAGTCTTGCTTGTAGGAAGACTCAGAGCCTGGGATTTAACTCCATTTCTGAAGTGAAACACACAGCAGTGTTCTCATCCATTGAACACACTGTGCTTTAGAACAAGAAGCATGCTTTTGCTTTCTAGAGTCTTTAAGACAGCAGGAACCGTGAGTTTGCTGAGAACAAAAGAACGGTGTTTCCTACACATAAGGACCATTTCTAGTCGAACTCTGCTTCTGAAACTGATACAAAGCCTGGACCTCTAACATCCAATGCTTGTCAGTTAAGATGAGAAACGTGTGAGCTTTGTGAATGATGTAGTTCCTTTGAACTGAAAAGTGACGGCCCTTACCTGAAACGAAGTCTTGCTTGTAGGAAGACACAGAGCCTGGGATTTAAGTCCATTTCTGAAGGGAAACACACAACATAGTTCTCATCCATGGATCACACTCTGCTTTAGAGCAAGAAGCACACTCTAGCTTTCTAGAGTCTCTAATACAGCAGGAAACGTGAGTGTGCCCAGGACAAAAGAACGGTGTTTCCTATACATATGGACCATATGTAGTCCAAATCTGCTTCTGAAACTGATACAAAGCACTGACCTTCTAACATCCAATGCTTGTCAGTTAAGATGAGAAACGTGTGAGCTTCGTGAACGATGTTGTTCCTTTGAGCAGAAAAGTGACTGCCCTTACCTGAATGGAAGTCTTGCTTGTAGGAAGACTCAGAGCCTGGGATTTAACTCCATTTCTGAAGTAAAACACACAGCAGTGTAATCATCCATTGATCACACTCTGCTTTAGAACAAGAAGCAAGCTCTTACTTTCTAGACTCTCAAAGACATAGGAAACGTGAGTGTGCTGAGAACAAAAGAACGGTGTTTCCTACACATACGGACTATATGTAGTCCAAATCTTCTTCTGAAACTGATAGAATGCACTGGTCCTCTAACATCCAATGCTTGTCAGTTAAGATGAGAAACGTGTGAGCTTTTGAATCATGTAGTTCCTTTGAACTGAAAAGTGACTGCCCTTACCTGAAACGAAGTCTTGCTTGTAGTAAGACAAAGAGCCTGGGATTTAAGTCCATTTCTGAAGGGAAACACACAACATAGTTCTCATCCATGGATCACACTCTGCTTTAGAGCGAGAAGCACGCTCTTGCTTTCCAGAGTCTCTAAGACAGCAGGAAATCTGAGTGTGCCCAGGACAAAAGAACGGTGTTTCCTATACATATGGACCATATGTAGTCCAAATCTGCTTCTGAAACTGATAAAAAGCACTGAAACTCTAACATCCAATGGTTGTCAGTTAAGATGAGAAACGTGTGAGCATCGTGAACGATGTAGTTCGTTTGAGCAGGAAAGTGACTGCCCATAACTGAATTGAAGTCTTGCTTGTAGGAAGACTCAGAGCCTGGGATTTATCTCCATTTCTGAAGTAAAACACACAGCAGTGTAACCATCCATTGATCACACTCTGCTTTAGAACAAGAAGCACGCTCTTGCTTTCTAGACTCTCAAAGACAGCAGGAAATGTGAGTGTGCTGAGAACAAAAGAACGGTGTTTCCTACACATAGGGACCATATCTAGTCCAACTCTGCTTCTGAAACAGATACAAAGCACTGGTCCTCTAACATCCAATGCTTGTCAGTTAAGATGAGAAACATGTGAGCTTCGTGAACGATGTTGTTCCTTTGAGCAGAAAAGTGACTGCCCTTACCTGAAACGAAGTCTTGCTTGTAGGGAGACACAGAGCATGGGATTTAACTCCATTTCTGAAGTGAAACACACAGCATAGTCTCATCCATGGATCACACTCTGTTTTAGAGCGAGAAGCACGCTCTTGCTTTCTAGAGTCTCTAATACAGCAGGAAATCTGAGTGTGCCCAGGACAAAAGAATGGTGTTTCCTATACATATGGACTATATGTAGTCCAAATCTGCTTCTGAAACTGATACAAAGCACTGAACCTCTAACATCCAATGCTTGTCAGTTAAGATGAGAAACGTGTGAGCTTCGTGAACAATGTAGTTCGTTTGAGCAGAATACTGACTGCCCTTACCTGAAACGAAGTCTTGCTTGTAGGAAGACTCAGAGCCTGGGATTTAACTCCATTTCTGAAGTGAAACACACAGCAGGGTTCTCATCCATTGATCAAACTCTACGTTAGAACAAGAAACATACTCTTGCTTCCTAGAGTCTCTAAGGCAGCAAGAAACGTGAGTTTGGTGAAAACAAAAGAACAG
Source organism: Onychomys leucogaster (assembly GCA_949786385.1). Taxonomy (NCBI): domain Eukaryota; kingdom Metazoa; phylum Chordata; class Mammalia; order Rodentia; family Cricetidae; genus Onychomys; species Onychomys leucogaster. Next base: position 3,849,994 of record CATKUP010000008.1, read on the forward strand.
TGTTTCCTACACATACGGACCATATCAAGTCCAACTCTGCTTCTGAAACTGATACAAAGCACTGGTCCTCTAACATGCAATGCTTGTCTGTTTAGATGAGAAACATGTGAGCTCTGTGAAAGATGTAGTTCGTTTGAGCTCAAAAGTGACTGCCCTTAAGTGAAACGAAGTCTTGCTTGTAGGAAGACATTGAGCCTGGGATTTAACTACATTTATGAAGGGAAACACACAGCATAGTTCTCATCCATGGATCACACTCTGCTTTAGAGCGAGAAGCACGCTCTTGCTTTCAAGAATCTCTAATACAGCAGGAAATCTGAGTGTGCCCAGAACAAAAGAACGGTGTTTCCTACACATACGGACTATATGTAGTCCAAATCTTCATCTAAAACAGATAGAATGCACTGGTACTCTAACATCCAATGCTTGTCAGTTAAGATGAGAAACGTGTGAGCTTCGTGAAAGATGTAGTTCCTTTGAGCTGAAAAGTGACTGCCCTTACCAAAAACGAAGTCTTGCTTGTAAGAAGAAACAGAGCATGGGATTTAACTCCATTTCTGAAGTGAAACACACAGCATAGTCTCATCCATGGATCACACTCTGTTTTAGAGCGAGAAGCACGCTCTTGCTTTCTAGAGTCTCTAAGGCAGCAGGAAACGTGAGTGTGCCCAGAACAAAAGATCGGTGTTTCCTACACATAAGGACAATATGTAGTCCAAATCTGCTTCTGAAACTGATACAAAGCACTGACCCTCTAACATCCAATGCTTGTCAGTTTAGATGAGAAACGTGTGAGCTTCGTGAACAATGTAGTTCGTTTGAGCAGAAAACTGACTGCCCTTACCTGAAACGAAGTCTTGCTTGTAGGAAGACTCAGAGCCTGGGATTTAACTCCATTTCTGAAGTGAAACACACAGCAGTGTTCTCATCCATTGATCACACTCTGCTTTAGAACAAGAAGCATGCTTTTGCTTTCTAGAATCTTTAAGAGAGCAGGAAACGTGAGTTTGCTGAGAACAAAAGAACGGTGTTTCCTACACATAAGGACCATATCTAGTCGAACTCTGCTTCTGAAACTGATACAAAGCACTGAACCTCTAACATCCAATGCTTGTCAGTTAAGATGAGAAACGTGTGAGCTTCGTGAACGATGTAGTTAGTTTGAGCAGAAATGGCACTGCCTTTATCTGAATGGAAGTCTTGCTTGTAGGAAGACTCAGAGCCTGGGATTTAACTCCATTTCTGAAGTAAAACACATAGCATAGTTCTCATCCATGGATCACACTCTGCTTTAGAGTGAGAAGTCCGCTCTTGCTTTCTAGTGTCTCTAACACAGCAGGAAACGTGAGTGTGCTGAGAACAAAAGATCGGTGTTTCCTACACATTTGGACATTATATAGTCCAACACTTCTTCTGAAATTGATACAAAGCACTGGTCCTCTAACATCCAATGCTTGTCAGTTAAGATGAGAAACGTGTGAGCATCGTGAACGATGTAGTTCGTTTGAGGAGAAAACTGACTGCCCTTACCTTAACGAAGTCTTGCTTGTAGGAAGACTCAGAGCCTGGGATTTAACTCCATTTCTGAAGTGAAACACACAGCAGTGTTCTCATCCATTGATCATACTCTGCTTTAGAACAAGAAGCATGCTTTTGCTTTCTAGAGTCTTTAAGACAGCAGGAAACGTGAGTTTGCTGAGTACAAAAGAACGGTGTTTCCTACACATAAGGACCATATCTAGTCGAACTCTGCTTCTGAAACTGATACAAAGCCTGAACCTCTAACATCCAATGCTTGTCAGTTAAGATGAGAAACGTGTGAGCTTTGTGAATGATGTAGTTCCTTTGAACTGAAAAGTGACTGCCCTTACCTGAAACGAAGTCTTGCTTGTAGTAAGACACAGAGCCTGGGATTTAAGTCCATTTCTGAAGGGAAACACACAACATAGTTCTCATCCATGGATCACACTCTGCTTTAGAGCAAGAAGCACACTCTAGCTTTCTAGAGTCTCTAATACAGCAGGAAATGTGAGTGTGCCCAGGACAAAAGAACGGTGTTTCCTATACATATGGACCATATGTAGTCCAAATCTGCTTCTGAAACTGATACAAAGCACTGACCCTCTAACATCCAATGCTTGTCAGTTAAGATGAGAAACGTGTGAGCTTCGTGAACGATGTTGTTCCATTGAGCAGAAAAGTGACTGCCCTTACCTGAATGGAAGTCTTGCTTGTAGGAAGACTCAGAGCCTGAGATTTAACTCCATTTCTGAAGTAAAACACACAGCAGTGTAATCATCCATTGATCACACTCTGCTTTAGAACAAGAAGCACGCTCTTACTTTCTAGACTCTCAAAGATATAGGAAACGTGAGTGTGCTGAGAACAAAAGAATGGTGTTTCCTACACATAGGGACCATATCTAGTCCAACTCTGCTTTTGAAACAGATACAAAGGACTGGTCCTCTAACATCTAATGCTTGTCAGTTAAGATGAGAAACGTGTGAGCTTCGTGAACGATGTTGTTCCTTTGAGCAGAAAAGTGACTGCCCTTACCTGAAACAAAGTCTTACTTGTAGGGAGACACAGAGCATGGGATTTAACTCCATTTCTGAAGGGAAACGCACAGCATAGTCTCATCCATGGATCACACTCTGTTTTAGGGCGAGAAGCACCCTCTTGCTTTCTTGAGTCTCTAAGGCAGCAGGAAACGTGAGTGTGCCCAGAACAAAAGATCGGTGTTTCCTACACATATGGACAATATGTAGTCCAAATCTGCTTCTGAAACTGATACAAAGCACTGACCCTCTAACATCCAATGCTTGTCAGTTTAGATGAGAAACGTGTGAGCTTCGTGAACAATGTAGTTCGTTTGAGCAGAAAACTGACTGCCCTTACCTGAAACGAAGTCTTGCTTGTAGGAAGACTCAGAGCCTGGGATTTAACTCCATTTCTGAAGTGAAACACACAGCAGTGTTCTCATCCATTGATCACACTCTGCTTTAGAACAAGAAGCATGCTTTTGCTTTCTAGAATCTTTAAGACAGCAGGAAACGTGAGTTTGCTGAGAACAAAAGAACGGTGTTTCCTACACATAAGGACCATATCTAGTCGAACTCTGCTTCTGAAACTGATACAAAGCACTGAACCTCTAAAATCCAATGCTTGTCAGTTAAGATGAGAAACGTGTGAGCTTCGTGAACGATGTAGTTAGTTTGAGCAGAAATGGCACTGCCTTTATCTGAATGGAAGTCTTGCTTGTAGGAAGACTCAGAGCCTGGGATTTAACTCCATTTCTGAAGTAAAACACATAGCATAGTTCTCATCCATGGATCACACTCTGCTTTAGAGTGAGAAGTCCGCTCTTGCTTTCTAGTGTCTCTAACACAGCAGGAAACGTGAGTGTGCTGAGAACAAAAGATCGGTGTTTCCTACACATTTGGACATTATATAGTCCAACACTTCTTCTGAAATTGATACAAAGCACTGGTCCTCTAACATCCAATGCTTGTCAGTTAAGATGAGAAACGTGTGAGCATCGTGAACGATGTAGTTCGTTTGAGGAGAAAACTGACTGCCCTTACCTTAACGAAGTCTTGCTTGTAGGAAGACTCAGAGCCTGGGATTTAACTCCATTTCTGAAGTGAAACACACAGCAGTGTTCTCATCCATTGATCACACTGTGCTTTAGAACAAGAAGCATGCTTTTGCTTTCTAGAGTCTTTAAGACAGCAGGAACCGTGATTTTGCTGAGAACAAAAGAACGGTGTTTCCTACACACTAGGACCATATCTAGTCGAACTCTGCTTCTGAAACTGATGCAAAGCCTGGACCTCTAACATCCAATGCTTGTCAGTTAAGATGAGAAACGTGTGAGCTTTGTGAATGATGTAGTTCCTTTGAACTGAAAAGTGACGGCCCTTACCTGAAACGAAGTCTTGCTTGTAGGAAGACACAGAGCCTGGGATTTAAGTCCATTTCTGAAGGGAAACACACAACATAGTTCTCATCCATGGATCACACTCTGCTTTAGAGCAAGAAGCACACTCTAGCTTTCTAGAGTCTCTAATACAGCAGGAAACGTGAGTGTGCCCAGGACAAAAGAACGGTGTTTCCTATACATATGGACCATATGTAGTCCAAATCTGCTTCTGAAACTGATACAAAGCACTGACCTTCTAACATCCAATGGTTGTCAGTTAAGATGAGAAACGTGTGAGCTTCGTGAACGATGTTGTTCCTTTGAGCAGAAAAGTGACTGCCCTTACCTGAATGGAAGTCTTGCTTGTAGGAAGACTCAGAGCCTGGGATTTAACTCCATTTCTGAAGTAAAACACACAGCAGTATAATCATCCATTGATCACACTCTGCTTTAGAACAAGAAGCACTCTCTTAATTTCTAGACTCTCAAAGACATAGGAAACGTGAGTGTGCTGAGAACAAAAGAACGGTGTTTCCTACACATACGGACTATATGTAGTCCAAATCTTCTTCTGAAACTGATAGAATGCACTGGTCCTCTAACATCCAATGCTTGTCAGTTAAGATGAGAAACGTGTGAGCTTTGTGAATGATGTAGTTCCTTTGAACTGAAAAGTGACTGCCCTTACCTGAAACGAAGTCTTGCTTGTAGTAAGACACAGAACCTGGGATTTAAGTCCATTTCTGAAGGGAAACACACAACATAGTTCCCATCCATGGATCACACTCTGCTTTAGAGCGAGAAGCACGCTCTTGCTTTCCAGAGTCTCTAAGACAGCAGGAAATCTGAGTGTGCCCAGGACAAAAGAACGGTGTTTCCTATACATATGGACCATATGTAGTCCAAATCTTCTTCTGAAACTGATACAAAGCATTGGTCCTCTAACATCCAATGGTTGTCAGTTAAGATGAGAAACGTGTGAGCATTGTGAACGATGTAGTTCGTTTGAGCAGGAAAGTGACTGCCCATAACTGAATTGAAGTCTTGCTTGTAGGAAGACTCAGAGCCTGGGATTTATCTCCATTTCTGAAGTAAAACACACAGCAGTGTAACCATCCATTGATCACACTCTGCTTTAGAACAAGAAGCAAGCTCTTGCTTTCTAGACTCTCAAAGACAGCAGGAAACGTGAGTGTGCTGAGAACAAAAGAACGGTGTTTCCTACACATAGTGACCACATCTAGTCCAAATCTGCTTCTAAAACAGATACAAAGCACGGGTCCTCTAACATCCAATGCTTGTCAGTTAAGATGAGAAACGTGTGAGCTTCGTGAACGATGTTGTTCCTTTTAGCAGAAAAGTGACTGCCCTTACCTGAATGGAAGTCTTGCTTGTAGGAAGACTCAGAGCCTGGGATTTAACTCCATTTCTGAAGTAAAACACACAGCAGTGTAATCATCCATTGATCACACTCTGCTTTAGAACAAGAAGCACGCTCTTGCTTTCTAGACTCTCAAAGACAGCAGGAAATGTGAGTGTGCTGAGAACAAAAGAACGGTGTTTCCTACACATAGGGACCATATCTAGTCCAACTCTGCTTCTGAAACAGATACAAAGCACTGGTCCTCTAACATCCAATGCTTGTCAGTTAAGATGAGAAACATGTGAGCTTCGTGAACGATGTTGTTCCTTTGAGCAGAAAAGTGACTGCCCTTACCTGAAACGAAGTCTTGCTTGTAGGGAGACACAGAGCATGGGATTTAACTCCATTTCTGAAGTGAAACACACAGCATAGTCTCATCCATGGATCACACTCTGTTTTAGAGCGAGAAGCACGCTCTTGCTTTCAAGAATCTCTAATACAGCACGAAATCTGAGTGTGCCCAGAACAAAAGAACGGTGTTTCCTACACATACGGACTATATGTAGTCCAAATCTTCATCTAAAACAGATAGAATGCACTGGTACTCTAACATCCAATGCTTGTCAGTTAAGATGAGAAACGTGTGAGCTTCGTGAAATATGTACTTCCTTTTAGCTGAAAAGTGACTGCCCTTACCAAAAACGAAGTCTTGCTTGTAAGAAGACACAGAGCATGGGATTTAACTCCATTTCTGAAGTGAAACACACAGCATAGTCTCATCCATGGATCACACTCTGTTTTAGAGCGAGAAGCACACTCTTGCTTTCTAGAGTCTCTAAGGCAGCAGGAAACGTGAGTGTGCCCAGAACAAAAGGTCGGTGTTTCCTACACATATGGACAATATGTAGTCCAAATCTGCTTCTGAAAGTGATACAAAGCACTGACCCTCTAACATCCAATGCTTGTCAGTTAAGATGAGAAACGTGTGAACTTCGTGAACAATGTAGTTCGTTTGAGCAGAAAACTGACTGCCCTTACCTGAAACGAAGTCTTGCTTGTAGGAAGACTCAGAGCCTGGGATTTAACTCCATTTCTGAAGTGAAACACACAGCAGGGTTCTCATCCATTGATCAAACTCTGCGTTAGAACAAGAAGCATACTCTTGCTTCCTAGAGTCTCTAAGACAGCAAGAAACGTGTGTTTGCTGAAAACAAAAGAACAGTGTTTCCTACAAATACGGACCATATCTAGTCCAACTCTGCTTCTGAAACTGATACAAAGCACTGGTCCTCTAACATCCAATGGTTGTCACTTAAGATGAGAAATGTGTGAGCATCGTGAACGATGTAGTTCGTTTGAGCAGTAAAGTGACTGCCCATACCTGAATTGAAGTCTTGCTTGTAGGAAGACTCAGAGCCTGGGATTTATCTCCATTTCTGAAGTAAAACACACAGCAGTGTAATCATCCATTGATCACACTCTGCTTTAGAACAAGAAGCACGCTCTTGCTTTCTACAGTCTCTAAGACAGCACGAAATGAGAGTTTGCTGAGAACAAAAGAACGGTGTTTCCTACACATACAGACATTATATAGTCCAACTCTGTTTCTGAAACTGATACAAAGCACTGGTCCTCTAACATCCAATGCTTGTCTGTTAAGATGAGAAACGTGTGAGCTCAGTGAACGATGTAGTTCGTTTGAGCAGAAAAGTGACTGCTCTTACCTGAAACGAAGTCTTGCTTGTAGGAAGATACAGAGCCTGGGATTTAACTCCATTTCTGAAGGGAAACACACAGCATAGTTCTCATCCATGGATCACACTCTGCTTTAGAGCGAGAAGCACGCTCTTGCTTTCTAGAGTCTCTAAGACAGCAGGAAACGTGAGTGTGCTGAGAACAAAAGAACGGTGTTTCCTACACATTTGGACATTATATAGTCCAACACTTCTTCTGAAATTGATACAAAGCACTGGTCCTCTAACATCCAATGCTTGTCAGTTAAGATGAGAAACGTGTGAGCATCGTGAACAATGTAGTTCGTTTGAGCAGAAAACTGACTGCCCTTACCTGAAACGAAGTCTTGCTTGTAGGAAGACTCAGAGCCTGGGATTTAACTCCATTTCTGAAGTGAAACACACAGCAGGGTTCTCATCCATTGATCAAACTCTGCGTTAGAACAAGAAGCATACACTTGCTTCCTAGAGTCTCTAAGACAGCAAGAAACGTGTGTTTGCTGAAAACAAAAAAACAGTGTTTCCTACAAATACGGACCATATCTAGTCCAACTCTGCTTCTGAAACTGATACAAAGCACTGGTCCTCTAACATCCAATGGTTGTCACTTAAGATGAGAAATGTGTGAGCATCGTGAACGATGTAGTTTGTTTAAGGAGAAAACTGACTGCCCTTACCTTAACGAAGTCTTGCTTGTAGGAAGACTCAGAGCCTGGGATTTAACTCCATTTCTGAAGTGAAACACACAGCAGTGTTCTCATCCATTGATCATACTCTGCTTTAGAACAAGAAGCATGCTTTTGCTTTCTAGAGTCTTTAAGACAGCAGGAAACGTGAGTTTGCTGAGTACAAAAGAACGGTGTTTCCTACACATAAGGACCATATCTAGTCGAACTCTGCTTCTGAAACTGATACAAAGCCTGAACCTCTAACATCCAATGCTTGTCAGTTAAGATGAGAAACGTGTGAGCTTTGTGAATGATGTAGTTCCTTTGAACTGAAAAGTGACTGCCCTTACCTGAAACGAAGTCTTGCTTGTAGTAAGACACAGAGCCTGGGATTTAAGTCCATTTCTGAAGGGAAACATACAACATAGTTCTCATCCATGGATCACACTCTGCTTTAGAGCAAGAAGCACACTCTAGCTTTCTAGAGTCTCTAATACAGCAGGAAATGTGAGTGTGCCCAGGACAAAAGAACGGTGTTTCCTATACATATGGACCATATGTAGTCCAAATCTGCTTCTGAAACTGATACAAAGCACTGACCCTCTAACATCCAATGCTTGTCAGTTAAGATGAGAAACGTGTGAGCTTCGTGAACGATGTTGTTCCTTTGAGCAGAAAAGTGACTGCCCTTACCTGAAATGAAGTCTTGCTTGTAGGAAGACTCAGAGCCTGGGATTTAACTCCATTTCTGAAGTAAAACACACAGCAGTGTAATCATCCATTGATCACACTCTGCTTTAGAACAAGAAGCATGCTCTTACTTTCTAGACTCTCAAAGACATTGGAAACGTGAGTGTGCTGAGAACAAAAGAATGGTGTTTCCTACACATAGGGACCATATCTAGTCCAACTCTGCTTGTGAAACAGATACAAAGGACTGGTCCTCTAACATCTAATGCTTGTCAGTTAAGATGAGAATCGTGTGAGCTTCGTGAACGATGTTGTTCCTTTGAGCAAAAAGTGACTGCCCTTACCTGAAATTAAGTCTTACTTGTAGGGAGACACAGAGCATGGGATTTAACTCCATTTCTGAAGGGAAACGCACAGCATAGTCTCATCCATGGAACACATTCTGTTTTAGAGCGAGAAGCACCCTCTTGCTTTCTAGAGTCTCTAAGGCAGCAGGAAACGTGAGTGTGCCCAGAACAAAAGATCGGTGTTTCCTACACATATGGACAATATGTAGTCCAAATCTGCTTCTGAAACTGATACAAAGCACTGAACCTCTAACATCCAATGCTTGTCAGTTCAGATGAGAAACGTGTGAGCTTCGTGAACAATGTAGTTCGTTTGAGCAGAAAACTGACTGCCCTTACCTGAAACGAAGTCTTGCTTGTAGGAAGACTCAGAGCCTGGGATTTAACTCCATTTCTGAAGTGAAACACACAGCAGTGTTCTCATCCATTGATCACACTCTGCTTTAGAACAAGAAGCATGCTTTTGCTTTCTAGAATCTTTAAGACAGCAGGAAACGTGATTTTGCTGAGAACAAAAGAACGGTGTTTCCTACACATAAGGACCATATCTAGTCGAACTCTGCTTCTGAAACTGATACAAAGCACTGAACCTCTAACATCCAATGCTTGTCAGTTAAGATGAGAAACGTGTGAGCTTTGTGAACGATGTAGATTGTTTGAGCAGAAATGTCACTGCCTTTATCTGAATGGAAGTCTTGCTTGTAGGAAGACTCAGAGCCTGGGATTTAACTCCATTTCTGAAGTAAAACACATAGCATAGTTCTCATCCATGGATCACACTCTGCTTTAGAGTGAGAAGTCCGCTCTTGCTTTCTAGAGTCTCTAACACAGCAGGAAACGTGAGTGTGCTGAGAACAAAAGAATGGTGTTTCCTACACATTTGGACATTATATAGTCCAACTCTTCTTCTGAAATTGATACAAAGCACTGGTCCTCTAACATCCAATGCTTGTCAGTTAAGATGAGAAACGTGTGAGCATCGTGAACAATGTAGTTCGTTTGAGCAGAAAACTGACTGCCCTTACCTGAAACGAAGTCTTGCTTGTAGGAAGACTCAGAGCCTGGGATTTAACTCCATTTCTGAAGTGAAACACACAGCAGGGTTCTCATCCATTGATCAAACTCTGCGTTAGAACAAGAAGCATACTCTTGCTTCCTAGAGTCTCTAAGACAGCAAGAAACGTGTGTTTGCTGAAAACAAAAGAACAGTGTTTCCTACAAATACGGACCATATCTAGTCCAACTCTGCTTCTGAAACTGATACAAAGCCCTGGTCCTCTAACATCCAATGGTTGTCACTTAAGATGAGAAATGTGTGAGCATCGTGAACGATGTAGTTCGTTTGAGCAGTAAAGTGACTTCCCATACCTGAATTGAAGTCTTGCTTGTAGGAAGACTCAGAGCCTGGGATTTATCTCAATTTCTGAAGTAAAACACACAGCAGTGTAATCATCCATTGATCGCACTCTGCTTTAGAACAAGAAGCACGCTCTTGCTTTCTAGAGTCTCTAAGACAGCACGAAACGAGAGTTTCCTGAGAACAAAAGAACGGTGTTTCCTACACATACAGACATTATATAGTCCAACTCTGTTTCTGAAACTGATACAAAGCACTGGTCCTCTAACATCCAATGCTTGTCTGTTAAGATGAGAAACGTGTGAGCTCAGTGAACGATGTAGTTCGTTTGAGCAGAAAAGTGACTGCTCTTACCTGAAACGAAGTCTTGCTTGTAGGAAGATACAGAGCCTGGGATTTAACTCCATTTCTGAAGGGAAACACACAGCATAGTTCTCATCCATGGATCACACTCTGCTTTAGAGCGAGAAGCACGCTCTTGCTTTCTAGAGTCTCTAAGACAGCAGGAAACGTGAGTGTGCTGAGAACAAAAGAACGGTGTTTCCTACACATTTGGACATTATATAGTCCAACACTTCTTCTGAAATTGATACAAAGCACTGGTCCTCTAACATCCAATGCTTGTCAGTTAAGATGAGAAACCTGTGAGCATTGTGAACGATGTAGTTCGTTTGAGGAGAAAACTGACTGCCCTTACCTTAACGAAGTCTTGCTTGTAGGAAGACTCAGAGCCTGGGATTTAACTCCATTTCTGAAGTGAAACACACAGCAGTGTTCTCATCCATTGATCATACTCTGCTTTAGAACAAGAAGCATGCTTTTGCTTTCTAGAGTCTTTAAGACAGCAGGAAACGTGAGTTTGCTGAGTACAAAAGAACGGTGTTTCCTACACATAAGGACCATATCTAGTCGAACTCTGCTTCTGAAACTGATACAAAGCCTGAACCTCTAACATCCAATGCTTGTCAGTTAAGATGAGAAACGTGTGAGCTTTGTGAATGATGTAGTTCCTTTGAACTGAAAAGTGACTGCCCTTACCTGAAACGAAGTCTTGCTTGTAGTAAGACACAGAGCCTGGGATTTAAGTCCATTTCTGAAGGGAAACATACAACATAGTTCTCATCCATGGATCACACTCTGCTTTAGAGCAAGAAGCACACTCTAGCTTTCTAGAGTCTCTAATACAGCAGGAAATGTGAGTGTGCCCAGGACAAAAGAACGGTGTTTCCTATACATATGGACCATATGTAGTCCAAATCTGCTTCTGAAACTGATACAAAGCACTGACCCTCTAACATCCAATGCTTGTCAGTTAAGATGAGAAACGTGTGAGCTTCGTGAACGATGTTGTTCCTTTGAGCAGAAAAGTGACTGCCCTTACCTGAAACGAAGTCTTGCTTGTAGGAAGACTCAGAGCCTGGGATTTAACTCCATTTCTGAAGTAAAACACAGAGCAGTGTAATCATCCATTGATCACACTCTGCTTTAGAACAAGAAGCACGCTCTTACTTTCTAGACTCTCAAAGACATAGGAAACGTGAGTGTGCTGAGAACAAAAGAATGGTGTTTCCTACACATAGGGACCATATCTAGTCCAACTCTGCTTGTGAAACAGATACAAAGGACTGGTCTTCTAACATCCAATGCTTGTCAGTTAAGATGAGAATCGTGTGAGCTTCGTGAACGATGTTGTTCCTTTGAGCAAAAAGTGACTGCCCTTACCTGAAACGAAGTCTTACTTGTAGGGAGACACAGAGCATGGGATTTAACTCCATTTCTGAAGGGAAACGCACAGCATAGTCTCATCCATGGATCACATTCTGTTTTAGAGCGAGAAGCACCCTCTTGCTTTCTAGAGTCTCTAAGGCAGCAGGAAACGTGAGTGTGCCCAGAACAAAAGATCGGTGTTTCCTACACATATGGACAATATGTAGTCCAAATCTGCTTCTGAAACTGATACAAAGCACTGAACCTCTAACATCCAATGCTTGTCAGTTCAGATGAGAAACGTGTGAGCTTCGTGAACAATGTAGTTCGTTTGAGGAGAAAACTGACTGCCCTTACCTGAAACGAAGTCTTGCTTGTAGGAAGACTCAGAGCCTGGGATTTAACTCCATTTCTGAAGTAAAACACATAGCATAGTTCTCATCCATGGATCACACTCTGCTTTAGAGTGAGAAGTCCGCTCTTGCTTTCTAGAGTCTCTAACACAGCAGGAAACGTGAGTGTGCTGAGAACAAAAGAATGGTGTTTCCTACACATTTGGACATTATATAGTCCAACTCTTCTTCTGAAATTGATACAAAGCACTGGTCCTCTAACATCCAATGCTTGTCAGTTAAGATGAGAAACGTGTGAGCATCGTGAACGATGTAGTTCGTTTGAGGAGGAAACTGACTGCCCTTACCTGAAACGAAGTCTTGCTTGTAGGAAGACTCAGAGCCTGGGATTTAACTCCATTTCTGAAGTGAAACACACAGCAGTGTTCTCATCCATTGATCACACTGTGCTTTAGAACAAGAAGCATGCTTTTGCTTTCTAGAGTCTTTAAGACAGCAGGAACCGTGAGTTTGCTGAGAACAAAAGAACGGTGTTTCCTACACATAAGGACCATATCTAGTCGAACTCTGCTTCTGAAACTGATACAAAGCCTGGACCTCTAACATCCAATGCTTGTCAGTTAAGATGAGAAACGTGTGAGCTTTGTGAATGATGTAGTTCCTTTGAACTGAAAAGTGACTGCCCTTACCTGAAACGAAGTCTTGCTTGTAGGAAGACACAGAGCCTGGTATTTAAGTCCATTTCTGAAGGGAAACACACAACATAGTTCTCATCCATGGATCACACTCTGCTTTAGAGCAAGAAGCACACTCTAGCTTTCTAGAGTCTCTAATACAGCAGGAAACGTGAGTGTGCCCAGGACAAAAGAACGGTGTTTCCTATACATATGGACCATATGTAGTCCAAATCTGCTTCTGAAACTGATACAAAGCACTGACCTTCTAACATCCAATGCTTGTCAGTTAAGATGAGAAACGTGTGAGCTTCGTGAACGATGTTGTTCCTTTGAGCAGAAAAGTGACTGCCATTACCTGAATGGAAGTCTTGCTTGTAGGAAGACTCAGAGCCTGGGTTTTAACTCCATTTCTGAAGTACAACGCACAGCAGTGTAATCATCCATTGATCACACTCTGCTTTAGAACAAGAAGCACGCTCTTACTTTCTAGACTCTCAAAGACATAGGAAACGTGAGTGTGCTGAGAACAAAAGAATGGTGTTTCCTACACATACGGACTATATGTAGTCCAAATCTTCTTCTGAAACTGATAGAATGCACTGGTCCTCTAACATCCAATGCTTGTCAGTTAAGATGAGAAACGTGTGAGCTTTGTGAATGATGTAGTTCCTTTGAACTGAAAAGTGACTGCCCTTACCTGAAACGAAGTCTTGCTTGTAGTAAGACACAGAGCCTGGGATTTAAGTCCATTTCTGAAGGGAAACATACAACATAGTTCTCATCCATGGATCACACTCTGCTTTAGAGCAAGAAGCACACTCTATCTTTCTAGAGTCTCTAATACAGCAGGAAATGTGAGTGTGCCCAGGACAAAAGAACGGTGTTTCCTATACATATGGACCATATGTAGTCCAAATCTTCTTCTGAAACTGATACAAAGCACTGACCCTCTAACATCCAATGCTTGTCAGTTAAGATGAGAAACGTGTGAGCTTCGTGAACGATGTTGTTCCTTTGAGCAGAAAAGTGACTGCCCTTACCTGAAATGAAGTCTTGCTTGTAGGAAGACTCAGAGCCTGGGATTTAACTCCATTTCTGAAGTAAAACACACAGCAGTGTAATCATCCATTGATCACACTCTGCTTTAGAACAAGAAGCACGCTCTTACTTTCTAGACTCTCAAAGACATAGGAAACGTGAGTGTGCTGAGAACAAAAGAATGGTGTTTCCTACACATAGGGACCATATCTAGTCCAACTCTGCTTGTGAAACAGATACAAAGGACTGGTCCTCTAACATCTAATGCTTGTCAGTTAAGATGAGAATCGTGTGAGCTTCGTGAACGATGTTGTTCCTTTGAGCAAAAAGTGACTGCCCTTACCTGAAACGAAGTCTTACTTGTAGGGAGACACAGAGCATGGGATTTAACTCCATTTCTGAAGGGAAACGCACAGCATAGTCTCATCCATGGAACACATTCTGTTTTAGAGCGAGAAGCACCCTCTTGCTTTCTAGAGTCTCTAAGGCAGCAGGAAACGTGAGTGTGCCCAGAACAAAAGATCGGTGTTTCCTACACATATGGACAATATGTAGTCCAAATCTGCTTCTGAAACTGATACAAAGCACTGAACCTCTAACATCCAATGCTTGTCAGTTCAGATGAGAAACGTGTGAGCTTCGTGAACAATGTAGTGCGTTTGAGCAGAAAACTGACTGCCCTTACCTGAAACGAAGTCTTGCTTGTAGGAAGACTCAGAGCCTGGGATTTAACTCCATTTCTGAAGTGAAACACACAGCAGTGTTCTCATCCATTGATCACACTCTGCTTTAGAACAAGAAGCATGCTTTTGCTTTCTAGAATCTTTAAGACAGCAGGAAACGTGATTTTGCTGAGAACAAAAGAACGGTGTTTCCTACACATAAGGACCATATCTAGTCGAACTCTGCGTCTGAAACTGATACAAAGCACTGAACCTCTAACATCCAATGCTTGTCAGTTAAGATGAGAAACGTGTGAGCTTCGTGAACGATGTAGATTGTTTGAGCAGAAATGTCACTGCCTTTATCTGAATGGAAGTCTTGCTTGTAGGAAGACTCAGAGCCTGGGATTTAACTCCATTTCTGAAGTAAAACACATAGCATAGTTCTCATCCATGGATCACACTCTGCTTTAGAGTGAGAAGTCCGCTCTTGCTTTCTAGAGTCTCTAACACAGCAGGAAACGTGAGTGTGCTGAGAACAAAAGAATGGTGTTTCCTACACATTTGGACATTATATAGTCCAACTCTTCTTCTGAAATTGATACAAAGCACTGGTCCTCTAACATCCAATGCTTGTCAGTTAAGATGAGAAACGTGTGAGCATCGTGAACAATGTAGTTCGTTTGAGCAGAAAACTGACTGCCCTTACCTGAAACGAAGTCTTGCTTGTAGGAAGACTCAGAGCCTGGGATTTAACTCCATTTCTGAAGTGAAACACACAGCAGGGTTCTCATCCATTGATCAAACTCTGCGTTAGAACAAGAAGCATACTCTTGCTTCCTAGAGTCTCTAAGACAGCAAGAAACGTGTGTTTGCTGAAAACAAAAGAACAGTGTTTCCTACAAATACGGACCATATCTAGTCCAACTCTGCTTCTGAAACTGATACAAAGCACTGGTCCTCTAACATCCAATGGTTGTCACTTAAGATGAGAAATGTGTGAGCATCGTGAACGATGTAGTTCGTTTGAGCAGTAAAGTGACTGCCCATACCTGAATTGAAGTCTTGCTTGTAGGAAGACTCAGAGCCTGGGATTTATCTCAATTTCTGAAGTAAAACACACAGCAGTGTAATCATCCATTGATCGCACTCTGCTTTAGAACAAGAAGCACGCTCTTGCTTTCTAGAGTCTCTAAGACAGCACGAAACGAGAGTTTGCTGAGAACAAAAGAACGGTGTTTCCTACACATACAGACATTATATAGTCCAACTCTGTTTCTGAAACTGATACAAAGCACTGGTCCTCTAACATCCAATGCTTGTCTGTTAAGATGAGAAACGTGTGAGCTCAGTGAACGATGTAGTTCGTTTGAGCAGAAAAGTGACTGCTCTTACCTGAAACGAAGTCTTGCTTGTAGGAAGATACAGAGCCTGGGATTTAACTCCATTTCTGAAGGGAAACACACAGCATAGTTCTCATCCATGGATCACACTCTGCTTTAGAGCGAGAAGCACGCTCTTGCTTTCTAGAGTCTCTAAGACAGCAGGAAACGTGAGTGTGCTGAGAACAAAAGAACGGTGTTTCCTACACATTTGGACATTATATAGTCCAACACTTCTTCTGAAATTGATACAAAGCACTGGTCCTCTAACATCCAATGCTTGTCAGTTAAGATGAGAAACCTGTGAGCATTGTGAACGATGTAGTTCGTTTGAGGAGAAAACTGACTGCCCTTACCTTAACGAAGTCTTGCTTGTAGGAAGACTCAGAGCCTGGGATTTAACTCCATTTCTGAAGTGAAACACACAGCAGTGTTCTCATCCATTGATCATACTCTGCTTTAGAACAAGAAGCATGCTTTTGCTTTCTAGAGTCTTTAAGACAGCAGGAAACGTGAGTTTGCTGAGTACAAAAGAACGGTGTTTCCTACACATAAGGACCATATCTAGTCGAACTCTGCTTCTGAAACTGATACAAAGCCTGAACCTCTAACATCCAATGCTTGTCAGTTAAGATGAGAAACGTGTGAGCTTTGTGAATGATGTAGTTCCTTTGAACTGAAAAGTGACTGCCCTTACCTGAAACGAAGTCTTGCTTGTAGTAAGACACAGAGCCTGGGATTTAAGTCCATTTCTGAAGGGAAACATACAACATAGTTCTCATCCATGGATCACACTCTGCTTTAGAGCAAGAAGCACACTCTAGCTTTCTAGAGTCTCTAATACAGCAGGAAATGTGAGTGTGCCCAGGACAAAAGAACGGTGTTTCCTATACATATGGACCATATGTAGTCCAAATCTGCTTCTGAAACTGATACAAAGCACTGACCCTCTAAAATCCAATGCTTGTCAGTTAAGATGAGAAACGTGTGAGCTTAGTGAACGATGTTGTTCCTTTGAGCAGAAAAGTGACTGCCCTTACCTGAAATGAAGTCTTGCTTGTAGGAAGACTCAGAGCCTGGGATTTAACTCCATTTCTGAAGTAAAACACACAGCAGTGTAATCATCCATTGATCACACTCTGCTTTAGAACAAGAAGCACGCTCTTACTTTCTAGACTCTCAAAGACATAGGAAACGTGAGTGTGCTGAGAACAAAAGTATGGTGTTTCCTACACATAGGTACCATATCTAGTCCAACTCTGCTTGTGAAACAGATACAAAGGACTGGTCCTCTAACATCTAATGCTTGTCAGTTAAGATGAGAATCGTGTGAGCTTCGTGAACGATTTTGTTCCTTTGAGCAAAAAGTGACTGCCCTTACCTGAAACGAAGTCTTACTTGTAGGGAGACACAGAGCATGGGATTTAACTCCATTTCTGAAGGGAAACGCACAGCATAGTCTCATCCATGGATCACATTCTGTTTTAGAGCGAGAAGCACCCTCTTGCTTTCTAGAGTCTCTAAGGCAGCAGGAAACGTGAGTGTGCCCAGAACAAAAGATCGGTGTTTCCTACACATATGGACAATATGTAGTCCAAATCTGCTTCTGAAACTGATACAAAGCACTGAACCTCTAACATCCAATGCTTGTCAGTTCAGATGAGAAACGTGTGAGCTTCGTGAACAATGTTGTTCGTTTGAGCAGAAAACTGACTGCCCTTACCTGAAACGAAGTCTTGCTTGTAGGAAGACTCAGAGCCTGGGATTTAACTCCATTTCTGAAGTAAAACACATAGCATAGTTCTCATCCATGGATCACACTCTGCTTTAGAGTGAGAAGTCCGCTCTTGCTTTCTAGAGTCTCTAACGCAGCAGGAAACGTGAGTGTGCTGAGAACAAAAGAATGGTGTTTCCTACACATTTGGACATTATATAGTCCAACTCTTCTTCTGAAATTGATACAAAGCACTGGTCCTCTAACATCCAATGCTTGTCAGTTAAGATGAGAAACGTGTGAGCATCGTGAACGATGTAGTTCGTTTGAGGAGGAAACTGACTGCCCTTACCTGAAACGAAGTCTTGCTTGTAGGAAGACTCAGAGCCTGGGATTTAACTCCATTTCTGAAGTGAAACACACAGCAGTGTTCTCATCCATTGATCATACTCTGCTTTAGAACAAGAAGCATGCTTTTGCTTTCTAGAGTCTTTAAGACAGCAGGAAACGTGAGTTTGCTGAGTACAAAAGAACGGTGTTTCCTACACATAAGGACCATATCTAGTCGAACTCTGCTTCTGAAACTGATACAAAGCCTGAACCTCTAACATCCAATGCTTGTCAGTTAAGATGAGAAACGTGTGAGCTTTGTGAATGATGTAGTTCCTTTGAACTGAAAAGTGACTGCCCTTACCTGAAACGAAGTCTTGCTTGTAGTAAGACACAGAGCCTGGGATTTAAGTCCATTTCTGAAGGGAAACATACAACATAGTTCTCATCCATGGATCACACTCTGCTTTAGAGCAAGAAGCACACTCTAGCTTTCTAGAGTCTCTAATACAGCAGGAAATGTGAGTGTGCCCAGGACAAAAGAACGGTGTTTCCTATACATATGGACCATATGTAGTCCAAATCTGCTTCTGAAACTGATACAAAGCACTGACCCTCTAACATCCAATGCTTGTCAGTTAAGATGAGAAACGTGTGAGCTTCGTGAACGATGTTGTTCCTTTGAGCAGAAAAGTGACTGCCCTTACCTGAAATGAAGTCTTGCTTGTAGGAAGACTCAGAGCCTGGGATTTAACTCCATTTCTGAAGTAAAACACACAGCAGTGTAATCATCCATTGATCACACTCTGCTTTAGAACAAGAGGCACGCTCTTACTTTCTAGACTCTCAAAGACATTGGAAACGTGAGTGTGCTGAGAACAAAAGAATGGTGTTTCCTACACATAGGGACCATATCTAGTCCAACTCTGCTTGTGAAACAGATACAAAGGACTGGTCCTCTAACATCTAATGCTTGTCAGTTAAGATGAGAATCGTGTGAGCTTCGTGAACGATGTTGTTCCTTTGAGCAAAAAGTGACTGCCCTTACCTGAAACGAAGTCTTACTTGTAGGGAGACACAGAGCATGGGATTTAACTCCATTTCTGAAGGGAAACGCACAGCATAGTCTCATCCAGGGAACACATTCTGTTTTAGAGCGAGAAGCACCCTCTTGCTTTCTAGAGTCTCTAAGGCAGCAGGAAACGTGAGTGTGCCCAGAACAAAAGATCGGTGTTTCCTACACATATGGACAATATGTAGTCCAAATCTGCTTCTGAAACTGATACAAAGCACTGAACCTCTAACATCCAATGCTTGTCAGTTCAGATGAGAAACGTGTGAGCTTCGTGAACAATGTAGTTCGTTTGAGCAGAAAACTGACTGCCCTTACCTGAAACGAAGTCTTGCTTGTAGGAAGACTCAGAGCCTGGGATTTAACTCCATTTCTGAAGTGAAACACACAGCAGTGTTCTCATCCATTGATCACACTCTGCTTTAGAACAAGAAGCATGCTTTTGCTTTCTAGAATCTTTAAGACAGCAGGAAACGTGATTTTGCTGAGAACAAAAGAACGGTGTTTCCTACACATAAGGACCATATCTAGTCGAACTCTGCTTCTGAAACTGATACAAAGCACTGAACCTCTAACATCCAATGCTTGTCAGTTAAGATGAGAAACGTGTGAGCTTTGTGAACGATGTAGATTGTTTGAGCTCAAATGTCACTGCCTTTATCTGAATGGAAGTCTTGCTTGTAGGAAGACTCAGAGCCTGGGATTTAACTCCATTTCTGAAGTAAAACACATAGCATAGTTCTCATCCATGGATCACACTCTGCTTTAGAGTGAGAAGTCCGCTCTTGCTTTCTAGAGTCTCTAACACAGCAGGAAACGTGAGTGTGCTGAGAACAAAAGAATGGTGTTTCCTACACATTTGGACATTATATAGTCCAACTCTTCTTCTGAAATTGATACAAAGCACTGGTCCTCTAACATCCAATGCTTGTCAGTTAAGATGAGAAACGTGTGAGCATCGTGAACAATGTAGTTCGTTTGAGCAGAAAACTGACTGCCCTTACCTGAAACGAAGTCTTGCTTGTAGGAAGACTCAGAGCCTGGGATTTAACTCCATTTCTGAAGTGAAACACACAGCAGGGTTCTCATCCATTGATCAAACTCTGCGTTAGAACAAGAAGCATACTCTTGCTTCCTAGAGTCTCTAAGACAGCAAGAAACGTGTGTTTGCTGAAAACAAAAGAACAGTGTTTCCTACAAATACGGACCATATCTAGTCCAACTCTGCTTCTGAAACTGATACAAAGCACTGGTCCTCTAACATCCAATGGTTGTCACTTAAGATGAGAAATGTGTGAGCATCGTGAACGATGTAGTTCGTTTGAGCAGTAAAGTGACTGCCCATACCTGAATTGAAGTCTTGCTTGTAGGAAGACTCAGAGCCTGGGATTTATCTCAATTTCTGAAGTAAAACACACAGCAGTGTAATCATCCATTGATCGCACTCTGCTTTAGAACAAGAAGCACGCTCTTGCTTTCTAGAGTCTCTAAGACAGCACGAAACGAGAGTTTCCTGAGAACAAAAGAACGGTGTTTCCTACACATACAGACATTATATAGTCCAACTCTGTTTCTGAAACTGATACAAAGCACTGGTCCTCTAACATCCAATGCTTGTCTGTTAAGATGAGAAACGTGTGAGCTCAGTGAACGATGTAGTTCGTTTGAGCAGAAAAGTGACTGCTCTTACCTGAAACGAAGTCTTGCTTGTAGGAAGATACAGAGCCTGGGATTTAACTCCATTTCTGAAGGGAAACACACAGCATAGTTCTCATCCATGGATCACACTCTGCTTTAGAGCGAGAAGCACGCTCTTGCTTTCTAGAGTCTCTAAGACAGCAGGAAACGTGAGTGTGCTGAGAACAAAAGAACGGTGTTTCCTACACATTTGGACATTATATAGTCCAACCCTTCTTCTGAAATTGATACAAAGCACTGGTCCTCTAACATCCAATGCTTGTCAGTTAAGATGAGAAACCTGTGAGCATTGTGAAGGATGTAGTTCGTTTGAGGAGAAAACTGACTGCCCTTACCTTAACGAAGTCTTGCTTGTAGGAAGACTCAGAGCCTGGGATTTAACTCCATTTCTGAAGTGAAACACACAGCAGTGTTCTCATCCATTGATCATACTCTGCTTTAGAACAAGAAGCATGCTTTTGCTTTCTAGAGTCTTTAAGACAGCAGGAAACGTGAGTTTGCTGAGTACAAAAGAACGGTGTTTCCTACACATATGGACAATATGTAGTCCAAATCTGCTTCTGAAACTGATACAAAGCACTGAACCTCTAACATCCAATGCTTGTCAGTTCAGATGAGAAACGTGTGAGCTTCGTGAACAATGTTGTTCGTTTGAGCAGAAAACTGACTGCCCTTACCTGAAACGAAGTCTTGCTTGTAGGAAGACTCAGAGCCTGGGATTTAACTCCATTTCTGAAGTAAAACACATAGCATAGTTCTCATCCATGGATCACACTCTGCTTTAGAGTGAGAAGTCCGCTCTTGCTTTCTAGAGTCTCTAACACAGCAGGAAACGTGAGTGTGCTGAGAACAAAAGAAGGGTGTTTCCTACACATTTGGACATTATATAGTCCAACTTTTCTTCTGAAATTGATACAAAGCACTGGTCCTCTAACATCCAATGCTTGTCAGTTAAGATGAGAAACGTGTGAGCATCGTGAACGATGTAGTTCGTTTGAGGAGGAAACTGACTGCCCTTACCTGAAACGAAGTCTTGCTTGTAGGAAGACTCAGAGCCTGGGATTTAACTCCATTTCTGAAGTGAAACACACAGCAGTGTTCTCATCCATTGATCACACTGTGCTTTAGAACAAGAAGCATGCTTTTGCTTTCTAGAGTCTTTAAGACAGCAGGAACCGTGAGTTTGCTGAGAACAAAAGAACGGTGTTTCCTACACATAAGGACCATATCTAGTCGAACTCTGCTTCTGAAACTGATACAAAGCCTGGACCTCTAACATCCAATGCTTGTCAGTTAAGATGAGAAACGTGTGAGCTTTGTGAATGATGTAGTTCCTTTGAACTGAAAAGTGACTGCCCTTACCTGAAACGAAGTCTTGCTTGTAGGAAGACACAGAGCCTGGTATTTAAGTCCATTTCTGAAGGGAAACACACAACATAGTTCTCATCCATGGATCACACTCTGCTTTAGAGCAAGAAGCACACTCTAGCTTTCTAGAGTCTCTAATACAGCAGGAAACGTGAGTGTGCCCAGGACAAAAGAACGGTGTTTCCTATACATATGGACCATATGTAGTCCAAATCTGCTTCTGAAACTGATACAAAGCACTGACCTTCTAACATCCAATGCTTGTCAGTTAAGATGAGAAACGTGTGAGCTTCGTGAACGATGTTGTTCCTTTGAGCAGAAAAGTGACTGCCCTTACCTGAATGGAAGTCTTGCTTGTAGGAAGACTCAGAGCCTGGGTTTTAACTCCATTTCTGAAGTACAACACACAGCAGTGTAATCATCCATTGATCACACTCTGCTTTAGAACAAGAAGCACGCTCTTACTTTCTAGACTCTCAAAGACATAGGAAACGTGAGTGTGCTGAGAACAAAAGAATGGTGTTTCCTACACATACGGACTATATGTAGTCCAAATCTTCTTCTGAAACTGATAGAATGCACTGGTCCTCTAACATCCAATGCTTGTCAGTTAAGATGAGAAACGTGTGAGCTTTGTGAATGATGTAGTTCCTTTGAACTGAAAAGTGACTGCCCTTACCTGAAACGAAGTCTTGCTTGTAGTAAGACACAGAGCCTGGGATTTAAGTCCATTTCTGAAGGGAAACACACAACATAGTTCTCATCCATGGATCACACTCTGCTTTAGAGCGAGAAGTACGCTCTTGCTTTCCAGAGTCTCTAAGACAGCAGGAAATCTGAGTGTGCCCAGGACAAAAGAACGGTGTTTCCTATACATATGGACCATATGTAGTCCAAATCTGCTTCTGAAACTAATACAAAGCACTGACACTCTAACATCCAATGGTTGTCAGTTAAGATGAGAAACGTGTGAGCATCGTGAACGATGTAGTTCGTTTGAGCAGAAAAGTGACTGCCCATAACTGAATTGAAGTCTTGCTTGTAGGAAAACTCAGAGCCTGGGATTTATCTCCATTTCTGAAGTAAAACACACAGCAGGGTAACCATCCATTGATCACACTCTGCTTTAGAACAAGAAGCAAGCTCTTGCTTTCTAGACTCTCAAAGACAGCAGGAAATGTGAGTGTGCTGAGAACAAAAGAACGGTGTTTCCTACACATAGGGACCATATCTAGTCCAACTCTGCTTCTGAAACAGATACAAAGCACTGGTCCTCTAACATCCAATGCTTGTCAGTTAAGATGAGAAACATGTGAGCTTCGTGAACGATGTTGTTCCTTTGAGCAGAAAAGTGACTGCCCTTACCTGAAACGAAGTCTTGCTTGTAGGGAGACACAGAGCATGGGATTTAACTCCATTTCTGAAGTGAAACACACAGCATAGTCTCATCCATGGATCACACTCTGTTTTAGAGCGAGAAGCACGTTCTTGCTTTCTGGAGTCTCTAATACAGCAGGAAATCTGAGTGTGCCCAGGACAAAAGAATGGTGTTTCCTATACATATGTACTATATGTATTCCAAATCTGCTTCTGAAACTGATACAAAGCACTGAACCTCTAACATCCAATGCTTGTCAGTTAAGATGAGAAACGTGTGAGCTTTGTGAACAATGTAGTTCGTTTGAGCAGAAAACTGACTGCCCTTACCTGAAACGAAGTCTTGCTTGTAGGAAGACTCAGAGCCTGGGATTTAACTCCATTTCTGAAGTGAAACACACAGCAGGGTTCTCATCCATTGATCAAACTCTACGTTAGAACAAGAAACATACTCTTGCTTCCTAGAGTCTCTAAGACAGCAAGAAACGTGTGTTTGCTGAAAACAAAAGAACAGTGTTTCCTACACATACGGACCATATCTAGTCCAACTCTGCTTCTGAAACTGATACAAAGCACTGGTCCTCTAACATGCAATGCTTGTCTGTTTAGATGAGAAACATGTGAGCTCTGTGAAAGATGTAGTTCGTTTGAGCTGAAAAGTGACTGCCCTTAAGTGAAACGAAGTCTTGCTTGTAGGAAGACATAGAGCCTGGGATTTAACTACATTTATGAAGGGAAACACACAGCATAGTTCTCATCCATGGATCACACTCTGCTTTAGAGCGAGAAGCACGCTCTTGCTTTCAAGAATCTCTAATACAGTAGGAAATCTGAGTGTGCCCAGAACAAAAGAACGGTGTTTCCTACACATACGGACTATATGTAGTCCAAATCTTCATCTAAAACAGATAGAATGCACTGGTACTCTAACATCCAATGCTTGTCAGTTAAGATGAGAAACGTGTGAGCTTCGTGAAAGATGTAGTTCCTTTTAACTGAAAAGTGACTGCCCTTACCAAAAACGAAGTCTTGCTTGTAAGAAGACACAGAGCCTAGGATTTAAGTACATTTCTGAAGGGAAACACACAGCATAGTTCTCATCCATGGATCACACTCTGCTTTAGAGCGAGAAGCACACTCTTGCTTTCTAGAGTCTCTAATACAGCAGGAAATCTGAGTGTGCCCAGAACAAAAGATAGGTGTTTTCTACACATATGGACCACATGTAGTCAAAATCTGCTTCTGAAACTGATACAAAGTACTGACCATCTAACATCCAATGGTTGTCAGTTAAGATGAGAAACGTGTGAGCTTCGTGAACGATGTAGTTCGTTTGAGCAGAAAAGTGACTGCCCATACCTGAACTGAAGTCTTGCTTGTAGGAAGACTCAGAGCCTGGGATTTATCTCCATTTCTGAAGTAAAACTCACAGCAGTGTAATCATCCATTGATCACACTCTGCTTTAGAACAAGAAGCACGCTCTTGCTTTCTAGAGTGTCTAAGACAGCACGAAACGAGAGTTTGCTGAGAACAAAAGAACGGTGTTTCCTACACATACAGACATTATATAGTCCAACTCTGTTTCTGAAACTGATACAAAGCACTGGTCCTCTAACATCCAATGCTTGTCTGTTAAGATGAGAAACGTGTGAGATCAGTGAACGATGTAGTTCGTTTGAGCAGAAAAGTGACTGCTCTTACATGAAACGAAGTCTTGCTTGTAGGAAGATACAGAGCCTGGGATGTAACTCCATTTCTGAAGGGAAACACACAGCATAGTTCTCATCCATGGATCACACTCTGCTTTAGAGCGAGAAGCACGCTCTTGCTTTCTAGACTCTCTAAGACAGCAGGAAACGTGAGTGTGCTCAGAACAAAAGAACGGTGTTTCCTACAAATACGGACTATATGTAGTCCAAATCTTCTTCTGAAACTGACAGAATGCATTGGTCCTCTAACATCCAATGCTTGTCAGTTAAGATGAGAAACGTGTGAGCTTCGTGAACGATGTTCTTCCTTTGAGGAGAAAAGTGACTGCCCTTACCTGAAACGAAGTCTTGCTTGTAGGAAGACTCAGAGCCTGGGATTTAACTCCATTTCTGAAGTGAAACACACAGCAGGGTTCTCATCCATTGATCAAACTCTGTGTTAGAACAAGAAGCATACTCTTGCTTCCTAGAGTCTCTAATACAGCAAGAAACGTGAGTTTGCTGAAAACAAAAGAACAGTGTTTCCTTCAAATACGGACCATATCTAGTCGAAATCTTCTTCTGAAACTGATACAAAGCACTGGTCCTCTAACATCCAATGCTTGTCAGTTAAGATGAGAAACGTGTGAGCTTCGTGAACATTGTAGTTCGTTTGTGCAGAAAAGTGACTGCCCTTACCTGAAACGAAGTCTTGCTTGTAGGAAGACTCAGTGCCTGGGATTTAACTCCATTTCTGAAGTGAAACACACAGTATAGTTCTCATCCATGGATCACACTCTGCTTTAGAGCGAGAAGCACGCTCTTGCTTTCTAGAATCTCTAATACAGCAGGAAATCTGAGTGTGCCCAGAACAAAAGAACTGTGTTTCCTACACATACGGACTATATGTAGTCCAAATCTTCATCTAAAACAGATAGAATGCACTGGTACTCTAACATCCAATGCTTGTCACTTAAGATGAGAAACGTGTGAGCTTCGTGAAAGATGTAGTTCCTTTGAGCTGAAAAGTGACTGCCCTTACCAAAAACGAAGTCTTGCATGTAGGAAGACACAGAGCCTAGGATTTAAGTACATTTCTGCAGGGAAACACACAGCATAGTTCTCATCCATGGATCACACTCTG
This sequence comes from Onychomys leucogaster, assembly GCA_949786385.1. Classification (NCBI taxonomy): domain Eukaryota; kingdom Metazoa; phylum Chordata; class Mammalia; order Rodentia; family Cricetidae; genus Onychomys; species Onychomys leucogaster. The sequence continues at coordinate 3,876,285 of CATKUP010000008.1, forward strand.
CTTTAGACGGAGAAGCACACTCTTGCTTTCTAGAGTCTCTAATACAGCAGGCAATCTGAGTGTGCCCAGAACAAAAGATCGGTGTTTTCTACACATATGGACCACATGTAGTCCCAATCTGCTTCTGAAACTGATACGAAGTACTGACCATCTAACATCCAATGGTTGTCAGTTAAGATGAGAAATGTGTTAGCATCGTGAACGATGTAGTTCGTTTGAGCAGTAAAGTGACTGCCCATACCTGAATTGAAGTCTTGCTTGTAGGAAGACTCAGAGCCTGGGATTTATCTCCATTTCTGAAGTAAAACACACAGCAGTGTAATCATCCATTGATCACACTCTGCTTTAGAACAAGAAGCACGCTCTTGCTTTCTAGAGTGTCTAAGACAGCACGAAACGAGAGTTTGCTGAGAACAAAAGAACGGTGTTTCCTACACATACAGACATTATATAGTCCAACTCTGTTTCTGAAACTGATACAAACCACTGGTCTTCTAACATGCAATGCTTGTCTGTTAAGATGAGAAACGTGTGAGATCAGTGAACGATGTAGTTCGTTTGAGCAGGAAAGTGACTGCTCTTACCTGAAACGAAGTCTTGCTTGTAGGAAGATACAGAGCCTGGGATTTAACTCCATTTCTGAAGGGAAACACACAGCATAGTTCTCATCCATGGATCACACTCTGCTTTAGAGCGAGAAGCACGCTCTTGCTTTCTAGAGTCTCTAAGACAGCAGGAAACGTGAGTGTGCTGAGAACAAAAGAACGGTGTTTCCTACACATTTGGACATTATATAGTCCAACACTTCTTCTGAAATTGATACAAAGCACTGGTCCTCTAACATCCAATGCTTGTCAGTTAAGATGGGAAACCTGTGAGTATCGTGAACGATGTAGTTCGTTTGAGGAGAAAACTGACTGCCCCTACCTGAAACGAAGTCTTGCTTGTAGGAAGACTCAGAGCCTGGGATTTAACTCCATTTCTGAAGTGAAACACACAGCAGTGTTCTCATCCATTGATCACACTCTGCTTTAGAACAAGAAGCATGCTTTTGCTTTCTAGAGTCTTTAAGACAGCAGGAAACGTGAGTTTGCTGAGTACAAAAGAACTGTGTTTCCTACACATAAGGACCATATCTAGTCGAACTCTGCTTCTGAAACTGATACAAAGCCTGAACCTCTAACATCCAATGCTTGTCAGTTAAGATGAGAAACGTGTGAGCTTTGTGAATGATGTAGTTCCTTTGAACTGAAAAGTGACTGCCCTTACCTGAAACGAAGTCTTGCTTGTAGTAAGACACAGAGCCTGGGATTTAAGTCCATTTCTGAAGGGAAACACACAACATAGTTCTCATCCATGGATCACACTCTGCTTTAGAGCAATAAGCACACTCTAGCTTTCTAGAGTCTCTAATACAGCAGGAAATGTGAGTGTGCCCAGGACAAAAGAACGGTGTTTCCTATACATATGGACCATATGTAGTCCAAATCTGCTTCTGAAACTGATACAAAGCACTGACCCTCTAACATCCAATGCTTGTCAGTTAAGATGAGAAACGTGTGAGCTTCGTGAACGATGTAGTTAGTTTGAGCAGAAATGTCACTGCCTTTATCTGAATGGAATTCTTGCTTGTAGGAAGACTCAGAGCCTGGGATTTAACTCCATTTCTGAAGTAAAACACATAGCATAGTTCTCATCCATGGATCACACTCTGCTTTAGAGTGAGAAGTCCGCTCTTGCTTTCTAGAGTCTCTAACACAGCAGGAAACGTGAGTGTGCTGAGAACAAAAGAACGGTGTTTCCTACACATTTGGACATTATATAGTCCAACTCTTCTGAAATTGTTACAAAGCACTGGTCCTCTAACATCCAATGCTTGTCAGTTAAGATGAGAAACGTGTGAGCATCGTGAACGATGTAGTTCGTTTGAGGAGAAAACTGACTGCCCTTACCTGAAACGAAGTCTTGCTTGTAGGAAGACTCAGAGCCTGGGATTTAACTCCATTTCTGAAGTGAAACACACAGCAGTGTTCTCATCCATTGATCACACTGTGCTTTAGAACAAGAAGCATGCTTTTGCTTTCTAGAGTCTTTAAGACAGCAGGAACCGTGAGTTTGCTGAGAACAAAAGAAAGGTGTTTCCTACACATAAGGACCATATATAGTCGAACTCTGCTTCTGAAACTGATACAAAGCCTGAACCTCTAACATCCAATGCTTGTCAGTTAAGATGAGAAACGTGTGAGCTTTGTGAACGATGTTGTTCCTTTGAGCAGAAAAGTGACTGCCCTTACCTGAATGGAAGTCTTGCTTGTAGGAAGACTCAGAGCCTGGGATTTAACTCCATTTCTGAAGTAAAACACACAGCAGTGTAATCATGCATTGATCAAACTCTGCTTTTGAACAAGAAGCACGCTCTTGCTTTCTAGAGTCTCTAAGACAGCAGGAAACGAGAGTTTGCTGAGAACAAAAGAACGGTGTTTCCTACACATACAGACATTATATAGTCCAACTCTGCTTCTGAAACTGATACAAAGCACTGGTCCTCTAACATCCAATGCTTGTATGTTAAGATGAGAAACGTGTGAGCTCAGTGAACGATGTAGTTCGTTTGAGCAGAAAAGTGACTGCTCTTACCTGAAACGAAGTCTTGCTTGTAGGAAGATACAGAGCCTGGGATTTAACTCCATTTCTGAAGGGAAACACACATCATAGTTCTCATCCATGGATCACACTCTGCTTTAGAGCAAGAAGCACGCTCTTGCTTTCTAGAGTCTCTAAGACAGCAGGAAACGTGAGTGCGCTGAGAACAAAAGAACGGTGTTTCCTACTCATACGGACCATATCTAGTCCAACACTTCTTCTGAAACTGATACAAAGCACTGGTCCTCTAACATCCAATGCTTGTCAGTTAAGATGAGAAACGTGTGAGCTTCGTGAACGATGTTGTTCCTTTGAGCAGAAAAGTGACTGTAATTACCTGAAACGAAGTCTTGCTTGTAGGGAGACACAGTGCATGGGATTTAACTCCATTTCTGGAGTGAAACATACAGCATAGTCTCATCCATGGATCACACTCTGTTTTAGAGCGAGAAGCACGCTCTTGCTTTCTAGAGTCTCTAAGGCAGCAGGAAACTTGAGTGTGCCCAGAACAAAAGTTCGGTGTTTCCTACACATATGGACAGTATGTAGTCCAAATCTGCTTCTGAAACTGATACAAAGCACTGACCCTCTAACATCCAATGCTTGTCAGTTAAGATGAGAAACGTGTGAGCTTCGTGAACAATGTAGTTCGTTTCAGCAGAAAACTGACTGCCCTTACCTGAAACGAAGTCTTGCTTGTAGGAAGACTCAGAGCCTGGGATTTAACTCCATTTCTGAAGTGAAACACACAGCAGGGTTCTCATCCATTGATCACACTCTGCGTTAGAACAAGAAGCATACTCTTGCTTCCAAGAGTCTCTAAGACAGCAAGAAACGTGAGTTTGCTGAAAACAAAAGAACAGTGTTTCATCACATAAGGACCATATCTAGTCCAACTCTGCTTCTGAAACTGATACAAAGCACTGGTACTCTAACATCCAATGCTTGTCTGTTTAGATGAGAAACATGTGAGCTCCGTGAAAGATGTAGTTCGTTTGAGCTGAAAAGTGACTGCCCTTCCCTGAAACGAACACTTGCTTGTAGGAAGACATAGAGCCTGGGATTTAACTACATTTATGAAGGGAAAGACACAGCATAGTTTTCATCCATGGATCACACTCTGCTTTAGAACAAGAAGCATGCTTTTGCTTTCTAGAGTCTTTAAGACAGGAGGAAACGTGAGTTTGCTGAGAACAAATGAACGGTGTTTCCTACACATAAGGACCATATCTAGTCGAACTCTGCTTCTGAAACTGATACAAAGCACTGAACCTCTAACATCCAATGCTTGTCAGTTAAGATGAGAAACGTGTGAGCTTCGTGAACGATGTAGTTAGTTTGAGCAGAAATGTCACTGCCTTTATCTGAATGGAAGTCTTGCTTGTAGGAAGACTCAGAGCCTGGGATTTAACTCCATTTCTGAAGTAAAACACATAGCATAGTTCTCATCCATGGATCACACTCTGCTTTAGAGTGAGAAGTACGCACTTGCTTTCTAGAGTCTCTAAAACAGCAGGAAACGTGAGTGTGCTGAGAACAAAAGAACGGAGTTTCCTACACATACAGACTATATGTAGTCCAAATCTTCTTCTCAAACTGATAGAATGCACTGGTCCTCTAACATCCAATGCTTGTCAGTTAAGATGAGAAACGTGTGAGCTTTGTGAATGATGTAGTTCCTTTGAACTGAAAAGTGACTGCCCTTACCTGAAATGAAGTCTTGCTTGTAGTAAGACACAGAGCCTGGGATTTAAGTCCATTTCTGAAGGGAAACACACAACATAGTTCTCATCCATGGATCACACTCTGCTTTAGAGCGAGAAGTACGCTCTTGCTTTCCAGAGTCTCTAAGACAGCAGGAAATCTGAGTGTGCCCAGGACAAAAGAACGGTGTTTCCTATACATATGGACCATATGTAGTCCAAATCTGCTTCTGAAACTGATACAAAGCACTGACACTCTAACATCCAATGGTTGTCAGTTAAGATGAGAAACGTGTGAGCATCGTGAACGATGTAGTTCGTTTGAGCAGAAAAGTGACTGCCCATAACTGAATTGAAGTCTTCCTTGTAGGAAGACTCAGAGCCTGGGATTTATCTCCATTTCTGAAGTAAAACACACAGCAGTGTAATCATGCATTGATCAAACTCTGCTTTTGAACAAGAAGCACGCTCTTGCTTTCTAGAGTCTCTAAGACAGCAGGAAACGAGAGTTTGCTGAGAACAAAAGAACGGTGTTTCCTACACATACAGACATTATATAGTCCAACTCTGCTTCTGAAACTGATACAAAGCACTGGTCCTCTAACATCCAATGCTTGTATGTTAAGATGAGAAACGTGTGAGCTCAGTGAACGATGTAGTTCGTTTGAGCAGAAAAGTGACTGCTCTTACCTGAAACGAAGTCTTGCTTGTAGGAAGATACAGAGCCTGGGATTTAACTCCATTTCTGAAGGGAAACACACATCATAGTTCTCATCCATGGATCACACTCTGCTTTAGAGCAAGAAGCATGTTCTTGCTTTCTAGAGTCTCTAAGACAGCAGGAAACGTGAGTGCGCTGAGAACAAAAGAACGGTGTTTCCTACTCATACGGACCATATCTAGTCCAACACTTCTTCTGAAACTGATACAAAGCACTGGTCCTCTAACATCCAATGCTTGTCAGTTAAGATGAGAAACGTGTGAGCTTCGTGAACGATGTTGTTCCTCTGAGCAGAAAAGTGACTGCAATTACCTGAAACGAAGTCTTGCTTGTAGGGAGACACAGAGCATGGGATTTAACTCCATTTCTGGAGTGAAACATACAGCATAGTCTCATCCATGGATCACACTCTGTTTTAGAGCGAGAAGCACGCTCTTGCTTTCTAGAGTCTCTAAGGCAGCAGGAAACTTGAGTGTGCCCAGAACAAAAGTTCGGTGTTTCCTACACATATGGACAGTATGTAGTCCAAATCTGCTTCTGAAACTGATACAAAGCACTGACCCTCTAACATCCAATGCTTGTCAGTTAAGATGAGAAACGTGTGAGCTTCGTGAACGATGTAGTTCGTTTGAGCACAAAAGTGACTGCCCTTACCGCAATGGAAGTCTTGCTTGTAGGAAGACTCAGAGCCTGGGTTTTAACTCCATTTCTGAAGTAAAACACACAGCAGTGTAATCATCCATTGATCACACTCTGCTTTAGAACAAGAAGCACGCTCTTGCTTTCTAGACTCTCAAAGACAGCAGGAAACGTGAGTGTGCTGAGATAAAAAGAACGGTGTTTCCTACACATAGGGACCATATCTAGTCCAACTCTGCTTCTGAAACAGATACAAAGCACTGGTCCTCTAACATCCAATGCTTGTCAGTTAAGATGAGAAACGTGTGAGCTTCGTGAACGATGTTGTTCCTTTGAGCATAAAAGTGAATGCCCTTACCTGAAACTAAGTCTTGCTTGTAGGGAGACACAGAGCATGGGATTTAACTCCATTTCTGAAGTGAAACACACAGCATAGTCTCATCCATGGATCACACTCTGTTTTAGAGCGAGAAGCACGCTCTTGCTTTCTAGAGTCTCTAAGGCAGCAGGAAACGTGAGTGTGCCCAGAACAAAAGAACGGTGTTTCCTACACATACGGACTATATGTAGTCCAAATCTTCTTCTGAAACTGATATCATGCACTGGTCCTCTAACATCCAATGCTTGTCAGTTAAGATGAGAAACGTGTGAGCTTTGTGAATGATGTAGTTCCTTTGAACGGAAAAGCGACTTCCCTTACCTGAAACGAAGTCTTGCTTGTAGTAAGACACAGAGCCTGGGATTTAACTCCATTTGTGAAAGGAAACACACAACATAGTGCTCATCCATGGATCACACTCTGCTTTAGAGCAAGAAGCACACTCTAGCTTTCTAGAGTCTCTAATACAGCAGGAAATCTGAGTGTGCCCAGGACAAAAGAACGGTGTTTCCTATACATATGGACCATATGTAGTCCAAATCTACTTCTGAAACTGATACAAGCACTGACTCTCTAACATCCAATGCTTGCCAGTTAAGATGAGAAACTTGTGAGCTTCGTGAACGATGTTGTTCCTTTGAGCAGAAAAGTGACTGCCCTTACCTGAAACGAAGTCTTGCTTGTAGGAAGACTCAGAGCCTGGGATTTAACTCCATTTCTGAAGTGAAACACACAGCAGGGTTCTCATCCATTGATCAAACTCTGTGTTAGAACAAGAAGCATACTCTTGCTTCCTTTAGTCTCTAATACAGCAAGAAACGTGAGTTTGCTGAAAACAAAAGAACAGTGTTTCCTACACATACGGACCATATCTAGTCCAACTCTGCTTCTGAAACTGATACAAAGCACTGGTCCTCTAACATCCAATGCTTGTCTGTTTAGATGAGAAACATGTGAGCTCTGTGAAAGATGTAGTTCGTTTGAGCTGAAAAGTGACTGCCCTTAACTGAAACGAAGTCTTGCTTGTACGAAGACATAGAGCCTGGGATTTAACTACATTTATGAAGGGAAACACACAGCATAGTTTTCATCCATGGATCACACTCTGCTTTAGAGCGAGAAGCACGCTCTTGCTTTCTAGAGACTCCAAGACAGCAGGAAACGTGAGTGTGCTGAGAACAAAAGAAGGGTGTTTCCTGCACATACGGACCATATCTAGTCCAACTCTTCTTCTGAAACTGATACAAAGCACTGGTCCTCTAACATCCAATGATTGTCAGTTAAGATGAGAAACGTGTGAGCTTTGTGAATGATGTAGTTCCTTTGAACTGAAAAGTGACTGCCCTTACCTGAAACGAAGTCTTGCTTGTAGTAAGACACAGAGCCTGGGATTTAAGTCCATTTCTGCAGGGAAACACACAACATAGTTCTCATCCATGGATCACACTCTGCTTTAGAGCGAGAAGTACGCTCTTGCTTTCTAGACTCTCTAAGACAGCAGGAAATCTGAGTGTGCCCAGGACAAAAGAACGGTGTTTCCTATACATATGGACCATATGTAGTCCAAATCTGCTTCTGAAACTGATACAAAGCACTGAAACTCTACCATCCAATGGTTGTCAGTTAAGATGAGAAACGTGTGAGCATCGTGAACGATGTAGTTCTTTTGAGCAGAAAAGTGACTGCCCATACCTAAATTGAAGTCTTGCTTGTAGGAAGACTCAGAGGCTTGGATTTATCTCCATTTCTGAAGTAAAACACACAGCAGTGTAATCTTGCATTGATCAAACTCTGCTTTAGAACAAGAAGCACGCTCTTGCTTTCTAGAGTCTCTAAGACAGCAGGAAACGAGAGTTTGCTGAGAACAAAAGAACGGTGTTTCCTACACATACAGACATTATATAGTCCAACTCTGCTTCTGAAACTGATACAAAGCACTGGTCCTCTAACATCCAATGCTTGTCTGTTAAGATGAGAAATGTGTGAGCTCAGTGAACGATGTTGTTCGGTTGAGCAGAAAACTGACTGCTCTTACCTGAAACGAAGTCTTGCTTGTAGGAAGATACAGAGCCTGGGATTTAACTCCATTTCTGAAGGGAAACACACAGCATAGTTCTGATCCACGGATCACACTCTGCTTTAGAGTGAGAAGCACGCTCTTGCTTTCTAGAGTCTCTAAGACAGCAGGAAACGTGAGTGTGATGAGAACAAAAGATCGGTGTTTCCTACTCATAAGGACCATATCTAGTCCAACTCTTCTTCTGAAACTGATACAAAGCACTGGTCCTCTAACATCCAATCCTTGTCAATTAAGATGAGAAACGTGTGAGCTTCGTGAACGATGTAGTTCGTTTGAGCACAAAAGTGACTGCCCTTACCTGAATGGAAGTCTTGCTTGTAGGAAGACTCAGAGCCCGGGTTTTAACTCCATTTCTGAAGTAAAACACACAGCAGTGTAATCATCCATTGATCACACTCTGCTTTAGAACAAGAAGCACGCTCTTGCTTTCTAGACTCTCAAAGACAGCAGGAAACGTGAGTGTGCTGAGATAAAAAGAACGGTGTTTCCTACACATAGGGACCATATCTAGTCCAACTCTGCTTCTGAAACAGATACAAAGCACTGGTCCTCTAACATCCAATGCTTGTCAGTTAAGATGAGAAAAGTGTGAGCTTCGTGAACGATGTTGTTCCTTTGAGCAGAAAAGTGAATGCCCTTACCTGAAACGAAGTCTTGCTTGTAGGGAGACACAGAGCATGGGATTTAACTCCATTTCTGAAGTGAAACACACAGCATAGTCTCATCCATGGATCACACTCTGTTTTAGAGCGAGAAGCACGCTCTTGCTTTCTAGAGTCTCTAAGGCAGCAGGAAACGTGAGTGTGCCCAGAACAAAAGATCGGTTTTTCCTACACATATGGACAATATGTAGTCCAAATCTGCTTCTGAAACTGATACAAAGCACTGACCCTCTAACATCCAATGCTTGTCAGTTAAGATGAGAAACGTGTGAGCTTCATGAACAATGTAGTTCGTTTGAGCAGAAAACTGATTGCCCTTACCTGAAACGAAATCTTTCTTGTAGGAAGATTCAGAGCCTGGGATTTAACTCCATTTCTGAAGTGAAACACACAGCAGGGTTCTCATCCATTGATCACACTCTGCGTTAGAACAAGAAGCATACTCTTGCTTCCTAGAGTCTCTAAGACAGCAAGAAACGTGAGTTTGCTGAAAACAAAAGAACAGTGTTTCAACACATAAGGACCATATCTAGTCCAACTCTGCTTCTGAAACTGATACAAAGCACTGGTCCTCTAACATCCAATGCTTGTCTGTTTAGATGAGAAACATGTGAGCTCCGTGAAAGATGTAGTTCGTTTGAGCTGAAAAGTGACTGCCCTTACCTGAAACGAACTCTTGCTTGTAGGAAGACATAGAGCCTGGGATTTAACTACATTTATGAAAGGAAACACACAGCATAGTTTTCATCCATGGATCACACTCTGCTTTAGAACGAGAAGCACACTCTTGCTTTCTAGAGTCTCTAAGACAGCAGGAAATCTGAGTGTGCACAGAACAAAAGAAGGGTGTTTCCTACACATATGGACCATATCTAGTCCAAATCTTCTTCTGAAACTGATACAATGCACTGGTCCTCTAACATCCAATGCTTGTCAGTTAAGATGAGAAACGTGTGAGCTCAGTGAACGATGTAGTTCGTTTGAGCAGAAAAGTGACTGCCCTTACCTGAAACGAAGTCTTGCTTGTAGGAAGACTCAGCGCCTGGGATTTAACTCCATTTCTGAAGGCCACCACACAGCATAGTTCTCATCCATGGATCACACTCTGCTTTAGAGCAAGAAGCATGCTGTTGCTTTCTAGAGTCTCTAAGACAGCAGGAAACTTGAGTGTGCTGAGAACAAAAGAACGGTGTTTCCTACTCATACGGACCATATCTAGTCCAACTCTTCTTCTGAAACTGATACAAAGCACTGGACCTCTAACATCCAATGCTTGTCAGTTAAGATGAGAAACGTGTGAGCTTCGTGAACGATGTTGTTCCTTTGAGCAGAAAAGTGAATGCCCTTACCTGAAACGAAGTCTTGCTTGTAGGGAGACACAGAGCATGGGATTTAACTCCATTTCTGAAGTGAAACACACAGCATAGTCTCATCCATGGATCACACTCTGTTTTAGAGCGAGAAGCACGCTCTTGCTTTCTAGATTCTCTAAGGCAGCAGGAAAGGTGAGTGTGCCCAGATCAAAAGATCGGTGTTTCCTACACATATGGACAATATGTAGTCCAAATCTGCTTCTGAAACTGATAAAAAGCACTGACCCTCTAACATCCAATGCTTGTCAGTTAAGATGAGAAACGTGTGAGCTTCATGAACAATGTAGTTCGTTTGAGCAGAAAACTGACTGCCCTTACCTGAAACGAAATCTTGATTGTAGGAAGATTCAGAGCCTGGGATTTAACTGCATTTCTGAAGTGAAACACACAGCAGGGTTCTCATCCATTGATCACACTCTGCGTTAGAACAAGAAGCATACTCTTGCTTCCTAGAGTCTCTAAGACAGCAAGAAACGTGAGTTTGCTGAAAACAAAAGAACAGTGTTTCAACACATAAGGACCATATCTAGTCCAACTCTGCTTCTGAAACGGATACAAAGCACTGGTCCTCTAACATCCAATGCTTGTCTGTTTAGATGAGAAACATGTGAGCTCCGTGAAAGATGTAGTTCGTTTGAGCTGAAAAGTGACTGCCCTACCTGAAACGAACTCTTGCTTGTAGGAAGACATAGAGCCTGGGATTTAACTACATTTAGGAAGGGAAACACACAGCATAGTTTTCATCCATGGATCACACTCTGCTTTAGAGCGAGAAGCACACTCTTGCTTTCTAGAGTCTCTAAGACAGCAGGAAATCTGAGTGTGCCCAGAACAAAAGAAGGGTGTTTCCTACACATATGGACCATATCTAGTCCAAATCTTCTTCTGAAACTGATACAATGCACTGGTCCTCTAACATCCAATGCTTGTCAGTTAAGATGAGAAACGTGTGAGCATCGTGAACGATGTAGTTCGTTTGAGCAGAAAACTGACTGCCCTTACCTGAAACGATGTCTTGCTTGTAGGAAGACTCAGAGCCTGGCATTTAACTCCATTTCTGAAGTGAAACACACAGCAGTGTTCTCATCCATTGATCACACTCTGCTTTAGAACAAGAAGCATGCTTTTGCTTTCTAGAGTCTCTAAGACAGCAGGAAACGTGAGTTTGCTGAGAACAAAAGAACGGTGTTTCCTACACATAAGGACCCAATCCAGTCGAACTCTGCTTCTGAAACTGATACAAAGCACTGGTCCACTAACTTCCAATGCTTGTCAGTTAAGATGAGAAACGTGTGAGCATCGTGAACGATGTAGTTCGTTTGAGCAGAAAACTGACTGCCCTTACCTGAAATGATGTCTTGCTTGTAGGAAGACTCAGAGCCTGGGATTTAACTCCATTTCTGAAGGCAAACACACAGCATAGTTCCCATCCATGGATCACACTCTGCTTTAGAGCGAGAAGTACGCTCTTGCTTTCTATAGTCTCTAAGACAGCAGGAAACGTGAGTGTGCCCAGAACAAAAGAGCGGTGTAACCTACACATAAGGACCATATCTAGTCCAACTCTTCTTCTGAAACTGATACAAAGCACTGGTCCTCTAACATCCAATGCTTGTCAGTTAAGATGAGAAACGTGTGAGCTTCGTGAACGATGTAGTTCGTTTGAGCAGAAAAGTGACTGCCCATACCTGAAACGAAGTCTTGCATGTAGGAAGACTCAGAGCCTGGGATTTAACTCCATTTCTGAATTGAAACACACAGCATAGTTCTCATCCATGGATCACACTCTGCTTTAGAGCAAGAAGAACACTCTTGCTTTCTAGAGTCTCTAAGACAGCAGGAAACGTGAGTGTGCCCAGAACAAAAGAACGGTGTTTCCTACACATACGGACTATATGTAGTCCAAATCTTCTTCTGAAACTGATAGAATGCACTGGTCCTCTAACATCCAATGCTTGTCAGTTAAGATGAGAAACGTGTGAGCTTTGTGAATGATGTAGTTCCTTTGAACTGAAAAGTGACTGCCCTTACCTGAAACGAAGTCTTGCTTGTAGTAAGACACAGAGCCTGGGATTTAACTCCATTTCTGAAGGGAAACACACAACATAGTTCTCATCCATGGATCACACTCTGCTTTAGAGCAAGAAGCACACTCTAGCTTTCTAGAGTCTCTAATACAGCAGGAAATCTGAGTGTGCCCAGGACAAAAGAACGGTGTTTCCTATACATATGGACCATATGTAGTCCAAATCTGCTTCTGAAACTGATACAAAGCACTGACCCTCTAACATCCAATGCTTGTCAGTTAAGATGAGAAACGTGTGAGCTTCGTGAACGATGTAGTTAGTTTGAGAAGAAAAGTGACTGCCCTTACCTGAATGGAAGTCTTGCTTGTAGGAAGACTCAGAGCCTGGGATTTAACACCATTTCTGAAGTAAAACACACAGCAGTGTAATCATCCATTGATCACACTCTGTTTTAGAGTGAGAAGCACGCTCTTGCTTTCTAGAGTCTCTAAGGCAGCAGGAAACGTGAGTGTGCCCAGAACAAAAGATCGGTGTTTCCTACACATATGGACAATATGTAGTCCAAATCTGCTTCTGAAACTGATACAAAGCACTGACCCTCTAACATCCAATGCTTGTCAGTTAAGATGAGAAACGTGTGAGCTTCATGAACAATGTAGTTCCTTTGAGCAGAAAACTGACTGCCCTTACCTGAAACGAAGTCTTGCTTGTAGGAAGACTCAGAGCCTGGGATTTAACTGCATTTCTGAAGTGAAACACACAGCAGGGTTCTCATCCATTGATCACACTCTGCGTTAGAACAAGAAGCATACTCTTGCTTCCTAGAGTCTCTAAGACAGCAAGAAACGTGACTTTGCTGAAAACAAAAGAACAGTGTTTCCTACCCTTACGGACCATATCTAGTCCAACTCTGCTTCTGAAACTGATACAAAGCACTGGTCCTCTAACATCCAATGCTTGTCTGTTTAGATGAGAAACATGTGAGCTCCGTGAAAGATGTAGTTCGTTTGAGCTGAAAAGTGACTGCCCTTAACTGAAACGAAGTCTTGCTTGTAGGAAGACATAGAGCCTGGGATTTAACTACATTTATGAAGGGAAACACACAGCATAGTTTTCATCCATGGATCACACTCTGCTTTAGAGCGAGAAGCACGCTCTTGCTTTCTAGAGTCTCCAAGACAGCAGGAAACGTGAGTGTGCTGAGAACAAAAGAACGGTGTTTCCTACAAATACGGACCATATCTAGTCCAACTCTTCTTCTGAACCTGATACAAAGCACTGGTCCTCTAACATCCAATGCTTGTCAGTTAAGAAGAGAAACGTGTGAGCTTCGTGAACGATGTAGTTCCTTTGAGCAGAAAAGTGACTGCCCTTACCAGAAACGAAGTCTTCCTTGTAGGAAGACTCAGAGCCTGGGATTTAACTCCATTTCTGAAGGCAAACACACAGCATAGTTCCCATCCATGGATCACACTCTGCTTTAGAGCGAGAAGTACGCTCTTGCTTTCTAGAGTCTCTAAGACAGCAGGAAACGTGAGTGTGCTGAGAACAAAAGAACGGTGTAACCTACACATACGGACCATATCTAGTCCAACTCTTCTTCTGAAACTGATACAAAGCACTGGTCCTCTAACATCCAATGCTTGTCAGTTAAGATGAGAAACGTGTGAGCTTTGTGAAAGATGTAGTTCCTTTGAACTGAAAAGTGACTTCCCTTACCTGAAACGAAGTCTTGCTTGTAGTAAGACACAGAGCCTGGGATTTAACTCCATTTCTGAAGGGAAACACACAACATAGTTCTCATCCATGGATCACACTCTGCTTTAGAGCAAGAAGCACACTCTAGCTTTCTAGAGTCTCTAATACAGCAGGAAATCTGAGTGTGCCCAGGACAAAAGAACGGTGTTTCCTATACATATGGACCATATGTAGTCCAAATCTACTTATGAAACTGATACAAGCACTGACACTCTAACATCCAATGCTTGTCAGTTAAGATGAGAAACGTGTGAGCTTCGTGAACGATGTAGTTAGTTTGAGCAGAAAAGTGACTGCCCTTACCTGAATGGAAGTCTTGCTTGTAGGAAGACTCAGAGCCTGGGATTTAACTCAATTTCTGAAGTAAAACACACAGCAGTGTAATCATCCATTGATCACATTCTGCTTTAGAACAAGAAGCACGCTCTTGCTTTCAAGACTCTCAAAGACAGCAGCAAACGTGAGTGTTCTGAGAACAAAAGAACGGTGTTTCCTACACATATGGACCATATCTAGTCCAACTCTGCTTCTGAAACAGATACAAAACACTGGTCCTCTAACATCCAATGCTTGTCAGTTAAGATGAGAAACGTGTGAGCTTCGTGAACGATGTTGTTCCTTTGAGCAGAAAAGTGACTGCCCTTACCTGAAACGAAGTCTTGCTTGTAGGAAGACTCAGTGCCTGGGATTTAACTCCATTTCTGAAGTAAAACACACAGCAGTGTAATCATCCATTGATCACACTCTGTTTTAGAGTGAGAAGCATGCTCTTGCTTTCTAGAGTCTCTAAGGCAGCAGGAAATCTGAGTGTGCCCAGGACAAAAGAACGGTGTTTACTATACATATGGACCATATGTAGTCCAAATCTGCTTCTGAAACTGATACAAAGCACTGACCCTCTAACATCCAATGCTTGTCAGTTAAGATGAGAAACGTGTGAGCTTCGTGAACGATGTAGTTAGTTTGAGAAGAAAAGTGACTGCCCTTACCTGAATGGAAGTCTTGCTTGTAGGAAGACTCAGAGCCTGGGATTTAACTCCATTTCTGAAGTAAAACACACGGCAGTGTAATCATCCATTGATCACACTCTGTTTTAGAGTGAGAAGCACGCTCTTGCTTTCTAGAGTCTCTAAGGCAGCAGGAAACGTGAGTGTGCCCAGAACAAAAGATCGGTGTTTCCTACACATACGGACAATATGTAGTCCAAATCTGCTTCTGAAACTGATACAAAGCACTGACCCTCTAACATCCAATGCTTGTCAGTTAAGATGAGAAACGTGTGAGCTTCATGAACAATGTAGTTCGTTTGAGCAGAAAACTGACTGCCCTTACCTGAAACGAAGTCTTGCTTGTAGGAAGACTCAGAGCCTGGGATTTAACTGCATTTCTGAAGTGAAACACACAGCAGGGTTCTCATCCATTGATCACACTCTGCGTTAGAACAAGAAGCATACTCTTGCTTCCTAGAGTCTCTAAGACAGCAAGAAACGTGACTTTGCTGAAAACAAAAGAACAGTGTTTCCTACCCTTACGGACCATATCTAGTCCAACTCTGCTTCTGAAACTGATACAAAGCACTGGTCCTCTAACATCCAATGCTTGTCTGTTTAGATGAGAAACATGTGAGCTCCGTGAAAGATGTAGTTCGTTTGAGCTGAAAAGTGACTGCCCTTAACTGAAACGAAGTCTTGCTTGTAGGAAGACATAGAGCCTGGGATTTAACTACATTTATGAAGGGAAACACACAGCATAGTTTTCATCCATGGATCACACTCTGCTTTAGAGCGAGAAGCACGCTCTTGCTTTCTAGAGTCTCCAAGACAGCAGGAAACGTGAGTGTGCTGAGAACAAAAGAACGGTGTTTCCTGCACATACAGACCATACCTAGTTCAACTCTTCTTCTGAAACTGATACAAAGCACTGGTCCTCTAACATCCAATGCTTGTCAGTTAAGATGAGAAACGTGTGAGCTTCGTGAACTTTGTAGTTCGTTTGAGCTGAAAAGTGACTGCCCTCACCTGAAACGAAGTCTTGCTTGTAGGAAGACTCAGAGCCTGGGATTTAACTCCATTTCTGAAGTGAAAAACACAGCATAGTTCTCATCCACGGATCACACTCTGCTTTAGAGCGAGAAGCACGCTCTTGCTTTCTAGAGTCTCTAAGAAAGCAGGAAACGTGAGTGTGCTGAGAACAAAAGAACGGTGTTTCCTACAAATACGGACCATATCTAGTCCAACTCTTCTTCTGAAACTGATACAAAGCACTGGTCCTCTAACATCCAATGCTTGTCAGTTAAGAAGAGAAACGTGTGAGCTTCGTGAACGATGTAGTTCCTTTGAGCAGAAAAGTGACTGCCCTTACCAGAAACGAAGTCTTCCTTGTAGGAAGACTCAGAGCCTGGGATTTAACTCCATTTCTGAAGGCAAACACACAGCATAGTTCCCATCCATGGATCACACTCTGCTTTAGAGCGAGAAGTACGCTCTTGCTTTCTAGAGTCTCTAAGACAGCAGGAAACGTGAGTGTGCTGAGAACAAAAGAACGGTGTAACCTACACATACGGACCATATCTAGTCCAACTCTTCTTCTGAAACTGATACAAAGCACTGGTCCTCTAACATCCAATGCTTGTCAGTTAAGATGAGAAACGTGTGAGCTTTGTGAAAGATGTAGTTCCTTTGAACTGAAAAGTGACTTCCCTTACCTGAAACGAAGTCTTGCTTGTAGTAAGACACAGAGCCTGGGATTTAACTCCATTTCTGAAGGGAAACACACAACATAGTTCTCATCCATGGATCACACTCTGCTTTAGAGCAAGAAGCACACTCTAGCTTTCTAGAGTCTCTAATACAGCAGGAAATCTGAGTGTGCCCAGGACAAAAGAACGGTGTTTCCTATACATATGGACCATATGTAGTCCAAATCTACTTATGAAACTGATACAAGCACTGACACTCTAACATCCAATGCTTGTCAGTTAAGATGAGAAACGTGTGAGCTTCGTGAACGATGTAGTTAGTTTGAGCAGAAAAGTGACTGCCCTTACCTGAATGGAAGTCTTGCTTTTAGGAAGACTCAGAGCCTGGGATTTAACTCAATTTCTGAAGTAAAACACACAGCAGTGTAATCATCCATTGATCACATTCTGCTTTAGAACAAGAAGCACGCTCTTGCTTTCAAGACTCTCAAAGACAGCAGCAAACGTGAGTGTTCTGAGAACAAAAGAACGGTGTTTCCTACACATATGGACCATATCTAGTCCAACTCTGCTTCTGAAACAGATACAAAGCACTGGTCCTCTAACATCCAATGCTTGTCAGTTAAGATGAGAAACGTGTGAGCTTCGTGAACGATGTTGTTCCTTTGAGCAGAAAAGTGACTGCCCTTACCTGAAACGAAGTCTTGCTTGTAGGAAGACTCAGTGCCTGGGATTTAACTCCATTTCTGAAGTAAAACACACAGCAGTGTAATCATCCATTGATCACACTCTGTTTTAGAGTGAGAAGCATGCTCTTGCTTTCTAGAGTCTCTAAGGCAGCAGGAAATCTGAGTGTGCCCAGGACAAAAGAACGGTGTTTCCTATACATATGGACCATATGTAGTCCAAATCTGCTTCTGAAACTGATACAAAGCACTGACCCTCTAACATCCAATGCTTGTCAGTTAAGATGAGAAACGTGTGAGCTTCGTGAACGATGTAGTTAGTTTGAGAAGAAAAGTGACTGCCCTTACCTGAATGGAAGTCTTGCTTGTAGGAAGACTCAGAGCCTGGGATTTAACTCCATTTCTGAAGTAAAACACACGGCAGTGTAATCATCCATTGATCACACTCTGTCTTAGAGTCAGAAGCATGCTCTTGCTTTCTAGAGTCTCTAAGGCAGCAGGAAACGTGAGTGTGCCCAGAACAAAAGATCGGTGTTTCCTACACATATGGACAATATGTAGTCCAAATCTGCTTCTGAAACTGATACAAAGCACTGACCCTCTAACATCCAATGCTTGTCAGTTAAGATGAGAAACGTGTGAGCTTCATGAACAATGTAGTTCGTTTGAGCAGAAAACTGACTGCCCTTACCTGAAACGAAGTCTTGCTTGTAGGAAGACTCAGAGCCTGGGATTTAACTGCATTTCTGAAGTGAAACACACAGCAGGGTTCTCATCCATTGATCACACTCTGCGTTAGAACAAGAAGCATACTCTTGCTTCCTAGAGTCTCTAAGACAGCAAGAAACGTGACTTTGCTGAAAACAAAAGAACAGTGTTTCCTACCCTTACGGACCATATCTAGTCCAACTCTGCTTCTGAAACTGATACAAAGCACTGGTCCTCTAACATCCAATGCTTGTCTGTTTAGATGAGAAACATGTGAGCTCCGTGAAAGATGTAGTTCGTTTGACCTGAAAAGTGACTGCCCTTAACTGAAACGAAGTCTTGCTTGTAGGAAGACATAGAGCCTGGGATTTAACTACATTTATGAAGGGAAACACACAGCATAGTTTTCATCCATGGATCACACTCTGCTTTAGAGCGAGAAGCACGCTCTTGCTTTCTAGAGTCTCCAAGACAGCAGGAAACGTGAGTGTGCTGAGAACAAAAGAACGGTGTTTCCTGCACATACAGACCATACCTAGTTCAACTCTTCTTCTGAAACTGATACAAAGCACTGGTCCTCTAACATCCAATGCTTGTCAGTTAAGATGAGAAACGTGTGAGCTTCGTGAACTTTGTAGTTCGTTTGAGCTGAAAAGTGACTGCCCTTACCTGAAACGAAGTCTTGCTTGTAGGAAGACTCAGAGCCTGGGATTTAACTCCATTTCTGAAGTGAAAAACACAGCATAGTTCTCATCCACGGATCACACTCTGCTTTAGAGCGAGAAGCACGCTCTTGCTTTCTAGAGTCTCTAAGAAAGCAGGAAACGTGAGTGTGCTGAGAACAAAAGAACGGTGTTTCCTACAAATACGGACCATATCAAACCAACTCTTCTTCTGAAACTGATACAAAGCACTGGTCCTCTAACATCCAATGCTTGTCAGTTAAGAAGAGAAACGTGTGAGCTTCGTGAACGATGTAGTTCCTTTGAGCAGAAAAGTGACTGCCCTTACCAGAAACGAAGTCTTCCTTGTAGGAAGACTCAGAGCCTGGGATTTAACTCCATTTCTGAAGGCAAACACACAGCATAGTTCCCATCCATGGATCACACTCTGCGTTAGAACAAGAAGCATACTCATGCTTCCTAGAGTCTCTAAGACAGCAAGAAACATGACTTTGCTGAAAACAAAAGAACAGTGTTTCCTACCCATACGGACCATATCTAGTCCAACTCTGCTTCTGAAACTGATACAAAGCACTGTTCCTCTAACATCCAATGCTTGTCTGTTTAGATGAGAAACATGTGAGCTCTGTGAAAGATGTAGTTCGTTTGAGCTGAAAAGAGAGTGCCCTTAACTGAAACGAAGTCTTCCTTGTAGGGAGACTCAGAGCCTGGGATTTAACTCCATTTCTGAAGTGAAAAACACAGCATAGTTCTCATCCACGGATCACACTCTGCTTTAGAGCGAGAAGCACGCTCTTGCTTTCTAGAGTCTCCAAGACAGCAGGAAACGTGAGTGTGCTGAGAACAAAAGAACGGTGTTTCCTGCACATACAGACCATACCTAGTCCAACTCTTCTTCTGAAACTGATACAAAGCACTGGTCCTCTAACATCCAATGCTTGTCAGTTAAGAAGAGAAACGTGTGAGCTTCGTGAACGATGTAGGTCGTTTGAGCAGAAAAGTGACTGCCCTTACCTGAAACGAAGTCTTCCTTGTAGGGAGACACAGAGCCTGGGATTTAACTCCATCTCTGAAGGCCACCACACAGCATAGTTCTCATCCATGGATCACACTCTGCTTTAGAGCGAGAAGTACGCTCTTGCTTTCTAGAGTCTCTAAGACAGCAGGAAACGTGAGTGTGCTGAGAACAAAAGAATGGTGTAACCTACACATACGGACCATATCTAGTCCAACTCTTCTTCTGAAACTGATACAGAGCACTGGTCCTCTAACATCCAATGCTTGTCAGTTAAGATGAGAAACGTGTGAGGTTCGTGAACGATGTAGTTCGTTTGAGCAGAAAAGTGACTGCCCTTACCTGAAACGAAGTTTTCCTTGTAGGAAGACTCAGAGCCTGGGATTTAACTCCATTTCTGAATTGAAACACACAGCATAGTTCTCATCCATGGATCACACTCTGCTTTAGAGCGAGAAGCACACTCTTGCTTTCTAGAGTCTCTAAGACAGCAGGAAATCTGAGTGTGCCCAGAACAAAAGATCGGTGTTTCCTACACATATGGACCATATCTAGTCCAAATCATCTTCCGAAACTGATACAAAGCACTGGTCCTCTAACATCCAATGCTTGTCTGTTAAGATGAGAACGTGTGAGCTTTGTGAATGATGTAGTTCCTTTGAACTGAAATGTGACTTCCCTTACCTGAAACGAAGTCTTGCTTGTAGTAAGACACAGAGCCTGGGATTTAAGTCCATTTCTGAAGGGAAACACACAACATAGTTCTCATCCATGGATCACACTCTGCTTTAGAGCAAGAAGCACACTCTAGCTTTCTAGAGTCTCTAATACAGCAGGAAATCTGAGTGTGCCCAGGACAAAAGAACGGTGTTTCCTATACATATGGACCATATGTAGTCCAAATCTGCTTCTGAAACTGATACAAAGCAATGACCCTCTAACATCCAATGCTTGTCAGTTAAGATGAGAAACGTGTGAGCTTCGTGAACGATGTAGTTCCTTTGAGCAGAAAAGTGACTGCCCTTACCTTAAACGAAGTCTTGCTTGTAGGGAGACTCAGAGCCTGGGATTTAACTCCATTTCTGAAGTGAAACACACAGCAGGGTTCTCATCCATTGATCAAACTCTGTGTTAGAACAAGAAGCATACTCTTGCTTCCTAGAGTCTATAAGACAGCAGGAAACGTGAGTGTGCTGAGAACAAAAGAACGGAGTTTCCTACTCATACGGACCATATCTAGTCCAACTCTTCTTCTGAAACTGATACACAGCACTGGTACTCTAACATCCAATCCTTGTCAATTAAGATGAGAAACGTGTGAGCTTTGTGAACGATGTAGTTCGTTTGAGCAGAAAAGTGACTGCCCTTACCTGAATGGAAGTCTTGCTTGTAGGAAGACTCAGAGCCTGGGATTTAACTCCATTTCTGAAGTAAAACACACAGCAGTGTAATCATCCATTGATCACACTCTGCTTTAGAATAAGAAGCACGCTCTTGCTTTCTAGACTCTCAAAGACAGCAGGAAACGTGAGTGTGCTGAGAACAAAAGAACGGTGTTTCCTACACATAGGGACCATATCTAGTCCAACTCTGCTTCTGAAACAGATACAAAGCACTGGTCCTCTAACATCCAATGCTTGTCAGTTAAGATGAGAAACGTGTGAGCTTCATGAACAATGTAGTTCATTTGAGCGGAAAACTGACTGCCCTTACCTGAAACGAAGTCTTGCTTGTAGGAAGACTCAGAGCCTGGGATTTAACTCCATTTCTGAAGTGAAACACACAGCAGGGTTCTCATCCACTGATCACACTCTGCGTTAGAACAAGAAGCATACTCTTGCTTCCTAGAGTCTCTAAGACAGCAAGAAACGTGAGTTTGCTGAAAACAAAAGAACAGTGTTTCAACACATAAGGACCATATCTAGTCCAACTCTGCTTCTGAAACTGATACAAAGCACTGGTCCTCTAACATCCAATGCTTGTCTGTTTAGATGAGAAACATGTGAGCTCCATGAAAGATGTAGTTCGTTTGAGCTGAAAAGTGACTGCCCTTACCTGAAACGAACTCTTGCTTGTAGGAAGACATAGAGCCTGGGATTTAACTACATTTATGAAGGGAAACACACAGCATAGTTTTCATCCATGGATCACACTCTGCTTTATAGCGAGAAGCACACTCTTGCTTTCCAGAGTCTCTAAGACAGCAGGAAATCTGAGTGTGCCCAGAACAAAAGAAGGGTGTTTCCTACACATATGGACCATATCTAGTCCAAATCTTCTTCTGAAACTGATACAATGCACTGGTCCTCTAACATCCAATGTTTGTCAGTTAAGATGAGAACGTGTGAGCTCGGTGAAAGATATAGTTCTTTTGAGCTGAAAAGTGACTGCCCTTACCTGAAACGAAGTCTTGCTTGTAGGGAGACTCAGAGCCTGGGATTTAACTCCATTTCTGAAGGGAAACACACAGCATAGTTCTCATCCATTGATCACACTCTGCTTTAGAGCAAGAAGCAAGCTCTTGCTTTCTAGAGTCTCTAAGACAGCAGGTAACGTGAGTGTGCTTAGAACAAAAGAACGGTGTTTCCTACACATATGGACATTATATAGTTCAACTCTTCTTCTGAAATTGATACAAAGCACTGGTCCTCTAACATCCAATGATTGTCAGTTAAGATGAGAAACGTGTGAGCATCGTGAACGATGTAGTTCGTTTGAGCAGAAAACTGACTGCCCTTACCTGAAACGATGTCTTGCTTGTAGGAAGACTCAGAGCCTGGGATTTAACTCCATTTCTGAAGGCCACCACACAGCATAGTTCTCATCCATGGATAACACTCTGCTTTAGAACGAGAAGTACGCTCTTACTTTCTAGAGTCTCTAAGAAAGCAGGAAACGTGAGTGTGCTGAGAACAAAAGAACGGTGTTTCCTACACATACGGACCATATCTAGTCCAACTCTTCTTCTGAAACTGATACAAAGCACTGGTCCTCTAACATCCAATGCTTGTCAGTTAAGAAGAGAAACGTGTGAGCTTCGTGAACGATGTAGTTCGTTTGAGCAGAAAAGTGACTGCCCTTACCTGAAACGAAGTCTTGCTTGTAGGAAGACTCAGAGCCTGGGATTTAACTCCATTTCTGAAGCCAAGCACACAGCATAGTTCCCATCCATGGATCACACTCTGCTTTAGAGCGAGAAGTACGCTCTTGCATTCTAGAGTCTCTAAGACAGCAGGAAACGTGAGTGTGCTGAGAACAAAAGAACGGTGTAACCTACACATACGGACCATATCTAGTCCAACTCTTCTTCTGAAACTGATAAAAAGCACTGGTCATCTAACATCCAATGCTTGTCAGTTAAGATGAGAAACGTGTGAGCTTCGTGAACGATGTAGTTCGTTTGAGCAGAAAAGTGACTGCCCTTACCTGAAACGAAGTCTTGCTTGTAGGAAGACATAGAGCCTGGGATTTAACTACATTTATGAAGGGAAACACACAGCATAGTTTTCATCCATGGATCACACTCTGCTTTAGAGCGAGAAGCACACTCTTGCTTTCTAGAGTCTCTAAGACAGCAGGAAATCTGAGTGTGCCCAGAACAAAAGAAGGGTGTTTCCTACACATATGGACCATATCTAGTCCAAATCTTCTTCTGAAACTGATACAATGCACTGGTCTTCTAACATCCAATGCTTGTCAGTTAAGATGAGAAACGTGTGAGCTCAGTGAATGATGTAGTTTGTTTGAGCAGAAAAGTGACTGCCCTTACCTGAAACGAAGTCTTGCTTGTAGGAATACATAGAGCCTGGGATTTAACTACTTTTCTGAAGGGAAACACAAAGCATAGTTTTCATCCATGGATCACACTCTGCTTTAGAGCGAGAAGCACACTCTTGCTTTCTAGAGTCTCTAAGACAGCAGGAAATCTGAGTGTGCCCAGAACAAAAGATCGGTGTTTCCTACACATATGGACCATATCTAGTCCAAATCATCTTCTGAAACTGATACAAAGCACTGGTCCTCTAACATCCAATGCTTGTCTGTTAAGATGAGAACGTGTGAGCTCGGTGAAAGATGTAGTTCTTTTGAGCTGAAAAGTGACTGCCCTTACCTGAAACGAAGTCTTGCTTGTAGGGAGACTCAGAGCCTGGGATTTAACTCCATTTCTGAAGGGAAACACACAGCATAGTTCTCATCCATGGATCACACTCTGCATTAGAGCAAGAAGCACGCTCTTGCTTTCTAGAGTCTCTAAGACAGCAGGTAACGTGAGTGTGCTGAGAACAAAAGAACGGTGTTCCCTACACATATGGACATTATATAGTCCAACTCTTCTTCTGAAATTGATACAAAGCACTGGTCCTCTAACATCCAATGATTGTCAGTTAAGATGAGAAACGTGTGAGCATCGTGAACGATGTAGTTCGTTTGAGCAGAAAACTGACTGCCCTTACCTGAAACGATGTCTTGCTTGTAGGAAGACTCAGAGCCTGGCATTTAACTCCATTTCTGAAGTGAAACACACAGCAGTGTTCTCATCCATTGATCACACTCTGCTTTAGAACAAGAAGCATGCTTTTGCTTTCTAGAGTCTCTAAGACAGCAGGAATCGTGAGTTTGCTGAGAACAAAAGAACGGTGTTTCCTACACATAAGGACCCAATCCAGTCGAACTCTGCTTCTGAAACTGATACAAAGCACTGGTCCTCTAACTTCCAATGCTTGTCAGTTAAAATGAGAAACGTGTGAGCTCAGTGAACGATGTAGTTCGTTTGAGCAGAAAAGTGACTGCCCTTACCTGAAACGAAGTCTTGCTTGTAGGAAGACTCAGAGCCTGGGATTTAACTCCATTTCTGAAGGCCACCACACAGCATAGTTCTCATCCATGGATAACACTCTGCTTTAGAATGAGAAGTACGCTCTTGCTTTCTAGAGTCTCTAAGAAAGCAGGAAACGTGAGTGCGCTGAGAACAAAAGAACGGTGTTTCCTACACATACGGACCATATCTAGTCCAAATCTTCTTCTGAAACTGATACAAAGCACTGGTCCTCTAACATCCAATGCTTGTCAGTTAAGAAGAGAAACGTGTGAGCTTCGTGAACGATGTAGTTCCTTTGAGCAGAAAAGTGACTGCCCTTACCTGAAACGAAGTCTTGCTTGTAGGAAGACTCAGAGCCTGGCATTTAACTCCATTTCTGAAGTGAAACACACAGCAGGGTTCTCATCCATTGATCACACTCTTCGTTAGAACAAGAAGCATACTCTTGCTTCCTAGAGTCTCTAAGACAGCAAGAAACGTGAGTTTGCTGAAAACAAAAGAACAGTGTTTCAACACATAAGGACCATATCTAGTCCAACTCTGCTTCTGAAACTGATACAAAGCACTGGTCCTCTAACATCCAATGCTTGTCTGTTTAGATGAGAAACATGTGAGCTCCATGAAAGATGTAGTTCGTTTGAGCTGAAAAGTGACTGCCCTTACCTGAAACGAAGTCTTGCTTGTAGGAAGACATAGAGCCTGGGATTTAACTACATTTATGAAGGGAAACACACAGCATAGTTTTCATCCATGGATCACACTCTGCTTTAGAGCGAGAAGCACACTCTTGCTTTCTAGAGTCTCTAAGACAGCAGGAAATCTGAGTGTGCCCAGAACAAAAGAAGGGTGTTTCCTACACATATGGACCATATCTAGTCCAAATCTTCTTCTGAAACTGATACAATGCACTGGTCCTCTAACATCCAATGCTTGTCAGTTAAGATGAGAAACGTGTGAGCTCAGTGAATGATGTAGTTTCTTTGAGCAGAAAAGTGACTGCCCTTACCTGAAACGAAGTCTTGCTTGTAGGAATACATAGAGCCTGGGATTTAACTACTTTTCTGAAGGGAAACACAAAGCATAGTTTTCATCCATGGAACACACTCTGCTTTAGAGCGAGAAGCACACTCTTGCTTTCTAGAGTTTCTAAGACAGCAGGAAATCTGAGTGTGCCCAGAACAAAAGATCGGTGTTTCCTACACATATGGACCATATCTAGTCCAAATCATCTTCTGAAACTGATGCAAAGCACTGGTCCTCTATACATCCAATGCTTGTCTGTTAAGATGAGAACGTGTGAGCTCGGTGAAAGATGTACTTCTTTTGAGCTGAAAAGTGACTGCCCTTACCTGAAACGAAGTCTTGCTTGTAGGGTGACTCAGAGCCTGGGATTTAACTCCATTTCTGAAGGGAAACACACAGCATAGTTCTCATCCATTGATCACACTCTGCTTTAGAGCAAGAAGCACGCTCTTGCTTTCTAGAGTCTCTAAGACAGCAGGTAACGTGAGTGTGCTGAGAACAAAAGAACGGTGTTTCCTACACATATGGACATTATATAGTCCAACTCTTCTTCTGAAATTGATACGAAGCACTGGTCCTCTAACATCCAATGATTGTCAGTTAAGATGAGAAACGTGTGAGCATCGTGAACGATGTAGTTCGTTTGAGCAGAAAACTGACTGCCCTTACCTGAAACGATGTCTTGCTTGTAGGAAGACTCAGAGCCTGGCATTTAACTCCATTTCTGAAGCCAAACACACAGCATAGTTCCCATCCATGGATCACACTCTGCTTTAGAGCGAGAATTACGCTCTTGCATTCTAGAGTCTCTAAGACAGCAGGAAACGTGAGTGTGCTGAGAACAAAAGAGCGGTGTAACCTACACATACGGACCATATCAAGTCCAAATCTTCTTCAGAAACTGATACAAAGCACTGGTCCTCTAACATCCAATGCTTGTCAGTTAAGATGAGAAACATGTGAGCTCCGTGAAAGATGTAGTTCGTTTGAGCTGAAAAGTGACTGCCCTTACCTGAAACGAACTCTTGCTTGTAGGAAGACATAGAGCCTGGGATTTAACTACATTTATGAAGGGAAACACACAGCATAGTTTTCATCCATGGATCACACTCTGCTTTAGAGCGAGAAGCACACTCTTGCTTTCTAGAGTCTCTAAGACAGCAGGAAATCTGAGTGTGCCCAGAACAAAAGAAGGGTGTTTCCTACACATATGGACCATATCTAGTCCAAATCTTCTTCTGAAACTGATACAATGCACTGGTCTTCTAACATCCAATGCTTGTCAGTTAAGATGAGAAACGTGTGAGCTTCGTGAACGATGTAGTTCGTTTGAACAGAAAACTGACTTCCCTAACCTGAAACGAAGTCTTGCTTGTAGTGAGACACAGAGCATGGGATTTAACTCCATTTCTGAAGTGAAACACACAGCATAGTCTCATCCATGGATCACACTCTGTTTTAGAGCGAGAAGCACGCTCTTGCTTTCTAGAGTCTCTAAGGCAGCAGGAAACATGAGTGTGCCCAGAACAAATGATCGGTGTTTCCTACACATATGGACAATATGTAGTCCAAATCTGCTTCTGAAACTGATACAAAGCACTGACCCTCTAACATCCAATGCTTGTCAGTTAAGATGAGAAACGTGTGAGCTTCATGAACAATGTAGTTCGTTTGAGCAGAAAACTGACTGCCCTTACCTGAAACGAAGTCTTGCTTGTAGGAAGACTCAGAGCCTGGGATTTAACTCCATTTCTAAAGTGAAACACACAGCAGGGTTCTCATCCATTGATCACACTCTGAGTTAGAACAAGAAGCATACTCTTGCTTCCTAGAGTCTCTAAGACAGCAAGAAACGTGAGTTTGCTGAAAACAAAAGAACAGTGTTTCAACACATAAGGACCATATCTAGTCCAACTCTTCTTCTGAAACTGATACAAAGCACTGGTCCTCTAACATCCAATGCTTGTCTGTTTAGATGAGAAACATGTGAGTTCCGTGAAAGATGTAGTTCGTTTGAGCTGAAAAGTGACTGCCCTTACCTCAAACGAACTCTTGCTTGTAGGAAGACATAGAGCCTGGGATTTAACTACATTTATGAAGGGAAACACACAGCATAGTTTTCATCCATGGATCACACTCTGCTTTAGAGCGAGAAGCACACTCTTGCTTTCTAGAGTCTCTAAGACAGCAGGAAATCTGAGTGTGCCCAGAACAAAAGAAGGGTGTTTCCTACACATATGGACCATATCTAGTCCAAATCTTCTTCTGAAACTGATACAATGCACTGGTCTTCTAACATCCAATGCTTGTCAGTTAAGATGAGAAACGTGTGAGCTCAGTGAATGATGTAGTTTGTTTGAGCAGAAAAGTGACTGCCCTTACCTGAAACGAAGTCTTGCTTGTAGGAATACATAGAGCCTGGGATTTAACTACTTTTCTGAAGGGAAACACAAAGCATAGTTTTCATCCATGGATCACACTCTGCTTTAGAGCGAGAAGCACACTCTTGCTTTCTAGAGTCTCTAAGACAGCAGGAAATCTGAGTGTGCCCAGAACAAAAGATCGGTGTTTCCTACACATATGGACCATATCTAGTCCAAATCATCTTCTGAAACTGATACAAAGCACTGGTCCTCTAACATCCAATGCTTGTCTGTTAAGATGAGAACGTGTGAGCTCGGTGAAAGATGTAGTTCTTTTGAGCTGAAAAGTGACTGCCCTTACCTGAAACGAAGTCTTGCTTGTAGGGAGACTCAGAGCCTGGGATTTAACTCCATTTCTGAAGGGAAACACACAGCATAGTTCTCATCCATGGATCACACTCTGCATTAGAGCAAGAAGCACGCTCTTGCTTTCTAGAGTCTCTAAGACAGCAGGTAACGTGAGTGTGCTGAGAACAAAAGAACGGTGTTCCCTACACATATGGACATTATATAGTCCAACTCTTCTTCTGAAATTGATACAAAGCACTGGTCCTCTAACATCCAATGATTGTCAGTTAAGATGAGAAACGTGTGAGCATCGTGAACGATGTAGTTCGTTTGAGCAGAAAACTGACTGCCCTTACCTGAAACGATGTCTTGCTTGTAGGAAGACTCAGAGCCTGGCATTTAACTCCATTTCTGAAGTGAAACACACAGCAGTGTTCTCATCCATTGATCACACTCTGCTTTAGAACAAGAAGCATGCTTTTGCTTTCTAGAGTCTCTAAGACAGCAGGAAACGTGAGTTTGCTGAGAACAAAAGAACGGTGTTTCCTACACATAAGGACCCAATCCAGTCGAACTCTGCTTCTGAAACTGATACAAAGCACTGGTCCTCTAACTTCCAATGCTTGTCAGTTAAAATGAGAAACGTGTGAGCTCAGTGAACGATGTAGTTCGTTTGAGCAGAAAAGTGACTGCCCTTACCTGAAACGAAGTCTTGCTTGTAGGAAGACTCAGAGCCTGGGATTTAACTCCATTTCTGAAGGCCACCACACAGCATAGTTCTCATCCATGGATAACACTCTGCTTTAGAATGAGAAGTACGCTCTTGCTTTCTAGAGTCTCTAAGAAAGCAGGAAACGTGAGTGCGCTGAGAACAAAAGAACGGTGTTTCCTACACATACGGACCATATCTAGTCCAACTCTTCTTCTGAAACTGATACAAAGCACTGCTCCTCTAACATCCAATGCTTGTCAGTTAAGAAGAGAAACGTGTGAGCTTCGTGAACGATGTAGTTCGTTTGAGCAGAAAAGTGACTGCCATTACCTGAAACGAAGTCTTGCTTGTAGGAAGACTCAGAGCCTGGCATTTAACTCCATTTCTGAAGTGAAACACACAGCAGGGTTCTCATCCATTGATCACACTCTTCGTTAGAACAAGAAGCATACTCTTGCTTCCTAGAGTCTCTAAGACAGCAAGAAACGTGAGTTTGCTGAAAACAAAAGAACAGTGTTTCAACACATAAGGACCATATCTAGTCCAACTCTGCTTCTGAAACTGATACAAAGCACTGGTCCTCTAACATCCAATGCTTGTCTGTTTAGATGAGAAACATGTGAGCTCCGTGAAAGATGTAGTTCGTTTGAGCTGAAAAGTGACTGCCCTTACCTGAAACGAAGTCTTGCTTGTAGGAAGACATAGAGCCTGGGATTTAACTACATTTATGAAGGGAAACACACAGCATAGTTTTCATCCATGGATCACACTCTGCTTTAGAGCGAGAAGCACACTCTTGCTTTCTAGAGTCTCTAAGACAGCAGGAAATCTGAGTGTGCCCAGA
The DNA here is from genome assembly GCA_949786385.1 of Onychomys leucogaster. Classification (NCBI taxonomy): domain Eukaryota; kingdom Metazoa; phylum Chordata; class Mammalia; order Rodentia; family Cricetidae; genus Onychomys; species Onychomys leucogaster. The sequence continues at coordinate 3,906,169 of CATKUP010000008.1, forward strand.
ACAAAAGAAGGGTGTTTCCTACACATATGGACCATATCTAGTCCAAATCTTCTTCTGAAACTGATACAATGCACTGGTCCTCTAACATCCAATGCTTGTCAGTTAAGATGAGAAACGTGTGAGCTCAGTGAATGATGTAGTTTCTTTGAGCAGAAAAGTGACTGCCCTTACCTGAAACGAAGTCTTGCTTGTAGGAATACATAGAGCCTGGGATTTAACTACTTTTCTGAAGGGAAACACAAAGCATAGTTTTCATCCATGGAACACACTCTGCTTTAGAGCGAGAAGCACACTCTTGCTTTCTAGAGTTTCTAAGACAGCAGGAAATCTGAGTGTGCCCAGAACAAAAGATCGGTGTTTCCTACACATATGGACCATATCTAGTCCAAATCATCTTCTGAAACTGATGCAAAGCACTGGTCCTCTAACATCCAATGCTTGTCTGTTAAGATGAGAACGTGTGAGCTCGGTGAAAGATGTACTTCTTTTGAGCTGAAAAGTGACTGCCCTTACCTGAAACGAAGTCTTGCTTGTAGGGTGACTCAGAGCCTGGGATTTAACTCCATTTCTGAAGGGAAACACACAGCATAGTTCTCATCCATTGATCACACTCTGCTTTAGAGCAAGAAGCACGCTCTTGCTTTCTAGAGTCTCTAAGACAGCAGGTAACGTGAGTGTGCTGAGAACAAAAGAACGGTGTTTCCTACACATATGGACATTATATAGTCCAACTCTTCTTCTGAAATTGATACGAAGCACTGGTCCTCTAACATCCAATGATTGTCAGTTAAGATGAGAAACGTGTGAGCATCGTGAACGATGTAGTTCGTTTGAGCAGAAAACTGACTGCCCTTACCTGAAACGATGTCTTGCTTGTAGGAAGACTCAGAGCCTGGCATTTAACTCCATTTCTGAAGCCAAACACACAGCATAGTTCCCATCCATGGATCACACTCTGCTTTAGAGCGAGAATTACGCTCTTGCATTCTAGAGTCTCTAAGACAGCAGGAAACGTGAGTGTGCTGAGAACAAAAGAGCGGTGTAACCTACACATACGGACCATATCAAGTCCAAATCTTCTTCAGAAACTGATACAAAGCACTGGTCCTCTAACATCCAATGCTTGTCAGTTAAGATGAGAAACATGTGAGCTCCGTGAAAGATGTAGTTCGTTTGAGCTGAAAAGTGACTGCCCTTACCTGAAACGAACTCTTGCTTGTAGGAAGACATAGAGCCTGGGATTTAACTACATTTATGAAGGGAAACACACAGCATAGTTTTCATCCATGGATCACACTCTGCTTTAGAGCGAGAAGCACACTCTTGCTTTCTAGAGTCTCTAAGACAGCAGGAAATCTGAGTGTGCCCAGAACAAAAGAAGGGTGTTTCCTACACATATGGACCATATCTAGTCCAAATCTTCTTCTGAAACTGATACAATGCACTGGTCTTCTAACATCCAATGCTTGTCAGTTAAGATGAGAAACGTGTGAGCTCAGTGAATGATGTAGTTTGTTTGAGCAGAAAAGTGACTGCCCTTACCTGAAACGAAGTCTTGCTTGTAGGAATACATAGAGCCTGGGATTTAACTACTTTTCTGAAGGGAAACACAAAGCATAGTTTTCATCCATGGATCACACTCTGCTTTAGAGCGAGAAGCACACTCTTGCTTTCTAGAGTCTCTAAGACAGCAGGAAATCTGAGTGTGCCCAGAACAAAAGATCGGTGTTTCCTACACATATGGACCATATCTAGTCCAAATCATCTTCTGAAACTGATACAAAGCACTGGTCCTCTAACATCCAATGCTTGTCTGTTAAGATGAGAACGTGTGAGCTCGGTGAAAGATGTAGTTCTTTTGAGCTGAAAAGTGACTGCCCTTACCTGAAACGAAGTCTTGCTTGTAGGGAGACTCAGAGCCTGGGATTTAACTCCATTTCTGAAGGGAAACACACAGCATAGTTCTCATCCATTGATCACACTCTGCATTAGAGCAAGAAGCACGCTCTTGCTTTCTAGAGTCTCTAAGACAGCAGGTAACGTGAGTGTGCTGAGAACAAAAGAACGGTGTTTCCTACACATATGGACATTATATGGTCCAACTCTTCTTCTGAAATTGATACAAAGCACTGGTCCTCTAACATCCAATGATTGTCAGTTAAGATGAGAAACGTGTGAGCATCGTGAACGATGTAGTTCGTTTGAGCAGAAAACTGACTGCCCTTACCTGAAGCGATGTCTTGCTTGTAGGAAGACTCAGAGCCTGGCATTTAACTCCATTTCTGAAGTGAAACACACAGCAGTGTTCTCATCCATTGAACACACTCTGCATTAGAACAAGAAGCATGTTTTTGCTTTCTAGAGTCTCTAAGACAGCAGGAAACGTGAGTTTGCTGAGAACAAAAGAACGGTGTTTCCTACACAAAAGGACCCAATCCAGTCGAACTCTGCTTCTGAAACTGATACAAAGCACTGGTGCTCTAACTTCCAATGCTTGTCAGTTAAAATGAGAAACGTGTGAGCTCAGTGAACGATGTAGTTCGTTTGAGAAGAAAAGTGACTGCCCTTACCTGAAACGAAGTCTTGCTTGTAGGAAGACTCAGAGCCTGGGATTTAACTCCATTTCTGAAGGCCACCACACAGCATAGTTCTCATCCATGGATAACACTCTGCTTTAGAATGAGAAGTACGCTCTTGCTTTCTAGAGTCTCTAAGAAAGCAGGAAACGTGAGTGCGCTGAGAACAAAAGAACGGTGTTTCCTACACATACGCACCATATCTAGTCCAACTCTTCTTCTGAAACTGATACAAAGCACTGGTCCTCTAACATCCAATGCTTGTCAGTTAAGAAGAGAAACGTGTGAGCTTCGTGAACGATGTAGTTCGTTTGAGCAGAAAAGTGACTGCCCTTACCTGAAACAAAGTCTTGCTTGTAGGAAGACTCAGAGCCTGGCATTTAACTCCATTTCTGAAGTGAAACACAAAGCAGGGTTCTCATCCATTGATCACACTCTGCGTTAGAACAAGAAGCGTACTCTTGCTTCCTAGAGTCTCTAAGACAGCAAGAAACGTGAGTTTGCTGAAAACAAAAGAACAGTGTTTCAACACATAAGGACCATATCTAGTCCAACTCTGCTTCTGAAACTGACACAAAGCACTGGTCCTCTAACATCCAATGCTTGTCTGTTTAGATGAGAAACATGTGAGCTCCGTGAAAGATGTAGTTCGTTTGAGCTGAAAAGTGACTGCCCTTACCTGAAACGAAGTCTTGCTTGTAGGAAGACATAGAGCCTGGGATTTAACTACTTTTATGAAGGGAAACACACAGCATAGTTTTCATCCATGGATCACACTCTGCTTTAGAGCGAGAAGCACACTCTTGCTTTCTAGAGTCTCTAAGACAGCAGGAAATCTGAGTGTGCCCAGAACAAAAGAAGGGTGTTTCCTACACATATGGACCATATCTAGTCCAAATCTTCTTCTGAAACTGATACAATGCACTGGTCCTCTAACATCCAATGCTTGTCAGTAAAGATGAGAAACGTGTGAGCTCAGTGAATGATGTAGTTTGTTTGAGCAGAAAAGTGACTGCCCTTACCTGAAACGAAGTCTTGCTTGTAGGAATACATAGAGCCTGGGATTTAACTACTTTTCTGAAGGGAAACACAAAGCATAGTTTTCATCCATGGATCACACTCTGCTTTAGAGCGAGAAGCACACTCTTGCTTTCTAGAGTCTCTAAGACAGCAGGAAATCTGAGTGTGCCCAGAACAAAAGATCGGTGTTTCCTACACATATGGACCATATCTAGTCCAAATCTTCTTCTGAAACTGATGCAAAGCACTGGTCCTCTAACATCCAATGCTTGTCTGTTAAGATGAGAACGTGTGAGCTCGGTGAAAGATGTAGTTCTTTTGAGCTGAAAAGTGACTGCCCTTACCTGAAACGAAGTCTTGCTTGTAGGGAGACTCAGAGCCTGGGATTTAACTCCATTTCTGAAGGGAAACACACAGCATAGTTCTCATCCATTGAACACACTCTGCTTTAGAGCAAGAAGCACGCTCTTGCTTTCTAGAGTCTCTAAGACAGCAGGTAACGTGAGTGTGCTGAGAACAAAAGAACGGTGTTTCCTACACATATGGACATTATATAGTCCAACTCTTCTTCTGAAATTGATACAAAGCACTGGTCCTCTAACATCCAATGATTGTCAGTTAAGATGAGAAACGTGTGAGCATCGTGAACGATGTAGTTCGTTTGAGCAGAAAACTGACTGCCCTTACCTGAAACGAAGTCTTGCTTGTAGGAAGACTCAGAGCCTGGGATTTAACTCCATTTCTGAAGGCCACCACACAGCATAGTTCTCATCCATGGATAACACTCTGCTTTAGAATGAGAAGTACGCTCTTGCTTTCTAGAGTCTCTAAGAAAGCAGGAAACGTGAGTGCGCTGAGAACAAAAGAACGGTGTTTCCTACACATACGGACCATATCTAGTCCAACTCTTCTTCTGAAACTGATACAAAGCACTGGTCCTCTAACATCCAATGCTTGTCAGTTAAGAAGAGAAACGTGTGAGCTTCGTGAACGATGTAGTTCGTTTGAGCAGAAAAGTGACTGCCCTTACCTGAAACAAAGTCTTGCTTGTAGGAAGACTCAGAGCCTGGCATTTAACTCCATTTCTGAAGTGAAACACACAGCAGGGTTCTCATCCATTGTTCACACTCTGCGTTAGAACAAGAAGCGTACTCTTGCTTCCTAGAGTCTCTAAGACAGCAAGAAACGTGAGTTTGCTGAAAACAAAAGAACAGTGTTTCAACACATAAGGACCATATCTAGTCCAACTCTGCTTCTGAAACTGACACAAAGCACTGGTCCTCTAACATCCAATGCTTGTCTGTTTAGATGAGAAACATGTGAGCTCCGTGAAAGATGTAGTTCGTTTGAGCTGAAAAGTGACTGCCCTTACCTGAAACGAAGTCTTGCTTGTAGGAAGACATAGAGCCTGGGATTTAACTACTTTTATGAAGGGAAACACACAGCATAGTTTTCATCCATGGATCACACTCTGCTTTAGAGCGAGAAGCACACTCTTGCTTTCTAGAGTCTCTAAGACAGCAGGAAATCTGAGTGTGCCCAGAACAAAAGAAGGGTGTTTCCTACACATATGGACCATATCTAGTCCAAATCTTCTTCTGAAACTGATACAATGCACTGGTCCTCTAACATCCAATGCTTGTCAGTAAAGATGAGAAACGTGTGAGCTCAGTGAATGATGTAGTTTGTTTGAGCAGAAAAGTGACTGCCCTTACCTGAAACGAAGTCTTGCTTGTAGGAATACATAGAGCCTGGGATTTAACTACTTTTCTGAAGGGAAACACAAAGCATAGTTTTCATCCATGGATCACACTCTGCTTTAGAGCGAGAAGCACACTCTTGCTTTCTAGAGGCTCTAAGACAGCAGGAAATCTGAGTGTGCCCAGAACAAAAGATCGGTGTTTCCTACACATATGGACCATATCTAGTCCAAATCTTCTTCTGAAACTGATGCAAAGCACTGGTCCTCTAACATCCAATGCTTGTCTGTTAAGATGAGAACGTGTGAGCTCGGTGAAAGATGTAGTTCTTTTGAGCTGAAAAGTGACTGCCCTTACCTGAAACGAAGTCTTGCTTGTAGGGAGACTCAGAGCCTGGGATTTAACTCCATTTCTGAAGGGAAACACACAGCATAGTTCTCATCCATTGAACACACTCTGCTTTAGAGCAAGAAGCACGCTCTTGCTTTCTAGAGTCTCTAAGACAGCAGGTAACGTGAGTGTGCTGAGAACAAAAGAACGGTGTTTCCTACACATATGGACATTATATAGTCCAACTCTTCTTCTGAAATTGATACAAAGCACTGGTCCTCTAACATCCAATGATTGTCAGTTAAGATGAGAAACGTGTGAGCATCGTGAACGATGTAGTTCGTTTGAGCAGAAAACTGACTGCCCTTACCTGAAACGAAGTCTTGCTTGTAGGAAGACTCAGAGCCTGGGATTTAACTCCATTTCTGAAGGCCACCACACAGCATAGTTCTCATCCATGGATAACACTCTGCTTTAGAATGAGAAGTACGCTCTTGCTTTCTAGAGTCTCTAAGAAAGCAGGAAACGTGAGTGCGCTGAGAACAAAAGAACGGTGTTTCCTACACATACGCACCATATCTAGTCCAACTCTTCTTCTGAAACTGATACAAAGCACTGGTCCTCTAACATCCAATGCTTGTCAGTTAAGAAGAGAAACGTGTGAGCTTCGTGAACGATGTAGTTCGTTTGAGCAGAAAAGTGACTGCCCTTACCTGAAACAAAGTCTTGCTTGTAGGAAGACTCAGAGCCTGGCATTTAACTCCATTTCTGAAGTGAAACACACAGCAGGGTTCTCATCCATTGTTCACACTCTGCGTTAGAACAAGAAGCATACTCTTGCTTCCTAGAGTCTCTAAGACAGCAAGAAACGTGAGTTTGCTGAAAACAAAAGAACAGTGTTTCAACACATAAGGACCATATCTAGTCCAACTCTGCTTCTGAAACTGATACAAAGCACTGGTCCTCTAACATCCAATACTTGTCTGTTTAGATGAGAAACATGTGAGCTCCGTGAAAGATGTAGTTCGTTTGAGCTGAAAAGTGACTGCCCTTACCTGAAACGAAGTCTTGCTTGTAGGAAGACATAGAGCCTGGGATTTAACTACATTTATGAAGGGAAACACACAGCATAGTTTTCATCCATGGATCACACTCTGCTTTAGAGCGAGAAGCACACTCTTGCTTTCTAGAGTCTCTAAGACAGCAGGAAATATGAGTGTGCCCAGAACAAAAGAAGGGGGTTTCCTACACATATGGACCATATCTAGTCCAAATCTTCTTCTGAAACTGATACAATGCACTGGTCCTCTAACATCCAATGCTTGTCAGTTAAGATGAGAAACGTGTGAGCTCAGTGAATGATGTAGTTTGTTTGAGCAGAAAAGTGACTGCCCTTACCTGAAACAAAGTCTTGCTTGTAGGAATACATAGAGCCTGGGATTTAACTACTTTTCTGAAGGGAAACACAAAGCATAGTTTTCATCCATGGATCACACTCTGCTTTAGAGCGAGAAGCACACTCTTGCTTTCTAGAGTCTCTAAGACAGCAGGAAATCTGAGTGTGCCCAGAACAAAAGATCGGTGTTTCCTACACACATGGACCATATCTAGTCCAAATCATCTTCTGAAACTGATGCAAAGCACTGGTCCTCTAACATCCAATGCTTGTCTGTTAAGATGAGAACGTGTGAGCTCGGTGAAAGATGTAGTTCTTTTGAGCTGAAAAGTGACTGCCCTTACCTGAAACGAAGTCTTGCTTGTAGGGAGACTCAGAGCCTGGGATTTAACTCCATTTCTGAAGGGAAACACACAGCATAGTTCTCATCCATTGATCACACTCTGCTTTAGAGCAAGAAGCACGCTCTTGCTTTCTAGAGTCTCTAAGACAGCAGGTAACGTGAGTGTGCTGAGAACAAAAGAACGGTGTTTCCTACACATATGGACATTATATAGTCCAACTCTTCTTCTGAAATTGATACAAAGCACTGGTCCTCTAACATCCAATGATTGTCAGTTAAGATGAGAAATGTGTGAGCATCGTGAACGATGTAGTTCGTTTGAGCAGAAAAATGACTGCCCTTACCTGAAACGATGTCTTGCTTGTAGGAAGACTCAGAGCCTGGCATTTAACTCCATTTCTGAAGCCAAACACACAGCATAGTTCCCATCCATGGATCACACTCTGCTTTAGAGCAAGAAGCACGCTCTTGCTTTCTAGAGTCTCTAAGACAGCAGGTAACGTGAGTGTGCTGAGAACAAAAGAACGGTGTTTCCTACACATATGGACATTATATAGTCCAACTCTTCTTCTGAAATTGATACAAAGCACTGGTCCTCTAACATCCAATGATTGTCAGTTAAGATGAGAAACGTGTGAGCATCGTGAACGATGTAGTTCGTTTGAGCAGAAAACTGACTGCCCTTACCTGAAACGAAGTCTTGCTTGTAGGAAGACTCAGAGCCTGGGATTTAACTCCATTTCTGAAGGCCACCACACAGCATAGTTCTCATCCATGGATAACACTCTGCTTTAGAATGAGAAGTACGCTCTTGCTTTCTAGAGTCTCTAAGAAAGCAGGAAACGTGAGTGCGCTGAGAACAAAAGAACGGTGTTTCCTACACATACGCACCATATCTAGTCCAACTCTTCTTCTGAAACTGATACAAAGCACTGGTCCTCTAACATCCAATGCTTGTCAGTTAAGAAGAGAAACGTGTGAGCTTCGTGAACGATGTAGTTCGTTTGAGCAGAAAAGTGACTGCCCTTACCTGAAACAAAGTCTTGCTTGTAGGAAGACTCAGAGCCTGGCATTTAACTCCATTTCTGAAGTGAAACACACAGCAGGGTTCTCATCCATTGTTCACACTCTGCGTTAGAACAAGAAGCATACTCTTGCTTCCTAGAGTCTCTAAGACAGCAAGAAACGTGAGTTTGCTGAAAACAAAAGAACAGTGTTTCAACACATAAGGACCATATCTAGTCCAACTCTGCTTCTGAAACTGATACAAAGCACTGGTCCTCTAACATCCAATACTTGTCTGTTTAGATGAGAAACATGTGAGCTCCGTGAAAGATGTAGTTCGTTTGAGCTGAAAAGTGACTGCCCTTACCTGAAACGAAGTCTTGCTTGTAGGAAGACATAGAGCCTGGGATTTAACTACATTTATGAAGGGAAACACACAGCATAGTTTTCATCCATGGATCACACTCTGCTTTAGAGCGAGAAGCACACTCTTGCTTTCTAGAGTCTCTAAGACAGCAGGAAATATGAGTGTGCCCAGAACAAAAGAAGGGGGTTTCCTACACATATGGACCATATCTAGTCCAAATCTTCTTCTGAAACTGATACAATGCACTGGTCCTCTAACATCCAATGCTTGTCAGTTAAGATGAGAAACGTGTGAGCTCAGTGAATGATGTAGTTTGTTTGAGCAGAAAAGTGACTGCCCTTACCTGAAACAAAGTCTTGCTTGTAGGAATACATAGAGCCTGGGATTTAACTACTTTTCTGAAGGGAAACACAAAGCATAGTTTTCATCCATGGATCACACTCTGCTTTAGAGCGAGAAGCACACTCTTGCTTTCTAGAGTCTCTAAGACAGCAGGAAATCTGAGTGTGCCCAGAACAAAAGATCGGTGTTTCCTACACACATGGACCATATCTAGTCCAAATCATCTTCTGAAACTGATGCAAAGCACTGGTCCTCTAACATCCAATGCTTGTCTGTTAAGATGAGAACGTGTGAGCTCGGTGAAAGATGTAGTTCTTTTGAGCTGAAAAGTGACTGCCCTTACCTGAAACGAAGTCTTGCTTGTAGGGAGACTCAGAGCCTGGGATTTAACTCCATTTCTGAAGGGAAACACACAGCATAGTTCTCATCCATTGATCACACTCTGCTTTAGAGCAAGAAGCACGCTCTTGCTTTCTAGAGTCTCTAAGACAGCAGGTAACGTGAGTGTGCTGAGAACAAAAGAACGGTGTTTCCTACACATATGGACATTATATAGTCCAACTCTTCTTCTGAAATTGATACAAAGCACTGGTCCTCTAACATCCAATGATTGTCAGTTAAGATGAGAAATGTGTGAGCATCGTGAACGATGTAGTTCGTTTGAGCAGAAAAATGACTGCCCTTACCTGAAACGATGTCTTGCTTGTAGGAAGACTCAGAGCCTGGCATTTAACTCCATTTCTGAAGCCAAACACACAGCATAGTTCCCATCCATGGATCACACTCTGCTTTAGAGCGAGAAGTACGCTCTTGCATTCTAGAGTCTCTAAGACAGCAGGAAACGTGAGTGTGCTGAGAACAAAAGAGCGGTGTAACCAACACATACGGACCATATCTAGTCCAACTCTTCTTCTGAAACTGATAAAAAGCACTGGTCCTCTAACATCCAATGCTTGTCAGTTAAGATGAGAAACATGTGAGCTCCGTGAAAGATGTAGTTCGTTTGAGCTGAAAAGTGACTGCCCTTACCTGAAACGAACTCTTGCTTGTAGGAAGACATAGAGCCTGGGATTTAACTACATTTATGAAGGGAAACACACAGCATAGTTTTCATCCATGGATCACACTCTGCTTTAGAGCGAGAAGCACACTCTTGCTTTCTAGAGTCTCTAAGACAGCAGGAAATCTGAGTGTGCCCAGAACAAAAGAAGGGTGTTTCCTACACATATGGACCATATCTAGTCCAAATCATCTTCTGAAACTGATACAAAGCACTGGTCCTCTAACATCCAATGCTTGTCTGTTAAGATGAGAACGTGTGAGCTCGGTGAAAGATGTAGTTCTTTTGAGCTGAAAAGTGACTGCCCTTACCTGAAACGAAGTCTTGCTTGTAGGGAGACTCAGAGCCTGGGATTTAACTCCATTTCTGAAGGGAAACACACAGCATAGTTCTCATCCATTGATCACACTCTGCATTAGAGCAAGAAGCACGCTCTTGCTTTCTAGAGTCTCTAAGACAGCAGGTAACGTGAGTGTGCTGAGAACAAAAGAACGGTGTTTCCTACACATATGGACATTATATAGTCCAACTCTTCTTCTGAAATTGATACAAAGCACTGGTCCTCTAACATCCAATGATTGTCAGTTAAGATGAGAAACGTGTGAGCATCGTGAACGAAGTAGTTCGTTTGAGCAGAAAACTGACTGCCCTTACCTGAAACGATGTCTTGCTTGTAGGAAGACTCAGATCCTGGCATTTAACTCCATTTCCGAAGTGAAACACACAGCAGTGTTCTCATCCATTGATCACACTCTGCTTTAGAACAAGAAGCATGCTTTTGCTTTCTAGAGTCTCTAAGACAGCAGGAAACGTGAGTTTGCTGAGAACAAAAGAACGGTGTTTCCTACACATAAGGACCCAATCCAGTCGAACTCTGCTTCTGAAACTGATACAAAGCACTGGTCCTCTAACTTCCAATGCTTGTCAGTTAAAATGAGAAATGTGTGAGCTTAGTGAACGATGTAGTTCATTTGAGCAGAAAAGTGACTGCCCTTACCTGAAACGAAGTCTTGCTTGTAGGAAGACTCAGAGCCTGGGATTTAACTCCATTTCTGAAGGCCACCACACAGCATAGTACTCATCCATGGATAACACTCTGCTTTAGAATGAGAAGTACGCTCTTGCTTTCTAGAGTTTCTAAGAAAGCAGGAAACGTGAGTGCGCTGAGAACAAAAGAACGGTGTTTCCTACACATACGAACCATATCTAGTCCAACTCTTCTTCTGAAACTGATACAAAGCACTGGTCCTCTAACATCCAATGCTTGTCAGTTAAGAAGAGAAACGTGTGAGCTTCGTGAACGATGTAGTTCGTTTGAGCAGAAAAGTGACTGCCCTTACCTGAAACAAAGTCTTGCTTGTAGGAAGACTCAGAGCCTGGCATTTAACTCCATTTCTGAAGTGAAACACACAGCAGGGTTCTCATCCATTGTTCACACTCTGCGTTAGAACAAGAAGCATACTCTTGCTTCCTAGAGTCTCTAAGACAGCAAGAAACGTGAGTTTGCTGAAAACAAAAGAACAGTGTTTCAACACATAAGGACCATATCTAGTCCAACTCTGCTTCTGAAACTGATACAAAGCACTGGTCCTCTAACATCCAATACTTGTCTGTTTAGATGAGAAACATGTGAGCTCCGTGAAAGATGTAGTTCGTTTGAGCTGAAAAGTGACTGCCCTTACCTGAAACGAAGTCTTGCTTGTAGGAAGACATAGAGCCTGGGATTTAACTACATTTATGAAGGGAAACACACAGCATAGTTTTCATCCATGGATCACACTCTGCTTTAGAGCGAGAAGCACACTCTTGCTTTCTAGAGTCTCTAAGACAGCAGGAAATCTGAGTGTGCCCAGAACAAAAGAAGGGTGTTTCCTACACATATGGACCATATCTAGTCCAAATCTTCTTCAGAAACTGATACAATGCACTGGTCCTCTAACATCCAATGCTTGTCAGTTAAGATGAGAAACGTGTGAGCTCAGTGAATGATGTAGTTTGTTTGAGCAGAAAAGTGACTGCCCTTACCTGAAACGAAGTCTTGCTTGTAGGAATACATAGAGCCTGGGATTTAACTACTTTTCTGAAGGGAAACACAAAGCATAGTTTTCATCCATGGATCACACTCTGCTTTAGAGCGAGAAGCACACTCTTGCTTTCTAGAGTCTCTAAGACAGCAGGAAATCTGAGTGTGCCCAGAACAAAAGATCGGTGTTTCCTACACATATGGACCATATCTAGTCCAAATCATCTTCTGAAACTGATGCAAAGCACTGGTCCTCTAACATCCAATGCTTGTCTGTTAAGATGAGAACGTGTGAGCTCGGTGAAAGATGTAGTTCTTTTGAGCTGAAAAGTGACTGCCCTTACCTGAAACGAAGTCTTGCTTGTAGGGAGACTCAGAGCCTGGGATTTAACTCCATTTCTGAAGGGAAACACACAGCATAGTTCTCATCCATTGATCACACTCTGCTTTAGAGCAAGAAGCACGCTCTTGCTTTCTAGAGTCTCTAAGACAGCAGGTAACGTGAGTGTGCTGAGAACAAAAGAACGGTGTTTCCTACACATATGGACATTATATAGTCCAACTCTTCTTCTGAAATTGATACAAAGCACTGGTCCTCTAACATCCAATGATTGTCAGTTAAGATGAGAAACGTGTGAGCATCGTGAACGATGTAGTTCGTTTGAGCAGAAAACTGACTGCCCTTACCTGAAACGATGTCTTGCTTGTAGGAAGACTCAGAGCCTGGCATTTAACTCCATTTCTGAAGCCAAACACACAGCATAGTTCCCATCCATGGATCACACTCTGCTTTAGAGCTAGAAGTACGCTCTTGCATTCTAGAGTCTCTAAGACAGCAGGAAACGTGAGTGTGCTGAGAACAAAAGAGCGGTGTAACCTACACATACGGACCATATCTAGTCCAACTCTTCTTCTGAAACTGATACAAAGCACTGGTCCTCTAACATCCAAAGCTTGTCAGTTAAGATGAGAAACATGTGAGCTCCGTGAAAGATGTAGTTCGTTTGAGCTGAAAAGTGACTGCCCTTACCTGAAATGAACTCTTGCTTGTAGGAAGACATAGAGCCTGGGATTTAACTACATTTATGAAGGGAAACACACAGCATAGTTTTCATCCATGGATCACACTCTGCTTTAGAGCGAGAAGCACACTCTTGCTTTCTAGAGTCTCTAAGACATCAGGAAATCTTAGTGTGCCCAGAACAAAAGAAGGGTGTTTCCTACACATATGGACCATATCTAGTCCAAATCTTCTTCTGAAACTGATACAATGCACTGGTCTTCTAACATCCAATGCTTGTCAGTTAAGATGAGAAACGTGTGAGCTCAGTGAACGATGTAGTTCGTTTGAGCAGAAAAGAGACTGCCCTTACCTGAAACGAAGTCTTGCTTGTAGGAAGACTCAGAGCCTGGGATTTAACTCCATTTCTGAAGCCAAACACACAGCATAGTTCTCATCCATGGATAACACTCTGCTTTAGAATGAGAAGTACGCTCTTGCTTTCTAGAGTCTCTAAGAAAGCAGGAAATCTGAGTGTGCCCAGAACAAAAGATCGGTGTTTCCTACACATATGGACCATATCTAGTCCAAATCATCTTCTGAAACTGATACAAAGCACTGGTCCTCTAACATCCAATGCTTGTCTGTTAAGATGAGAACGTGTGAGCTCGGTGAAAGATGTAGTTCTTTTGAGCTGAAAAGTGACTGCCCTTACCTGAAACGAAGTCTTGCTTGTAGGGAGACTCAGAGCCTGGGATTTAACTCCATTTCTGAAGGGAAACACACAGCATAGTTCTCATCCATTGATCACACTCTGCATTAGAGCAAGAAGCACGCTCTTGCTTTCTAGAGTCTCTAAGACAGCAGGTAACGTGAGTGTGCTGAGAACAAAAGAACGGTGTTTCCTACACATATGGACATTATATAGTCCAACTCTTCTTCTGAAATTGATACAAAGCACTGGTCCTCTAACATCCAATGATTGTCAGTTAAGATGAGAAACGTGTGAGCATCGTGAACGATGTAGTTCGTTTGAGCAGAAAACTGACTGCCCTTACCTGAAACGATGTCTTGCTTGTAGGAAGACTCAGATCCTGGCATTTAACTCCATTTCCGAAGTGAAACACACAGCAGTGTTCTCATCCATTGATCACACTCTGCTTTAGAACAAGAAGCATGCTTTTGCTTTCTAGAGTCTCTAAGACAGCAGGAAACGTGAGTTTGCTGAGAACAAAAGAACGGTGTTTCCTACACATAAGGACCCAATCCAGTCGAACTCTGCTTCTGAAACTGATACAAAGCACTGGTCCTCTAACTTCCAATGCTTGTCAGTTAAAATGAGAAATGTGTGAGCTCAGGGAACGATGTAGTTCATTTGAGCAGAAAAGTGACTGCCCTTACCTGAAACGAAGTCTTGCTTGTAGGAAGACTCAGAGCCTGGGATTTAACTCCATTTCTGAAGGCCACCACACAGCATAGTACTCATCCATGGATAACACTCTGCTTTAGAATGAGAAGTACGCTGTTGCTTTCTAGAGTCTCTAAGAAAGCAGGAAACGTGAGTGCGCTGAGAACAAAAGAACGGTGTTTCCTACACATACGAACCATATCTAGTCCAACTCTTCTTCTGAAACTGATACAAAGCACTGGTCCTCTAACATCCAATGCTTGTCAGTTAAGAAGAGAAACGTGTGAGCTTCGTGAACGATGTAGTTCGTTTGAGCAGAAAAGTGACTGCCCTTACCTGAAACAAAGTCTTGCTTGTAGGAAGACTCAGAGCCTGGCATTTAACTCCATTTCTGAAGTGAAACACACAGCAGGTTTCTCATCCATTGTTCACACTCTGCGTTAGAACAAGAAGCATACTCTTGCTTCCTAGAGTCTCTAAGACAGCAAGAAACGTGAGTTTGCTGAAAACAAAAGAACAGTGTTTCAACACATAAGGACCATATCTAGTCCAACTCTGCTTCTGAAACTGATACAAAGCACTGGTCCTCTAACATCCAATACTTGTCTGTTTAGATGAGAAACATGTGAGCTCCGTGAAAGATGTAGTTCGTTTGAGCTGAAAAGTGACTGCCCTTACCTGAAACGAAGTCTTGCTTGTAGGAAGACATAGAGCCTGGGATTTAACTACATTTATGAAGGGAAACACACAGCATAGTTTTCATCCATGGATCACACTCTGCTTTAGAGCGAGAAGCACACTCTTGCTTTCTAGAGTCTCTAAGACAGCAGGAAATCTGAGTGTGCCCAGAACAAAAGAAGGGTGTTTCCTACACATATGGACCATATCTAGTCCAAATCTTCTTCAGAAACTGATACAATGCACTGGTCCTCTAACATCCAATGCTTGTCAGTTAAGATGAGAAACGTGTGAGCTCAGTGAATGATGTAGTTTGTTTGAGCAGAAAAGTGACTGCCCTTACCTGAAACGAAGTCTTGCTTGTAGGAATACATAGAGCCTGGGATTTAACTACTTTTCTGAAGGGAAACACAAAGCATAGTTTTCATCCATGGATCACACTCTGCTTTAGAGCGAGAAGCACACTCTTGCTTTCTAGAGTCTCTAAGACAGCAAGAAATCTGAGTGTGCCCAGAACAAAAGATCGGTGTTTCCTACACATATGGACCATATCTAGTCCAAATCATCTTCTGAAACTGATGCAAAGCACTGGTCCTCTAACATCCAATGCTTGTCTGTTAAGATGAGAACGTGTGAGCTCGGTGAAAGATGTAGTTCTTTTGAGCTGAAAAGTGACTGCCCTTACCTGAAACGAAGTCTTGCTTGTAGGGAGACTCAGAGCCTGGGATTTAACTCCATTTCTGAAGGGAAACACACAGCATAGTTCTCATCCATTGATCACACTCTGCTTTAGAGCAAGAAGCACGCTCTTGCTTTCTAGAGTCTCTAAGACAGCAGGTAACGTGAGTGTGCTGAGAACAAAAGAACGGTGTTTCCTACACATATGGACATTATATAGTCCAACTCTTCTTCTGAAATTGATACAAAGCACTGGTCCTCTAACATCCAATGATTGTCAGTTAAGATGAGAAACGTGTGAGCATCGTGAACGATGTAGTTCGTTTGAGCAGAAAACTGACTGCCCTTACCTGAAACGATGTCTTGCTTGTAGGAAGACTCAGAGCCTGGCATTTAACTCCATTTCTGAAGCCAAACACACAGCATAGTTCCCATCCATGGATCACACTCTGCTTTAGAGCTAGAAGTACGCTCTTGCATTCTAGAGTCTCTAAGACAGCAGGAAACGTGAGTGTGCTGAGAACAAAAGAGCGGTGTAACCTACACATACGGACCATATCTAGTCCAACTCTTCTTCTGAAACTGATACAAAGCACTGGTCCTCTAACATCCAATGCTTGTCAGTTAAGATGAGAAACATGTGAGCTCCGTGAAAGATGTAGTTCGTTTGAGCTGAAAAGTGACTGCCCTTACCTGAAATGAACTCTTGCTTGTAGGAAGACATAGAGCCTGGGATTTAACTACATTTATGAAGGGAAACACACAGCATAGTTTTCATCCATGGATCACACTCTGCTTTAGAGCGAGAAGCACACTCTTGCTTTCTAGAGTCTCTAAGACAGCAGGAAATCTTAGTGTGCCCAGAACAAAAGAAGGGTGTTTCCTACACATATGGACCATATCTAGTCCAAATCTTCTTCAGAAACTGATACAATGCACTGGTCTTCTAACATCCAATGCTTGTCAGTTAAGATGAGAAACGTGTGAGCTCAGTGAACGATGTAGTTCGTTTGAGCAGAAAAGAGACTGCCCTTACCTGAAACGAAGTCTTGCTTGTAGGAAGACTCAGAGCCTGGGATTTAACTCCATTTCTGAAGCCAAACACACGGCATAGTTCTCATCCATGGATAACACTCTGCTTTAGAATGAGAAGTACGCTCTTGCTTTCTAGAGTCTCTAAGAAAGCAGGAAACGTGAGTGCGCTGAGAACAAAAGAACGGTGTTTCCTACACATACGGACCATATCTAGTCCAACTCTTCTTCTGAAACTGATACAAAGCACTGGTCCTCTAACATCCAATGCTTGTCAGTTAAGAAGAGAAACGTGTGAGCTTCGTGAACGATGTAGTTCGTTTGAGCAGAAAAGTGACTGCCCTTACCTGAAACGAAGTCTTGCTTGTAGGAAGACTCAGAGCCTGGCATTTAACTCCATTTCTGAAGTGAAACACACAGCAGGGTTCTCATCCATTGATCACACTCTGCGTTAGAACAAGAAGCATACTCTTGCTTCCTAGAGTCTCTAAGACAGCAAGAAACGTGAGTTTGCTGAAAACAAAAGAACAGTGTTTCAACACATAAGGACCATATCTAGTCCAACTCTGCTTCTGAAACTGATACAAAGCACTGGTCCTCTAACATCCAATGCTTGTCTGTTTAGATGAGAAACATGTGAGCTCCGTGAAAGATGTAGTTCGTTTGAGCTGAAAAGTGACTGCCCTTACCTGAAACGAAGTCTTGCTTGTAGGAAGACATAGAGCCTGGGATTTAACTACATTTATGAAGGGAAACACAGAGCATAGTTTTCATCCATGGATCACACTCTGCTTTAGAGCGAGAAGCACACTCTTGCTTTCTAGAGTCTCTAAGACAGCAGGAAATCTGAGTGTGCCCAGAACAAAAGAAGGGTGTTTCCTACACATATGGACCATATCTAGTCCAAATCTTCTTCTGAAACTGATACAATGCACTGGTCCTCTAACTTCCAATGCTTGTCAGTAAAGATGAGAAACGTGTGAGCTCAGTGAATGATGTAGTTTGTTTGAGCAGAAAAGTGACTGCCCTTACCTGAAACGAAGTCTTGCTTGTAGGAATACATAGAGCCTGGGATTTAACTACTTTTCTGAAGTGAAACACAAAGCATAGTTTTCATCCATGGATCACACTCTGCTTTAGAGCGAGAAGCACACTCTTGCTTTCTAGAGTCTCTAAGACAGCAGGAAATCTGAGTGTGCCCAGAACAAAAGATCGGTGTTTCCTACACATATGGACCATATCTAGTCAAAATCATCTTCTGAAACTGATGCAAAGCACTGGTCCTCTAACATCCAATGCTTGTCTGTTAAGATGAGAACGTGTGAGCTCGGTGAAAGATGTAGTTCTTTTGAGCTGAAAAGTGACTGCCCTTACCTGAAACGAAGTCTTGCTTGTAGGGAGACTCAGAGCCTGGGATTTAACTCCATTTCTGAAGGGAAACACACAGCATAGTTCTCATCCATTGATCACACTCTGCTTTAGAGCAAGAAGCACGCTCTTGCTTTCTAGAGTCTCTAAGACAGCAGGTAACGTGAGTGTGCTGAGAACAAAAGAACGGTGTTTCCTACACATATGGACATCATATAGTCCAACTCTTCTTCTGAAATTGATACAAAGCACTGGTCCTCTAACATCCAATGATTGTCAGTTAAGATGAGAAACGTGTGAGCATCGTGAACGATGTAGTTCGTTTGAGCAGAAAACTGACTGCCCTTACCTGAAACGATGTCTTGCTTGTAGGAAGACTCAGAGCCTGGCATTTAACTCCATTTCTGAAGCCAAACACACAGCATAGTTTCCATCCATGGATCACACTCTGCTTTAGAGCGAGAAGTACGCTCTTGCATTCTAGAGTCTCTAAGACAGCAGGAAACGTGAGTGTGCTGAGAACAAAAGAGCGGTGTAACCTACACATACGGACCATATCTAGTCCAACTCTTCTTCTGAAACTGATACAAAGCACTGGTCCTCTAACATCCAATGCTTGTCAGTTAAGATGAGAAACGTGTGAGCTTCGTGAACGATGTAGTTCGTTTGAGCAGAAAAGTGACTGCCCTTACCTGAAACGAAGTCTTGCATGTAGGAAGACTCAGAGCCTGGGATATAACTCCATTTCTGAATTGAAACACACAGCATAGTTCTCATCCATGGATAACACTCTGCTTTAGAATGAGAAGTACGCTCTTGCTTTCTAGAGTCTCTAAGAAAGCAGGAAATCTGAGTGTGCCCAGAACAAAAGATCGGTGTTTCCTACACATATGGACCATATCTAGTCCAAATCATCTTCTGAAACTGATACAAAGCACTGGTCCTCTAACATCCAATGCTTGTCTGTTAAGATGAGAACGTGTGAGCTCGGTGAAAGATGTAGTTCTTTTGAGCTGAAAAGTGACTGCCCTTACCTGAAACGAAGTCTTGCTTGTAGGGAGACTCAGAGCCTGGGATTTAACTCCATTTCTGAAGGGAAACACACAGCATAGTTCTCATCCATTGATCACACTCTGCATTAGAGCAAGAAGCACGCTCTTGCTTTCTAGAGTCTCTAAGACAGCAGGTAACGTGAGTGTGCTGAGAACAAAAGAACGGTGTTTCCTACACATATGGACATTATATAGTCCAACTCTTCTTCTGAAATTGATACAAAGCACTGGTCCTCTAACATCCAATGATTGTCAGTTAAGATGAGAAACGTGTGAGCATCGTGAACGATGTAGTTCGTTTGAGCAGAAAACTGACTGCCCTTACCTGAAACGATGTCTTGCTTGTAGGAAGACTCAGATCCTGGCATTTAACTCCATTTCCGAAGTGAAACACACAGCAGTGTTCTCATCCATTGATCACACTCTGCTTTAGAACAAGAAGCATGCTTTTGCTTTCTAGAGTCTCTAAGACAGCAGGAAACGTGAGTTTGCTGAGAACAAAAGAATGGTGTTTCCTACACATAAGGACCCAATCCAGTCGAACTCTGCTTCTGAAACTGATACAAAGCACTGGTCCTCTAACTTCCAATGCTTGTCAGTTAAAATGAGAAATGTGTGAGCTCAGGGAACGATGTAGTTCATTTGAGCAGAAAAGTGACTGCCCTTACCTGAAACGAAGTCTTGCTTGTAGGAAGACTCAGAGCCTGGGATTTAACTCCATTTCTGAAGGCCACCACACAGCATAGTACTCATCCATGGATAACACTCTGCTTTAGAATGAGAAGTACGCTCTTGCTTTCTAGAGTCTCTAAGAAAGCAGGAAACGTGAGTGCGCTGAGAACAAAAGAACGGTGTTTCCTACACATACGAACCATATCTAGTCCAACTCTTCTTCTGAAACTGATACAAAGCACTGGTCCTCTAACATCCAATGCTTGTCAGTTAAGAAGAGAAACGTGTGAGCTTCGTGAACGATGTAGTTCGTTTGAGCAGAAAAGTGACTGCCCTTACCTGAAACAAAGTCTTGCTTGTAGGAAGACTCAGAGCCTGGCATTTAACTCCATTTCTGAAGTGAAACACACAGCAGGGTTCTCATCCATTGTTCACACTCTGCGTTAGAACAAGAAGCATACTCTTGCTTCCTAGAGTCTCTAAGACAGCAAGAAACGTGAGTTTGCTGAAAACAAAAGAACAGTGTTTCAACACATAAGGACCATATCTAGTCCAACTCTGCTTCTGAAACTGATACAAAGCACTGGTCCTCTAACATCCAATACTTGTCTGTTTAGATGAGAAACATGTGAGCTCCGTGAAAGATGTAGTTCGTTTGAGCTGAAAAGTGACTGCCCTTACCTGAAACGAAGTCTTGCTTGTAGGAAGACATAGAGCCTGGGATTTAACTACATTTATGAAGGGAAACACACAGCATAGTTTTCATCCATGGATCACACTCTGCTTTAGAGCGAGAAGCACACTCTTGCTTTCTAGAGTCTCTAAGACAGCAGGAAATCTGAGTGTGCCCAGAACAAAAGAAGGGTGTTTCCTACACATATGGACCATATCTAGTCCAAATCTTCTTCAGAAACTGATACAATGCACTGGTCCTCTAACATCCAATGCTTGTCAGTTAAGATGAGAAACGTGTGAGCTCAGTGAATGATGTAGTTTGTTTGAGCAGAAAAGTGACTGCCCTTACCTGAAACGAAGTCTTGCTTGTAGGAATACATAGAGCCTGGGATTTAACTACTTTTCTGAAGGGAAACACAAAGCATAGTTTTCATCCATGGATCACACTCTGCTTTAGAGCGAGAAGCACACTCTTGCTTTCTAGAGTCTCTAAGACAGCAAGAAATCTGAGTGTGCCCAGAACAAAAGATCGGTGTTTCCTACACATATGGACCATATCTAGTCCAAATCATCTTCTGAAACTGATGCAAAGCACTGGTCCTCTAACATCCAATGCTTGTCTGTTAAGATGAGAACGTGTGAGCTCGGTGAAAGATGTAGTTCTTTTGAGCTGAAAAGTGACTGCCCTTACCTGAAACGAAGTCTTGCTTGTAGGGAGACTCAGAGCCTGGGATTTAACTCCATTTCTGAAGGGAAACACACAGCATAGTTCTCATCCATTGATCACACTCTGCTTTAGAGCAAGAAGCACGCTCTTGCTTTCTAGAGTCTCTAAGACAGCAGGTAACGTGAGTGTGCTGAGAACAAAAGAACGGTGTTTCCTACACATATGGACATTATATAGTCCAACTCTTCTTCTGAAATTGATACAAAGCACTGGTCCTCTAACATCCAATGATTGTCAGTTAAGATGAGAAACGTGTGAGCATCGTGAACGATGTAGTTCGTTTGAGCAGAAAACTGACTGCCCTTACCTGAAACGAAGTCTTGCTTGTAGGAAGACTCAGAGCCTGGCATTTAACTCCATTTCTGAAGCCAAACACACAGCATAGTTCCCATCCATGGATCACACTCTGCTTTAGAGCTAGAAGTACGCTCTTGCATTCTAGAGTCTCTAAGACAGCAGGAAACGTGAGTGTGCTGAGAACAAAAGAGCGGTGTAACCTACACATACGGACCATATCTAGTCCAACTCTTCTTCTGAAACTGATACAAAGCACTGGTCCTCTAACATCCAATGCTTGTC
This sequence comes from Onychomys leucogaster, assembly GCA_949786385.1. Lineage (NCBI taxonomy): Eukaryota > Metazoa > Chordata > Mammalia > Rodentia > Cricetidae > Onychomys > Onychomys leucogaster. The sequence continues at coordinate 3,928,200 of CATKUP010000008.1, forward strand.
AGTTAAGATGAGAAACATGTGAGCTCCGTGAAAGATGTAGTTCGTTTGAGCTGAAAAGTGACTGCCCTTACCTGAAATGAACTCTTGCTTGTAGGAAGACATAGAGCCTGGGATTTAACTACATTTATGAAGGGAAACACACAGCATAGTTTTCATCCATGGATCACACTCTGCTTTAGAGCGAGAAGCACACTCTTGCTTTCTAGAGTCTCTAAGACAGCAGGAAATCTTAGTGTGCCCAGAACAAAAGAAGGGTGTTTCCTACACATATGGACCATATCTAGTCCAAATCTTCTTCAGAAACTGATACAATGCACTGGTCTTCTAACATCCAATGCTTGTCAGTTAAGATGAGAAACGTGTGAGCTCAGTGAACGATGTAGTTCGTTTGAGCAGAAAAGAGACTGCCCTTACCTGAAACGAAGTCTTGCTTGTAGGAAGACTCAGAGCCTGGGATTTAACTCCATTTCTGAAGCCAAACACACGGCATAGTTCTCATCCATGGATAACACTCTGCTTTAGAATGAGAAGTACGCTCTTGCTTTCTAGAGTCTCTAAGAAAGCAGGAAACGTGAGTGCGCTGAGAACAAAAGAACGGTGTTTCCTACACATACGGACCATATCTAGTCCAACTCTTCTTCTGAAACTGATACAAAGCACTGGTCCTCTAACATCCAATGCTTGTCACTTAAGATGAGAAACGTGTGAGCTTAGTGAACGATGTAGTTCGTTTGAGCAGAAAAGTGACTGCCCTTACCTGAAACGAAGTCTTGCTTGTAGGAAGACTCAGAGCCTGGCATTTAACTCCATTTCTGAAGTGAAACACACAGCAGGGTTCTCATCCATTGATCACACTCTGCGTTAGAACAAGAAGCATACTCTTGCTTCCTAGAGTCTCTAAGACAGCAAGAAACGTGAGTTTGCTGAAAACAAAAGAACAGTGTTTCAACACATAAGGACCATATCTAGTCCAACTCTGCTTCTGAAACTGATACAAAGCACTGGTCCTCTAACATCCAATGCTTGTCTGTTTAGATGAGAAACATGTGAGCTCCGTGAAAGATGTAGTTCGTTTGAGCTGAAAAGTGACTGCCCTTACCTGAAACGAAGTCTTGCTTGTAGGAAGACATAGAGCCTGGGATTTAACTACATTTATGAAGGGAAACACACAGCATAGTTTTCATCCATGGATCACACTCTGCTTTAGAGCGAGAAGCACACTCTTGCTTTCTAGAGTCTCTAAGACAGCAGGAAATCTGAGTGTGCCCAGAACAAAAGAAGGGTGTTTCCTACACATATGGACCATATCTAGTCCAAATCTTCTTCTGAAACTGATACAATGCACTGGTCCTCTAACATCCAATGCTTGTCAGTAAAGATGAGAAACGTGTGAGCTCAGTGAATGATGTAGTTTGTTTGAGCAGAAAAGTGACTGCCCTTACCTGAAACGAAGTCTTGCTTGTAGGAATACATAGAGCCTGGGATTTAACTACTTTTCTGAAGTGAAACACAAAGCATAGTTTTCATCCATGGATCACACTCTGCTTTAGAGCGAGAAGCACACTCTTGCTTTCTAGAGTCTCTAAGACAGCAGGAAATCTGAGTGTGCCCAGAACAAAAGATCGGTGTTTCCTACACATATGGACCATATCTAGTCAAAATCATCTTCTGAAACTGATGCAAAGCACTGGTCCTCTAACATCCAATGCTTGTCTGTTAAGATGAGAACGTGTGAGCTCGGTGAAAGATGTAGTTCTTTTGAGCTGAAAAGTGACTGCCCTTACCTGAAACGAAGTCTTGCTTGTAGGGAGACTCAGAGCCTGGGATTTAACTCCATTTCTGAAGGGAAACACACAGCATAGTTCTCATCCATTGATCACACTCTGCTTTAGAGCAAGAAGCACGCTCTTGCTTTCTAGAGTCTCTAAGACAGCAGGTAACGTGAGTGTGCTGAGAACAAATGAACGGTGTTTCCTACACATATGGACATCATATAGTCCAACTCTTCTTCTGAAATTGATACAAAGCACTGGTCCTCTAACATCCAATGATTGTCAGTTAAGATGAGAAACGTGTGAGCATCGTGAACGATGTAGTTCGTTTGAGCAGAAAACTGACTGCCCTTACCTGAAACGATGTCTTGCTTGTAGGAAGACTCAGAGCCTGGCATTTAACTCCATTTCTGAAGCCAAACACACAGCATAGTTCCCATCCATGGATCACACTCTGCTTTAGAGCGAGAAGTACGCTCTTGCATTCTAGAGTCTCTAAGACAGCAGGAAACGTGAGTGTGCTGAGAACAAAAGAGCGGTGTAACCTACACATACGGACCATATCTAGTCCAACTCTTCTTCTGAAACTGATACAAAGCACTGGTCCTCTAACATCCAATGCTTGTCAGTTAAGATGAGAAACGTGTGAGCTTCGTGAACGATGTAGTTCGTTTGAGCAGAAAAGTGACTGCCCTTACCTGAAACGAAGTCTTGCATGTGGGAAGACTCAGAGCCTGGGATATAACTCCATTTCTGAATTGAAACACACAGCATAGTTCTCATCCATGGATCACACTCTGCTTTAGAGCAAGAAGCACACTCTTGCTTTCTAGAGTCTCTAAGGCAGCAGGAAACGTGAGTGTGCCCAGAACAAAAGAACGGTGTTTCCTACACATACAGACTATATGTAGTCCAAATCTTCTTCTGAAACTGATAGAATACACTGGTCCTCTAACATCCAATGCTTGTCAGTTAAGATGAGAAACGTGTGAGCTTTGTGAATGATGTAGATCCTTTGAACTGAAATGTGACTTCCCTTACCTGAAACGAAGTCTTGCTTGTAGTAAGACACAGAGCCTGGGATTTAAGTCCATTTCTGAAGGGAAACACACAACATAGTTCTCACCCATGGATCACACTCTGCTTTAGAGCAAGAAGCACACACTAGCTTTCTAGAATCTCTAATACAGCAGGAAATCTGAGTGTGCCCAGCACAAAAGAACGGTGTTTCCTATACATATGGACCATATGTAGTCCAACTCTGCTTCTGAAACTGATACAAAGCACTGACCCTCTAACATCCAATGCTTGTCATTTAAGATGAGAAACGTGTGAGCTTTGTGAACGATGTAGTTCCTTTGAGCAGAAAAGTGACTGCCCTTACCTTAAACGAAGTCTTGCTTGTCGGGAGACTCAGAGCCTGGGATTTAACTCCATTTCTGAAGTGAAACACACAGCAGGGTTCTCATCCATTGATCAAACTCTGTGTTAGAACAAGAAGCATACTCTTGCTTCCTAGAGTCTATAAGACAGCAAGAAACGTGAGTTTGCTGAAAACAAAAGAACAGTGTTTCCTACACATACGGACCATATCTAGTCCAACTCTGCTTCTGAAACTGATACAAAGCACTGGTCCTCTAACATCCAATGCTTGTCTGTTTAGATGAGAAACATGTGAGCTCTGTGAAAGACGTAGTTCGTTTGAGCTGAAAAGTGACTGCCCTTAACTGAAACGAAGTCTTGCTTGTAGGAAGACATAGAGCCTGGGATTTAACTATATTTATGAAGGGAAACACACAGCATAGTTTTCATCCATGGATCACACTCTGCTTTAGAGTGAGAAGCACGCTCTTGCTTTCTAAAGTCTCCAAGACAGCAGGAAACGTGAGTGTGCTGAGAACAAAAGAACGGTGTTTCCTGCACATACGGACCATATCTAGTCCAACTCTTCTTCTGAAACTGATACAAAGCACTGGTCCTCTAACATCCAATGCTTGTCAGTTAAGATGAGAAACATGTGAGCTTCACGAACTTTGTAGTTCGTTTGTGCATAAAAGTGACTGCCCTTACCTGAAACGAAGTCTTGCTTGTAGGAAGACTCAAAGCCTGGGATTTAACTCCATTTCTGAAGTGAAACACACAGCATAGTTCTCATCCATGGATCACACTCTGCTTTAGAGCAAGAAGCACACTCTTGCTTTCTAGAGTCTCTAAGACAGCAGGAAACGTGAGTGTGCCCAGAACAAAAGAACGGTGTTTCCTACACATACGGACTATATGTAGTACAAATCTTCTTCTGAAACTGATAGAATGCACTGGTCCTCTAACATTCAATGCTTGTCAGTTAAGATGAGAAACGTGTGAGCTTTGTGAATGATGTAGTTCCTTTGAACTGAAAAGTGACTGCCCTTACCTGAAACGAAGTCTTGCTTGTAGTAAGACACAGAGCCTGGGATTTAAGTCCATTTCTGAAGGGAAACACACAACATAGTTCTCATCCATGAATCACACTCTGCTTTAGAGCGAGAAGTGCGCTCTTGCTTTCTAGATTCTCTAAGACAGCAGGAAATCTGAGTGTGCCCAGGACAAAAGAACGTTGTTTCCTATACATATGGACCATATGTAGTCCAAATCTGCTTCTGAAACTGATACAAAGCACTGACACTCTAACATCCAATGGTTGTCAGTTAAGATGAGAAACGTGTGAGCATCGTGAACGATGTAGTTCGTTCGAGCAGAAAAGTGACTGCCCATACCTGAATTGAAGTCTTGCTTGTAGGAAGACTCAGAGCCTGGGATTTATCTCCATTTCTGAAGTAAAACACACAGCAGTGTAATCATGCATTGATCAAACTCTGCTTTAGAACAAGAAGCACGCTCTTGCTTTCTAGAGTCTCTAAGACAGCAGGAAACGTGAGTTTGCTGAGAACAAAAGAACGGTGTTTCCTACACATACAGACATTATATAGTCCAACTCTGCTTCTGAAACTGATACAAAGCACTGGTCCTCTAACATCCAATGCTTGTCTGTTAAGATGAGAAACGTGTGAGCTCAGTGAACGATGTAGTTCGTTTGAGCAGAAAAGTGACTGCTCTTACCTGAAACGAAGTCTTGCTTGTAGGAAGACTCAGAGCCTGGCATTTAACTCCATTTCTGAAGGGAAACACACAGCATAGTTCTCATCCATTGATCACACTCTGCTTTAGAGCAAGAAGCACGCTCTTGCTTTCTAGAGTCTCTAAGACAGCAGGAAACGTGAGTGTGCTGAGAACAAAAGAGCGGTGTAACCTACATATACGGACCATATCTAGTCCAACTCTTCTTCTGAAACTGATACAAAGCACTGGTCCTCTAACATCCAATGCTTGTCAGTTAAGATGAGAAACATGTGAGCTCCATGAAAGATGTAGTTCGTTTGAGCTGAACAGTGACTGCCCTTACCTGAAATTAACTCTTGCTTGAGGGAGACATAGAGCCTGGGATTTAACTACATTTATGAAGGGAAACACACAGCATAGTTTTCATCCATGGATCACACTCTGCTTTAGAGCGAGAAACACACTCTTGTTTTCTAGGGTCTCTAAGACAGCAGGAAATCTTAGTGTGCCCAGAACAAAAGAAGGGTGTTTCCTACACATATGGACCATATCTTGTCCAAATCTTCTTCTGAAACTGATACAATGCACTGGTCTTCTAACATCCAATGCTTGTCAGTTAAGATGAGAAACGTGTGAGCTCAGTGAACGATGTAGTTCGTTTGAGCAGAAAAGAGACTGCCCTTACCTGAAACGAAGTCTTGCTTGTAGGAAGACTCAGAGCCTGGGATTTAACTCCATTTCTGAAGGCCACCACACAGCATAGTTCTCATCCATGGATAACACTCTGCTTTAGAATGAGAAGTACGCTCTTGCTTTCTAGAGTCTCTAAGAAAGCAGGAAACGTGAGTGCGCTGAGAACAAAAGAACGGTGTTTCCTACACATACGGACCATATCTAGTCCAACTCTTCTTCTGAAACTGATACAAAGCACTGGTCCTCTAACATCCAATGCTTGTCAGTTAAGATGAGAAACGTGTGAGCTTCGTGAACGATGTTGTTCCTTTGAGCAGAAAAGTGACTGCCCTTACCTGAAACGAAGTCTTGCTTGTAGGGAGACACAGAGCATGGGATTTAACTCCATTTCTGACGTGAAACACACAGCATAGTCTCATCCATGGATCACACTCTGTTTTAGAGCAAGAAGCACGCTCTTGCTTTCTAGAGTCTCTAAGACAGCAGGTAACGTGAGTGTGCCCAGAACAAAAGATCGGTGTTTCCTACACATATGGACATTATGTAGTACAAATCTGCTTCTGAAACTGATACAAAGCACTGACCCTCGAACATCCAATGCTTGTCAGTTAAGATGAGAAACGTGTGAGCTTCATGAACAATGTAGTTCGTTTGAGCAGAAAACTGACTGCCCTTACCTGAAACGAAGTCTTGCTTGTAGGAAGACTCAGAGCCTGGGATTTAACTCCATTTCTGAAGTGAAACACACAGCAGGGTTCTCATCCATTGATCACACTCTGAGTTAGAACAAGAAGCATACTCTTGCTTCCTAGAGTCTCTAATACAGCAAGAAACGTGAGTTTGCTGAAAACAAAAGAACAGTGTTTCAACACATAAGACCCATATCTAGTCCAACTCTGCTTCTGAAATTGATACAAAGCACTGGTCCTCTAACATCCAATGCTTGTCAGTTAAGATGAGAAACGTGTGAGCTTTGTGAACGATGTTGTTCCTTTGAGCAGAAAAGTGACTGCCCTTACCTGAAACGAAGTCTTGCTTGTAGGGAGACACAGAGCATGGGATTTAACTCCATTTCTGAAGTGAAACACACAGCATAGTCTCATCCATGGATCACACTCTGTTTTAGAGCAAGAAGTACGCTCTTGCTTTCTAGAGTCTCTAAGTCAGCAGGAAACGTGAGTGTGCCCAGAACAAAAGATCGGTGTTTCCTACACATATGGACAATATGTAGTACAAATCTGCTTCTGAAACTGATACAAAGCACTGACCCTCTAACATCCAATGCTTGTCAGTTAAGATGAGAAACGTGTGAGCTTCATGAACAATGTAGTTCGTTTGAGCAGAAAACTGACTGCCGTTACCTGAAACAAAGTCTTGCTTGTAGGAAGACTCAGAGCCTGGGATTTAACTCCATTTCTGAAGTGAAACACACAGCAGGGTTCTCATCCATTGATCACACTCTTCGTTAGAACAAGAAGCATACTCTTGCTTCCTCGAGTCTCTAACACAGCAAGAAACGTGAGTTTGCTGAAAACAAAAGAACAGTGTTTCAACACATAAGGACCATATCTAGTCCAACTCTGCTTCTGAAACTGATACAAAGCACTGGTCCTCTAACATCCAATGCTTGTCTGTTTAGATGAGAAACATGTGAGCTCCGTGAAAGATGTAGTTCGTTTGAGCTGAAAAGTGACTGCCCTTACCTGAAACGAACTCTTGCTTGTAGGAAGACATAGAGCCTGGGATTTAACTACGTTTATGAAGGGAAACACACAGCATAGTTTTCATCCATGGATCACACTCTGCTTTAGAGCAAGAAGCACGCTCTTGCTTTCTAGAGTCTCAAAGACAGCAGGAAATCTGAGTGTGCCCAGAATAAAAGAAGGGTGTTTCCTACAAATATGGACCATATCTAGTCCAAATCTTCTTCTGAAACTGATACAATGCACTGGTCCTCTAACATCCAATGCTTGTCAGTTAAGATGAGAAACGTGTGAGCTCAGTGAAGGATGTAGTTCGTTTGAGCAGAAAAGAGACTGCCCTTACCTGAAACGAAGTCTTGCTTGTAGGAATTCTCAGATCCTGGGATTTAACTCCATTTCTGAAGGCCACCACACAGCATAGTTCTCATCCATGGATCACACTCTGCTTTAGAGCGAGAAGCACGCTCTTGCTTTCTAGAGTCTCTAAGAGAGCAGGAAACGTGAGTGTGCTGAGAACAAAAGAACGGTGTTTCCTACTCATATGGACCATATCTAGTCCAACTCTTCTTCTGAAACTGATACAAAGCACTGGTCCTCTAACATCCAATCCTTGTCAATTAAGATGAGAAACGTGTGAGGTTCGTGAACGATGTAGTTCGTTTGAGCAGAAAAGTGACTGCCCTTACCTGAATGGAAGTCTTCCTTGTAGGAAGACTCAGAGCCTGGGATTTAACTCCATTTCTGAAGTAAAACACACAGCAGTGTAATCATCCATTGATCACACTCTGCTTTAGAACAAGAAGCACGCTCTTGCTTTCTAGACTCTCAAAGACAGCAGGAAACGTGAGTGTGCTGAGAACAAAAGAACGGTGTCTCCTACACATAGGGACCATATCTAGTCCAACTCTGCTTCTGAAACAGATACAAAGCACTGGTCCTCTAACATCCAATGCTTGTCAGTTAAGAAGAGAAACGTGTGAGCTTCGTGAACGATGTAGTTCCTTTGAGCAGAAAAGTGACTGCCCTTACCTGAAACGAAGTCTTTCTTGTAGGAAGACTCAGAGCCTGGCATTTAACTCCATTTCTGAAGTGAAACACACAGCAGGGTTCTCATCCATTGATCACACTCTGCGTTAGAACAAGAAGCATACTCTTGCTTCCTAGAGTCTCTAAGACAGCAAGAAACGTGAGTTTGCTGAAAACAAAAGAACAGTGTTTCAACACATAAGGACCATATCTAGTCCAACTCTGCTTCTGAAACTGATACAAAGCACTGGTCCTCTAACATCCAATGCTTGTCTGTTTAGATGAGAAACATGTGAGCTCCGTGAAAGATGTACTTCGTTTGAGCTGAAAAGTGACTGCCCTTACCTGAAACGAAGTCTTGCTTGTAGGAAGACATAGAGCCTGGGATTTAACTACATTTATGAAGGGAAACACACAGCATAGTTTTCATCCATGGATCACACTCTGCTTTAGAGCGATAAGCACACTCTTGCTTTCTAGATTCTCTAAGACAGCAGGAAATCTGAGTGTGCCCAGAACAAAAGAAGGGTGTTTCCTACACATATGGACCATATCTAGTCCAAATCTTCTTCTGAAACTGATGCAAAGCACTGGTCCTCTAACATCCAATGCTTGTCTGTTAAGATGAGAACGTGTGAGCTCGGTGAAAGATGTAGTTCTTTTGAGCTGAAAAGTGACTGCCCTTACCTGAAACGAAGTCTTGCTTATAGGGATACTCAGAGCCTGGGAGTTAACTCCATTTCTGAAGGGAAACACACAGCATTGTTCTCATCCATTGATCACACTCTGCTTTAGAGCAAGAAGCACGCTCTTGCTTTCTAGACTCTCTAAGACAGCAGGTAACGTGAGTGTGCTGAGAACAAAAGAACGGTGTTTCCTACACATATGGACATTATATAGTCCAACTCTTCTTCTGAAATTGATACAAAGCACTGGTCCTCTAACATCCAATGATTGTCAGTTAAGATGAGAAACGTGTGAGCATCGTGAACGATGTAGTTCGTTTGAGCAGAAAACTGACTGCCCTTACCTGAAACGATGTCTTGCTTGTAGGAAGACTCAGAGCCTGGCATTTACCTCCATTTCTGAAGCCAAACACACAGCATAGTTCCCATCCATGGATCACACTCTGCTTTAGAGCGAGAAGTACGCTCTTGCATTCTAGAGTCTCTAAGACAGCAGGAAACGTGAGTGTGCTGAGAACAAAAGAGCGGTGTAACCTACACATACGGACCATATCTAGTCCAACTCTTCTTCTGAAACTGATACAAAGCACTGGTCCTCTAACATCCAATGCTTGTCAGTTAAGATGAGAAACATGTGAGCTCCGTGAAAGATGTAGTTCGTTTGAGCTGAAAAGTGACTGCCCTTACCTGAAACGAAGTCTTGCTTGTAGGGAGACTCAGAGCCTGGGATTTAACTCCATTTCTGAAGGGAAACACACAGCATAGTTCTCATCCATTGATCACACTCTGCTTTAGAGCAAGAAGCACGCTCTTGCTTTCTAGAGTCTCTAAGACAGCAGGAAATCTGAGTGTGCCCAGAACAAAGAAGGGTGTTTCCTACACATATGGACCATATCTAGTCCAAATCTTCTTCTGAAACTGATACAATGCACTGGTCTTCTAACATCCAATGCTTGTCAGTTAAGATGAGAAACATGTGAGCTCAGTGAACGATGTAGTTCGTTTGAGCAGAAAAGTGACTGCCCTTACCTGAAACGAAGTCTTGCTTGTAGGAAGACTCAGAGCCTGGGATTTAACTCCATTTCTGAAGGCCACCACACAGCATAGTTCTCATCCATGGATAACACTCTGCTTTAGAATGAGAAGTACTCTCTTGCTTTCTAGAGTCTCTAAGAAAGCAGGAAACGTGAGTGCGCTGAGAACAAAAGAACGGTGTTTCCTACACATACGGACCATATCTAGTCCAAGTCTTCTTCTGAAACTGATACAAAGCACTGGTCCTCTAACATCCAATGCTTGTCAGTTAAGAAGAGAAACGTGTGAGCTTCGTGAACGATGTAGTTCGTTTGAGCAGAAAAGTGACTGCCCTTACCTGAAACGAAGTCTTGCTTGTAGGAAGACTCAGAGCCTGGCATTTAACTCCATTTCTGAAGTGAAACACACAGCAGGGTTCTCATCCATTGATCACACTCTGCGTTAGAACAAGAAGCATACTCTTGCTTCCTAGAGTCTCTAAGACAGCAAGAAACATGAGTTTGCTGAAAACAAAAGAACAGTGTTTCAACACATAAGGACCATATCTAGTCCAACTCTGCTTCTGAAACTGATACAAAGCACTGGTCCTCTAACATCCAATGCTTGTCTGTTTAGATGAGAAACATGTGAGCTCCGTGAAAGATGTAGTTCTTTTGAGCTGAAAAGTGACTGCCCTTACCTGAAACGAAGTCTTGCTTGTAGGGAGACTCAGAGCCTGGGATTTAACTCCATTTCTGAAGGGAAACACACAGCATAGTTCTCATCCATGGATCACACTCTGCTTTAGAGCAAGAAGCACTCTCTTGCTTTCTAGAGTCTCTAAGACAGAAGGTAACGTGAGTGTGCTGAGAACAAAAGAACGGTGTTTCCTACACATATGTTCATTATATAGTCCAACTCTTCTTCTGAAATTGATACAAAGCACTGGTCCTCTAACATCCAATGATTGTCAGTTAAGATGAGAAACGTGTGAGCATCGTGAACGATGTAGTTCGTTTGAGCAGAAAACTGACTGCCCTTACCTGAAACGATGTCTTGCTTGTAGGAATACTCAGAGCCTGGCATTTAACTCCATTTCTGAAGCCAAACACACAGCATAGTTCCCATCCATGGATCACACTCTGCTTTAGAGCGAGAAGTACGCTCTTGCATTCTAGAGTCTCTAAGACAGCAGGAAACGTGAGTGTGCTGAGAACAAAAGAGCGGTGTAACCTACACATACGGACCATATCTAGTCCAACTCTTCTTCTGAAACTGATACAAAGCACTGGTCCTCTAACATCCAATGCTTGTCAGTTAAGATGAGAAACATGTGAGCTCCGTGAAAGATGTAGTTCGTTTGAGCTGAAAAGTGACTGCCCTTACCTGAAACGAACTCTTGCTTGTAGGAAGACATAGAGCCTGGGATTTAACTACATTTATAAAGGGAAATACACAGCATAGTTTTCATCCATGGATCACACTCTGCTTTAGAGCGAGAAGCACACTCTTGCTTTCTAGAGTCTCTAAGACACCAGGAAAGCTGAGTGTGCCCAGAACAAAAGAAGGGTGTTTCCTACACATATGGACCATATCTAGTCCAAATCTTCTTCTGAAACTGATACAATGCACTGGTCTTCTAACATCCAATGCTTGTCAGTTAAGATGAGAAACGTGTGAGCTCAGTGAACGATGTAGTTCGTTTGAGCAGAAAAGTGACTGCCCTTACCTGAAACGAAGTCTTGCTTGTAGGAAGACTCAGAGCCTGGGATTTAACTCCATTTCTGAAGGCCACCACACAGCATAGTTCTCATCCATGGATAACACTCTGCTTTAGAATGAGAAGTACTCTCTTGCTTTCTAGAGTCTCTAAGAAAGCAGGAAACGTGAGTGCGCTGAGAACAAAAGAACGGTGTTTCCTACACATACGGACCATATCTAGTCCAAGTCTTCTTCTGAAACTGATACAAAGCACTGGTCCTCTAACATCCAATGCTTGTCAGTTAAGAAGAGAAACGTGTGAGCTTCGTGAACGATGTAGTTCCTTTGAGCAGAAAAGTGACTGCCCTTACCTGAAACGAAGTCTTGCTTGTAGGAAGACTCAGAGCCTGGCATTTAACTCCATTTCTGAAGTGAAATACACAGCAGGGTTCTCATCCATTGATCACACTCTGCGTTAGAACAAGAAGCATACTCTTGCTTCCTAGAGTCTCTAAGACAGCAAGAAACGTGAGTTTGCTGAAAACAAAAGAACAGTGTTTCAACACATAAGGACCATATCTAGTCCAACTCTGCTTCTGAAACTGATACAAAGCACTGGTCCTCTAACATCCAATGCTTGTCTGTTTAGATGAGAAACATGTGAGCTCCGTGAAAGATGTAGTTCGTTTGAGCTGAAAAGTGACTGCCCTTACCTGAAACGAAGTCTTGCTTGTACGAAGACATAGAGCCTGGGATTTAACTACATTTATGAAGGGAAACACAGAGCATAGTTTTCATCCATGGATCACACTCTGCTTTAGAGCGAGAAGCACACTCTTGCTTTCTAGATTCTCTAAGACAGCAGGAAATCTGAGTGTGCCCAGAACAAAAGAAGGGTGTTTCCTACACATATGGACCATATCTAGTCCAAATCTTCTTCTGAAACTGATACAATGCACTGGTCCTCTAACATCCAATGCTTGTCAGTTAAGATGAGAAACGTGTGAGCTCAGTGAATGATGTAGTTTGTTTGAGCAGAAAAGTGACTGCCCTTACCTGAAACGAAGTCTTGCTTGTAGCAATACATAGAGCCTGGGATTTAACTACTTTTCTGAAGGGAAACACAAAGCATAGTTTTCATCCATGGATCACACTCTGCTTTAGAGCGAGAAGCACACTCTTGCTTTCTAGAGTCTCTAAGACAGCAGGAAATCTGAGTGTGCCCAGAACAAAAGAAGGGTGTTTCCTACACATATGGACCATATCTAGTCCAAATCTTCTTCGGAAACTGATGCAAAGCACTGGTCCTCTAACATCCAATGCTTGTCTGTTAAGATGAGAACGTGTGAGCTCGGTGAAAGATGTAGTTCTTTTGAGCTGAAAAGTGACTGCCCTTACCTGAAACGAAGTCTTGCTTGTAGGGAGACTCAGAGCCTGGGATTTAACTCCATTTCTGAAGGGAAACACACAGCATAGTTCTCATCCATTGATCACACTCTGCTTTAGAGCAAGAAGCACGCTCTTGCTTTCTAGAGTCTCTAAGACAGCAGGTAACGTGAGTGTGCTGAGAACAAAAGAACGGTGTTTCCTACACATATGGACATTATATAGTCCAACTCTTCTTCTGAAATTGATACAAAGCACTGGTCCTCTAACATCCAACGATTGTCAGTTAAGATGAGAAACGTGTGAGCATCGTGAACGATGTAGTTCGTTTGAGCAGAAAAGTGACTGCCCTTACCTGAAAGGATGTCTTGCTTGTAGGAAGACTCAGAGCCTGGCATTTAACTCCATTTCTGAAGCCAAACACACAGCATAGTTCCCATCCATGGATCACACTCTGCTTTAGAGCGAGAAGTACGCTCTTGCATTCTAGAGTCTCTAAGACAGCAGGAAACGTGAGTGTGCTGAGAACAAAAGAGCGGTGTAACCTACACATACGGACCATATCTAGTCCAACTCTTCTTCTGAAACTGATACAAAGCACTGGTCCTCTAACATCCAATGCTTGTCAGTTTAGATGAGAAACATGTGAGCTCCGTGAAAGATGTAGTTCGTTTGAGCTGAAAAGTGACTGCCCTTACCTGAAACGAACTCTTGCTTGTAGGAAGACATAGAGCCTGGGATTTAACTACATTTATAAAGGGAAATACACAGCATAGTTTTCATCCATGGATCACACTCTGCTTTAGAGCGAGAAGCACACTCTTGCTTTCTAGAGTCTCTAAGACAGCAGGAAATCTGAGTGTGCCCAGAACAAAAGAAGGGTGTTTCCTACACATATGGACCATATCTAGTCCAAATCTTCTTCTGAAACTGATACAATGCACTGGTCTTCTAACATCCAATGCTTGTCAGTTAAGATGAGAAACGTGTGAGCTCAGTGAACGATGTAGTTCGTTTGAGCAGAAAAGTGACTGCCCTTACCTGAAACGAAGTCTTGCTTGTAGGAAGACTCAGAGCCTGGGATTTAACTCCATTTCTGATGGCCACCACACAGCATAGTTCTCATCCATGGATAACACTCTGCTTTAGAATGAGAAGTACTCTCTTGCTTTCTAGAGTCTCTAAGAAAGCAGGAAACGTGAGTGCGCTGAGAACAAAAGAACGGTGTTTCCTACACATACGGACCATATCTAGTCCAAGTCTTCTTCTGAAACTGATACAAAGCACTGGTCCTCTAACATCCAATGCTTGTCAGTTAAGAAGAGAAACGTGTGAGCTTCGTGAACGATGTAGTTCGTTTGAGCAGAAAAGTGACTGCCCTTACCTGAAACGAAGTCTTGCTTGTAGGAAGACTCAGAGCCTGGCATTTAACTCCATTTCTGAAGTGAAACACACAGCAGGGTTCTCATCCATTGATCACACTGTGCGTTAGAACAAGAAGCATACTCTTGCTTCCTAGAGTCTCTAAGACAGCAAGAAACGTGAGTTTGCTGAAAACAAAAGAACAGTGTTTCAACACATAAGGACCATATCTAGTCCAACTCTGCTTCTGAAACTGATACAAAGCACTGGTCCTCTAACATCCAATGCTTGTCTGTTTAGATTAGAAACATGTGAGCTCAGTGAATGATGCAGTTTGTTTGAGCAGAAAAGTGACTGCCCTTACCTGAAACGAAGTCTTGCTTGTAAGAATACATAGAGCCTGGGATTTAACTACTTTTCTGAAGGGAAACACAAAGCATAGTTTTCATCCATGGATCACACTCTGCTTTAGAGCGAGAAGCACACTCTTGCTTTCTAGAGTCTCTAAGACAGCAGGAAATCTGAGTGTGCCCAGAACAAAAGAAGGGTGTTTCCTACACATATGGACCATATCTAGTCCAAATCTTCTTCTGAAACTGATGCAAAGCACTGGTCCTCTAACATCCAATGCTTGTCTGTTAAGATGAGAACGTGTGAGCTCGGTGAAAGATGTAGTTCTTTTGAGCTGAAAAGTGACTGCCCTTACCTGAAACGAAGTCTTGCTTGTAGGGAGACTCAGAGCCTGGGATTTAACTCCATTTCTGAAGGGAAACACACAGCATAGTTCTCATCCATTGATCACACTCTGCTTTAGAGCAAGAAGCACGCTCTTGCATTCTAGAGTCTCTAAGACAGCAGGAAACGTGAGTGTGCTGAGAACAAAAGAGCGGTGTAACCTACACATACGGACCATATCTAGTCCAACTCTTCTTCTGAAACTGATACAAAGCACTGGTCCTCTAACATCCAATGCTTGTCAGTTAAGATGAGAAACATGTGAGCTCCGTGAAAGATGTAGTTCGTTTGAGCTTAAAAGTGACTGCCCTTACCTGAAACGAAGTCTTGCTTGTAGGGAGACTCAGAGCCTGGGATTTAACTCCATTTCTGAAGGGAAACACACAGCATAGTTCTCATCCATTGATCACACTCTGCTTTAGAGCAAGAAGCATGCTCTTGCTTTCTAGAGTCTCTAAGACAGCAGGTAACGTGAGTGTGCTGAGAACAAAAGAACGGTGTTTCCTACACATATGGACATTATATAGTCCAACTCTTCTTCTGAAATTGATACAAAGCACTGGTCCTCTAACATCCAATGATTGTCAGTTAAGATGAGAAACGTGTGAGCATCGTGAACGATGTAGTACGTTTGAGCAGAAAACTGACTGCCCTTACCTGAAACGATGTCTTGCTTGTAGGAAGACTCAGAGCCTGGCATTTAACTCCATTTCTGAAGCCAAACACACAGCATAGTTCCCATCCATGGATCACACTCTGCTTTAGAGCGAGAAGTACGCTCTTGCATTCTAGAGTCTCTAAGACAGCAGGAAACGTGAGTGTGCTGAGAACAAAAGAGCGGTGTAACCTACACATACGGACCATATCTAGTCCAACTCTTCTTCTGAAACTGATACAAAGCACTGGTCCTCTAACATCCAATGCTTGTCAGTTAAGATGAGAAACATGTGAGCTCCGTGAAAGATGTAGTTCGTTTGAGCTGAAAAGTTACTGCCCTTACCTGAAACGAACTCTTGCTTGTAGGAAGACATAGAGCCTGGGATTTAACTACATTTATAAAGGGAAATACACAGCATAGTTTTCATCCATGGATCACACTCTGCTTTAGAGCGAGAAGCACACTCTTGCTTTCTAGAGTCTCTAAGACAGCAGGAAATCTGAGTGTGCCCAGAAAAAAAAGAAGGGTGTTTCCTACACATATGGACCATATCTAGTCCAAATCTTCTTCTGAAACTGATACAATGCACTGGTCTTCTAACATCCAATGCTTGTCAGTTAAGATGAGAAACGTGTGAGCTCAGTGAACGATGTAGTTCGTTTGAGCAGAAAAGTGACTGCCCTTACCTGAAACGAAGTCTTGCTTGTAGGAAGACATAGAGACTGGGATTTAACTACATTTATGAAGGGAAACACAGAGCATAGTTTTCATCCATGGATCACACTCTGCTTTAGAGCCAGAAGCACACTCTTGCTTTCTAGATTCTCTAAGACACCAGGAAATCTGAGTGTGCCCAGAACAAAAGAAGGGTGTTTCCTACACATATGGACCATATCTAGTCCAAATCTTCTTCTGAAACTGATACAATGCACTGGTCCTCTAACATCCAATGCTTGTCAGTTAAGATGAGAAACGTGTGAGCTCAGTGAATGAGGTAGTTTGTTTGAGCAGAAAAGTGACTGCCCTTACCTGAAAAGAAGTCTTGCTTGTAGGAATACATAGAGCCTGGGATGTAACTCCATTTCTGAAGGGAAACACAAAGCATAGTTTTCATCCATGGATCACACTCTGCTTTAGAGCGAGAAGCACACTCTTGCTTTCTAGAGTCTCTAAGACAGCAGGAAATCTGAGTGTGCCCAGAAAAAAAGAAGGGTGTTTCCTACACATATGGACCATATCTAGTCCAAATCTTCTTCTGAAACTGATGCAAAGCACTGGTCCTCTAACATCCAATGCTTGTCTGTTAAGATGAGAACGTGTGAGCTCGGTGAAAGATGTAGTTCTTTTGAGCTGAAAAGTGACTGCCCTTACCTGAAACGAAGTCTTGCTTGTAGGGAGACTCAGAGCCTGGGATTTAACTCCATTTCTGAAGGGAAACACACAGCATAGTTCTCATCCATTGATCACACTCTGCTTTAGAGCAAGAAGCACGCTCTTGCTTTCTAGAGTCTCTAAGACAGCAGGTAACGTGAGTGTGCTGAGAACAAAAGAACGGTGTTTCCTACACATAGGGACCATATCTAGTCCAAATCTTCTTCTGAAACTGATACAATGCACTGGTCTTCTAACATCCAATGCTTGTCAGTTAAGATGAGAAACGTGTGAGCTCAGTGAACGATGTAGTTCGTTTGAGCAGAAAAGTGACTGCCCTTACCTGAAACGAAGTCTTGCTTGTAGGAAGACTCAGAGCCTGGGATTTAACTCCATTTCTGAAGGCCACCACACAGCATAGTTCTCATCCATGGATAACACTCTGCTTTAGAATGAGAAGTACTCTCTTGCTTTCTAGAGTCTCTAAGAAAGCAGGAAACGTGAGTGCGCTGAGAACAAAAGAACGGTGTTTCCTACACATACGGACCATATCTAGTCCAAGTCTTCTTCTGAAACTGATACAAAGCACTGGTCCTCTAACATCCAATGCTTGTCAGTTAAGAAGAGAAACGTGTGAGCTTCGTGAACGATGTAGTTCGTTTGAGCAGAAAAGTGACTGCCCTTACCTGAAACGAAGTCTTGCTTGTAGGAAGACTCAGAGCCTGGCATTTAACTCCATTTCTGAAGTGAAACGCACAGCATAGTTCTCATCCATTGATCACACTCTGCTTTAGAGCAAGAAGCACGCTCTTGCTTTCTAGAGTCTCTAAGACAGCAGGTAACGTGAGTGTGCTGAGAACAAAAGAACGGTGTTTCCCACACATATGGACATTATATAGTCCAACTCTTCTTCTGAAATTGATACAAAGCACTGGTCCTCTAACATCCAATGATTGTCAGTTAAGATGAGAAACGTGTGAGCATCGTGAACGATGTAGTTCGTTTGAGCAGAAAACTGACTGCCCTTACCTGAAACGATGTCTTGCTTGTAGGAAGACTCAGAGCCTGGCATTTAACTCCATTTCTGAAGCCAAACACACAGCATAGTTCCCATCCATGGATCACACTCTACTTTAGAGCGAGAAGTACGCTCTTGCATTCTAGAGTCTCTAAGACAGCAGGAAACGTGAGTGTGCTGAGAACAAAAGAGCGGTGTAACCTACACATACGGACCATATCTAGTCCAAGTATCATTCTTCTGAAACTGATACAAAGCACTGGTCCTCTAACATCCAATGCTTGTCAGTTAAGAAGAGAAACGTGTGAGCTTCGTGAACGATGTTGTTCGTTTGAGCTGAAAAGTGACTGCCCTTACCTGAAACGAAGTCTTGCTTGTAGGGAGACTCAGAGCCTGGGATTTAACTCCATTTCTGAAGGGAAACACACAGCATAGTTCTCATCCATTGATCATACTCTGCTTTAGAGCAAGAAGCACGCTCTTGCTTTCTAGAGTCTCTAAGACAGCAGGTAACGTGAGTGTGCTGAGAACAAAAGAACGGTGTTTCCTACACATATGGACATTATATAGTCCAACTCTTCTTCTGAAATTGATACAAAGTACTGGTCCTCTAACATCCAATGATTGTCAGTTAAGATGAGAAACGTGTGAGCATCGTGAACGATGTAGTTCGTTTGAGCAGAAAACTGACTGCCCTTACCTGAAACGATGTCTTGCTTGTAGGAAGACTCAGAGCCTGGCATTTAACTCCATTTCTGAATTGAAACACACAGCATAGTTCTCATCCATGGATCACACTCTGCTTTAGAGCAAGAAGCACACTCTTGCTTTCTAGAGTCTCTAAGACAGCAGGAAACGTGAGTGTGCCCAGAACAAAAGAACGGTGTTTCCTACACATACGGACTATATGTAGTCCAAATCTTCTTCTGAAACTGATAGAATACACTGGTCCTCTAACATCCAATGCTTGTCAGTTAAGATGAGAAACGTGTGAGCTTTGTGAATGATGTAGTTCCTTTGAACTGAAATTTGACTTCCCTTACCTGAAACGAAGTCTTGCTTGTAGTAAGACACAGAGCCCGGGATTTAAGTCCATTTCTGAAGGGAAACACACAACATAGTTCTCATCCATGGATCACACTCTGCTTTAGAGCAAGAAGCACGCTCTTGCTTTCTAGAGTCTCTAAGGCAGCAGGAAACGTGAGTGTGCCCAGAACAAAAGATCGGTGTTTCCTACACATATGGACATTATGTAGTACAAATCTGCTTCTGAAACTGATACAAAGCACTGACCCTCTAACATCCAATGCTTGTCAGTTAAGATGAGAAACGTGTGAGCTTCATGAACAATGTAGTTCGTTTGAGCAGAAAACTGACTGCCCTTACCTGAAACGAAGTCTTGCTTGTAGGAAGACTCAGAGCCTGGGATTTAACTCCATTTCTGAAGTGAAACACACAGCAGGGTTCTCATCCATTGATCACACTCTGCGTTAGAACAAGAAGCATACTCTTGCTTCCTAGAGTCTCTAAGACAGCAAGAAACGTGAGTTTGCTGAAAACAAAAGAACAGTGTTTCAACACATAAGGACCATATCTAGTCCAACTCTGCTTCTGAAACTGATACAAAGCACTGGTCCTCTAACATCCAATGCTTGTCAGTTAAGATGAGAAACGTGTGAGCTTCGTGAACGATGTTGTTCCTTTGAGCAGAAAAGTGACTGCCCTTACCTGAAACGAAGTCTTGCTTGTAGGGAGACACAGAGCATGGGATTTAACTCCATTTCTGAAGTGAAACACACAGCATAGTCTCATCCATGGATCACACTCTGCTTTAGAGCAAGAAGCACGCTCTTGCTTTCTAGAGTCTCAAAGACAGCAGGAAATCTGAGTGTGTCCAGAATAAAAGAAGGGTGTTTCCTACACATAGGGACCATATCTAGTCCAAATCTTCTTCTGAAACTGATACCATGCACTGGTCCTCTAACATCCAATGCTTGTCAGTTAAGATGAGAAACGTGTGAGCTCAGTGAACGATGTAGTTCGTTTGAGCAGAAAAGAGACTGCCCTTACCTGAAACGAAGTCTTGCTTGTAGGAAGACTCAGAGCCTGGGATTTAACTCCATTTCTGAAGGCCACCACACAGCATAGTTCTCATCCATGGATCACACTCTGCTTTAGAGCGAGAAGCACGCTCTTGCTTTCTAGAGTCTCTAAGAGAGCAGGAAACGTGAGTGTGCTGAGAACAAAAGAACGGTGTTTCCTACTCATACGGACCATATCTAGTCCAAGTCTTCTTCTGAAACGGATACAAAGCACTGGTCCTCTAACATCCAATGCTTGTCAGTTAAGAAGAGAAACGTGTGAGCTTCGTGAACGATGTAGTTCGTTTGAGCAGAAAAGTGACTGCCCTTACCTGAAACGAAGTCTTGCTTGTAGGAAGACTCAGAGCCTGGCATTTAACTCCATTTCTGAAGTGAAACACACAGCAGGGTTCGCATCCATTGATCACACTCTGTGTTAGAACAAGAAGCATACTCTTGCTTCCTAGACTCTCTAAGACAGCAAGAAACGTGAGTTTGCTGAAAACAAAAGAACAGTGTTTCAACACATAAGGACCATATCTAGTCCAACTCTGCTTCTGAAACTGATACAAAGCACTGGTCCTCTAACATCCAATGCTTGTCTGTTTAGATGAGAAACGTGTGAGCTCAGTGAACGATGTAGTTCGTTTGAGCAGAAAAGTGACTGCCCTTACCTGAAACGAAGTCTTGCTTGTAGGAAGACTCAGAGCCTGGGATTTAACTCCATTTCTGAAGGCCACCACACAGCATAGTTCTCATCCATGGATAACACTCTGCTTTAGAATGAGAAGTACTCTCTTGCTTTCTAGATTCTCTAAGAAAGCAGGAAACGTGAGTGCGCTGAGAACAAAAGAACGGTGTTTCCTACACATACGGACCATATCTAGTCCAAGTCTTCTTCTGAAACTGATACAAAGCACTGGTCCTCTAACATCCAATGCTTGTCAGTTAAGAAGAGAAACGTGTGAGCTTCGTGAACGATGTAGTTCGTTTGAGCAGAAAAGTGACTGCCCTTACCTGAAACGAAGTCTTGCTTGTAGGAAGACTCAGAGCCTGGCATTTAACTCCATTTCTGAAGTGAAACACACAGCAGGGTTCGCATCCATTGATCACACTCTGTGTTAGAACAAGAAGCATACTCTTGCTTCCTAGAGTCTCTAAGACAGCAAGAAACGTGAGTTTGCTGAAAACAAAAGAACAGTGTTTCAACACATAAGGACCATATCTAGTCCAACTCTGCTTCTGAAACTGATACAAAGCACTGGTCCTCTAACATCCAATGCTTGTCTGTTTAGATGAGAAACATGTGAGCTCCGTGAAAGATGTAGTTCGTTTGAGCTGAAAAGTGACTGCCCTTACCTGAAACGAAATCTTGCTTGTAGGAAGACATAGAGCCTGGGATTTAACTACATTTATGAAGGGAAACACACAGCATAGTTTTCATCCATGGATCACACTCTGCTTTAGAGCGAGAAGCACACTCTTGCTTTCTAGAGTCTCTAAGACAGCAGGAAATCTGAGTGTGTCCAGAACAAAAGAAGGGTGTTTCCTACACATATGGACCATATCTAGTCCAAATCTTCTTCTGAAACTGATACAATGCACTGGTCCTCTAATATCCAATGCTTGTCAGTTAAGATGAGAAACGTGTGAGCTCAGTGAATGATGTAGTTTGTTTGAGCAGAAAAGTGACTGCCCTTACCTGAAACGAAGTCTTGCTTGTAGGAATACATAGAGCCTGGGATTTAACTACTTTTCTGAAGGGAAACACAAAGCATAGTTTTCATCCATGGATCACACTCTGCTTTAGAGCGAGAAGCACACTCTTGCTTTCTAGAGTCTCTAAGACAGCAGGAAATCTGAGTGTGCCCAGAACAAAAGAAGGGTGTTTCCTACACATATGGACCATATCTAGTCCAAATCTTCTTCTGAAACTGATGCAAAGCACTGGTCCTCTAACATCCAATACTTGTCTGTTAAGATGAGAACGTGTGAGCTCGGTGAAAGATGTAGTTCTTTTGAGCTGAAAAGTGACTGCCCTTACCTGAAACGAAGTCTTGCTTGTAGGGAGACTCAGAGCCTGGAATTTAACTCCATTTCTGAAGGGAAACACACAGCATAGTTCTCATCCATTGATCACACTCTGCTTTAGAGCAAGAAGCACGCTCTTGCTTTCTAGAGTCTCTAAGACAGCAGGTAACGTGAGTGTGCTGAGAACAAAAGAACGGTGTTTCCTACACATATGGACATTATATAGTCCAACTCTTCTTCTGAAATTGATACAAAGCACTGGTCCTCTAACATCCAATGATTGTCAGTTAAGATGAGAAACGTGTGAGCATCGTGAACGATGTAGTTCGTTTGAGCAGAAAACTGACTGCCCTTACCTGAAACGATGTCTTGCTTGTAGGAAGACTCAGAGCCTGGCATTTAACTCCATTTCTATAGCCAAACACACAGCATAGTTCCCATCCATGGATCACACTCTGCTTTAGAGCGAGAAGTACGCTCTTGCATTCTAGAGTCTCTAAGACAGCAGGAAACGTGAGTGTGCTGAGAACAAAAGAGCGGTGTAACCTACACATACGGACCATATTTAGTCCAACTCTTCTTCTGAAACTGATACAAAGCACTGGTCCTCTAACATCCAATGCTTGTCAGTTAAGATGAGAAACATGTGAGCTCCGTGAAAGATGTAGTTCGTTTGAGCTGAAAAGTGACTGCCCTTACCTGAAACGAACTCTTGCTTGTAGGAAGACATAGAGCCTGGGATTTAACTACATTTATAAAGGGAAATACACAGCATAGTTTTCATCCATGGATCACACTCTGCTTTAGAGCGAGAAGCACACTCTTGCTTTCTAGAGTCTCTAAGACAGCAGGAAATCTGAGTGTGCCCAGAACAAAAGAAGGGTGTTTCCTACACATAGGGACCATATCTAGTCCAACTCTGCTTCTGAAACAGATACAAAGCACTGGTCCTCTAACATCCAATGCTTGTCAGTTAAGATGAGAAACGTGTGAGCTTCGTGAACGATGTTGTTCCTTTGAGCAGAAAAGTGACTGCCCTTACCTGAAACGAAGTCTTGCTTGTAGGGAGACACAGAGCATGGGATTTAACTCCATTTCTGAAGTGAAACACACAGCATAGTCTCATCCATGGATCACACTCTGTTTTAGAGCAAGAAGCACGCTCTTGCTTTCTAGAATCTCTAAGGCAGCAGGAAACGTGAGTGTGCCCAGAACAAAAGATCGGTGTTTCCTACACATATGGACATTATGTAGTACAAATCTGCTTCTGAAACTGATACAAAGCACTGACCCTCTAACATCCAATGCTTGTCAGTTAAGATGAGAAACGTGTGAGCTTCATGAACAATGTAGTTCGTTTGAGCAGAAAACTGACTGCCCTTACCTGAAACGAAGTCTTGCTTGTAGGAAGACTCAGAGCCTGGGATTTAACTCCATTTCTGAAGTGAAACACACAGCAGGGTTCTCATCCATTGATCACACTCTGCGTTAGAACAAGAAGCATACTCTTGCTTCCTAGAGTCTCTAAGACAGCAAGAAACGTGAGTTTGCTGAAAACAAAAGAACAGTGTTTCAACACATAAGGACCATATCTAGTCCAACTCTGCTTCTGAAACTGATACAAAGCACTGGTCCTCTAACATCCAATGCTTGTCAGTTAAGATGAGAAACGTGTGAGCTTCGTGAACAATGTTGTTCCTTTGAGCAGAAAAGTGACTGCCCTTACCTGAAACGAAGTCTTGCTTGTAGGGAGACACAGAGCATGGGATTTAACTCCATTTCTGAAGTGAAACACACAGCATAGTCTCATCCATGGATCACACTCTGCTTTAGAGCAAGAAGCACGCTCGTGCTTTCTAGAGTCTCAAAGACAGCAGGAAATCTGAGTGTGCCCAGAATAAAAGAAGGGTGTTTCCTACACATATGGACCATATCTAGTCCAAATCTTCTTCTGAAACTGGTACAATGCACTGGTCCTCTAACATCCAATGCTTGTCAGTTATGATGAGAAACGTGTGAGCTCAGTGAACGATGTAGTTCGTTTGAGCAGAAAAGAGACTGCCCTTACCTGAAACGAAGTCTTGCTTCTAGGAAGACTCAGAGCCTGGGATTTAACTCCATTTCTGAAGGCCACCACACAGCATAGTTCTCATCCATGGATCACACTCTGCTTTAGAGCGAGAAGCACGCTCTTGCTTTCTAGAGTCTCTAAGAGAGCAGGAAACGTGAGTGTGCTGAGAACAAAAGAACGGTGTTTCCTACTCGTACGGACCATATCTAGTCCAAATCATCTTCTGAAACTGATGCAAAGCACTGGTCCTCTAACATCCAATGCTTGTCAGTTAAGATGAGAAACGTGTGAGCTTCGTGAACGATGTTGTTCCTTTGAGCAGAAAACTGACTGCCCTTACCTGAAACGAAGTCTTGCTTGTAGGAAGACTCAGAGACTGGGATTTAACTCCATTTCTGAAGTGAAACACACAGCAGGGTTCTCATCCATTGATCACACTCTGTGTTAGAATAAGAAGCATACTCTTGCTTCCTAGAGTCTCTAAGACAGCAAGAAAAGTGACTTTGCTGAAAACAAAAGAACAGTGTTTCCTACCCATACGGACCATATCTAGTCCAACTCTGCTTCTGAAACTGATACAAAGCACTGGTCCTCTAACATCCAATGCTTGTCTGTTTAGATGAGAAACGTGTGAGCTCAGTGAACGATGTAGTTCGTTTGAGCAGAAAAGTGACTGCCCTTACCTGAAACGAAGTCTTGCTTGTAGGAAGACTCAGAGCCTGGGATTTAACTCCATTTCTGAAGGCCACCACACAGCATAGTTCTCATCCATGGATAACACTCTGCTTTAGAATGAGAAGTACTCTCTGGCTTTCTAGAGTCTCTAAGAAAGCAGGAAACGTGAGTGCGCTGAGAACAAAAGAACGGTGTTTCCTACACATACGGACCATATCTAGTCCAAGTCTTCTTCTGAAACTGATACAAAGCACTGGTCCTCTAACATCCAATGCTTGTCAGTTAAGAAGAGAAACGTGTGAGCTTCGTGAACGATGTAGTTCTTTTGAGCAGAAAAGTGACTGCCCTTACCTGAAACGAAGTCTTGCTTGTAGGAAGACTCAGAGCCTGGCATTTAACTCCATTTCTGAAGTGAAACACACAGCAGGGTTCTCATCCATTGATCACACTCTGTGTTAGAACAAGAAGCATACTCTTGCTTCCTAGAGTCTATAAGACAGCAAGAAACGTGAGTTTGCTGAAAACAAAAGAACAGTGTTTCAACACATAAGGACCATATCTAGTCCAACTCTGCTTCTGAAACTGATACAAAGCACTGGTCCTCTAACATCCAATGCTTGTCTGTTTAGATGAGAAACATGTGAGCTCCGTGAAAGATGTAGTTCGTTTGAGCTGAAAAGTGACTGCCCTTACCTGAAACGAAGTCTTGCTTGTAGGAAGACATAGAGCCTGGGATTTAACTACATTTATGAAGGGAAACACACAGCATAGTTTTCATCCATGGATCACACTCTGCTTTAGAGCGAGAAGCACACTCTTGCTTTCTAGAGTCTCTAAGACAGCAGGAAATCTGAGTGTGTCCAGAACAAAAGAAGGGTGTTTCCTACACATATGGACCATATCTAGTCCAAATCTTCTTCTGAAACTGATACAATGCACTGGTCCTCTAACATCCAATGCTTGTCAGTTAAGATGAGAAACGTGTGAGCTCAGTGAATGATGTAGTTTGTTTGAGCAGAAAAGTGACTGCCCTTACCTGAAACGAAGTCTTGCTTGTAGGAATACATAGAGCCTGGGATTTAACTACTTTTCTGAAGGGAAACACAAAGCATAGTTTTCATCCATGGATCACACTCTGCTTTAGAGCGAGAAGCACACTCTTGCTTTCTAGAGTCTCTAAGACAGCAGGAAATCTGAGTGTGCCCAGAACAAAAGAAGGGTGTTTCCTACACATATGGACCATATCTAGTCCAAATCTTCTTCTGAAACTGATGCAAAGCACTGGTCCTCTAACATCCAATGCTTGTCTGTTAAGATGAGAACGTGTGAGCTCGGTGAAAGATGTAGTTCTTTTGAGCTGAAAAGTGACTGCCCTTACCTGAAACGAAGTCTTGCTTGTAGGGAGACTCAGAGCCTGGAATTTAACTCCATTTCTGAAGGGAAACACACAGCATAGTTCTCATCCATTGATCACACTCTGCTTTAGAGCAAGAAGCACGCTCTTGCTTTCTAGAGTCTCTAAGACAGCAGGTAACGTGAGTGTGCTGAGAACAAAAGAACGGTGTTTCCTACACATATGGACATTATATAGTCCAACTCTTCTTCTGAAATTGATACAAAGCACTGGTCCTCTAACATCCAATGTTTGTCAGTTAAGATGAGAAACGTGTGAGCATCGTGAACGATGTAGTTCGTTTGAGCAGAAAACTGACTGCCCTTACCTGAAACGATGTCTTGCTTGTAGGAAGACTCAGAGCCTGGCATTTAACTCCATTTCTATAGCCAAACACACAGCATAGTTCCCATCCATGGATCACACTCTGCTTTAGAGCGAGAAGTACGCTCTTGCATTCTAGAGTCTCTAAGACAGCAGGAAACGTGAGTGTGCTGAGAACAAAAGAGCGGTGTAACCTACACATACGGACCATATCTAGTCCAACTCTTCTTCTGAAACTGATACAAAGCACTGGTCCTCTAACATCCAATGCTTGTCAGTTAAGAAGAGAAACATGTGAGCTCCGTGAAAGATGTAGTTCGTTTGAGCTGAAAAGTGACTGCCCTTACCTGAAACGAACTCTTGCTTGTAGGAAGACATAGAGCCTGGGATTTAACTACATTTATAAAGGGAAATACACAGCATAGTTTTCATCCATGGATCACACTCTGCTTTAGAGCGAGAAGCACACTCTTGCTTTCTAGAGTCTCTAAGACAGCAGGAAATCTGAGTGTGCCCAGAACAAAAGAAGGGTGTTTCCTACACATATGGACCATATCTAGTCCAAATCTTCTTCTGAAACTGATACAATGCACTGGTCTTCTAACATCCAATGCTTGTCAGTTAAGATGAGAAACGTGTGAGCTCAGTGAACGATGTAGTTCGTTTGAGCAGAAAAGTGA
This sequence comes from Onychomys leucogaster, assembly GCA_949786385.1. Classification (NCBI taxonomy): domain Eukaryota; kingdom Metazoa; phylum Chordata; class Mammalia; order Rodentia; family Cricetidae; genus Onychomys; species Onychomys leucogaster. Next base: position 3,955,679 of record CATKUP010000008.1, read on the forward strand.
CTGCCCTTACCTGAAACGAAGTCTTGCTTGTAGGAAGACTCAGAGCCTGGGATTTAACTCCATTTCTGAAGGCCACCACACAGCATAGTTCTCATCCATGGATAACACTCTGCTTTAGAATGAGAAGTACTCTCTTGCTTTCTAGAGTCTCTAAGAAAGCAGGAAACGTGAGTGTGCTGAGAACAAAAGAACGGTGTTTCCTACACATAGGGACCATATCTAGTCCAACTCTGCTTCTGAAACAGATACAAAGCACTGGTCCTCTAACATCCAATGCTTGTCAGTTAAGATGAGAAACGTGTGAGCTTCGTGAACGATGTTGTTCCTTTGAGCAGAAAAGTGACTGCCCTTACCTGAAACGAAGTCTTGCTTGTAGGGAGACACAGAGCATGGGATTTAACTCCATTTCTGAAGTGAAACACACAGCATAGTCTCATCCATGGATCACACTCTGTTTTAGAGCAAGAAGCACGCTCTTGCTTTCTAGAGTCTCTAAGGCAGCAGGAAACGTGAGTGTGCCCAGAACAAAAGATTGGTGTTCCTACACATATGGACATTATGTAGTACAAATCTGCTTCTGAAACTGATACAAAGCACTGACCCTCTAACATCCAATGCTTGTCAGTTAAGATGAGAAACGTGTGAGCTTCATAAACAATGTAGTTCGTTTGAGCAGAAAACTGACTGCCCTTACCTGAAACGAAGTCTTGCTTGTAGGAAGACTCAGAGCCTGGGATTTAACTCCATTTCTGAAGTGAAACACACAGCAGGGTTCTCATCCATTGATCACACTCTGCGTTAGAACAAGAAGCATACTCTTGCTTCCTAGAGTCTCTAAGACAGCAAGAAACGTGAGTTTGCTGAAAACAAAAGAACAGTGTTTCAACACATAAGGACCATATCTAGTCCAACTCTGCTTCTGAAACTGATACAAAGCACTGGTCCTCTAACATCCAATGCTTGTCAGTTAAGATGAGAAACGTGTGAGCTTCGTGAACGATGTTGTTCCTTTGAGCAGAAAAGTGACTGCCCTTACCTGAAACGAAGTCTTGCTTGTAGGGAGACACAGAACATGGGATTTAACTCCATTTCTGAAGTGAAACACACAGCATAGTCTCATCCATGGATCACACTCTGCTTTAGAGCAAGAAGCACGCTCTTGCTTTCTAGAGTCTCAAAGACAGCAGGAAATCTGAGTGTGCCCAGAATAAAAGAAGGGTGTTTCCTACACATATGGACCATATCTAGTCCAAATCTTCTTCTGAAACTGATACAATGCACTGGTCCTCTAACATCCAATGCTTGTCAGTTAAGATGAGAAACGTGTGAGCTCAGTGAACGATGTAGTTCGTTTGAGCAGAAAAGAGACTGCCCTTACCTGAAACGAAGTCTTGCTTGTAGGAAGACTCAGAGCCTGGGATTTAACTCCATTTCTGAAGGCCACCACACAGCATAGTTCTCATCCATGGATCACACTCTGCTTTAGAGCGAGAAGCACGCTCTTGCTTTCTAGAGTCTCTAAGAGAGCAGGAAACGTGAGTGTGCTGAGAACAAAAGAACGGTGTTTCCTACTCATACGGACCATATCTAGTCCAAATCATCTTCTGAAACTGATGCAAAGCACTGGTCCTCTAACATCCAATGCTTGTCAGTTAAGATGAGAAACGTGTGAGCTTCGTGAACGATGTTGTTCCTTTGAGCAGAAAACTGACTGCCCTTACCTGAAACGAAGTCTTGCTTGTAGGAAGACTCAGAGACTGAGATTTAACTCCATTTCTGAAGTGTAACACACAGCAGGGTTCTCATCCATTGATCACACTCTGTGTTAGAATAAGAAGCATACTCTTGCTTCCTAGAGTCTCTAAGACAGCAAGAAACGTGACTTTGCTGAAAACAAAAGAACAGTGTTTCCTACCAATACGGACCATATCTAGTCCAACTCTGCTTCTGAAACGGATACAAAGCACTGGTCCTCTAACATCCAATGCTTGTCTGTTTAGATGAGAAACGTGTGAGCTCAGTGAACGATGTAGTTCGTTTGAGCAGAAAAGTGACTGCCCTTACCTGAAACGAAGTCTTGCTTGTAGGAAGACTCAGAGCCTGGGATTTAACTCCATTTCTGAAGGCCACCACACAGCATAGTTCTCATCCATGGATAACACTCTGCTTTAGAATGAGAAGTACTCTCTTGCTTTCTAGAGTCTCTAAGAAAGCAGGAAACGTGAGTGCACTGAGAACAAAAGAACGGTGTTTCCTACACATACGGACCATATCTAGTCCAAGTCTTCTTCTGAAACTGATACAAAGCACTGGTCCTCTAACATCCAATGCTTGTCAGTTAAGAAGAGAAACGTGTGAGCTTCGTGAACGATGTAGTTCGTTTGAGCAGAAAAGTGACTGCCCTTACCTGAAACGAAGTCTTGCTTGTAGGAAGACTCAGAGCCTGGCATTTAACTCCATTTCTGAAGTGAAACACACAGCAGGGTTCTCATCCATTGATCACACTCTGTGTTAGAACAAGAAGCATACTCTTGCTTCCTAGAGTCTCTAAGACAGCAAGAAACGTGGTTTGCTGAAAACAAAAGAACAGTGTTTCAACACATAAGGACCATATCTAGTCCAACTCTGCTTCTGAAACTGATACAAAGCACTGGTCCTCTAACATCCAATGCTTGTCTGTTTAGATGAGAAACATGTGAGCTCCGTGAAAGATGTAGTTCGTTTGAGCTGAAAAGTGACTGCCCTTACCTGAAACGAAGTCTTGCTTGTAGGAAGACATAGAGCCTGGGATTTAACTACATTTATGAAGGGAAACACACAGCATAGTTTTCATCCATGGATCACACTCTGCTTTAGAGCGAGAAGCACACTCTTGCTTTCTAGAGTCTCTAAGACAGCAGGAAATCTGAGTGTGTCCAGAACAAAAGAAGGGTGTTTCCTACACATATGGACCATATCTAGTCCAAATCTTCTTCTGAAACTGATACAATGCACTGGTCCTCTAACATCCAATGCTTGTCAGTTAAGATGAGAAACGTGTGAGCTCAGTGAATGATGTAGTTTGTTTGAGCAGAAAAGTGACTGCCCTTACCTGAAACGAAGTCTTGCTTGTAGGAATACATAGAGCATGGGATTTAACTACTTTTCTGAAGGGAAACACACAGCATAGTTTTCATCCATGGATCACACTCTGCTTTAGAGCGAGAAGCACACTCTTGCTTTCTAGAGTCTCTAAGACAGCAGGAAATCTGAGTGTGCCCAGAACAAAAGAAGGTTGTTTCCTACACATATGGACCATATCTAGTCCAAATCTTCTTCTGAAACTGATGCAAAGCACTGGTCCTCTAACATCCAATCCTTGTCTTTTAAGATGAGAACGTGTGAGCTCGGTGAAAGATGTAGTTCTTTTGAGCTGAAAAGTGACTGCCCTTACCTGAAACGAAGTCTTGCTTGTAGGGAGACTCAGAGCCTGGAATTTAACTCCATTTCTGAAGGGAAACACACAGCATAGTTCTCATCCATTGATCACACTCTGCTTTAGAGCAAGAAGCACGCTCTTGCTTTCTAGAGTCTCTAAGACAGCAGGTAACGTGAGTGTGCTGAGAACAAAAGAACGGTGTTTCCTACACATATGGACATTATATAGTCCAACTCTTCTTCTGAAATTGATACAAAGCACTGGTCCTCTAACATCCAATGATTGTCAGTTAAGATGAGAAACGTGTGAGCATCGTGAACGATGTAGTTCGTTTGAGCAGAAAACTGACTGCCCTTACCTGAAACGATGTCTTGCTTGTAGGAAGACTCAGAGCCTGGCATTTAACTCCATTTCTATAGCCAAACACACAGCATAGTTCCCATCCATGGATCACACTCTGCTTTAGAGCGAGAAGTACGCTCTTGCATTCTAGAGTCTCTAAGACAGCAGGAAACGTGAGTGTGCTGAGAACAAAAGAGCGGTGTAACCTACACATACGGACCATATCTAGTCCAACTCTGCTTCTGAAACTGATACAAAGCACTGGTCCTCTAACATCCAATGCTTGTCAGTTAAGATGAGAAACGTGTGAGCTTCGTGAACAATGTTGTTCCTTTGAGCAGAAAAGTGACTGCCCTTACCTGAAACGAAGTCTTGCTTGTAGGGAGACACAGAGCATGGGATTTAACTCCATTTCTGAAGTGAAACACACAGCATAGTCTCATCCATGGATCACACTCTGTTTTAGAGCAAGAAGCACGCTCTTGCTTTCTAGAGTCTCTAAGGCAGCAGGAAACGTGAGTGTGCCCAGAACAAAAGATCGGTGTTTCCTACACATATGGACAATATGTAGTACAAATCTGCTTCTGAAACTGATACAAAGCACTGACTCTCTAACATCCAATGCTTGTCAGTTAAGAAGAGAAACGTGTGAGCTTCATGAACAATGTAGTTCGTTTGAGCAGAAAACTGACTGCCCTTACCTGAAACGAAGTCTTGCTTGTAGGAAGACTCAGAGCCTGGGATTTAACTCCATTTCTGAAGTGAAACACACAGCAGGGTTCTCATCCATTGATCACACTCTGCGTTAGAACAAGAAGCATACTCTTGCTTCCTAGAGTCTCTAAGACAGCAAGAAATGTGAGTTTGCTGAAAACAAAAGAACAGTGTTTCAACACATAAGGACCATATCTAGTCCAACTCTGCTTCTGAAACTGATACAAAGCACTGGTCCTCTAACATCCAATGCTTGTCTGTTTACATGAGAAACATGTGAGCTCTGTGAAAGATGTAGTTCGTTTGAGCTGAAAAGTGACTGCCCTTACCTGAAAGAACTCTTGCTTGTAGGAAGACATAGAGCCTGGGATTTAACTACTTTTATGAAGGGAAACACACAGCATAGTTTTCATCCATGGATCACACTCTGCTTTAGAGCAAGAAGCACGCTCTTGCTTTCTAGAGTCTCAAAGACAGCAGGAAATCTGAGTGTGCCCAGAACAAAAGAAGGGTGTTTCCTACACATATGGACCATATCTAGTCCAAATCTTCTTCTGAAACTGATACAATGCACTGGTCCTCTAACATCCAATGCTTGTCTGTTTAGATGAGAAACATGTGAGCTCTGTGAAAGATGTAGTTCGTTTGAGCTGAAAAGTGACTGCCCTTAACTGAAACGAAGTCTTGCTTGTAGGAAGACATAGAGCCTGGGATTTAACTATATTTATGAAGGGAAACACACAGCATAGTTTTCATCCATGGATCACACTCTGCTTTAGAGTGAGAAGCACGCTCTTGCTTTCTAAAGTCTCCAAGACAGCAGGAAACGTGAGTGTGCTGAGAACAAAAGAACGGTGTTTCCTGCACATACGGACCATATCTAGTCCAACTCTTCTTCTGAAACTGATACAAAGCACTGGTCCTCTAACATCCAATGCTTGTCTGTTTAGATGAGAAACATGTGAGCTCAGTGAATGATGTAGTTCGTTTGAGCAGAAAAGAGACTGCCCTTACCTGAAACGAAGTCTTGCTTGTAGGAAGACTCAGAGCCTGGGATTTAACTCCATTTCTGAAGGCCACCACACAGCATAGTTCTCATCCATGGATCACACTCTGCTTTAGAGCGAGAAGCACGCTCTTGCTTTCTAGAGTCTCTAAGAGAGCAGGAAACTTGAGTGTGCTGAGAACAAAAGAACGGTGTTTCCTACTCATATGGACCATATCTAGTCCAAATCATCTTCTGAAACTGATGCAAAGCACTGGTCCTCTAACATCCAATGCTTGTCAGTTAAGATGAGAAACGTGTGAGCTTCGTGAACGATGTTGTTCCTTTGAGCAGAAAACTGACTGCCCTTACCTGAAACGAAGTCTTGCTTGTAGGAAGACTCAGAGACTGGGATTTAACTCCATTTCTGAAGTGAAACACACAGCAGGGTTCTCATCCATTGATCACACTCTGTGTTAGAATAAGAAGCATACTCTTGCTTCCTAGAGTCTCTAAGACAGCAAGAAACGTGACTTTGCTGAAAACAAAAGAACAGTGTTTCCTACCCATACGGACCATATCTAGTCCAACTCTGCTTCTGAAACTGATACAAAGCACTGGTCCTCTAACATCCAATGCTTGTCTGTTTAGATGAGAAACGTGTGAGCTCAGTGAACGATGTAGTTCGTTTGAGCAGAAAAGTGACTGCCCTTACCTGAAACGAAGTCTTGCTTGTAGGAAGACTCAGAGCCTGGGATTTAACTCCATTTCTGAAGGCCACCACACAGCATAGTTCTCATCCATGGATAACACTCTGCTTTAGAATGAGAAGTACTCTCTTGCTTTCTTGAGTCTCTAAGAAAGCAGGAAACCTGAGTGCGCTGAGAACAAATGAACGGTGTTTCCTACACATACGGACCATATCTAGTCCAAGTCTTCTTCTGAAACTGATACAAAGCACTGGTCCTCTAACATCCAATGCTTGTCAGTTAAGAAGAGAAACGTGTGAGCTTCGTGAACGATGTAGTTCGTTTGAGCAGAAAAGTGACTGCCCTTACCTGAAACGAAGTCTTGCTTGTAGGAAGACTCAGAGCCTGGCATTTAACTCCATTTCTGAAGTGAAACACACAGCAGGGTTCTCATCCATTGATCACACTCTGCGTTAGAACAAGAAGCATACTCTTGCTTCCTAGAGTCTCTAAGACAGCAAGAAACGTGAGTTTGCTGAAAACAAAAGAACAGTGTTTCAACACATAAGGACCATATCTAGTCCAACTCTGCTTCTGAAACTGATACAAAGCACTGGTCCTCTAACATCCAATGCTTGTCTGTTTAGATGAGAAACATGTGAGCTCCGTGAAAGATGTAGTTCGTTTGAGCTGAAAAGTGACTGCCCTTACCTGAAACGAAGTCTTGCTTGTAGGAAGACATAGAGCCTGGGATTTAACTACATTTATGAAGGGAAACACACAGCATAGTTTTCATCCATGGATCACACTCTGCTTTAGAGTGAGAAGCACGCTCTTGCTTTCTAAAGTCTCCAAGACAGCAGGAAACGGGAGTGTGCTGAGAACAAAAGAACGGTGTTTCCTGCACATACGGACCATATCTAGTCCAACTCTTCTTCTGAAACTGATACAAAGCACTGGTCCTCTAACATCCAATGCTTGTCTGTTTAGATGAGAAACATGTGAGCTCTGTGAAAGATGTAGTTCGTTTGAGCTGAAAAGTGACTGCCCTTACCTGAAACGAAGTCTTGCTTGTAGGAAGACATAGAGCCTGGGATTTAACTATATTTATGAAGGGAAACACACAGCATAGTTTTCATCCATGGATCACACTCTGCTTTAGAGTGAGAAGCACGCTCTTGCTTTCTAAAGTCTCCAAGACAGCAGGAAACGTGAGTGTGCTGAGAACAAAAGAACGGTGTTTCCTGCACATACGGACCATATCTAGTCCAACTCTTCTTCTGAAACTGATACAAAGCACTGGTCCTCTAACATCCAATGCTTGTCTGTTTAGATGAGAAACATGTGAGCTCTGTGAAAGATGTAGTTCGTTTGAGCTGAAAAGTGACTGCCCTTACCTGAAACGAAGTCTTGCTTGTAGGGAGACACAGAGCATGGGATTTAACTCCATTTCTGAAGTGAAACACACAGCATAGTCTCATCCATGGATCACACTCTGCTTTAGAGCAAGAAGCACGCTCTTGCTTTCTAGAGTCTCAACGACAGCAGGAAATCTGAGTGTGCCCAGAATAAAATAATGGTGTTTCCTACACATATGGACCATATCTAGTCCAAATCTTCTTCTGAAACTGATACAATGCACTGGTCCTCTAACATCCAATGCTTGTCAGTTAAGATGAGAAACGTGTGAGCTCAGTGAACGATGTAGTTCGTTTGAGCAGAAAAGAGACTGCCCTTACCTGAAACGAAGTCTTGCTTGTAGGAAGACTCAGAGCCTGGGATTTAACTCCATTTCTGAAGGCCACCACACAGCATAGTTCTCATCCATGGATCACACTCTGCTTTAGAGCGAGAAGCACGCTCTTGCTTTCTAGAGTCTCTAAGAGAGCAGGAAACTTGAGTGTGCTGAGAACAAAAGAACGGTGTTTCCTACTCATATGGACCATATCTAGTCCAACTCTGCTTCTGAAACTGATACAAAGCACTGGTCCTCTAACATCCAATGCTTGTCTGTATAGATGAGAAACGTGTGAGCTCAGTGAACGATGTAGTTCGTTTGAGCAGAAAAGTGACTGCCCTTACCTGAAACGAAGTCTTGCTTGTAGGAAGACTCAGAGCCTGGGATTTAACTCCATTTCTGAAGGCCACCACACAGCATAGTTCTCATCCATGTATAACACTCTGCTTTAGAATGAGAAGTACTCTCTTGCTTTCTTGAGTCTCTAAGAAAGCAGGAAACCTGAGTGTGCTGAGAACAAATGAACGGTGTTTCCTACACATACGGACCATATCTAGTCCAAGTCTTCTTCTGAAACTGATACAAAGCACTGGTCCTCTAACATCCAATGCTTGTCAGTTAAGAAGAGAAACGTGTGAGCTTCGTGAACGATGTAGTTCGTTTGAGCAGAAAAGTGACTGCCCTTACCTGAAACGAAGTCTTGCTTGTAGGAAGACTCAGAGCCTGGCATTTAACTCCATTTCTGAAGTGAAACACACAGCAGGGTTCTCATCCATTGATCACACTCTGCGTTAGAACAAGAAGCATACTCTTGCTTCCTAGAGTCTCTAAGACAGCAAGAAACGTGAGTTTGCTGAAAACAAAAGAACAGTGTTTCAACACATAAGGACCATATCTAGTCCAACTCTGCTTCTGAAACTGATACAAAGCACTGGTCCTCTAACATCCAATGCTTGTCTGTTTAGATGAGAAACATGTGAGCTCCGTGAAAGATGTAGTTCGTTTGAGCTGAAAAGTGACTGCCCTTACCTGAAACGAAGTCTTGCTTGTAGGAAGACATAGAGCCTGGGATTTAACTACTTTTATGAAGGGAAACACACAGCATAGTTTTCATCCATGGATCACACTCTGCTTTAGAGCAAGAAGCACGCTCTTGCTTTCTAGAGTCTCAAAGACAGCAGGAAATCTGAGTGTGCCCAGAACAAAAGAAGGGTGTTTCCTACACATATGGACCATATCTAGTCCAAATCTTCTTCTGAAACTGATACAATGCACTGGTCCTCTAACATCCAATGCTTGTCTGTTTAGATGAGAAACATGTGAGCTCTGTGAAAGATGTAGTTCGTTTGAGCTGAAAAGTGACTGCCCTTAACTGAAACGAAGTCTTGCTTGTAGGAAGACATAGAGCCTGGGATTTAACTATATTTATGAAGGGAAACACACAGCATAGTTTTCATCCATGGATCACACTCTGCTTTAGAGTGAGAAGCACGCTCTTGCTTTCTAAAGTCTCCAAGACAGCAGGAAACGTGAGTGTGCTGAGAACAAAAGAACGGTGTTTCCTGCACATACGGACCATATCTAGTCCAACTCTTCTTCTGAAACTGATACAAAGCACTGGTCCTCTAACATCCAATGCTTGTCTGTTTAGATGAGAAACATGTGAGCTCTGTGAAAGATGTAGTTCGTTTGAGCTGAAAAGTGACTGCCCTTACCTGAAACGAAGTCTTGCTTGTAGGGAGACACAGAGCATGGGATTTAACTCCATTTCTGAAGTGAAACACACAGCATAGTCTCATCCATGGATCACACTCTGCTTTAGAGCAAGAAGCACGCTCTTGCTTTCTAGAGTCTCAACGACAGCAGGAAATCTGAGTGTGCCCAGAATAAAATAATGGTGTTTCCTACACATATGGACCATATCTAGTCCAAATCTTCTTCTGAAACTGATACAATGCACTGGTCCTCTAACATCCAATGCTTGTCAGTTAAGATGAGAAACGTGTGAGCTCAGTGAACGATGTAGTTCGTTTGAGCAGAAAAGAGACTGCCCTTACCTGAAACGAAGTCTTGCTTGTAGGAAGACTCAGAGCCTGGGATTTAACTCCATTTCTGAAGGCCACCACACAGCATAGTTCTCATCCATGGATCACACTCTGCTTTAGAGCGAGAAGCACGCTCTTGCTTTCTAGAGTCTCTAAGAGAGCAGGAAACTTGAGTGTGCTGAGAACAAAAGAACGGTGTTTCCTACTCATATGGACCATATCTAGTCCAAATCATCTTCTGAAACTGATGCAAAGCACTGGTCCTCTAACATCCAATGCTTGTCAGTTAAGATGAGAAACGTGTGAGCTTCGTGAACGATGTTGTTCCTTTGAGCAGAAAACTGACTGCCCTTACCTGAAACGAAGTCTTGCTTGTAGGAAGACTCAGAGACTGGGATTTAACTCCATTTCTGAAGTGAAACACACAGCAGGGTTCTCATCCATTGATCACACTCTGTGTTAGAATAAGAAGCATACTCTTGCTTCCTAGAGTCTCTAAGACAGCAAGAAACGTGACTTTGCTGAAAACAAAAGAACAGTGTTTCCTACCCATACGGACCATATCTAGTCCAACTCTGCTTCTGAAACTGATACAAAGCACTGGTCCTCTAACATCCAATGCTTGTCTGTTTAGATGAGAAACGTGTGAGCTCAGTGAACGATGTAGTTCGTTTGAGCAGAAAAGTGACTGCCCTTACCTGAAACGAAGTCTTGCTTGTAGGAAGACTCAGAGCCTGGGATTTAACTCCATTTCTGAAGGCCACCACACAGCATAGTTCTCATCCATGGATAACACTCTGCTTTAGAATGAGAAGTACTCTCTTGCTTTCTTGAGTCTCTAAGAAAGCAGGAAACCTGAGTGCGCTGAGAACAAAAGAACGGTGTTTCCTACACATACAGACCATATCTAGTCCAAGTCTTCTTCTGAAACTGATACAAAGCACTGGTCCTCTAACATCCAATGCTTGTCAGTTAAGAAGAGAAACGTGTGAGCTTCGTGAACGATGTAGTTCGTTTGAGCAGAAAAGTGACTGCCCTTACCTGAAACGAAGTCTTGCTTGTAGGAAGACTCAGAGCCTGGCATTTAACTCCATTTCTGAAGTGAAACACACAGCAGGGTTCTCATCCATTGATCACACTCTGCGTTAGAACAAGAAGCATACTCTTGCTTCCTAGAGTCTCTAAGACAGCAAGAAATGTGAGTTTGCTGAAAACAAAAGAACAGTGTTTCAACACATAAGGACCATATCTAGTCCAACTCTGCTTCTGAAACTGATACAAAGCACTGGTCCTCTAACATCCAATGCTTGTCTGTTTAGATGAGAAACATGTGAGCTCCGTGAAAGATGTAGTTCGTTTGAGCTGAAAAGTGACTGCCCTTACCTGAAACGAAGGCTTGCTTGTAGGAAGACATAGAGCCTGGGATTTAACTACATTTATGAAGGGAAACACACAGCATAGTTTTCATCCATGGATCACACTCTGCTTTAGAGCGAGAAGCACACTCTTGCTTTCTAGAGTCTCTAAGACAGCAGGAAATCTGAGTGTGTCCAGAACAAAAGAAGGGTGTTTCCTACACATATGGACCATATCTAGTCCAAATCTTCTTCTGAAACTGATACAATGCACTGGTCCTCTAACATCCAATGCTTGTCAGTTAAGATGAGAAACGTGTGAGCTCAGTGAATGATGTAGTTTGTTTGAGCAGAAAAGTGACTGCCCTTACCTGAAACGAAGTCTTGCTTGTAGGAATACATAGAGCCTAGGATTTAACTACTTTTCTGAAGGGAAACAGAAAGCATAGTTTTCATCCATGGATCACACTCTGCTTTAGAGCGAGAAGCACACTCTTGCTTTCTAGAGTCTCTAAGACAGCAGGAAATCTGAGTGTGCCCAGAACAAAAGAAGGGTGTTTCCTACACATATGGACCATATCTAGTCCAAATCTTCTTCTGAAACTGATGCAAAGCACTGGTCCTCTAACATCCAATGCTTGTCTGTTAAGATGAGAACGTGTGAGCTCGGTGAAAGATGTAGTTCTTTTGAGCTGAAAAGTGACTGCCCTTACCTGAAACGAAGTCTTGCTTGTAGGGAGACTCAGAGCCTGGAATTTAACTCCATTTCTGAAGGGAAACACACAGCATAGTTCTCATCCATTGATCACACTCTGCTTTAGAGCAAGAAGCACGCTCTTGCTTTCTAGAGTCTCTAAGACAGCAGGTAACGTGAGTGTGCTGAGAACAAAAGAACGGTGTTTCCTACACATATGGACATTATATAGTCCAACTCTTCTTCTGAAATTGATACAAAGCACTGGTCCTCTAACATCCAATGATTGTCAGTTAAGATGAGAAACGTGTGAGCATCGTGAACGATGTAGTTCGTTTGAGCAGAAAACTGACTGCCCTTACCTGAAACGATGTCTTGCTTGTAGGAAGACTCAGAGCCTGGCATTTAACTCCATTTCTATAGCCAAACACACAGCATAGTTCCCATCCATGGATCACACTCTGCTTTAGAGCGAGAAGTACGCTCTTGCATTCTAGAGTCTCTAAGACAGCAGGAAACGTGAGTGTGCTGAGAACAAAAGAGCGGTGTAACCTACACATACGGACCATATCTAGTCCAACTCTTCTTCTGAAACTGATACAAAGCACTGGTCCTCTAACATCCAATGCTTGTCAGTTAAGATGAGAAACATGTGAGCTCCGTGAAAGATGTAGTTCGTTTGAGCTGAAAAGTGACTGCCCTTACCTGAAACGAACTCTTGCTTGTAGGAAGACATAGAGCCTGGGATTTAACTACATTTATAAAGGGAAATACACAGCATAGTTTTCATCCATGGATCACACTCTGCTTTAGAGCGAGAAGCACACTCTTGCTTTCTAGAGTCTCTAAGACAGCAGGAAATCTGAGTGTGCCCAGAACAAAAGAATGGTGTTTCCTACACATATGGACCATATCTAGTCCAAATCTTCTTCTGAAACTGATACAATGCACTGGTCTTCTAACATCCAATGCTTGTCAGTTAAGATGAGAAACGTGTGAGCTTCGTGAACGATGTTGTTCCTTTGAGCAGAAAAGTGACTGCGCTTACCTGAAACGAAGTCTTGCTTGTAGGGAGACACAGAGCATGGGATTTAACTCCATTTCTGAAGTGAAACACACAGCATAGTCTCATCCATGGATCACACTCTGTTTTAGAGCAAGAAGCACGCTCTTGCTTTCTAGAGTCTCTAAGGCAGCAGGAAACGTGAGTGTGCCCAGAACAAAAGATCGGTGTTTCCTACACATATGGACATTATGTAGTACAAATCTGCTTCTGAAACTGATACAAAGCACTGACCCTCTAACATCCAATGCTTGTCAGTTAAGATGAGAAACGTGTGAGCTTCATGAACAATGTAGTTCGTTTGAGCAGAAAACTGACTGCCCTTACCTGAAACGAAGTCTTGCTTGTAGGAAGACTCAGAGCCTGGGATTTAACTGCATTTCTGAAGTGAAACACACAGCAGGGTTCTCATCCATTGATCACACTGTGCGTTAGAACAAGAAGCATACTCTTGCTTCCTAGAGTCTCTAAGACAGCAAGAAACGTGAGTTTGCTGAAAACAAAAGAACAGTGTTTCAACACATAAGGACCATATCTAGTCCAACTCTGCTTCTGAAACTGATACAAAGCACTGGTCCTCTAACATCCAATGCTTGTCTGTTTAGATGAGAAACATGTGATCTCTGTGAAAGATGTAGTTCGTTTGAGCTGAAAAGTGACTGCCCTTACCTGAAACGAACTCTTGCTTGTAGGAAGACATAGAGCCTGGGATTTAACTACTTTTATGAAGGGAAACACACAGCATAGTTTTCATCCATGGATCACACTCTGCTTTAGAGCAAGAAGCACGCTCTTGCTTTCTAGAGTCTCAAAGACAGCAGGAAATCTGAGTGTGCCCAGAACAAAAGAAGGGTGTTTCCTACACATATGGACCATATCTAGTCCAAATCTTCTTCTGAAACTGATACAATGCACTGGTCCTCCAACATCCAATGCTTGTCTGTTTAGATGAGAAACATGTGAGCTCTGTGAAAGATGTAGTTCGTTTGAGCTGAAAAGTGACTGCCCTTAACTGAAACGAAGTCTTGCTTGTAGGAAGACATAGAGCCTGGGATTTAACTATATTTATGAAGGGAAACACACAGCATAGTTTTCTTCCATGGATCACACTCTGCTTTAGAGTGAGAAGCACGCTCTTGCTTTCTAAAGTCTCCAAGACAGCAGGAAACGTGAGTGTGCTGAGAACAAAAGAACGGTGTTTCCTGCACATACGGACCATATCTAGTCCAACTCTTCTTCTGAAACTGATACAAAGCACTGGTCCTATATCATCCAATGCTTGTCAGTTAAGATGAGAAACGTGTGAGCTTCATGAACTTTGTAGTTCGTTTGTGCAGAAAACTGACTGCCCTTACCTGAAACGAAGTCTTGTTGTAGTAAGACACAGAGCCTGGGATTTAAGTCCATTTCTGAAGGGAAACACACAACATAGTTCTCATCCATGGATCACACTCTGCTTTAGAGCGAGAAGTACGCTCTTGCTTTCTAGAGTCTCTAAGACAGCAGGAAATCTGAGTGTGCCCAGGACAAAAGAACGGTGTTTCCTATACATATGGACCATATGTAGTCCAAATCTGCTTCTGAAACTGATACAAAGCACTGACACTCTAACATCCAATGGTTGTCAGTTAAGATGAGAAACGTGTGAGCATCGTGAACGATGTAGTTCGTTTGAGCAGAAAAGTGACTGCCCATACCTGAATTGAAGTCTTGCTTGTAGGAAGACTCAGAGCCTGGGATTTATCTCCATTTCTGAAGTAAAACACACAGCAGTGTAATCATGCATTGATCAAACTCTGCTTTAGAACAAGAAGCACAGTCTTGCTTTCTAGAGTCTCTAAGACAGCAGGAAACGTGAGTTTGCTGAGAACAAAAGAACGGTGTTTCCTACACATACAGACATTATATAGTCCAACTCTGCTTCTGAAACTGATAGAAAGCACTGGTCCTCTAACATCCAATGCTTGTCTGTTAAGATGAGAAACGTGTGAGCTCAGTGAACGATGTAGTTCGTTTGAGTTGAAAAGTGACTGCTCTTACCTGAAACGAAGTCTTGCTTGTAGGAAGATACAGAGCCTGGAATTTAATTCCATTTCTGAAGGGAAACACACAGCATAGTTCTGATCCATGGATCAAACTCTGCTTTAGAGCGAGAAGCACGCTCTTGCTTTCTAGAGTCTCTAAGACAGTAGGAAACGTGAGTGTGCTGAGAATAAAAGAACCGTGTTTCCTACTCATACGGACCATATCTAGTCCAACTCTTCTTCTGAAACTGATACAAAGCACTGGTCCTCTAACATCCAATCCTTGTCAATTAAGATGAGAAACGTGTGAGCTTCGTGAACGATGTAGTTCGTTTGACCAGAAAAGTGACTGCCCTTACCTGAATGGAAGTCTTGCTTGTAGGAAGACTCAGAGCCTGGGATTTAACTCCATTTCTGAAGTAAAACACACAGCAGTGTAATCATCCATTGATCACACTCTGCTTTAGAACAAGAAGCACGCTCTTGCTTTCTAGACTCTCAAAGACAACAGGAAACGTGAGTGTGCTAAGAACAAAAGAACGGTGTTTCCTACACATAGGGACCATATCTAGTCCAACTCTGCTTCTGAAACAGATACAAAGCACAGGTCCTCTAACATCCAATGCTTGTCAGTTAAGATGAGAAACGTGTGAGCTTCGTGAACGATGTAGTTCGTTTGACCAGAAAAGTGACTGCCCTTACCTGAATGGAAGTCTTGCTTGTAGGAAGACTCAGAGCCTGGGATTTAACTCCATTTCTGAAGTAAAACACACAGCAGTGTAAGCATCCATTGATCACACTCTGCTTTAGAACAAGAAGCACGCTCTTGCTTTCTAGACTCTCAAAGACAGCAGGAAACGTGAGTGTGCCCAGAACAAAAGAACGGTGTTTCCTACACATAGGGACCATATCTAGTCCAACTCTGCTTCTGAAACAGATACAAAGCACTGGTCCTCTAACATCCAATGCTTGTCAGTTAAGATGAGAAACGTGTGAGCTTCGTGAACGATGTTGTTCCTTTGAGCAGAAAAGTTACTGCCCTTACCTGAAACGAAGTCTTGCTTGTAGGGAGACACAGAGCATGGGATTTAACTCCATTTCTGAAGTGAAACACACAGCATAGTCTCATCCATGGATCACACTCTGTTTTAGAGCAAGAAGCACGCTCTTGCTTTCTAGAGTCTCTAAGGCAGCAGGAAACGTGAGTGTGCCCAGAACAAAAGATCGGTGTTTCCTACACATATGGACAATATGTAGTACAAATCTGCTTCTGAAACTGATACAAAGCACTGACCCTCTAACATCCAATGCTTGTCAGTTAAGATGAGAAACGTGTGAGCTTCATGAACAATGTAGTTCGTTTGAGCAGAAAACTGACTGCCCTTACCTGAAACGAAGTCTTGCTTGTAGGAAGACTCAGAGCCTGGGATTTAACTCCATTTCTGAAGTGAATCACACAGCAGGGCTCTCATCCATTGATCACACTCTGCGTTAGAACAAGAAGCATACTCTTGCTTCCTAGAGTCTCTAAGACAGCAAGAAACGTGAGTTTGCTGAAAACAAAAGAACAGTGTTTCAACACATAAGGACCATATCTAGTCCAACTCTGCTTCTGAAACTGATACAAAGCACTGGTCCTCTAACATCCAATGCTTGTCTGTTTAGATGAGAAACATGTGAGCTCCGTGAAAGATGTAGTTCGTTTGAGCTGAAAAGTGACTGCCCTTACCTGAAACGAACTCTTGCTTGTAGGAAGACATAGAGCCTGGGATTTAACTACTTTTATGAAGGGAAACTCACAGCATAGTTTTCATCCATGGATCACACTCTGCTTTAGAGCAAGAAGCACGCTCTTGCTTTCTAGAGTCTCAAAGACAGCAGGAAATCTGAGTGTGCCCAGAACAAAAGAAGGGTGTTTCCTACACATATGGACCATATCTAGTCCAAATCTTCTTCTGAAACTGATACAAAGCACTGGTCCTCTAACATCCAATGCTTGTCAGTTAAGATGAGAAACGTGTGAGCTTCATGAACTTTGTAGTTCGTTTGTGCAGAAAAGTGACTTCCCTTACCTGAAACGAAGTCTTGCTTATAGTAAGACACAGAGCCTGGGATTTAACTCCATTTCTGAAGGAAAACACACAACATAGTTCTCATCCATGGATCACACTCTGCTTTAGAGCGAGAAGTACGCTCTTGCTTTCTAGAGTCTCTAAGACAGCAGGAAATCTGAGTGTGCCCAGGACAAAAGAACGGTGTTTCCTATACATATGGACCATATGTAGTCCAAATCTGCTTCTGAAACTGATACAAAGCACTGACACTCTAACATCCAATGGTTGTCAGTTAAGATGAGAAACGTGTGAGCATCGTGAACGATGTAGTTCGTTTGAGCAGAAAAGTGACTGCCCATACCTGAATTGAAGTCTTGCTTGTAGGAAGACTCAGAGCCTGGGATTTATCTCCATTTCTGAAGTAAAACACACAGCAGTGTAATCATGCATTGATCAAACTCTGCTTTAGAACAAGAAGCACGCTCTTGCTTTCTAGAGTCTCTAAGACAGCAGGAAACGTGAGTGTGCTGAGAACAAAAGAACGGTGTTTCCTACACATACGGACATTATATAGTCCAACTCTGCTTCTGAAACTGATACAAAGCACTGGTCCTCTAACATCCAATGCTTGTCTGTTAAGATGAGAAACGTGTGAGCTCAGTGAACGATGTAGTTCGTTTGAGCAGAAAAGTGACTGCTCTTACCTGAAACGAAGTCTTGCTTGTAGGAAGACTCAAAGCTTGGGATTTAACTCCATTTCTGAAGTGAAACACACAGCATAGTTCTCATCCATGGATCACACTCTGCTTTAGAGCAAGAAGCACACTCTTGCTTTCTAGAGTCTCTAAGACAGCAGGAAACATGAGTGTGCCCAGAACAAAAGAATGGTGTTTCCTACACATACGGACTATATGTAGTACAAATCTTCTTCTGAAACTGATAGAATGCACTGGTCCTCTAACATTCAATGCTTGTCAGTTAAGATGAGAAACGTGTGAGCTTTGTGAATGATGTAGTTCCTTTGAACTGAAAAGTGACTGCCCTTACCTGAAACGAAGTCTTGCTTGTAGTAAGACACAGAGCCTGGGATTTAAGTCCATTTCTGAAGGAAAACACACAACATAGTTCTCATCCATGGATCACACTCTGCTTTAGAGCGAGAAGTACGCTCTTGCTTTCTAGAGTCTCTAAGACAGCAGGAAATCTGAGTGTGCCCAGGACAAAAGAACGGTGTTTCCTATACATATGGACCATATGAAGTCCAAATCTGCTTCTGAAACTGATACAAAGCACTGACACTCTAACATCCAATGGTTGTCAGTTAAGATGAGAAACGTGTGAGCATCGTGAAAGATGTAGTTCGTTTGAGCAGAAAAGTGACTGCCCATACCTGAATTGAAGTCTTGCGTGTAGGAAGACTCAGAGCCTGGGATTTATCTCCATTTCTGAAGTAAAACACACAGCAGTGTAATCATGCATTGATCAAACTCTGCTTTAGAACAAGAAGCACGCTCTTGCTTTCCAGAGTCTCTAAGACAGCAGGAAACGTGAGTGTGCTGAGAACAAAAGAACGGTATTTCCTACACATACAGACATTATATAGTCCAACTCTGCTTCTGAAACTGATACAAAGCACTGGTCCTCTAACATCCAATGCTTGTCTGTTAAGATGAGAAACGTGTGAGCTCAGTGAACGATGTAGTTCGTTTGAGCAGAAAAGTGACTGCTCTTACCTGAAACGAAGTCTTGCTTGTAGGAAGATACAGAGCCTGGGATTTAACTCCATTTCTGAAGGGAAACACACAGCATAGTTCTGATCCATGGATCACACTCTGCTTTAGAGCGAGAAGCACGCTCTTGCTTTCTAGAGTCTCTAAGACAGTAGGAAACGTGAGTGTGCTGAGAACAAAAGAACGGTGTTTCCTACTCATACGGACCATATCTAGTCCAACTCTTCTTCTGAAACTGATACAAAGCACTGGTCCTCTAACATCCAATCCTTGTCAATTAAGATGAGAAACGTGTGAGCTTCGTGAACGATGTAGTTCGTTTGACCAGAAAAGTGACTGCCCTTACCTGAATGGAAGTCTTGCTTGTAGGAAGACTCAGAGCCTGGGATTTAACTCCATTTCTGAAGTAAAACACACAGCAGTGTAATCATCCATGGATCACACTCTGCTTTAGAGCGAGAAGCACGCTCTTGCTTTCTAGAGTCTCAAAGACAGCAGGAAATCTGAGTGTGCCCAGAACAAAAGAAGGGTGTTTCCTACACATATGGACCATATCTAGTCCAAATCTTCTTCTGAAACTGATACAATGCACTGGTCCTCTAACATCCAATGCTTGTCAGTTAAGATGAGAAACGTGTGAGCTCGGTGAACGATGTAGTTCGTTTGAGCAGAAAAGAGACTGCCCTTACCTGAAACGAAGTCTTGCTTGTAGGGAGACTCAAAGCCTGGGATTTAACTCCATTTCTGAAGGCCACCACACAGCGTAGTTCTCATCCATGGATCACACTCTGCTTTAGAGCGAGAAGCACGCTCTTGCTTTCTAGAGTCTCCAAGACAGCAGGAAACGTGAGTGTGCTGAGAACAAAAGAACGGTGTTTCCTGCACATACAGACCATACCTAGTCCAACTCTTCTTCTGAAACTGAAACAAAGCACTGGTCCTCTAACATCCAATGCTTGTCAGTTAAGATGAGAAACGTGTGAGCTTCGTGAACTTTGTAGTTCGTTTGTGCAGAAAAGTGACTGCCCTTACCTGAAACGAAGTCTTGCTTGTAGGAAGACTCAGAGCCTGGGATTTAACTCCATTTCTGAATTGAAACGCACAGCATAGTTCTCATCCATGGATCACACTCTGCTTTAGAGCAAGAAGCACACTCTTGCTTTCTAGATTCTCTAAGACAGCAGGAAACGTGAGTGTGCCCAGAACAAAAGAACGGTGTTTCCTACACATACGGACTATATGTAGTCCAAATCTTCTTCTGAAACTGATAGAATGCACTGGTCATCTAACATCCAATGCTTGTCATTTAAGATGAGAAACGTGTGAGCTTCGTGAACGATGTAGTTACTTTGAGAAGAAAAATGACTGCCCTTACCTGAATGGAAGTCTTGCTTGTAGGAAGACATAGAGCCTGGGATTTAACTACATTTATGAAGGGAAACACACAGCATAGTTTTCATCCATGGATCACACTCTGCTTTAGAGCGAGAAGCACACTCTTGCTTTCTAGAGTCTCTAAGACAGCAGGAAAGCTGAGTATTCCCAGAACAAAAGAATGGTGTTACCTACACATATGGACCATATCTAGTCCAAATCTGCTTCTGAAACTGATAAAAAGCACTGACCCTCTAACATCCAATGCTTGTCAGTTAAGATGAGAAACGTGTGAACTCAGTGAACGATGTAGTTCGTTTG
Source organism: Onychomys leucogaster (assembly GCA_949786385.1). Lineage (NCBI taxonomy): Eukaryota > Metazoa > Chordata > Mammalia > Rodentia > Cricetidae > Onychomys > Onychomys leucogaster. Next base: position 3,976,225 of record CATKUP010000008.1, read on the forward strand.
AGCTGAAAAGTGACTGCCCTTACCTGAAACAAAGTCATGCTTGTAGGAAGACTCAGAGCCGGGGATTTAACTCCATTTCTGAAGGCAAACACACAGCATAGATCTCATCCATGGATCACACTCTGCTTTATAACAAGAAGCACGATCTTGCTTTCGAGAGTCTCTAAGACAGCAGGAAACGTGAGTGTGCTGAGAACAAAAGAACGCTGTTTCCTACACATACGGACCATATCTAGTCCAACTCTGCTTCTTAAACTGATACAAAGCACTGGTCCTCTAACATCCAATGGTTGTCTGTTAAGATGAGAAACGTGTGAGCTCAGTGAACGATGTAGTTCGTTTGAGCTGAAAAGTGACTGCCCTTACCTGAAACGAAGTCTTGCTTGTAGGAAGACACAGAGCCTGGGATTTAACTCCATTTCTGAAGGGAAACACACAGCATAGTTCTCATCCATGGATCACACTCTGCTTTAGAGCGAGAAGCACGCACTTGCTTTCTAGCGTCTCTAAGACAGCAGGAAACGTGAGTGTGCTGGGAACAAAAGAACGGTGTTTCCTTCACATACGGACCATATCTAGTCCAACTCTTCTTCTGAAACTGAGACAAAGCACTGGTCCTCTAACATCCAATGCTTGTCAATTAAGATGAGAAACGGGTGAGCTTCGTGAAAGATGTTGTTCGTTTGAGCAGAAAACTGACTGCCCTTACCTGAAACTAAGTCTTGCTTGTAGGAAGACTCAGAGCCTGGGATTTAACTCCATTTCTGAAGTGAAACACACAGCAGTGTAATCATCCATTGATCACAATCTGCTTTATAACAAGAAGCACACTCTTGCTTTCTAGAGTCTCTAAGACAGCAGGAAATCTGAGTGTGCCCAGAACAAAAGAACGGTGTTTCCTACACATACGGACTATATGTAGTCCAAAACTTCTTCTGAAACTGATAGAATGCACTGGTCCTCTAACATCCAATGCTTGTCAGTTAAGATGAGAAACGTGTGAGCTTCGTGAAAGATGTAGTTCGTTTGAGCAGAAAAGTGACTGCCCTTAGCTGAAACGAAGTCTTGCCTATAGGAAGACTCAGAGCCTGGGATTTAACACCATTTCTGAAGGCAAACACACAGCATAGTCTCATCCATGGATCACACTCTGCTTTAGAGCGAGAAGCACGTTCTTGCTTTCTAGAGTCTCTAAGACAGCAGGAAACGTGAGTGTGCCCAGAACAAAAGAACTGTGTTTCCTACACATACAGACTATATGTCGTCCAAAACTTCTTCTGAAACAGATAGAATGCACTGATCCTCTAACATCCAATGCTTGTCAGTTAAGATGAGAAACGTGTGTGCTTCGTGAAAGATGTAGTTCGTTTGAGCAGAAAAGTGACTGCCCTTACCTGAAACGAAGTCTTGCTTGTAGGGAGACTCAGAGCCTGGGATTTAACTCCTTTTCTGAAGGGAAACACACAGCGTAGTTCTCATCCATGGATCACACTCTGCTTTAGAACAAGAAGCACACTCTTGCTTTCTAGAGTCTCTAAGACAGCAGGAAACGTGATTTTGCTGAGAACAAAAGAACGGTGTTTCCTACACATACGGACATTATATAGTCCAACTCTGCTTCTGAAACTGATACACAGCACTGTTCCTCTAACATCCAATGCTTGTCTGTTAAGGTGAGAAACGTGTGAGCTTCGTGAACGATGTAGTTCGTTTGAGCTGAAAAGTGACTGCCCTTACCTGAAACGAAGTCTTGCTTGTAGGAAGACTCAGAGCCTGGGATTTAACTCCATTTCTGAAGTGAAACACAGAGCGTAGTTCTCATCCATGGATCACACTCTGCTTTAGAGCAAGAAGCACACTCTTGCTTTCTGGAGTCTCTAAGACAGCAGAAAATCTGAGTGTGCCCAGAACAATAGAACGGTGTTTCCTACACATACGGACTATATGTAGTCCAAAACTTCTTCTGAAACTGATAGAATGCATTAGTCCTCTATCATCCAATGCTTGTCAGTTTAGATGAGAAACGTTTGAGCTTCGTGAAAGATGTAGTTCGTTTGAGCAGAAAAGTGACTGCCCTTACCTGAAACGAAGTCTTGCTTGTAGGGAGACTCAGAGCCTGGGATTTAACTCCTTTTCTGAAGTGAAACACACAGCATAGTTTTCATCCATGGATCTCACTCTGCTTTAGAACAAGAAGCACGCTCTTGCTTTCTAGAATCTCTAAGACAGCAGGAAACGTGAGTGTGCTGAGAACAAAAGAACGGTGTTTCCTACACATACGGACCATATCTAGTCCAACTCTGTTTTCTGAAACTGATACAAAGCACTGGACCTCTAACATCCAATGTTTGTCAGTTAAGATGAGAAACGTGTGAGCTTTGTGAATGATGCAGTTCCTTTAAACTGAAAAGTGACTACCCTTACCTGAAACGAAGTCTTGCTTGTAGGAAGACACAGAGCCTGGGATTTAACTCCATTTCTGAAGGGAAACACACAGCATAGTATTCATCCATGGATCACACTGTGGTTAGAGCGAGAAGCACACTGTTGCTTTCTAGAGTCTCTAAGACAGCAGGAAATTTGAGTGTGCCCAGAACAATAGAACAGTGTTTCCTACACATATGGACCATATCCAGTCCAAATCTGCTTCTGAAACTGATATAAAGCATTGACCCTCTAACATCCAATGCTTGTCAGTTAAGATGAGAAACGTGTGAGCTCTGTGAACGATGTAGTTCGTTTGAGCAGAAAAGTGACTGTCCTTACCTGAAACGAAGTCTTGCTTGTAGGAAGACTCAGAGCCTGGGATTTAACTCCATTTCTGAAGGCAAACACACAGCATAGTTCTCATCCATGGATCACACTCTGCTTTAGAGCGAGAAGCACGCTCTTGCTTTCTAGAGTCTCTAAGACAGCAGGAAACGTGAGTGTGCTGAGAACAAAAGAACGGTGTTTCCTACACATACGGACCATATGTAGTCCAACTCATCTTCTGAAACTGATACAAAGCAATGGTCCTCTAACATCCAATGCTTGTCAGTTAAGATGGGAAACGTGTGAGCTTCATGAACGATGTAGTTCGTTTGAGCAAAAAGGTGTTTGCCCTTACCTTAAACGAAGTCTTGCTTGTACGAAGACTCAGAGCCTGGGATTTAACTCCATTTCTGAATTGAAACACACAGCAGTGTTCTCATCCATTGATCACACTCAGCTTTAGAATAAGAAGCACGCTCTTGCTTTTTAGAGTGTCTAAGACAGGAGGAAACGTGATTTTGCTGAGAACAAAAGAACAGAGTTTCCTACACATACGGACCATATCTAGTCCAAATCTGCTTCTGAAGCTGATACAAAGCACTGACCCTCTAACACCCAAGTCTTTTCAGTTAAGATGGGAAACATGTGAGCTTCATGAACGATGTGGTTCGTTTGAGCAGAAAAGTGACTGCCCTTAGCTGAAACGAAGTCTTGCTTATAGGAAGACTCAGAGCCTGGGATTTAACTCCATTTCTGAAGGCAAACACACAGCATAGTTCTCATCCATGGATCACACTCTGCTTTAGAGCGAGAAGCACGTTCTTGCTTTCTAGAGTCTCTAAGACAGCAGGAAACGTGAGTGTGCCCAGAACAAAAGAACGGTGTTTCCTAAAAATAGGGACTATATGTCGTCCAAAACTTCTTCTGAAACAGATAGAATGCACTGATCCTCTAACATCCAATGCTTGTCAGTTAAGATGAGAAACGTGTGTGCTTCGTGATAGATGTAGTTAGTTTGAGCAGAAAAGTGACTGCCCTTACATGAAACGAAGTCTTGCTTGTAGGGAGACTCAGAGCCTGGGATTTAACTCCTTTTCTGAAGTGAAACACACAGCATAGTTTTCATCCATGGATCACACTCTCCTTTAGAACAAGAAGCACACTCTTGCTTTCTAGAGTCTCTAAGACAGCAGGAAACATGATTTTGCTGAGAACAAAAGAACGGTGTTTCCTACACATACGGACATTATATAGTCCAACTCTGCTTCTGAAACTGATACACAGCACTGTTCCTCTAACATCCAATGCTTGTCTGTTCAGGTGAGAAACGTGTGAGCTTCGTGAACGATGTAGTTCGTTTGAGCTGAAAAGTGACTGCCCTTACCTGAAACGAAGTCTTGCTTGGAGGAAGACTCAGAGCCTGGGATTTAACTCCTTTTCTGAAGTGAAACACACAGCAGTGTAATCATCCATTGATCACAATCTGCTTTATAACAAGAAGCACACTCTTGCTTTCTAGAGTCTCTAAGACAGCAGGAAATCTGAGTGTGCCCAGAACAAAAGAACGGTGTTTCCTACACATACAGACTATATGTAGTCCAAAACTTCTTCTGAAACTGATAGAATGCACTGGTCCTCTAACATCCAATGCTTGTCAGTTAAGATGAGAAACGTGTGAGCTTCGTGAAAGATGTAGTTCATTTGAGCAGAAAAGTGACTGCCCTTAGCTGAAACGAAGTCTTGCCTATAGGAAGACTCAGAGCCTGGGATTTAACACCATTTCTGAAGGCAAACACACAGCATAGTCTCATCCATGGATCACACTCTGCTTTAGAGCGAGAAGCACGTTCTTGCTTTCTAGAGTCTCTAAGACAGCAGGAAACGTGAGTGTGCCCAGAACAAAAGAACGGTGTTTCCTACACATACGGACTATATGTAGTCCAAAACTTCTTCTGAAACTGATAGAATGCACTGGTCCTCTAACATCCAATGCTTGTCAGTTAAGATGAGAAACGTGTGAGCTTCGTGAAAGATGTAGTTCGTTTGAGCAGAAAAGTGACTGCCCTTAGCTGAAACGAAGTCTTGCCTATAGGAAGACTCAGAGCCTGGGATTTAACACCATTTCTGAAGGCAAACACACAGCATAGTCTCATCCATGGATCACACTCTGCTTTAGAGCGAGAAGCACGTTCTTGCTTTCTAGAGTCTCTAAGACAGCAGGAAACGTGAGTGTGCCCAGAACAAAAGAACTGTGTTTCCTACACATACAGACTATATGTCGTCCAAAACTTCTTCTGAAACAGATAGAATGCACTGATCCTCTAACATCCAATGCTTGTCAGTTAAGATGAGAAACGTGTGTGCTTCGTGAAAGATGTAGTTCGTTTGAGCAGAAAAGTGACTGCCCTTACCTGAAACGAAGTCTTGCTTGTAGGGAGACTCAGAGCCTGGGATTTAACTCCTTTTCTGAAGGGAAACACACAGCGTAGTTCTCATCCATGGATCACACTCTGCTTTAGAACAAGAAGCACACTCTTGCTTTCTAGAGTCTCTAAGACAGCAGGAAACGTGATTTTGCTGAGAACAAAAGAACGGTGTTTCCTACACATACGGACATTATATAGTCCAACTCTGCTTCTGAAACTGATACACAGCACTGTTCCTCTAACATCCAATGCTTGTCTGTTAAGGTGAGAAACGTGTGAGCTTCGTGAACGATGTAGTTCGTTTGAGCTGAAAAGTGACTGCCCTTACCTGAAACGAAGTCTTGCTTGTAGGAAGACTCAGAGCCTGGGATTTAACTCCATTTCTGAAGTGAAACACAGAGCGTAGTTCTCATCCATGGATCACACTCTGCTTTAGAGCAAGAAGCACACTCTTGCTTTCTGGAGTCTCTAAGACAGCAGAAAATCTGAGTGTGCCCAGAACAATAGAACGGTGTTTCCTACACATACGGACTATATGTAGTCCAAAACTTCTTCTGAAACTGATAGAATGCATTAGTCCTCTATCATCCAATGCTTGTCAGTTTAGATGAGAAACGTTTGAGCTTCGTGAAAGATGTAGTTCGTTTGAGCAGAAAAGTGACTGCCCTTACCTGAAACGAAGTCTTGCTTGTAGGGAGACTCAGAGCCTGGGATTTAACTCCTTTTCTGAAGTGAAACACACAGCATAGTTTTCATCCATGGATCTCACTCTGCTTTAGAACAAGAAGCACGCTCTTGCTTTCTAGAATCTCTAAGACAGCAGGAAACGTGAGTGTGCTGAGAACAAAAGAACGGTGTTTCCTACACATACGGACCATATCTAGTCCAACTCTGTTTTCTGAAACTGATACAAAGCACTGGACCTCTAACATCCAATGTTTGTCAGTTAAGATGAGAAACGTGTGAGCTTTGTGAATGATGCAGTTCCTTTAAACTGAAAAGTGACTACCCTTACCTGAAACGAAGTCTTGCTTGTAGGAAGACACAGAGCCTGGGATTTAACTCCATTTCTGAAGGGAAACACACAGCATAGTATTCATCCATGGATCACACTGTGGTTAGAGCGAGAAGCACACTGTTGCTTTCTAGAGTCTCTAAGACAGCAGGAAATTTGAGTGTGCCCAGAACAATAGAACAGTGTTTCCTACACATATGGACCATATCCAGTCCAAATCTGCTTCTGAAACTGATATAAAGCATTGACCCTCTAACATCCAATGCTTGTCAGTTAAGATGAGAAACGTGTGAGCTCTGTGAACGATGTAGTTCGTTTGAGCAGAAAAGTGACTGTCCTTACCTGAAACGAAGTCTTGCTTGTAGGAAGACTCAGAGCCTGGGATTTAACTCCATTTCTGAAGGCAAACACACAGCATAGTTCTCATCCATGGATCACACTCTGCTTTAGAGCGAGAAGCACGCTCTTGCTTTCTAGAGTCTCTAAGACAGCAGGAAACGTGAGTGTGCTGAGAACAAAAGAACGGTGTTTCCTACACATACGGACCATATGTAGTCCAACTCATCTTCTGAAACTGATACAAAGCAATGGTCCTCTAACATCCAATGCTTGTCAGTTAAGATGGGAAACGTGTGAGCTTCATGAACGATGTAGTTCGTTTGAGCAAAAAGGTGTTTGCCCTTACCTTAAACGAAGTCTTGCTTGTACGAAGACTCAGAGCCTGGGATTTAACTCCATTTCTGAATTGAAACACACAGCAGTGTTCTCATCCATTGATCACACTCAGCTTTAGAATAAGAAGCACGCTCTTGCTTTTTAGAGTGTCTAAGACAGGAGGAAACGTGATTTTGCTGAGAACAAAAGAACAGAGTTTCTTACACATACGGACCATATCTAGTCCAAATCTGCTTCTGAAGCTGATACAAAGCACTGACCCTCTAACACCCAAGTCTTTTCAGTTAAGATGGGAAACATGTGAGCTTCATGAACGATGTGGTTCGTTTGAGCAGAAAAGTGACTGCCCTTAGCTGAAACGAAGTCTTGCTTATAGGAAGACTCAGAGCCTGGGATTTAACTCCATTTCTGAAGGCAAACACACAGCATAGTTCTCATCCATGGATCACACTCTGCTTTAGAGCGAGAAGCACGTTCTTGCTTTCTAGAGTCTCTAAGACAGCAGGAAACGTGAGTGTGCCCAGAACAAAAGAACGGTGTTTCCTAAAAATAGGGACTATATGTCGTCCAAAACTTCTTCTGAAACAGATAGAATGCACTGATCCTCTAACATCCAATGCTTGTCAGTTAAGATGAGAAACGTGTGTGCTTCGTGATAGATGTAGTTAGTTTGAGCAGAAAAGTGACTGCCCTTACATGAAACGAAGTCTTGCTTGTAGGGAGACTCAGAGCCTGGGATTTAACTCCTTTTCTGAAGTGAAACACACAGCATAGTTTTCATCCATGGATCACACTCTCCTTTAGAACAAGAAGCACACTCTTGCTTTCTAGAGTCTCTAAGACAGCAGGAAACATGATTTTGCTGAGAACAAAAGAACGGTGTTTCCTACACATACGGACATTATATAGTCCAACTCTGCTTCTGAAACTGATACACAGCACTGTTCCTCTAACATCCAATGCTTGTCTGTTCAGGTGAGAAACGTGTGAGCTTCGTGAACGATGTAGTTCGTTTGAGCTGAAAAGTGACTGCCCTTACCTGAAACGAAGTCTTGCTTGGAGGAAGACTCAGAGCCTGGGATTTAACTCCTTTTCTGAAGTGAAACACACAGCAGTGTAATCATCCATTGATCACAATCTGCTTTATAACAAGAAGCACACTCTTGCTTTCTAGAGTCTCTAAGACAGCAGGAAATCTGAGTGTGCCCAGAACAAAAGAACGGTGTTTCCTACACATACAGACTATATGTAGTCCAAAACTTCTTCTGAAACTGATAGAATGCACTGGTCCTCTAACATCCAATGCTTGTCAGTTAAGATGAGAAACGTGTGAGCTTCGTGAAAGATGTAGTTCATTTGAGCAGAAAAGTGACTGCCCTTAGCTGAAACGAAGTCTTGCCTATAGGAAGACTCAGAGCCTGGGATTTAACACCATTTCTGAAGGCAAACACACAGCATAGTCTCATCCATGGATCACACTCTGCTTTAGAGCGAGAAGCACGTTCTTGCTTTCTAGAGTCTCTAAGACAGCAGGAAACGTGAGTGTGCCCAGAACAAAAGAACGGTGTTTCCTACACATACAGACTATATGTCGTCCAAAACTTCTTCTGAAACAGATAGAATGCACTGATCCTCTAACATCCAATGCTTGTCAGTTAAGATGAGAAACGTGTGTGCTTCGTGAAAGATGTAGTTCGTTTGAGCAGAAAAGTGACTGCCCTTACCTGAAACGAAGTCTTGCTTGTAGGGAGACTCAGAGCCTGGGATTTAACTCCTTTTCTGAAGGGAAACACACAGCGTAGTTCTCATCCATGGATCACACTCTGCTTTAGAACAAGAAGCACACTCTTGCTTTCTAGAGTCTCTAAGACAGCAGGAAACGTGATTTTGCTGAGAACAAAAGAACGGTGTTTCCTACACATACGGACATTATATAGTCCAACTCTGCTTCTGAAACTGATACACAGCACTGTTCCTCTAACATCCAATGCTTGTCTGTTCAGGTGAGAAACGTGTGAGCTTCGTGAACGATGTAGTTCGTTTGAGCTGAAAAGTGACTGCCCTTACCTGAAACGAAGTCTTGCTTGTAGGAAGACTCAGAGCCTGGGATTTAACTCCATTTCTGAAGTGAAACACAGAGTGTAGTTCTCATCCATGGATCACACTCTGCTTTAGAGCAAGAAGCACACTCTTGCTTTCTGGAATCTCTAAGACAGCAGGAAATCTGAGTGTGCCCAGAACAATAGAACGGTGTTTCCTACACATACGGACTATATGTAGTCCAAAACTTCTTCTGAAACTGATAGAATGCATTAGTCCTCTATCATCCAATGCTTGTCAGTTTAGATGAGAAACGTTTGAGCTTCGTGAAAGATGTAGTTCGTTTGAGCAGAAAAGTGACTGCCCTTACCTGAAACGAAGTCTTGCTTGTAGGGAGACTCAGAGCCTGGGATTTAACTCCTTTTCTGAAGTGAAACACACAGCATAGTTTTCATCCATGGATCTCACTCTGCTTTAGAACAAGAAGCACGCTCTTGCTTTCTAGAATCTCTAAGACAGCAGGAAACGTGAGTGTGCTGAGAACAAAAGAACGGTGTTTCCTACACATACGGACCATATCTAGTCCAACTCTGTTTTCTGAAACTGATACAAAGCACTGGACCTCTAACATCCAATGTTTGTCAGTTAAGATGAGAAACGTGTGAGCTTTGTGAATGATGTAGTTCCTTTAAACTGAAAAGTGACTACCCTTACCTGAAACGAAGTCTTGCTTGTAGGAAGACACAGAGCCTGGGATTTAACTCCATTTCTGAAGGGAAACACACAGCATAGTATTCATCCATGGATCACACTGTGGTTAGAGCGAGAAGCACACTGTTGCTTTCTAGAGTCTCTAAGACAGCAGGAAATTTGAGTGTGCCCAGAACAATAGAACAGTGTTTCCTACACATATGGACCATATCCAGTCCAAATCTGCTTCTGAAACTGATATAAAGCATTGACCCTCTAACATCCAATGCTTGTCAGTTAAGATGAGAAACGTGTGAGCTCTGTGAACGATGTAGTTCGTTTGAGCAGAAAAGTGACTGTCCTTACCTGAAACGAAGTCTTGCTTGTAGGAAGACACAGAGCCTGGGATTTAACTCCATTTCTGAAGGCAAACACACAGCATAGTTCTCATCCATGGATCACAATCTGCTTTAGAGCGAGAAGCACGCTCTTGCTTTCTAGAGTCTCTAAGACAGCAGGAAACGTGAGTGTGCTGAGAACAAAAGAACGGTGTTTCCTACACATACGGACCATATCTAGTCCAACTCATCTTCTGAAACTGATACAAAGCAATGGTCCTCTAACATCCAATGCTTGTCAGTTAAGATGGGAAACGTGTGAGCTTCATGAACGATGTAGTTCGTTTGACCAAAAAGGTGTTTGCCCTTACCTTAAACGAAGTCTTGCTTGTACGAAGACTCAGAGCCTGTGATTTAACTCCATTTCTGAATTGAAACACACAGCAGTGTTCTCATCCATTGATCACACTCAGCTTTAGAATAAGAAGCATGCTCTTGCTTTTTAGAGTGTCTAAGACAGGAGGAAACGTGAGTGTGCTGAGAACAAAAGGACGGTGTTTCCTACACATACGGACCATATCTAGTCCATCTCTGCTTCTGAAACTGATACAAAGCACTGGTCCTCTAACATCCAATGCTTGTCAGTTAATATGAGAAACCTGTGAGCTTCTGGAACGATGTAGTTCGTTTGAGCAGAAAAGTGACTGCCCTTACCTGAAACGAAGTCTTGCTTGGAGGAAGACTCAGAGCCTGGGATTTAACTCCATTTCTGAATTGAAACACACAGTGTAGTTCTCATCCCTGGATCACACTCTGATTTAGAGCAAGAAGTACGCTCTTGCTTTCTAGATTCTCTAAGACAGCAGGAAACGTGATGGTGCCCAGAACAAAAGAACGGTGTTTCCTACACATACGGACTATATGTAGTCCAAAACTTCTTCTGAAACTGATAGAATGCACTGGTCCTCTAACATCCAATGCTTGTCAGTTAAGATGAGAAACGATTGAGCTTCGTGAAAGATGTAGTTCGTTTGAGCAGAAAAGTGACTTCCCTTACCTGAAACAAAGTCTTGCTTGTAGGGAGACTCAGAGCCTGGAATTTAACTCCTTTTCTGAAGTGAAACACACAGCATAGTTTTCATCCATGGATCGCACTCTGCTTTAGAACGAGAAGCACGCTCTTGCTTTCTAGAGTCTCTAAGATAGCAGGAAACGTGAGTGTGCTGAGAACAAAAGAACGGTGTTTCCTACACATACGGACATTATATAGTCTAACTCTGCTTCTGAAACTGATACACAGCACTGTTCCTCTAACATCCAATGCTTGTCTGTTAAGGTGAGAAACGTGTGAGCTTCGTGAATGATGTAGTTCGTTTGAGCTGAAAAGTGACTGCCATTACCTGAAATGAAGTCTTGCTTGTAGGAAGACTCAGAGCCTGGGATTTAACTCCATTTCTGAAGGCAAACACACAACATAGTTCTCATCCATGGATCACACTCTGCTTTAGAGCGAGAAGCATGCTCTTGCTTTCTAGATTCTCTAAGACAGCAGGAAACGTGAGTGTGCTGAGAACAAAAGGACGGTGTTTCCTACACATACGGACCATATCTAGTCCATCTCTGCTTCTGAAACGGATACAAAGCACTGGTCCTCTAACATCCAATGCTTGTCAGTTAAGATGAGAAACTTGTGTGCTTCGTGAAAGATGTAGTTCGTTTGAGCACAAAAGTGACTGCCCTTACCTGAAACGATGTCTTGCTTGTAGGGAGACTCAGAGCCTGGGATTTAACTCCTCTTCTGAAGGGAAACACACAGCGTAGTTCTCATCCATGGATCACACTCTGCTTTAGAACAAGAAGCACACTCTTGCTTTCTGGAGTCTCTAAGACAGCAGGAAATCTGAGTGTGCCCAGAACAAAAGAACAGTGTTTCCTACACATACGGACTATATGTAGTCCAAAACTTCTTCTGAAACTGATAGAATGCATTAGTCCTCTATCATCCAATGCTTGTCAGTTTAGATGAGAAACGTGTGAGCTTCGTGAAAGATGTAGTTCGTTTGAGCAGAAAAGTGACTGCCCTTACCTGAAACGAAGTCTTGCTTGTAGGGAGACTCAGAGCCTGGGATTTAACTCCTTTTCTGAAGTGAAACACACAGCATAGTTTTCATCCATGGATCTCACTCTGCTTTAGAACAAGAAGCACGCTCTTGCTTTCCAGATTCTCTAAGACAGCAGGAAACGTGAGTGTGCTGAGAACAAAAGAACGGTGTTTCCTACACATACGGACCATATCTAGTCCAACTCTGCTCCTGAAACTGATACAAAGCACTGGTCCTCTAAAATCCAATGTTTGTCAGTTAAGATGAGAAACGTGTGAGCTTTGTGAATGATGTAGTTCCTTTAAACTGAAAAGTGACTACCCTTACCTGAAACGAAGTCTTGCTTGTAGGAAGACACAGAGCCTGGGATTTAACTCCATTTCTGAAGGGAAACACACAGCATAGTATTCATCCATGGATCACACTGTGGTTAGAGCGAGAAGCACACTGTTGCTTTCTAGAGTCTCTAAGACAGCAGGAAATTTGAGTGTGCCCAGAACAATAGAACAGTGTTTCCTACACATATGGACCACATCCAGTCCAAATCTGCTTCTGAAACTGATATAAAGCATTGACCCTCTAACATCCAATGCTTCTCAGTTAAGATGAGAAACGTGTGAGCTCTGTGAACGATGTAGTTCGTTTGAGCAGAAAAGTGACTGTCCTTACCTGAAACGAAGTCTTGCTTGTAGGAAGACTCAGAGACTGGGATTTAACTCCATTTCTGAAAGCAAACACACAGCATAGTTCTCATCCATGGATCACACTCTGCTTTAGAGCGAGAAGCACGCTCTTGCTTTCTAGAGTCTCTAAGACAGCAGGAAACGTGAGTGTGCTGAGAACAAAAGAACGGTGTTTCCTACACATACGGACCATATCTAGTCCAACTCATCTTCTGAAACTGATACAAAGCAATGGTCCTCTAACATCCAATGCTTGTCAGTTAAGATGGGAAACGTGTGAGCTTCATGAACGATGTAGTTAGTTTGAGCAAAAAGGTGTTTGCCCTTACCTTAAACGAAGTCTTGCTTGTATGAAGACTCAGAGCCTGGGATTTAACTCCATTTCTGAATTGAAACACACAGCAGTGTTCTCATCCATTGATCACACTCAGCTTTAGAATAAGAAGCACGCTCTTGCTTTTTAGAGTGTCTAATACAGGAGGAAACGTGATTTTGCTGAGAACGAAAGAACAGAGTTTCCTACACATACGGACCATATCTAGTCCAAATCTGCTTCTGAAGCTGATACAAAGCACTGACCCTCTAACATCCAAGTCTTTTCAGTTAAGATGGGAAACGTGTGAGCTTCATGAACGATGTAGTTCGTTTGAGCAGAAAAGTGACTGCCCTTAGCTGAAACGAAGTCTTGCTTATAGGAAGACTCAGAGCCTGGGATTTAACTCCATTTCTGAAGGCAAACACACAGCATAGTTCTCATCCATGGATCACACTCTGCTTTAGAGCGAGAAGCACGTTCTTGCTTTCTAGAGTCTCTAAGACAGCAGGACACGTGAGTGTGCCCAGAACAAAAGAACGGTGTTTCCTACACATAGGGACTATATGTCGTCCAAAACTTCTTCTGAAACAGATAGAATGCACTGATCCTCTAACATCCAATGCTTGTCAGTTAAGATGAGAAACGTGTGTGCTTCGTGATAGATGTAGTTCGTTTGAGCAGAAAAGTGACTGCCCTTACATGAAACGAAGTCTTGCTTGTAGGGAGACTCAGAGCCTGGGATTTAAATCCTTTTCTGAAGTGAAACACACAGCATAGTTTTCATCCATGGATCACTCTCTGCTTTAGAACAAGAAGCACACTCTTGCTTTCTAGAGTCTCTAAGACAGCAGGAAACGTGATTTTGCTGAGAACAAAAGAACGGTGTTTCCTACACATACGGACATTATATAGTCCAACTCTGCTTCTGAAACTGATACACAGCACTGTTCCTCTAACATCCAATGCTTGTCTGTTAAGGTGAGAAACGTGTGAGCTTCGTGAACGATGTAGTTCGTTTGAGCTGAAAAGTGACTGCCCTTACCTGAAACGAAGTCTTGCTTGGAGGAAGACTCAGAGCCTGGGATTTAACTCCATTTCTGAAGGCAAACACACAGCATAGTTCTCATCCATGGATCACACTCTGCTTTAGAGCGAGAAGCATGCTCTTGCTTTCTAGAGTCTCTAAGACAGCAGGAAACGTGAGTGTGCTGAGAACAAAAGGACGGTGTTTCCTACACATACGGACCATATCTAGTCCATCTCTGCTTCTGAAACTGATACAAAGCACTGGTCCTCTAACATCCAATGCTTGTCAGTTAATATGAGAAACCTGTGAGCTTCTGGAACGATGTAGTTCGTTTGAGCAGAAAAGTGACTGCCCTTACCTGAAACGAAGTCTTGCTTGGAGGAAGACTCAGAGCCTGGGATTTAACTCCATTTCTGAATTGAAACACACAGCGTAGTTCTCATCCCTGGATCACACTCTGCTTTAGAGCAAGAAGTACGCTCTTGCTTTCTAGATTCTCTAAGACAGCAGGAAACGTGCTGGTGCCCAGAACAAAAGAACGGTGTTTCCTACACATACGGACTATATGTAGTCCAAAACTTCTTCTGAAACTGATAGAATGCACTGGTCCTCTAACATCCAATGCTTGTCAGTTAAGATGAGAAACGTTTGAGCTTCGTGAAAGATGTAGTTCGTTTGAGCAGAAAAGTGACTTCCCTTACCTGAAACAAAGTCTTGCTGTAGGGAGACTCAGAGCCTGGAATTTAACTCCTTTTCTGAAGGGAAACACACAGCATAGTATTCATCCATGGATCTCACTCTGCTTTAGAACAAGAAGCACGCTCTTGCTTTCCAGATTCTCTAAGACAGCAGGAAACGTGAGTGTGCTGAGAACAAAAGAACGGTGTTTCCTACACATACGGACCATATCTAGTCCAACTCTGCTCCTGAAACTGATACAAAGCACTGGTCCTCTAAAATCCAATGTTTGTCAGTTAAGATGAGAAACGTGTGAGCTTTGTGAATGATGTAGTTCCTTTAAACTGAAAAGTGACTACCCTTACCTGAAACGAAGTCTTGCTTGTAGGAAGACACAGAGCCTGGGATTTAACTCCATTTCTGAAGGGAAACACACAGCATAGTATTCATCCATGGATCACACTGTGGTTAGAGCGAGAAGCACGCTCTTGCTTTCTAGAGTCTCTAAGACAGCAGGAAACGTGAGTGTGCTGAGAACAAAAGAACGGTGTTTCCTACACATACGGACCATATCTAGTCCAACTCATCTTCTGAAACTGATACAAAGCAATGGTCCTCTAACATCCAATGCTTGTCAGTTAAGATGGGAAACGTGTGAGCTTCATGAACGATGTAGTTAGTTTGAGCAAAAAGGTGTTTGCCCTTACCTTAAACGAAGTGTTGCTTGTATGAAGACTCAGAGCCTGGGATTTAACTCCATTTCTGAATTGAAACACACAGCAGTGTTCTCATCCATTGATCACACTCAGCTTTAGAATAAGAAGCACGCTCTTGCTTTTTAGAGTGTCTAATACAGGAGGAAACGTGATTTTGCTGAGAACGAAAGAACAGAGTTTCCTACACATACGGACCATATCTAGTCCAAATCTGCTTCTGAAGCTGATACAAAGCACTGACCCTCTAACATCCAAGTCTTTTCAGTTAAGATGGGAAACGTGTGAGCTTCATGAACGATGTAGTTCGTTTGAGCAGAAAAGTGACTGCCCTTAGCTGAAACGAAGTCTTGCTTATAGGAAGACTCAGAGCCTGGGATTTAACTCCATTTCTGAAGGCAAACACACAGCATAGTTCTCATCCATGGATCACACTCTGCTTTAGAGCGAGAAGCACGTTCTTGCTTTCTAGAGTCTCTAAGACAGCAGGACACGTGAGTGTGCCCAGAACAAAAGAACGGTGTTTCCTACACATAGGGACTATATGTCGTCCAAAACTTCTTCTGAAACAGATAGAATGCACTGATCCTCTAACATCCAATGCTTGTCAGTTAAGATGAGAAACGTGTGTGCTTCGTGATAGATGTAGTTCGTTTGAGCAGAAAAGTGACTGCCCTTACATGAAACGAAGTCTTGCTTGTAGGGAGACTCAGAGCCTGGGATTTAAATCCTTTTCTGAAGTGAAACACACAGCATAGTTTTCATCCATGGATCACTCTCTGCTTTAGAACAAGAAGCACACTCTTGCTTTCTAGAGTCTCTAAGACAGCAGGAAACGTGATTTTGCTGAGAACAAAAGAACGGTGTTTCCTACACATACGGACATTATATAGTCCAACTCTGCTTCTGAAACTGATACACAGCACTGTTCCTCTAACATCCAATGCTTGTCTGTTAAGGTGAGAAACGTGTGAGCTTCGTGAACGATGTAGTTCGTTTGAGCTGAAAAGTGACTGCCCTTACCTGAAACGAAGTCTTGCTTGGAGGAAGACTCAGAGCCTGGGATTTAACTCCATTTCTGAAGGCAAACACACAGCATAGTTCTCATCCATGGACCACACTCTGCTTTAGAGCGAGAAGCATGCTCTTGCTTTCTAGAGTCTCTAAGACAGCAGGAAACGTGAGTGTGCTGAGAACAAAAGGACGGTGTTTCCTACACATACGGACCATATCTAGTCCATCTCTGCTTCTGAAACTGATACAAAGCACTGGTCCTCTAACATCCAATGCTTGTCAGTTAATATGAGAAACCTGTGAGCTTCTGGAACGATGTAGTTCGTTTGAGCAGAAAAGTGACTGCCCTTACCTGAAACGAAGTCTTGCTTGGAGGAAGACTCAGAGCCTGGGATTTAACTCCATTTCTGAATTGAAACACACAGCGTAGTTCTCATCCCTGGATCACACTCTGCTTTAGAGCAAGAAGTACGCTCTTGCTTTCTAGATTCTCTAAGACAGCAGGAAACGTGCTGGTGCCCAGAACAAAAGAACGGTGTTTCCTACACATACGGACTATATGTAGTCCAAAACTTCTTCTGAAACTGATAGAATGCACTGGTCCTCTAACATCCAATGCTTGTCAGTTAAGATGAGAAACGTTTGAGCTTCGTGAAAGATGTAGTTCGTTTGAGCAGAAAAGTGACTTCCCTTACCTGAAACAAAGTCTTGCTGTAGGGAGACTCAGAGCCTGGAATTTAACTCCTTTTCTGAAGTGAAACACACAGCATAGTTTTCATCCATGGATCACACTCTGCTTTAGAACGAGAAGCACGCTCTTGCTTTCTAGAGTCTCTAAGATAGCAGGAAACGTGAGTGTGCTGAGAACAAAAGAACGGTGTTTCCTACACATACGGACCATATCTAGTCCAACTCTGCTTCTGAAACTGATACAAAGCACTGGTGCTCTAAAATCCAATGTTTGTCAGTTAAGATGAGAAACGTGTGATCTTTGTGAATGATGTAGTTCCTTTAAACTGAAAAGTGACTACCCTTACCTGAAACGAAGTCTTGCTTGTAGGAAGACACAGAGCCTGGGATTTAACTCCATTTCTGAAGGGAAACACACAGCATAGTATTCATCCATGGATCACACTGTGGTTAGAGCGAGAAGCACACTGTTGCTTTCTAGAGTCTCTAAGACAGCAGGAAATTTGAGTGTGCCCAGAAAAATAGAATGGTGTTTCCTACACATACGGACTATATGTCGTCCAAAACTTCTTCTGAAACAGATAGAATGCACTGATCCTCTAACATCCAATGCTTGTCAGTTAAGATGAGAAACGTGTGTGCTTCGTGAAAGATGTAGTTCGTTTGAGCAGAAAAGTGACTGCCCTTACCTGAAATGAAGTCTTGCTTGTAGGGAGACTCAGAGCCTGGGATTTAACTCCTTTTCTGAAGTGAAACACACAGCATAGTTTTCATCCATGGATCACACTCTGCTTTAGAACAAGAAGCACACTCTTGCTTTCTAGAGTCTCTAAGACAGCAGGAAACGTGATTTTGCTGAGAACAAAAGAACGGTGTTTCCTACACATACGGACATTATATAGTCTAACTCTGCTTCTGAAACTGATACAAAGCACTGTTCCTCTAACATCCAATGCTTGTCTGTTAAGGTGAGAAACATGTGAGCTTCGTGAACGATGTAGTTCGTTTGAGCTGAAAAGTGACTGCCCTTACCTGAAATGAAGTCTTGCTTGTAGGAAGACTCAGAGCCTGGGATTTAACTCCATTTCTGAAGGCAAACACACAGCATAGTTCTCATCCATGGATCACACTCTGCTTTAGAGCGAGAAGCACGCTCTTGCTTTCTAGATTCTCTAAGACAGCAGGAAACGTGAGTGTGCTGAGAACAAAAGGACGGTGTTTCCTACACATACGGACCATATCTAGTCCATCTCTGCTTCTGAAACTGATACAAAGCACTGGTCCTCTAACATCCAATGCTTGTCAGTTAATATGAGAAACCTGTGAGCTTCTGGAACGATGTAGTTCGTTTGAGCAGAAAAGTGACTGCCCTTACCTGAAACGAAGTCTTGCTTGGAGGAAGACTCAGAGCCTGGGATTTAACTCCATTTCTGAATTGAAACACACAGCGTAGTTCTCATCCCTGGATCACACTCTGCTTTAGAGCAAGAAGTACGCTCTTGCTTTCTAGATTCTCTAAGACAGCAGGAAACGTGCTGGTGCCCAGAACAAAAGAACGGTGTTTCCTACACATACGGACTATATGTAGTCCAAAACTTCTTCTGAAACTGATAGAATGCACTGGTCCTCTAACATCCAATGCTTGTCAGTTAAGATGAGAAACGTTTGAGCTTCGTGAAAGATGTAGTTCGTTTGAGCAGAAAAGTGACTTCCCTTACCTGAAACAAAGTCTTGCTGTAGGGAGACTCAGAGCCTGGAATTTAACTCCTTTTCTGAAGTGAAACACACAGCATAGTTTTCATCCATGGATCACACTCTGCTTTAGAACGAGAAGCACGCTCTTGCTTTCTAGAGTCTCTAAGATAGCAGGAAACGTGAGTGTGCTGAGAACAAAAGAACGGTGTTTCCTACACATACGGACCATATCTAGTCCAACTCTGCTTCTGAAACTGATACAAAGCACTGGTGCTCTAAAATCCAATGTTTGTCAGTTAAGATGAGAAACGTGTGATCTTTGTGAATGATGTAGTTCCTTTAA
This sequence comes from Onychomys leucogaster, assembly GCA_949786385.1. Classification (NCBI taxonomy): domain Eukaryota; kingdom Metazoa; phylum Chordata; class Mammalia; order Rodentia; family Cricetidae; genus Onychomys; species Onychomys leucogaster. The sequence continues at coordinate 3,995,424 of CATKUP010000008.1, forward strand.
ACTGAAAAGTGACTACCCTTACCTGAAACGAAGTCTTGCTTGTAGGAAGACACAGAGCCTGGGATTTAACTCCATTTCTGAAGGGAAACACACAGCATAGTATTCATCCATGGATCACACTGTGGTTAGAGCGAGAAGCACACTGTTGCTTTCTAGAGTCTCTAAGACAGCAGGAAATTTGAGTGTGCCCAGAAAAATAGAATGGTGTTTCCTACACATACGGACTATATGTCGTCCAAAACTTCTTCTGAAACAGATAGAATGCACTGATCCTCTAACATCCAATGCTTGTCAGTTAAGATGAGAAACGTGTGTGCTTCGTGAAAGATGTAGTTCGTTTGAGCAGAAAAGTGACTGCCCTTACCTGAAATGAAGTCTTGCTTGTAGGGAGACTCAGAGCCTGGGATTTAACTCCTTTTCTGAAGTGAAACACACAGCATAGTTTTCATCCATGGATCACACTCTGCTTTAGAACAAGAAGCACACTCTTGCTTTCTAGAGTCTCTAAGACAGCAGGAAACGTGATTTTGCTGAGAACAAAAGAACGGTGTTTCCTACACATACGGACATTATATAGTCTAACTCTGCTTCTGAAACTGATACAAAGCACTGTTCCTCTAACATCCAATGCTTGTCTGTTAAGGTGAGAAACATGTGAGCTTCGTGAACGATGTAGTTCGTTTGAGCTGAAAAGTGACTGCCCTTACCTGAAATGAAGTCTTGCTTGTAGGAAGACTCAGAGCCTGGGATTTAACTCCATTTCTGAAGGCAAACACACAGCATAGTTCTCATCCATGGATCACACTCTGCTTTAGAGCGAGAAGCACGCTCTTGCTTTCTAGATTCTCTAAGACAGCAGGAAACGTGAGTGTGCTGAGAACAAAAGGACGGTGTTTCCTACACATACGGACCATATCTAGTCCATCTCTGCTTCTGAAACTGATACAAAGCACTGGTCCTCTAACATCCAATGCTTGTCAGTTAATATGAGAAACCTGTGAGCTTCTGGAACGATGTAGTTCGTTTGAGCAGAAAAGTGACTGCCCTTACCTGAAACGAAGTCTTGCTTGGAGGAAGACTCAGAGCCTGGGATTTAACTCCATTTCTGAATTGAAACACACAGCGTAGTTCTCATCCCTGGATCACACTCTGCTTTAGAGCAAGAAGTACGCTCTTGCTTTCTAGATTCTCTAAGACAGCAGGAAACGTGCTGGTGCCCAGAACAAAAGAACGGTGTTTCCTACACATACGGACTATATGTAGTCCAAAACTTCTTCTGAAACTGATAGAATGCACTGGTCCTCTAACATCCAATGCTTGTCAGTTAAGATGAGAAACGTTTGAGCTTCGTGAAAGATGTAGTTCGTTTGAGCAGAAAAGTGACTTCCCTTACCTGAAACAAAGTCTTGCTGTAGGGAGACTCAGAGCCTGGAATTTAACTCCTTTTCTGAAGTGAAACACACAGCATAGTTTTCATCCATGGATCACACTCTGCTTTAGAACGAGAAGCACGCTCTTGCTTTCTAGAGTCTCTAAGATAGCAGGAAACGTGAGTGTGCTGAGAACAAAAGAACGGTGTTTCCTACACATACGGACCATATCTAGTCCAACTCTGCTTCTGAAACTGATACAAAGCACTGGTGCTCTAAAATCCAATGTTTGTCAGTTAAGATGAGAAACGTGTGATCTTTGTGAATGATGTAGTTCCTTTAAACTGAAAAGTGACTACCCTTACCTGAAACGAAGTCTTGCTTGTAGGAAGACACAGAGCCTGGGATTTAACTCCATTTCTGAAGGGAAACACACAGCATAGTATTCATCCATGGATCACACTGTGGTTAGAGCGAGAAGCACACTGTTGCTTTCTAGAGTCTCTAAGACAGCAGGAAATTTGAGTGTGCCCAGAAAAATAGAATGGTGTTTCCTACACATACGGACTATATGTCGTCCAAAACTTCTTCTGAAACAGATAGAATGCACTGATCCTCTAACATCCAATGCTTGTCAGTTAAGATGAGAAACGTGTGTGCTTCGTGAAAGATGTAGTTCGTTTGAGCAGAAAAGTGACTGCCCTTACCTGAAATGAAGTCTTGCTTGTAGGGAGACTCAGAGCCTGGGATTTAACTCCTTTTCTGAAGTGAAACACACAGCATAGTTTTCATCCATGGATCACACTCTGCTTTAGAACAAGAAGCACACTCTTGCTTTCTAGAGTCTCTAAGACAGCAGGAAACGTGATTTTGCTGAGAACAAAAGAACGGTGTTTCCTACACATACGGACATTATATAGTCTAACTCTGCTTCTGAAACTGATACAAAGCACTGTTCCTCTAACATCCAATGCTTGTCTGTTAAGGTGAGAAACATGTGAGCTTCGTGAACGATGTAGTTCGTTTGAGCTGAAAAGTGACTGCCCTTACCTGAAATGAAGTCTTGCTTGTAGGAAGACTCAGAGCCTGGGATTTAACTCCATTTATGAAGGCAAACACACAGCATAGTTCTCATCCATGGATCACACTCTGCTTTAGAGCGAGAAGCATGCTCTTGCTTTCTAGATTCTCTAAGACAGCAGGAAATGTGAGTGTGCTGAGAACAAAAGGACGGTGTTTCCTACACATACGGACCATATCTAGTCCATCTCTGCTTCTGAAACTGATACAAAGCACTGGTCCTCTAACATCCAATGCTTGTCAGTTAAGATGAGAAACCTGTGAGCTTCTGGAATGATGTAGTTCGTTTGAGCAGAAAAGTGACTGCCCTTACCTGAAAGGAAGTCTTGCTTGGAGGAAGACTCAGAGCCTGGGATTTAACTCCATTTCTGAAGTGAAACACACAGCGTAGTTCTCATCCCTGGATCACACTCTGCTTTAGAGCAAGAAGTACGCTCTTGCTTCCTAGAGTCTCTAAGACAGCAGGAAACGTGATGGTGCCCAGAACAAAAGAACGGTGTTTCCTACACATACGGACTATATGTAGTCCAAAACTTCTTCTGAAACAGATAGAATGCACTGGTCCTCTAACATCCAATGCTTGTCAGTTAAGATGAGAAATGTGTGAGCTTCTGGAACGATGTAGTTCGTTTGAGCAGAAAAGTGACTCCCCTTACCTGAAACGAAGTCTTGCTTGGAGGAAGACTCAGAGCCTGGGATTTAACTCCATTTCTGAAGTGAAACACACAGCGTAGTTCTCATCCATGGATCACACTCTGCTTTAGAGCAAGAAGCACACTCTTGCTTTCTAGAGTCTCTAAGACAGCAGGAAATCTGAGTGTGCCCAGAACAAAAGAACGGTGTTTCCTACACATACAGACTATATGTAGTCCAAAACTTCTTCTGAAACTGATAGAATGCACTAGTCCTCTAACATACAATGCTTGTCAGTTAAGATGAGAAACGTGTGAGCTTCGTGAAAGATGTAGTTCGTTTGAGCACAAAAGTGACTGCCCTTACCTGAAACGAATTCTTGCTAGTAGGGAGACTCAGAGCCTGGGATTTAACTCCATTTCTGAAGTAAAACACACAACAGTGTAATCATCCATTGCTCACAATCTGCTTTATAACAAGAAGCACGCTCTTGCTTTCTAGATTCTCTAAGACAGCAGGAAACGTGATTTTGCTGAAAACAAAAGAACGGTGTTTCCTACACATACGGACCATATCTAGTTCAACTCTGCTTCTGAAACTGATACAAAGCACTGTTCCTCTAACATCCAATGCTCGTCAGTTAAGATGAGAAACGTGTGACCTTCTGGAACGATGTAGATCCTTTGAGCAGAAAAGTGACTGACCTTACCTGAAACGAAGTCTTGCTTGGAGGAAGACTCAGAGCCTGGGATTTAACTCCATTTCTGAAGTGAAACACATAGCGAAGTTCTCATCCATGGATCACACTCTGCTTTAGAGCAAGAAGCACACTCTTGCTTTCTAGAGTCTCTAAGACAGCAGGAAATCTGAGTGTGCCCAGAACAAAAGAACGGTGTTTCCTACACATACGGACTATATGTAGTCCAAAACTTCTTCTGAAACTGATAGAATGCACTGGTCCTCTAACATCCAATGCTTGTCATTTAAGATGAGAAACGTGTGAGCTTTGTGAATGATGTAGTTCCTTTAAACTGAAAAGTGACTACCCTTACCTGAAACGAAGTCTTGCTTGTAGGAAGACACAGAGCCTGGGATTTAACTCCATTTCTGAAGGGAAACACACAGCATAGTATTCATCCATGGATCACACTGTGGTTAGAGCGAGAAGCACACTGTTGCTTTCTAGAGTCTCTAAGACAGCAGGAAATTTGAGTGTGCCCAGAACAATAGAACGGTGTTTCCTACACATATGGACCATATCCAGTCCAAATCTGCTTCTGAAACTGATATAAAGCATTGACCCTCTAACATCCAATGCTTGTCAGTTAAGATGAGAAACGTGTGAGCTCTGTGAATGATGTAGTTCGTTTGAGCAGAAAAGTGACTGTCCTTACCTGAAACGAAGTCTTGCTTGTAGGAAGACTCAGAGCTTGGGATTATTTCCATTTCTGAAGGCAAACACACAGCATAGTTCTCATCCATGGATCACACTCTGCATTAGAGCGAGAAGCATGCTCTTGCTTTCTAGATTCTCTAAGACATCAGGAAACGTGAGTGTGCTGAGAGCAAAAGAACGGTGTTTCCTACACATACGGACCATATCTAGTCCAACTCTGCTTCTGAAACTGATACAAAGCACTGGTCCTCTAACATCCAATGCTTGTCAGTTAAGATGAGAAACGGGTGAGCTTCTGGAACGATGTAGTTCGTTTGAGCTGAAAAGTGACTGCCCTTACCTGAAACGAAGTCTTGCTTGGAGGAAGACTCAGAGCCTGGGATTTAACTCCTTTTCTGAAGTGAAACACACAGCATAGTTTTCATCCAAAGATCACACTCTGCTGTAGAACAAGAAGCACGCTCTTGCTTTCTAGTATCTCTAAGACAGCAGGAAACATGAGTGTGCTGAGAACAAAAGAACGGTGTTTCCTACACATACGGACCATATCTAGTCCAACTCATCTTCTGAAACTGATACAAAGCACTGGTCCTCTAACATCCAATGCTTGTCAGTTAAGATGGGAAACGTGTGAGCTTCATGAACAATGTAGTTCGTTTGAGCAAAAAAGTGACTGCCCTTACCTTAAACGAAGTCTTGCTTGTACGAAGACTCAGAGCCTGGGATTTAACTCCATTTCTGAATTGAAACACACAGCAGTGTTCTCATCCATTGATCACACTCAGCTTTAGAATAAGAAGCACGCTCTTGCTTTTTAGAGTCTCTAAGACAGGAGGAAACGTGATTTTGCTGAGAACAAAAGTACAGAGTTTCCTACACATACGGACCATATCTAGTCCAAATCTGCTTCTGAAACTGATACAAAGCACTGACCCTCTAACATCCAATGCTTGTCAGTTAAGATGGGAAACGTGTGAGCTTCATGAACGATGTAGTTCGTTTGAGCAGAAAAGTGACTGCCTTACCTGAATTGAAGTCTTGCTTGTAGGAAGACTCAGAGCCTGGGATTTAGCTCCATTTCTGAAGGCAAACACACAGCATAGTTCTCATCCATGGATCACACTCTGCTTTAGAGCGAGAAGCACGCTCTTGCTTTCTAGAGTCTCTAAGAAAGCAGGAAACGTGAGTGTGCCCAGAACAAAAGAACGGTGTTTCCTACACATACGGACTATATGTAGTCCAAAACTTCTTCTGAAACAGATAGAATGCACTGGTCCTCTAACATCCAATGCTTGTCAGTTAAGATGAGAAACGTGTGTGCTTCGTGAAAGATGTAGTTCGTTTGAGCAGAAAAGTGACTGCCCTTTCCTGAAACGAAGTCTTGCTTGTAGGGAGACTCAGAGCCTGGGATTTAACTCCTTTTCTGAAGTGAAACACACAGCATAGTTTTCATCCATGCATCACACTCTGCTTTAGAACGAGAAGCACGATATTGCTTTCTAGAGTCTCGAAGACAGCAGGAAACGTGAGTGTGCTGAGAACAAAAGAACGGAGTTTCCTACACAGACGGACCATATCTAGTCCAAATCTGCTTCTTAAACTGATACAAAGCACTGATCCTCTAACATCCAATGCTTGTCTGTTAAGATGAGAAACGTGTGAGCTTCATGAACGATGTAGTTCGTTTGAGCAGAAAAGTGACTGCCCTTACCTGAATTGAAGTCTTGCCTGTAGGAAGACTCAGAGCCTGGGATTTAACTACATTTCTGAAGTCAAACACACAGCAGTGTAATCATCCATTGACCACACTCTGCTTTAGAACAAGAAGCACGCTCTTGCTTTCTAGAGTCTCTAAGACAACAGGAAACGTGATTTTGCTGAGAACAAAAGAACGGTGTTTCCTATACATACGGATATTATATAGTCCAACTCTGCTTCTTAAACTGATACAAAGCACTGGTCCTCTAACATCCAATGCTTGTCTGTTAAGATGAGAAACGTGTGAGCTTCTTGAACGATGTAGTTCCTTTGAGCTGAATAATGACTGCCCTTACCTGAAACGAAGTCTTGCCTGTAGGAAGACACAGAGCAAGGGATTTAACTCCATTTCTGAAGGGAAACACGCACCATAGTTCTCATTCATGGATCACAATCTGCTTTTGAGCGAGAAACACGCTCTTGCTTTCTAGAGTCTCTAACACAGCAGGAAACGTGAGTGTGCTGAGAACAAAAGAACGGTGTTTCCTACACATACGGACCATATCTAGTCCAACTCTGCTTCTGAAACTGATACAAAGCACTGGTCCTCTAACATCCAATGTTTGTCAGTTAAGATGAGAAACGTGTGAGCTTTGTGAATGATGTAGTTCCGTTGAACTGAAAAGTGACTACCCTTACCTGAAACGAAGTCTTGCTTGTAGGAAGACACAGAGCCTGTGATTTAACTCCATTTCTGAAGGGAAACACACAGCATAGTATTCATCCATGGATCACACTTTGGTTAGAGCGAGAAGCACACTCTTGCTTTCTAGAGTCTCTAAGACAGCAGGAAATTTGAGTGTGTCCAGAACAATAGAACTGTGTTTCCTACACATATGGACCATATCCAGTCCAAATATTCTTCTGAAACTGATATAAAGCATTGACCCTCTAACATCCAATGCTTGTCAGTTAAGATGGGAAACGTGTGAGCTTCATGAACGATGTAGTTCGTTTGAGCAAAAAAGTTACTGCCCTTACCTTAAAAGAAGTCTTGCTTGTACGAAGACTCAGAGCCTGGGATTTAACTCCATTTCTGAATGGAAACACACAGCAGTGTTCTCATCCATTGATCACACTCTGCTTTAGAATAAGAAGCACGCTCTTGCTTTTTAGAGTCTCTAAGACAGGAGGAAACGTGATTTTGCTGAGAACAAAAGAACGGAGTTTCCTACACATACGGACCATATCTAGTCCAAATCTGCTTCTGGAACTGATACAAAGCACTGACCCTCTAACATCCAATGCTTGTCAGTTAAGATGGGAAACGTATGAGCTTCATGAAAGATGTAGTTCGTTTGAGCAGAAAAGTGACTGCCTTACCTGAATTGAAGTCTTGCTTGTAGGAAGACTCAGAGCCTGGGATTTAACTCCATTTCTGAAGGCAAACACACAGCATAGTTCTCATCCATGGATCACACTCTGCTTTAGAGCGAGAAGCATGTTCTTGCTTTCTAGAGTCTCTAAGACAGCAGGAAAGGTGAGTGTGCCCAGAAGAAAAGAACGGTGTTTCCTACACATACGGACATTATATAGTCCAACTCTGCTTCTGAAACTGATACAAAGCACTGTTCCTCTAACATCCAATGCTTGTCTGTTAAGGTGAGAAACGTGTGAGCTTCGTGAACGATGTAGTTCGTTTGAGCTGAAAAGTGACTTCCCTTACGTGAAACGAAGTCTTGCTTGTAGGAAGACTCAGAGCATGGGATTTAACTCCATTTCTGAAGGCAAACATACAGCATAGTTCTCATCCATGGATCACACTCTGCTTTAGAGCGAGAAGCACGCTCTTGCTTTCTAGAGTCTCTAAGACAGCAGGAAACGTGAGTGTGCTGGGAACAAAAGAACGGTGTTTCCTACACATACGGACCATATCTAGTCCAACACTGCTTCTGAAACTGATACAAAGCACTGGTCCTCTAACATCCAATGCTTGTCAGTTAAGATGGGAAACGTGTGAGCTTCATGAACAATGTAGTTCGTTTGAGCAAAAAAGTGACTGCCCTTACCTTAAACGAAGTCTTGCTTGTACGAAGACTCAGAGCCTGGGATTTAACTCCATTTCTGAATTGAAACACACAGCAATGTTCTCATCCATTGATCACACTCTGCTTTAGAATAAGAAGCACGCTCTTGCTTTTTAGAGTCTCTAAGACAGGAGGAAATGTGATTTTCCTGAGAATAAAAGAACGGAGTTTCCTACACATACGGACTATATCTAGTCCAACTCTGCTTCTGAAACTGATACAAAGCACTGGTCCTCTAACATCCAATGCTTGTCAGTTAAGATGAGAAACGTTTGAGTTTCTGGAACGATGTAGTTCGTTTGAGCAGAAAAGTGACTGCCCTTACCTGAAACGAAGTCTTGCTTGGAGGAAGACTCAGAGCCTGGGATTTAACTCCATTTCTGAAGTGAAACACACAGCGTAGTTCTCATCTATGGATCACACTCTGCTTTAGAGAAAGAAGCACACTCTTGCTTTATAGAGTCTCTAAGACAGCAGGAAATCTGAGTGTGCCCAGAACAAAAGAACGGTGTTTCCTACACATACGGACTATATCTAGTCCAAAACTTCTTCTGAAACTGATAGAATGCACTGGTCCTCTAACATCCAATGCTTGTCAATTAAGATGAGAAACGTGTGAGCTTCGTGAAAGATGTAGTTCGTTTGAGCAGAAAAGTGACTGCCTTACCTGAATTTAAGTCTTGCTTGTACAAAGACTCAGAGCCTGGGATTTAACTCCATTTCTGAATTGAAACACACAGCACTGTTCTCATCCATTGATCACACTCTGCTTTAGAGCGAGAAGCACGCTCTTGCTTTCTAGAGTCTCTAAGACAGCAGGAAACGTGAGTGTGCTGAGAACAAAAGAACCGTGGTTCCTACACATACAGACCATATCTAGTCCAACTCTGCTTCTGAAACTGATACGAAGCACTGGTCCTCTAACATCCAATGTTTGTCAGTTAAATTGAGAAACGTGTGAGCTTTGTGAATGATGTAGTTCCTTTGAGCTGAAAAGTGACTGCCCTTACCTGAAACGAAGTCTTGCTTGTAGGAAGACACAGAGCCTGGGATTTAACTCGTTTTCTGAAGGGAAACACACAGCATAGTATTCATCCATGGATCACACTCTGGTTAGAGCGAGAAGCACACTCTTGCTTTCTAGAGTTTCTTAGACAGCAGGAAATCTGAGTGTGCCCAGAACAATAGAACGGTGTTTCCTACACATATGGACCATATCCAGTCCAAATCTGCTTCTGAAACTGATACAAAGCACTGGTCCTCTAACATCCAATGTTTGTCAGTTAAGATGAGAAACGGGTGAGCTTTGTGAATGATGTAGTTCCTTTGAACTGAAAAGTGACTGCCCTTACCTGAAACGAAGTCTTGCTTGTAGTAAGACACAGAGCCTGGGATTTAACTCCATTTCTTAATAGAAACACACAGCATAGTTCTCATCCATGGATCACACTCTGTTTTAGAGCGAGAAGCACGCTCTTGCTTTTAGAGTCTCTAATATAGCAGGAAATCTGAGTGTGCCCAGAACAAAAGAACGGTGTTGCCTACATATACGGACCATATGTAGTCCAACTCTGCTTCTTAAACTGATACAAAGCACTGGTCCTCTAACATCCAATGCTTGTCAGTTAAGATGAGAAACGTGTGAGCTTTGTGAATGATGTAGTTCCTTTGAACTGAAAAGTGACTGCCCTTACCTGAAACGAAGTCTTGCTTGTAGTAAGACACAGAGCCTGGGATTTAACTCCATTTCTGAAGTGAAACACACAGCATAGTTCTCATCCATGGATCACACTCTGTTTTAGAGCGAGAAGCACGCTCTTGCTTTCTAGAGTCTCTAAGACAGCAGGAAACGTGAGTGTGCTGAGAACAAAAGAACGGTGTTTCCTACACATACGGACCATATCTAGTCCAACTCTGCGTCTGAATCTCATACAAAGCACTGGTCCTCTAACATCCAATGCTTGTCAGTTAAGATGAGAAACATGTGAGCTCTGTGAACGATGTAGTTCGTTTGAGCAGAAAAGTGACTGCCCTTACCTGAAACGAAGTCTTGCTTGTAGGAAGACTCAGAGCCTGGGATTTAACTCCATTTCTGAAGGCAAACACACAGCATAGTTCTCATCCATGGATCACACTCTGCTTTAGAGCGAGAAGCATGCTCTTGCTTTCTAAAGTCTCTAAGACAGCAGGAAACGTGAGTGTGCTGAGAACAAAAGAACGGTGTTTCCTACACATACCGACCATATCTAGTTCAACTCTGCTTCTGAAACTGATACAAAGCACTGGTCCTCTAACATCCAATGCTTGTCAGTTAAGATGAGAAACGTGTGAGCTTTGTGAATGATGTAGTTCCTTTGAACTGAAAAGTGACTGCCCTTACCTGAAACGAAGTCTTGCTTGTAGTAAGACACAGAGCCTGGGATTTAACTCCATTTCTGAAGTGAAACACACAGCATAGTTCTCATCCATGGATCATACTCTGTTTTAGAGCGAGAACCACGCTCTTGCTTTCTAGAGTCTCTAAGACAGCAGGAAACGTGAGTGTGCTGAGAACAAAAGAACGGTGTTTCCTACACATACGGACCATATCTAGTCCAACTCTGCTTCTGAAACTCATACAAAGCACTGGTCCTCTAACATCCAATGCTTGTCAGTTAAGATGAGAAACGTGTGTGCTTCGTGAAAGATGTAGTTCGTTTGAGCAGAAAAGTGACTGCCCTTACCTGAAACGAAGTCTTGCTTGTAGGGAGACTCAGAGCCTGTGATTTAACTCCATTTCTTAAGAGAAACACACAGCATAGTTCTCATCCATGGATCACACTCTGTTTTAGAGCGAGAAGCACGCTCTTGCTTTTAGAGTCTCTAATATAGCAGGAAATCTGAGTGTGCCCAGAACAAAAGAACGGAGTTGCCTACATATACGGACCATATGTAGTCCAAATCTGCTTCTGAAACTGATACAATGCACTTTTCCTCTAACATCCAATGCATGTCATTTAAGATGAGAATAGTGTGATCTTCGTGAACAATGTAGTTCGTTTGAGCAGAAAAGTGACTGCCCTTACCTGAAATGAAGTCTTGCTTGTAGGAAGACTCAGAGCCTGGGATTTAACTCCATTTCTGAAGTGAAACACACAGCAGTGTTCTCATCCATTGATGACACTCTGCTTTAGAACAAGAAGCACGCTCTTGCTTTCTATAGTCTCTAAGACAGCAGGAAACGTGATTTTGCTGAGAACAAAAGAACGGTGTTTCCTACACATACCGACCATATCTAGTTCAACTCTGCTTCTGAAACTGATACAAAGCACTGGTCCTCTAACATCCAATGCTTGTCAGTTAAGATGAGAAACGTGTGAGCTTTGTGAATGATGTAGTTCCTTTGAACTGAAAAGTGACTGCCCTTACCTGAAACGAAGTCTTGCTTGTAGTAAGACACAGAGCCTGGGATTTAACTCCATTTCTGAAGTGAAACACACAGCATAGTTCTCATCCATGGATCACACTCTGTTTTAGAGCGAGAACCATGCTCTTGCTTTCTAGAGTCTCTAAGACAGCAGGAAACGTGAGTGTGCTGAGAACAAAAGAACGGTGTTTCCTACACATACGGACCATATCTAGTCCAACTCTGCTTCTGAAACTCATACAAAGCACTGGTCCTCTAACATCCAATGCTTGTCAGTTAAGATGAGAAACGTGTGTGCTTCGTGAAAGATGTAGTTCGTTTGAGCAGAAAAGTGACTGCCCTTACCTGAAACGAAGTCTTGCTTGTAGGGAGACTCAGAGCCTGTGATTTAACTCCATTTCTTAAGAGAAACACACAGCATAGTTCTCATCCATGGATCACACTCTGTTTTAGAGCGAGAAGCACGCTCTTGCTTTTAGAGTCTCTAATATAGCAGGAAATATGAGTGTGCCCAGAACAAAAGAACGGAGTTGCCTACATATATGGACCATATGTAGTCCAAATCTGCTTCTGAAACTGATACAATGCACTTTTCCTCTAACATCCAATGCATGTCATTTAAGATGAGAATAGTGTGATCTTCGTGAACGATGTAGTTCGTTTGAGCAGAAAAGTGACTGCCCTTACCTGAAATGAAGTCTTGCTTGTAGGAAGACTCAGAGCCTGGGATTTAACTCCATTTCTGAAGTGAAACACACAGCAGTGTTCTCATCCATTGATGACACTCTGCTTTAGAACAAGAAGCACGCTCTTGCTTTCTATAGTCTCTAAGACAGCAGGAAACGTGATTTTGCTGAGAACAAAAGAACGGTGTTTCCTACACATACCGACCATATCTAGTTCAACTCTGCTTCTGAAACTGATACAAAGCACTGGTCCTCTAACATCCAATGCTTGTCAGTTAAGATGAGAAACGTGTGAGCTTTGTGAATGATGTAGTTCCTTTGAACTGAAAAGTGACTGCCCTTACCTGAAACGAAGTCTTGCTTGTAGTAAGACACAGAGCCTGGGATTTAACTCCATTTCTGAAGTGAAACACACAGCATAGTTCTCATCCATGGATCACACTCTGTTTTAGAGCGAGAACCACGCTCTTGCTTTCTAGAGTCTCTAAGACAGCAGGAAACGTGAGTGTGCTGAGAACAAAAGAACGGTGTTTCCTACACATACCGACCATATCTAGTTCAACTCTGCTTCTGAAACTGATACAAAGCACTGGTCCTCTAACATCCAATGCTTGTCAGTTAAGATGAGAAACGTTTGAGTTTCTGGAACGATGTAGTTCGTTTGAGCAGAAAAGTGACTGCCCTTACCTGAAACGAAGTCTTGCTTGGAGGAAGACTCAGAGCCTGGGATTTAACTCCATTTCTGAAGTGAAACACACAGCGTAGTTCTCATCTATGGATCACACTCTGCTTTAGAGAAAGAAGCACACTCTTGCTTTATAGAGTCTCTAAGACAGCAGGAAATCTGAGTGTGCCCAGAACAAAAGAACGGTGTTTCCTACACATACGGACTATATAAGTCCAAAACTTCTTCTGAAACTGATAGAATGCACTGGTCCTCTAACATCCAATGCTTGTCAATTAAGATGAGAAACGTGTGAGCTTCGTGAAAGATGTAGTTCGTTTGAGCAGAAAAGTGACTGCCTTACCTGAATTTAAGTCTTGCTTGTACAAAGACTCAGAGCCTGGGATTTAACTCCATTTCTGAATTGAAACACACAGCACTGTTCTCATCCATTGATCACACTCTGCTTTAGAGCGAGAAGCACGCTCTTGCTTTCTAGAGTCTCTAAGACAGCAGGAAACGTGAGTGTGCTGAGAACAAAAGAACCGTGGTTCCTACACATACAGACCATATCTAGTCCAACTCTGCTTCTGAAACTGATACGAAGCACTGGTCCTCTAACATCCAATGTTTGTCAGTTAAATTGAGAAACGTGTGAGCTTTGTGAATGATGTAGTTCCTTTGAGCTGAAAAGTGACTGCCCTTACCTGAAACGAAGTCTTGCTTGTAGGAAGACACAGAGCCTGGGATTTAACTCGTTTTTGAAGGGAAACACACAGCATAGTATTCATCCATGGATCACACTCTGGTTAGAGCGAGAAGCACACTCTTGCTTTCTAGAGTTTCTTAGACAGCAGGAAATCTGAGTGTGCCCAGAACAATAGAACGGTGTTTCCTACACATATGGACCATATCCAGTCCAAATCTGCTTCTGAAACTGATACAAAGCACTGGTCCTCTAACATCCAATGTTTGTCAGTTAAGATGAGAAACGGGTGAGCTTTGTGAATGATGTAGTTCCTTTGAACTGAAAAGTGACTGCCCTTACCTGAAACGAAGTCTTGCTTGTAGCAAGACACAGAGCCTGGGATTTAACTCCATTTCTTAATAGAAACACACAGCATAGTTCTCATCCATGGATCACACTCTGTTTTAGAGCGAGAAGCACGCTCTTGCTTTTAGAGTCTCTAATATAGCAGGAAATCTGAGTGTGCCCAGAACAAAAGAACGGTGTTGCCTACATATACGGACCATATGTAGTCCAACTCTGCTTCTTAAACTGATACAAAGCACTGGTCCTCTAACATCCAATGCTTGTCAGTTAAGATGAGAAACGTGTGAGCTTTGTGAATGATGTAGTTCCTTTGAACTGAAAAGTGACTGCCCTTACCTGAAACGAAGTCTTGCTTGTAGTAAGACACAGAGCCTGGGATTTAACTCCATTTCTGAAGTGAAACACACAGCATAGTTCTCATCCATGGATCACACTCTGTTTTAGAGCGAGAAGCACGCTCTTGCTTTCTAGAGTCTCTAAGACAGCAGGAAACGTGAGTGTGCTGAGAACAAAAGAACGGTGTTTCCTACACATACGGACCATATCTAGTCCAACTCTGCGTCTGAATCTCATACAAAGCACTGGTCCTCTAACATCCAATGCTTGTCAGTTAAGATGAGAAACATGTGAGCTCTGTGAACGATGTAGTTCGTTTGAGCAGAAAAGTGACTGCCCTTACCTGAAACGAAGTCTTGCTTGTAGGAAGACTCAGAGCCTGGGATTTAACTCCATTTCTGAAGGCAAACACACAGCATAGTTCTCATCCATGGATCACACTCTGCTTTAGAGCGAGAAGCATGCTCTTGCTTTCTAAAGTCTCTAAGACAGCAGGAAACGTGAGTGTGCTGAGAACAAAAGAACCGTGGTTCCTACACATACAGACCATATCTAGTCCAACTCTGCTTCTGAAACTGATACGAAGCACTGGTCCTCTAACATCCAATGTTTTTCAGTTAAATTGAGAAGCGTGTGAGCTTTGTGAATGATGTAGTTCCTTTGAGCTGAAAAGTGACTGCCCTTACCAGAAACGAAGTCTTGCTTGTAGGAAGACACAGAGCCTGGGATTTAACTCGTTTTCTGAAGGGAAACACACAGCATAGTATTCATCCATGGATCACACTCTGGTTAGAGCGAGAAGCACACTCTTGCTTTCTAGAGTTTCTTAGACAGCAGGAAATCTGAGTGTGCCCAGAACAATAGAACGGTGTTTCCTACACATATGGACCATATCCAGTCCAAATCTGCTTCTGAAACTGATACAAAGCACTGGTCCTCTAACATCCAATGTTTGTCAGTTAAGATGAGAAACGTGTGTGCTTCGTGAAAGATGTAGTTCGTTTGAGCAGAAAAGTGACTGCCCTTACCTGAAACGAAGTCTTGCTTGTAGGGAGACTCAGAGCCTGTGATTTAACTCCATTTCTTAAGAGAAACACACAGCATAGTTCTCATCCATGGATCACACTCTGTTTTAGAGCGAGAAGCACGCTCTTGCTTTTAGAGTCTCTAATATAGCAGGAAATCTGAGTGTGCCCAGAACAAAAGAACGGAGTTGCCTACATATACGGACCATATGTAGTCCAAATCTGCTTCTGAAACTGATACAATGCACTTTTCCTCTAACATCCAATGCATGTCATTTAAGATGAGAATAGTGTGATCTTCGTGAACGATGTAGTTCGTTTGAGCAGAAAAGTGACTGCCCTTACCTGAAATGAAGTCTTGCTTGTAGGAAGACTCAGAGCCTGGGATTTAACTCCATTTCTGAAGTGAAACACACAGCAGTGTTCTCATCCATTGATGACACTCTGCTTTAGAACAAGAAGCACGCTCTTGCTTTCTATAGTCTCTAAGACAGCAGGAAACGTGATTTTGCTGAGAACAAAAGAACGGTGTTTCCTACACATACCGACCATATCTAGTTCAACTCTGCTTCTGAAACTGATACAAAGCACTGGTCCTCTAACATCCAATGCTTGTCAGTTAAGATGAGAAACGTGTGAGCTTTGTGAATGATGTAGTTCCTTTGAACTGAAAAGTGACTGCCCTTACCTGAAACGAAGTCTTGCTTGTAGTAAGACACAGAGCCTGGGATTTAACTCCATTTCTGAAGTGAAACACACAGCATAGTTCTCATCCATGGATCACACTCTGTTTTAGAGCGAGAACCACGCTCTTGCTTTCTAGAGTCTCTAAGACAGCAGGAAACATGAGTGTGCTGAGAACAAAAGAACGGTGTTTCCTACACATACGGACCATATCTAGTCCAACTCTGCTTCTGAAACTCATACAAAGCACTGGTCCTCTAACATCCAATGCTTGTCAGTTAAGATGAGAAACGTGTGTGCTTCGTGAAAGATGTAGTTCGTTTGAGCAGAAAAGTGACTGCCCTTACCTGAAACGAAGTCTTTCTTGTAGGGAGACTCAGAGCCTGTGATTTAACTCCATTTCTTAAGAGAAACACACAGCATAGTTCTCATCCATGGATCACACTCTGTTTTAGAGCGAGAAGCACGCTCTTGCTTTTAGAGTCTCTAATATAGCAGGAAATCTGAGTGTGCCCAGAACAAAAGAACGGAGTTGCCTACATATACGGACCATATGTAGTCCAAATCTGCTTCTGAAACTGATACAATGCACTTTTCCTCTAACATCCAATGCATGTCATTTAAGATGAGAATAGTGTGATCTTCGTGAACAATGTAGTTCGTTTGAGCAGAAAAGTGACTGCCCTTACCTGAAATGAAGTCTTGCTTGTAGGAAGACTCAGAGCCTGGGATTTAACTCCATTTCTGAAGTGAAACACACAGCAGTGTTCTCATCCATTGATGACACTCTGCTTTAGAACAAGAAGCACGCTCTTGCTTTCTATAGTCTCTAAGACAGCAGGAAACGTGATTTTGCTGAGAACAAAAGAACGGTGTTTCCTACACATACCGACCATATCTAGTTCAACTCTGCTTCTGAAACTGATACAAAGCACTGGTCCTCTAACATCCAATGCTTGTCAGTTAAGATGAGAAACGTGTGAGCTTTGTGAATGATGTAGTTCCTTTGAACTGAAAAGTGACTGCCCTTACCTGAAACGAAGTCTTGCTTGTAGTAAGACACAGAGCCTGGGATTTAACTCCATTTCTGAAGTGAAACACACAGCATAGTTCTCATCCATGGATCACACTCTGTTTTAGAGCGAGAACCATGCTCTTGCTTTCTAGAGTCTCTAAGACAGCAGGAAACGTGAGTGTGCTGAGAACAAAAGAACGGTGTTTCCTACACATACGGACCATATCTAGTCCAACTCTGCTTCTGAAACTCATACAAAGCACTGGTCCTCTAACATCCAATGCTTGTCAGTTAAGATGAGAAACGTGTGTGCTTCGTGAAAGATGTAGTTCGTTTGAGCAGAAAAGTGACTGCCCTTACCTGAAACGAAGTCTTGCTTGTAGGGAGACTCAGAGCCTGAGATTTAACTCCATTTCTTAAGAGAAACACACAGCATAGTTCTCATCCATGGATCACACTCTGTTTTAGAGCGAGAAGCACGCTCTTGCTTTTAGAGTCTCTAATATAGCAGGAAATCTGAGTGTGCCCAGAACAAAAGAACGGAGTTGCCTACATATATGGACCATATGTAGTCCAAATCTGCTTCTGAAACTGATACAATGCCCTTTTCCTCTAACATCCAATGCATGTCATTTAAGATGAGAATAGTGTGATCTTCGTGAACGATGTAGTTCGTTTGAGCAGAAAAGTGACTGCCCTTACCTGAAATGAAGTCTTGCTTGTAGGAAGACTCAGAGCCTGGGATTTAACTCCATTTCTGAAGTGAAACACACAGCAGTGTTCTCATCCATTGATGACACTCTGCTTTAGAACAAGAAGCACGCTCTTGCTTTCTATAGTCTCTAAGACAGCAGGAAACGTGATTTTGCTGAGAACAAAAGAACGGTGTTTCCTACACATACCGACCATATCTAGTTCAACTCTGCTTCTGAAACTGATACAAAGCACTGGTCCTCTAACATCCAATGCTTGTCAGTTAAGATGAGAAACGTGTGAGCTTTGTGAATGATGTAGTTCCTTTGAACTGAAAAGTGACTGCCCTTACCTGAAACGAAGTCTTGCTTGTAGTAAGACACAGAGCCTGGGATTTAACTCCATTTCTGAAGTGAAACACACAGCATAGTTCTCATCCATGGATCACACTCTGTTTTAGAGCGAGAACCACGCTCTTGCTTTCTAGAGTCTCTAAGACAGCAGGAAACGTGAGTGTGCTGAGAACAAAAGAACGGTGTTTCCTACACATACGGACCATATCTAGTCCAACTCTGCTTCTGAAACTCATACAAAGCACTGGTCCTCTAACATCCAATGCTTGTCAGTTAAGATGAGAAACGTGTGTGCTTCGTGAACGATGTAGTTCGTTTGAGCAGAAAAGTGACTGCCCTTACCTGAAACGAAGTCTTGCTTGTAGGGAGACTCAGAGCCTGTGATTTAACTCCATTTCTTAAGAGAAACACACAGCATAGTTCTCATCCATGGATCACACTCTGTTTTAGAGCGAGAAGCACGCTCTTGCTTTTAGAGTCTCTAATATAGCAGGAAATCTGAGTGTGCCCAGAACAAAAGAACGGAGTTGCCTACATATACGGACCATATGTAGTCCAAATCTGCTTATGAAACTGATACAATGCACTTTTCCTCTAACATCCAATACATGTCATTTAAGATGAGAATAGTGTGATCTTCGTGAACGATGTAGTTCGTTTGAGCAGAAAAGTGACTGCCCTTACCTGAAATGAAGTCTTGCTTGTAGGAAGACTCAGAGCCTGGGATTTAACTCCATTTCTGAAGTGAAACACACAGCAGTGTTCTCATCCATTGATGACACTCTGCTTTAGAACAAGAAGCACGCTCTTGCTTTCTATAGTCTCTAAGACAGCAGGAAACGTGATTTTGCTGAGAACAAAAGAACGGTGTTTCCTACACATACCGACCATATCTAGTTCAACTCTGCTTCTGAAACTGATACAAAGCACTGGTCCTCTAACATCCAATGCTTGTCAGTTAAGATGAGAAACGTGTGAGCTTTGTGAATGATGTAGTTCCTTTGAACTGAAAAGTGACTGCCCTTACCTGAAACGAAGTCTTGCTTGTAGTAAGACACAGAGCCTGGGATTTAACTCCATTTCTGAAGTGAAACACACAGCATAGTTCTCATCCATGGATCACACTCTGTTTTAGAGCGAGAACCACGCTCTTGCTTTCTAGAGTCTCTAAGACAGCAGGAAACGTGAGTGTGCTGAGAACAAAAGAACGGTGTTTCCTACACATACGGACCATATCTAGTCCAACTCTGCTTCTGAAACTCATACAAAGCACTGGTCCTCTAACATCCAATGCTTGTCAGTTAAGATGAGAAACGTGTGTGCTTCGTGAAAGATGTAGTTCGTTTGAGCAGAAAAGTGACTGCCCTTACCTGAAACGAAGTCTTGCTTGTAGGGAGACTCAGAGCCTGTGATTTAACTCCATTTCTTAAGAGAAACACACAGCATAGTTCTCATCCATGGATCACACTCTGTTTTAGAGCGAGAAGCACGCTCTTGCTTTTAGAGTCTCTAATATAGCAGGAAATCTGAGTGTGCCCAGAACAAAAGAACGGAGTTGCCTACATATACGGACCATATGTAGTCCAAATCTGCTTCTGAAACTGATACAATGCACTTTTCCTCTAACATCCAATGCATGTCATTTAAGATGAGAATAGTGTGATCTTCGTGAACGATGTAGTTCGTTTGAGCAGAAAAGTGACTGCCCTTACCTGAAATGAAGTCTTGCTTGTAGGAAGACTCAGAGCCTGGGATTTAACTCCATTTCTGAAGTGAAACACACAGCAGTGTTCTCATCCATTGATGACACTCTGCTTTAGAACAAGAAGCACGCTCTTGCTTTCTATAGTCTCTAAGACAGCAGGAAACGTGATTTTGCTGAGAACAAAAGAACGGTGTTTCCTACACATACCGACCATATCTAGTTCAACTCTGCTTCTGAAACTGATACAAAGCACTGGTCCTCTAACATCCAATGCTTGTCAGTTAAGATGAGAAACGTGTGAGCTTTGTGAATGATGTAGTTCCTTTGAACTGAAAAGTGACTGCCCTTACCTGAAACGAAGTCTTGCTTGTAGTAAGACACAGAGCCTGGGATTTAACTCCATTTCTGAAGTGAAACACACAGCATAGTTCTCATCCATGGATCACACTCTGTTTTAGAGCGAGAACCACGCTCTTGCTTTCTAGAGTCTCTAAGACAGCAGGAAACGTGAGTGTGCTGAGAACAAAAGAACGGTGTTTCCTACACATACGGACCATATCTAGTCCAACTCTGCTTCTGAAACTCATACAAAGCACTGGTCCTCTAACATCCAATGCTTGTCAGTTAAGATGAGAAACGTGTGTGCTTCGTGAAAGATGTAGTTCGTTTGAGCAGAAAAGTGACTGCCCTTACCTGAAACGAAGTCTTGCTTGTAGGGAGACTCAGAGCCTGTGATTTAACTCCATTTCTTAAGAGAAACACACAGCATAGTTCTCATCCATGGATCACACTCTGTTTTAGAGCGAGAAGCACGCTCTTGCTTTTAGAGTCTCTAATATAGCAGGAAATCTGAGTGTGCCCAGAACAAAAGAACGGAGTTGCCTACATATACGGACTATATGTATTCCAAATCTGCTTCTGAAACTGATACAATGCACTTTTCCTCTAACATCCAATGCATGTCATTTAAGATGAGAATAGTGTGATCTTCGTGAACGATGTAGTTCGTTTGAGCAGAAAAGTGACTGCCCTTACCTGAAATGAAGTCTTGCTTGTAGGAAGACTCAGAGCCTGGGATTTAACTCCATTTCTGAAGTGAAACACACAGCAGTGTTCTCATCCATTGATGACACTCTGCTTTAGAACAAGAAGCACGCTCTTGCTTTCTATAGTCTCAAAGACAGCAGGAAACGTGATTTTGCTGAGAACAAAAGAACGGTGTTTCCTACCCATACCGACCATATCTAGTTCAACTCTGCTTCTGAAACTGATACAAAGCACTGGTCCTCTAACATCCAATGCTTGTCAGTTAAGATGAGAAACGTGTGAGCTTTGTGAATGATGTAGTTCCTTTGAACTGAAAAGTGACTGCCCTTACCTGAAACGAAGTCTTGCTTGTAGTAAGACACAGAGCCTGGGATTTAACTCCATTTCTGAAGTGAAACACACAGCATAGTTCTCATCCATGGATCACACTCTGTTTTAGAGCGAGAACCACGCTCTTGCTTTCTAGAGTCTCTAAGACAGCAGGAAACGTGAGTGTGCTGAGAACAAAAGAACGGTGTTTCCTACACATACGGACCATATCTAGTCAAACTCTGCTTCTGAAACTCATACAAAGCACTGGTCCTCTAACATCCAATGCTTGTCAGTTAAGATGAGAAACGTGTGTGCTTCGTGAAAGATGTAGTTCGTTTGAGCAGAAAAGTGACTGCCCTTACCTGAAACGAAGTCTTGCTTGTAGGGAGACTCAGAGCCTGTGATTTAACTCCATTTCTTAAGAGAAACACACAGCATAGTTCTCATCCATGGATCACACTCTGTTTTAGAGCGAGAAGCACGCTCTTGCTTTTAGAGTCTCTAATATAGCAGGAAATCTGAGTGTGCCCAGAACAAAAGAACGGAGTTGCCTACATATACGGACCATATGTAGTCCAAATCTGCTTCTGAAACTGATACAATGCACTTTTCCTCTAACATCCAATGCATGTCATTTAAGATGAGAATAGTGTGATCTTCGTGAACGATGTAGTTCGTTTGAGCAGAAAAGTGACTGCCCTTACCTGAAATGAAGTCTTGCTTGTAGGAAGACTCAGAGCCTGGGATTTAACTCCATTTCTGAAGTGAAACACACAGCAGTGTTCTCATCCATTGATGACACTCTGCTTTAGAACAAGAAGCACGCTCTTGCTTTCTATAGTCTCTAAGACAGCAGGAAACGTGATTTTGCTGAGAACAAAAGAACGGTGTTTCCTACACATACCGACCATATCTAGTTCAACTCTGCTTCTGAAACTGATACAAAGCACTGGTCCTCTAACATCCAATGCTTGTCAGTTAAGATGAGAAACGTGTGAGCTTTGTGAATGATGTAGTTCCTTTGAACTGAAAAGTGACTGCCCTTACCTGAAACGAAGTCTTGCTTGTAGTAAGACACAGAGCCTGGGATTTAACTCCATTTCTGAAGTGAAACACACAGCATAGTTCTCATCCATGGATCACACTCTGTTTTAGAGCGAGAACCACGCTCTTGCTTTCTAGAGTCTCTAAGACAGCAGGAAACGTGAGTGTGCTGAGAACAAAAGAACGGTGTTTCCTACACATACGGACCATATCTAGTCCAACTCTGCTTCTGAAACTCATACAAAGCACTGGTCCTCTAACATCCAATGCTTGTCAGTTAAGATGAGAAACGTGTGTGCTTCGTGAAAGATGTAGTTCGTTTGAGCAGAAAAGTGACTGCCCTTACCTGAAACGAAGTCTTGCTTGTAGGGAGACTCAGAGCCTGTGATTTAACTCCATTTCTTAAGAGAAACACACAGCATAGTTCTCATCCATGGATCACACTCTGTTTTAGAGCGAGAAGCACGCTCTTGCTTTTAGAGTCTCTAATATAGCAGGAAATCTGAGTGTGCCCAGAACAAAAGAACGGAGTTGCCTACATATACAGACCATATGTAGTCCAAATCTGCTTCTGAAACTGATACAATGCACTTTTCCTCTAACATCCAATGCATGTCATTTAAGATGAGAATAGTGTGATCTTCGTGAACGATGTAGTTCGTTTGAGCAGAAAAGTGACTGCCCTTACCTGAAATGAAGTCTTGCTTGTAGGAAGACTCAGAGCCTGGGATTTAACTCCATTTCTGAAGTGAAACACACAGCAGTGTTCTCATCCATTGATGACACTCTGCTTTAGAACAAGAAGCACGCTCTTGCTTTCTATAGTCTCTAAGACAGCAGGAAACGTGATTTTGCTGAGAACAAAAGAACGGTGTTTCCTACACATACCGACCATATCTAGTTCAACTCTGCTTCTGAAACTGATACAAAGCACTGGTCCTCTAACATCCAATGCTTGTCAGTTAAGATGAGAAACGTGTGAGCTTTGTGAATGATGTAGTTCCTTTGAACTGAAAAGTGACTGCCCTTACCTGAAACGAAGTCTTGCTTGTAGTAAGACACAGAGCCTGGGATTTAACTCCATTTCTGAAGTGAAACACACAGCATAGTTCTCATCCATGGATCACACTCTGTTTTAGAGCGAGAACCACGCTCTTGCTTTCTAGAGTCTCTAAGACAGCAGGAAACGTGAGTGTGCTGAGAACAAAAGAACGGTGTTTCCTACACATACGGACCATATCTAGTCCAACTCTGCTTCTGAAACTCATACAAAGCACTGGTCCTCTAACATCCAATGCTTGTCAGTTAAGATGAGAAACGTGTGTGCTTCGTGAAAGATGTAGTTCGTTTGAGCAGAAAAGTGACTGCCCTTACCTGAAACGAAGTCTTGCTTGTAGGGAGACTCAGAGCCTGTGATTTAACTCCATTTCTTAAGAGAAACACACAGCATAGTTCTCATCCATGGATCACACTCTGTTTTAGAGCGAGAAGCACGCTCTTGCTTTTAGAGTCTCTAATATAGCAGGAAATCTGAGTGTGCCCAGAACAAAAGAACGGAGTTGCCTACATATACGGACCATATGTAGTCCAAATCTGCTTCTGAAACTGATACAATGCACTATTCCTCTAACATCCAATGCATGTCATTTAAGATGAGAATAGTGTGATCTTCGTGAACGATGTAGTTCGTTTGAGCAGAAAAGTGACTGCCCTTACCTGAAATGAAGTCTTGCTTGTAGGAAGACTCAGAGCCTGGGATTTAACTCCATTTCTGAAGTGAAACACACAGCAGTGTTCTCATCCATTGATGACACTCTGCTTTAGAACAAGAAGCACGCTCTTGCTTTCTATAGTCTCTAAGACAGCAGGAAACGTGATTTTGCTGAGAACAAAAGAACGGTGTTTCCTACACATACCGACCATATCTAGTTCAACTCTGCTTCTGAAACTGATACAAAGCACTGGTCCTCTAACATCCAATGCTTGTCAGTTAAGATGAGAAACGTGTGAGCTTTGTGAATGATGTAGTTCCTTTGAACTGAAAAGTGACTGCCCTTACCTGAAACGAAGTCTTGCTTGTAGTAAGACACAGAGCCTGGGATTTAACTCCATTTCTGAAGTGAAACACACAGCATAGTTCTCATCCATGGATCACACTCTGTTTTAGAGTGAGAACCACGCTCTTGCTTTCTAGAGTCTCTAAGACAGCAGGAAACGTGAGTGTGCTGAGAACAAAAGAACGGTGTTTCCTATACATACGGACCATATCTAGTCCAACTCTGCTTCTGAAACTCATACAAAGCACTGGTCCTCTAACATCCAATGCTTGTCAGTTAAGATGAGAAACGTGTGTGCTTCGTGAAAGATGTAGTTCGTTTGAGCAGAAAAGTGACTGCCCTTACCTGAAACGAAGTCTTGCTTGTAGGGAGACTCAGAGCCTGTGATTTAACTCCATTTCTTAAGAGAAACACACAGCATAGTTCTCATCCATGGATCACACTCTGTTTTAGAGCAAGAAGCACGCTCTTGCTTTTAGAGTCTCTAATATAGCAGGAAATCTGAGTGTGCCCAGAACAAAAGAACGGAGTTGCCTACATATACGGACCATATGAAGTCCAAATCTGCTTCTGAAACTGATACAATGCACTGGTCCTCTAACATCCAATGCTTGTCAATTAAGATGAGAATCGTGTGATCTTCGTTAACAATGTAGTTCGTTTGAGCAGAAAAGTGACTGCCCTTACCTGAAATGAAGTCTTGCTTGTAGGAAGACTCAGAGCCTGGGATTTAACTCCATTTCTGAAGTGAAACACACAGCAGTGTTCTCATCCATTGATGACACTCTGCTTTAGAACAAGAAGCACGCTCTTGCTTTCTATAGTCTCTAAGACAGCAGGAAACGTGATTTTGCTGAGAACAAAAGAACGGTGTTTCCTACACATACCGACCATATCTAGTTCAACTCTGCTTCTGAAACTGATACAAAGCACTGGTCCTCTAACATCCAATGCTTGTCAGTTAAGATGGGAAACGTGTGAGCTTCATGAACAATGTAGTTCGTTTGAGCAAAAAAGTGACTGCCCTTACCTTAAACGAAGTCTTGCTTGTACGAAGACTCAGAGCCTGGGATTTAACTCCATTTCTGAATTGAAACACACAGCAATGTTCTCATCCATTGATCACACTCTGCTTTAGAATAAGAAGCACGCTCTTGCTTTTTAGAGTCTCTAAGACAGGAGGAAATGTGATTTTCCTGAGAACAAAAGAACGGAGTTTCCTACACATACGGACTATATCTAGTCCAACTCTGCTTCTGAAACTGATACAAAGCACTGGTCCTCTAACATCCAATGCTTGTCAGTTAAGATGAGAAACGTTTGAGTTTCTGGAACGATGTAGTTCGTTTGAGCAGAAAAGTGACTGCCCTTACCTGAAACGAAGTCTTGCTTGGAGGAAGACTCAGAGCCTGGGATTTAACTCCATTTCTGAAGTGAAACACACAGCGTAGTTCTCATCTATGGATCACACTCTGCTTTAGAGAAAGAAGCACACTCTTGCTTTATAGAGTCTCTAAGACAGCAGGAAATCTGAGTGTGCCCAGAACAAAAGAACGGTGTTTCCTACACATACGGACTATATCTAGTCCAAAACTTCTTCTGAAACTGATAGAATGCACTGGTACTCTAACATCTAATGCTTGTCAATTAAGATGAGAAACGTGTGAGCTTCGTGAAAGATGTAGTTCGTTTGAGCAGAAAAGTGACTGCCTTACCTGAATTGAAGTCTTGCTTGTACAAAGACTCAGAGCCTGGGATTTAACTCCATTTCTGAAGGGAAACACACAGCACTGTTCTCATCCATTGATCACACTCTGCTTTAGAGCGAGAAGCATGCTCTTGCTTTCTAGAGTCTCTAAGACAGCAGGAAACGTGAGTGTGCTGAGAACAAAAGAACCGTGGTTCCTACACATACAGACCATATCTAGTCCAACTCTGCTTCTGAAACTGATACGAAGCACTGGTCCTCTAACATCCAATGTTTGTCAGTTAAATTGAGAAACGTGTGAGCTTTGTGAATGATGTAGTTCCTTTGAGCTGAAAAGTGACTGCCCTTACCTGAAATGAAGTCTTGCTTGTAGGAAGACACAGAGCCTGGGATTTAACTCGTTTTCTGAAGGGAAACACACAGCATAGTATTCATCCATGGATCACACTCTGGTTAGAGTGAGAAGCACACTCTTGCTTTCTAGAGTTTCTTAGACAGCAGGAAATCTGAGTGTGTCCAGAACAATAGAACGGTGTTTCCTACACATATGGACCATATCCAGTCCAAATCTGCTTCTGAAACTGATACAAAGCACTGGTCCTCTAACATCCAATGTTTGTCAGTTAAGATGAGAAACGGGTGAGCTTTGTGAATGATGTAGTTCCTTTGAACTGAAAAGTGACTGCCCTTACCTGAAACGAAGTCTTGCTTGTAGCAAGACACAGAGCCTGGGATTTAACTCCATTTCTTAATAGAAACATACAGCATAGTTCTCATCCATGGATCACACTCTGTTTTAGAGCGAGAAGCACACTCTTGCTTTTAGAGTCTCTAATATAGCAGGAAATCTGAGTGTGCCCAGAACAAAAGAACGGTGTTGCCTACATATACGGACCATATGTAGTCCAACTCTGCTTCTTAAACTGATACAAAGCACTGGTCCTCTAACATCCAATGCTTGTCTGTTTATATGAGAAACGTGTGAGCTCCGTGAACGATGTAGTTCGTTTGAGCTGAAAAGTGACTGCCCTTACCTGAAACGAAGTCTTGCTTGTAGGAAGACACAGAGCCTGGTATTTACCTCCATTTCTGAAGGGAAACACACAGCATAGATCTCATCCATTCAACACACTCTGCTTTAGAGCGAGAAGCACGCTCTTGCTTTCTAAAGTCTCTAAGACAGCAGGAAACGTGAGTGTGCTGAGAACAAAAGAACCGTGGTTCCTACACATACAGACCATATCTAGTCCAACTCTGCTTCTGAAACTGATACGAAGCACTGGTCCTCTAACATCCAATGTTTGTCAGTTAAATTGAGAAACGTGTGAGCTTTGTGAATGATGTAGTTCCTTTGAGCTGAAAAGTGACTGCCCTTACCTGAAACGAAGTCTTGCTTGTAGGAAGACACAGAGCCTGGGATTTAACTCGTTTTCTGAAGGGAAACACACAGCATAGTATTCATCCATGGATCACACTCTGGTTAGAGCGAGAAGCACACTCTTGCTTTCTAGAGTTTCTTAGACAGCAGGAAATCTGAGTGTGCCCAGAACAATAGAACGGTGTTTCCTACACATATGGACCATATCCAGTCCAAATCTGCTTCTGAAACTGATACAAAGCACTGGTCCTCTAACATCCAATGTTTGTCAGTTAAGATGAGAAACGTGTGAGCTTTGTGAATGATGTAGTTCCTTTGAACTGAAAAGTGACTGCCCTTACCTGAAACGAAGTCTTGCTTGTAGTAAGACTCAGATCCTGGGATTTAACTCCATTTCTTAAGAGAAACACACAGCTTAGTTCTCATCCATGGATCACACTCTGTTTTAGAGCAAGAAGCACGCTCTTGCTTTTAGAGGCTCTAATATAGCAGGAAATCTGAGTGTGCCCAGAACAAAAGAACGGTGTTGCCTACATATACGGACCATATGAAGTCCAAATCTGCTTCTGAAACTGATACAATGCACTGGTCCTCTAACATCCAATGCTTGTCAGTTAAGATGAGAATCGTGTGATCTTCGTTAACAATGTAGTTCGTTTGAGCAGAAAAGTGACTGCCCTTACCTGAAATGAATTCTTGCTTGTAGGAAGACTCAGAGCCTGGGATTTTACTCCATTTCTGAAGTGAAACACACAGCAGTGTTCTCATCCATTGATGACACTCTGCTTTAGAACAAGAAGCACGCTCTTGCTTTCTATAGTCTCTAAGACAGCAGGGAACGTGATTTTGCTGAGAACAAAAGAACGGTGTTTCCTACACATACCGACCATATCTAGTTCAACTCTGCTTCTGAAACTGATACAAAGCACTGGTCCTCTAACATCCAATGCTTGTCAGTTAAGATGAGAAACGTGTGAGCTTTGTGAATGATGTAGTTCCTTTGAACTGAAAAGTGACTGCCCTTACCTGAAACGAAGTCTTGCTTGTAGTAAGACACAGAGCCTGGGATTTAACTCCATTTCTGAAGTGAAACACACAGCATAGTTCTCATCCATGGATCACACTCTGTTTTAGAGCGAGAAGCACGCTCTTGCTTTCTAGAGTCTCTAAGACAGCAGGAAACGTGAGTGTGCTGAGAACAAAAGAACGGTGTTTCCTACACATACGGACCATATCTAGTCCAACTCTGCGTCTGAATCTCATACAAAGCACTGGTCCTCTAACATCCAATGCTTGTCAGTTAAGATGAGAAACATGTGAGCTCTGTGAACGATGTAGTTCGTTTGAGCAGAAAAGTGACTGCCCTTACCTGAAACGAAGTCTTGCTTGTAGGAAGACTCAGAGCCTGGGATTTAACTCCATTTCTGAAGGCAAACACACAGCATAGTTCTCATCCATGGATCACACTCTGCTTTAGAGCGAGAAGCACGCTCTTGCTTTCTAAAGTCTCTAAGACAGCAGGAAACGTGAGTGTGCTGAGAACAAAAGAACCGTGTTTCCTACACATACAGACCATATCTAGTCCAACTCTGCTTCTGAAACTGATACGAAGCACTGGTCCTCTAACATCCAATGTTTGTCAGTTAAATTGAGAAGCGTGTGAGCTTTGTGAATGATGTAGTTCCTTTGAGCTGAAAAGTGACTGCCCTTACCAGAAACGAAGTCTTGCTTGTAGGAAGACACTGAGCCTGGGATTTAACTCGTTTTCTGAAGCGAAACACACAGCATAGTATTCATCCATGGATCACACTCTGGTTAGAGCGAGAAGCACACTCTTGCTTTCTAGAGTTTCTTAGACAGCAGGAAATCTGAGTGTGCCCAGAACAATAGAACGGTGTTTCCTACACATATGGACCATATCCAGTCCAAATCTGCTTCTGAAACTGATAAAAAGCACTGGTCCTCTAACATCCAATGTTTGTCAGTTAAGATGAGAAACGTGTGAGCTTTGTGAATGATGTAGTTCCTTTCAACTGAAAAGTGACTGCCCTTACCTGAAACGAAGTCTTGCTTGTAATAAGACACAGTTCCTGGGATTTAACTCCATTTCTTAAGAGAAACACACAGCTTAGTTCTCATCCATGGATCACACTCTGTTTTAGAGCGAGAAGCACGCTCTTGCTTTTAGAGTCTCTAATATAGCAGGAAATCTGAGTGTGCCCAGAACAAAAGAACGGTGTTGCCTACATATACGGACCATATGAAGTCCAAATCTGCTTCTGAAACTGATACAATGCACTGGTCCTCTAACATCCAATGCTTGTCAGTTAAGATGAGAATCGTGTGATCTTCGTTAACAATGTAGTTCGTTTGAGCAGAAAAGTGACTGCCCTTACCTGAAATGAAGTCTTGCTTGTAGGAAGACTCAGAGCCTGGGATTTAACTCCATTTCTGAAGTGAAACACACAGCAGTGTTCTCATCCATTGATGACACTCTGCTTTAGAACAAGAAGCACGCTCTTGCTTTCTATAGTCTCTAAGACAGCAGGAAACGTGATTTTGCTGAGAACAAAAGAACGGTGATTCCTACACATACCGACCATATCTAGTTCAACTCTGCTTCTGAAACTGATACAAAGCACTGGTCCTCTAACATCCAATGCTTGTCAGTTAAGATGAGAAACGTGTGAGCTTTGTGAATGATGTAGTTCCTTTGAACTGAAAAGTGACTGCCCTTACCTGAAACGAAGTCTTGCTTGTAGTAAGACACAGAGCCTGGGATTTAACTCCATTTCTGAAGTGAAACACACAGCAGTGTTCTCATCCATGGATCACACTCTGTTTTAGAGCGAGAACCACGCTCTTGCTTTCTAGAGTCTCTAAGACAGCAGGAAACGTGAGTGTGCTGAGAACAAAAGAACGGTGTTTCCTACACATACGGACCATATCTAGTCCAACTCTGCTTCTGAAACTCATACAAAGCACTGGTCCTCTAACATCCAATGCTTGTCAGTTAAGAAGAGAAACGTGTGTGCTTCGTGAAAGATGTAGTTCGTTTGAGCAGAAAAGTGACTGCCCTTACCTGAAACGAAGTCTTGCTTGTAGGGAGACTCAGAGCCTGTGATTTAACTCCATTTCTTAAGAGAAACACACAGCTTAGTTCTCATCCATGGATCACACTCTGTTTTAGAGCGAGAAGCACGCTCTTGCTTTTAGAGTCTCTAATATAGCAGGAAATGTGAGTGTGCCCAGAACAAAAGAACGGAGTTGCCTACATATACGGACCATATGTAGTCCAAATCTGCTTCTGAAACTGATACAATGCACTTTTCCTCTAACATCCAATGCATGTCATTTAAGATGAGAATAGTGTGATCTTCGTGAACGATGTAGTTCGTTTGAGCAGAAAAGTGACTGCCCTTACCTGAAATGAAGTCTTGCTTGTAGGAAGACTCAGAGCCTGGGATTTAACTCCATTTCTGAAGTGAAGCACACAGCAGTGTTCTCATCCATTGATGACACTCTGCTTTAGAACAAGAAGCACGCTCTTGCTTTCTAGAGTCTCTAAGACAGCAGGAAACGTGAGTGTGCTGAGAACAAAAGAACGGTGTTTCCTACACATAGAGACCATATCTAGTCCAACTCTGCTTCTTAAACTGATACAAAGCACTGGTCCTCTAACATCCAATTCTTGTCTATTAAGATGAGAAATGTGTGAGCTCAGTGAACGATGTAGTTCGTTTGAGCTGAAAAGTGACTGCCCTTACCTGAAACGAAGTCTTGCTTGTGGGAAGACACAGAGATTGGGATTTAACTCTATTTCTGAAGGGAAACACACAGCATAGTTCTAATCCATGGATCACAATCTGCTTTAGAGCGAGAAGCACGCTCTTGCTTTCTAGATTCTCTAACACAGCAGGAAACGTGAGTGTGCTGAGGACAAAAGAACGGTGTTTCCTACACATACGGACAATATCTAGTCCAACTCTGCGTCTGAATCTCATACAAAGCACTGGTCCTCTAACATCCAATGCTTGTCAGTTAAGATGAGAAACGTGTGAGCTCTGTGAACGATGTAGTTCGTTTGAGCAAAAAAGTGACTGCCCTTACCTAAAACGAATTCTTGCTTCTATGAAGACTCAGAGCCTGGGATTTAACTCCATTTCTGAATTGAAACACACAGCAGTGTTCTCATCCATTGATCACACTCTGCTTTAGAACAAGAAGCATGCTCTTGCTTTTTAGAGTCTCTAAGACAGGAGGAAACGTGATTTGCTGAGAACAAAACAACGGAGTTTCCTATACTTACAAACCATATCTAGTCCAACTCTGCTTCTTAAACTGATACAAAGCACTGGTCCTCTAACATCCAATGCTTGTCAGTTAAGAAGAGAAACGTGTGAGCTTTGTGAATGATGTAGTTCCTTTGAGCTGAAAAGTGACTGCCCTTACCTGAAACAAAGTCTTGCTTGTAGGAAGACAGAGAGCCTGGGATTTAACTCCTTTTCTTAAGGGAAACACACAGCGTAGTATTCATCCATGGATCACACTCTGGTTAGAGCGAGAAGCACACTCTTCCTTTCTAGAGTCTCTAAGACAGCAGGAAATCTGAGTGTGCCCAGAACAATAGAACGGTGTTTCCTACACATATGGACCATATCCAGTCCAAATCTCCTTCTGAAACTGATACAAAGCACTGGTCCTGTAACATACAATGTTTATCAGTTAAGATGAGAAACGTGTGAGCTTTGTGAATGATGTAGTTCCTTTGAACTGAAAAGTGACTGCCCTTACCTGAAACGAAGTCTTGCTTGTAGTAAGACACAGAGCCTGGGATTTAACTCCATTTCTGAAGAGAAACACACAGCATTGTTCTCATCCATGGATCACACTCTGTTTTAGAGCGAGAAGCACGCTCTTGCTTTTAGATTCTCTAATATAGCAGGAAATCTGAGTGTGCCCAGAACAAAAGAACGGTGTTGCCTACATATACGGACTATATGTAGTCCAAATCTGCTTCTGAAACTGATACAATGCACTGGTCCTCTAACATCCAATGCTTGTCAGTTAAGATGAGAATCGTGTGATCTTCGTTAACAATGTAGTTCGTTTGAGCAGAAAAGTGACTGCCCTTACCTGAAATGAAGTCTTCCTTGTAGGAAGACTCAGAGCCTGGGATTTAACTCCATTTCTGAAGGCAAACACACAGCAGTGTTCTCATCCATTGATCACACTCTGCTTTAGAACAAGAAGCATGCTCTTGCTTTTTA
The DNA here is from genome assembly GCA_949786385.1 of Onychomys leucogaster. Lineage (NCBI taxonomy): Eukaryota > Metazoa > Chordata > Mammalia > Rodentia > Cricetidae > Onychomys > Onychomys leucogaster. Next base: position 4,028,125 of record CATKUP010000008.1, read on the forward strand.
GAGTCTCTAAGACAGGAGGAAACGTGATTTTGCTGAGAACAAAACAACGGAGTTTCCTACACTTACAGACCATATCTAGTCCAACTCTGCTTCTTAAACTGATACAAAGCACTGGTCCTCTAACATCCAATGCATGTCAGTTAAGATGAGAAACGTGTGAGCTTTGTGAATGATGTAGTTCCTTTGAGCTGAAAAGTGACTGCCCTTACCTGAAACAAAGTCTGGCTTGTAGGAAGACACAGAGCCTGGGATTTAACTCCTTTTCTGAAGGGAAACACACAGCATAGTATTCATCCATGGATCACACTCTGGTTAGAGCGAGAAGCACACTCTTGCTTTCTAGAGTCTCTAAGACAGCAGGAAATCTGAGTGTGCCCAGAACAATAGAACGGTGTTTCCTACACATATGGACCATATCCAGTCCAAATCTCCTTCTGAAACTGATACAAAGCACTGGTCCTGTAACATCCAATGTTTGTCAGTTAAGATGAGAAATGTGTGAGGTTTGTGAATGATGTAGTTCCTTTGAACTGAAAAGTGACTGCCCTTACCTGAAACGAAGTCTTGCCTGTAGTAAGACACAGAGCCTGGGATTTAAGTCCATTTCTTAAGAGAAACACACAGCATAGTTCTCATCCATGGATCACACTCTGTTTTAGAGCGAGAAGCACGCTCTTGCTTTTAGAGTCTCTAATATAGCAGGAAATCTGAGTGTGCCCAGAACAAAAGAACGGAGTTGCCTACATATACAGACCATATGTAGTCCAAATCTGCTTCTGAAACTGATACAATGCACTTTTCCTCTAACATCCAATGCATGTCATTTAAGATGAGAATAGTGTGATCTTCGTGAACGATGTAGTTCGTTTGAGCAGAAAAGTGACTGCCCTTACCTGAAATGAAGTCTTGCTTGTAGGAAGACTCAGAGCCTGGGATTTAACTCCATTTCTGAAGTGAAACACACAGCAGTGTTCTCATCCATTGATGACACTCTGCTTTAGAACAAGAAGCACGCTCTTGCTTTCTATAGTCTCTAAGACAGCAGGAAACGTGATTTTGCTGAGAACAAAAGAACGGTGTTTCCTACACATACCGACCATATCTAGTTCAACTCTGCTTCTGAAACTGATACAAAGCACTGGTCCTCTAACATCCAATGCTTGTCAGTTAAGATGAGAAACGTGTGAGCTTTGTGAATGATGTAGTTCCTTTGAACTGAAAAGTGACTGCCCTTACCTGAAACGAAGTCTTGCTTGTAGTAAGACACAGAGCCTGGGATTTAACTCCATTTCTGAAGTGAAACACACAGCATAGTTCTCATCCATGGATCACACTCTGTTTTAGAGCGAGAACCACGCTCTTGCTTTCTAGAGTCTCTAAGACAGCAGGAAACGTGAGTGTGCTGAGAACAAAAGAACGGTGTTTCCTACACATACGGACCATATCTAGTCCAACTCTGCTTCTGAAACTCATACAAAGCACTGGTCCTCTAACATCCAATGCTTGTCAGTTAAGATGAGAAACGTGTGTGCTTCGTGAAAGATGTAGTTCGTTTGAGCAGAAAAGTGACTGCCCTTACCTGAAACGAAGTCTTGCTTGTAGGGAGACTCAGAGCCTGTGATTTAACTCCATTTCTTAAGAGAAACACACAGCATAGTTCTCATCCATGGATCACACTCTGTTTTAGAGCGAGAAGCACGCTCTTGCTTTTAGAGTCTCTAATATAGCAGGAAATCTGAGTGTGCCCAGAACAAAAGAACGGAGTTGCCTACATATACGGACCATATGTAGTCCAAATCTGCTTCTGAAACTGATACAATGCACTATTCCTCTAACATCCAATGCATGTCATTTAAGATGAGAATAGTGTGATCTTCGTGAACGATGTAGTTCGTTTGAGCAGAAAAGTGACTGCCCTTACCTGAAATGAAGTCTTGCTTGTAGGAAGACTCAGAGCCTGGGATTTAACTCCATTTCTGAAGTGAAACACACAGCAGTGTTCTCATCCATTGATGACACTCTGCTTTAGAACAAGAAGCACGCTCTTGCTTTCTATAGTCTCTAAGACAGCAGGAAACGTGATTTTGCTGAGAACAAAAGAACGGTGTTTCCTACACATACCGACCATATCTAGTTCAACTCTGCTTCTGAAACTGATACAAAGCACTGGTCCTCTAACATCCAATGCTTGTCAGTTAAGATGAGAAACGTGTGAGCTTTGTGAATGATGTAGTTCCTTTGAACTGAAAAGTGACTGCCCTTACCTGAAACGAAGTCTTGCTTGTAGTAAGACACAGAGCCTGGGATTTAACTCCATTTCTGAAGTGAAACACACAGCATAGTTCTCATCCATGGATCACACTCTGTTTTAGAGCGAGAACCACGCTCTTGCTTTCTAGAGTCTCTAAGACAGCAGGAAACGTGAGTGTGCTGAGAACAAAAGAACGGTGTTTCCTATACATACGGACCATATCTAGTCCAACTCTGCTTCTGAAACTCATACAAAGCACTGGTCCTCTAACATCCAATGCTTGTCAGTTAAGATGAGAAACGTGTGTGCTTCGTGAAAGATGTAGTTCGTTTGAGCAGAAAAGTGACTGCCCTTACCTGAAACGAAGTCTTGCTTGTAGGGAGACTCAGAGCCTGTGATTTAACTCCATTTCTTAAGAGAAACACACAGCATAGTTCTCATCCATGGATCACACTCTGTTTTAGAGCAAGAAGCACGCTCTTGCTTTTAGAGTCTCTAATATAGCAGGAAATCTGAGTGTGCCCAGAACAAAAGAACGGAGTTGCCTACATATACGGACCATATGAAGTCCAAATCTGCTTCTGAAACTGATACAATGCACTGGTCCTCTAACATCCAATGCTTGTCAATTAAGATGAGAATCGTGTGATCTTCGTTAACAATGTAGTTCGTTTGAGCAGAAAAGTGACTGCCCTTACCTGAAATGAAGTCTTGCTTGTAGGAAGACTCAGAGCCTGGGATTTAACTCCATTTCTGAAGTGAAACACACAGCAGTGTTCTCATCCATTGATGACACTCTGCTTTAGAACAAGAAGCACGCTCTTGCTTTCTATAGTCTCTAAGACAGCAGGAAACGTGATTTTGCTGAGAACAAAAGAACGGTGTTTCCTACACATACCGACCATATCTAGTTCAACTCTGCTTCTGAAACTGATACAAAGCACTGGTCCTCTAACATCCAATGCTTGTCAGTTAAGATGGGAAACGTGTGAGCTTCATGAACAATGTAGTTCGTTTGAGCAAAAAAGTGACTGCCCTTACCTTAAACAAAGTCTTGCTTGTACGAAGACTCAGAGCCTGGGATTTAACTCCATTTCTGAATTGAAACACACAGCAATGTTCTCATCCATTGATCACACTCTGCTTTAGAATAAGAAGCACGCTCTTGCTTTTTAGAGTCTCTAAGACAGGAGGAAATGTGATTTTCCTGAGAACAAAAGAACGGAGTTTCCTACACATACGGACTATATCTAGTCCAACTCTGCTTCTGAAACTGATACAAAGCACTGGTCCTCTAACATCCAATGCTTGTCAGTTAAGATGAGAAACGTTTGAGTTTCTGGAACGATGTAGTTCGTTTGAGCAGAAAAGTGACTGCCCTTACCTGAAACGAAGTCTTGCTTGGAGGAAGACTCAGAGCCTGGGATTTAACTCCATTTCTGAAGTGAAACACACAGCGTAGTTCTCATCTATGGATCACACTCTGCTTTAGAGAAAGAAGCACACTCTTGCTTTATAGAGTCTCTAAGACAGCAGGAAATCTGAGTGTGCCCAGAACAAAAGAACGGTGTTTCCTACACATACGGACTATATCTAGTCCAAAACTTCTTCTGAAACTGATAGAATGCACTGGTACTCTAACATCTAATGCTTGTCAATTAAGATGAGAAACGTGTGAGCTTCGTGAAAGATGTAGTTCGTTTGAGCAGAAAAGTGACTGCCTTACCTGAATTGAAGTCTTGCTTGTACAAAGACTCAGAGCCTGGGATTTAACTCCATTTCTGAAGGGAAACACACAGCACTGTTCTCATCCATTGATCACACTCTGCTTTAGAGCGAGAAGCATGCTCTTGCTTTCTAGAGTCTCTAAGACAGCAGGAAACGTGAGTGTGCTGAGAACAAAAGAACCGTGGTTCCTACACATACAGACCATATCTAGTCCAACTCTGCTTGTGAAACTGATACGAAGCACTGGTCCTCTAACATCCAATGTTTGTCAGTTAAATTGAGAAACGTGTGAGCTTTGTGAATGATGTAGTTCCTTTGAGCTGAAAAGTGACTGCCCTTACCTGAAACGAAGTCTTGCTTGTAGGAAGACACAGAGCCTGGGATTTAACTCGTTTTCTGAAGGGAAACACACAGCATAGTATTCATCCATGGATCACACTCTGGTTAGAGCGAGAAGCACACTCTTGCTTTCTAGAGTTTCTTAGACAGCAGGAAATCTGAGTGTGCCCAGAACAATAGAACGGTGTTTCCTACACATATGGACCATATCCAGTCCAAATCTGCTTCTGAAACTGATACAAAGCACTGGTCCTCTAACATCCAATGTTTGTCAGTTAAGATGAGAAACGTGTGAGCTTTGTGAATGATGTAGTTCCTTTGAACTGAAAAGTGACTGCCCTTACCTGAAACGAAGTCTTGCTTGTAGTAAGACACAGATCCTGGGATTTAACTCCATTTCTTAAGAGAAACACACAGCTTAGTTCTCATCCATGGATCACACTCTGTTTTAGAGCAAGAAGCACGCTCTTGCTTTTAGAGGCTCTAATATAGCAGGAAATCTGAGTGTGCCCAGAACAAAAGAACGGTGTTGCCTACATATACGGACCATATGAAGTCCAAATCTGCTTCTGAAACTGATACAATGCACTGGTCCTCTAACATCCAATGCTTGTCAGTTAAGATGAGAATCGTGTGATCTTCGTTAACAATGTAGTTCGTTTGAGCAGAAAAGTGACTGCCCTTACCTGAAATGAATTCTTGCTTGTAGGAAGACTCAGAGCCTGGGATTTTACTCCATTTCTGAAGTGAAACACACAGCAGTGTTCTCATCCATTGATGACACTCTGCTTTAGAACAAGAAGCACGCTCTTGCTTTCTATAGTCTCTAAGACAGCAGGGAACGTGATTTTGCTGAGAACAAAAGAACGGTGTTTCCTACACATACCGACCATATCTAGTTCAACTCTGCTTCTGAAACTGATACAAAGCACTGGTCCTCTAACATCCAATGCTTGTCAGTTAAGATGAGAAACGTGTGAGCTTTGTGAATGATGTAGTTCCTTTGAACTGAAAAGTGACTGCCCTTACCTGAAACGAAGTCTTGCTTGTAGTAAGACACAGAGCCTGGGATTTAACTCCATTTCTGAAGGCAAACACACAGCATAGTTCTCATCCATGGATCACACTCTGCTTTAGAGCGAGAAGCACGCTCTTGCTTTCTAAAGTCTCTAAGACAGCAGGAAACGTGAGTGTGCTGAGAACAAAAGAACCGTGGTTCCTACACATACAGACCATATCTAGTCCAACTCTGCTTCTGAAACTGATACGAAGCACTGGTCCTCTAACATCCAATGTTTGTCAGTTAAATTGAGAAGCGTGTGAGCTTTGTGAATGATGTAGTTCCTTTGAGCTGAAAAGTGACTGCCCTTACCAGAAACGAAGTCTTGCTTGTAGGAAGACACTGAGCCTGGGATTTAACTCGTTTTCTGAAGCGAAACACACAGCATAGTATTCATCCATGGATCACACTCTGGTTAGAGCGAGAAGCACACTCTTGCTTTCTAGAGTTTCTTAGACAGCAGGAAATCTGAGTGTGCCCAGAACAATAGAACGGTGTTTCCTACACATATGGACCATATCCAGTCCAAATCTGCTTCTGAAACTGATACAAAGCACTGGTCCTCTAACATCCAATGTTTGTCAGTTAAGATGAGAAACGTGTGAGCTTTGTGAATGATGTAGTTCCTTTCAACTGAAAAGTGACTGCCCTTACCTGAAACGAAGTCTTGCTTGTAATAAGACACAGTTCCTGGGATTTAACTCCATTTCTTAAGAGAAACACACAGCTTAGTTCTCATCCATGGATCACACTCTGTTTTAGAGCGAGAAGCACGCTCTTGCTTTTAGAGTCTCTAATATAGCAGGAAATCTGAGTGTGCCCAGAACAAAAGAACGGTGTTGCCTACATATACGGACCATATGAAGTCCAAATCTGCTTCTGAAACTGATACAATGCACTGGTCCTCTAACATCCAATGCTTGTCAGTTAAGATGAGAATCGTGTGATCTTCGTTAACAATGTAGTTCGTTTGAGCAGAAAAGTGACTGCCCTTACCTGAAATGAAGTCTTGCTTGTAGGAAGACTCAGAGCCTGGGATTTAACTCCATTTCTGAAGTGAAACACACAGCAGTGTTCTCATCCATTGATGACACTCTGCTTTAGAACAAGAAGCACGCTCTTGCTTTCTATAGTCTCTAAGACAGCAGGAAACGTGATTTTGCTGAGAACAAAAGAACGGTGATTCCTACACATACCGACCATATCTAGTTCAACTCTGCTTCTGAAACTGATACAAAGCACTGGTCCTCTAACATCCAATGCTTGTCAGTTAAGATGAGAAACGTGTGAGCTTTGTGAATGATGTAGTTCCTTTGAACTGAAAAGTGACTGCCCTTACCTGAAACGAAGTCTTGCTTGTAGTAAGACACAGAGCCTGGGATTTAACTCCATTTCTGAAGTGAAACACACAGCAGTGTTCTCATCCATGGATCACACTCTGTTTTAGAGCGAGAACCACGCTCTTGCTTTCTAGAGTCTCTAAGACAGCAGGAAACGTGAGTGTGCTGAGAACAAAAGAACGGTGTTTCCTACACATACGGACCATATCTAGTCCAACTCTGCTTCTGAAACTCATACAAAGCACTGGTCCTCTAACATCCAATGCTTGTCAGTTAAGAAGAGAAACGTGTGTGCTTCGTGAAAGATGTAGTTCGTTTGAGCAGAAAAGTGACTGCCCTTACCTGAAACGAAGTCTTGCTTGTAGGGAGACTCAGAGCCTGTGATTTAACTCCATTTCTTAAGAGAAACACACAGCTTAGTTCTCATCCATGGATCACACTCTGTTTTAGAGCGAGAAGCACGCTCTTGCTTTTAGAGTCTCTAATATAGCAGGAAATGTGAGTGTGCCCAGAACAAAAGAACGGAGTTGCCTACATATACGGACCATATGTAGTCCAAATCTGCTTCTGAAACTGATACAATGCACTTTTCCTCTAACATCCAATGCATGTCATTTAAGATGAGAATAGTGTGATCTTCGTGAACGATGTAGTTCGTTTGAGCAGAAAAGTGACTGCCCTTACCTGAAATGAAGTCTTGCTTGTAGGAAGACTCAGAGCCTGGGATTTAACTCCATTTCTGAAGTGAAGCACACAGCAGTGTTCTCATCCATTGATGACACTCTGCTTTAGAACAAGAAGCACGCTCTTGCTTTCTAGAGTCTCTAAGACAGCAGGAAACGTGAGTGTGCTGAGAACAAAAGAACGGTGTTTCCTACACATAGAGACCATATCTAGTCCAACTCTGCTTCTTAAACTGATACAAAGCACTGGTCCTCTAACATCCAATTCTTGTCTATTAAGATGAGAAATGTGTGAGCTCAGTGAACGATGTAGTTCGTTTGAGCTGAAAAGTGACTGCCCTTACCTGAAACGAAGTCTTGCTTGTGGGAAGACACAGAGATTGGGATTTAACTCTATTTCTGAAGGGAAACACACAGCATAGTTCTAATCCATGGATCACAATCTGCTTTAGAGCGAGAAGCAAGCTCTTGCTTTCTAGATTCTCTAACACAGCAGGAAACGTGAGTGTGCTGAGGACAAAAGAACGGTGTTTCCTACACATACGGACAATATCTAGTCCAAATCTGCTTCTGAAACTGATACAATGCACTGGTCCTCTAACATCCAATGCTTGTCAGTTAAGATGAGAATCGTGTGATCTTCGTTAACAATGTAGTTCGTTTGAGCAGAAAAGTGACTGCCCTTACCTGAAATGAAGTCTTCCTTGTAGGAAGACTCAGAGCCTGGGATTTAACTCCATTTCTGAAGGCAAACACACAGCAGTGTTCTCATCCATTGATCACACTCTGCTTTAGAACAAGAAGCATGCTCTTGCTTTTTAGAGTCTCTAAGACAGGAGGAAACGTGATTTTGCTGAGAACAAAACAACGGAGTTTCCTACACTTACAGACCATATCTAGTCCAACTCTGCTTCTTAAACTGATACAAAGCACTGGTCCTCTAACATCCAATGCATGTCAGTTAAGATGAGAAACGTGTGAGCTTTGTGAATGATGTAGTTCCTTTGAGCTGAAAAGTGACTGCCCTTACCTGAAACAAAGTCTGGCTTGTAGGAAGACACAGAGCCTGGGATTTAACTCCTTTTCTGAAGGGAAACACACAGCATAGTATTCATCCATGGATCACACTCTGGTTAGAGCGAGAAGCACACTCTTGCTTTCTAGAGTCTCTAAGACAGCAGGAAATCTGAGTGTGCCCAGAACAATAGAACGGTGTTTCCTACACATATGGACCATATCCAGTCCAAATCTCCTTCTGAAACTGATACAAAGCACTGGTCCTGTAACATCCAATGTTTGTCAGTTAAGATGAGAAATGTGTGAGGTTTGTGAATGATGTAGTTCCTTTGAACTGAAAAGTGACTGCCCTTACCTGAAACGAAGTCTTGCCTGTAGTAAGACACAGAGCTTGGGATTTAAGTCCATTTCTTAAGAGAAACACACAGCATAGTTCTCATCCATGGATCACACTCTGTTTTAGAGCGAGAAGCACGCTCTTGCTTTTAGAGTCTCAAATATAGCAGGAAATCTGAGTGTGCCCAGAACAAAAGAACGGTGTTGCCTACATATACAGACCATATGTAGTCCAAATCTGCTTCTGAAACTGATACAATGCACTGGTCCTCTAACATCCAATGCTTGTCAGTTAAGATGAGAATCGTGTGATCTTCGTTAACAATGTAGTTCGTTTGAGCAGAAAAGTGACTGCCCTTACCTGAAATGAAGTCTTGCTTGTAGGAAGACTCAGAGCCTGGGATTAAACTCCATTTCTGACGTGAAACAACCAGCAGTGTTCTCATCCATTGATGACACTCTGCTTTAGAACAAGAAGCACGCTCTTGCTTTCTAGAGTCTATAAGACAGCAGGAAACGTGAGTGTGCTGAGAACAAAAGAACGGTGTTTCCTACCCATACGGACCATATCTAGTCCAACTCTGCTTCTTAAACTGATACAACGCACTGGTCCTCTAACATCCAATGCTTGTCTGTTAAGATGAGAAATGTGTGAGCTCAGTGAACGATGTAGTTCGTTTGAGCTGAAAAGTGACTGCCCATACCTTAAATGAAGTCTTGCTTGTAGGAAGACTCAGAGCCTGGGATTTAACTCCATTTCTGAAGTGAAACACACAGCAGTGTTCTCATCCATTGATCACACTCTGCTTTAGAAAAAGAAGCATGCTCTTGCTTTCTAGAGTCTCTAAGACAGCAGGAAACGTGAGTGTGCTGAGAACAAAAGAACGGTGTTTCCTACACATACGGACCATATCTAGTCCAACTCTGCTTCTGAAACTGATACAAAGCACTGGTCCTCTAACATCCAATGTTTGTCACATAAGATGAGAAACGTGTGAGCTTTGTGAATGATGTAGTTCCTTTGAACTGAAAAGTGACTGCCCTTACCTGAAACGAAGTCTTGCTTGTAGGAAGACACAGAGCATGGGATTTAACTCCATTTCTGAAGGGAAACACACAGCATAGTTTTCATCCATGGATCACACTCTGCTTTAGAGCGAGAAGCATGCACTTGCTTTTATAGTTTCTAATATAGCAGGTAATCTGAGTGTGCCCAGAACTAAAGAACGGTGTTTCCTACATATACAGACCATAAGTAGTCCAAATCTGCTTGTGAAACTGATACAAAGCACTGACCCTCTAACATCCAATGCTTGTCAGTTAAGATGAGAATCTTGTGATCTTCGTTAACGATGTAGTTTGTTAGAGCAGAAAAGTGACTGCCCTTACCTGAAATGAAGTCTTGCTTGTAGGAAGACTCAGAGCCTGGGATTTAACTCCATTTCTGAAGTGAAACACGCAGCAGTGTTCTCATCCATTGATGACACTCTGCTTTAAAGCGAGAAGCACACTCTTGCTTTCTAGAGTCTCCTATACAGCAGGAAACGTGAGTTTGCTGAGAACAAAAGAACGGTGTTTCCTACACATACGGACCATATCTAGTCCAAATCTGCTTCTGAAACTCATAAAAAGCACTGGTCCTCTAACATCCAAATCTTGTCAGTTAAGATGGGAAACGTGTGAGCTTCATGAACGATGTAGTTCGTTTGAGCAGAAAAGTGACTGCCCTTACCTTAAACGAGGTCTTGCTTGTAGGAAGACTCAGAGCCTGGGATTTAACTCCATTTCTGAATTGAAACACACAGCAGTGTTCTCATCCATTGATCACACTCTGCTTTAGAACAAGAAGCACGCTCTTGCTTTCTATAGTCTCTAAGACAGCAGGAATCATGAGTGTCCTGAGAACAAAAGAACGGTGTTTCCTACACATACGGACCATAAGTATTCCAACTCTGCTTCTGAAACTTATACAAAGCACTGGTCCTCTAACATCCAATGTTTGTCAGTTAAGATGAGAAACGTGTGAGCTTTGTGAATGATGTATTTCCTTTGAACTGAAAAGTGACTGCCCTTACCTGAAACGAAGTCTTGCTTGTAGTAAGACACACAGGCTGGGATTTAAGTCCATTTCTGAAGGGAAACACACAGCATAGTATTCATCCATGGATCACACTCTGGTTAGAGAGAGAGGCACACTCTTGCTTTCTAGTGTCTCTAAGTCAGCAGGAAATCTGAGTGTGCCCAAAACAATAGAACGGTGTTTCCTACACATATGGACCATATCCAGTCCAAATCTGCTTCTGAAACTGATACAAAGCACTGGTCCTCTAACATCCAATGTTTGTCAGAAAAGATGAGAAACGTGTGAGCTTTGTGAATGATGTAGTTCCTTTGAACTGAAAAGTGACTGCCCTTACCTGAAACGAAGTCTTGCCTGTAGGAAGACTCAGAGCCTGGGATTTAACTCCATTTCTGAAGTGAAACACAGCAGTGTAATCATCCAATGATCACACTATGCTTTAGAACAAGAAGCACGCTCTTGCTTTCTAGAGTCTCTAAGACAGCAGGAAACGTGTGTGTGCTGAGAACAAAAGAACGGTGTTTCCTACACATACGGACCATATCTAGTTCAACTCTGCTTCTGAAACTGATACAAAGCACTGGTCCTCTAACATCCAATGCTTGTCACTTAAGATGAGAAACGTGTGAGCTTTGTGAATGATGTAGTTCCTTTGAAGTGAAAAGTGACTGCCCTTACCTGAAACGAAGTCTTGCTTGTAGTAAGACACAGAGCCTGGGATTTAACTCCATTTCTTAAGAGAAACACACAGCAAAGTTCTCATCCATGGATCACACTCTGCTTTAGAGCAAGAAGCACGCTCTTGCTATTAGAGTCTCTAATATAGCAGGAAATCTGAGTGTGCCCAGAACAAAAGTACGGTGTTTCCTACATATACAGACCATATGTAGTCCAAATCTGCTTCTGATACTGATAAAATGAACTGACCCTCTAACATCCAATGCTTGTCAATTAAGATGAGAATCGTGTGATCTTCGTTAAGGATGTAGTTCGTTTGAGCAGAAAAGTTACTGCCTTACCTGAATTGAAGTCTTGCTTGTAGGAAGACTCAGAGCCTGGGATTTAACTCCATTTCTGAAGTGAAACACACAGCAGTGTTCTCATCCATTGATGACACTCTGCTTAAGAACAAGAAGCATGCTCTTGCTTTCTAGATTCTCTAACACAGCAGGAAACGTGAGTGTGATGAGAACAAAAGAACGGTGTTTCCTACACATACGGACCATATCTAGTCCAACTCTGCTTCTGAAACTCATACAAAGCACTGGTCCTCTAACATCCAATGCTTGTCAGTTAAGATGGGAAACGTGTGACCTTCATGAATGATGTAGTTCGTTTGAGCTGAAAAGTGACTGCCCTTAAATGAAACGAAGTCTTGCTTGTAGGAAGACACAGAGATTGGGATTTAACTCCATTTCTGAAGGGAAACACACAGCATAGTTCTCATCCACAGATCACACTCTGATTTAGAGTGAGAAGCACGCTCTTGCTTTCTAGAGTCTCTAAGACAGCAGGAAACGTGATTTTGCTGAGAACAAAAGAACGGTGTTTCCTACACATACGGACATTATATAGTCCAACTCTGCTTCTGAAACTGATACAAAGCACTGGTCCTCTAACATCCAATGCTTGTCTGTTAAGATGAGAAACGTGTGAGCTTCGTGAACGATGTAGTTCGTTTGAGCTGAAAAGTGACTGCCCTTACCTGAAACGAAGTCTTGCCTGTAGGAAGACACAGAGCAAGGGATTTAACTCCATTTTTGAAGGGAAACACACAGCATAGTTCTCATCCATGGATCACACTCTGCTTTAGAGCGAGAAGCACGCTCTTGCTTTCTAAAATCTCTAAGACAGCAGGAAATCTGAGTGTGCCCAGAACAAAAGAACGGTGTTTCCTACACATACGGACTATAGGTAGTCCAAAACTTCTTCTGAAACTGATACAATGCACTGGTCCTCTACCATCCAATGCTTGTCAGTTAAGATGATAATCGTGTGATCTTCGTTAACGAAGTAGTTCGTTTGAGCAGAAAAGTGACTGCCCTTACCTGAATTGAAGTCTTGCTTGTAGGAAGACTCAGAGCCTGGGATTTAACTCCATTTCTGAAGTGAAACACACAGCAGTGTTCTCATCCATTGATGACCCTCTGCTTTAGAACAAGAAGCACGATCTTGCTTTCTAGAGTCTATAAGACAGCAGGAAACGTGAGTGTGCTGAGAACAAAAGAAAGGTGTTTCATACACATACAGACCATATCTAGTCCAACTCTGCTTCTTAAACTGATACAAAGCACTGGTCCTCTAACATGCAATGCTTGTCTGTTAAGATGAGAAATGTGTGAGCTCAGTGAACAATGTAGTTCCTTTGAGCTGAAAAGTGACTCTCCTTACCTGAAACGAAGTCTTGCTTGTAGGAAGACACAGAGATTGGGATTTAACTCCTTTTCTGAAGGAAAACACACAGCATAGTATTCATCCATGGATCACACTCTGGTTAGAGCGAGAAGCACACTCTTGCTTTCTAGAGTCTCTAAGACAGCAGGAAATCTGAGTGTGCCCAGAACAATAGAACGGTGTTTCCTACACATATGGACCATATCCAGTCCAAATCTCCTTCTGAAACTGATACAAAGCACTGGTCCTGTAACATCCAATGTTTGTCAGTTAAGATGAGAAATGTGTGAGGTTTGTGAATGATGTAGTTCCTTTGAACTGAAAAGTGACTGCCCTTACCTGAAACGAAGTCTTGCCTGTAGTAAGACACAGAGCCTGGGATTTAAGTCCATTTCTTAAGAGAAACACACAGCATAGTTCTCATCCATGGATCACACTCTGTTTTAGAGCGAGAAGCACGCTCTTGCTTTTAGAGTCTCAAATATAGCAGGAAATCTGAGTGTGCCCAGAACAAAAGAACGGTGTTGCCTACATATACAGACCATATGTAGTCCAAATCTGCTTCTGAAACTGATACAATGCACTGGTCCTCTAACATCCAATGCTTGTCAGTTAAGATGAGAATCGTGTGATCTTCGTTAACAATGTAGTTCGTTTGAGCAGAAAAGTGACTGCCCTTACCTGAAATGAAGTCTTGCTTGTAGGAAGACTCAGAGCCTGGGATTAAACTCCATTTCTGACGTGAAACACACAGCAGTGTTCTCATCCATTGATGACACTCTGCTTTAGAACAAGAAGCACGCTCTTGCTTTCTAGAGTCTCTAAGACAGCAGGAAACGTGAGTGTGCTGAGAACAAAAGAACGGTGTTTCCTACACATACGGACCATATCTAGTCCAACTCTGCTTCTGAAACTGATACAAAGCACTGGTCCTCTAACATCCAATGTTTGTCACATAAGATGAGAAACGTGTGAGCTTTGTGAATGATGTAGTTCCTTTGAACTGAAAAGTGACTGCCCTTACCTGAAACGAAGTCTTGCTTGTAGGAAGACACAGAGCATGGGATTTAACTCCATTTCTGAAGGGAAACACACAGCATAGTTTTCATCCATGGATCACACTCTGCTTTAGAGCGAGAAGCATGCACTTGCTTTTATAGTTTCTAATATAGCAGGTAATCTGAGTGTGCCCAGAACTAAAGAACGGTGTTTCCTACATATACAGACCATAAGTAGTCCAAATCTGCTTGTGAAACTGATAAAAAGCACTGACCCTCTAACATCCAATGCTTGTCAGTTAAGATGAGAATCTTGTGATCTTCGTTAACGATGTAGTTTGTTAGAGCAGAAAAGTGACTGCCCTTACCTGAAATGAAGTCTTGCTTGTAGGAAGACTCAGAGCCTGGGATTTAACTCCATTTCTGAAGTGAAACACGCAGCAGTGTTCTCATCCATTGATGACACTCTGCTTTAAAGCGAGAAGCACACTCTTGCTTTCTAGAGTCTCCTATACAGCAGGAAACGTGAGTTTGCTGAGAACAAAAGAACGGTGTTTCCTACACATACGGACCATATCTAGTCCAAATCTGCTTCTGAAACTCATAAAAAGCACTGGTCCTCTAACATCCAAATCTTGTCAGTTAAGATGGGAAACGTGTGAGCTTCATGAACGATGTAGTTCGTTTGAGCAGAAAAGTGACTGCCCTTACCTTAAACGAGGTCTTGCTTGTAGGAAGACTCAGAGCCTGGGATTTAACTCCATTTCTGAATTGAAACACACAGCAGTGTTCTCATCCATTGATCACACTCTGCTTTAGAACAAGAAGCACGCTCTTGCTTTCTATAGTCTCTAAGACAGCAGGAATCATGAGTGTCCTGAGAACAAAAGAACGGTGTTTCCTACACATACGGACCATAAGTATTCCAACTCTGCTTCTGAAACTTATACAAAGCACTGGTCCTCTAACATCCAATGTTTGTCAGTTAAGATGAGAAACGTGTGAGCTTTGTGAATGATGTATTTCCTTTGAACTGAAAAGTGACTGCCCTTACCTGAAACGAAGTCTTGCTTGTAGTAAGACACACAGGCTGGGATTTAAGTCCATTTCTGAAGGGAAACACACAGCATAGTATTCATCCATGGATCACACTCTGGTTAGAGAGAGAGGCACACTCTTGCTTTCTAGTGTCTCTAAGTCAGCAGGAAATCTGAGTGTGCCCAAAACAATAGAACGGTGTTTCCTACACATATGGACCATATCCAGTCCAAATCTGCTTCTGAAACTGATACAAAGCACTGGTCCTCTAACATCCAATGTTTGTCAGAAAAGATGAGAAACGTGTGAGCTTTGTGAATGATGTAGTTCCTTTGAACTGAAAAGTGACTGCCCTTACCTGAAACGAAGTCTTGCCTGTAGGAAGACTCAGAGCCTGGGATTTAACTCCATTTCTGAAGTGAAACACAGCAGTGTAATCATCCAATGATCACACTATGCTTTAGAACAAGAAGCACGCTCTTGCTTTCTAGAGTCTCTAAGACAGCAGGAAACGTGTGTGTGCTGAGAACAAAAGAACGGTGTTTCCTACACATACGGACCATATCTAGTTCAACTCTGCTTCTGAAACTGATACAAAGCACTGGTCCTCTAACATCCAATGCTTGTCACTTAAGATGAGAAACGTGTGAGCTTTGTGAATGATGTAGTTCCTTTGAAGTGAAAAGTGACTGCCCTTACCTGAAACGAAGTCTTGCTTGTAGTAAGACACAGAGCCTGGGATTTAACTCCATTTCTTAAGAGAAACACACAGCAAAGTTCTCATCCATGGATCACACTCTGCTTTAGAGCAAGAAGCACGCTCTTGCTATTAGAGTCTCTAATATAGCAGGAAATCTGAGTGTGCCCAGAACAAAAGTACGGTGTTTCCTACATATACAGACCATATGTAGTCCAAATCTGCTTCTGATACTGATAAAATGAACTGACCCTCTAACATCCAATGCTTGTCAATTAAGATGAGAATCGTGTGATCTTCGTTAAGGATGTAGTTCGTTTGAGCAGAAAAGTTACTGCCTTACCTGAATTGAAGTCTTGCTTGTAGGAAGACTCAGAGCCTGGGATTTAACTCCATTTCTGAAGTGAAACACACAGCAGTGTTCTCATCCATTGATGACACTCTGCTTAAGAACAAGAAGCATGCTCTTGCTTTCTAGATTCTCTAACACAGCAGGAAACGTGAGTGTGATGAGAACAAAAGAACGGTGTTTCCTACACATACGGACCATATCTAGTCCAACTCTGCTTCTGAAACTCATACAAAGCACTGGTCCTCTAACATCCAATGCTTGTCAGTTAAGATGGGAAACGTGTGACCTTCATGAATGATGTAGTTCGTTTGAGCTGAAAAGTGACTGCCCTTAAATGAAACGAAGTCTTGCTTGTAGGAAGACACAGAGATTGGGATTTAACTCCATTTCTGAAGGGAAACACACAGCATAGTTCTCATCCACAGATCACACTCTGATTTAGAGTGAGAAGCACGCTCTTGCTTTCTAGAGTCTCTAAGACAGCAGGAAACGTGATTTTGCTGAGAACAAAAGAACGGTGTTTCCTACACATACGGACATTATATAGTCCAACTCTGCTTCTGAAACTGATACAAAGCACTGGTCCTCTAACATCCAATGCTTGTCTGTTAAGATGAGAAACGTGTGAGCTTCGTGAACGATGTAGTTCGTTTGAGCTGAAAAGTGACTGCCCTTACCTGAAACGAAGTCTTGCCTGTAGGAAGACACAGAGCAAGGGATTTAACTCCATTTTTGAAGGGAAACACACAGCATAGTTCTCATCCATGGATCACACTCTGCTTTAGAGCGAGAAGCACGCTCTTGCTTTCTAAAATCTCTAAGACAGCAGGAAATCTGAGTGTGCCCAGAACAAAAGAACGGTGTTTCCTACACATACGGACTATAGGTAGTCCAAAACTTCTTCTGAAACTGATACAATGCACTGGTCCTCTACCATCCAATGCTTGTCAGTTAAGATGATAATCGTGTGATCTTCGTTAACGAAGTAGTTCGTTTGAGCAGAAAAGTGACTGCCCTTACCTGAATTGAAGTCTTGCTTGTAGGAAGACTCAGAGCCTGGGATTTAACTCCATTTCTGAAGTGAAACACACAGCAGTGTTCTCATCCATTGATGACCCTCTGCTTTAGAACAAGAAGCACGATCTTGCTTTCTAGAGTCTATAAGACAGCAGGAAACGTGAGTGTGCTGAGAACAAAAGAAAGGTGTTTCATACACATACAGACCATATCTAGTCCAACTCTGCTTCTTAAACTGATACAAAGCACTGGTCCTCTAACATGCAATGCTTGTCTGTTAAGATGAGAAATGTGTGAGCTCAGTGAACAATGTAGTTCCTTTGAGCTGAAAAGTGACTCTCCTTACCTGAAACGAAGTCTTGCTTGTAGGAAGACACAGAGATTGGGATTTAACTCCTTTTCTGAAGGAAAACACACAGCATAGTATTCATCCATGGATCACACTCTGGTTAGAGCGAGAAGCACACTCTTGCTTTCTAGAGTCTCTAAGACAGCAGGAAATCTGAGTGTGCCCAGAACAATAGAACGGTGTTTCCTACACATATGGACCATATCCAGTCCAAATCTCCTTCTGAAACTGATACAAAGCACTGGTCCTGTAACATCCAATGTTTGTCAGTTAAGATGAGAAATGTGTGAGGTTTGTGAATGATGTAGTTCCTTTGAACTGAAAAGTGACTGCCCTTACCTGAAACGAAGTCTTGCCTGTAGTAAGACACAGAGCCTGGGATTTAAGTCCATTTCTTAAGAGAAACACACAGCATAGTTCTCATCCATGGATCACACTCTGTTTTAGAGCGAGAAGCACGCTCTTGCTTTTAGAGTCTCAAATATAGCAGGAAATCTGAGTGTGCCCAGAACAAAAGAACGGTGTTGCCTACATATACAGACCATATGTAGTCCAAATCTGCTTCTGAAACTGATACAATGCACTGGTCCTCTAACATCCAATGCTTGTCAGTTAAGATGAGAATCGTGTGATCTTCGTTAACAATGTAGTTCGTTTGAGCAGAAAAGTGACTGCCCTTACCTGAAATGAAGTCTTGCTTGTAGGAAGACTCAGAGCCTGGGATTAAACTCCATTTCTGACGTGAAACACACAGCAGTGTTCTCATCCATTGATGACACTCTGCTTTAGAACAAGAAGCACGCTCTTGCTTTCTAGAGTCTATAAGACAGCAGGAAACGTGAGTGTGCTGAGAACAAAAGAACGGTGTTTCCTACCCATATGGACCATATCTAGTCCAACTCTGCTTCTTAAACTGATACAACGCACTGGTCCTCTAACATCCAATGCTTGTCTGTTAAGATGAGAAATGTGTGAGCTCAGTGAACGATGTAGTTCGTTTGAGCTGAAAAGTGACTGCCCATACCTTAAATGAAGTCTTGCTTGTAGGAAGACTCAGAGCCTGGGATTTAACTCCATTTCTGTAGTGAAACACACAGCAGTGTTCTTATCCATTGATCACACTCTGCTTTAGAAAAAGAAGCATGCTCTTGCTTTCTAGAGTCTCTAAGACAGCAGGAAACGTGAGTGTGCTGAGAACAAAAGAACGGTGTTTCCTACACATACGGACCATATCTAGTCCAACTCTGCTTCTGAAACTGATACAAAGCACTGGTCCTCTAACATCCAATGTTTGTCACATAAGATGAGAAACGTGTGAGCTTTGTGAATGATGTAGTTCCTTTGAACTGAAAAGTGACTGCCCTTACCTGAAACGAAGTCTTGCTTGTAGGAAGACACAGAGCATGGGATTTAACTCCATTTCTGAAGGGAAACACACAGCATAGTTTTCATCCATGGATCACACTCTGCTTTAGAGCGAGAAGCATGCACTTGCTTTTATAGTTTCTAATATAGCAGGTAATCTGAGTGTGCCCAGAACTAAAGAACGGTGTTTCCTACATATACAGACCATAAGTAGTCCAAATCTGCTTGTGAAACTGATAAAAAGCACTGACCCTCTAACATCCAATGCTTGTCAGTTAAGATGAGAATCTTGTGATCTTCGTTAACGATGTAGTTTGTTTGAGCAGAAAAGTGACTGCCCTTACCTGAAATGAAGTCTTGCTTGTAGGAAGACTCAGAGCCTGGGATTTAACTCCATTTCTGAAGTGAAACACGCAGCAGTGTTCTCATCCATTGATGACACTCTGCTTTAAAGCGAGAAGCACACTCTTGCTTTCTAGAGTCTCCTATACAGCAGGAAACGTGAGTTTGCTGAGAACAAAAGAACGGTGTTTCCTACACATACGGACCATATCTAGTCCAACTCTGCTTCTGAAACTCATAAAAAGCACTGGTCCTCTAACATCCAAATCTTGTCAGTTAAGATGGGAAACGTGTGAGCTTCATGAACGATGTAGTTCCTTTGAGCAGAAAAGTGACTGCCCTTACCTTAAACGAGGTCTTGCTTGTAGGAAGACTCAGAGCCTGGGATTTAACTCCATTTCTGAATTGAAACACACAGCAGTGTTCTCATCCATTGATCACACTCTGCTTTAGAGCAAGAAGCACGCTCTTGCTTTCTATAGTCTCTAAGACAGCAGGAATCATGAGTGTCCTGAGAACAAAAGAACGGTGTTTCCTACACATACGGACCATAAGTAGTCCAACTCTGCTTCTGAAACTGATACAAAGCACTGGTCCTCTAACATCCAATGTTTGTCAGTTAAGATGAGAAACGTGTGAGCTTTGTGAATGATGTATTTCCTTTGAACTGAAAAGTGACTGCCCTTACCTGAAACAAAGTCTTGCTTGTAGTAAGACACACAGGCTGGGATTTAAGTCCATTTCTGAAGGGAAACACACAGCATAGTATTCATCCATGGATCACACTCTGGTTAGAGAGAGAGGCACACTCTTGCTTTCTAGAGTCTCTAAGACAGCAGGAAATCTGAGTGTGCCCAAAACAATAGAACGGTGTTTCCTACACATATGGACCATATCCAGTCCAAATCTGCTTCTGAAACTGATACAAAGCACTGGTCCTCTAACATCCAATGTTTGTCAGAAAAGATGAGAAACGTGTGAGCTTTGTGAATGATGTAGTTCCTTTGAACTGAAAAGTGACTGCCCTTACCTGAAACGAAGTCTTGCATGTAGGAAGACTCAGAGCCTGGGATTTAACTCCATTTCTGAAGTGAAACACAGCAGTGTAATCATCCATTGATCACACTATGCTTTAGAACAAGAAGCACGCTCTTGCTTTCTAGAGTCTCTAAGACAGCAGGAAACGTGTGTGTGCTGAGAACAAAAGAACGGTGTTTCCTACACATACGGACCATATCTAGTTCAACTCTGCTTCTGAAACTGATACAAAGCACTGGTCCTCTAACATCCAATGCTTGTCACTTAAGATGAGAAACGTGTGAGCTTTGTGAATGATGTAGTTCCTTTGAAGTGAAAAGTGACTGCCCTTACCTGAAACGAAGTCTTGCTTGTAGTAAGACACAGAGCCTGGGATTTAACTCCATTTCTTAAGAGAAACACACAGCAAAGTTCTCATCCATGGATCACACTCTGCTTTAGAGTGAGAAGCACGCTCTTGCTATTAGAGTCTCTAATATAGCAGGAAATCTGAGTGTGCCCAGAACAAAAGTACGGTGTTTCCTACATATACGGACCATATGTAGTCCAAATCTGCTTCTGATACTGATAAAATGCACTGACCCTCTAACATCCAATGCTTGTCAGTTAAGATGAGAATCGTGTGATCTTCGTTAACGATGTAGTTCGTTTGAGCAGAAAATTTACTGCCTTACCTGAATTGAAGTCTTGCTTGTAGGAAGACTCAGAGCCTGGGATTTAACTCCATTTCTGAAGTGAAACACACAGCAGTGTTCTCATCCATTGATGACACTCTGCTTAAGAACAAGAAGCATGCTCTTGCTTTCTAGATTCTCTAAGACAGCAGGAAACGTGAGTGTGCTGAGAACAAAAGAACGGTGTTTCCTACACATACGGACCATATCTAGTCCAACTCTGCTTCTGAAACTCATACAAAGCACTGGTCCTCTAACATCCAATGCTTGTCAGTTAAGATGGGAAACGTGTGAGCTTCATGAACGATGTAGTTCGTTTGAGCTGAAAAGTGACTGCCCTTAAATGAAACGATGTCTTGCTTGTAGGAAGACACAGAGATTGGGATTTAACTCCATTTCTGAAGGGAAACACACAGCATAGTTCTCATCCACAGATCACACTCTGTTTTAGAGTGAGAAGCACGCTCTTGCTTTCTAGAGTCTCTAAGACAGCAGGAAACGTGATTTTGCTGAGAACAAAAGAACGGTGTTTCCTACACATACGGACATTATATAGTCCAACTCTGCTTCTGAAACTGATACAAAGCACTGGTCCTCTACCATCCAATGCTTGTCAGTTAAGATGATAATCGTGTGATCTTCGTTAACGAAGTAGTTCGTTTGAGCAGAAAAGTGACTGCCCTTACCTGAATTGAAGTCTTGCTTGTAGGAAGACTCAGAGCCTGGGATTTAACTCCATTTCTGAAGTGAAACACACAGCAGTGTTCTCATCCATTGATGACCCTCTGCTTTAGAACAAGAAGCACGCTCTTGCTTTCTAGAGTCTATAAGACAGCAGGAAACGTGAGTGTGCTGAGAACAAAAGAAAGGTGTTTCATACACATACAGACCATATCTAGTCCAACTCTGCTTCTTAAACTGATACAAAGCACTGGTCCTCTAACATCCAATGCTTGTCTGTTAAGATGAGAAATGTGTGAGCTCAGTGAACAATGTAGTTCCTTTGAGCTGAAAAGTGACTCTCCTTACCTGAAACGAAGTCTTGCTTGTAGGAAGACACAGAGATTGGGATTTAACTCCATTTCTGAAGGGAAACACACAGCATAGTTCTCATCTATGGATCACAATCTGCTTTAGAGCGAGAACACGCTCTTGCTTTCTAGAGTCTCTAACACAGCAGGAAACTTGAGTGTGCTGAGAAAAAAAGAACGGTGTTTCCTACACATACAGACCATATCTAGTCCAACTCTGCTTCTGAAACTGATATAAAGCACTGGTCCACTAACATCCAATGCTTGTCAGTTAAGATGGGAAACGTGTGAGCTTCATGAAAGATGTAGTTCGTTTGAGCAAAAAATTGACTGCCCTTACCTTAAACGATGTCTTGCTTGTACGAAGAAACAGAGCCTGGGATTTAACTCCATTTCTGAAGGCAAACACACAGCATAGTTCTCATCCATGGATCACACTCTGCTTTAGAGCGAGAAGCACGCTCTTGCTTTCTAGAGTCTCTAAGACAGCAGGAAACGTGAGTGTGTCCAGAACAAAAGAACGGTGTTTCCTACACATACGGACTATATGTAGTCCAAAACTTCTTCTGAAACAGATAGAATGCACTGGTGCCCTAACATCCAATGCTTGTCAGTTAAGATGAGAATCGTGTGATCTTCGTTAACGATGTAGTTCATTTGAGCAGAAAAGTGACTGCCCTTACCTGAAATGAAGTCTTGCTTGTAGGAAGACTCAGAGCCTGGGATTTAACTCCATTTCTGAATTGAAACACACAGCAGTGTTCTCATCCATTGATCACACTCTGCTTTAGAACAAGAAGCCCGCTCTTGATTTCTAGAGTCTCTAAGACAGCAGGAAATGTGAGGGTGCCCAGAACAATAGAACGGTGTTTCCTACATATGGACCATATCCAGTCCAAATCTGCTTCTGAAACTGATACAAAGCACTGACCCTCTAACATCCAATGCTTGTCAGTTAAGATGAGAAACGTGTGAGCTTCGTGAACGATGTAGTTCGTTTGAGCAGAAAAGTGACTGCCCTTACCTGAATCGAAGTCTTGTTTGTAGGAAGTCTCAGAGCCAGGGATTTAACTCCATTTCTGAAGTGAAACACACAGCATAGTTCTCATCCATGGATCACAATCTGCTTTAGAGCGAGAAGCACGCTCTTGTTTCTAGAATCTCTAAGACAGCAGGAAACGTGAGTGTGCTGAGAACAAAAGAACGGTGTTTCCTACGCATACGGACCATATCTAGTCCAACTGTGCTTCTTAAACTGATACAAAGCACTGGTCCTCTAACATCCAATGGTTGTCTGTTAAGATGAGAAATGTGTGAGCTCAGTGAATGATGTAGTTCGTTTGAGCAGAAAAGTGACTGCCCTTACCTGAAACGAAGTCTTGCTTGTAGGAATACACAGAGATTTGGATTTAACTCCATTTCTGAAGGGAAACACACCGCATAGTTCTCATCCATGGATCACAATCTGCTTTAGAGCGAGAAGCACGCTCTTGCTTTCTAGAGTCTCTAAGACAGCAGGAAACGTGAGTGTGCTGAGAACAAAAGAACGGTGTTTCCTACACATATGGACCATATCTAGTCCAACTCTGCTTCTGAAACTCATACAAAGAACTGGTCCTCTAACATCCAATGCTTGTCAGTTAAGATGGGAAACGTGTGAGCTTCATGAACGATGTAGTTCGTTTGAGCAAAAAGGTGTTTGCCCTTACCTTAAACGAAGTCTTGCTTGTACGAAGACTCAGAGCCTGGGATTTAACTCCATTTCTGAATTGAAACACACAGCAGTGTTCTCATCCATTGATCACACTCAGCTTTAGAATAAGAAGCACGCTCTTGCTTTTTAGAGTGTCTAAGACAGGAGGAATCGTGATTTTGCTGAGAACAAAAGAACAGAGTTTCCTACACATACGGACCATATCTAGTCCAAATCTGCTTCTGAAGCTGATACAAAGCACTGACCCTCTAACATCCAAGTCTTTTCAGTTAAGATGGGAAACGTGTGAGCTTCATGAACGATGTAGTTCGTTTGAGCAGAAAAGTGACTGCCCTTACCTGAAACGAAGTCTTGCTTATAGGAAGACTCAGAGCCTGGGATTTAACTCCATTTCTGAAGGCAAACACACAGCATAGTTCTCATCCATGGATCACACTCTGCTTTAGAGCGAGAAGCACGTTCTTGCTCTCTAGAGTCTCTAAGACAGCAGGAAACGTGAGTGTGCCCAGAACAAAAGAACGGTGTTTCCTACACATAGGGACTATATGTCGTCCAAAACTTCTTCTGAAACAGATAGAATGCACTGATCCTCTAACATCCAATGCTTGTCAGTTAAGATGAGAAACGTGTGTGCTTCGTGATAGATGTAGTTCGTTTGAGCAGAAAAGTGACTGCCCTTACATGAAACGAAGTCTTGCTTGTAGGGAGACTCAGAGCCTGGGATTTAAATCCTTTTCTGAAGTGAAACACACAGCATAGTTTTCATCCATGGATCACACTCTGCTTTAGAACAAGAAGCACACTCTTGCTTTCTAGAGTCTCTAAGACAGCAGGAAACGTGATTTTGCTGAGAACAAAAGAACGGTGTTTCCTACACATACGGACATTATATAGTCCAACTCTGCTTCTGAAACTGATACACAGCACTGTTCCTCTAACATCCAATGCTTGTCTGTTAAGGTGAGAAACGTGTGAGCTTCGTGAACGATGTAGTTCGTTTGAGCTGAAAAGTGACTGCCCTTACCTGAAAAGAAGTCTTGCTTGGAGGAAGACTCAGAGCCTGGGATTTAACTCCATTTCTGAAGGCAAACACACAGCATAGTTCTCATCCATGGATCACACTCTGCTTTAGAGCAAGAAGCATGCTCTTGCTTTCTAGAGTCTCTAAGACAGCAGGAAACGTGAGTGTGCTGAGAACAAAAGGACGGTGTTTCCTACACATACGGACCATATCTAGTCCATCTCTGCTTCTGAAACTGATACAAAGCACTGGTCCTCTAACATCCAATGCTTGTCAGTTAAGATGAGAAACCTGTGAGCTTCTGGAACGATGTAGTTCGTTTGAGCAGAAAACTGACTGCCCTTACCTGAAACGAAGTCTTGCTTGGAAGAAGACTCACAGCCTGGGATTTAACTCCATTTCTGAAGTGAAACACACAGCGTAGTTCTCATCCCTGGATCACACTCTGCTTTAGAGCAAGAAGTACGCTCTTGCTTTCTAGAGTCTATAAGACAGCAGGAAACGTGATGGTGCCCAGAACAAAAGAACGGTGTTTCCTACACATACGGACTATATGTAGTCCAAAACTTCTTCTGAAACTGATAGAATGCACTGGTCCTCTAACATCCAATGCTTGTCAGTTAAGATGAAAAACGTTTGAGCTTCGTGAAAGATGTAGTTCGTTTGAGCAGAAAAGTGACTTCCCTTACCTGAAACAATGTCTTGCTTGTAGGGAGACTCAGAGCCTGGAATTTAACTCCTTTTCTGAAGTGAAACACACAGCATAGTTTTCATCCATGGATCACACTCTGCTTTAGAACGAGAAGCACGCTCTTGCTTTCTAGAGTCTCTGAGATAGCAGGAAACGTGAGTGTGCTGAGAACAAAAGAACGGTGTTTCCTACACATACGGACCATATCTAGTCCAACTCTGCTTCTGAAACTGATACAAAGCACTGGTGCTCTAAAATCCAGTGTTTGTCAGTTAAGAAGAGAAACGTGTGAGCTTTGTGAATGATGTAGTTCCTTTAAACTGAAAAGTGACTACCCTTACCTGAAACGAAGTCTTGATTGTAGGAAGACACAGAGCCTGGGATTTAACTCCATTTCTGAAGGGAAACACACAGCATAGTATTCATCGATGGATCACACTGTGGTTAGAGCGAGAAGCACACTGTTGCTTTCTAGAGTCTCTAAGACAGCAGGAAATTTGAGTGTGCCCAGAACAATAGAATGGTGTTTCCTACACATACGGACTATATGTAGTCCAAAACTTCTTCTGAAACAGATAGAATGCACTGGTCCTCTAACATCCAATGCTTGTCAGTTAAGATGAGAAATGTGTGAGCTTCTGGAAAGATGTAGTTCGTTTGAGCAGAAAAGTGACTGCCCTTACCTGAAACGAAGTCTTGCTTGGAGGAAGACGCAGAGCCTGGGATTTAACTCCATTTCTGAAGTGAAACACACAGCGTAGTTCTCATCCATGGATAACACCCTGCTTTAGAGCAAGAAGCACACTCTTGCTTTCTGGAGTCTCTAAGACAGCAGGAAATCTGAGTGTGCCCAAAACAAAAGAACGGTGTTTCCTACACATACAGACTATATGTAGTCCAAAACTTCTTCTGAAACTGATAGAATGCACTAGTCCTCTAACATCCAATGCTTGTCAGTTAAGATGAGAAACGTGTGAGCTTCGTGAAAGATGTAGTTCGTTTGAGCAGAAAAGTGACTGCCGTTACCTGAAACGAAGTCTTGCTTGTAGGGAGACTCAGAGCCTGGGATTTTACTCCATTTCTGAAGTAAAACACACAGCAGTGTAATCATCCTTTGATCACAATCTGCTTTATAACAAGAAGCACGCTCTTGCTTTCTAGATTCTCTAAGACAGCAGGAAACGTGATTTTGCTGAAAACAAAAGAACGGTGTTTCCTACACAGACGGACCATATCTAGTTCAACTCTGCTTCTGAAACTGATACAAAGCACTGTTCCTCTAACATCCAATGCTTGTCAGTTAAGATGAGAAACGTGTGAGCTTCTGGAACGATGTAGATCGTTGGAGCAGAAAAGTGACTGCCCTTACCTGAAACGAAGTCTTGCTTGGAGGAAGACTCAGAGCCTGGGATTTAACTCCATTTCTGAAGGAAAACACACAGCATAGTATTCATCCATGGATCACACTGTGGTTAGAGCGAGAAGCACACTGTTGCTTTCTAGAGTCTCTAAGACAGCAGGAAATTTGAGTGTGCCCAGAACAATAGAACGGTGTTTCCTACATATATGGACCATATCCAGTCCAAATCTGCTTCTGAAACTGATATAAAGCATTGACCCTCTAACATCCAATGCTTGTCAGTTAAGATGAGAAACGTGTGAGCTCTGTGAATGATGTAGTTCGTTTGAGCAGAAAAGTGACTGTCCTTACCTGAAACGAAGTCTTGCTTGTAGGAAGACTCAGAGCCTGGGATTTAACTCCATTTCTGAAGGCAAACACACAGCATAGTTCTCATCCATGGATCACACTCTGCTTTAGAGGGAGAAGCATGCTCTTGCTTTCTAGAGTCTCTAAGACAGCAGGAAACGTGAGTGTGCTGAGAGCAAAAGAACGGTGTTTTCCTACACATACGGACCATATCTAGTCCAACTCTGCTTCTGAAACTGATACAAAGCACTGGTCCTCTAACATCCAATGCTTGTCAGTTAAGATGAGAAACGGGTGAGCTTCTGGAATGATGTAGTTCGTTTGAGCTGAAAAGTGACTGCCCTTACCTGAAACGAAGTCTTGCTTGGAGGAAGACTCAGAGCCTGGGATTTAACTCCTTTTCTGAAGTGAAACACACAGCATAGTTTTCATCCAAAGATCACACTCTGCTGTAGAACAAGAAGCACGCTCTTGCTTTCTACTATCTCTAAGACAGCAGGAAATGTGAGTGTGCTGAGAACAAAAGAACGGTGTTTCCTACAAATACGGACCATATCTAGTCCAACTCTGCTTCTGAAACTGATGCAAAGCACTGGTCCTCTAACATTCAATGTTCGTCAGTTAAGATGAGAATCGTGTGAGCTTTGTGAATGATGTAGTTCCTTTAAACTGAAAAGTGAATACCCTTACCTGAAACAAAGTCTTGCATGTAGGAAGACTCAGAGCCTGGGATTTAACTCCTTTTCTGAAGTGAAACACACAGCATAGTTTTCATCCAAAGATCACACTCTGCTTTAGAGCGAGAAGCACGCTCTTGCTTTCTAGAGTCTCTAAGACAGCAGGAAACGTGAGTGTGCTGAGAACAAAAGAACGGTGTTTCCTACACATATGGACCATATCTAGTCCAACTCATCTTCTGAAACTGATACAAAGCACTGGTCCTCTAACATCCAATTCTTGTCAGTTAAGATGGGAAACGTGTGAGCTTCATGAACAATGTAGTTCGTTTGAGCAAAAAAGTGACTGCCCTTACCTTAAACGAAGTCTTGCTTGTACGAAGACTCAGAGCCTGGGATTTAACTCCATTTCTGAATTGAAACACACAGCAGTGTTCTCATCCATTGATCACACTCAGCTTTAGAATAAGAAGCACGCTCTTGCTTTTTAGAGTGTCTAAGACAGGAGGAATCGTGATTTTGCTGAGAACAAAAGAACAGAGTTTCCTACACATACGGACCATATCTAGTCCAAATCTGCTTCTGAAGCTGATACAAAGCACTGACCCTCTAACATCCAAGTCTTTTCAGTTAAGATGGGAAACGTGTGAGCTTCATGAACGATGTAGTTCGTTTGAGCAGAAAAGTGACTGCCCTTACCTGAAACGAAGTCTTGCTTATAGGAAGACTCAGAGCCTGGGATTTAACTCCATTTCTGAAGGCAAACACACAGCATAGTTCTCATCCATGGATCACACTCTGCTTTAGAGCGAGAAGCACGTTCTTGCTCTCTAGAGTCTCTAAGACAGCAGGAAACGTGAGTGTGCCCAGAACAAAAGAACGGTGTTTCCTACACATAGGGACTATATGTCGTCCAAAACTTCTTCTGAAACAGATAGAATGCACTGATCCTCTAACATCCAATGCTTGTCAGTTAAGATGGGAAACATGTGTGCTTCGTGATAGATGTAGTTCGTTTGAGCAGAAAAGTGACTGCCCTTACATGAAACGAAGTCTTGCTTGTAGGGAGACTCAAAGCCTGGGATTTAAATCCTTTTCTGAAGTGAAACACACAGCATAGTTTTCATCCATGGATCACACTCTGCTTTAGAACAAGAAGCACACTCTTGCTTTCTAGAGTCTCTAAGACAGCAGGAAACGTGATTTTGCTGAGAACAAAAGAACGGTGTTTCCTACACATACGGACATTATATAGTCCAACTCTGCTTCTGAAACTGATACACAGCACTGTTCCTCTAACATCCAATGCTTGTCTGTTAAGGTGAGAAACGTGTGAGCTTCGTGAACGATGTAGTTCGTTTGAGCTGAAAAGTGACTGCCCTTACCTGAAAAGAAGTCTTGCTTGGAGGAAGAATCAGAGCCTGGGATTTAACTCCATTTCTGAAGGCAAACACACAGCATAGTTCTCATCCATGGATCACACTCTGCTTTAGAGCGAGAAGCATGCTCTTGCTTTCTAGAGTCTCTAAGACAGCAGGTAACGTGAGTGTGCTGAGAACAAAAGGACGGTGTTTCCTACACATACGGACCATATCTAGTCCATCTCTGCTTCTGAAACTGATACAAAGCACTGGTCCTCTAACATCCAATGCTTGTCAGTTAAGATGAGAAACCTGTGAGCTTCTGGAACGATGTAGTTCGTTTGAGCAGAAAAGTGACTGCCCTTACCTGAAACGAAGTCTTGCTTGGAAGAAGACTCAGAGCCTGGGATTTAACTCCATTTCTGAAGTGAAACACACAGCGTAGTTCTCATCCCTGGATCACACTCTGCTTTAGAGCAAGAAGTACGCTCTTGCTTTCTAGAGTGTATAAGACAGCAGGAAACGTGATGGTGCCCAGAACAAAAGAACGGTGTTTCCTACACATACGGACTATATGTAGTCCAAAACTTCTTCTGAAACTGATAGAATGCACTGGTCCTCTAACATCCAATGCTTGTCAGTTAAGATGAAAAACGTTTGAGCTTCGTGAAAGATGTAGTTCTTTTGAGCAGAAAAGTGACTTCCCTTACCTGAAACAATGTCTTGCTTGTAGGGAGACTCAGAGCCTGGAATTTAACTCCTTTTCTGAAGTGAAACACACAGCATAGTTTTCATCCATGGATCACACTCTGCTTTAGAACGAGAAGCACGCTCTTGCTTTCTAGAGTCTCTAAGATAGCAGGAAACGTGAGTGTGCTGAGAACAAAAGAACGGTGTTTCCTACACATACGGACCATATCTAGTCCAACTCTGCTTCTGAAACTGATACAAAGCACTGGTCCTCTAAAATCCAGTGTTTGTCAGTTAAGAAGAGAAACGTGTGAGCTTTGTGAATGATGTAGTTCCTTTAAACTGAAAAGTGACTACCCTTACCTGAAACGAAGTCTTGATTGTAGGAAGACACAGAGCCTGGGATTTAACTCCATTTCTGAAGGGAAACACACAGCATAGTATTCATCGATGGATCACACTGTGGTTAGAGCGAGAAGCACACTGTTGCTTTCTAGAGTCTCTAAGACAGCAGGAAATTTGAGTGTGCCCAGAACAATAGAATGGTGTTTCCTACACATACGGACTATATGTAGTCCAAAACTTCTTCTGAAACAGATAGAATGCACTGGTCCTCTAACATCCAATGCTTGTCAGTTAAGATGAGAAATGTGTGAGCTTCTGGAACGATGTAGTTCGTTTGAGCAGAAAAGTGACTGCCCTTACCTGAAACGAAGTCTTGCTTGGAGGAAGACGCAGAGCCTGGGATTTAACTCCATTTCTGAAGTGAAACACACAGCGTAGTTCTCATCCATGGATAACACCCTGCTTTAGAGCAAGAAGCACACTCTTGCTTTCTGGAGTCTCTAAGACAGCAGGAAATCTGAGTGTGCCCAGAACAAAAGAACGGTGTTTCCTACACATACAGACTATATGTAGTCCAAAACTTCTTCTGAAACTGATAGAATGCACTAGTCCTCTAACATCCAATGCTTGTCAGTTAAGATGAGAAACGTGTGAGCTTCGTGAAAGATGTAGTTCGTTTGAGCAGAAAAGTGACTGCCGTTACCTGAAACGAAGTCTTGCTTGTAGGGAGACTCAGAGCCTGGGATTTTACTCCATTTCTGAAGTAAAACACACAGCAGTGTAATCATCCATTGATCACAATCTGCTTTATAACAAGAAGCACGCTCTTGCTTTCTAGATTCTCTAAGACAGCAGGAAACGTGATTTTGCTGAAAACAAAAGAACGGTGTTTCCTACACAGACGGACCATATCTAGTTCAACTCTGCTTCTGAAACTGATACAAAGCACTGTTCCTCTAACATCCAATGCTTGTCAGTTAAGATGAGAAACGGGTGAGCTTCTGGAATGATGTAGTTCGTTTGAGCTGAAAAGTGACTGCCCTTACCTGAAACGAAGTCTTGCTTGGAGGAAGACTCAGAGCCTGGGATTTAACTCCTTTTCTGAAGTGAAACACACAGCATAGTTTTCATCCAAAGATCACACTCTGCTGTAGAACAAGAAGCACGCTCTTGCTTTCTACTATCTCTAAGACAGCAGGAAATGTGAGTGTGCTGAGAACAAAAGAACGGTGTTTCCTACAAATACGGACCATATCTAGTCCAACTCTGCTTCTGAAACTGATGCAAAGCACTGGTCCTCTAACATTCAATGTTCGTCAGTTAAGATGAGAATCGTGTGAGCTTTGTGAATGATGTAGTTCCTTTAAACTGAAAAGTGAATACCCTTACCTGAAACAAAGTCTTGCATGTAGGAAGACTCAGAGCCTGGGATTTAACTCCTTTTCTGAAGTGAAACACACAGCATAGTTTTCATCCAAAGATCACACTCTGCTTTAGAGCGAGAAGCACGCTCTTGCTTTCTAGAGTCTCTAAGACAGCAGGAAACGTGAGTGTGCTGAGAACAAAAGAACGGTGTTTCCTACACATATGGACCATATCTAGTCCAACTCATCTTCTGAAACTGATACAAAGCACTGGTCCTCTAACATCCAATTCTTGTCAGTTAAGATGGGAAACGTGTGAGCTTCATGAACAATGTAGTTCGTTTGAGCAAAAAAGTGACTGCCCTTACCTTAAACGAAGTCTTGCTTGTACGAAGACTCAGAGCCTGGGATTTAACTCCATTTCTGAATTGAAACACACAGCAGTGTTCTCATCCATTGATCACACTCAGCTTTAGAATAAGAAGCACGCTCTTGCTTTTTAGAGTGTCTAAGACAGGAGGAATCGTGATTTTGCTGAGAACAAAAGAACAGAGTTTCCTACACATACGGACCATATCTAGTCCAAATCTGCTTCTGAAGCTGATACAAAGCACTGACCCTCTAACATCCAAGTCTTTTCAGTTAAGATGGGAAACGTGTGAGCTTCATGAACGATGTAGTTCGTTTGAGCAGAAAAGTGACTGCCCTTACCTGAAACGAAGTCTTGCTTATAGGAAGACTCAGAGCCTGGGATTTAACTCCATTTCTGAAGGCAAACACACAGCATAGTTCTCATCCATGGATCACACTCTGCTTTAGAGCGAGAAGCACGTTCTTGCTCTCTAGAGTCTCTAAGACAGCAGGAAACGTGAGTGTGCCCAGAACAAAAGAACGGTGTTTCCTACACATAGGGACTATATGTCGTCCAAAACTTCTTCTGAAACAGATAGAATGCACTGATCCTCTAACATCCAATGCTTGTCAGTTAAGATGGGAAACATGTGTGCTTCGTGATAGATGTAGTTCGTTTGAGCAGAAAAGTGACTGCCCTTACATGAAACGAAGTCTTGCTTGTAGGGAGACTCAAAGCCTGGGATTTAAATCCTTTTCTGAAGTGAAACACACAGCATAGTTTTCATCCATGGATCACACTCTGCTTTAGAACAAGAAGCACACTCTTGCTTTCTAGAGTCTCTAAGACAGCAGGAAACGTGATTTTGCTGAGAACAAAAGAACGGTGTTTCCTACACATACGGACATTATATAGTCCAACTCTGCTTCTGAAACTGATACACAGCACTGTTCCTCTAACATCCAATGCTTGTCTGTTAAGGTGAGAAACGTGTGAGCTTCGTGAACGATGTAGTTCGTTTGAGCTGAAAAGTGACTGCCCTTACCTGAAAAGAAGTCTTGCTTGGAGGAAGAATCAGAGCCTGGGATTTAACTCCATTTCTGAAGGCAAACACACAGCATAGTTCTCATCCATGGATCACACTCTGCTTTAGAGCGAGAAGCATGCTCTTGCTTTCTAGAGTCTCTAAGACAGCAGGTAACGTGAGTGTGCTGAGAACAAAAGGACGGTGTTTCCTACACATACGGACCATATCTAGTCCATCTCTGCTTCTGAAACTGATACAAAGCACTGGTCCTCTAACATCCAATGCTTGTCAGTTAAGATGAGAAACCTGTGAGCTTCTGGAACGATGTAGTTCGTTTGAGCAGAAAAGTGACTGCCCTTACCTGAAACGAAGTCTTGCTTGGAAGAAGACTCAGAGCCTGGGATTTAACTCCATTTCTGAAGTGAAACACACAGCGTAGTTCTCATCCCTGGATCACACTCTGCTTTAGAGCAAGAAGTACGCTCTTGCTTTCTAGAGTGTATAAGACAGCAGGAAACGTGATGGTGCCCAGAACAAAAGAACGGTGTTTCCTACACATACGGACTATATGTAGTCCAAAACTTCTTCTGAAACTGATAGAATGCACTGGTCCTCTAACATCCAATGCTTGTCAGTTAAGATGAAAAACGTTTGAGCTTCGTGAAAGATGTAGTTCTTTTGAGCAGAAAAGTGACTTCCCTTACCTGAAACAATGTCTTGCTTGTAGGGAGACTCAGAGCCTGGAATTTAACTCCTTTTCTGAAGTGAAACACACAGCATAGTTTTCATCCATGGATCACACTCTGCTTTAGAACGAGAAGCACGCTCTTGCTTTCTAGAGTCTCTAAGATAGCAGGAAACGTGAGTGTGCTGAGAACAAAAGAACGGTGTTTCCTACACATACGGACCATATCTAGTCCAACTCTGCTTCTGAAACTGATACAAAGCACTGGTCCTCTAAAATCCAGTGTTTGTCAGTTAAGAAGAGAAACGTGTGAGCTTTGTGAATGATGTAGTTCCTTTAAACTGAAAAGTGACTACCCTTACCTGAAACGAAGTCTTGATTGTAGGAAGACACAGAGCCTGGGATTTAACTCCATTTCTGAAGGGAAACACACAGCATAGTATTCATCGATGGATCACACTGTGGTTAGAGCGAGAAGCACACTGTTGCTTTCTAGAGTCTCTAAGACAGCAGGAAATTTGAGTGTGCCCAGAACAATAGAATGGTGTTTCCTACACATACGGACTATATGTAGTCCAAAACTTCTTCTGAAACAGATAGAATGCACTGGTCCTCTAACATCCAATGCTTGTCAGTTAAGATGAGAAATGTGTGAGCTTCTGGAACGATGTAGTTCGTTTGAGCAGAAAAGTGACTGCCCTTACCTGAAACGAAGTCTTGCTTGGAGGAAGACGCAGAGCCTGGGATTTAACTCCATTTCTGAAGTGAAACACACAGCGTAGTTCTCATCCATGGATAACACCCTGCTTTAGAGCAAGAAGCACACTCTTGCTTTCTGGAGTCTCTAAGACAGCAGGAAATCTGAGTGTGCCCAGAACAAAAGAACGGTGTTTCCTACACATACAGACTATATGTAGTCCAAAACTTCTTCTGAAACTGATAGAATGCACTAGTCCTCTAACATCCAATGCTTGTCAGTTAAGATGAGAAACGTGTGAGCTTCGTGAAAGATGTAGTTCGTTTGAGCAGAAAAGTGACTGCCGTTACCTGAAACGAAGTCTTGCTTGTAGGGAGACTCAGAGCCTGGGATTTTACTCCATTTCTGAAGTAAAACACACAGCAGTGTAATCATCCATTGATCACAATCTGCTTTATAACAAGAAGCACGCTCTTGCTTTCTAGATTCTCTAAGACAGCAGGAAACGTGATTTTGCTGAAAACAAAAGAACGGTGTTTCCTACACAGACGGACCATATCTAGTTCAACTCTGCTTCTGAAACTGATACAAAGCACTGTTCCTCTAACATCCAATGCTTGTCAGTTAAGATGAGAAACGTGTGAGCTTCTGGAACGATGTAGATCGTTGGAGCAGAAAAGTGACTGCCCTTACCTGAAACGAAGTCTTGCTTGGAGGAAGACTCAGAGCCTGGGATTTAACTCCATTTCTGAAGGAAAACACACAGCATAGTATTCATCCATGGATCACACTGTGGTTAGAGCGAGAAGCACACTGTTGCTTTCTAGAGTCTCTAAGACAGCAGGAAATTTGAGTGTGCCCAGAACAATAGAACGGTGTTTCCTACACATATGGACCATATCCAGTCCAAATCTGCTTCTGAAACTGATATAAAGCATTGACCCTCTAACATCCAATGCTTGTCAGTTAAGATGAGAAACGTGTGAGCTCTGTGAATGATGTAGTTCGTTTGAGCAGAAAAGTGACTGTCCTTACCTGAAACGAAGTCTTGCTTGTAGGAAGACTCAGAGCCTGGGATTTAACTCCATTTCTGAAGGCAAACACACAGCATAGTTCTCATCCATGGATCACACTCTGCTTTAGAGGGAGAAGCATGCTCTTGCTTTCTAGAGTCTCTAAGACAGCAGGAAACGTGAGTGTGCTGAGAGCAAAAGAACGGTGTTTCCTACACATACGGACCATATCTAGTCCAACTCTGCTTCTGAAACTGATACAAAGCACTGGTCCTCTAACATCCAATGCTTGTCAGTTAAGATGAGAAACGGGTGAGCTTCTGGAACGATGTAGTTCGTTTGAGCTGAAAAGTGACTTCCCTTACCTGAAACGAAGTCTTGCTTGGAGGAAGACTCAGAGCCTGGGATTTAACTCCTTTTCTGAAGTGAAACACACAGCATAGTTTTCATCCAAAGATCACACTCTGCTGTAGAACAAGAAGCACGCTCTTGCTTTCTACTATCTCTAAGACAGCAGGAAATGTGAGTGTGCTGAGAACAAAAGAACGGTGTTTCCTACAAATACGGACCATATCTAGTCCAACTCTGCTTCTGAAACTGATGCAAAGCACTGGTCCTCTAACATTCAATGTTCGTCAGTTAAGATGAGAATCGTGTGAGCTTTGTGAATGATGTAGTTCCTTTAAACTGAAAAGTGAATACCCTTACCTGAAACGAAGTCTTGCTTGTAGGAAGACACAGAGCCTGGGATTTAACTCCATTTCTGAAGGGAAACACACAGCATAGTATTCATCCATGGATCACACTGTGGTTAGAGCAAGAAGCACACTCTTGCTTTCTAGAGTCTCTAAGACAGCAGGAAATTTGAGTGTGCCCAGAACAATAGAACGGTGTTTCCTACACATATGGACCATATCCAGTCCAAATCTGCTTCTGAAACTGATATAAAGCATTGACCCTCTAACATCCAATGCTTGTCAGTTAAGATGAGAAACGTGTGAGCTCTGTGAACGATGTAGTTCATTTGAGCAGATAAGTGACTGTCTTTACCTGAAACGAAGTCTTGCTTGTAGGAAGACACAGAGCCTGGGATTTAACTCCATTTCTGAAGGCAAACACACAACATAGTTCTCATCCATGGATCACACTCTGCTTTAGAGCGAGAAGCACGCTCTTGCTTTCTAGAGTCTCTAAGACAGCAGGAAACGTGAGTGTGCTGAGAACAAAAGAACGGTGTTTCCTACATATATGGACCATATCTAGTCCAACTCATCTTCTGAAACTGATACAAAGCACTGGTCCTCTAACATCCAATTCTTGTCAGTTAAGATGGGAAACGTGTGAGCTTCATGAACAATGTAGTTCGTTTGAGCAAAAAAGTGACTGCCCTTACCTTAAACGAAGTCTTGCTTGTACGAAGACTCAGAGCCTGGGATTTAACTCTATTTCTGAATTGAAACACACAGCAGTGTTCTCATCCATTGATCACACTCAGCTTTAGAATAAGAAGCACGCTCTTGCTTTTTAGAGTGTCTAAGACAGGAGGAATCGTGATTTAGCTGAGAACAAAAGAACAGAGTTTCCTACACATACGGACCATATCTAGTCCAAATCTGCTTCTGAAGCTGATACAAAGCACTGACCCTCTAACATCCAAGTCTTTTCAGTTAAGATGGGAAACGTGTGAGCTTCATGAACGATGTAGTACGTTTGAGCAGAAAAGTGACTGCCCTTACCTGAAACGAAGTCTTGCTTATAGGAAGACTCAGAGCCTGGGATTGAACTCCATTTCTGAAGGCAAACACACAGCATAGTTCTCATCCATGGATCACACTCTGCTTTAGAGCGAGAAGCACGTTCTTGCTCTCTAGAGTCTCTAAGACAGCAGGAAACGTGAGTGTGCCCAGAACAAAAGAACGGTGTTTCCTACACATAGGGACTATATGTCGTCCAAAACTTCTTCTGAAACAGATAGAATGCACTGATCCTCTAACATCCAATGCTTGTCAGTTAAGATGAGAAACGTGTGTGCTTCGTGATAGATGTAGTTCGTTTGAGCAGAAAAGTGACTGCCCTTACATGAAACGAAGTCTTGCTTGTAGGGAGACTCAAAGCCTGGGATTTAAATCCTTTTCTGAAGTGAAACACACAGCATAGTTTTCATCCATGGATCACACTCTGCTTTAGAACAAGAAGCACACTCTTGCTTTCTAGAGTCTCTAAGACAGCAGGAAACGTGATTTTGCTGAGAACAAAAGAACGGTGTTTCCTACACATACGGACATTATATAGTCCAACTCTGCTTCTGAAACTGATACACAGCACTGTTCCTCTAACATCCAATGCTTGTCTGTTAAGGTGAGAAACGTGTGAGTTCGTGAACGATGTAGTTCGTTTGAGCTGAAAAGTGACTGCCCTTACCTGAAAAGAAGTCTTGCTTGTAGGAAGACTCAGAGCCTGGGATTTAACTCCATTTCTGAAGGCAAACACACAGCATAGTTCTCATCCATGGATCACACTCTGCTTTAGAGCGAGAAGCATGCTCTTGCTTTCTAGAGTCTCTAAGACAGCAGGAAACGTGAGTGTGCTGAGAACAAAAGGACGGTGTTTCCTACACATACGGACCATATCTAGTCCATCTCTGCTTCTGAAACTGATACAAAGCACTGGTCCTCTAACATCCAATGCTTGTCAGTTAAGATGAGAAACCTGTGAGCTTCTGGAACGATGTAGTTCGTTTGAGCAGAAAAGTGACTGCCGTTACCTGAAACGAAGTCTTGCTTGTAGGGAGACTCAGAGCCTGGGATTTTACTCCATTTCTGAAGTAAAACACACAGCAGTGTAATCATCCATTGATCACAATCTGCTTTATAACAAGAAGCACGCTCTTGCTTTCTAGATTCTCTAAGACAGCAGGAAACGTGATTTTGCTGAAAACAAAAGAACGGTGTTTCCTACACAGACGGACCATATCTAGTTCAACTCTGCTTCTGAAACTGATACAAAGCACTGTTCCTCTAACATCCAATGCTTGTCAGTTAAGATGAGAAACGTGTGAGCTTCTGGAACGATGTAGATCGTTGGAGCAGAAAAGTGACTGCCCTTACCTGAAACGAAGTCTTGCTTGGAGGAAGACTCAGAGCCTGGGATTTAACTCCATTTCTGAAGGAAAACACACAGCATAGTATTCATCCATGGATCACACTGTGGTTAGAGCGAGAAGCACACTGTTGCTTTCTAGAGTCTCTAAGACAGCAGGAAATTTGAGTGTGCCCAGAACAATAGAACGGTGTTTCCTACACATATGGACCATATCCAGTCCAAATCTGCTTCTGAAACTGATATAAAGCATTGACCCTCTAACATCCAATGCTTGTCAGTTAAGATGAGAAACGTGTGAGCTCTGTGAATGATGTAGTTCGTTTGAGCAGAAAAGTGACTGTCCTTACCTGAAACGAAGTCTTGCTTGTAGGAAGACTCAGAGCCTGGGATTTAACTCCATTTCTGAAGGCAAACACACAGCATAGTTCTCATCCATGGATCACACTCTGCTTTAGAGGGAGAAGCATGCTCTTGCTTTCTAGAGTCTCTAAGACAGCAGGAAACGTGAGTGTGCTGAGAGCAAAAGAACGGTGTTTCCTACACATACGGACCATATCTAGTCCAACTCTGCTTCTGAAACTGATACAAAGCACTGGTCCTCTAACATCCAATGCTTGTCAGTTAAGATGAGAAACGGGTGAGCTTCTGGAACGATGTAGTTCGTTTGAGCTGAAAAGTGACTTCCCTTACCTGAAACGAAGTCTTGCTTGGAGGAAGACTCAGAGCCTGGGATTTAACTCCTTTTCTGAAGTGAAACACACAGCATAGTTTTCATCCAAAGATCACACTCTGCTGTAGAACAAGAAGCACGCTCTTGCTTTCTACTATCTCTAAGACAGCAGGAAATGTGAGTGTGCTGAGAACAAA
The DNA here is from genome assembly GCA_949786385.1 of Onychomys leucogaster. Lineage (NCBI taxonomy): Eukaryota > Metazoa > Chordata > Mammalia > Rodentia > Cricetidae > Onychomys > Onychomys leucogaster. The sequence goes on from CATKUP010000008.1 coordinate 4,067,568, forward strand.
AGAACGGTGTTTCCTACAAATACGGACCATATCTAGTCCAACTCTGCTTCTGAAACTGATGCAAAGCACTGGTCCTCTAACATTCAATGTTCGTCAGTTAAGATGAGAATCGTGTGAGCTTTGTGAATGATGTAGTTCCTTTAAACTGAAAAGTGAATACCCTTACCTGAAACGAAGTCTTGCTTGTAGGAAGACACAGAGCCTGGGATTTAACTCCATTTCTGAAGGGAAACACACAGCATAGTATTCATCCATGGATCACACTGTGGTTAGAGCAAGAAGCACACTCTTGCTTTCTAGAGTCTCTAAGACAGCAGGAAATTTGAGTGTGCCCAGAACAATAGAACGGTGTTTCCTACACATATGGACCATATCCAGTCCAAATCTGCTTCTGAAACTGATATAAAGCATTGACCCTCTAACATCCAATGCTTGTCAGTTAAGATGAGAAACGTGTGAGCTCTGTGAACGATGTAGTTCATTTGAGCAGATAAGTGACTGTCTTTACCTGAAACGAAGTCTTGCTTGTAGGAAGACACAGAGCCTGGGATTTAACTCCATTTCTGAAGGCAAACACACAACATAGTTCTCATCCATGGATCACACTCTGCTTTAGAGCGAGAAGCACGCTCTTGCTTTCTAGAGTCTCTAAGACAGCAGGAAACGTGAGTGTGCTGAGAACAAAAGAACGGTGTTTCCTACACATATGGACCATATCTAGTCCAACTCATCTTCTGAAACTGATACAAAGCACTGGTCCTCTAACATCCAATTCTTGTCAGTTAAGATGGGAAACGTGTGAGCTTCATGAACAATGTAGTTCGTTTGAGCAAAAAAGTGACTGCCCTTACCTTAAACGAAGTCTTGCTTGTACGAAGACTCAGAGCCTGGGATTTAACTCTATTTCTGAATTGAAACACACAGCAGTGTTCTCATCCATTGATCACACTCAGCTTTAGAATAAGAAGCACGCTCTTGCTTTTTAGAGTGTCTAAGACAGGAGGAATCGTGATTTAGCTGAGAACAAAAGAACAGAGTTTCCTACACATACGGACCATATCTAGTCCAAATCTGCTTCTGAAGCTGATACAAAGCACTGACCCTCTAACATCCAAGTCTTTTCAGTTAAGATGGGAAACGTGTGAGCTTCATGAACGATGTAGTTCGTTTGAGCAGAAAAGTGACTGCCCTTACCTGAAACGAAGTCTTGCTTATAGGAAGACTCAGAGCCTGGGATTGAACTCCATTTCTGAAGGCAAACACACAGCATAGTTCTCATCCATGGATCACACTCTGCTTTAGAGCGAGAAGCACGTTCTTGCTCTCTAGAGTCTCTAAGACAGCAGGAAACGTGAGTGTGCCCAGAACAAAAGAACGGTGTTTCCTACACATAGGGACTATATGTCGTCCAAAACTTCTTCTGAAACAGATAGAATGCACTGATCCTCTAACATCCAATGCTTGTCAGTTAAGATGAGAAACGTGTGTGCTTCGTGATAGATGTAGTTCGTTTGAGCAGAAAAGTGACTGCCCTTACATGAAACGAAGTCTTGCTTGTAGGGAGACTCAAAGCCTGGGATTTAAATCCTTTTCTGAAGTGAAACACACAGCATAGTTTTCATCCATGGATCACACTCTGCTTTAGAACAAGAAGCACACTCTTGCTTTCTAGAGTCTCTAAGACAGCAGGAAACGTGATTTTGCTGAGAACAAAAGAACGGTGTTTCCTACACATACGGACATTATATAGTCCAACTCTGCTTCTGAAACTGATACACAGCACTGTTCCTCTAACATCCAATGCTTGTCTGTTAAGGTGAGAAACGTGTGAGTTCGTGAACGATGTAGTTCGTTTGAGCTGAAAAGTGACTGCCCTTACCTGAAAAGAAGTCTTGCTTGTAGGAAGACTCAGAGCCTGGGATTTAACTCCATTTCTGAAGGCAAACACACAGCATAGTTCTCATCCATGGATCACACTCTGCTTTAGAGCGAGAAGCATGCTCTTGCTTTCTAGAGTCTCTAAGACAGCAGGAAACGTGAGTGTGCTGAGAACAAAAGGACGGTGTTTCCTACACATACGGACCATATCTAGTCCATCTCTGCTTCTGAAACTGATACAAAGCACTGGTCCTCTAACATCCAATGCTTGTCAGTTAAGATGAGAAACCTGTGAGCTTCTGGAACGATGTAGTTCGTTTGAGCAGAAAAGTGACTGCCCTTACCTGAAACGAAGTCTTGCTTGGAAGAAGACTCAGAGCCTGGGATTTAACTCCATTTCTGAAGTGAAACACACAGCGTAGTTCTCATCCCTGGATCACACTCTGCTTTAGAGCAAGAAGTACGCTCTTGCTTTCTAGAGTCTATAAGACAGCAGGAAACGTGATGGTGCCCAGAACAAAAGAACGGTGTTTCCTACACATACGGACTATATGTAGTCCAAAACTTCTTCTGAAACTGATAGAATGCACTGGTCCTCTAACATCCAATGCTTGTCAGTTAAGATGAAAAACGTTTGAGCTTCGTGAAAGATGTAGTTCGTTTGAGCAGAAAAGTGACTTCCCTTACCTGAAACAATGTCTTGCTTGTAGGGAGACTCAGAGCCTGGAATTTAACTCCTTTTCTGAAGTGAAACACACAGCATAGTTTTCATCCATGGATCACACTCTGCTTTAGAACGAGAAGCACGCTCTTGCTTTCTAGAGTCTCTAAGATAGCAGGAAACGTGAGTGTGCTGAGAACAAAAGAATGGTGTTTCCTACACATACGGACCATATCTAGTCCAACTCTGCTTCTGAAACTGATACAAAGCACTGGTCCTCTAAAATCCAGTGTTTGTCAGTTAAGAAGAGAAACGTGTGAGCTTTGTGAATGATGTAGTTCCTTTAAACTGAAAAGTGACTACCCTTACCTGAAACGAAGTCTTGATTGTAGGAAGACACAGAGCCTGGGATTTAACTCCATTTCTGAAGGGAAACACACAGCATAGTATTCATCGATGGATCACACTGTGGTTAGAGCGAGAAGCACACTGTTGCTTTCTAGAGTCTCTAAGACAGCAGGAAATTTGAGTGTGCCCAGAACAATAGAATGGTGTTTCCTACACATACGGACTATATGTAGTCCAAAACTTCTTCTGAAACAGATAGAATGCACTGGTCCTCTAACATCCAATGCTTGTCAGTTAAGATGAGAAATGTGTGAGCTTCTGGAACGATGTAGTTCGTTTGAGCAGAAAAGTGACTGCCCTTACCTGAAACGAAGTCTTGCTTGGAGGAAGACGCAGAGCCTGGGATTTAACTCCATTTCTGAAGTGAAACACACAGCGTAGTTCTCATCCATGGATAACACCCTGCTTTAGAGCAAGAAGCACACTCTTGCTTTCTGGAGTCTCTAAGACAGCAGGAAATCTGAGTGTGCCCAGAACAAAAGAACGGTGTTTCCTACACATACAGACTATATGTAGTCCAAAACTTCTTCTGAAACTGATAGAATGCACTAGTCCTCTAACATCCAATGCTTGTCAGTTAAGATGAGAAACGTGTGAGCTTCGTGAAAGATGTAGTTCGTTTGAGCAGAAAAGTGACTGCCGTTACCTGAAACGAAGTCTTGCTTGTAGGGAGACTCAGAGCCTGGGATTTTACTCCATTTCTGAAGTAAAACACACAGCAGTGTAATCATCCATTGATCACAATCTGCTTTATAACAAGAAGCACGCTCTTGCTTTCTAGATTCTCTAAGACAGCAGGAAACGTGATTTTGCTGAAAACAAAAGAACGGTGTTTCCTACACAGACGGACCATATCTAGTTCAACTCTGCTTCTGAAACTGATACAAAGCACTGTTCCTCTAACATCCAATGCTTGTCAGTTAAGATGAGAAACGTGTGAGCTTCTGGAACGATGTAGATCGTTGGAGCAGAAAAGTGACTGCCCTTACCTGAAACGAAGTCTTGCTTGGAGGAAGACTCAGAGCCTGGGATTTAACTCCATTTCTGAAGGAAAACACACAGCATAGTATTCATCCATGGATCACACTGTGGTTAGAGCGAGAAGCACACTGTTGCTTTCTAGAGTCTCTAAGACAGCAGGAAATTTGAGTGTGCCCAGAACAATAGAACGGTGTTTCCTACACATATGGACCATATCCAGTCCAAATCTGCTTCTGAAACTGATATAAAGCATTGACCCTCTAACATCCAATGCTTGTCAGTTAAGATGAGAAACGTGTGAGCTCTGTGAACGATGTAGTTCATTTGAGCAGATAAGTGACTGTCTTTACCTGAAACGAAGTCTTGCTTGTAGGAAGACTCAGATCCTGGGATTTAACTCCATTTCTGAAGGAAACACACAACATAGTTCTCATCCATGGATCACACTCTGCTTTAGAGCGAGAAGCACGCTCTTGCTTTCTAGAGTCTCTAAGACAGCAGGAAACGTGAGTGTGCTGAGAACAAAAGAACGGTGTTTCCTACACATATGGACCATATCTAGTCCAACTCTGCTTCTGAAACTGATACAAAGCACTGGTCCTCTAACATCCAATTCTTGTCAGTTAAGATGGGAAACGTGTGAGCTTCATGAACAATGTAGTTCGTTTGAGCAAAAAAGTGACTGCCCTTACCTTAAACGAAGTCTTGCTTGTACGAAGACTCAGAGCCTGGGATTTAACTCCATTTCTGAATTGAAACACACAGCAGTGTTCTCATCCATTGATCACACTCAGCTTTAGAATAAGAAGCACGCTCTTGCTTTTTAGAGTGTCTAAGACAGGAGGAATCGTGATTTAGCTGAGAACAAAAGAACAGAGTTTCCTACACATACGGACCATATCTAGTCCAAATCTGCTTCTGAAGCTGATACAAAGCACTGACCCTCTAACATCCAAGTCTTTTCAGTTAAGATGGGAAACGTGTGAGCTTCATGAACGATGTAGTTCGTTTGAGCAGAAAAGTGACTGCCCTTACCTGAAACGAAGTCTTGCTTATAGGAAGACTCAGAGCCTGGGATTGAACTCCATTTCTGAAGGCAAACACACAGCATAGTTCTCATCCATGGATCACACTCTGCTTTAGAGCGAGAAGCACGTTCTTGCTCTCTAGAGTCTCTAAGACAGCAGGAAACGTGAGTGTGCCCAGAACAAAAGAACGGTGTTTCCTACACATAGGGACTATATGTCGTCCAAAACTTCTTCTGAAACAGATAGAATGCACTGATCCTCTAACATCCAATGCTTGTCAGTTAAGATGAGAAACGTGTGTGCTTCGTGATAGATGTAGTTCGTTTGAGCAGAAAAGTGACTGCCCTTACATGAAACGAAGTCTTGCTTGTAGGGAGACTCAAAGCCTGGGATTTAAATCCTTTTCTGAAGTGAAACACACAGCATAGTTTTCATCCATGGATCACACTCTGCTTTAGAACAAGAAGCACACTCTTGCTTTCTAGAGTCTCTAAGACAGCAGGAAACGTGATTTTGCTGAGAACAAAAGAACGGTGTTTCCTACACATACGGACATTATATAGTCCAACTCTGCTTCTGAAACTGATACACAGCACTGTTCCTCTAACATCCAATGCTTGTCTGTTAAGGTGAGAAACGTGTGAGCTTCGTGAACGATGTAGTTCGTTTGAGCTGAAAAGTGACTGCCCTTACCTGAAAAGAAGTCTTGCTTGGAGGAAGACTCAGAGCCTGGGATTTAACTCCATTTCTGAAGGCAAACACACAGCATAGTTCTCATCCATGGATCACACTCTGCTTTAGAGCGAGAAGCATGCTCTTGCTTTCTAGAGTCTCTAAGACAGCAGGAAACGTGAGTGTGCTGAGAACAAAAGGACGGTGTTTCCTACACATACGGACCATATCTAGTCCATCTCTGCTTCTGAAACTGATACAAAGCACTGGTCCTCTAACATCCAATGCTTGTCAGTTAAGATGAGAAACCTGTGAGCTTCTGGAACGATGTAGTTCGTTTGAGCAGAAAAGTGACTGCCCTTACCTGAAACGAAGTCTTGCTTGGAAGAAGACTCAGAGCCTGGGATTTAACTCCATTTCTGAAGTGAAACACACAGCGTAGTTCTCATCCCTGGATCACACTCTGCTTTAGAGCAAGAAGTACGCTCTTGCTTTCTAGAGTCTATAAGACAGCAGGAAACGTGATGGTGCCCAGAACAAAAGAACGGTGTTTCCTACACATACGGACTATATGTAGTCCACAACTTCTTCTGAAACTGATAGAATGCACTGGTCCTCTAACATCCAATGCTTGTCAGTTAAGATGAAAAACGTTTGAGCTTCGTGATAGATGTAGTTTGTTTGAGCAGAAAAGTGACTTCCCTTACCTGAAACAATGTCTTTCTTGTAGGGAGACTCAGAGCCTGGAATTTAACTCCTTTTCTGAAGTGAAACACACAGCATAGTTTTCATCCATGGATCACACTCTGCTTTAGAACGAGAAGCACGCTCTTGCTTTCTAGAGTCTCTAAGATAGCAGGAAACGTGAGTGTGCTGAGAACAAAAGAACGGTGTTTCCTACACATACGGACCATATCTAGTCCAACTCTGCTTCTGAAACTGATACAAAGCACTGGTCCTCTAAAATCCAGTGTTTGTCAGTTAAGAAGAGAAACGTGTGAGCTTTGTGAATGATGTAGTTCCTTTAAACTGAAAAGTGACTACCCTTACCTGAAACGAAGTCTTGATTGTAGGAAGACACAGAGCCTGGGATTTAACTCCATTTCTGAAGGGAAACACACAGCATAGTATTCATCGATGGATCACACTGTGGTTAGAGCGAGAAGCACACTGTTGCTTTCTAGAGTCTCTAAGACAGCAGGAAATTTGAGTGTGCCCAGAACAATAGAATGGTGTTTCCTACACATACGGACTATATGTAGTCCAAAACTTCTTCTGAAACAGATAGAATGCACTGGTCCTCTAACATCCAATGCTTGTCACTTAAGATGAGAAATGTGTGAGCTTCTGGAACGATGTAGTTCGTTTGAGCAGAAAAGTGACTGCCCTTACCTGAAACGAAGTCTTGCTTGGAGGAAGACGCAGAGCCTGGGATTTAACTCCATTTCTGAAGTGAAACACACAGCGTAGTTCTCATCCATGGATAACACCCTGCTTTAGAGCAAGAAGCACACTCTTGCTTTCTGGAGTCTCTAAGACAGCAGGAAACGTGAGTGTGCTGAGAGCAAAAGAACGGTGTTTCCTACACATACGGACCATATCTAGTCCAACTCTGCTTCTGAAACTGATACAAAGCACTGGTCCTCTCACATCCAATGCTTGTCAGTTAAGATGAGAAACGGGTGAGCTTCTGGAACGATGTAGTTCGTTTGAGCTGAAAAGTGACTGCCCTTACCTGAAACGAAGTCTTGCTTGGAGGAAGACTCAGAGCCTGGGATTTAACTCCTTTTCTGAAGTGAAACACACAGCATAGTTTTCATCCAAAGATCACACTCTGCTGTAGAACAAGAAGCACGCTCTTGCTTTCTACTATCTCTAAGACAGCAGGAAATGTGAGTGTGCTGAGAACAAAAGAACGGTGTTTCCTACAAATACGGACCATATCTAGTCCAACTCTGCTTCTGAAACTGATGCAAAGCACTGGTCCTCTAACATTCAATGTTCGTCAGTTAAGATGAGAATCGTGTGAGCTTTGTGAATGATGTAGTTCCTTTAAACTGAAAAGTGAATACCCTTACCTGAAACGAAGTCTTGCTTGTAGGAAGACACAGAGCCTGGGATTTAACTCCATTTCTGAAGGGAAACACACAGCATAGTATTCATCCATGGATCACACTGTGGTTAGAGCAAGAAGCACACTCTTGCTTTCTAGAGTCTCTAAGACAGCAGGAAATTTGAGTGTGCCCAGAACAATAGAACGGTGTTTCCTACACATATGGACCATATCCAGTCCAAATCTGCTTCTGAAACTGATATAAAGCATTGACCCTCTAACATCCAATGCTTGTCAGTTAAGATGAGAAACGTGTGAGCTCTGTGAACGATGTAGTTCATTTGAGCAGATAAGTGACTGTCTTTACCTGAAACGAAGTCTTGCTTGTAGGAAGACTCAGATCCTGGGATTTAACTCCATTTCTGAAGGCAAACACACAACATAGTTCTCATCCATGGATCACACTCTGCTTTAGAGCGAGAAGCACGCTCTTGCTTTCTAGAGTCTCTAAGACAGCAGGAAACGTGAGTGTGCTGAGAACAAAAGAACGGTGTTTCCTACACATATGGACCATATCTAGTCCAACTCATCTTCTGAAACTGATACAAAGCACTGGTCCTCTAACATCCAATTCTTGTCAGTTAAGATGGGAAACGTGTGAGCTTCATGAACAATGTAGTTCGTTTGAGCAAAAAAGTGACTGCCCTTACCTTAAACGAAGTCTTGCTTGTACGAAGACTCAGAGCCTGGGATTTAACTCCATTTCTGAATTGAAACACACAGCAGTGTTCTCATCCATTGATCACACTCAGCTTTAGAATAAGAAGCACGCTCTTGCTTTTTAGAGTGTCTAAGACAGGAGGAATCGTGATTTAGCTGAGAACAAAAGAACAGAGTTTCCTACACATACGGACCATATCTAGTCCAAATCTGCTTCTGAAGCTGATACAAAGCACTGACCCTCTAACATTCAAGTCTTTTCATTTAAGATGGGAAACGTGTGAGCTTCATGAACGATGTAGTTCGTTTGAGCAGAAAAGTGACTGCCCTTACCTGAAACGAAGTCTTGCTTATAGGAAGACTCAGAGCCTGGGATTGAACTCCATTTCTGAAGGCAAACACACAGCATAGTTCTCATCCATGGATCACACTCTGCTTTAGAGCGAGAAGCACGTTCTTGCTCTCTAGAGTCTCTAAGACAGCAGGAAACGTGAGTGTGCCCAGAACAAAAGAACGGTGTTTCCTACACATAGGGACTATATGTCGTCCAAAACTTCTTCTGAAACAGATAGAATGCACTGATCCTCTAACATCCAATGCTTGTCAGTTAAGATGAGAAACGTGTGTGCTTCGTGATAGATGTAGTTCGTTTGAGCAGAAAAGTGACTGCCCTTACATGAAACGAAGTCTTGCTTGTAGGGAGACTCAAAGCCTGGGATTTAAATCCTTTTCTGAAGTGAAACACACAGCATAGTTTTCATCCATGGATCACACTCTGCTTTAGAACAAGAAGCACACTCTTGCTTTCTAGAGTCTCTAAGACAGCAGGAAACGTGATTTTGCTGAGAACAAAAGAACGGTGTTTCCTACACATACGGACATTATATAGTCCAACTCTGCTTCTGAAACTGATACACAGCACTGTTCCTCTAACATCCAATGCTTGTCTGTTAAGGTGAGAAACGTGTGAGTTCATGAACGATGTAGTTCGTTTGAGCTGAAAAGTGACTGCCCTTACCTGAAAAGAAGTCTTGCTTGGAGGAAGACTCAGAGCCTGGGATTTAACTCCATTTCTGAAGGCAAACACACAGCATAGTTCTCATCCATGGATCACACTCTGCTTTAGAGCGAGAAGCATGCTCTTGCTTTCTAGAGTCTCTAAGACAGCAGGAAACGTGAGTGTGCTGAGAACAAAAGGACGGTGTTTCCTACACATACGGACCATATCTAGTCCATCTCTGCTTCTGAAACTGATACAAAGCACTGGTCCTCTAACATCCAATGCTTGTCAGTTAAGATGAGAAACCTGTGAGCTTCTGGAACGATGTAGTTCGTTTGAGCAGAAAAGTGACTGCCCTTACCTGAAACGAAGTCTTGCTTGGAAGAAGACTCAGAGCCTGGGATTTAACTCCATTTCTGAAGTGAAACACACAGCGTAGTTCTCATCCCTGGATCACACTCTGCTTTAGAGCAAGAAGTACGCTCTTGCTTTCTAGAGTCTATAAGACAGCAGGAAACGTGATGGTGCCCAGAACAAAAGAACGGTGTTTCCTACACATACGGACTATATGTAGTCCAAAACTTCTTCTGAAACTGATAGAATGCACTGGTCCTCTAACATCCAATGCTTGTCAGTTAAGATGAAAAACGTTTGAGCTTCGTGAAAGATGTAGTTCGTTTGAGCAGAAAAGTGACTTCCCTTACCTGAAACAATGTCTTGCTTGTAGGGAGACTCAGAGCCTGGAATTTAACTCCTTTTCTGAAGTGAAACACACAGCATAGTTTTCATCCATGGATCACACTCTGCTTTAGAACGAGAAGCACGCTCTTGCTTTCTAGAGTCTCTAAGATAGCAGGAAACGTGATTGTGCTGAGAACAAAAGAACGGTGTTTCCTACACATACGGACCATATCTAGTCCAACTCTGCTTCTGAAACTGATACAAAGCACTGGTCCTCTAAAATCCAGTGTTTGTCAGTTAAGAAGAGAAACGTGTGAGCTTTGTGAATGATGTAGTTCCTTTAAACTGAAAAGTGACTACCCTTACCTGAAACGAAGTCTTGATTGTAGGAAGACACAGAGCCTGGGATTTAACTCCATTTCTGAAGGGAAACACACAGCATAGTATTCATCGATGGATCACACTGTGGTTAGAGCGAGAAGCACACTGTTGCTTTCTAGAGTCTCTAAGACAGCAGGAAATTTGAGTGTGCCCAGAACAATAGAATGGTGTTTCCTACACATACGGACTATATGTAGTCCAAAACTTCTTCTGAAACAGATAGAATGCACTGGTCCTCTAACATCCAATGCTTGTCAGTTAAGATGAGAAATGTGTGAGCTTCTGGAACGATGTAGTTCGTTTGAGCAGAAAAGTGACTGCCCTTACCTGAAACGAAGTCTTGCTTGGAGGAAGACGCAGAGCCTGGGATTTAACTCCATTTCTGAAGTGAAACACACAGCGTAGTTCTCATCCATGGATAACACCCTGCTTTAGAGCAAGAAGCACACTCTTGCTTTCTGGAGTCTCTAAGACAGCAGGAAATCTGAGTGTGCCCAGAACAAAAGAACGGTGTTTCCTACACATACAGACTATATGTAGTCCAAAACTTCTTCTGAAACTGATAGAATGCACTAGTCCTCTAACATCCAATGCTTGTCAGTTAAGATGAGAAACGTGTGAGCTTCGTGAAAGATGTAGTTCGTTTGAGCAGAAAAGTGACTGCCGTTACCTGAAACGAAGTCTTGCTTGTAGGGAGACTCAGAGCCTGGGATTTTACTCCTTTTCTGAAGTGAAACACACAGCATAGTTTTCATCCAAAGATCACACTCTGCTGTAGAACAAGAAGCACGCTCTTGCTTTCTACTATCTCTAAGACAGCAGGAAATGTGAGTGTGCTGAGAACAAAAGAACGGTGTTTCCTACAAATACGGACCATATCTAGTCCAACTCTGCTTCTGAAACTGATGCAAAGCACTGGTCCTCTAACATTCAATGTTCGTCAGTTAAGATGAGAATCGTGTGAGCTTTGTGAATGATGTAGTTCCTTTAAACTGAAAAGTGAATACCCTTACCTGAAACGAAGTCTTGCTTGTAGGAAGACACAGAGCCTGGGATTTAACTCCATTTCTGAAGGGAAACACACAGCATAGTATTCATCCATGGATCACACTGTGGTTAGAGCAAGAAGCACACTCTTGCTTTCTAGAGTCTCTAAGACAGCAGGAAATTTGAGTGTGCCCAGAACAATAGAACGGTGTTTCCTACACATATGGACCATATCCAGTCCAAATCTGCTTCTGAAACTGATATAAAGCATTGACCCTCTAACATCCAATGCTTGTCAGTTAAGATGAGAAACGTGTGAGCTCTGTGAACGATGTAGTTCATTTGAGCAGATAAGTGACTGTCTTTACCTGAAACGAAGTCTTGCTTGTAGGAAGACTCAGATCCTGGGATTTAACTCCATTTCTGAAGGCAAACACACAACATAGTTCTCATCCATGGATCACACTCTGCTTTAGAGCGAGAAGCACGCTCTTGCTTTCTAGAGTCTCTAAGACAGCAGGAAACGTGAGTGTGCTGAGAACAAAAGAACGGTGTTTCCTACACATATGGACCATATCTAGTCCAACTCATCTTCTGAAACTGATACAAAGCACTGGTCCTCTAACATCCAATTCTTGTCAGTTAAGATGGGAAACGTGTGAGCTTCATGAACAATGTAGTTCATTTGAGCAAAAAAGTGACTGCCCTTACCTTAAACGAAGTCTTGCTTGTACGAAGACTCAGAGCCTGGGATTTAACTCCATTTCTGAATTGAAACACACAGCAGTGTTCTCATCCATTGATCACACTCAGCTTTAGAATAAGAAGCACGCTCTTGCTTTTTAGAGTGTCTAAGACAGGAGGAATCGTGATTTAGCTGAGAACAAAAGAACAGAGTTTCCTACACATACGGACCATATCTAGTCCAAATCTGCTTCTGAAGCTGATACAAAGCACTGACCCTCTAACATCCAAGTCTTTTCAGTTAAGATGGGAAACGTGTGAGCTTCATGAACGATGTAGTTCGTTTGAGCAGAAAAGTGACTGCCCTTACCTGAAACGAAGTCTTGCTTATAGGAAGACTCAGAGCCTGGGATTGAACTCCATTTCTGAAGGCAAACACACAGCATAGTTCTCATCCATGGATCACACTCTGCTTTAGAGCGAGAAGCACGTTCTTGCTCTCTAGAGTCTCTAAGACAGCAGGAAACGTGAGTGTGCCCAGAACAAAAGAACGATGTTTCCTACACATAGGGACTATATGTCGTCCAAAACTTCTTCTGAAACAGATAGAATACACTGATCCTCTAACATCCAATGCTTGTCAGTTAAGATGAGAAACGTGTGTGCTTCGTGATAGATGTAGTTCGTTTGAGCAGAAAAGTGACTGCCCTTACATGAAACGAAGTCTTGCTTGTAGGGAGACTCAAAGCCTGCGATTTAAATCCTTTTCTGAAGTGAAACACACAGCATAGTTTTCATCCATGGATCACACTCTGCTTTAGAACAAGAAGCACACTCTTGCTTTCTAGAGTCTCTAAGACAGCAGGAAACGTGATTTTGCTGAGAACAAAAGAACGGTGTTTCCTACACATACGGACATTATATAGTCCAACTCTGCTTCTGAAACTGATACACAGCACTGTTCCTCTAACATCCAATGCTTGTCTGTTAAGGTGAGAAACGTGTGAGTTCGTGAACGATGTAGTTCGTTTGAGCTGAAAAGTGACTGCCCTTACCTGAAAAGAAGTCTTGCTTGTAGGAAGACACAGAGCCTGTGATTTAACTCCATTTCTGAAGGCAAACACACAGCATAGTTCTCATCCATGGATCACACTCTGCTTTAGAGCGAGAAGCATGTTCTTGCTTTCTAGAGTCTCTAAGACAGCAGGAAAGGTGAGTGTGCCCAGAACAAAAGAATGGTGTTTCCTACACATACGGACATTATATAGTCCAACTCTGCTTCTGAAACTGATACAAAGCACTGTTCCTCTAACATCCAATGCTTGTCTGTTAAGGTGAGAAACGTGTGAGCTTCGTGAACGATGTAGTTCGTTTGAGCTGAAAAGTGACTTCCCTTACGTGAAACGAAGTCTTGCTTGTAGGAAGACTCAGAGCATGGGATTTAACTCCATTTCTGAAGGCAAACATACAGCATAGTTCTCATCCATGGATCACACTCTGTTTTAGAGCGAGAAGCACGCTCTTGCTTTCTAAAGTCTCTAAGACAGCAGGAAACGTGAGTGTGCTGAGAACAAAAGAACCGTGGTTCCTACACATACAGACCATATCTAGTCCAACTCTGCTTCTGAAACTGATACGAAGCACTGGTCCTCTAACATCCAAGTTTGTCAGTTAAATTGAGAAACGTGTGAGCTTTGTGAATGATGTAGTTCCTTTGAGCTGAAAAGTGACTGCCCTTACCTGAAACGAAGTCTTGCTTGTAGGAAGACTCAGATCCTGGTATTTAACTCCATTTCTGAAGGCAAACACACAGCATAGTTCTCATCCATGGATCACACTCTGCATTAGAGAGCGAAACACGCTCTTGCTTTCTAGAGTCTCTAAGACAGCAGGAAACGTGAGTGTGCTGAGAACAAAAGGACAGTGTTTCCTACACATACGGACCATATCTAGTCCAACTCATCTTCTGAAACTGATACAAAGCACTGGTCCTCTAACATCCAATGCTTGTCAGTTAAGATGGGAAACGTGTGAGCTTCATGAACGATGTAGTTCGTTTGAGCAAAAAAGTGACTGCCCTTACCTTAAAAGAAGTCTTGCTTGTACGAAGACTCAGAGCCTGGGATTTAACTCCATTTCTGAATTGAAACACACAGCAGTGTACTCATCCATTGATCACACTCTGCTTTAGAATAAGAAGCACGCTCTTGCTTTTTAGAGTCTCTAAGACAGGAGGAAACGTGATTTTGCTGAGAACAAAAGAACGGAGTTTCCTACACATACGGACCATATCTAGTCCAAATCTGCTTCTGGAACTGATACAAAGCACTGACCCTCTAACATCCAAAGCTTGTCAGTTAAGATGAGAATCGTGTGATCTTCGTTAACGATGTAGTCCATTTGATCAGAAAAGTGACAGCCCTTACCTGAAATGAAGTCTTGCTTGTAGGAAGACTCAGATCCTGGGATTTAACTCCATTTCTGAATTGAAACACACAGCAGTGTTCTCATCCATTGATCACACTCTGCTTTAGAACAAGAAGCCCGCTCTTGATTTCTAGAGTCTCTAAGACAGCAGGAAATGTGAGGGTGCCCAGAACAATAGAACGGTGTTTCCTACATATGGACCATATCCAGTCCAAATCTGCTTCTGAAACTGATACAAAGCACTGACCCTCTAACATCCAATGCTTGTCAGTTAAGATGAGAAACGTGTGAGCTTCGTGAACGATGTAGTTCGTTTGAGCAGAAAAGTGACTGCCCTTACCTGAATCAAAGTCTTGTTTGTAGGAAGTCTCAGAGCCAGGGATTTAACTCCATTTCTGAAGTGAAACACACAGCATAGTTCTCATCCATGGATCACAATCTGCTTTAGAGTGAGAAGCACGCTCTTGTTTCTAGAATCTCTAAGACAGCAGGAAACGTGAGTGTGCTGGGAACAAAAGAACGGTGTTTCCTACACATACGGACCATATCTAGTCCAACTGTGCTTCTTAAACTGATACAAAGCACTGGTCCTCTAACATCCAATGGTTGTCTGTTAAGATGAGAAATGTGGGAGCTCAGTGAATGATGTAGTTCGTTTGAGCAGAAAAGTGACTGCCCTTACCTGAAACGAAGTCTTGCTTGTAGGAAGACACAGAGATTTGGATTTAACTCCATTTCTGAAGGGAAACACACCGCATAGTTCTCATCCATGGATCACAATCTGGTTTTGAGCGAGAAGCACGCTCTTGTTTCCAGAGTCTCTAAGACAGCAGGAAACGTGAGTGTGCTGAGAACAAAAGAACGGTGTTTCCTACACATATGGACCATATCTAGTCCAACTCTGTTTCTGAAACTCATACAAAGAACTGGTCCTCTAACATCCAATGCTTGTCAGTTAAGATGGGAAACGTGTGAGCTTCATGAACGATGTAGTTCGTTTGAGCAAAAAGGTGTTTGCCCTTACCTGAAACGAAGTCTTGCTTGTACGAAGACTCAGAGCCTGGGATTTAACTCCATTTCTGAATTGAAACACACAGCAGTGTTCTCATCCATTGATCACACTCAGCTTTAGAATAAGAAGCACGCTCTTGCTTTTTAGAGTGTCTAAGACAGGAGGAAACGTGATTTTGCTGAGAACAAAAGAACAGAGTTTCCTACACATACGGACCACATCTAGTCCAAATCTGCTTCTGAAGCTGATACAAAGCACTGACCCTCTAACATCCAAGTCTTTTCAGTTAAGATGGGAAACGTGTGAGCTTCATGAACGATGTAGTTCGTTTGAGCAGAAAAGTGACTGCCCTTACCTGAAACGAAGTCTTGCTTATAGGAAGACTCAGAGCCTGGGATTTAACTCCATTTCTGAAGACAAACACACAGCATAGTTCTCATCCATGGATCACACTCTGCTTTAGAGCGAGAAGCACGTTCTTGCTCTCTAGATTCTCTAAGACAGCAGGAAACGTGAGTGTGCCCAGAACAAAAGAACGGTGTTTCCTACACATAGGGACTATATGTCGTCCAAAACTTCTTCTGAAACAGATAGAATGCACTGATCCTCTAACATCCAATGCTTGTCAGTTAAGATGAGAAACGTGTGTGCTTCGTGATAGATGTAGTTCGTTTGAGCAGAAAAGTGACTGCCCTTACATGAAACGAAGTCTTGCTTGTAGGGAGACTCAGAGCCTGGGATTTAAATCCTTTTCTGAAGTGAAACACACAGCATAGTTTTCATCCATGGATCACACTCTGCTTTAGAACAAGAAGCACACTCTTGCTTTCTAGAGTCTCTAAGACAGCAGGAAACGTGATTTTGCTGAGAACAAAAGAACGGTGTTTCCTACACATACGGACATTATATAGTCCAACTCTGCTTCTGAAACTGATACACAGCACTGTTCCTCTAACATCCAATGCTTGTCTGTTAAGGTGAGAAACGTGTGAGCTTCGTGAACGATGTAGTTCGTTTGAGCTGAAAAGTGACTGCCCTTACCTGAAACGAAGTCTTGCTTGGAGGAAGACTCAGAGCCTGGGATTTAACTCCATTTCTGAAGGCAAACACACAGCATAGTTCTCATCCATGGATCACACTCTGCTTTAGAGCGAGAAGCATGCTCTTGCTTTCTAGAGTCTCTAAGACAGCAGGAAATTTGAGTGTGCCCAGAACAATAGAATGGTGTTTCCTACACATACGGACTCTATGTAGTCCAAAACTTCTTCTGAAACAGATAGAATGCACTGGTCCTCTAACATCCCATGCTTGTCAGTTAAGATGAGAAATGTGTGAGCTTCTGGAACGATGTAGTTCGTTTGACTAGAAAAGTGACTGCCCTTACCTGAAACGAAGTCTTGCTTGGAGGAAGACGCAGAGCCTGGGATTTAACTCCATTTCTGAAGTGAAACACACAGCGTAGTTCTCATCCATGGATAACACCCTGCTTTAGAGCAAGAAGCACACTCTTGCTTTCTGGAGTCTCTAAGACAGCAGGAAATCTGAGTGTGCCCAGAACAAAAGAACGGTGTTTCCTACACATACAGACTATATGTAGTCCAAAACTTCTTCTGAAACTGATAGAATGCACTAGTCCTCTAACATCCAATGCTTGTCAGTTAAGATGAGAAACGTGTGAGCTTCGTGAAAGATGTAGTTCGTTTGAGCAGAAAAGTGACTGCCGTTACCTGAAACGAAGTCTTGCTTGTAGGGAGACTCAGAGCCTGGGATTTTACTCCATTTCTGAAGTAAAACACACAGCAGTGTAATCATCCATTGATCACAATCTGCTTTATAACAAGAAGCACGCTCTTGCTTTCTAGATTCTCTAAGACAGCAGGAAACGTGATTTTGCTGAAAACAAAAGAACGGTGTTTCCTACACAGACGGACCATATCTAGTTCAACTCTGCTTCTGAAACTGATACAAAGCACTGTTCCTCTAACATCCAATGCTTGTCAGTTAAGATGAGAAACGTGTGAGCTTCTGGAACGATGTAGATCGTTGGAGCAGAAAAGTGACTGCCCTTACCTGAAACGAAGTCTTGCTTGGAGGAAGACTCAGAGCCTGGGACTTAACTCCATTTCTGAAGTGAAACACATAGCGAAGTTCTCATCCTTGGATCACACTCTGCTTTAGAGCAAGAAGCACACTCTTGCTTTCTAGAGTCTCTAAGACAGCAGGAAATCTGAGTGTGCCCAGAACAAAAGAACAGTGTTTCCTACACATACGGACTATATGTAGTCCAAAACTTCTTCTGAAACTGATTGAATGCACTGGTCCTCTAACATCCAATGCTTGTCAGTTAAGATGAGAAACGTGTGAGCTTTGTGAATGATGTAGTTCCTTTAAACTTAAAAGTGACTACCCTTACCTGAAACGAAGTCTTGCTTGTAGGAAGACACAGAGCCTGGGATTTAACTCCATTTCTGAAGGGAAACACACAGCATAGTATTCATCCATGTATCACACTGTGGTTAGAGCGAGAAGCACACTGTTGCTTTCTAGAGTCTCTAAGACAGCAGGAAATTTGAGTGTGCCCAGAACAATAGAACGGTGTTTCCTACACATATGGACCATATCCAGTCCAAATCTGCTTCTGAAACTGATATAAAGCATTGACCCTCTAACATCCAATGCTTGTCAGTTAAGATGAGAAACGTGTGAGCTCTGTGAATGATGTAGTTCGTTTGAGCAGAAAAGTGACTGTCCTTACCTGAAACGAAGTCTTGCTTGTAGGAAGACTCAGAGCCTGGGATTTAACTCCATTTCTGAAGGCAAACACACAGCATAGTTCTCATCCATGGATCACACTCTGCTTTAGAGGGAGAAGCATGCTCTTGCTTTCTAGAGTCTCTAAGACAGCAGGAAACGTGAGTGTACTGAGAGCAAAAGAACGGTGTTTCCTACACATACGGACCATATCTAGTCCAACTCTGCTTCTGAAACTCATACAAAGCACTGGTCCTCTAACATCCAATGCTTGTCAGTTAAGATGAGAAACGGGTGAGATTCTGGAACGATGTAGTTCGTTTGAGCTGAAAAGTGACTGCCCTTACCTGAAACGAAGTCTTGCTTGGAGGAAGACTCAGAGCCTGGGATTTAACTCCTTTTCTGAAGTGAAACACACAGCATAGTTTTCATCCAAAGATCACACTCTGCTGTAGAACAAGAAGCACGCTCTTGCTTTCTAGTATCTCTAAGACAGCAGGAAACGTGAGTGTGCTGAGAACAAAAAAACGGTGTTTCCTACAAATACGGACCATATCTAGTCCAACTCTGCTTCTGAAACTGATGCAAAGCCCTGGTCCTCTAACATTCAATGTTCGTCAGTTAAGATGAGAATCGTGTGAGCTTTGTGAATGATGTAGTTCCTTTAAACTGAAAAGTGAATACCCTTACCTGAAACGAAGTCTTGCTTGTAGGAAGACACAGAGCCTGGGATTTAACTCCATTTCTGAAGGGAAACACACAGCATAGTATTCATCCATGGATCACACTCTGGTTAGAGCGAGAAGCACACTCTTGCTTTCTAGAGTCTCTAAGACAGCAGGAAATTTGAGTGTGCCCAGAACAATAGAACGGTGTTTCCTACACATATGGACCATATCCAGTCCAAATCTGCTTCTGAAACTGATATAAAGCATTGACCCTCTAACATCCAATGCTTGTCAGTTAAGATGAGAAATGTGTGAGCTTCTGGAACGATGTAGTTCGTTTGAGCAGAAAAGTGACTGCCCTTACCTGAAACGAAGTCTTGCTTGGAGGAAGACGCAGAGCCTGGGATTTAACTCCATTTCTGAAGTGAAACACACAGCGTAGTTCTCATCCATGGATAACACCCTGCTTTAGAGCAAGAAGCACACTCTTGCTTTCTGGAGTCTCTAAGACAGCAGGAAATCTGAGTGTGCCCAGAACAAAAGAACGGTGTTTCCTACACATACAGACTATATGTAGTCCAAAACTTCTTCTGAAACTGATAGAATGCACTAGTCCTCTAACATCCAATGCTTGTCAGTTAAGATGAGAAACGTGTGAGCTTCGTGAAAGATGTAGTTCGTTTGAGCAGAAAAGTGACTGCCGTTACCTGAAACGAAGTCTTGCTTGTAGGGAGACTCAGAGCCTGGGATTTTACTCCATTTCTGAAGTAAAACACACAGCAGTGTAATCATCCATTGATCACAATCTGCTTTATAACAAGAAGCACGCTCTTGCTTTCTAGATTCTCTAAGACAGCAGGAAACGTGATTTTGCTGAAAACAAAAGAACGGTGTTTCCTACACAGACGGACCATATCTAGTTCAACTCTGCTTCTGAAACTGATACAAAGCACTGTTCCTCTAACATCCAATGCTTGTCAGTTAAGATGAGAAACGTGTGAGCTTCTGGAACGATGTAGATCGTTGGAGCAGAAAAGTGACTGCCCTTACCTGAAACGAAGTCTTGCTTGGAGGAAGACTCAGAGCCTGGGATTTAACTCCATTTCTGAAGTGAAACACATAGCGAAGTTCTCATCCTTGGATCACACTCTGCTTTAGAGCAAGAAGCACACTCTTGCTTTCTAGAGTCTCTAAGACAGCAGGAACTCTGAGTGTGCCCAGAACAAAAGAACGGTGTTTCCTACACATACGGACTATATGTAGTCCAAAACTTCTTCTGAAACTGATAGAAAGCACTGGTCCTCTAACATCCAATGCTTGTCAGTTAAGATGAGAAACGTGTGAGCTTTGTGAATGATGTAGTTCCTTTAAACTGAAAAGTGACTACCCTTACCTGAAACGAAGTCTTGCTTGTAGGAAGACACAGAGCCTGGGATTTAACTCCATTTCTCAAGGGAAACACACAGCATAGTATTCATCCATGGATCACACTGTGGTTAGAGCGAGAAGCACACTGTTGCTTTCTAGAGTCTCTAAGACAGCAGGAAATTTGAGTGTGCCCAGAACAATAGAACGGTGTTTCCTACACATATGGACCATATCCAGTCCAAATCTGCTTCTGAAACTGATATAAAGCATTGACCCTCTAACATCCAATGCTTGTCAGTTAAGATGAGAAACGTGTGAGCTCTGTGAATGATGTAGTTCGTTTGAGCAGAAAAGTGACTGTCCTTACCTGAAACGAAGTCTTGCTTGTAGGAAGACTCAGAGCCTGGGATTTAACTCCATTTCTGAAGGCAAACACACAGCATAGTTCTCATCCATGGATCACACTCTGCTTTAGAGGGAGAAGCATGCTCTTGCTTTCTAGAGTCTCTAAGACAGCAGGAAACGTGAGTGTGCTGAGAGCAAAAGAACGGTGTTTCCTACACATACGGACCATATCTAGTCCAACTCTGCTTCTGAAATTCATACAAAGCACTGGTCCTCTAACATCCAATGCTTGTCAGTTAAGATGAGAAACGGGTGAGCTTCTGGAACGATGTAGTTCGTTTGAGCTGAAAAGTGACTGCCCTTACCTGAAACGAAGTCTTGCTTGGAGGAAGACTCAGAGCCTGGGATTTAACTCCTTTTCTGAAGTGAAACACACAGCATAGTTTTCATCCAAAGATCACACTCTGCTGTAGAACAAGAAGCACGCTCTTGCTTTCTAGTATCTCTAAGACAGCAGGAAACGTGAGTGTGCTGAGAACAAAAAAACGGTGTTTCCTACAAATACGGACCATATCTAGTCCAACTCTGCTTCTGAAACTGATACAAAGCCCTGGTCCTCTAACATTCAATGTTCGTCAGTTAAGATGAGAATCGTGTGAGCTTTGTGAATGATGTAGTTCCTTTAAACTGAAAATTGAATACCCTTACCTGAAACGAAGTCTTGCTTGTAGGAAGACACAGAGCCTGGGATTTAACTCCATTTCTGAAGGGAAACACACAGCATAGTATTCATCCATGGATCACACTCTGGTTAGAGCGAGAAGCACACTCTTGCTTTCTAGAGTCTCTAAGACAGCAGGAAATTTGAGTGTGCCCAGAACAATAGAACGGTGTTTCCTACACATATGGACCATATCCAGTCCAAATCTGCTTCTGAAACTGATATAAAGCATTGACCCTCTAACATCCAATGCTTGTCAGTTAAGATGAGAAACGTGTGAGCTCTGTGAACGATGTAGTTCGTTTGAGCAGAAAAGTGACTGTCTTTACCTGAAACGAAGTCTTGCTTGTAGGAAGACTCAGAGCCTGGGATTTAACTCCATTTCTGAAGGCAAACACACAGCATAGTTCTCATCCATGGATCACACTCTGCTTTAGAGCGAGAAGCACGCTCTTGCTTTCTAGAGTCTCTGAGACAGCAGGAAACGTGAGTGTGCTGAGAACAAAAGAACGGTGTTTCCTACACATATGGACCATATCTAGTCCAACTCATCTTCTGAAACTGATACAAAGCACTGGTCCACTAACATCCAATTCTTGTCAGTTAAGATGGGAAACGTGTGAGCTTCATGAACAATGTAGTTCGTTTGAGCAAAAAAGTGACTGCCCTTACCTTAAACGAAGTCTTGCTTGTACGAAGACTCAGAGCCTGGGATTTAACTCCATTTCTGAATTGAAACACACAGCAGTGTTCTCATCCATTGATCACACTCAGCTTTAGAATAAGAAGCACGCTCTTGCTTTTTAGAGTCTCTAAGACAGGAGGAAACGTGATTTTGCTGAGAACAAAAGAACGGAGTTTCCTACACATACGGACCATATCTAGTCCAAATCTGCTTCTGAAACTGTTACAAAGCACTGACCCTCTAACATCCAATGCTTGTCAGTTAAGATGGGAAACGTATGAGCTTCATGAACGATGTAGTTCGTTTGAGCAGAAAAGTGACTGCCCTTACCTGAATTTAAGTCTTGCCTGTAGGAAGACTCAGAGCCTGGGCTTTAACTACATTTCTGAAGTCAAACACACAGCAGTGTAATCATCCATTGATCACACTCTGCTTTAAAACAAGAAGCACGCTCTTGCTTTCTACAGTCTCTAAGACAACAGGAAACGTGATTTTGCTGAGAACAAAAGAACTGTGTTTCCTATACATACGGATATTATATAGTCCAACTCTGCTTCTTAAACTGATACAAAGCACTGTTCCTCTAACATCCAATGCTTGTCTGTTAACATGAGAAACGTGTGAGCTTCTTGAACGATGTAGTTCCTTTGAGCTGAATAGTGACTGCCCTTACCTGAAACGAAGTCTTGCCTGTAGGAAGACACAGAGCAAGGGATTTAACTCCATTTCTGAAGGGAAACACGCAGCATAGTTCTCATCCATGGATCACAATCTGCTTTAGAGCGAGAAGCTCGCTCTTGCTTTCTAGAGTCTCTAACACAGCAGGAAACGTGAGTGTGCTGGGAACAAAAGAACGGTGTTTCCTACACATACGGACCATATCTAGTCCAACTCTGCTTCTGAAACTGATACAAAGCACTGGTCCTCTAACATCCAATGTTTGTCAGTTAAGATGAGAAACGTTTGAGCTTTGTGAATGATGTAGTTCCGTTGAACTGAAAAGTGACTACCCTTACCTGAAACGAAGTCTTGCTTGTAGGAAGACACAGAGCCTGTGATTTAACTCCATTTCTGAAGGGAAACACACAGCATAGTATTCATCCATGGATCACACTTTGGTTAGAGCGAGAAGCACACTCTTGCTTTCTAGAGTCTCTAAGACAGCAGGAAATTTGAGTGTGTCCAGAACAATAGAACTGTGTTTCCTACACATATGGACCATATCCAGTCCAAATATTCTTCTGAAACTGATATAAAGCATTGACCCTCTAACATCCAATGCTTGTCAGTTAAGTTGAGAAACGTGTGAGCTCTGTGAACGATGTAGTTCATTTGAGCAGAAAAGTGACTGTCGTTACCTGAAACGAAGTCTTGCTTGTACGAAGACGCAGAGCCTTGGATTTAACTCCATTACTGAATTGAAACACACAGCAATGTTCTCATCCATTGATCACACTCTGCTTTAGCATAAGAAGCACGCTCTTGCTTTTTAGAGTCTCTAAGACAGGAGGAAATGTGATTTTCCTGAGAACAAAAGAACGGAGTTTCCTACACATACGGACTATATCTAGTCCAAATCTGCTTCTGAAACTGATACAAAGCAGTGACCCTCTAACATCCAATGAATGTTAGTTAAGATGGGATACGGGTGAGCTTCATGAACGATGTAGTTCGTTTGAGCAGAAAAGTGACTGCCTTACCTGAATTGAAGTCTTGCTTGTAGGAAGACTCAGAGCCTGGGATTTAACTCCATTTCTGAAGGCAAACACACAGCATAGTTCTCATCCATGGATCACACTCTGCTTTAGAGCGAGAAGCACGCTCTTGCTTTCTAGAGTCTCTAAGACAGCAGGAAACGTGAGTGTGCTGAGAACAAAAGAATGGTGTTTCCTACACATACAGACCATATATAGTCCAACTCTGCTTCTGAAACTGATACAAAGCACTGGTCCTCTAACATCCAATGCTTGTCAGTTAAGATGAGAAACGTTTGAGTTTCTGGAACGATGTAGTTCGTTTGAGCAGAAAAGTGACTGCCCTTACCTGAAACGAAGTCTTGCTTATAGGAAGACTCAGAGCCTGGGATTTAACTCCATTTCTGAAGTGAAACACAGCGTAGTTCTCATCTATGGATCACACCCTGCTTTAGAGAAAGAAGCACACTCTTGCTTTATAGAGTCTCTAAGACAGCAGGAAATCTGAGTGTGCCCAGAACAAAAGAACGGTGTTTCCTACACATACGGACTATATCTAGTCCAAAACTTCTTCTGAAACTGATAGAATGCACTGGTCCTCTAACATCCAATGCTTCTCAGTTAAGATGCGAAACCTGTGAGCTTCTTGAAAGATGTAGTTCGTTTGAGCAGAAAAGTGACTGCCTTACCTGAATTTAAGTCTTGCTTGTACGAAGACTCAGAGCCTGGGATTTAACTCCATTTCGGAATTGAAACACACAGCACTGTTCTCATCCATTGATCACACTCTGCTTTAGAGCGAGAAGCACGCTCTTGCTTTCTAGAGTCTCTAAGACAGCAGGAAACATGAGTGTGCTGAGAACAAAAGAACCGTGGTTCCTACACATACAGACCATATCTAGTCCAACTCTGCTTCTGAAACTGATAGAATGCACTAGTCCTCTAACATCCAATGTTTGTCAGTTAAGATGCGAAACGTGTGAGCTTTGTGAATGATGTAGTTCCTTTTAGCTGAAAAGTGACTGCCCTTACCTGAAACGAAGTCTTGCTTGTAGGAAGACACAGAGCCTGGGATTTAACTCGTTTTCTGAAGGGAAACACACAGCATAGTATTCATCCATGGATCACACTCTGGTTAGAGCGAGAAGCACACTCTTGCTTTCTAGAGTTTCTTAGACAGCAGGAAATCTGAGTGTGCCCAGAACAATAGAACGGTGTTTCCTACACATATGGACCATATCCAGTCCAAATCTGCTTCTAAAACTGATACAAAGCACTGGTCCTCTAACATCCAATGTTTGTCAGTTAAGATGAGAAACGTGTGAGTTTTGTGAATGATGTAGTTCCTTTGAACTGAAAAGTGACTGCCCTTACCTGAAACGAAGTCTTGCTTGTAGTAAGACACAGAGCCTGGGATTTAACTCCATTTCTTAATAGAAACACACAGCATAGTTCTCATCCATGGATCACACTCTGTTTTAGAGCGAGAAGCACGCTCTTGCTTTTAGAGTCTCTAATATAGCAGGAAATCTGAGTGTGCCCAGAACAAAAGAACGGTGTTGCCTACATATATGGACCATATGTAGTCCAACTCTGCTTCTTAAACTGATACAAAGCACTGGTCCTCTAACATCCAATGCTTGTCTGTTTATATGAGAAACGTGTGAGCTCCGTGAACGATGTAGTTCGTTTGAGCTGAAAAGTGACTGCCCTTACCTGAAACGAAGTCTTGCTTGTAGGAAGACACAGAGCCTGGGATTTAACTCCAATTCTGAAGGGAAACACACAGCATAGTTCTCATCCATTCAACACACTCTGCTTTAGAGCGAGAAGCACGCTCTTGCTTTCTAAAGTCTGTAAGACAGCAGGAAACGTGAGTGTGCTGAGAACAAAAGAACCGTGGTTCCTACACATACAGACCATATCTAGTCCAACTCTGCTTCTGAAACTGATACGAAGCACTGGTCCTCTAACATCCAAGTTTGTCAGTTAAATTGAGAAACGTGTGAGCTTTGTGAATGATGTAGTTCCTTTGAGCTGAAAAGTGACTGCCCTTACCTGAAACGAAGTCTTGCTTGTAGGAAGACTCAGATCCTGGTATTTAACTCCATTTCTGAAGGCAAACACACAGCATAGTTCTCATCCATGGATCACACTCTGCTTTAGAGAGCGAAACACGCTCTTGCTTTCTAGAGTCTCTAAGACAGCAGGAAACGTGAGTGTGCTGAGAACAAAAGAACAGTGTTTCCTACACATACGGACCATATCTAGTCCAACTCATCTTCTGAAACTGATACAAAGCACTGGTCCTCTAACATCCAATGCTTGTCAGTTAAGATGGGAAACGTGTGAGCTTCATGAACGATGTAGTTCGTTTGAGCAAAAAAGTGACTGCCCTTACCTTAAAATAAGTCTTGCTTGTACGAAGACTCAGAGCCTGGGATTTAAATCCATTTCTGAATTGAAACACACAGCAGTGTTCTCATCCATTGATCACACTCTGCTTTAGAATAAGAAGCACGCTCTTGCTTTTTAGAGTCTCTAAGACAGGAGGAAACGTGATTTTGCTGAGAACAAAAGAACGGAGTTTCCTACACATACGGACCATATCTAGTCCAAATCTGCTTCTGGAACTGATACAAAGCACTGACCCTCTAACATCCAATGCTTGTCAGTTAAGATGAGAATCGTGTGATCTTCGTTAACGATGTAGTTCATTTGGGCAGAAAAGTGACAGCCCTTACCTGAAATGAAGTCTTGCTTGTAGGAAGACTCAGAGCCTGGGATTTAACTCCATTTCTGAATTGAAACACACAGCAGTGTTCTCATCCATTGATCACACTCTGCTTTAGAACAAGTAGCCCGCTCTTGATTTCTAGAGTCTCTAAGACAGCAGGAAATGTGAGGGTGCCCAGAACAATAGAACGGTGTTTCCTACATATGGACCATATCCAGTCCAAATCTGCTTCTGAAACTGATACAAAGCACTGACCCTCTAACATCCAATGCTTGTCAGTTAAGATGAGAAACGTCTGAGTTTCGTGAACGATGTAGTTCGTTTGAGCAGAAAAGTGATTGCCCTTACCTGAATCGAAGTCTTGTTTGTAGGAAGTCTCAGAGCCAGGGATTTAACTCCATTTCTGAAGTGAAACACACAGCATAGTTCTCATCCATGGATCACAATCTGCTTTAGAGCGAGAAGCACGCTCTTGTTTCTAGAATCTCTAAGACAGCAGGAAACGTGAGTGTGCTGAGAACAAAAGAACGGTGTTTCCTACACATACGGACCATATCTAGTCCAACTGTGCTTCTTAAACTGATACAAAGCACTGGTCCTCTAACATCCAATGGTTGTCTGTTAAGATGAGAAATGTGTGAGCTCAGTGAATGATGTAGTTCGTTTGAGCAGAAAAGTGACTGCCCTTACCTGAAACGAAGTCTTGCTTGTAGGAAGACACAGAGATTTGGATTTAACTCCATTTCTGAAGGGAAACACACCGCATAGTTCTCATCCATGGATCACAATCTGCTTTAGAGCGAGAAGCACGCTCTTGCTTTCTAGAGTCTCTAAGACAGCAGGAAACGTGAGTGTGCTGAGAACAAAAGAACGGTGTTTCCTACACATATGGACCATATCTAGTCCAACTCTGCTTCTGAAACTCATACAAAGAACTGGTCCTCTAACATCCAATGCTTGTCAGTTAAGATGGGAAACGTGTGAGCTTCATGAACGATGTAGTTCGTTTGAGCAAAAAGGTGTTTGCCCTTACCTTAAACGAAGTCTTGCTTGTACGAAGACTCAGAGCCTGGGATTTAACTCCATTTCTGAATTGAAACACACAGCAGTGTTCTCATCCATTGATCACACTCAGCTTTAGAATAAGAAGCACGCTCTTGCTTTTTAGAGTGTCTAAGACAGGAGGAAACGTGATTTTGCTGAGAACAAAAGAACAGAGTTTCCTACACATACAGACCATATATAGTCCAACTCTGCTTCTGAAACTGATACAAAGCACTGGTCCTCTAACATCCAATGCTTGTCAGTTAAGATGAGAAACGTTTGAGTTTCTGGAACGATGTAGTTCGTTTGAGCAGAAAAGTGACTGCCCTTACCTGAAACGAAGTCTTGCTTATAGGAAGACTCAGAGCCTGGGATTTAACTCCATTTCTGAAGTGAAACACAGCGTAGTTCTCATCTATGGATCACACCCTGCTTTAGAGAAAGAAGCACACTCTTGCTTTATAGAGTCTCTAAGACAGCAGGAAATCTGAGTGTGCCCAGAACAAAAGAACGGTGTTTCCTACACATACGGACTATATCTAGTCCAAAACTTCTTCTGAAACTGATAGAATGCACTGGTCCTCTAACATCCAATGCTTCTCAGTTAAGATGCGAAACCTGTGAGCTTCGTGAAAGATGTAGTTCGTTTGAGCAGAAAAGTGACTGCCTTACCTGAATTTAAGTCTTGCTTGTACGAAGACTCAGAGCCTGGGATTTAACTCCATTTCGGAATTGAAACACACAGCACTGTTCTCATCCATTGATCACACTCTGCTTTAGAGCGAGAAGCACGCTCTTGCTTTCTAGAGTCTCTAAGACAGCAGGAAACATGAGTGTGCTGAGAACAAAAGAACCGTGGTTCCTACACATACAGACCATATCTAGTCCAACTCTGCTTCTGAAACTGATAGAATGCACTAGTCCTCTAACATCCAATGTTTGTCAGTTAAGATGCGAAACGTGTGAGCTTTGTGAATGATGTAGTTCCTTTTAGCTGAAAAGTGACTGCCCTTACCTGAAACGAAGTCTTGCTTGTAGGAAGACACAGAGCCTGGGATTTAACTCGTTTTCTGAAGGGAAACACACAGCATAGTATTCATCCATGGATCACACTCTGGTTAGAGCGAGAAGCACACTCTTGCTTTCTAGAGTTTCTTAGACAGCAGGAAATCTGAGTGTGCCCAGAACAATAGAACGGTGTTTCCTACACATATGGACCATATCCAGTCCAAATCTGCTTCTAAAACTGATACAAAGCACTGGTCCTCTAACATCCAATGTTTGTCAGTTAAGATGAGAAACGTGTGAGTTTTGTGAATGATGTAGTTCCTTTGAACTGAAAAGTGACTGCCCTTACCTGAAACGAAGTCTTGCTTGTAGTAAGACACAGAGCCTGGGATTTAACTCCATTTCTTAATAGAAACACACAGCATAGTTCTCATCCATGGATCACACTCTGTTTTAGAGCGAGAAGCACGCTCTTGCTTTTAGAGTCTCTAATATAGCAGGAAATCTGAGTGTGCCCAGAACAAAAGAACGGTGTTGCCTACATATATGGACCATATGTAGTCCAACTCTGCTTCTTAAACTGATACAAAGCACTGGTCCTCTAACATCCAATGCTTGTCTGTTTATATGAGAAACGTGTGAGCTCCGTGAACGATGTAGTTCGTTTGAGCTGAAAAGTGACTGCCCTTACCTGAAACGAAGTCTTGCTTGTAGGAAGACACAGAGCCTGGGATTTAACTCCAATTCTGAAGGGAAACACACAGCATAGTTCTCATCCATTCAACACACTCTGCTTTAGAGCGAGAGGCACGCTCTTGCTTTCTAAAGTCTGTAAGACAGCAGGAAACGTGAGTGTGCTGAGAACAAAAGAACCGTGGTTCCTACACATACAGACCATATCTAGTCCAACTCTGCTTCTGAAACTGATACGAAGCACTGGTCCTCTAACATCCAAGTTTGTCAGTTAAATTGAGAAACGTGTGAGCTTTGTGAATGATGTAGTTCCTTTGAGCTGAAAAGTGACTGCCCTTACCTGAAACGAAGTCTTGCTTGTAGGAAGACTCAGATCCTGGTATTTAACTCCATTTCTGAAGGCAAACACACAGCATAGTTCTCATCCATGGATCACACTCTGCTTTAGAGAGCGAAACACGCTCTTGCTTTCTAGAGTCTCTAAGACAGCAGGAAACGTGAGTGTGCTGAGAACAAAAGAACAGTGTTTCCTACACATACGGACCATATCTAGTCCAACTCATCTTCTGAAACTGATACAAAGCACTGGTCCTCTAACATCCAATGCTTGTCAGTTAAGATGGGAAACGTGTGAGCTTCATGAACGATGTAGTTCGTTTGAGCAAAAAAGTGACTGCCCTTACCTTAAAATAAGTCTTGCTTGTACGAAGACTCAGAGCCTGGGATTTAAATCCATTTCTGAATTGAAACACACAGCAGTGTTCTCATCCATTGATCACACTCTGCTTTAGAATAAGAAGCACGCTCTTGCTTTTTAGAGTCTCTAAGACAGGAGGAAACGTGATTTTGCTGAGAACAAAAGAACGGAGTTTCCTACACATACGGACCATATCTAGTCCAAATCTGCTTCTGGAACTGATACAAAGCACTGACCCTCTAACATCCAATGCTTGTCAGTTAAGATGAGAATCGTGTGATCTTCGTTAACGATGTAGTTCATTTGGGCAGAAAAGTGACAGCCCTTACCTGAAATGAAGTCTTGCTTGTAGGAAGACTCAGAGCCTGGGATTTAACTCCATTTCTGAATTGAAACACACAGCAGTGTTCTCATCCATTGATCACACTCTGCTTTAGAACAAGTAGCCCGCTCTTGATTTCTAGAGTCTCTAAGACAGCAGGAAATGTGAGGGACCCCAGAACAATAGAACGGTGTTTCCTACATATGGACCATATCCAGTCCAAATCTGCTTCTGAAACTGATACAAAGCACTGACCCTCTAACATCCAATGCTTGTCAGTTAAGATGAGAAACGTCTGAGTTTCGTGAACGATGTAGTTCGTTTGAGCAGAAAAGTGATTGCCCTTACCTGAATCGAAGTCTTGTTTGTAGGAAGTCTCAGAGCCAGGGATTTAACTCCATTTCTGAAGTGAAACACACAGCATAGTTCTCATCCATGGATCACAATCTGCTTTAGAGCGAGAAGCACGCTCTTGTTTCTAGAATCTCTAAGACAGCAGGAAACGTGAGTGTGCTGAGAACAAAAGAACGGTGTTTCCTACACATACGGACCATATCTAGTCCAACTGTGCTTCTTAAACTGATACAAAGCACTGGT
Organism: Onychomys leucogaster; assembly: GCA_949786385.1. Classification (NCBI taxonomy): domain Eukaryota; kingdom Metazoa; phylum Chordata; class Mammalia; order Rodentia; family Cricetidae; genus Onychomys; species Onychomys leucogaster. Next base: position 4,098,471 of record CATKUP010000008.1, read on the forward strand.
CCTCTAACATCCAATGGTTGTCTGTTAAGATGAGAAATGTGTGAGCTCAGTGAATGATGTAGTTCGTTTGAGCAGAAAAGTGACTGCCCTTACCTGAAACGAAGTCTTGCTTGTAGGAAGACACAGAGATTTGGATTTAACTCCATTTCTGAAGGGAAACACACCGCATAGTTCTCATCCATGGATCACAATCTGCTTTAGAGCGAGAAGCACGCTCTTGCTTTCTAGAGTCTCTAAGACAGCAGGAAACGTGAGTGTGCTGAGAACAAAAGAACGGTGTTTCCTACACATATGGACCATATCTAGTCCAACTCTGCTTCTGAAACTCATACAAAGAACTGGTCCTCTAACATCCAATGCTTGTCAGTTAAGATGGGAAACGTGTGAGCTTCATGAACGATGTAGTTCGTTTGAGCAAAAAGGTGTTTGCCCTTACCTTAAACGAAGTCTTGCTTGTACGAAGACTCAGAGCCTGGGATTTAACTCCATTTCTGAATTGAAACACACAGCAGTGTTCTCATCCATTGATCACACTCAGCTTTAGAATAAGAAGCACGCTCTTGCTCTCTAGAGTCTCTAAGACAGCAGGAAACGTGAGTGTGCCCAGAACAAAAGAACGGTGTTTCCTACACATAGGGACTATATGTCGTCCAAAACTTCTTCTGAAACAGATAGAATGCACTGATCCTCTAACATACAATGCTTGTCAGTTAAGATGAGAAACGTGTGTGCTTCGTGATAGATGTAGTTCTTTTGAGCAGAAAAGTGACTGCCCTTACATGAAACGAAGTCTTGCTTGTAGGGAGACTCAGAGCCTGGGATTTAAATCCTTTTCTGAAGTGAAACACACAGCATAGTTTTCATCCATGGATCACACTCTGCTTTAGAACAAGAAGCACACTCTTGCTTTCTAGAGTCTCTAAGACAGCAGGAAACGTGATTTTGCTGAGAACAAAAGAACGGTGTTTCCTACACATACGGACATTATATAGTCCAACTCTGCTTCTGAAACTGATACACAGCACTGTTCCTCTAACATCCAATGCTTGTCTGTTAAGGTGAGAAACGCGGGAGCTTCGTGAACGATGTAGTTCGTTTGAGCTGAAAAGTGACTGCCCTTACCTGAAACGAAGTCTTGCTTGGAGGAAGACTCAGAGCCTGGCATTTAACTCCATTTCTGAAGGCAAACACACAGCATAGTTCTCATCCATGGATCACACTCTGCTTTAGAGCGAGAAGCATGCTCTTGCTTTCTAGAGTCTCTAAGACAGCAGGAAACGTGAGTGTGCTGAGAACAAAAGGACGGTGTTTCCTACACATACGGACCATATCTAGTCCATCTCTGCTTCTGAAACTGATACAAAGCACTGGTCCTCTAACATCCAATGCTTGTCAGTTAAGATGAGAAACCTGTGAGCTTCTGGAACGATGTAGTTCGTTTGAGCAGAAAAGTGACTGCCCTTACCTGAAACGAAGTCTTGCTTGGAAGAAGACTCAGAGCCTGGGATTTAACTCCATTTCTGAAGTGAAACACACAGCGTAGTTCTCATCCCTGGATCACACTCTGCTTTAGAGCAAGAAGTACGCTCTTGCTTTCTAGAGTCTCTAAGACTGCAGGAAACGTGATGGTGCCCAGAATAAAAGAACGGTGTTTCCTACACATACGGAGTATATGTAGTCCAAAACTTCTTCTGAAACTGATAGAATGCACTAGTCCTCTAACATCCAATGCTTGTCAGTTAAGATGAGAAACGTGTGAGCTTCGTGAAAGATGTAGTTCGTTTGAGCAGAAAAGCTACTTCCCTTACCAGAAACAAAGTCTTGCTTGTAGGGAGACTCAGAGCCTGGAATTTAACTCCTTTTCTGAAGTGAAACACACAGCATAGTTTTCATCCATGGATCACACTCTGCTTTAGAACGAGAAGCACGCTCTTGCTTTCTAGAGTCTCTAAGATAGCAGGAAACGTGAGTGTGCTGAGAACAAAAGAACGGTGTTTCCTACACATACAGACCATATCTAGTCCAACTCTGCTTCTGAAACTGATACAAAGCACTGGTGCTCTAAAATCCAATGTTTGTCAGTTAAGAAGAGAAACGTGTGAGCTTTGTGAATGATGTAGTTCCTTTAAACTGAAAAGTGACTACCCTTGCCTGAAACGAAGTCTTGCTTGTAGGAAGACACAGAGCCTGGGATTTAACTCCATTTCTGAAGGGAAACACACAGCATAGTATTCATCCATGGATCACACTGTGGTTAGAGCGAGAAGCACACTGTTGCTTTCTAGAGTCTCTAAGACAGCAGGAAATTTGAGTGTGCCCAGAACAATAGAATGGTGTTTCCTACACATACGGACTATATGTAGTCCAAAACTTCTTCTGAAACAGATAGAATGCACTGGTCCTCTAACATCCAATGCTTGTCAGTTAAGATGAGAAATGTGTGAGCTTCTGGAACGATGTAGTTCGTTTGAGCAGAAAAGTGACTGCCCGTACCTGAAACGAAGTCTTGCTTGGAGGAAGACGCAGAGCCTGGGATTTAACTCCATTTCTGAAGTGAAACACACAGCGTAGTTCTCATCCATGGATAACACCCTGCTTTAGAGCAAGAAGCACACTCTTGCTTTCTGGAGTCTCTAAGACAGCAGGAAATCTGAGTGTGCCCAGAACAAAAGAACGGTGTTTCCTACACGTACAGACTATATGTAGTCCAAAACTTCTTCTGAAACTGATAGAATGCACTAGTCCTCTAACATCCAATGCTTGTCAGTTAAGCTGAGAAACGTGTGAGCTTCGTGAAAGATGTAGTTCGTTTGAGCAGAAAAGTGACTGCCGTTACCTGAAACGAAGTCTTGCTTGTAGGGAGACTCAGAGCCTGGGATTTTACTCCATTTCTGAAGTAAAACACACAGCAGTGTAATCATCCATTGATCACAATCTGCTTTATAACAAGAAGCACGCTCTTGCTTTCTAGATTCTCTAAGACAGCAGGAAACGTGATTTTGCTGAAAACAAAAGAACGGTGTTTCCTACACAGACGGACCATATCTAGTTCAACTCTGCTTCTGAAACTGATACAAAGCACTGTTCCTCTAACATCCAATGCTTGTCAGTTAAGATGAGAAACGTGTGAGCTTCTGGAACGATGTAGATCGTTGGAGCAGAAAAGTGACTGCCCTTACCTGAAACGAAGTCTTGCTTGGAGGAAGACGCAGAGCATGGGATTTAACTCCATTTCTGAAGTGAAAAACATAGCGAAGTTCTCATCCTTGGATCACACTCTGCTTTAGAGCAAGAAGCACACTCTTGCTTTCTAGAGTCTCTAAGACAGCAGGAAATCTGAGTGTGCCCAGAACAAAAGAACGGTGTTTCCTACACATACGGACTATATGTAGTCCAAAACTTCTTCTGAAACTGATAATATGCACTGGTCCTCTAACATCCAATGCTTGTCAGTTAAGATGAGAAACGTGTGAGCTTTGTGAATGATGTAGTTCCTTTAAACTGAAAAGTGACTACCCTTACCTGAAACGAAGTCTTGCTTGTAGGAAGACACAGAGCCTGGGATTTAACTCCATTTATGAAGGGAAACACACAGCATAGTATTCATCCATGGATCACACTGTGGTTAGAGCGAGAAGCACACTGTTGCTTTCTAGAGTCTCTAAGACAGCAGGAAATTTGAGTGTGCCCAGAACAATAGAACGGTGTTTCCTACACATATGGACCATATCCAGTCCATATCTGCTTCTGAAACTGATATAAAGCATTGACCCTCTAACATCCAATGCTTGTCAGTTAAGATGAGAAACGTGTGAGCTCTGTGAATGATGTAGTTCGTTTGAGCAGAAAAGTGACTGTCCTTACCTGAAACGAAGTCTTGCTTGTAGGAAGACTCAGAGCCTGGGATTTAACTCCATTTCTGAAGGCAAACACACAGCACAGTTCTCATCCATGGATCACACTCTGCTTTAGAGGGAGAAGCATGCTCTTGCTTTCTAGAGTCTCTAAGACAGCAGGAAACGTGAGTGTGCTGAGAGCAAAAGAACGGTGTTTCCTACACATACGGACCATATCTAGTCCAACTCTGCTTCTGAAACTGATAAAAAGCACTGGTCCTCTAACATCCGATGCTTGTCAGTTAAGATGAGAAACGGGTGAGCTTCTGGAACGATGTAGTTCGTTTGAGCTGAAAAGTGACTGCCCTTACCTGAAACGAAGTCTTGCTTGTAGGAAGACTCAGAGCCTGGGATTTAACTCCTTTTCTGAAGTGAAACACACAGCATAGTTTTCATCCAAAGATCACACTCTGCTGTAGAACAAGAAGCACGCTCTTGCTTTCTAGTATCTTTAAGACAGCAGGAAACGTGAGTGTGCTGAGAACAAAAGAACGGTGTTTCCTACAAATACGGACCATATCTAGTCCAACTCTGCTTCTGAAACTGATGCAAAGCACTGGTCCTCTAACATTCAATGTTCGTCAGTTAAGATGAGAATCGTGTGAGCTTTGTGAATGATGTAGTTCCTTTAAACTGAAAAGTGAATACCCTTACCTGAAACGAAGTCTTGCTTGTAGGAAGACACAGAGCCTGGGATTTAACTCCATTTCTGAAGGGAAACACACAGCATAGTATTCATCCATGGATCACACTGTGGTTAGAGCGAGAAGCACACTCTTGCTTTCTAGAGTCTCTAAGACAGCAGGAAATTTGAGTGTGCCCAGAACAATAGAACTGTGTTTCCTACACATATGGACCATATCCAGTCCAAATCTGCTTCTGAAACTGATATAAAGCATTGACCCTCTAACATCCAATGCTTGTCAGTTAAGATGAGAAACGTGTGAGCTCTGTGAACGATGTAGTTCGTTTGAGCAGAAAAGTGACTGTCTTTACCTGAAACGAAGTCTTGCTTGTAGGAAGACTCAGATCCTGGGATTTAACTCCATTTCTGAAGGCAAACACACAGCATATTTCTCATCCATGGATCACACTCTGCTTTAGAGCGAGAAGCACGCTCTTGCTTTCTAGAGTCTCTAAGACAGCAGGAAACGTGAGTGTGCTGAGAACAAAATAACGGTGTTTCCTACACATACGGACCATATCTAGTCCAACTCATCTTCTGAAACTGATACAAAGCACTGGTCCTCTAACATCCAATTCTTGTCAGTTAAGATGGGAAACGTGTGAGCTTCATGAACAATGTAGTTCGTTTGAGCAAAAAAGTGACTACCCTTACCTTAAACGAAGTCTTGCTTGTACGAAGACTCAGAGCCTGGGATTTAACTCCATTTCTGAATTGAAACACACAGCAGTGTTCTCATCCATTGATCACACTCAGCTTTAGAATAAGAAGCACGCTCTTGCTTTTTAGAGTCTCTAAGTCAGGAGGAAACGTGATTTTGCTGAGAACAAAAGAACGGAGTTTCCTACACAGACGGACCATATCTAGTCCAAATCTGCTTCTGAAACTGATACAAAGCACTGACCCTCTAACATCCAATGCTTGTCAGTTAAGATGGGAAACGTATGAGCTTCATGAACGATGTAGTTCGTTTGAGCAGAAAAGTGACTGCCCTTACCTGAATTGAAGTCTTGCCTGTAGGAAGACTCAGAGCCTGGGATTTCACTACATTTCTGAAGTCAAACACACAGCAGTGTAATCATCCATTGATCACACTCTGCTTTAAAACAAGAAGCACGCTCTTGCTTTCTACAGTCTCTAAGACAACAGGAAACGTGATTTTGCTGAGAACAAAAGAACTGTGTTTCCTATACATACGGATATTATATAGTCCAACTCTGCTTCTTAAACTGATACAAAGCACTGGTCCTCTAATATCCAATGCTTGTCTGTTAAGATGAGAAACGTGTGAGCTTCTTGAACGATGTAGTTCCGTTGAACTGAAAAGTGACTACCCTTACCTGAAACGAAGTCTTGCTTGTAGGAAGACACAGAGCCTGTGATTTAACTCCATTTCTGAAGGGAAACACACAGCATAGTATTCATCCATGGATCACACTTTGGTTAGAGCGAGAAGCACACTCTTGCTTTCTAGAGTCTCTAAGACAGCAGGAAATTTGAGTGTGTCCAGAACAATAGAACTGTGTTTCCTACACATATGGACCATATCCAGTCCAAATATTCTTCTGAAACTGATATAAAGCATTGACCCTCTAACATCCAATGCTTGTCATTTAAGTTGAGAAACGTGTGAGCTCTGTGAACGATGTAGTTCATTTGAGCAGAAAAGTGACTGTCCTTACCTGAAACGAAGTCTTGCTTGTAGGAAGACTCAGATCCTGGGATTTAACTCCATTTCTGAAGGCAAACACACAGCATAGTTCTCATCCATGGATCACACTCTGCTTTAGAGAGCGAAGCACGCTCTTGCTTTCTAGAGTCTCTAAGACAGCAGGAAACGTGAGTGTGCTGAGAACAAAAGAACAGTGTTTCCTACACATACGGACCATATCTAGTCCAACTCATCTTCTGAAACTGATACAAAGCACTGGTCCTCTAACATCCAATGCTTGTCAGTTAAGATGGGAAACGTGTGAGCTTCATGAACGATGTAGTTCGTTTGAGCAAAAAAGTGACTGCCCTTACCTTAAAAGAAGTCTTGCTTGTACGAAGACTCAGAGCCTGGGATTTAACTCCATTTCTGAATTGAAACACACAGCAGTGTTCTCATCCATTGATCACACTCTGCTTTAGAATAAGAAGCACGCTCTTGCTTTTTAGAGTCTCTAAGACAGGAGGAAACGTGATTTTGCTGAGAACAAAAGAACGGAGTTTCCTACACATACGGACCATATCTAGTCCAAATCTGCTTCTGGAACTGATACAAAGCACTGACCCTCTAACATCCAATGCTTGTCAGTTAAGATGGGAAACGTATGAGCTTCATGAACGATGTAGTTCGTTTGAGCAGAAAAGTGACTGCCTTACCTGAATTGAAGTCTTGCTTATAGGAAGACTCAGAGCCTGGGATTTAACTCCATTTCTGAAGGCAAACACACAGCATAGTTCTCATCCATGGATCACACTCTGCTTTAGAGTGAGAAGCATGTTCTTGCTTTCTAGAGTCTCTAAGACAGCAGGAAAGGTGAGTGTGCCCAGAAGAAAAGAACGGTGTTTCCTACACATACGGACATTATATAGTCCAACTCTGCTTCTGAAACTGATACAAAGCACTGTTCCTCTAACATCCAATGCTTGTCTGTTAAGGTGAGAAACGTGTGAGCTTCGTGAACGATGTAGTTCGTTTGAGCTGAAAAGTGACTTCCCTTACGTGAAACGAAGTCTTACTTGTAGGAAGACTCAGAGCATGGGATTTAACTCCATTTCTGAAGGCAAACATACAGCATAGTTCTCATCCATGGATCACACTCTGCTTTAGAGCGAGAAGCACGCTCTTGCTTTCTAGAGTCTCTAGGACAGCAGGAAACGTGAGTGTGGTGAGTACAAAAGAACGGTGTTTCCTAAACATACGGACCATATCTAGTCCAACTCTGCTTCTGAAACTGATACAAAGCACTGGTCCTCTAACATCCAATGCTTGTCAGTTAAGATGGGAAACGTGTGAGCTTCATGAACAATGTAGTTCGTTTGAGCAAAAAAGTGACTGCCCTTACCTTAAACGAAGTCTTGCTTGTACGAAGACTCAGAGCCTGGGATTTAACTCCATTTCTGAATTGAAACACACAGCAATGTTCTCATCCATTGATCACACTCTGCTTTAGAATAAGAAGCCCGCTCTTGCTTTTTAGAGTCTCTAAGACAGGAGGAAATCTGAGTGTGCCCAGAACAAAAGAACGGTGTTTCCTACACATACGGACTATATCTAGTCCAAAACTTCTTCTGAAACTGATAGAATGCACTGGTCCTCTAACATCCAATGCTTGTCAGTTAAGATGAGAAACGTGTGAGCTTCGTGAAAGATGTAGTTCGTTTGAGCAGAAAAGTGACTGCCTTACCTGAATTTAAGTCTTGCTTGTACGAAGACTCAGAGCCTGGGATTTAACTCCATTTCGGAATTGAAACACACAGTACTGTTCTCATCCATTGATCACACTCTGCTTTAGAGCGAGAAGCACGCTCTTGCTTTCTAGAGTCTCTAAGACAGCAGGAAACGTGATTTTGCTGAGAACAAAAGAACCGTGGTTCCTACACATACAGACCATATCTAGTCCAACTCTGCTTCTGAAACTGATACGAAGCACTGGTCCTCTAACATCCAATGTTTGTCAGTTAAATTGAGAAACGTGTGAGCTTTGTGAATGATGTAGTTCCTTTGAGCTGAAAAGTGACTGCCCTTACCTGAAACGAAGTCTTGCTTGTAGGAAGACACAGAGCCTGGGATTTAACTCCATTTCTTAATAGAAACACACAGCATAGTTCTCATCCATGGATCACACTCTGTTTTAGAGCGAGCAGCACGCTCTTGCTTTTAGAGTCTCTAATATAGCAGGAAATCTGAATGTGCCCAGAACAAAAGAACGGTGTTGCCTACATATACGGACCATATGTAGTGCAACTCTGCTTCTTAAACTGATACAAAGCACTGGTCCTCTAACATCCAATGCTTGTCTGTTTATATGAGAAACGTGTGAGCTCCATGAACGATGTAGTTCGTTTGAGCTGAAAAGTGACTGCCCTTACCTGAAACGAAGTCTTGCTTGTAGGAAGACACAGAGCCTGGGATTTAACTCCATTTCTGAAGGGAAACACACAGCATAGTTCTCATCCATGGATCACACTCTGCTTTAGAGCGAGAAGCATGTTCTTGCTTTCTAGAATCTCTAAGACAGCAGGAAAGGTGAGTGTGCCCAGAACAAAAGAACGGTGTTTCCTACACATACGGACATTATATAGTCCAACTCTGCTTCTGAAACTGATACAAAGCACTGTTCCTCTAACATCCAATGCTTGTCTGTTAAGGTGAGAAACGTGTGAGCTTCGTGAACGATGTAGTTCGTTTGAGCTGAAAAGTGACTTCCCTTACGTGAAACGAAGTCTTGCTTGTAGGAAGACTCAGAGCATGGGATTTAACTCCATTTCTGAAGGCAAACATACAGCATAGTTCTCATCCATGGATCACACTCTGCTTTAGAGCGAGAAGCACGCTCTTGCTTTCTAGAGTCTCTAAGACAGCAGGAAACGTGAGTGTGCTGAGTACAAAAGAACGGTGTTTCCTACACATACGGACAATATCTAGTCCAACTCTGCTTCTGAAACTGATACAAAGCACTGGTCCTCTAACATCCAATGCTTGTCAGTTAAGATGGGAAACGTGTGAGCTTCATGAACAATGTAGTTCGTTTGAGCAAAAAAGTGACTGCCCTTACGTTAAACGAAGTCTTGCTTGTACGAAGACTCAGAGCCTGGGATTTAACTCCATTTCTGAATTGAAACACACAGCAATGTTCTCATCCATTGATCACAGTCTGCTTTAGAATAAGAAGCACGCTCTTGCTTTTTAGAGTCTCTAAGACAGGAGGAAATGTGATTTTCCTGAGAACAAAAGAACGGAGTTTCCTACACATACGGACTATATCTAGTCCAAATCTGCTTCTGAAACTGATACAAAGCAGTGACCCTCTAACATCCAATGCATGTTAGTTAAGATGGGATACGGGTGAGCTTCATGAACGATGTAGGTCTTTTGAACAGAAAAGTGACTGCCTTACCTGAATTGAAGTCTTGCTTGTAGGAAGACTCAGAGCCTGGGATTTAACTCCATTTCTGAAGTGAAACACAGCGCAGTTCTCATCTATGGATCACACTCTGCTTTAGAGAAAGAAGCACACTCTTGCTTTATAGAGTCTCTAAGACAGCAGGAAATCTGAGTGTACCCAGAACAAAAGAACGGTGTTTCCTACACATACGGACTATATCTAGTCCAAAACTTCTTCTGAAACTGATAGAATGAACTGGTCCTCTAACATCCAATGCTTGTCAGTTAAGATGAGAAACGTGTGAGCTTCGTGAAAGATGTAGTTCGTTTGAGCAGAAAAGTGACTGCCTTACCTGAATTTAAGTCTTGCTTGTACGAAGACTCAGAGCCTGGGATTTAACTCCATTTCAGAATTGAAACACACGGCACTGTTCTCATCCATTGATCACACTCTGCTTTAGAGCGAGAAGCACGCTCTTGCTTTCTAGAGTCTCTAAGACAGCAGGAAACGTGAGTGTGCTGAGAACAAAAGAACCGTGGTTCCTACACATACAGACCATATCTAGTCCAACTCTGCCTCTGAAACTGATACGAAGCACTGGTCCTCTAACATCCAATGTTTGCCAGTTAAATTGAGAAACGTGTGAGCTTTGTGAATGATGTAGTTCCTTTGAGCTGAAAAGTGACTGCCCTTACCTGAAACGAAGTCTTGCTTGTAGGAAGACACAGAGCCTGGGATTTAACTCGTTTTCTGAAGGGAAACACACAGCATAGTATTCATCCATGGATCTCACTCTGGTTAGAGCGAGAAGCACACTCTTGCTTTCTAGAGTTTCTTAGACAGCAGGAAATCTGAGTGTGCCCAGAACAATAGAACGGTGTTTCCTACACATATGGACCATATCAAGTCCAAATCTGCTTCTGAAACTGATACAAAGCACTGGTCCTCTAACATCCAATGTTTGTCAGTTAAGATGAGAAACGTGTGAGCTTTGTGAATGATGTAGTTCCTTTGAACTGAAAAGTGACTGCCCTTACCTGAAACGAAGTCTTGCTTGTAGTAAGACACAGAGCCTGGGATTTAACTCCATTTCTTAATAGAAACAAACAGCATAGTTCTCATCCATGGATCACACTCTGCTTTAGAGCGAGAAGCACGCTCTTGCTTTCTAGAGTCTCTAAGAAAGCAGGAAACATGAGTGTGCCCAGAACAAAAGAACGGTGTTTCCTACACATACGGACTATATGTAGTCCAAAACTTCTTCTGAAACAGATAGAATGCACTGGTCCTCTAACATCCAATGCTTGTCAGTTAAGATGAGAAACGTGTGTGCTTCGTGAAAGATGTAGTTCGTTTGAGCAGAAAAGTGACTGCCCTTTCCTGAAACGAAGTCTTGCTTGTAGGGAGACTCAGAGCCTGGGATTTAACTCCTTTTCTGAAGTGAAACACACAGCATAGTTTTCATCCATGCATCACACTCTGCTTTAGAACGAGAAGCACGCTATTGCTTTCTAGAGTCTCGAAGACAGCAGGAAACGTGAGTGTGCTGAGAACAAAAGAACGGAGTTTCCTACACAGACGGACCATATCTAGTCCAAATCTGCTTCTTAAACTGATACAAAGCACTGATCCTCTAACATCCAATGCTTGTCTGTTAAGATGAGAAACGTGTGAGCTTCATGAACGATGTAGCTCGTTTGAGCAGAAAAGTGTCTGCCCTTACCTGAATTGAAGTCTTGCCTGTAGGAAGACTCAGAGCCGGGGATTTAACTACATTTCTGAAGTCAAACACACAGCAGTGTAATCATCCATTGATCACACTCTGCTATAGAACAAGAAGCAAGCGCTTGCTTTCTAGAGTCTCTAAGACAACAGGAAACGTGATTTTGCTGAGAACAAAAGAACGGTGTTTCCTATACATACGGATATTATATAGTCCAACTCTGCTTCTTAAACTGATACAAAGCACTGGTCCTCTAACATCCAATGCTTGTCTGTTAAGATGAGAAACGTGTGAGCTTCTTGAACGATGTAGTTCCTTTGAGCTGAATAGTGACTGCCCTTACCTGAAACGAAGTCTTGCCTGTAGGAAGACACAGAGCAAGGGATTTAACTCCATTTCTGAAGGGAAACACGCAGCATAGTTCTCATCCATGGATCACAATCTGCTTTAGAGCGAGAAGCATGCTCTTGCTTTCTAGAGTCTCTAACACAGCAGGAAACGTGAGTGTGCTGAGAACAAAAGAACGGTGTTTCCTACACATACGGACCATATCTAGTCCAACTCTGCTTCTGAAACTGATACAAAGCACTGGTCCTCTAACATCCAATGTTTGTCAGTTAAGATGAGAAACGTGTGAGCTTTGTGAATGATGTAGTTCCGTTGAACTGAAAAGTGACTACCCTTACCTGAAACGAAGTCTTGCTTGTAGGAAGACACAGAGCCTGTGATTTAACTCCATTTCTGAAGGGAAACACACAGCATAGTATTCATCCATGGATCACACTTTGGTTAGAGCGAGAAGCACACTCTTGCTTTCTAGAGTCTCTAAGGCAGCAGGAAATTTGAGTGTGTCCAGAACAATAGAACTCTGTTTCCTACACATATGGACCATATCCAGTCCAAATATTCTTCTGAAAATGATATAAAGCATTGACCCTCTAACATCCAATGCTTGTCAGTTAAGTTGAGAAACGTGTGAGCTCTGTGAACGATGTAGTTCATTTGAGCAGAAAAGTGACTGTCCTTACCTGAAACGAAGTCTTGCTTGTAGGAAGACTCAGATCCTGGGATTTAACTCCAATTCTGAAGGCAAACACACAGCATAGTTCTCATCCATGGATCACACTCTGCTTTAGTGAGCGAAGCACGCTCTTGCTTTCTAGAGTCTCTAAGACAGCAGGAAACGTGAGTGTGCTGAGAACAAAAGAACAGTGTTTCCTACACATACGGACTATATCTAGTCCAACTCATCTTCTGAAACTGATACAAAGCACTGGTCCTCTAACATCCAATGCTTGTCAGTTAAAATGGGAAACGTGTGAGCTTCATGAACGATGTAGTTCGTTTGAGCAAAAAAGTGACTGCCCTTACCTGAAACGAAGTCTTGATTGTAGGAAGACACAGAGCCTGGGATTTAACACGTTTTCTGAAGGGAAACACACAGCATAGTATTCATCCATGGATCACACTCTGGTTAGAGCGAGAAGCACACTCTTGCTTTCTAGAGTTTCTTAGACAGCAGGAAATCTGAGTGTGCCCAGAACAATAGAAGAGTGTTTCCTACACATATGGACCATATCCAGTCCAAATCTGCCTCTGAAACTGATACAAAGCACTGGTCCTCTAACATCCAATGTTTGTCAGTTAAGATGAGAAACATGTGAGCTTTGTGAATGATGTAGTTCCTTTGAACTGAAAAGTGACTGCCCTTACCTGAAACGAAGTCTTGCTTGTAGTAAGACACAGATCCTGGGATTTAACTCCATTTCTTAAGAGAAACACACAGCTTAGTTCTCATCCATGGATCACACTCTGTTTTAGAGCGAGAAGCACGCTCTTGCTTTTAGAGTCTCTAATAGAGCAGGAAATATGAGTGTGCCCAGAACAAAAGAACGGTGTTTCCTACACATACAGACTATATGTAGTCCAAAACTTCTTCTGAAACTGATAGAATGCACTAGTCCTCTAACATCCAATGCTTGTCAGTTAAGATGAGAAACGTGTGAGCTTCGTGAAAGATGTAGTTCCTTTGAGCAGAAAAGTGACTGCCCTTACCTGAAACGAAGTCTTGCTTGTAGGCAGACTCAGAGCCTGGGATTTAACTCCATTTCTGAAGTAAAACACACAGCAGTGTAATCATCCATTGATCACAATCTGCTTTATAACAAGAAGCACGCTCTTGCTTTCCAGATTCTCTAAGACAGCAGGAAACGTGATTTTGCTGAAAACAAAAGAACGGTGTTTCCTAAACATACGGACGATATCTAGTCCAACTCTGCTTCTGAAACTGATGCAAAGCACTGGTCCTCTAACTTTCAATGTTTGTCAGTTAAGATGAGAATCGTGTGAGCTTTGTGAATGATGTAGTTCCTTTAAAGTGAAAAGTGAATACCCTTACCTGAAACGAAGTCTTGCTTATAGGAAGACACAGAGCCTGGGATTTAACTCCATTTCTGAAGGGAAACACACAGCATAGTATTCATCCATGGATCACACTGTGGTTAGAGCGAGAAGCACACTCTTGCTTTCTAGAGTCTCTAAGACAGCAGGAAATTTGAGTGTGCCCAGAAAAATAGAACGGTGTTTCCTACACATATGGACCATATCCAGTTCAAATCTGCTTCTGAAACTGATATAAAGCATTGACCCTCTAACATCCAATGCTTGTCAGTTAAGATGAGAAACGTGTGAGCTCTGTGAACGATGTAGTTCGTTTGAGCAGAAAAGTGACTGTCTTTACCTGAAACGAAGTCTTGCTTGTAGGAAGACTCAGATCCTGGGATTTAAAACCATTTCTGAAGGCAAACACACAGCATAGTTATCATCCATGGATCACACTCTGCTTTAGAGCGAGAAGCACGCTCTTGCTTTCTAGAGTCTCTAAGACAGCAGGAAACGTGAGTGTGCTGAGAACAAAAGAACGGTGTTTCCTACACATACGGACCATATCTAGTCCAACTCATCTTCTGAAACTGATATAAAAAACTGGTCCTCTAACATCCAATGCTTGTCAGTTAAGATGGGAAACGTGTGAGCTTCATGAACAATGTAGTTCGTTTGAGCAAAAAAGTGACTGCCCTTACCTTAAACGAAGTCTTGCTTGTACGAAGACTCAGAGCCTGGGATTTAACTCCATTTGGGAATTGAAACACACAGCAGTGTTCTCATCCATTGATCACACTCAGCTTTAGAATAAGAAGCACGCTCTTGCTTTTTAGAGTCTCTAAGACAGGAGGAAACGTGATTTTGCTGAGAACAAAAGAACGGAGTTTCCTACACATACGGACCATATCTAGTCCAAATCTGCTTCTGAAACTGATACAAAGCACTGACCCTCTAACATCCAATGCTTGTCAGTTAAGATGGGAAACGTGTGAGCTTCATGAACGATGTAGTTCGTTTGAGCAGAAAAGTGACTGCCTTACCTGAATTGAAGTCTTGCTTGTAGGAAGACTCAGAGCCTGGGATTTAGCTCCATATCTGAAGGCAAACACACAGGATAGTTCTCATCCATGGATCACACTCTGCTTTAGAGCGAGAAGCACGCTCTTGCTTTCTAGAGTCTCTAAGAAAGCAGGAAACATGAGTGTGCCCAGAACAAAAGATCGGTGTTTCCTACACATACGGACTATATGTAGTCCAAATCTTCTTCTGAAACAGATAGAATGCACTGGTCCTCTAACATCCAATGCTTGTCAGTTAAGATGAGAAACGTGTGTGCTTCGTGAAAGATGTAGTTCGTTTGAGCAGAAAAGTGACTGCCCTTTCCTGAAACGAAGTCTTGCTTGTAGGGAGACTCAGAGCCTGGGATTTAACTCCTTTTCTGAAGTGAAACACACAGCATAGTTTTCATCCATGCATCACACTCTGCTTTAGAACGAGAAGCACGCTATTGCTTTCTAGAGTCTCGAAGACAGCAGGAAACGTGAGTGTGCTGAGAACAAAAGAACGGAGTTTCCTACACAGACGGACCATATCTAGTCCAAATCTGCTTCTTAAACTGATACAAAGCACTGAACCTCTAACATCCAATGCTTGTCTGTTAAGATGAGAAACGTGTGAGCTTCATGAACGATGTAGTTCGTTTGAGCAGAAAAGTGACTGCCCTTACCTGAATTGAAGTCTTGCCTGTAGGAAGACTCAGAGCCTGGGATTTAACTACATTTCTGAAGTCAAACACACAGCAGTGTAATCATCCATTGATCACACTCTGCTTTAGAACAAGAAGCACGCTCTTGCTTTCTAGAGTCTCTAAGACAACAGGAAACGTGATTTTGCTGAGAACAAAAGAACGGTGTTTCCTATACATACGGATATTATATAGTCCAACTCTGCTTCTTAAACTGATACAAAGCACTGGTCCTCTAACATCCAATGCTTGTCTGTTAAGATGAGAAACGTGTGAGCTTCTTGAACGATGTAGTTCCTTTGAGCTGAATAGTGACTGCCCTTACCTGAAACGAAGTCTTGCCTGTAGGAAGACACAGAGCAAGGGATTTAACTCCATTTCTGAAGGGAAACACGCAGCATAGTTCTCATCCATGGATCACAATCTGCTTTAGAGCGAGAAACATGCTCTTGCTTTCTAGAGTCTCTAACACAGCAGTAAACGTGAGTGTGCTGAGAACAAAAGAACGGTGTTTCCTACACATACGGACCATATCTAGTCCAACTCTGCTTCTGAAACTGATACAAAGCACTGGTCCTCTAACATCCAATGTTTGTCAGTTAAGATGAGAAACGTGTGAGCTTTGTGAATGATGTAGTTCCGTTGAACTGAAAAGTGACTACCCTTACCTGAAACGAAGTCTTGCTTGTAGGAAGACACAGAGCCTGTGATTTAACTCCATTTCTGAAGGGAAACACACAGCATAGTATTCATCCATGGATCACACTTTGGTTAGAGCGAGAAGCACACTCTTGCTTTCTAGAGTCTCTAAGGCAGCAGGAAATTTGAGTGTGTCCAGAACAATAGAACTCTGTTTCCTACACATATGGACCATATCCAGTCCAAATATTCTTCTGAAAATGATATAAAGCATTGACCCTCTAACATCCAATGCTTGTCAGTTAAGTTGAGAAACGTGTGAGCTCTGTGAACGATGTAGTTCATTTGAGCAGAAAAGTGACTGTCCTTACCTGAAACGAAGTCTTGCTTGTAGGAAGACTCAGATCCTGGGATTTAACTCCATTTCTGAAGGCAAACACACAGCATAGTTCTCATCCATGGATCACACTCTGCTTTAGAGAGCGAAGCACGCTCTTGCTTTCTAGAGTCTCTAAGACAGCAGGAAACGTGAGTGTGCTGAGAACAAAAGAACAGTGTTTCCTACACATACGGACTATATCTAGTCCAACTCATCTTCTGAAACTGATACAAAGCACTGGTCCTCTAACATCCAATGCTTGTCAGTTAAAATGGGAAACGTGTGAGCTTCATGAACGATGTAGTTCGTTTGAGCAAAAAAGTGACTGCCCTTACCTGAAACGAAGTCTTGATTGTAGGAAGACACAGAGCCTGGGATTTAACACGTTTTCTGAAGGGAAACACACAGCATAGTATTCATCCATGGATCACACTCTGGTTAGAGCGAGAAGCACACTCTTGCTTTCTAGAGTTTCTTAGACAGCAGGAAATCTGAGTGTGCCCAGAACAATAGAAGAGTGTTTCCTACACATATGGACCATATCCAGTCCAAATCTGCTTCTGAAACTGATACAAAGCACTGGTCCTCTAACATCCAATGTTTGTCAGTTAAGATGAGAAACATGTGAGCTTTGTGAATGATGTAGTTCCTTTGAACTGAAAAGTGACTGCCCTTACCTGAAACGAAGTCTTGCTTGTAGTAAGACACAGATCCTGGGATTTAACTCCATTTCTTAAGAGAAACACACAGCTTAGTTCTCATCCATGGATCACACTCTGTTTTAGAGCGAGAAGCACGCTCTTGCTTTTAGAGTCTCTAATAGAGCAGGAAATATGAGTGTGCCCAGAACAAAAGAACGGTGTTTCCTACACATACAGACTATATGTAGTCCAAAACTTCTTCTGAAACTGATAGAATGCACTAGTCCTCTAACATCCAATGCTTGTCAGTTAAGATGAGAAACGTGTGAGCTTCGTGAAAGATGTAGTTCCTTTGAGCAGAAAAGTGACTGCCCTTACCTGAAACGAAGTCTTGCTTGTAGGCAGACTCAGAGCCTGGGATTTAACTCCATTTCTGAAGTAAAACACACAGCAGTGTAATCATCCATTGATCACAATCTGCTTTATAACAAGAAGCACGCTCTTGCTTTCCAGATTCTCTAAGACAGCAGGAAACGTGATTTTGCTGAAAACAAAAGAACGGTGTTTCCTAAACATACGGACGATATCTAGTCCAACTCTGCTTCTGAAACTGATGCAAAGCACTGGTCCTCTAACTTTCAATGTTTGTCAGTTAAGATGAGAATCGTGTGAGCTTTGTGAATGATGTAGTTCCTTTAAAGTGAAAAGTGAATACCCTTACCTGAAACGAAGTCTTGCTTATAGGAAGACACAGAGCCTGGGATTTAACTCCATTTCTGAAGGGAAACACACAGCATAGTATTCATCCATGGATCACACTGTGGTTAGAGCGAGAAGCACACTCTTGCTTTCTAGAGTCTCTAAGACAGCAGGAAATTTGAGTGTGCCCAGAAAAATAGAACGGTGTTTCCTACACATATGGACCATATCCAGTTCAAATCTGCTTCTGAAACTGATATAAAGCATTGACCCTCTAACATCCAATGCTTGTCAGTTAAGATGAGAAACGTGTGAGCTCTGTGAACGATGTAGTTCGTTTGAGCAGAAAAGTGACTGTCTTTACCTGAAACGAAGTCTTGCTTGTAGGAAGACTCAGATCCTGGGATTTAACTCCATTTCTGAAGGCAAACACACAGCATAGTTCTCATCCATGGATCACACTCTGCTTTAGAGCGAGAAGCACGCTCTTGCTTTCTAGAGTCTCTAAGACAGCAGGAAACGTGAGTGTGCTGAGAACAAAAGAACGGTGTTTCCTACACATACGGACCATATCTAGTCCAACTCATCTTCTGAAACTGATATAAAAAACTGGTCCTCTAACATCCAATGCTTGTCAGTTAAGATGGGAAACGTGTGAGCTTCATGAACAATGTAGTTCGTTTGAGCAAAAAAGTGACTGCCCTTACCTTAAACGAAGTCTTGCTTGTACGAAGACTCAGAGCCTGGGATTTAACTCCATTTGGGAATTGAAACACACAGCAGTGTTCTCATCCATTGATCACACTCAGCTTTAGAATAAGAAGCACGCTCTTGCTTTTTAGAGTCTCTAAGACAGGAGGAAACGTGATTTTGCTGAGAACAAAAGAACGGAGTTTCCTACACATACGGACCATATCTAGTCCAAATCTGCTTCTGAAACTGATACAAAGCACTGACCCTCTAACATCCAATGCTTGTCAGTTAAGATGGGAAACGTGTGAGCTTCATGAACGATGTAGTTCGTTTGAGCAGAAAAGTGACTGCCTTACCTGAATTGAAGTCTTGCTTGTAGGAAGACTCAGAGCCTGGGATTTAGCTCCATATCTGAAGGCAAACACACAGGATAGTTCTCATCCATGGATCACACTCTGCTTTAGAGCGAGAAGCACGCTCTTGCTTTCTAGAGTCTCTAAGAAAGCAGGAAACATGAGTGTGCCCAGAACAAAAGATCGGTGTTTCCTACACATACGGACTATATGTAGTCCAAATCTTCTTCTGAAACAGATAGAATGCACTGGTCCTCTAACATCCAATGCTTGTCAGTTAAGATGAGAAACGTGTGTGCTTCGTGAAAGATGTAGTTCGTTTGAGCAGAAAAGTGACTGCCCTTTCCTGAAACGAAGTCTTGCTTGTAGGGAGACTCAGAGCCTGGGATTTAACTC
The DNA here is from genome assembly GCA_949786385.1 of Onychomys leucogaster. NCBI lineage: Eukaryota > Metazoa > Chordata > Mammalia > Rodentia > Cricetidae > Onychomys > Onychomys leucogaster. The sequence goes on from CATKUP010000008.1 coordinate 4,117,800, forward strand.
CTTTTCTGAAGTGAAACACACAGCATAGTTTTCATCCATGCATCACACTCTGCTTTAGAACGAGAAGCACGCTATTGCTTTCTAGAGTCTCGAAGACAGCAGGAAACGTGAGTGTGCTGAGAACAAAAGAACGGAGTTTCCTACACAGACGGACCATATCTAGTCCAAATCTGCTTCTTAAACTGATACAAAGCACTGAACCTCTAACATCCAATGCTTGTCTGTTAAGATGAGAAACGTGTGAGCTTCATGAACGATGTAGTTCGTTTGAGCAGAAAAGTGACTGCCCTTACCTGAATTGAAGTCTTGCCTGTAGGAAGACTCAGAGCCTGGGATTTAACTACATTTCTGAAGTCAAACACACAGCAGTGTAATCATCCATTGATCACACTCTGCTTTAGAACAAGAAGCACGCTCTTGCTTTCTAGAGTCTCTAAGACAACAGGAAACTTGATTTTGCTGAGAACAAAAGAACGGTGTTTCCTATACATACGGACATTATATAGTCCAACTCTGCTTCTTAAACTGATACAAAGCACTGGTCCTCTAACATCCAATGCTTGTCTGTTAAGATGAGAAACGTGTGAGCTTCTTGAACGATGTAGTTCCTTTGAGCTGAATAGTGACTGCCCTTACCTGAAACGAAGTCTTGCCTGTAGGAAGACACAGAGCAAGGGATTTAACTCCATTTCTGAAGGGAAACACGCAGCATAGTTCTCATCCATGGATCACAATCTGCTTTAGAGCGAGAAGCACGCTCTTGCTTTCTAGAGTCTCTAACACAGCAGGAAACGTGAGTGTGCTGAGAACAAAAGAACGGTGTTTCCTACACATACGGACCATATCTAGTCCAACTCTGCTTCTGAAACTGATACAAAGCACTGGTCCTCTAACATCCAATGTTTGTCAGTTAAGATGAGAAACGTGTGAGCTTTGTGAATGATGTAGTTCCGTTGAACTGAAAAGTGACTACCCTTACCTGAAACGAAGTCTTGCTTGTAGGAAGACACAGAGCCTGTGATTTAACTCCATTTCTGAAGGGAAACACACAGCATAGTATTCATCCATGGATCACACTTTGGTTAGAGCGAGAAGCACATTGTTGCTTTCTAGAGTCTCTAAGACAGCAGGAAATTTGAGTGTGTCCAGAACATTAGAACTGTGTTTCCTACACATATGGACCATATCCAGTCCAAATATTCTTCTGAAACTGATATAAAGCATTGACCCTCTAACATCCAATGCTTTTCAGTTAAGTTGAGAAACGTGTGAGCTCTGTGAACGATGTAGTTCATTTGAGCAGAAAAGTGACTGTCCTTACCTGAAACGAAGTCTTGCTTGTAGGAAGACTCAGAGCCTGGGATTTAACTCCATTTCTGAAGGCAAACACACAGCATAGTTCTCATCCATGGATCACACTCTGCTTTAGAGAGCGAAGCACGCTCTTGCTTTCTAGAGTCTCTAAGACAGCAGGAAACGTGAGTGTGCTGAGAACAAAAGAACAGTGTTTCCTACACATACGGACCATATCTAGTCCAACTCATCTTCTGAAACTGATACAAAGCACTGGTCCTCTAACATCCAATGCTTGTCAGTTAAGATGGGAAACGTGTGAGCTTCATGAACGATGTAGTTCGTTTGAGGTGAAAAGTGACTGCCTTACCTGAATTGAAGTCTTGCTTGTAGGAAGACTCAGAGCCTGGGATTTAACTCCATTTCTGAAGGCAAACACACAGCATAGTTCTCATCCATGGATCACACTCTGCTTTAGAGCGAGAAGCACGCTCTTGCTTTCTAGAGTCTCTAAGACAGCAGGAAACGTGAGTGTGCTGAGAACAAAAGAATGGTGTTTCCTACACATACAGACCATATATAGTCCAACTCTGCTTCTGGAACTGATACAAAGCACTGACCCTCTAACATCCAATGCTTGTCAGTTAAGATGGGAAACGTATGAGCTTCATGAACGATGTAGTTCGTTTGAGCAGAAAAGTGACTGCCTTACCTGAATTGAAGTCTTGCTTGTAGGAAGACTCAGAGCCTGGGATTTAACTCCATTTCTGAAGGCAAACACACAGCATAGTTCTCATCCATGGATCACACTCTGCTTTAGAGCGAGAAGCATGTTCTTGCTTTCTAGAGTCTCTAAGACAGCAGGAAAGGTGAGTGTGCCCAGAACAAAAGAACGGTGTTTCCTACACATACGGACATTATATAGTCCAACTCTTCTTCTGAAACTGATACAAAGCACTGTTCCTCTAACATCCAATGCTTGTCTGTTAAGGTGAGAAACGTGTGAGCTTCGTGAACGATGTAGTTCGTTTGAGCTGAAAAGTGACTTCCCTTACGTGAAACGAAGTCTTGCTTGTAGGAAGACTCAGAGCATGGGATTTAACTCCATTTCTGAAGGCAAACATACAGCATAGTTCTCATCCATGGATCACACTCTGCTTTAGAGCGAGAAGCACGCTCTTGCTTTCTAGAATCTCTAAGACAGCAGGAAACGTGAGTGTGCTGAGAACAAAAGAACGGTGTTTCCTACACATACGGATCATATCTAGTCCAACTCTGCTTCTGAAACTGATACAAAGCACTGGTCCTCTAACATCCAATGCTTGTCAGTTAAGATGGGAAACGTGTGAGCTTCATGAACAATGTAGTTCGTTTGAGCAAAAAAGTGACTGCCCTTACCTTAAACGAAGTCTTGCTTGTACGAAGACTCAGAGCCTGGGATTTAACTCCATTTCTGAATTGAAACACACAGCAATGTTCTCATCCATTGATCACACTCTGCTTTAGAATAAGAAGCACGCTCTTGCTTTTTAGAGTCTCTAAGAGAGGAGGAAATGTGATTTTCCTGAGAACAAAAGAACGGAGTTTCCTACACATACGGACTATATCTAGTCCAAATCTGCTTCTGAAACTGATACAAAGCACTGAACCTCTAACATCCAATGCATGTTAGTTAAGATGGGAAACAGGTGAGCTTCATGAACGATGTAGTTCGTTTGAGCAGAAAAGTGACTGCCTTACCTGAATTGAAGTCTTGCTTGTAGGAAGACTCAGAGCCTGGGATTTAACTCCATTTCTGAAGGCAAACACACAGCATAGTTCTCATCCATGGATCACACTCTGCTTTAGAGCGAGAAGCACGCTCTTGCTTTCTAGAGTCTCTAAGACAGCAGGAAACGTGAGTGTGCTGAGAACAAAAGAATGGTGTTTCCTACACATACAGACCATATATAGTCCAACTCTGCTTCTGAAACTGATACAAAGCACTGGTCCTCTAACATCCAATGCTTGTCAGTTAAGATGAGAAACGTTTGAGTTTCTGGAACGATGTAGTTCGTTTGAGCAGAAAAGTGACTGCCCTTACCTGAAACGAAGTCTTGCTTGGAGGAAGACTCAGAGCCTGGGATTTAACTCCATTTCTGAAGTGAAACACACAGCGTAGTTCTCATCTATGGATCACACTCTGCTTTAGAGAAAGAAGCACACTCTTGCTTTATAGACTCTCTAAGACAGCAGGAAATCTGAGTGTGCCCAGAACAAAAGAACGGTGTTTCCTACACATACGGACTATATCTAGTCCAAAACTTCTTCTGAAACTGACAGAATGCACTGGTCCTCTAACATCCAATGCTTGTCAGTTAAGATGAGAAACGTGTGAGCTTTGTGAATGATGTAGTTCCTTTGAGCTGAAAAGTGACTGCCCTTACCTGAAACGAAGTCTTGCTTGTAGGAAGACACAGAGCCTGGGATTTAACTCGTTTTCTGAAGGGAAACACACAGCATAGTATTCATCCATGGATCACACTCTGGTTAGAGCGAGAAGCACACTCTTGCTTTCTAGAGTTTCTTAGACAGCAGGAAATCTGAGTGTGCCCAGAACAATAGAACGGTGTTTCCTACACATATGGACCATATCCAGTCCAAATCTGCTTCTGAAACTGATACAAAGCACTGGTCCTCTAACATCCAATGTTTGTCAGTTAAGATGAGAAACGTGTGAGCTTTGTGAATGATGTAGTTCCTTTGAACTGAAAAGTGACTGCCCTTACCTGAAACGAAGTCTTGCTTGTAGTAAGACACAGAGCCTGGGATTTAACTCCATTTCTTAATAGAAACACACAGCATAGTTCTCATCCATGGATCACACTCTGTTTTAGAGCGAGAAGCACGCTCTTGCTTTTAGAGTCTCTAATATAGCAGGAAATCTGAGTGTGCCCAGAACAAAAGAACGGTGTTGCCTACATATACGGACCATATGTAGTCCAACTCTGCTTCTTAAACTGATACAAAGCACTGGTCCTCTAACATCCAATGCTTGTCTGTTTATATGAGAAACGTGTGAGCTCCGTGAACGATGTAGTTCGTTTGAGCTGAAAAGTGACTGCCCTTACCTGAAACGAAGTCTTGCTTGTAGGAAGACACAGAGCCTGGGATTTAACTCCATTTCTGAAGGGAAACACACAGCATAGTTCTCATCCATTCAACACACTCTGCTTTAGAGCGAGAAGCACGCTCTTGCTTTCTAAAGTCTCTAAGACAGCAGGAAACGTGAGTGTGCTGAGAAGAAAAGAACCGTGGTTCCTACACATACAGACCATATCTAGTCCAACTCTGCTTCTGAAACTGATACGAAGCACTGGTCCTCTAACATCCAATGTTTGTCAGTTAAATTGAGAAACGTGTGAGCTTTGTGAATGATGTAGTTCCTTTGAGCTGAAAAGTGACTGCCCTTACCTGAAACGAAGTCTTGCTTGTAGTAAGACACAGATCCTGGGATTTAACTCCATTTCTTAAGAGAAACACACAGCTTAGTTCTCATCCATGGATCACACTCTGTTTTAGAGCGAGAAGCACGCTCTTGCTTTTAGAGTCTCTAATATAGCAGGAAATCTGAGTGTGCCCAGAACAAAAGAACGGAGTTGCCTACATATACGGACCATATGAAGTCCAAATCTGCTTCTGAAACTGATACAATGCACTGGTCCTCTAACATTCAATGCTTGTCAGTTAAGATGAGAATCGTGTGATCTTCGTTAACAATGTAGTTCGTTTGAGCAGAAAAGTGACTGCCCTTACCTGAAATGAAGTCTTGCTTGTAGGAAGACTCAGAGCCTGGGATTTAACTCCATTTCTGAAGGCAAACACACAGCATAGTTCTCATCCATGGATCACACTCTGCTTTAGAGAGCGAAGCACGCTCTTGCTTTCTAGAGTCTCTAAGACAGCAGGAAACGTGAGTGTGCTGAGAACAAAAGAACAGTGTTTCCTACACATACGGACCATATCTAGTCCAACTCATCTTCTGAAACTGATACAAAGCACTGGTCCTCTAACATCCAATGCTTGTCAGTTAAGATGGGAAACGTGTGAGCTTCATGAACGATGTAGTTCGTTTGAGCAGAAAAGTGACTGCCTTACCTGAATTGAAGTCTTGCTTGTAGGAAGACTCAGAGCCTGGGATTTAGCTCCATTTCTGAAGGCAAACACACAGCATAGTTCTCATCCATGGATCACACTCTGCTTTAGAGCGAGAAGCACGCTCTTGCTTTCTAGAGTCTCTAAGAAAGCAGGAAACGTGATTTTGCTGAGAACAAAAGAACGGTGTTTCCTATACATACGGATATTATATAGTCCAACTCTGCTTCTTAAACTGATACAAAGCACTGGTCCTCTAACATCCAATGCTTGTCTGTTAAGATGAGAAACGTGTGAGCTTCTTGAACGATGTAGTTCCTTTGAGCTGAATAGTGACTGCCCTTACCTGAAACGAAGTCTTGCCTGTAGGAAGACACAGAGCAAGGGATTTAACTCCATTTCTGAAGGGAAACACGCAGCATAGTTCTCATCCATGGATCACAATCTGCTTTAGAGCGAGAAGCACGCTCTTGCTTTCTAGAGTCTCTAACACAGCAGGAAACGTGAGTGTGCTGAGAACAAAAGAACGGTGTTTCCTACACATAGGGACCATATCTAGTCCAACTCTGCTTCTGAAACTGATACAAAGCACTGGTCCTCTAACATCCAATGTTTGTCAGTTAAGATGAGAAACGTGTGAGCTTTGTGAATGATGTAGTTCCGTTGAACTGAAAAGTGACTACCCTTACCTGAAACGAAGTCTTGCTTGTAGGAAGACACAGAGCCTGTGATTTAACTCCATTTCTGAAGGGAAACACACAGCATAGTATTCATCCATGGATCACACTTTGGTTAGAGCGAGAAGCACACTCTTGCTTTCTAGAGTCTCTAAGACAGCAGGAAATTTGAGTGTGTCCAGAACAATAGAACTGTGTTTCCTACTAATATGGACCATATCCAGTCCAAATATTCTTCTGAAACTGATATAAAGCATTGACCCTCTAACATCCAATGCTTGTCAGTTAAGTTGAGAAACGTGTGAGCTCTGTGAACGATGTAGTTCATTTGAGCAGAAAAGTGACTGTCCTTACCTGAAAAGAAGTCTTGCTTGTAGGAAGACTCAGATCATGGGATTTAACTCCATTTCTGAAGGCAAACACACAGCATAGTTCTCATCCATGGATCACACTCTGCTTTAGAGAGCGAAGCACGCTCTTGCTTTCTAGAGTCTCTAAGACAGCAGGAAACGTGAGTGTGCTGAGAACAAAAGAACAGTGTTTCCTACACATACGGACCATATCTAGTCCAACTCATCTTCTGAAACTGATACAAAGCACTGGTCCTCTAACATCCAATGCTTGTCAGTTAAGATGGGAAACGTGTGAGCTTCATGAATGATGTAGTTCGTTTGAGCAGAAAAGTGACTGCCTTACCTGAATTGAAGTCTTGCTTGTAGGAAGACTCAGAGCCTGGGATTTAGCTCCATTTCTGAAGGCAAACACACAGCATAGTTCTCATCCATGGATCACACTCTGCTTTAGAGCGAGAAGCACGCTCTTGCTTTCTAGAGTCTCTAAGAAAGCAGGAAACATGAGTGTGCCCAGAACAAAAGAACGGTGTTTCCTACACATACGGACTATATGTAGTCCAAATCTTCTTCTGAAACAGATAGAATGCACTGGTCCTCTAACATCCAATGCTTGTCAGTTAAGATGAGAAACGTGTGTGCTTCGTGAAAGATGTAGTTTGTTTGAGCAGAAAAGTGACTGCCCTTTCCTGAAACGAAGTCTTGCTTGTAGGGAGACTCAGAGCCTGGGATTTAACTCCTTTTCTGAAGTGAAACACACAGCATAGTTTTCATCCATGCATCACACTCTGCTTTAGAACAAGAAGCACGCTATTGCTTTCTAGAGTCTCTAAGACAGCAGGAAACGTGAGTGTGCTGAGAACAAAAGAATGGAGTTTCCTACACAGACGGACCATATCTAGTCCAAATCTGCTTCTTAAACTGATACAAAGCACTGAACCTCTAACATCTAATGCTTGTCTGTTAAGATGAGAAACGTGTGAGCTTCATGAACGATGTAGTTGGTTTGAGCAGAAAAGTGACTGCCCTTACCTGAATTGAAGTCTTGCCTGTAGGAAGACTCAGAGCCTGGGATTTAACTACATTTCTGAAGTCAAACACACAGCAGTGTAATCATCCATTGATCACACTCTGCTTTAGAACAAGAAGCACGCTCTTGCTTTCTAGAGTCTCTAAGACAACAGGAAACGTGATTTTGCTAAGAACAAAAGAACAGTGTTTCCTATAATACGGATATTATATAGTCCAACTCTGCTTCTTAAACTGATACAAAGCACTGGTCCTCTAACATCCAATGCTTGTCTGTTAAGATGAGAAACGTGTGAGCTTCTTGAACGATGTAGTTCCTTTGAGCTGAATAGTGACTGCCCTTACCTGAAACGAAGTCTTGCCTGTAGGAAGACACAGAGCAAGGGATTTAACTCCATTTCTGAAGGGAAACACGCAGCATAGTTCTCATCCATGGATCACAATCTGCTTTAGAGAGAGAAGCACGCTCTTGCTTTCTAGAGTCTCTAACACAGCCGGAAACGTGAGTGTGCTGAGAACAAAAGAACGGTGTTTCCTACACATACGGACCATATCTAGTCCAACTCTGCTTCTGAAACTGATACAAAGCACTGGTCCTCTAACATCCAATGTTTGTCAGTTAAGATGAGAAACGTGTGAGCTTTGTGAATGATGTAGTTCCGTTGAACTGAAAAGTGACAACCCTTACCTGAAACGAAGTCTTGCTTGTAGGAAGACACAGAGCCTGTGATTTAACTCCATTTCTGAAGGGAAACACACAGCATAGTATTCATCCATGGATCACACTTTGGTTAGAGCGAGAAGCACATTCTTGCTTTCTAGAGTCTCTAAGACAGCAGGAAATTTGAGTGTGTCCAGAACAATAGAACTGTGTTTCCTACACATATGGACCATATCCAGTCCAAATATTCTTCTGAAACTGATATAAAGCATTGACCCTCTAACATCCAATGCTTTTCAGTTAAGTTGAGAAACGTGTGAGCTCTGTGAACGATGTAGTTCATTTGAGCAGAAAAGTGACTGTCCTTACCTGAAACGAAGTCTTGCTTGTAGGAAGACTCAGAGCCTGGGATTTAACTCCATTTCTGAAGGCAAACACACAGCATAGTTCTCATCCATGGATCACACTCTGCTTTAGAGAGCGAAGCACGCTCTTGCTTTCTAGAGTCTCTAAGACAGCAGGAAACGTGAGTGTGCTGAGAACAAAAGAACAGTGTTTCCTACACATACGGATCATATCTAGTCCAACTCATCTTCTGAAACTGATACAAAGCCCTGGTCCTCTAACATCCAATGCTTGTCAGTTAAGATGGGAAACGTGTGAGCTTCATGAACGATGTAGTTCGTTTGAGCAAAAAAGTGACTGCCCTTACCTTAAAAGAAATCTTGCTTGTACGAAGACTCAGAACCTGGGATTTAACTCCATTTCTGAATTGAAACACACAGCAGTGTTCTCATCCATTGATCACACTCTGCTTTAGAATAAAAAGCACGCTCTTGCTTTTTAGAGTCTCTAAGACAGGAGGAAACGTGATTTTGCTGAGAACAAAAGAACGGAGTTTCCTACACATACGGACCATATAGTCCAAATCTGCTTCTGGAACTGATACAAAGCACTGACCCTCTAACATCCAATGCTTGTCAGTTAAGATGGGAAACGTATGAGCTTCATGAACGATGTAGTTCGTTTGAGCAGAAAAGTGACTGCCTTACCTGAATTGAAGTCTTGCTTGTAGGAAGACTCAGAGCCTGGGATTTAACTCCATTTCTGAAGGCAAACACACAGCATAGTTCTCATCCATGGATCACACTCTGCTTTAGAGCGAGAAGCATGTTCTTGCTTTCTAGAGTCTCTAAGACAGCAGGAAAGGTGAGTGTGCCCAGAACAAAAGAACGGTGTTTCCCACACACGGACATTATATAGTCCAACTCTTCTTCTGAAACTGATACAAAGCACTGTTCCTCTAACATCCAATGCTTGTCTGTTAAGGTGAGAAACGTGTGAGCTTCGTGAACGATGTAGTTCGTTTGAGCTGAAAAGTGACTTCCCTTACGTGAAACGAAGTCTTGCTTGTAGGAAGACTCAGAGCATGGGATTTAACTCCATTTCTGAAGGCAAACATACAGCATAGTTCTCATCCATGGATCACACTCTGCTTTAGAGCGAGAAGCACGCTCTTGCTTTCTAGAATCTCTAAGACAGCAGGAAACGTGAGTGTGCTGAGAACAAAAGAACGGTGTTTCCTACACATACGGATCATATCTAGTCCAACTCTGCTTCTGAAACTGATACAAAGCACTGGTCCTCTAACATCCAATGCTTGTCAGTTAAGATGGGAAACGTGTGAGCTTCATGAACAATGTAGTTCGTTTGAGCAAAAAAGTGACTGCCCTTACCTTAAATGAAGTCTTGCTTGTACGAAGACTCAGAGCCTGGGATTTAACTCCATTTCTGAATTGAAACACACCAATGTTCTCATCCATTGATCACACTCTGCTTTAGAATAAGAAGCACGCTCTTGCTTTTTAGAGTCTCTAAGAGAGGAGGAAATGTGATTTTCCTGAGAACAAAAGAACGGAGTTTCCTACACATACGGACTATATCTAGTCCAAATCTGCTTCTGAAACTGATACAAAGCACTGACCCTCTAACATCCAATGCATATTAGTTAAGATGGGAAACAGGTGAGCTTCATGAACGATGTAGTTCGTTTGAGCAGAAAAGTGACTGCCTTACCTGAATTGAAGTCTTGCTTGTAGGAAGACTCAGAGCCTGGGATTTAACTCCATTTCTGAAGGCAAACACACAGCATAGTTCTCATCCATGGATCACACTCTGCTTTAGAGCGAGAAGCACGCTCTTGCTTTCTAGAGTCTCTAAGACAGCAGGAAACGTGAGTGTGCTGAGAACAAAAGAATGGTGTTTCCTACACATACAGACCATATATAGTCCAACTCTGCTTCTAAAACTGATACAAAGCACTGGTCCTCTAACATCCAATGCTTGTCAGTTAAGATGAGAAACGTTTGAGTTTCTGGAACGATGTAGTTCGTTTGAGCAGAAAAGTGACTGCCCTTACCTGAAACGAAGTCTTGCTTGGAGGAAGACTCAGAGCCTGGGATTTAACTCCATTTCTGAAGTGAAACACACAGCGTAGTTCTCATCTATGGATCACACTCTGCTTTAGAGAAAGAAGCACACTCTTGCTTTATAGACTCTCTAAGACAGCAGGAAATCTGAGTGTGCCCAGAACAAAAGAACGGTGTTTCCTACACATACGGACTATATCTAGTCCAAAACTTCTTCTGAAACTGATAGAATGCACTGGTCCTCTAACATCCAATGCTTGTCAGTTAAGATGAGAAACGTGTGAGCTTTGTGAATGATGTAGTTCCTTTGAGCTGAAAAGTGACTGCCCTTACCTGAAACGAAGTCTTGCTTGTAGGAAGACACAGAGCCTGGGATTTAACTCGTTTTCTGAAGGGAAACACACAGCATAGTATTCATCCATGGATCACACTCTGGTTAGAGCGAGAAGCACACTCTTGCTTTCTAGAGTCTCTAAGAAAGCAGGAAACATGAGTGTGCCCAGAACAAAAGAACGGTGTTTCCTACACATACGGACTATATGTAGTCAAAATCTTCTTCTGAAACAGATAGAATGCACTGGTCCTCTAACATCCAATGCTTGTCAGTTAAGATGAGAAACGTGTGTGCTTCGTGAAAGATGTAGTTTGTTTGAGCAGAAAAGTGACTGCCCTTTCCTGAAACGAAGTCTTGCTTGTAGGGAGACTCAGAGCCTGGGATTTAACTCCTTTTCTGAAGTGAAACACACAGCATAGTTTTCATCCATGCATCACACTCTGCTTTAGAACAAGAAGCACGCTATTGCTTTCTAGAGTCTCGAAGACAGCAGGAAACGTGAGTGTGCTGAGAACAAAAGAACGGAGTTTCCTACACAGACGGACCATATCTAGTCCAAATCTGCTTCTTAAACTGATACAAAGCACTGAACCTCTAACATCTAATGCTTGTCTGTTAAGATGAGAAACGTGTGAGCTTCATGAACGATGTAGTTGGTTTGAGCAGAAAAGTGACTGCCCTTACCTGAATTGAAGTCTTGCCTGTAGGAAGACTCAGAGCCTGGGATTTAACTACATTTCTGAAGTCAAACACACAGCAGTGTAATCATCCATTGATCACACTCTGCTTTAGAACAAGAAGCACGCTCTTGCTTTCTAGAGTCTCTAAGACAACAGGAAACGTGATTTTGCTAAGAACAAAAGAACGGTGTTTCCTATACATACGGATATTATATAGTCCAACTCTGCTTCTTAAACTGATACAAAGCACTGGTCCTCTAACATCCAATGCTTGTCTGTTAAGATGAGAAACGTGTGAGCTTCTTGAACGATGTAGTTCCTTTGAGCTGAATAGTGACTGCCCTTACCTGAAACGAAGTCTTGCCTGTAGGAAGACACAGAGCAAGGGATTTAACTCCATTTCTGAAGGGAAACACGCAGCATAGTTCTCATCCATGGATCACAATCTGCTTTAGAGCGAGAAGCACGCTCTTGCTTTCTAGAATCTCTAACACAGCAGGAAACGTGAGTGTGCTGAGAACAAAAGAACGGTGTTTCCTACACATACGGACCATATCTAGTCCAACTCTGCTTCTGAAACTGATACAAAGCACTGGTCCTCTAACATCCAATGTTTGTCAGTTAAGATGAGAAACGTGTGAGCTTTGTGAATGATGTAGTTCCGTTGAACTGGAAAGTGACAACCCTTACCTGAAACGAAGTCTTGCTTGTAGGAAGACACAGAGCCTGTGATTTAACTCCATTTCTGAAGGGAAACACACAGCATAGTATTCATCCATGGATCACACTTTGGTTAGAGCGAGAAGCACATTCTTGCTTTCTAGAGTCTCTAAGACAGCAGGAAATTTGAGTGTGTCCAGAACAATAGAACTGTGTTTCCTACTAATATGGACCATATCCAGTCCAAATATTCTTCTGAAACTGATATAAAGCATTGACCCTCTAACATCCAATGCTTTTCAGTTAAGTTGAGAAACGTGTGAGCTCTGTGAACGATGTAGTTCATTTGAGCAGAAAAGTGACTGTCCTTACCTGAAACGAAGTCTTGCTTGTAGGAAGACTCAGAGCCTGGGATTTAACTCCATTTCTGAAGGCAAACACACAGCATAGTTCTCATCCATGGATCACACTCTGCTTTAGAGAGCGAAGCACGCTCTTGCTTTCTAGAGTCTCTAAGACAGCAGGAAACGTGAGTGTGCTGAGAACAAAAGAACAGTGTTTCCTACACATACGGATCATATCTAGTCCAACTCATCTTCTGAAACTGATACAAAGCACTGGTCCTCTAACATCCAATGCTTGTCAGTTAAGATGGGAAACGTGTGAGCTTCATGAACGATGTAGTTCGTTTGAGCAAAAAAGTGACTGCCCTTACCTTAAAAGAAGTCTTGCTTGTACGAAGACTCAGAACCTGGGATTTAACTCCATTTCTGAATTGAAACACACAGCAGTGTTCTCATCCATTGATCACACTCTGCTTTAGAATAAGAAGCACGCTCTTGCTTTTTAGAGTCTCTAAGACAGGAGGAAACGTGATTTTGCTGAGAACAAAAGAACGGAGTTTCCTACACATATGGACCATATAGTCCAAATCTGCTTCTGGAACTGATACAAAGCACTGACCCTCTAACATCCAATGCTTGTCAGTTAAGATGGGAAACGTATGAGCTTCATGAACGATGTAGTTCGTTTGAGCAGAAAAGTGACTGCCTTACCTGAATTGAAGTCTTGCTTGTAGGAAGACTCAGAGCCTGGGATTTAACTCCATTTCTGAAGGCAAACACACAGCATAGTTCTCATCCATGGATCACACTCTGCTTTAGAGCGAGAAGCATGTTCTTGCTTTCTAGAGTCTCTAAGACAGCAGGAAATGTGAGTGTGCCCAGAACAAAAGAACGGTGTTTCCCACACACGGACATTATATAGTCCAACTCTTCTTCTGAAACTGATACAAAGCACTGTTCCTCTAACATCCAATGCTTGTCTGTTAAGGTGAGAAACGTGTGAGCTTCGTGAACGATGTAGTTCGTTTGAGCTGAAAAGTGACTTCCCTTACGTGAAACGAAGTCTTGCTTGTAGGAAGACTCAGAGCATGGGATTTAACTCCATTTCTGAAGGCAAACATACAGCATAGTTCTCATCCATGGATCACACTCTGCTTTAGAGCGAGAAGCACGCTCTTGCTTTCTAGAATCTCTAAGACAGCAGGAAACGTGAGTGTGCTGAGAACAAAAGAACGGTGTTTCCTACACATACGGATCATATCTAGTCCAACTCTGCTTCTGAAACTGATACAAAGCAGTGGTCCTCTAACATTCAATGCTTGTCAGTTAAGATGGGAAACGTGTGAGCTTCATGAACAATGTAGTTCGTTTGAGCAAAAAAGTGACTGCCCTTACCTTAAATGAAGTCTTGCTTGTACGAAGACTCAGAGCCTGGGATTTAACTCCATTTCTGAATTGAAACACACCAATGTTCTCATCCATTGATCACACTCTGCTTTAGAATAAGAAGCACGCTCTTGCTTTTTAGAGTCTCTAAGAGAGGAGGAAATGTGATTTTCCTGAGAACAAAAGAACGGAGTTTCCTACACATACGGACTATATCTAGTCCAAATCTGCTTCTGAAACTGATACAAAGCACTGACCCTCTAACATCCAATGCATATTAGTTAAGATGGGAAACAGGTGAGCTTCATGAACGATGTAGTTCGTTTGAGCAGAAAAGTGACTGCCTTACCTGAATTGAAGTCTTGCTTGTAGGAAGACTCAGAGCCTGGGATTTAACTCCATTTCTGAAGGCAAACACACAGCATAGTTCTCATCCATGGATCACACTCTGCTTTAGAGCGAGAAGCACGCTCTTGCTTTCTAGAGTCTCTAAGACAGCAGGAAACGTGAGTGTGCTGAGAACAAAAGAATGGTGTTTCCTACACATACAGACCATATATAGTCCAACTCTGCTTCTAAAACTGATACAAAGCACTGGTCCTCTAACATCCAATGCTTGTCAGTTAAGACGAGAAACGTTTGAGTTTCTGGAACGATGTAGTTCGTTTGAGCAGAAAAGTGACTGCCCTTACCTGAAACGAAGTCTTGCTTGGAGGAAGACTCAGAGCCTGGGATTTAACTCCATTTCTGAAGTGAAACACACAGCGTAGTTCTCATCTATGGATCACACTCTGCTTTAGAGAAAGAAGCACACTCTTGCTTTATAGACTCTCTAAGACAGCAGGAAATCTGAGTGTGCCCAGAACAAAAGAACGGTGTTTCCTACACATACGGACTATATCTAGTCCAAAACTTCTTCTGAAACTGATAGAATGCACTGGTCCTCTAACATCCAATGCTTGTCAGTTAAGATGAGAAACGTGTGAGCTTTGTGAATGATGTAGTTCCTTTGAGCTGAAAAGTGACTGCCCTTACCTGAAACGAAGTCTTGCTTGTAGGAAGACACAGAGCCTGGGATTTAACTCGTTTTCTGAAGGGAAACACACAGCATAGTATTCATCCATGGATCACACTCTGGTTAGAGCGAGAAGCACACTCTTGCTTTCTAGAGTTTCTTAGACAGCAGGAAATCTGAGTGTGCCCAGAACAATAGAACGGTGTTTCCTACACATATGGACCATATCCAGTCCAAATCTGCTTCTGAAACTGATACAAAGCACTGGTCCTCTAACATCCAATGTTTGTCAGTTAAGATGAGAAACGTGTGAGCTTTGTGAATGATGTAGTTCCTTTGAACTGAAAAGTGACTGCCCTTACCTGAAACGAAGTCTTGCTTGTAGTAAGACACAGAGCCTGGGATTTAACTCCATTTCTTAATAGAAACACACAGCATAGGTCTCATCCATGGATCACACTCTGTTTTAGAGCGAGAAGCACGCTCTTGCTTTTAGAGTCTCTAATATAGCAGGAAATCTGAGTGTGCCCAGAACAAAAGAACGGTGTTGCCTACATATACGGACCATATGTAGTCCAACTCTGCTTCTTAAACTGATACAAAGCACCTGTCCTCTAACATCCAATGCTTGTCTGTTTATATGAGAAACGTGTGAGCTCCGTGAACGATGTAGTTCGTTTGAGCTGAAAAGTGACTGCCCTTACCTGAAACAAAGTCTTGCTTGTAGGAAGACACAGAGCCTGGGATTTAACTCCTTTTCTTAAGGGAAACACACAGCATAGTATTCATCCATGGATCACACTCTGGTTAGAGCGAGAAGCACACTCTTGCTTTCTAGAGTCTCTAAGACAGCAGGAAATCTGAGTGTGCCCAGAACAATAGAACGGTGTTTCCTACACATATGGACCATATCCAGTCCAAATCTCCTTCTGAAACTGATACAAAGCACTGGTCCTGTAACATACAATGTTTGTCAGTTAAGATGAGAAACGTGTGAGCTTTGTGAATGATGTAGTTCCTTTGAACTGAAAAGTGACTGCCCTTACCTGAAACGAAGTCTTGCTTGTAGTAAGACACAGAGCCTGGGATTTAACTCCATTTCTTAAGAGAAACACACAGCATTGTTCTCATCCATGGATCACACTCTGTTTTAGAGCGAGAAGCACGCTCTTGCTTTTAGAGTCTCTAATATAGCAGGAAATCTGAGTGTGCCCAGAACAAAAGAACGGTGTTGCCTACATATACGGACCATATGTAGTCCAAATCTGCTTCTGAAACTGATACAATGCACTTTTCCTCTAACATCCAATGCATGTCATTTAAGATGAGAATAGTGTGATCTTCGTGAACGATGTAGTTCGTTTGAGCAGAAAAGTGACTGCCCTTACCTGAAATGAAGTCTTGCTTGTAGGAAGACTCAGAGCCTGGGATTTAACTCCATTTCTGAAGTGAAGCCCACAGCAGTGTTCTCATCCATTGATGACACTCTGCTTTAGAACAAGAAGCACGCTCTTGCTTTCTAGAGTCTCTAAGACAGCAGGAAACGTGAGTGTGCTGAGAACAAAAGAACGGTGTTTCCTACACATAGAGACCATATCTAGTCCAACAGTGCTTCTTAAACTGATAAAAAGCACTGGTCCTTAAAAATCCAATTCTTGTCTATTAAGATGAGAAATGTGTAAGCTCAGTGAACGATGTAGTTCGTTTGAGCTTAAAAGTGACTGCCCTTACCTGAAACGAAGTCTTGCTTGTGGGAAGACACAGAGATTGGGATTTAACTCTATTCCTGAAGGGAAACACACAGCATAGTTCTCATCCATGGATCACAATCTGATTTAGAGCGAGAAGCACGCTCTTGCTTTCTAGATTCTCTAACACAGCAGGAAACGTGAGTGTGCTGAGGACAAAAGAACGGTGTTTCCTACATATACGGACCATATCTAGTCCAACTCTGCGTCTGAATCTCATCAAAGCACTGGTCCTCTAACAACCAATGCTTGTCAGTTAAGATGAGAAACGTGTGAGCTCTGTGAACGATGTAGTTCGTTTGAGCAGAAAAGTGACTGCCCTTACCTGAAACGAAGTCTTGCTTGTAGGAAGACTCAGAGCCTGGGATTTAACTCCATTTCTGAAGGCAAACACACAGCATAGTTCTCATCCATGGATCACACTCTGCTTTAGAGTGAGAATCACGCTCTTGCTATCTAGAGTCTCTAAGACAGCAGGAAACGTGAGTGTGCTGAGAACAAAAGAACGGTGTTTCCTACACATATGGACCATATCCAGTCCAAATCTCCTTCTGAAACTGATACAAAGCACTGGTCCTGTAACATACAATGTTTGTCAGTTAAGATGAGAAACGTGTGAGCTTTGTGAATGATGTAGTTCCTTTGAACTGAAAAGTGACTGCCCTTACCTGAAACGAAGTCTTGCTTGTAGTAAGACACAGAGCCTGGGATTTAACTCCATTTCTTAAGAGAAACACACAGCATTGTTCTCATCCATGGATCACACTCTGTTTTAGAGCGAGAAGCACGCTCTTGCTTTTAGAGTCTCTAATATAGCAGGAAATCTGAGTGTGCCCAGAACAAAAGAACGGTGTTGCCTACATATACGGACCATATGTAGTCCAAATCTGCTTCTGAAACTGATACAATGCACTTTTCCTCTAACATCCAATGCATGTCATTTAAGATGAGAATAGTGTGATCTTCGTGAACGATGTAGTTCGTTTGAGCAGAAAAGTGACTGCCCTTACCTGAAATGAAGTCTTGCTTGTAGGAAGACTCAGAGCCTGGGATTTAACTCCATTTCTGAAGTGAAGCCCACAGCAGTGTTCTCATCCATTGATGACACTCTGCTTTAGAACAAGAAGCACGCTCTTGCTTTCTAGAGTCTCTAAGACAGCAGGAAACGTGAGTGTGCTGAGAACAAAAGAACGGTGTTTCCTACACATAGAGACCATATCTAGTCCAACAGTGCTTCTTAAACTGATAAAAAGCACTGGTCCTTAAAAATCCAATTCTTGTCTATTAAGATGAGAAATGTGTAAGCTCAGTGAACGATGTAGTTCGTTTGAGCTTAAAAGTGACTGCCCTTACCTGAAACGAAGTCTTGCTTGTGGGAAGACACAGAGATTGGGATTTAACTCTATTCCTGAAGGGAAACACACAGCATAGTTCTCATCCATGGATCACAATCTGATTTAGAGCGAGAAGCACGCTCTTGCTTTCTAGATTCTCTAACACAGCAGGAAACGTGAGTGTGCTGAGGACAAAAGAACGGTGTTTCCTACATATACGGACCATATCTAGTCCAACTCTGCGTCTGAATCTCATCAAAGCACTGGTCCTCTAACAACCAATGCTTGTCAGTTAAGATGAGAAACGTGTGAGCTCTGTGAACGATGTAGTTCGTTTGAGCAGAAAAGTGACTGCCCTTACCTGAAACGAAGTCTTGCTTGTAGGAAGACTCAGAGCCTGGGATTTAACTCCATTTCTGAAGGCAAACACACAGCATAGTTCTCATCCATGGATCACACTCTGCTTTAGAGTGAGAATCACGCTCTTGCTATCTAGAGTCTCTAAGACAGCAGGAAACGTGAGTGTGCTGAGAACAAAAGAACGGTGTTTCCTACACATATGGACCATATCCAGTCCAAATCTCCTTCTGAAACTGATACAAAGCACTGGTCCTGTAACATACAATGTTTGTCAGTTAAGATGAGAAACGTGTGAGCTTTGTGAATGATGTAGTTCCTTTGAACTGAAAAGTGACTGCCCTTACCTGAAACGAAGTCTTGCTTGTAGTAAGACACAGAGCCTGGGATTTAAGTCCATTTCTTAAGAGAAACACACAGCATAGTTCTCATCCATGGATCACACTCTGTTTTAGAGCGAGAAGCACGCTCTTGCTTTTAGAGTCTCTAATATAGCAGGAAATCTGAGTGTGCCCAGAACAAAAGAACGGTGTTGCCTACATATACAGACCATATGTAGTCCAAATCTGCTTCTTAAACTGATACAAAGCACCTGTCCTCTAACATCCAATGCTTGTCTGTTTATATGAGAAACGTGTGAGCTCCGTGAACGATGTAGTTCGTTTGAGCTGAAAAGTGACTGCCCTTACCTGAAACGAAGTCTTGCTTGTTGGAAGACACAGAGCCTGGGATTTAACTCCATTTCTGAAGGGAAACACACAGCATAGTTCTCATCCATTCAACACACTCTGCTTTAGAGCGAGAAGCACGCTCTTGCTTTCTAAAGTCTCTAAGACAGCAGGAAACGTGAGTGTGCTGAGAAGAAAAGAACCGTGGTTCCTACACATACAGACCATATCTAGTCCAACTCTGCTTCTGAAACTGATACGAAGCACTGGTCCTCTAACATCCAATGTTTGTCAGTTAAATTGAGAAACGTGTGAGCTTTGTGAATGATGTAGTTCCTTTGAGCTGAAAAGTGTCTGCCCTTACCTGAAACGAATTCTTGCTTGTAGTAAGACACAGATCCTGGGATTTAACTCCATTTCTTAAGAGAAACACACAGCTTAGTTCTCATCCATGGATCACACTCTGTTTTAGAGCGAGAAGCACACTCTTGCTTTTAGAGTCTCTAATATAGCAGGAAATCTGAGTGTGCCCAGAACAAAAGAACGGTGTTGCCTACATATACGGACCATATGAAGTCCAAATCTGCTTCTGAAACTGATACAATGCACTGGTCCTCTAACATCCAATGCTTGTCAGTTAAGATGAGAATCGTGTGATCTTCGTTAACAATGTAGTTCGTTTGAGCAGAAAAGTGACTGCCCTCACCTGAAATGAAGTCTTGCTTGTAGGAAGACTCAGAGCCTGGGATTTAACTCCATTTCTGAAGTGAAACACACAGCAGTGTTCTCATCCATTGATGACACTCTGCTTTAGAACAAGAAGCACACTCTTGCTTTCTATAGTCTCTAAGACAGCAGGAAACGTGAGTGTGCTGAGAACAAAAGAACGGTGTTTCCTACACATAGAGACCATATCTATTCCAACTCTGCTTCTTAAACTGATACAAAGCACTGGTCCTCTAACATCCAATTCTTGTCTATTAAGATGAGAAATGTGTGAGCTCAGTGAACGATGTAGTTCGTTTGAGCTGAAAAGTGACTGCCCTTACCTGAAACGAAGTCTTGCTTGTGGGAAGACACAGAGATTGGGATTTAACTCTATTTCTGAAGGGAAACACACAGCATAGTTCTCATCCATGGATCACAATCTGCTTTAGAGCGAGAAGCACGCTCTTGCTTTCTAGATTCTCTAACACAGCAGGAAACGTGAGTGTGCTGAGGACAAAAGAACTGTGTTTCCTACACATACGGACCATATCTAGTCCAACTCTGCGTCTGAATCTCATACAAAGCACTGGTCCTCTAACAACCAATGCTTGTCAGTTAAGATGAGAAACGTGTGAGCTCTGTGAACGATGTAGTTCGTTTGAGCAGAAAAGTGACTGCCCTTACCTGAAACGAAGTCTTGCTTGTAGGAAGACTCAGAGCCTGGGATTTAACTGCATTTCTGAAGGCAAACACACAGCTTAGTTCTCATCCATGGATCACACTCTGCTTTAGAGCGAGAATCACGCTCTTGCTATCTAGAGTCTCTAAGACAGCAGGAAACGTGAGTGTGCTGAGAAGAAAAGAACCGTGGTTCCTACACATAAGGACCATATCTAGTCCAACTCTTCTTCTGAAACTGATACAAAGCACTGGTCCTCTAACATCCAATGCTTGTCAGTTAAGATGGGAAACGTGTGAGCTTCATGAACGATGTAGTTCGTTTCAGCAAAAAAGTGACTGCCCTTACCTTAAACGAATTCTTGCTTCTATGAAGACTCAGAGCCTGGTATTTAACTCCATTTCTGAATTGAAACACACAGCAGTGTTCTCATCCATTGATCACACTCTGCTTTAGATCAAGAAGCATGCTCTTGCTTTTTAGAGTCTCTAAGACAGGAGGAAACGTGATTTGCTGAGAACAAAACAACGGAGTTTCCTATACTTACAAACCATATCTAGTCCAACTCTGCTTCTTAAACTGATACAAAGCACTGGTCCTCTAACATCCAATGCTTGTCAGTTAAGATGAGAAACGTGTGAGCTTTGTGAATGATGTAGTTCCTTTGAGCTGAAAAGTGACTGCCCTTCCCTGAAACAAAGTCTTGCTTGTAGGAAGACACAGAGCCTGGGATTTAACTCCTTTTCTTAAGGGAAACACACAGCATAGTATTCATCCATGGATCACACTCTGGTTAGAGCGAGAAGCACACTCTTGCTTTCTAGAGTCTCTAAGACAGCAGGAAATCTGAGTGTGCCCAGAACAATAGAACGGTGTTTCCTACACATATGGACCATATCCAGTCCAAATCTCCTTCTGAAACTGATACAAAGCACTGGTCCTCTAACATCCAATGTATGTCACATAACATGAGAAACGTGTGAGCTTTGTGAATGATGTAGTTCCTTTGAACTGAAAAGTGACTGCCCTTACCTGAAACGAAGTCTTGCTTGTAGGAAGACACAGAGCATGGGATTTAACTCCATTTCTGAAGGGAAACACACAGCATAGTTTTCATCCATGGATCACACTCTGCTTTAGAGCGAGAAGCATGCACTTGCTTTTATAGTTTCTAATATAGCAGGTAATCTGAGTGTGCCCAGAACTAAAGAACGGTGTTTCCTACATATACAGACCATAAGTATTCCAAATCTGCTTGTGAAACTGATACAAAGCACTGACCCTCTAACATCCAATGCTTGTCAGTTAAGATGAGAATCTTGTGATCTTCGTTAACGATGTAGTTTGTTTGAGCAGAAAAGTGACTGCCCTTACCTGAAATGAAGTCTTGCTTGTAGGAAGACTCAGAGCCTGGGATTTAACTCCATTTCTGAAGTGAAACACACAGCAGTGTTCTCATCCATTGATGACACTCTGCTTTAAAGCGAGAAGCACACTCTTGCTTTCTAGAGTCTCCTATACAGCAGGAAACGTGAGTGTGCTGAGAACAAAAGAACGGTGTTTTCTACACATACGGACCATATCTAGTCCAACTCTGCTTCTGAAACTCATAAAAAGCACTGGTCCTCTAACATCCAAATCTTGTCAGTTAAGATGGGAAACGTGTGAGCTTCATGAACGATGTAGTTCGTTTGAGCAGAAAAGTGACTGCCCTTACCTTAAACGAGGTCTGGCTTGTAGGAAGACTCAGAGCCTGGGATTTAACTCCATTTCTGAATTGAAACACACAGCAGTGTTCTTATCCATTGATCACACTCTGCTTTAGAACAAGAAGCACGCTCTTGCTTTCTATAGTCTCTAAGACAGCAGGAATCATGAGTGTCCTGAGAACAAATGAACGGTGTTTCCTACACATACGGACCATAACTAGTCCAACTCTGCTTCTGAAACTGATACAAAGCACTGGTCCTCTAACATCCAATGCTTGTCAGTTAAGATGAGAATCGTGTGATCTTCGTTAACAATGTAGTTCGTTTGAGCAGAAAAGTGACTGCCCTTACCTGAAATGAAGTCTTGCTTGTAGGAAGAATCAGAGCCTGGGATTTAACTCCATTTCTGAAGGCAAACACACAGCAGTGTTCTCATCCATTGATCACACTCTGCTTTAGAACAAGAAGCATGCTCTTGCTTTTTAGAGTCTCTAAGACAGGAGGAAACGTGATTTTGCTGAGAACAAACAACGGAGTTTCCTACACTTACAGACCATATCTAGTCCAACTCTGCTTCTTAAACTGAAACAAAGCACTGGTCCTCTAACATCCAATGCATGTCAGTTAAGATGAGAAACGTGTGAGCTTTGTGAATGATGTAGTTCCTTTGAACTGAAAAGTGACTGCCCTTACCTGAAACAAAGTCTTGCTTGTAGGAAGACACAGAGCCTGGGATTTAACTCCTTTTCTGAAGGGAAACACACAGCATAGTATTCATCTATGGATCACACTCTGGTTAGAGCGAGAAGCACACTCTTGCTTTCTAGAGTCTCTAAGACAGCAGGAAATCTGAGTGTGCCCAGAACAATAGAACGGTGTTTGCTACACATATGGACCATATCCAGTCCAAATCTCCTTCTGAAACTGATACAAAGCACTGGTCCTGTAACATACAATGTTTGTCAGTTAAGATGAGAAACGTGTGAGCTTTGTGAATGATGTAGTTCCTTTGAACTGAAAAGTGACTGCCCTTACCTGAAACGAAGTATTGCTTGTAGTAAGACACAGAGCCTGGGATTTAAGTCCATTTCTTAAGAGAAACACACAGCATAGTTCTCATCCATGGATCACACTCTGTTTTAGAGCGAGAAGCACGCTCTTGCTTTTAGAGTCTCTAATATAGCAGGAAATCTGAGTGTGCCCAGAACAAAAGAACGGTGTTGCCTACATATACAGACCATATGTAGTCCAAATCTGCTTCTGAAACTGATACAATGCACTGGTCCTCTAACATCCAATGCTTGTCAGTTAAGATGAGAATCGTGTGATCTTCGTTAACAATGTAGTTCGTTTGAGCAGAAAAGTGACTGCCCTTACCTGAAATGAAGTCTTGCTTGTAGGAAGACTCAGAGCCTGGGATTTAACTCCATTTCTGACGTGAAACACACAGCAGTGTTCTCATCCATTGATGACACTCTGCTTTAGAACAAGAAGAACGCTCTTGCTTTCTAGAGTCTCTAAGACAGCAGGAAACGTGAGTGTGCTGAGAACAAAAGAACGGTGTTTCCTACCCATACAGACCATATCTAGTCCAACTCTGCTTCTTAAACTGATACAACGCACTGGTCCTCTAACATCCAATGCTTGTCTGTTAAGATGAGAAATGTGTGAGCTCAGTGAACGATGTAGTTCATTTGAGCTGAAAAGTGACTGCCCATACCTTAAATGAAGTCTTGCTTGTAGGAAGACTCAGAGCCTGGGATTTAACTCCATTTCTGAAGTGAAACACACAGCAGTGTTCTCATCCATTGATCACACTCTCCTTTAGAAAAAGAAGCATGCTCTTGCTTTCTAGAGTCTCTAAGACAGCAGGAAACGTGAGTGTGCTGAGAACAAAAGAACGGTGTTTCCTACACATACGGACCATATCTAGTCCAACTCTGCTTCTGAAACTGATACAAAGCACTGGTCCTCTAACATCCAATGTTTGTCACATAACATGAGAAACGTGTGAGCTTTGTGAATGATGTAGTTCCTTTGAACTGAAAAGTGACTGCCCTTACCTGAAACGAAGTCTTGCTTGTAGGAAGACACAGAGCATGGGATTTAACTCCATTTCTGAAGGGAAACACACAGCATAGTTTTCATCCATGGATCACACTCTGCTTTAGAGCGAGAAGCATGCACTTGCTTTTATAGTTTCTAATATAGCAGGTAATCTGAGTGTGCCCAGAACTAAAGAACGGTGTTTCCTACATATACAGACCATAAGTAGTCCAAATCTGCTTGTGAAACTGATACAAAGCACTGACCCTCTAACATCCAATGCTTGTCAGTTAAGATGAGAATCTTGTGATCTTCGTTAACGATGTAGTTTGTTTGAGCAGAAAAGTGACTGCCCTTACCTGAAATGAAGTCTTGCTTGTAGGAAGACTCAGAGCCTGGGATTTAACTCCATTTCTGAAGTGAAACACACAGCAGTGTTCTCATCCATTGATGACACTCTGCTTTAAAGCGAGAAGCACACTCTTGCTTTCTAGAGTCTCCTATACAGCAGGAAACGTGAGTGTGCTGAGAACAAAAGAACGGTGTTTCCTACACATACGGACCATATCTAGTCCAACTCTGCTTCTGAAACTCATAAAAAGCACTGGTCCTCTAACATCCAAATCTTGTCAGTTAAGATGGGAAACGTGTGAGCTTCATGAACGATGTAGTTCGTTTGAGCAGAAAAGTGACTGCCCTTACCTTAAACGAGGTCTTGCTTGTAGGAAGACTCAGAGCCTGGGATTTAACTCCATTTCTGAATTGAAACACACAGCAGTGTTCTCATACATTGATCACACTCTGCTTTAGAACAAGAAGCGCGCTCTTGCTTTCTATAGTCTCTAAGACAGCAGGAATCATGAGTGTCCTGAGAACAAAAGAACTGTGTTTCCTACACATACGGACCATAACTAGTCCAACTCTGCTTCTGAAACTGATACAAAGCACTGGTCCTCTAACATCCAATGTTTGTCAGTTAAGATGAGAAACGTGTGAGCTTTGTGAATGATGTAGTTCCTTTGAACTGAAAAGTGACTGCCCTTACCTGACACGAAGTCTTGCTTGTAGTAAGACACCGAGGCTGGGATTTAAGTCCATTTCTGAAGGGAAACACACAGCATAGTATTCATCCAACGATCACACTCTGGTTAGAGCAAGAGGCACACTCTTGCTTTCTAGAGTCTCTAAGACAGCAGGAAACGTGTGTGTGCTGAGAACAAAGAACGGTGTTTCCTACACATACGGACCATATCTAGTTCAACTCTGCTTCTGAAACTGATACAAAGCACTGGTCCTCTAACATCCAATGCATGTCAGTTAAGATGAGAAACGTGTGAGCTTTGTGAATGATGTAGTTCCTTTGAAGTGAAAAGTGACTGCCCTTACCTGAAACGAAGTCTTGCTTGTAGTAAGACACAGAACCTGGGATTTAACTCCATTTCTTAAGAGAAACACACAGCAACGTTCTCATCCATGGATCACAATCTGCTTTAGAGCGAGAAGCACGCTCTTGCTATTAGAGTCTCTAATATAGCAGGAAATCTGAGTGTGCCCATAACAAAAGTACGGTGTTTCCTACATATACGGACCATATGTAGTCCAAATCTGCTTCTGATACTGATAAAATGCACTGACCTTCTAACATCCAATGCTTGTCAGTTAAGATGAGAATCGTGTGATCTTCGTTAACGATGTAGTTCGTTTGAGCAGAAAAGTTACTGCCTTACCTGAATTGAAGTCTTCCTTGTAGGAAGACTCAGAGCCTGGGATTTAACTCCATTTCTGAAGTGAAACACACAGCAGTGTTCTCATCCATTGATGACACTCTGCTTAAGAACAAGAAGCATACTCTTGCTTTCTAGATTCTCTAAGACAGCAGGAAACGTGAGTGTGCTGAGAACAAAAGAACGGTGTTTCCTACACATACGGACCATATCTAGTCCAAATCTGCTTCTGAAACTCATACAAAGCACTGGTCCTCTAACATCCAATGCTTGTCTGTTAAGATGAGAAACGTGTGAGCTTCGTGAACAATGTAGTTCGTTTGAGCTGAAAAGTGACTGCCCTTACCTGAAACGAAGTCTTGCCTGTAGGAAGACACAGAGCAAGGGATTTAACTCCATTTTTGAAGGGAAACACACAGCATAGTTCTCATCCATGGATCACACTCTGCTTTAGAGTGAGAAGCACGCTCTTGCTTTCTACAATCTCTAAGACAGCAGGAAATCTGAGTGTGCCCAGAACAAAAGAACGGTGTTTCCTACACATACGGACTATATGTAGTCCAAAACTTCTTCTGAAACTGATACAATGCACTGGTCCTCTACCATCCAATGCTTGTCAGTTAAGATGATAATCGTGTGATCTTCGTTAACGAAGTAGTTCATTTGAGCAGAAAAGTGACTGCCCTTACCTGAATTGAAGTCTTGCTTTTATGAAGACTCAGAGCCTGGGATTTAACTCCATTTCTGAAGTGAAACACACAGCAGTGTTCTCATCCATTGATGACCCTCTGCTTTAGAACAAGAAGCACGCTCTTGCTTTCTAGAGTCTATAAGACAGCAGGAAACGTGAGTGTGCTGAGAACAAAAGAAAGGTGTTTCATACACATACAGACCATATCTAGTCCAACTCTGCTTCTTAAACTGAAACAAAGCACTGGTCCTCTAACATCCAATGCTTGTCTGTTAAGTTGAGAAATGTGTGAGCTCAGTGAACAATGTAGTTCCTTTGAGCTGAAAAGTGACTCTCCTTACCTGAAACGAAGTCTTGCTTGTAGGAAGACACAGAGATTGGGATTTAACTCCATTTCTGAAGGGAAACACACAGCATAGTTCTCATCCATGGATCACAATCTGCTTTAGAGCGAGAAGCACGCTCTTGCTTTCTAGAGTCTCTAACACAGCAGGAAACTTGAGTGTGCTGAGAAAAAAAGAACG
Source organism: Onychomys leucogaster (assembly GCA_949786385.1). Lineage (NCBI taxonomy): Eukaryota > Metazoa > Chordata > Mammalia > Rodentia > Cricetidae > Onychomys > Onychomys leucogaster. The sequence continues at coordinate 4,144,980 of CATKUP010000008.1, forward strand.
GTGTTTCCTACACATACAGACCATATCTAGTCCAACTCTGCTTCTGAAACTGATATAAAGCACTGGTCCTCTAACATCCAATGCTTGTCAGTTAAGATGAGAAACGTGTGAGCTTCGTGAACGATGTAGTTCGTTTGAGCAGAAAAGTGACTGCCCTTACCTGAATCGAAGTCTTGCTTTTAGGAAGTCTCAGAGCCAGGGATTTAACTCCATTTCTGAAGGGAAACACACAGCATAGTTCTCATCCATGGATCACAATCTGCTTTAGAGCGAGAAGCACGCTCTTGCTTTCTAGAGTCTCTAAGACAGCAGGAAACGTGAGTGTGCTGAGAACAAAAGAACGGTGTTTCCTACACATACGGACCATATCTAGTCCAACTCTGCTTCTGAAACTGATACAAAGCACTGGTCCTCTAACATCCAATGTTTGTCACATAACATGAGAAACGTGTGAGCTTTGTGAATGATGTAGTTCCTTTGAACTGAAAAGTGACTGCCCTTACCTGAAACGAAGTCTTGCTTGTAGGAAGACACAGAGCATGGGATTTAACTCCATTTCTGAAGGGAAACACACAGCATAGTTTTCATCCATGGATCACACTCTGCTTTAGAGCGAGAAGCATGCACTTGCTTTTATAGTTTCTAATATAGCAGGTAATCTGAGTGTGCCCAGAACTAAAGAACGGTGTTTCCTACATATACAGACCATAAGTAGTCCAAATCTGCTTGTGAAACTGATACAAAGCACTGACCCTCTAACATCCAATGCTTGTCAGTTAAGATGAGAATCTTGTGATCTTCGTTAACGATGTAGTTTGTTTGAGCAGAAAAGTGACTGCCCTTACCTGAAATGAAGTCTTGCTTGTAGGAAGACTCAGAGCCTGGGATTTAACTCCATTTCTGAAGTGAAACACACAGCAGTGTTCTCATCCATTGATGACACTCTGCTTTAAAGCGAGAAGCACACTCTTGCTTTCTAGAGTCTCCTATACAGCAGGAAACGTGAGTGTGCTGAGAACAAAAGAACGGTGTTTCCTACACATACGGACCATATCTAGTCCAACTCTGCTTCTGAAACTCATAAAAAGCACTGGTCCTCTAACATCCAAATCTTGTCAGTTAAGATGGGAAACGTGTGAGCTTCATGAACGATGTAGTTCGTTTGAGCAGAAAAGTGACTGCCCTTACCTTAAACGAGGTCTTGCTTGTAGGAAGACTCAGAGCCTGGGATATAACTCCATTTCTGAATTGAAACACACAGCAGTGTTCTCATCCATTGATCACACTCTGCTTTAGAACAAGAAGCACGCTCTTGCTTTCTATAGTCTCTAAGACAGCAGGAATCATGAGTGTCCTGAGAACAAAAGAACGGTGTTTCCTACACATACGGACCATAACTAGTCCAACTCTGCTTCTGAAACTGATACAAAGCACTGGTCCTCTAACATCCAATGTTTGTCAGTTAAGATGAGAAACGTGTGAGCTTTGTGAATGATGTAGTTCCTTTGAACTGAAAAGTGACTGCCCTTACCTGACACGAAGTCTTGCTTGTAGTAAGACACCGAGGCTGGGATTTAAGTCCATTTCTGAAGGGAAACACACAGCATAGTATTCATCCATGGATCACACTCTGGTTAGAGCGAGAGGCACACTCTTGCTTTCTAGATTCTCTAAGACAGCAGGAAACGTGTGTGTGCTGAGAACAAAGAACGGTGTTTCCTACACATACGGACCATATCTAGTTCAACTCTGCTTCTGAAACTGATACAAAGCACTGGTCCTCTAACATCCAATGCTTGTCAGTTAAGATGAGAAACGTGTGAGCTTTGTGAATGATGTAGTTCCTTTGAAGTGAAAAGTGACTGCCCTTACCTGAAACGAAGTCTTGCTTGTAGTAAGACACAGAGCCTGGGATTTAACTCCATTTCTTAAGAGAAACACACAGCAAAGTTCTCATCCATGGATCACACTCTGCTTTAGAGCGAGAAGCACGCTCTTGCTATTAGAGTCTCTAATATAGCAGGAAATCTGAGTGTGCCCATAACAAAAGTACGGTGTTTCCTACATATACGGACCATATGTAGTCCAAATCTGCTTCTGATACTGATAAAATGCACTGACCCTCTAACATCCAATGCTTGTCAGTTAAGATGAGAATCGTGTGATCTTCGTTAACGATGTAGTTCGTTTGAGCAGAAAAGTTACTGCCTTACCTGAATTGAAGTCTTGCTTGTAGGAAGACTCAGAGCCTGGGATTTAACTCCATTTCTGAAGTGAAACACACAGCAGTGTTCTCATGCATTGATGACAATCTGCTTAAGAACAAGAAGCATGCTCTTGCTTTCTAGATTCTCTAAGACAGCAGGAAACGTGAGTGTGCTGAGAACAAAAGAACGGTGTTTCCTACACATACGGACCATATCTAGTCCAACTCTGCTTCTGAAACTCATACAAAGCACTGGTCCTCTAACATCCAATGCTTGTCAGTTAAGATGGGAAACGTGTGAGCTTCATGAACGATGTAGTTCGTTTGAGCTGAAAAGTGACTGCCCTTAAATGAAACGAAGTCTTGCTTGTAGGAAGACACAGAGATTGGGATTTAACTCCATTTCTGAAGGGAAACACACAGCATAGTTCTCATCCAGAGATCACACTCTGTTTTAGAGTGAGAAGCACGCTCTTGCTTTCTAGAGTCTCTAAGACAGCAGGAAACGTGAGTGTGCTGAGAACAAAAGAACGGTGTTTCCTACACATACGGACATTATATAGTCCAACTCTGCTTCTGAAACTGACACAAAGTACTGGTCCTCTAACATCCAATGCTTGTCTGTTAAGTTGAGAAATGTGTGAGCTCAGTGAACAATGTAGTTCCTTTGAGCTGAAAAGTGACTCTCCTTACCTGAAACGAAGTCTTGCTTGTAGGAAGACACAGAGATTGGGATTTAACTCCATTTCTGAAGGGAAACACACAGCATAGTTCTCATCCATGGATCACAATCTGCTTTAGAGCGAGAAGCACGCTCTTGCTTTCTAGAGTCTCTAACACAGCAGGAAACTTGAGTGTGCTGAGAAAAAAAGAACGGTGTTTCCTACACATACAGACCATATCTAGTCCAACTCTGCTTCTGAAACTGATATAAAGCACTGGTCCTCTAACATCCAATGCTTGTCAGTTAAGATGAGAAACGTGTGAGCTTCGTGAACGATGTAGATCGTTTGAGCAGAAAAGTGACTGCCCTTACCTGAATCGAAGTCTTGCTTTTAGGAAGTCTCAGAGCCAGGGATTTAACTCCATTTCTGAAGGGAAACACACAGCATAGTTCTCATCCATGGATCACAATCTGCTTTAGAGCGAGAAGCACGCTCTTGCTTTCTAGAGTCTCTAAGACAGCAGGAAACGTGAGTGTGCTGAGAACAAAAGAACGGTGTTTCCTACACATATGGACCATATCTAGTCCAACTCTGCTTCTGAAACTCATACAAAGAACTGGTCCTCTAACATCCAATGCTTGTCAGTTAAGATGGGAAACGTGTGAGCTTCATGAACGATGTAGTTCGTTTGAGTTGAAAAGTGACTGCCCTTACCTTAAATGAAGTCTTGCTTGTAGGAAGACTCAGACCCTGGGATTTAACTCCATTTCTGAATTGAAACACACAGCAGTGTTCTCATCCATTGATCACACTCTGCTTAAGAACAAGAAGCACGCTCTTGCTTTCTAGAGTCTCTAAGACAGCAGGAAACGTGTGTGTGCTGAGAACAAAAGAACGGTGTTTCCTACACATACGGACCATATCTAGTCCAACTCTGCTTCTTAAACTGATACAAAGCACTGGTCCTCTAACATCCAATGCTTGTCAGTTAAGATGAGAAACGTGTGAGCTTTGTGAAAGATGTAGTTCCTTTGAACTGAAAAGTGACTGCCCTTACCTGAAACGAAGTCTTGCTTTTAGTAAGACACAGAGCCTGGGATTTAACTCCATTTCTTAAGAGAAACACACAGCAACGTTCTCATCCATGGATCACACTCTGCTTTAGAGCGAGAAGCACGCTCTTGCTATTAGAGTCTCTAATATAGCAGGAAATCTGAGTGTGCCCATAACAAAAGTACGGTGTTTCCTACATATACGGACCATATGTAGTCCAAATCTGCTTCTGATACTGATAAAATGCACTGACCTTCTAACATCCAATGCTTGTCAGTTAAGATGAGAATCGTGTGATCTTCGTTAACGATGTAGTTCGTTTGAGCAGAAAAGTTACTGCCTTACCTGAATTGAAGTCTTCCTTGTAGGAAGACTCAGAGCCTGGGATTTAACTCCATTTCTGAAGTGAAACACACAGCAGTGTTCTCATCCATTGATGACACTCTGCTTATGAACAAGAAGCATACTCTTGCTTTCTAGATTCTCTAAGACAGCAGGAAACGTGAGTGTGCTGAGAACAAAAGAACGGTGTTTCCTACACATACGGACCATATCTAGTCCAAATCTGCTTCTGAAACTCATACAAAGCACTGGACCTCTAACATCCAATGCTTGTCTGTTAAGATGAGAAACGTGTGAGCTTCGTGAACAATGTAGTTCGTTTGAGCTGAAAAGTGACTGCCCTTACCTGAAACGAAGTCTTGCCTGTAGGAAGACACAGAGCAAGGGATTTAACTCCATTTTTGAAGGGAAACACACAGCATAGTTCTCATCCATGGATCACACTCTGCTTTAGAGCGAGAAGCACGCTCTTGCTTTCTAAAATCTCTAAGACAGCAGGAAATCTGAGTGTGCCCAGAACAAAAGAACGGTGTTTCCTACACATACGGACTATATGTAGTCCAAAACTTCTTCTGAAACTGATACAATGCACTGGTCCTCTACCATCCAATGCTTGTCAGTTAAGATGATAATCGTGTGATCTTCGTTAACGAAGTAGTTCATTTGAGCAGAAAAGTGACTGCCCTTACCTGAATTGAAGTCTTGCTTTTATGAAGACTCAGAGCCTGGGATTTAACTCCATTTCTGAAGTGAAACACACAGCAGTGTTCTCATCCATTGATGACCCTCTGCTTTAGAACAAGAAGCACGCTCTTGCTTTCTAGAGTCTATAAGACAGCAGGAAACGTGAGTGTGCTGAGAACAAAAGAAAGGTGTTTCATACACATACAGACCATATCTAGTCCAACTCTGCTTCTTAAACTGAAACAAAGCACTGGTCCTCTAACATCCAATGCTTGTCTGTTAAGTTGAGAAATGTGTGAGCTCAGTGAACAATGTAGTTCCTTTGAGCTGAAAAGTGACTCTCCTTACCTGAAACGAAGTCTTGCTTGTAGGAAGACACAGAGATTGGGATTTAACTCCATTTCTGAAGGGAAACACACAGCATAGTTCTCATCCATGGATCACAATCTGCTTTAGAGCGAGAAGCACGCTCTTGCTTTCTAGAGTCTCTAACACAGCAGGAAACTTGAGTGTGCTGAGAAAAAAAGAACGGTGTTTCCTACACATACAGACCATATCTAGTCCAACTCTGCTTCTGAAACTGATATAAAGCACTGGTCCTCTAACATCCAATGCTTGTCAGTTAAGATGAGAAACGTGTGAGCTTCGTGAACGATGTAGTTCGTTTGAGCAGAAAAGTGACTGCCCTTACCTGAATCGAAGTCTTGCTTTTAGGAAGTCTCAGAGCCAGGGATTTAACTCCATTTCTGAAGGGAAACACACAGCATAGTTCTCATCCATGGATCACAATCTGCTTTAGAGCGAGAAGCACGCTCTTGCTTTCTAGAGTCTCTAAGACAGCAGGAAACGTGAGTGTGCTGAGAACAAAAGAACGGTGTTTCCTACACATACGGACCATATCTAGTCCAACTCTGCTTCTGAAACTGATACAAAGCACTGGTCCTCTAACATCCAATGTTTGTCACATAACATGAGAAACGTGTGAGCTTTGTGAATGATGTAGTTCCTTTGAACTGAAAAGTGACTGCCCTTACCTGAAACGAAGTCTTGCTTGTAGGAAGACACAGAGCATGGGATTTAACTCCATTTCTGAAGGGAAACACACAGCATAGTTTTCATCCATGGATCACACTCTGCTTTAGAGCGAGAAGCATGCACTTGCTTTTATAGTTTCTAATATAGCAGGTAATCTGAGTGTGCCCAGAACTAAAGAACGGTGTTTCCTACATATACAGACCATAAGTAGTCCAAATCTGCTTGTGAAACTGATACAAAGCACTGACCCTCTAACATCCAATGCTTGTCAGTTAAGATGAGAATCTTGTGATCTTCGTTAACGATGTAGTTTGTTTGAGCAGAAAAGTGACTGCCCTTACCTGAAATGAAGTCTTGCTTGTAGGAAGACTCAGAGCCTGGGATTTAACTCCATTTCTGAAGTGAAACACACAGCAGTGTTCTCATCCATTGATGACACTCTGCTTTAAAGCGAGAAGCACACTCTTGCTTTCTAGAGTCTCCTATACAGCAGGAAACGTGAGTGTGCTGAGAACAAAAGAACGGTGTTTCCTACACATACGGACCATATCTAGTCCAACTCTGCTTCTGAAACTCATAAAAAGCACTGGTCCTCTAACATCCAAATCTTGTCAGTTAAGATGGGAAACGTGTGAGCTTCATGAACGATGTAGTTCGTTTGAGCAGAAAAGTGACTGCCCTTACCTTAAACGAGGTCTTGCTTGTAGGAAGACTCAGAGCCTGGGATATAACTCCATTTCTGAATTGAAACACACAGCAGTGTTCTCATCCATTGATCACACTCTGCTTTAGAACAAGAAGCACGCTCTTGCTTTCTATAGTCTCTAAGACAGCAGGAATCATGAGTGTCCTGAGAACAAAAGAACGGTGTTTCCTACACATACGGACCATAACTAGTCCAACTCTGCTTCTGAAACTGATACAAAGCACTGGTCCTCTAACATCCAATGTTTTTCAGTTAAGATGAGAAACGTGTGAGCTTTGTGAATGATGTAGTTCCTTTGAACTGAAAAGTGACTGCCCTTACCTGACACGAAGTCTTGCTTGTAGTAAGACACCGAGGCTGGGATTTAAGTCCATTTCTGAAGGGAAACACACAGCATAGTATTCATCCATGGATCACACTCTGGTTAGAGCGAGAGGCACACTCTTGCTTTCTAGATTCTCTAAGACAGCAGGAAACGTGTGTGTGCTGAGAACAAAGAACGGTGTTTCCTACACATACGGACCATATCTAGTTCAACTCTGCTTCTGAAACTGATACAAAGCACTGGTCCTCTAACATCCAATGCTTGTCAGTTAAGATGAGAAACGTGTGAGCTTTGTGAATGATGTAGTTCCTTTGAAGTGAAAAGTGACTGCCCTTACCTGAAACGAAGTCTTGCTTGTAGTAAGACACAGAGCCTGGGATTTAACTCCATTTCTTAAGAGAAACACACAGCAAAGTTCTCATCCATGGATCACACTCTGCTTTAGAGCGAGAAGCACGCTCTTGCTATTAGAGTCTCTAATATAGCAGGAAATCTGAGTGTGCCCATAACAAAAGTACGGTGTTTCCTACATATACGGACCATATGTAGTCCAAATCTGCTTCTGATACTGATAAAATGCACTGACCCTCTAACATCCAATGCTTGTCAGTTAAGATGAGAATCGTGTGATCTTCGTTAACGATGTAGTTCGTTTGAGCAGAAAAGTTACTGCCTTACCTGAATTGAAGTCTTGCTTGTAGGAAGACTCAGAGCCTGGGATTTAACTCCATTTCTGAAGTGAAACACACAGCAGTGTTCTCATGCATTGATGACAATCTGCTTAAGAACAAGAAGCATGCTCTTGCTTTCTAGATTCTCTAAGACAGCAGGAAACGTGAGTGTGCTGAGAACAAAAGAACGGTGTTTCCTACACATACGGACCATATCTAGTCCAACTCTGCTTCTGAAACTCATACAAAGCACTGGTCCTCTAACATCCAATGCTTGTCAGTTAAGATGGGAAACGTGTGAGCTTCATGAACGATGTAGTTCGTTTGAGCTGAAAAGTGACTGCCCTTAAATGAAACGAAGTCTTGCTTGTAGGAAGACACAGAGATTGGGATTTAACTCCATTTCTGAAGGGAAACACACAGCATAGTTCTCATCCAGAGATCACACTCTGTTTTAGAGTGAGAAGCACGCTCTTGCTTTCTAGAGTCTCTAAGACAGCAGGAAACGTGAGTGTGCTGAGAACAAAAGAACGGTGTTTCCTACACATACGGACATTATATAGTCCAACTCTGCTTCTGAAACTGACACAAAGTACTGGTCCTCTAACATCCAATGCTTGTCTGTTAAGTTGAGAAATGTGTGAGCTCAGTGAACAATGTAGTTCCTTTGAGCTGAAAAGTGACTCTCCTTACCTGAAACGAAGTCTTGCTTGTAGGAAGACACAGAGATTGGGATTTAACTCCATTTCTGAAGGGAAACACACAGCATAGTTCTCATCCATGGATCACAATCTGCTTTAGAGCGAGAAGCACGCTCTTGCTTTCTAGAGTCTCTAACACAGCAGGAAACTTGAGTGTGCTGAGAAAAAAAGAACGGTGTTTCCTACACATACAGACCATATCTAGTCCAACTCTGCTTCTGAAACTGATATAAAGCACTGGTCCTCTAACATCCAATGCTTGTCAGTTAAGATGAGAAACGTGTGAGCTTCGTGAACGATGTAGATCGTTTGAGCAGAAAAGTGACTGCCCTTACCTGAATCGAAGTCTTGCTTTTAGGAAGTCTCAGAGCCAGGGATTTAACTCCATTTCTGAAGGGAAACACACAGCATAGTTCTCATCCATGGATCACAATCTGCTTTAGAGCGAGAAGCACGCTCTTGCTTTCTAGAGTCTCTAAGACAGCAGGAAACGTGAGTGTGCTGAGAACAAAAGAACGGTGTTTCCTACACATATGGACCATATCTAGTCCAACTCTGCTTCTGAAACTCATACAAAGAACTGGTCCTCTAACATCCAATGCTTGTCAGTTAAGATGGGAAACGTGTGAGCTTCATGAACGATGTAGTTCGTTTGAGTTGAAAAGTGACTGCCCTTACCTTAAATGAAGTCTTGCTTGTAGGAAGACTCAGACCCTGGGATTTAACTCCATTTCTGAATTGAAACACACAGCAGTGTTCTCATCCATTGATCACACTCTGCTTAAGAACAAGAAGCACGCTCTTGCTTTCTAGAGTCTCTAAGACAGCAGGAAACGTGTGTGTGCTGAGAACAAAAGAACGGTGTTTCCTACACATACGGACCATATCTAGTCCAACTCTGCTTCTTAAACTGATACAAAGCACTGGTCCTCTAACATCCAATGCTTGTCAGTTAAGATGAGAAACGTGTGAGCTTTGTGAAAGATGTAGTTCCTTTGAACTGAAAAGTGACTGCCCTTACCTGAAACGAAGTCTTGCTTTTAGTAAGACACAGAGCCTGGGATTTAACTCCATTTCTTAAGAGAAACACACAGCAACGTTCTCATCCATGGATCACACTCTGCTTTAGAGCGAGAAGCACGCTCTTGCTATTAGAGTCTCTAATATAGCAGGAAATCTGAGTGTGCCCATAACAAAAGTACGGTGTTTCCTACATATACGGACCATATGTAGTCCAAATCTGCTTCTGATACTGATAAAATGCACTGACCTTCTAACATCCAATGCTTGTCAGTTAAGATGAGAATCGTGTGATCTTCGTTAACGATGTAGTTCGTTTGAGCAGAAAAGTTACTGCCTTACCTGAATTGAAGTCTTCCTTGTAGGAAGACTCAGAGCCTGGGATTTAACTCCATTTCTGAAGTGAAACACACAGCAGTGTTCTCATCCATTGATGACACTCTGCTTATGAACAAGAAGCATACTCTTGCTTTCTAGATTCTCTAAGACAGCAGGAAACGTGAGTGTGCTGAGAACAAAAGAACGGTGTTTCCTACACATACGGACCATATCTAGTCCAAATCTGCTTCTGAAACTCATACAAAGCACTGGACCTCTAACATCCAATGCTTGTCTGTTAAGATGAGAAACGTGTGAGCTTCGTGAACAATGTAGTTCGTTTGAGCTGAAAAGTGACTGCCCTTACCTGAAACGAAGTCTTGCCTGTAGGAAGACACAGAGCAAGGGATTTAACTCCATTTTTGAAGGGAAACACACAGCATAGTTCTCATCCATGGATCACACTCTGCTTTAGAGCGAGAAGCACGCTCTTGCTTTCTAAAATCTCTAAGACAGCAGGAAATCTGAGTGTGCCCAGAACAAAAGAACGGTGTTTCCTACACATACGGACTATATGTAGTCCAAAACTTCTTCTGAAACTGATACAATGCACTGGTCCTCTACCATCCAATGCTTGTCAGTTAAGATGATAATCGTGTGATCTTCGTTAACGAAGTAGTTCATTTGAGCAGAAAAGTGACTGCCCTTACCTGAATTGAAGTCTTGCTTTTATGAAGACTCAGAGCCTGGGATTTAACTCCATTTCTGAAGTGAAACACACAGCAGTGTTCTCATCCATTGATGACCCTCTGCTTTAGAACAAGAAGCACGCTCTTGCTTTCTAGAGTCTATAAGACAGCAGGAAACGTGAGTGTGCTGAGAACAAAAGAAAGGTGTTTCATACACATACAGACCATATCTAGTCCAACTCTGCTTCTTAAACTGAAACAAAGCACTGGTCCTCTAACATCCAATGCTTGTCTGTTAAGTTGAGAAATGTGTGAGCTCAGTGAACAATGTAGTTCCTTTGAGCTGAAAAGTGACTCTCCTTACCTGAAACGAAGTCTTGCTTGTAGGAAGACACAGAGATTGGGATTTAACTCCATTTCTGAAGGGAAACACACAGCATAGTTCTCATCCATGGATCACAATCTGCTTTAGAGCGAGAAGCACGCTCTTGCTTTCTAGAGTCTCTAACACAGCAGGAAACTTGAGTGTGCTGAGAAAAAAAGAACGGTGTTTCCTACACATACAGACCATATCTAGTCCAACTCTGCTTCTGAAACTGATATAAAGCACTGGTCCTCTAACATCCAATGCTTGTCAGTTAAGATGAGAAACGTGTGAGCTTCGTGAACGATGTAGTTCGTTTGAGCAGAAAAGTGACTGCCCTTACCTGAATCGAAGTCTTGCTTTTAGGAAGTCTCAGAGCCAGGGATTTAACTCCATTTCTGAAGGGAAACACACAGCATAGTTCTCATCCATGGATCACAATCTGCTTTAGAGCGAGAAGCACGCTCTTGCTTTCTAGAGTCTCTAAGACAGCAGGAAACGTGAGTGTGCTGAGAACAAAAGAACGGTGTTTCCTACACATACGGACCATATCTAGTCCAACTCTGCTTCTGAAACTGATACAAAGCACTGGTCCTCTAACATCCAATGTTTGTCACATAACATGAGAAACGTGTGAGCTTTGTGAATGATGTAGTTCCTTTGAACTGAAAAGTGACTGCCCTTACCTGAAACGAAGTCTTGCTTGTAGGAAGACACAGAGCATGGGATTTAACTCCATTTCTGAAGGGAAACACACAGCATAGTTCTCATCCAGAGATCACACTCTGTTTTAGAGTGAGAAGCACGCTCTTGCTTTCTAGAGTCTCTAAGACAGCAGGAAACGTGAGTGTGCTGAGAACAAAAGAACGGTGTTTCCTACACATACGGACATTATATAGTCAAACTCTGCTTCTGAAACTGACACAAAGTACTGGTCCTCTAACATCCAATGCTTGTCTGTTAAGTTGAGAAATGTGTGAGCTCAGTGAACAATGTAGTTCCTTTGAGCTGAAAAGTGACTCTCCTTACCTGAAACGAAGTCTTGCTTGTAGGAAGACACAGAGATTGGGATTTAACTCCATTTCTGAAGGGAAACACACAGCATAGTTCTCATCCATGGATCACAATCTGCTTTAGAGCGAGAAGCACGCTCTTGCTTTCTAGAGTCTCTAACACAGCAGGAAACTTGAGTGTGCTGAGAAAAAAAGAACGGTGTTTCCTACACATACAGACCATATCTAGTCCAACTCTGCTTCTGAAACTGATATAAAGCACTGGTCCTCTAACATCCAATGCTTGTCAGTTAAGATGAGAAACGTGTGAGCTTCGTGAACGATGTAGATCGTTTGAGCAGAAAAGTGACTGCCCTTACCTGAATCGAAGTCTTGCTTTTAGGAAGTCTCAGAGCCAGGGATTTAACTCCATTTCTGAAGGGAAACACACAGCATAGTTCTCATCCATGGATCACAATCTGCTTTAGAGCGAGAAGCACGCTCTTGCTTTCTAGAGTCTCTAAGACAGCAGGAAACGTGAGTGTGCTGAGAACAAAAGAACGGTGTTTCCTACACATATGGACCATATCTAGTCCAACTCTGCTTCTGAAACTCATACAAAGAACTGGTCCTCTAACATCCAATGCTTGTCAGTTAAGATGGGAAACGTGTGAGCTTCATGAACGATGTAGTTCGTTTGAGTTGAAAAGTGACTGCCCTTACCTTAAATGAAGTCTTGCTTGTAGGAAGACTCAGACCCTGGGATTTAACTCCATTTCTGAATTGAAACACACAGCAGTGTTCTCATCCATTGATCACACTCTGCTTAAGAACAAGAAGCACGCTCTTGCTTTCTAGAGTCTCTAAGACAGCAGGAAACGTGTGTGTGCTGAGAACAAAAGAACGGTGTTTCCTACACATACGGACCATATCTAGTCCAACTCTGCTTCTTAAACTGATACAAAGCACTGGTCCTCTAACATCCAATGCTTGTCAGTTAAGATGAGAAACGTGTGAGCTTTGTGAAAGATGTAGTTCCTTTGAACTGAAAAGTGACTGCCCTTACCTGAAACGAAGTCTTGCTTTTAGTAAGACACAGAGCCTGGGATTTAACTCCATTTCTTAAGAGAAACACACAGCAACGTTCTCATCCATGGATCACACTCTGCTTTAGAGCGAGAAGCACGCTCTTGCTATTAGAGTCTCTAATATAGCAGGAAATCTGAGTGTGCCCATAACAAAAGTACGGTGTTTCCTACATATACGGACCATATGTAGTCCAAATCTGCTTCTGATACTGATAAAATGCACTGACCTTCTAACATCCAATGCTTGTCAGTTAAGATGAGAATCGTGTGATCTTCGTTAACGATGTAGTTCGTTTGAGCAGAAAAGTTACTGCCTTACCTGAATTGAAGTCTTCCTTGTAGGAAGACTCAGAGCCTGGGATTTAACTCCATTTCTGAAGTGAAACACACAGCAGTGTTCTCATCCATTGATGACACTCTGCTTATGAACAAGAAGCATACTCTTGCTTTCTAGATTCTCTAAGACAGCAGGAAACGTGAGTGTGCTGAGAACAAAAGAACGGTGTTTCCTACACATACGGACCATATCTAGTCCAAATCTGCTTCTGAAACTCATACAAAGCACTGGACCTCTAACATCCAATGCTTGTCTGTTAAGATGAGAAACGTGTGAGCTTCGTGAACAATGTAGTTCGTTTGAGCTGAAAAGTGACTGCCCTTACCTGAAACGAAGTCTTGCCTGTAGGAAGACACAGAGCAAGGGATTTAACTCCATTTTTGAAGGGAAACACACAGCATAGTTCTCATCCATGGATCACACTCTGCTTTAGAGCGAGAAGCACGCTCTTGCTTTCTAAAATCTCTAAGACAGCAGGAAATCTGAGTGTGCCCAGAACAAAAGAACGGTGTTTCCTACACATACGGACTATATGTAGTCCAAAACTTCTTCTGAAACTGATACAATGCACTGGTCCTCTACCATCCAATGCTTGTCAGTTAAGATGATAATCGTGTGATCTTCGTTAACGAAGTAGTTCATTTGAGCAGAAAAGTGACTGCCCTTACCTGAATTGAAGTCTTGCTTTTATGAAGACTCAGAGCCTGGGATTTAACTCCATTTCTGAAGTGAAACACACAGCAGTGTTCTCATCCATTGATGACCCTCTGCTTTAGAACAAGAAGCACGCTCTTGCTTTCTAGAGTCTATAAGACAGCAGGAAACGTGAGTGTGCTGAGAACAAAAGAAAGGTGTTTCATACACATACAGACCATATCTAGTCCAACTCTGCTTCTTAAACTGAAACAAAGCACTGGTCCTCTAACATCCAATGCTTGTCTGTTAAGTTGAGAAATGTGTGAGCTCAGTGAACAATGTAGTTCCTTTGAGCTGAAAAGTGACTCTCCTTACCTGAAACGAAGTCTTGCTTGTAGGAAGACACAGAGATTGGGATTTAACTCCATTTCTGAAGGGAAACACACAGCATAGTTCTCATCCATGGATCACAATCTGCTTTAGAGCGAGAAGCACGCTCTTGCTTTCTAGAGTCTCTAACACAGCAGGAAACTTGAGTGTGCTGAGAAAAAAAGAACGGTGTTTCCTACACATACAGACCATATCTAGTCCAACTCTGCTTCTGAAACTGATATAAAGCACTGGTCCTCTAACATCCAATGCTTGTCAGTTAAGATGAGAAACGTGTGAGCTTCGTGAACGATGTAGTTCGTTTGAGCAGAAAAGTGACTGCCCTTACCTGAATCGAAGTCTTGCTTTTAGGAAGTCTCAGAGCCAGGGATTTAACTCCATTTCTGAAGGGAAACACACAGCATAGTTCTCATCCATGGATCACAATCTGCTTTAGAGCGAGAAGCACGCTCTTGCTTTCTAGAGTCTCTAAGACAGCAGGAAACGTGAGTGTGCTGAGAACAAAAGAACGGTGTTTCCTACACATACGGACCATATCTAGTCCAACTCTGCTTCTGAAACTGATACAAAGCACTGGTCCTCTAACATCCAATGTTTGTCACATAACATGAGAAACGTGTGAGCTTTGTGAATGATGTAGTTCCTTTGAACTGAAAAGTGACTGCCCTTACCTGAAACGAAGTCTTGCTTGTAGGAAGACACAGAGCATGGGATTTAACTCCATTTCTGAAGGGAAACACACAGCATAGTTCTCATCCAGAGATCACACTCTGTTTTAGAGTGAGAAGCACGCTCTTGCTTTCTAGAGTCTCTAAGACAGCAGGAAACGTGAGTGTGCTGAGAACAAAAGAACGGTGTTTCCTACACATACGGACATTATATAGTCAAACTCTGCTTCTGAAACTGACACAAAGTACTGGTCCTCTAACATCCAATGCTTGTCTGTTAAGTTGAGAAATGTGTGAGCTCAGTGAACAATGTAGTTCCTTTGAGCTGAAAAGTGACTCTCCTTACCTGAAACGAAGTCTTGCTTGTAGGAAGACACAGAGATTGGGATTTAACTCCATTTCTGAAGGGAAACACACAGCATAGTTCTCATCCATGGATCACAATCTGCTTTAGAGCGAGAAGCACGCTCTTGCTTTCTAGAGTCTCTAACACAGCAGGAAACTTGAGTGTGCTGAGAAAAAAAGAACGGTGTTTCCTACACATACAGACCATATCTAGTCCAACTCTGCTTCTGAAACTGATATAAAGCACTGGTCCTCTAACATCCAATGCTTGTCAGTTAAGATGAGAAACGTGTGAGCTTCGTGAACGATGTAGATCGTTTGAGCAGAAAAGTGACTGCCCTTACCTGAATCGAAGTCTTGCTTTTAGGAAGTCTCAGAGCCAGGGATTTAACTCCATTTCTGAAGGGAAACACACAGCATAGTTCTCATCCATGGATCACAATCTGCTTTAGAGCGAGAAGCACGCTCTTGCTTTCTAGAGTCTCTAAGACAGCAGGAAACGTGAGTGTGCTGAGAACAAAAGAACGGTGTTTCCTACACATATGGACCATATCTAGTCCAACTCTGCTTCTGAAACTCATACAAAGAACTGGTCCTCTAACATCCAATGCTTGTCAGTTAAGATGGGAAACGTGTGAGCTTCATGAACGATGTAGTTCGTTTGAGTTGAAAAGTGACTGCCCTTACCTTAAATGAAGTCTTGCTTGTAGGAAGACTCAGACCCTGGGATTTAACTCCATTTCTGAATTGAAACACACAGCAGTGTTCTCATCCATTGATCACACTCTGCTTAAGAACAAGAAGCACGCTCTTGCTTTCTAGAGTCTCTAAGACAGCAGGAAACGTGTGTGTGCTGAGAACAAAAGAACGGTGTTTCCTACACATACGGACCATATCTAGTCCAACTCTGCTTCTTAAACTGATACAAAGCACTGGTCCTCTAACATCCAATGCTTGTCAGTTAAGATGAGAAACGTGTGAGCTTTGTGAAAGATGTAGTTCCTTTGAACTGAAAAGTGACTGCCCTTACCTGAAACGAAGTCTTGCTTTTAGTAAGACACAGAGCCTGGGATTTAACTCCATTTCTTAAGAGAAACACACAGCAACGTTCTCATCCATGGATCACACTCTGCTTTAGAGCGAGAAGCACGCTCTTGCTATTAGAGTCTCTAATATAGCAGGAAATCTGAGTGTGCCCATAACAAAAGTACGGTGTTTCCTACATATACGGACCATATGTAGTCCAAATCTGCTTCTGATACTGATAAAATGCACTGACCTTCTAACATCCAATGCTTGTCAGTTAAGATGAGAATCGTGTGATCTTCGTTAACGATGTAGTTCGTTTGAGCAGAAAAGTTACTGCCTTACCTGAATTGAAGTCTTCCTTGTAGGAAGACTCAGAGCCTGGGATTTAACTCCATTTCTGAAGTGAAACACACAGCAGTGTTCTCATCCATTGATGACACTCTGCTTATGAACAAGAAGCATACTCTTGCTTTCTAGATTCTCTAAGACAGCAGGAAACGTGAGTGTGCTGAGAACAAAAGAACGGTGTTTCCTACACATACGGACCATATCTAGTCCAAATCTGCTTCTGAAACTCATACAAAGCACTGGACCTCTAACATCCAATGCTTGTCTGTTAAGATGAGAAACGTGTGAGCTTCGTGAACAATGTAGTTCGTTTGAGCTGAAAAGTGACTGCCCTTACCTGAAACGAAGTCTTGCCTGTAGGAAGACACAGAGCAAGGGATTTAACTCCATTTTTGAAGGGAAACACACAGCATAGTTCTCATCCATGGATCACACTCTGCTTTAGAGCGAGAAGCACGCTCTTGCTTTCTAAAATCTCTAAGACAGCAGGAAATCTGAGTGTGCCCAGAACAAAAGAACGGTGTTTCCTACACATACGGACTATATGTAGTCCAAAACTTCTTCTGAAACTGATACAATGCACTGGTCCTCTACCATCCAATGCTTGTCAGTTAAGATGATAATCGTGTGATCTTCGTTAACGAAGTAGTTCATTTGAGCAGAAAAGTGACTGCCCTTACCTGAATTGAAGTCTTGCTTTTATGAAGACTCAGAGCCTGGGATTTAACTCCATTTCTGAAGTGAAACACACAGCAGTGTTCTCATCCATTGATGACCCTCTGCTTTAGAACAAGAAGCACGCTCTTGCTTTCTAGAGTCTATAAGACAGCAGGAAACGTGAGTGTGCTGAGAACAAAAGAAAGGTGTTTCATACACATACAGACCATATCTAGTCCAACTCTGCTTCTTAAACTGAAACAAAGCACTGGTCCTCTAACATCCAATGCTTGTCTGTTAAGTTGAGAAATGTGTGAGCTCAGTGAACAATGTAGTTCCTTTGAGCTGAAAAGTGACTCTCCTTACCTGAAACGAAGTCTTGCTTGTAGGAAGACACAGAGATTGGGATTTAACTCCATTTCTGAAGGGAAACACACAGCATAGTTCTCATCCATGGATCACAATCTGCTTTAGAGCGAGAAGCACGCTCTTGCTTTCTAGAGTCTCTAACACAGCAGGAAACTTGAGTGTGCTGAGAAAAAAAGAACGGTGTTTCCTACACATACAGACCATATCTAGTCCAACTCTGCTTCTGAAACTGATATAAAGCACTGGTCCTCTAACATCCAATGCTTGTCAGTTAAGATGAGAAACGTGTGAGCTTCGTGAACGATGTAGTTCGTTTGAGCAGAAAAGTGACTGCCCTTACCTGAATCGAAGTCTTGCTTTTAGGAAGTCTCAGAGCCAGGGATTTAACTCCATTTCTGAAGGGAAACACACAGCATAGTTCTCATCCATGGATCACAATCTGCTTTAGAGCGAGAAGCACGCTCTTGCTTTCTAGAGTCTCTAAGACAGCAGGAAACGTGAGTGTGCTGAGAACAAAAGAACGGTGTTTCCTACACATACGGACCATATCTAGTCCAACTCTGCTTCTGAAACTGATACAAAGCACTGGTCCTCTAACATCCAATGTTTGTCACATAACATGAGAAACGTGTGAGCTTTGTGAATGATGTAGTTCCTTTGAACTGAAAAGTGACTGCCCTTACCTGAAACGAAGTCTTGCTTGTAGGAAGACACAGAGCATGGGATTTAACTCCATTTCTGAAGGGAAACACACAGCATAGTTCTCATCCAGAGATCACACTCTGTTTTAGAGTGAGAAGCACGCTCTTGCTTTCTAGAGTCTCTAAGACAGCAGGAAACGTGAGTGTGCTGAGAACAAAAGAACGGTGTTTCCTACACATACGGACATTATATAGTCAAACTCTGCTTCTGAAACTGACACAAAGTACTGGTCCTCTAACATCCAATGCTTGTCTGTTAAGTTGAGAAATGTGTGAGCTCAGTGAACAATGTAGTTCCTTTGAGCTGAAAAGTGACTCTCCTTACCTGAAACGAAGTCTTGCTTGTAGGAAGACACAGAGATTGGGATTTAACTCCATTTCTGAAGGGAAACACACAGCATAGTTCTCATCCATGGATCACAATCTGCTTTAGAGCGAGAAGCACGCTCTTGCTTTCTAGAGTCTCTAACACAGCAGGAAACTTGAGTGTGCTGAGAAAAAAAGAACGGTGTTTCCTACACATACAGACCATATCTAGTCCAACTCTGCTTCTGAAACTGATATAAAGCACTGGTCCTCTAACATCCAATGCTTGTCAGTTAAGATGAGAAACGTGTGAGCTTCGTGAACGATGTAGATCGTTTGAGCAGAAAAGTGACTGCCCTTACCTGAATCGAAGTCTTGCTTTTAGGAAGTCTCAGAGCCAGGGATTTAACTCCATTTCTGAAGGGAAACACACAGCATAGTTCTCATCCATGGATCACAATCTGCTTTAGAGCGAGAAGCACGCTCTTGCTTTCTAGAGTCTCTAAGACAGCAGGAAACGTGAGTGTGCTGAGAACAAAAGAACGGTGTTTCCTACACATATGGACCATATCTAGTCCAACTCTGCTTCTGAAACTCATACAAAGAACTGGTCCTCTAACATCCAATGCTTGTCAGTTAAGATGGGAAACGTGTGAGCTTCATGAACGATGTAGTTCGTTTGAGTTGAAAAGTGACTGCCCTTACCTTAAATGAAGTCTTGCTTGTAGGAAGACTCAGACCCTGGGATTTAACTCCATTTCTGAATTGAAACACACAGCAGTGTTCTCATCCATTGATCACACTCTGCTTAAGAACAAGAAGCACGCTCTTGCTTTCTAGAGTCTCTAAGACAGCAGGAAACGTGTGTGTGCTGAGAACAAAAGAACGGTGTTTCCTACACATACGGACCATATCTAGTCCAACTCTGCTTCTTAAACTGATACAAAGCACTGGTCCTCTAACATCCAATGCTTGTCAGTTAAGATGAGAAACGTGTGAGCTTTGTGAAAGATGTAGTTCCTTTGAACTGAAAAGTGACTGCCCTTACCTGAAACGAAGTCTTGCTTTTAGTAAGACACAGAGCCTGGGATTTAACTCCATTTCTTAAGAGAAACACACAGCAACGTTCTCATCCATGGATCACACTCTGCTTTAGAGCGAGAAGCACGCTCTTGCTATTAGAGTCTCTAATATAGCAGGAAATCTGAGTGTGCCCATAACAAAAGTACGGTGTTTCCTACATATACGGACCATATGTAGTCCAAATCTGCTTCTGATACTGATAAAATGCACTGACCTTCTAACATCCAATGCTTGTCAGTTAAGATGAGAATCGTGTGATCTTCGTTAACGATGTAGTTCGTTTGAGCAGAAAAGTTACTGCCTTACCTGAATTGAAGTCTTCCTTGTAGGAAGACTCAGAGCCTGGGATTTAACTCCATTTCTGAAGTGAAACACACAGCAGTGTTCTCATCCATTGATGACACTCTGCTTATGAACAAGAAGCATACTCTTGCTTTCTAGATTCTCTAAGACAGCAGGAAACGTGAGTGTGCTGAGAACAAAAGAACGGTGTTTCCTACACATACGGACCATATCTAGTCCAAATCTGCTTCTGAAACTCATACAAAGCACTGGACCTCTAACATCCAATGCTTGTCTGTTAAGATGAGAAACGTGTGAGCTTCGTGAACAATGTAGTTCGTTTGAGCTGAAAAGTGACTGCCCTTACCTGAAACGAAGTCTTGCCTGTAGGAAGACACAGAGCAAGGGATTTAACTCCATTTTTGAAGGGAAACACACAGCATAGTTCTCATCCATGGATCACACTCTGCTTTAGAGCGAGAAGCACGCTCTTGCTTTCTAAAATCTCTAAGACAGCAGGAAATCTGAGTGTGCCCAGAACAAAAGAACGGTGTTTCCTACACATACGGACTATATGTAGTCCAAAACTTCTTCTGAAACTGATACAATGCACTGGTCCTCTACCATCCAATGCTTGTCAGTTAAGATGATAATCGTGTGATCTTCGTTAACGAAGTAGTTCATTTGAGCAGAAAAGTGACTGCCCTTACCTGAATTGAAGTCTTGCTTTTATGAAGACTCAGAGCCTGGGATTTAACTCCATTTCTGAAGTGAAACACACAGCAGTGTTCTCATCCATTGATGACCCTCTGCTTTAGAACAAGAAGCACGCTCTTGCTTTCTAGAGTCTATAAGACAGCAGGAAACGTGAGTGTGCTGAGAACAAAAGAAAGGTGTTTCATACACATACAGACCATATCTAGTCCAACTCTGCTTCTTAAACTGAAACAAAGCACTGGTCCTCTAACATCCAATGCTTGTCTGTTAAGTTGAGAAATGTGTGAGCTCAGTGAACAATGTAGTTCCTTTGAGCTGAAAAGTGACTCTCCTTACCTGAAACGAAGTCTTGCTTGTAGGAAGACACAGAGATTGGGATTTAACTCCATTTCTGAAGGGAAACACACAGCATAGTTCTCATCCATGGATCACAATCTGCTTTAGAGCGAGAAGCACGCTCTTGCTTTCTAGAGTCTCTAACACAGCAGGAAACTTGAGTGTGCTGAGAAAAAAAGAACGGTGTTTCCTACACATACAGACCATATCTAGTCCAACTCTGCTTCTGAAACTGATATAAAGCACTGGTCCTCTAACATCCAATGCTTGTCAGTTAAGATGAGAAACGTGTGAGCTTCGTGAACGATGTAGTTCGTTTGAGCAGAAAAGTGACTGCCCTTACCTGAATCGAAGTCTTGCTTTTAGGAAGTCTCAGAGCCAGGGATTTAACTCCATTTCTGAAGGGAAACACACAGCATAGTTCTCATCCATGGATCACAATCTGCTTTAGAGCGAGAAGCACGCTCTTGCTTTCTAGAGTCTCTAAGACAGCAGGAAACGTGAGTGTGCTGAGAACAAAAGAACGGTGTTTCCTACACATACGGACCATATCTAGTCCAACTCTGCTTCTGAAACTGATACAAAGCACTGGTCCTCTAACATCCAATGTTTGTCACATAACATGAGAAACGTGTGAGCTTTGTGAATGATGTAGTTCCTTTGAACTGAAAAGTGACTGCCCTTACCTGAAACGAAGTCTTGCTTGTAGGAAGACACAGAGCATGGGATTTAACTCCATTTCTGAAGGGAAACACACAGCATAGTTTTCATCCATGGATCACACTCTGCTTTAGAGCGAGAAGCATGCACTTGCTTTTATAGTTTCTAATATAGCAGGTAATCTGAGTGTGCCCAGAACTAAAGAACGGTGTTTCCTACATATACAGACCATAAGTAGTCCAAATCTGCTTGTGAAACTGATACAAAGCACTGACCCTCTAACATCCAATGCTTGTCAGTTAAGATGAGAATCTTGTGATCTTCGTTAACGATGTAGTTTGTTTGAGCAGAAAAGTGACTGCCCTTACCTGAAATGAAGTCTTGCTTGTAGGAAGACTCAGAGCCTGGGATTTAACTCCATTTCTGAAGTGAAACACACAGCAGTGTTCTCATCCATTGATGACACTCTGCTTTAAAGCGAGAAGCACACTCTTGCTTTCTAGAGTCTCCTATACAGCAGGAAACGTGAGTGTGCTGAGAACAAAAGAACGGTGTTTCCTACACATACGGACCATATCTAGTCCAACTCTGCTTCTGAAACTCATAAAAAGCACTGGTCCTCTAACATCCAAATCTTGTCAGTTAAGATGGGAAACGTGTGAGCTTCATGAACGATGTAGTTCGTTTGAGCAGAAAAGTGACTGCCCTTACCTTAAACGAGGTCTTGCTTGTAGGAAGACTCAGAGCCTGGGATATAACTCCATTTCTGAATTGAAACACACAGCAGTGTTCTCATCCATTGATCACACTCTGCTTTAGAACAAGAAGCACGCTCTTGCTTTCTATAGTCTCTAAGACAGCAGGAATCATGAGTGTCCTGAGAACAAAAGAACGGTGTTTCCTACACATACGGACCATAACTAGTCCAACTCTGCTTCTGAAACTGATACAAAGCACTGGTCCTCTAACATCCAATGTTTGTCAGTTAAGATGAGAAACGTGTGAGCTTTGTGAATGATGTAGTTCCTTTGAACTGAAAAGTGACTGCCCTTACCTGACACGAAGTCTTGCTTGTAGTAAGACACCGAGGCTGGGATTTAAGTCCATTTCTGAAGGGAAACACACAGCATAGTATTCATCCATGGATCACACTCTGGTTAGAGCGAGAGGCACACTCTTGCTTTCTAGATTCTCTAAGACAGCAGGAAACGTGTGTGTGCTGAGAACAAAGAACGGTGTTTCCTACACATACGGACCATATCTAGTTCAACTCTGCTTCTGAAACTGATACAAAGCACTGGTCCTCTAACATCCAATGCTTGTCAGTTAAGATGAGAAACGTGTGAGCTTTGTGAATGATGTAGTTCCTTTGAAGTGAAAAGTGACTGCCCTTACCTGAAACGAAGTCTTGCTTGTAGTAAGACACAGAGCCTGGGATTTAACTCCATTTCTTAAGAGAAACACACAGCAAAGTTCTCATCCATGGATCACACTCTGCTTTAGAGCGAGAAGCACGCTCTTGCTATTAGAGTCTCTAATATAGCAGGAAATCTGAGTGTGCCCATAACAAAAGTACGGTGTTTCCTACATATACGGACCATATGTAGTCCAAATCTGCTTCTGATACTGATAAAATGCACTGACCCTCTAACATCCAATGCTTGTCAGTTAAGATGAGAATCGTGTGATCTTCGTTAACGATGTAGTTCGTTTGAGCAGAAAAGTTACTGCCTTACCTGAATTGAAGTCTTGCTTGTAGGAAGACTCAGAGCCTGGGATTTAACTCCATTTCTGAAGTGAAACACACAGCAGTGTTCTCATGCATTGATGACAATCTGCTTAAGAACAAGAAGCATGCTCTTGCTTTCTAGATTCTCTAAGACAGCAGGAAACGTGAGTGTGCTGAGAACAAAAGAACGGTGTTTCCTACACATACGGACCATATCTAGTCCAACTCTGCTTCTGAAACTCATACAAAGCACTGGTCCTCTAACATCCAATGCTTGTCAGTTAAGATGGGAAACGTGTGAGCTTCATGAACGATGTAGTTCGTTTGAGCTGAAAAGTGACTGCCCTTAAATGAAATGAAGTCTTGCTTGTAGGAAGACACAGAGATTGGGATTTAACTCCATTTCTGAAGGGAAACACACAGCATAGTTCTCATCCAGAGATCACACTCTGTTTTAGAGTGAGAAGCACGCTCTTGCTTTCTAGAGTCTCTAAGACAGCAGGAAACGTGAGTGTGCTGAGAACAAAAGAACGGTGTTTCCTACACATACGGACATTATATAGTCCAACTCTGCTTCTGAAACTGACACAAAGTACTGGTCCTCTAACATCCAATGCTTGTCTGTTAAGTTGAGAAATGTGTGAGCTCAGTGAACAATGTAGTTCCTTTGAGCTGAAAAGTGACTCTCCTTACCTGAAACGAAGTCTTGCTTGTAGGAAGACACAGAGATTGGGATTTAACTCCATTTCTGAAGGGAAACACACAGCATAGTTCTCATCCATGGATCACAATCTGCTTTAGAGCGAGAAGCACGCTCTTGCTTTCTAGAGTCTCTAACACAGCAGGAAACTTGAGTGTGCTGAGAAAAAAAGAACGGTGTTTCCTACACATACAGACCATATCTAGTCCAACTCTGCTTCTGAAACTGATATAAAGCACTGGTCCTCTAACATCCAATGCTTGTCAGTTAAGATGAGAAACGTGTGAGCTTCGTGAACGATGTAGATCGTTTGAGCAGAAAAGTGACTGCCCTTACCTGAATCGAAGTCTTGCTTTTAGGAAGTCTCAGAGCCAGGGATTTAACTCCATTTCTGAAGGGAAACACACAGCATAGTTCTCATCCATGGATCACAATCTGCTTTAGAGCGAGAAGCACGCTCTTGCTTTCTAGAGTCTCTAAGACAGCAGGAAACGTGAGTGTGCTGAGAACAAAAGAACGGTGTTTCCTACACATATGGACCATATCTAGTCCAACTCTGCTTCTGAAACTCATACAAAGAACTGGTCCTCTAACATCCAATGCTTGTCAGTTAAGATGGGAAACGTGTGAGCTTCATGAACGATGTAGTTCGTTTGAGTTGAAAAGTGACTGCCCTTACCTTAAATGAAGTCTTGCTTGTAGGAAGACTCAGAGCCTGGGATTTAACTCCATTTCTGAATTGAAACACACAGCAGTGTTCTCATCCATTGATCACACTCTGCTTAAGAACAAGAAGCACGCTCTTGCTTTCTAGAGTCTCTAAGACAGCAGGAAACGTGTGTGTGCTGAGAACAAAAGAACGGTGTTTCCTACACATACGGACCATATCTAGTCCAACTCTGCTTCTTAAACTGATACAAAGCACTGGTCCTCTAACATCCAATGCTTGTCAGTTAAGATGAGAAACGTGTGAGCTTTGTGAAAGATGTAGTTCCTTTGAACTGAAAAGTGACTGCCCTTACCTGAAACGAAGTCTTGCTTTTAGTAAGACACAGAGCCTGGGATTTAACTCCATTTCTTAAGAGAAACACACAGCAAAGTTCTCATCCATGGATCACACTCTGCTTTAGAGTGAAAAGCAAGCTCTTGCTATTAGAGTATCTAATATATCAGGAAATCTGAGTGTGCCCAGAACAAAAGAACGGTGTTTCCTACATATACGGACCATATGTAGTCCAAATCTGCTTCTGATAGTGATACAATGCACTGACCCTCTAACATCCAATGATTGTCAGTTAAGATGAGAATCTTGTGATCTTCGTTAACGATGTAGTTCGTTTGAGTTGAAAAGTGACTGCCCTTACCTTAAATGAAGTCTTGTTGTAGGAAGACTCAGAGCCTGGGATTTAACTCCATTTCTGAAGTGGAACACACAGCAGTGTTCTCCTCCATTGATGACACTCTGCTTTAGAACAAGAAGCACGCTCTTGCTTTCTAGAGTCTCTAAGACAGCAGGAAACGTGAGTGTGCTGAGAAAAAAAGAACGGTGTTTCCTACACATACGGACTATATCTAGTCCAACTCTGCTTCTGAAACTGATACAAAGCACTGGTCCTCTAACATCCAATGTTTGTCAGTTAAGATGAGAAACGTGTGAGCTTCGTGAATGATGTAGTTCTTTTGAATAGAAAAGTGACTGCCTTACCTGAATCGAAGTCTTGCTTGTAGGAAGACTCAGAGCCTGGGATTTAACTCCATTTCTGAAGGGAAACACAGCAGTGTAATCATCCATTGATCACACTCTGCTTTAGAACAAGAAGCACGCTCTTGCTTTCTAGAGTCTCTAAGACAGCAGGAAACATGTGTGTGCTGAGAACAAAAGAACGGTGTTTCCTACACAAACGGACCATATCTAGTTCAACTCTGCTTCTGAAACTGATACAAAGCACTGGTCCTCTAACATCCAATGCTTGTCTGTTAAGATGAGAAATCTGTGAGCTCAGTGAACGATGTAGTTCGTTTGAGATGAAAAGTGACTGCCCTTACCTGAAACGAAGTCTTGCTTGTAAGTAGACACAGAGATTGGGATTTAACTCCATTTCTGAAGGGAAACAAACAGCATAGTTCTCATCCATGGATCACAATCTGCTTTAGAGCGAGAAGCACGCTCTTGCTTTCTAGATCTCTAAGACAGCAGGAAACGTGAGTGTGCTGAGAACAAAAGAACGGTATTTCCTACACATACGGACAATATCTAGTCCAACTCTGCTTCTGAAACTCATACAAATCACTGGTCCTCTAACATCCAATGCTTGTCACTTAAGATGGGAAACATGTGAGCTTCGTGAACGATGTAGTTCGTTTGAGCAGAAAAGTGACTGCCCTTACCTGAATCGAAGTCTTGCTTTTAGGAAGTCTCAGAGGCAGGGATTTAACTCCATTTCTGAAGGGAAACACACAGCATAGTTCTCATCCATGGATCACAATCTGCTTTAGAGCGAGAAGCACGCTCTTGCTTTCTAGAGTCTCTAAGACAGCAGGAAACGTGAGTGTGCTGAGAACAAAAGAACGGTGTTTCCTACACATATGGACCATATCTAGTCCAACTCTGCTTCTGAAACTCATACAAAGAACTGGTCCTCTAACATCCAATGCTTGTCAGTTAAGATGGGAAACGTGTGAGCTTCATGAACGATGTAGTTCGTTTGAGTTGAAAAGTGACTGCCCTTACCTTAAATGAAGTCTTGCTTGTAGGAAGACTCAGAGCCTGGGATTTAACTCCATTTCTGAATTGAAACACACAGCAGTGTTCTCATCCATTGATCACACTCTGCTTTAGAACAAGAAGCACGCTCTTGCTTTCTAGAGTCTCTAAGACAGCAGGAAACGTGAGTGTGCTGAGAACAAAAGAATGGTGTTTCCTACACATACGAACCATATCTAGTCCAACTCTGCTTCTGAAACTCATACAAAGCACTGGTCCTCTAACATCCAATGTTTGTCAGTTAAGATGAGAAACGTGTGAGCTTTGTGAATGATGTAGTTCCTTTGAACTTAAAAGTGACTGCCCTTACCTTAAACGAAGTTTTGCTTGTAGGAAGACACAGAACCTGGGATTTAACTCCATTTCTGAAGGGAAACACACAGCATAGTATTCATCCATGGATCACACTCTGGTTAGAGCGAGAAGCACACTCTTGCTTTCTAGAGTCTCTAAGACAGCAGGAAATCTGAGTGTGCCCAAAACAATAGAACGGTGTTTCCTACACATATGGACCCTATGTAGTCCAAATATGCTTCTGAAACTGATACAAAGCACTGACCCTCTAACATAAATGCTTGTCAGTTAAGATGAGAATAGTGTGATCTTTGTTAACGATGTAGTTCGTTTGAGCAGAAAAGTGACTGCCCTTTCCTGAAATGAAGTCTTGCTTGTAGGAAGACTCAGAGCCTGGGATTTAACTCCATTTCTGAAGTGAAACACACAGCAGTGTTCTCATCCACTGATGACCCTCTGCTTTAGAACAAGAAGCATGCTCTTGCTTTCTAGAGTCTCTAAGACAGCAGGAAACGTGAGTGTGCTGAGAACAAAAGAAAGGTGTTTCATACACATACAGACCATATCTAGTCCAACTCTGCTTCTTAAACTGATACAAAGCACTGGTCCTCTAACATCCAATGCTTGTCTGTTAAGTTGAGAAATGTGTGAGCTTCATGAACGATGTAGTTCGTTTGAGTTGAAAAGTGACTGCCCTTACCTTAAATGAAGTCTTGCTTGTAGGAAGACTCAGAGCCTGGGATTTAACTCCATTTCTGAATTGAAACACACAGCAGTGTTCTCATCCATTGATCACACTCTGCTTAAGAACAAGAAGCACGCTCTTGCTTTCTAGAGTCTCTAAGACAGCAGGAAACGTGTGTGTGCTGAGAACAAAAGAACGGTGTTTCCTACACATACGGACCATATCTAGTCCAACTCTGCTTCTTAAACTGATACAAAGCACTGGTCCTCTAACATCCAATGCTTGTCAGTTAAGATGAGAAACGTGTGAGCTTTGTGAAAGATGTAGTTCCTTTGAACTGAAAAGTGACTGCCCTTACCTGAAACGAAGTCTTGCTTTTAGTAAGACACAGAGCCTGGGATTTAACTCCATTTCTTAAGAGAAACACACAGCAAAGTTCTCATCCATGGATCACACTCTGCTTTAGAGTGAAAAGCAAGCTCTTGCTATTAGAGTATCTAATATATCAGGAAATCTGAGTGTGCCCAGAACAAAAGAACGGTGTTTCCTACATATACGGACCATATGTAGTCCAAATCTGCTTCTGATAGTGATACAATGCACTGACCCTCTAACATCCAATGATTGTCAGTTAAGATGAGAATCTTGTGATCTTCGTTAACGATGTAGTTCGTTTGAGTTGAAAAGTGACTGCCCTTACCTTAAATGAAGTCTTGTTGTAGGAAGACTCAGAGCCTGGGATTTAACTCCATTTCTGAAGTGGAACACACAGCAGTGTTCTCCTCCATTGATGACACTCTGCTTTAGAACAAGAAGCACGCTCTTGCTTTCTAGAGTCTCTAAGACAGCAGGAAACGTGAGTGTGCTGAGAAAAAAAGAACGGTGTTTCCTACACATACGGACTATATCTAGTCCAACTCTGCTTCTGAAACTGATACAAAGCACTGGTCCTCTAACATCCAATGTTTGTCAGTTAAGATGAGAAACGTGTGAGCTTCGTGAATGATGTAGTTCTTTTGAATAGAAAAGTGACTGCCTTACCTGAATCGAAGTCTTGCTTGTAGGAAGACTCAGAGCCTGGGATTTAACTCCATTTCTGAAGGGAAACACAGCAGTGTAATCATCCATTGATCACACTCTGCTTTAGAACAAGAAGCACGCTCTTGCTTTCTAGAGTCTCTAAGACAGCAGGAAACATGTGTGTGCTGAGAACAAAAGAACGGTGTTTCCTACACAAACGGACCATATCTAGTTCAACTCTGCTTCTGAAACTGATACAAAGCACTGGTCCTCTAACATCCAATGCTTGTCTGTTAAGATGAGAAATCTGTGAGCTCAGTGAACGATGTAGTTCGTTTGAGATGAAAAGTGACTGCCCTTACCTGAAACGAAGTCTTGCTTGTAAGTAGACACAGAGATTGGGATTTAACTCCATTTCTGAAGGGAAACAAACAGCATAGTTCTCATCCATGGATCACAATCTGCTTTAGAGCGAGAAGCACGCTCTTGCTTTCTAGATCTCTAAGACAGCAGGAAACGTGAGTGTGCTGAGAACAAAAGAACGGTATTTCCTACACATACGGACAATATCTAGTCCAACTCTGCTTCTGAAACTCATACAAATCACTGGTCCTCTAACATCCAATGCTTGTCACTTAAGATGGGAAACATGTGAGCTTCGTGAACGATGTAGTTCGTTTGAGCAGAAAAGTGACTGCCCTTACCTGAATCGAAGTCTTGCTTTTAGGAAGTCTCAGAGCCAGGGATTTAACTCCATTTCTGAAGTGAAACACACAGCAGTGTTCTCATCCACTGATGACCCTCTGCTTTAGAACAAGAAGCATGCTCTTGCTTTCTAGAGTCTCTAAGACAGCAGGAAACGTGAGTGTGCTGAGAACAAAAGAAAGGTGTTTCATACACATACAGACCATATCTAGTCCAACTCTGCTTCTTAAACTGATACAAAGCACTGGTCCTCTAACATCCAATGCTTGTCTGTTAAGTTGAGAAATGTGTGAGCTCAGTGAACAATGTAGTTCCTTTGAGCTGAAAAGTGACTCTCCTTACCTGAAACGAAGTCTTGCTTGTAGGAAGACACAGAGATTGGGATTTAACTCCATTTCTGAAGGGAAACACACAGCATAGTTCTCATCCATGGATCACAATCTGCTTTAGAGCGAGAAGCACGCTCTTGCTTTCTAGAGTCTCTAACACAGCAGGAAACTTGAGTGTGCTGAGAAAAAAAGAACGGTGTTTCCTACACATACAGACCATATCTAGTCCAACTCTGCTTCTGAAACTGATATAAAGCACTGGTCCTCTAACATCCAATGCTTGTCAGTTAAGATGAGAAACGTGTGAGCTTTGTGAACGATGTAGTTTGTTTGAGCAGAAAAGTGACTGCCCTTACCTGAATCGAAGTCTTGCTTTTAGGAAGTCTCAGAGCCAGGGATTTAACTCCATTTCTGAAGGGAAACACACAGCATAGTTCTCATCCATTGATCACACTCTGCTTTAGAACAAGAAGCACGCTCTTGCTTTCTAGAGTCTCTAAGACAGCAGGAAACGTGAGTGTGCTGAGAACAAAAGAATGGTGTTTCCTACACATACGAACCATATCTAGTCCAACTCTGCTTCTGAAACTCATACAAAGCACTGGTCCTCTAACATCCAATGTTTGTCAGTTAAGATGAGAAACGTGTGAGCTTTGTGAATGATGTAGTTCCTTTGAACTGAAAAGTGACTGCCCTTACCTTAAACGAAGTTTTGCTTGTAGGAAGACACAGAGCCTGGGATTTAACTCCATTTCTGAAGGGAAACACACAGCATAGTATTCATCCATGGATCACACTCTGGTTAGAGCGAGAAGCACACTCTTGCTTTCTAGAGTCTCTAAGACAGCAGGAAATCTGAGTGTGCCCAAAACAATAGAACGGTGTTT
The DNA here is from genome assembly GCA_949786385.1 of Onychomys leucogaster. NCBI lineage: Eukaryota > Metazoa > Chordata > Mammalia > Rodentia > Cricetidae > Onychomys > Onychomys leucogaster. The sequence goes on from CATKUP010000008.1 coordinate 4,175,816, forward strand.
CCTACACATATGGACCCTATGTAGTCCAAATATGCTTCTGAAACTGATACAAAGCACTGACCCTCTAACATCCAATGCTTGTCAGTTAAGATGAGAATAGTGTGATCTTCGTTAACGATGTAGTTCGTTTGAGCAGAAAAGTGACTGCCCTTACCTGAAATGAAGTCTTGCTTGTAGGAAGACTCAGAGCCTGGGATTTAACTCCATTTCTGAAGTGAAACACACAGCAGTGTTCTCATCCACTGATGACACTCTGCTTTAGAACAAGAAGCATGCCCTTGCTTTCTAGAGTCTCTAAGACAGCAGGAAACGTGAGTGTGCTGAGAACAAAAGAACGGTGTTTCCTACACATACGGACCATATCTAGTCCAACTCTGCTTCTGAAACTCATACAAAGCACTGGTCCTCTAACATCCAATGCTTGTCAGTTAAGATGGGAAACGTGTGAGCTTCATGAACGATGTAGTTCGTTTGAGCTGAAAAGTGACTGCCCTTACCTGAAACGAAGTCTTGCTTGTAGGAAGACACAGAGATTGGGATTTAACTCCATTTCTGAAGTGAAACACACAGCAGTGTTCTCATTCATTGATGACCCTCTGCTTTAGAACAAGAAGCACGCTCTTGCTTTCTAGAGTCTATAAGACAGCAGGAAACGTGAGTGTGCTGAGAACAAAAGAAAGGTGTTTCATACACATACAGACCATATCTAGTCCAACTCTGCTTCTTAAACTGATACAAAGCACTGGTCCTCTAACATCCAATGCTTGTCTGTTAAGTTGAGAAATGTGTGAGCTCAGTGAACAATGTAGTTCCTTTGAGCTGAAAAGTGACTCTCCTTACCTGAAACGAAGTCTTGCTTGTAGGAAGACACAGAGATTGGGATTTAACTCCATTTCTGAAGGGAAACACACAGCATAGTTCTCATCCATGGATCACAATCTGCTTTAGAGCGAGAAGCACGCTCTTGCTTTCTAGAGTCTCTAACACAGCAGGAAACTTGAGTGTGCTGAGAAAAAAAGAACGGTGTTTCCTACACATACAGACCATATCTAGTCCAACTCTGCTTCTGAAACTGATATAAAGCACTGGTCCTCTAACATCCAATGCTTGTCAGTTAAGATGAGAAACGTGTGAGCTTCGTGAACGATGTAGTTCTTTTGAGCAGAAAAGTGACTGCCCTTACCTGAATCGAAGTCTTGCTTTTAGGAAGTCTCAGAGCCAGGGATTTAACTCCATTTCTGAAGGGAAACACACAGCATAGTTCTCATCCATGGATCACAATCTGCTTTAGAGCGAGAAGCACGCTCTTGCTTTCTAGAGTCTCTAAGACAGCAGGAAACGTGAGTGTGCTGAGAACAAAAGAACGGTGTTTCCTACACATACGGACCATATCTAGTCCAACTCTGCTTCTGAAACTGATAGAAAGCACTGGTCCTCTAACATCCAATGTTTGTCACATAGCATGAGAAACGTGTGAGCTTTGTGAATGATGTAGTTCCTTTGAACTGAAAAGTGACTGCCCTTACCTGAAACGAAGTCTTGCTTGTAGGAAGACACAGAGCATGGGATTTAACTCCATTTCTGAAGGGAAACACACAGCATAGTTTTCATCCATGGATCACACTCTGCTTTAGAGCGAGAAGCATGCACTTGTTTTTATAGTTTCTAATATAGCAGGTAATCTGAGTGTGCCCAGAACTAAAGAACGGTGTTTCCTACATATACAGACCATAAGTAGTCCAAATCTGCTTGTGAAACTGATACAAAGCACTGACCCTCTAACATCCAATGCTTGTCAGTTAAGATGAGAATCTTGTGATCTTCGTTAACGATGTAGTTTGTTTGAGCAGAAAAGTGACTGCCCTTACCTGAAATGAAGTCTTGCTTGTAGGAAGACTCAGAGCCTGGGATTTAACTCCATTTCTGAAGTGAAACACACAGCAGTGTTCTCATCCATTGATGACACTCTGCTTTAAAGCGAGAAGCACACTCTTGCTTTCTAGAGTCTCCTATACAGCAGGAAACGTGAGTGTGCTGAGAACAAAAGAACGGTGTTTCGTACACATACGGACCATATCTAGTCCAACTCTGCTTCTGAAACTCATAAAAAGCACTGGTCCTCTAACATCCAAATCTTGTCAGTTAAGATGGGAAACGTGTGAGCTTCATGAACGATGTAGTTCGTTTGAGCAGAAAAGTGACTGCCCTTACCTTAAACGAGGTCTTGCTTGTAGGAAGACTCAGAGCCTGGGATTTAACTCCATTTCTGAATTGAAACACACAGCAGTGTTCTCATCCATTGATCACACTCTGCTTTAGAACAAGAAGCACGCTCTTGCTTTCTATAGTCTCTAAGACAGCAGGAATCATGAGTGTCCTGAGAACAAAAGAACGGTGTTTCCTACACATACGGACCATAACTAGTCCAACTCTGCTTCTGAAACTGATACAAAGCACTGGTCCTCTAACATCCAATGTTTGTCAGTTAAGATGAGAAACGTGTGAGCTTTGTGAATGATGTAGTTCCTTTGAACTGAAAAGTGACTGCCCTTACCTGACACGAAGTCTTGCTTGTAGTAAGACACCGAGGCTGGGATTTAAGTCCATTTCTGAAGGGAAACACACAGCATAGTATTCATCCATGGATCACACTCTGGTTAGAGCGAGAGGCACACTCTTGCTTTCTAGAGTCTCTAAGACAGCAGGAAACGTGTGTGTGCTGAGAACAAAGAACGGTGTTTCCTACACATACGGACCATATCTAGTTCAACTCTGCTTCTGAAACTGATACAAAGCACTGGTCCTCTAACATCCAATGCTTGTCAGTTAAGATGAGAAACGTGTGAGCTTTGTGAATGATGTAGTTCCTTTGAAGTGAAAAGTGACTGTCCTTACCTGAAACGAAGTCTTGCTTGTAGTAAGACACAGAGCCTGGGATTTAACTCCATTTCTTAAGAGAAACACACAGCAAAGTTCTCATCCATGGATCACACTCTGCTTTAGAGCGACAAGCACGCTCTTGCTATTAGAGTCTCTAATATAGCAGGAAATCTGAGTGTGCCCATAACAAAAGTACGGTGTTTCCTACATATACGGACCATATGTAGTCCAAATCTGCTTCTGATACTGATAAAATGCACTGACCCTCTAACATCCAATGCTTGTCAGTTAAGATGAGAATCGTGTGATCTTCGTTAACGATGTAGTTCGTTTGAGCAGAAAAGTTACTGCCTTACCTGAATTGAAGTCTTGCTTGTAGGAAGACTCAGAGCCTGGGATTTAACTCCATTTCTGAAGTGAAACACACAGCAGTGTTCTCATCCATTGATGACACTCTGCTTAAGAACAAGAAGCATGCTCTTGCTTTCTAGATTCTCTAAGACAGCAGGAAACGTGAGTGTGCTAAGAACAAAAGAACGGTGTTTCCTACACATACGGACCATATCTAGTCCAACTCTGCTTCTGAAACTCATACAAAGCACTGGTCCTCTAACATCCAATGCTGGTCAGTTAAGATGGGAAACGTGTGAGCTTCATGAACGATGTAGTTCGTTTGAGCTGAAAAGTGACTGCCCTTAAATGAAACGAAGTCTTGCTTGTAGGAAGACACAGAGATTGGGATTTAACTCCATTTCTGAAGGGAAACACACAGCATAGTTCTCATCCAGAGATCACACTCTGTTTTAGAGTGAGAAGCACGCTCTTGCTTTCTAGAGTCTCTAAGACAGCAGGAAACGTGATTTTGCTGAGAACAAAAGAACGGTGTTTCCTACACATACGGACATTATATAGTCCAACTCTGCTTCTGAAACTGACACAAAGTACTGGTCCTCTAACATCCAATGCTTGTCTGTTAAGTTGAGAAATGTGTGAGCTCAGTGAACAATGTAGTTCCTTTGAGCTGAAAAGTGACTCTCCTTACCTGAAACGAAGTCTTGCTTGTAGGAAGACACAGAGATTGGGATTTAACTCCATTTCTGAAGGGAAACACACAGCATAGTTCTCATCCATGGATCACAATCTGCTTTAGAGCGAGAAGCACGCTCTTGCTTTCTAGAGTCTCTAACACAGCAGGAAACTTGAGTGTGCTGAGAAAAAAAGAACGGTGTTTCCTACACATACAGACCATATCTAGTCCAACTCTGCTTCTGAAACTGATATAAAGCACTGGTCCTCTAACATCCAATGCTTGTCAGTTAAGATGAGAAACGTGTGAGCTTCGTGAACGATGTAGTTCGTTTGAGCAGAAAAGTGACTGCCCTTACCTGAATCGAAGTCTTGCTTTTAGGAAGTCTCAGAGCCAGGGATTTAACTCCATTTCTGAAGGGAAACACACAGCATAGTTCTCATCCATGGATCACAATCTGCTTTAGAGCGAGAAGCACGCTCTTGCTTTCTAGAGTCTCTAAGACAGCAGGAAACGTGAGTGTGCTGAGAACAAAAGAACGGTGTTTCCTACACATATGGACCATATCTAGTCCAACTCTGCTTCTGAAACTCATACAAAGAACTGGTCCTCTAACATCCAATGCTTGTCAGTTAAGATGGGAAACGTGTGAGCTTCATGAACGATGTAGTTCGTTTGAGTTGAAAAGTGACTGCCCTTACCTTAAATGAAGTCTTGCTTGTAGGAAGACTCAGAGCCTGGGATTTAACTCCATTTCTGAATTGAAACACACAGCAGTGTTCTCATCCATTGATCACACTCTGCTTTAGAACAAGAAGCACGCTCTTGCTTTCTAGAGTCTCTAAGACAGCAGGAAACGTGTGTGTGCTGAGAACAAAAGAACGGTGTTTCCTACACATACGGACCATATCTAGTCCAACTCTGCTTCTGAAACTCATACAAAGCACTGGTCCTCTAACATCCAATGCTTGTCAGTTAAGATGGGAAACGTGTGAGCTTCATGAACGATGTAGTTCGTTTGAGCTGAAAAGTGACTGCCCTTACCTGAAACGAAGTCTTGCTTGTAGGAAGACACAGAGATTGGGATTTAACTCCATTTCTGAAGTGAAACACACAGCAGTGTTCTCATTCATTGATGACCCTCTGCTTTAGAACAAGAAGCACGCTCTTGCTTTCTAGAGTCTATAAGACAGCAGGAAACGTGAGTGTGCTGAGAACAAAAGAAAGGTGTTTCATACACATACAGACCATATCTAGTCCAACTCTGCTTCTTAAACTGATACAAAGCACTGGTCCTCTAACATCCAATGCTTGTCTGTTAAGTTGAGAAATGTGTGAGCTCAGTGAACAATGTAGTTCCTTTGAGCTGAAAAGTGACTCTCCTTACCTGAAACGAAGTCTTGCTTGTAGGAAGACACAGAGATTGGGATTTAACTCCATTTCTGAAGGGAAACACACAGCATAGTTCTCATCCATGGATCACAATCTGCTTTAGAGCGAGAAGCACGCTCTTGCTTTCTAGAGTCTCTAACACAGCAGGAAACTTGAGTGTGCTGAGAAAAAAAGAACGGTGTTTCCTACACATACAGACCATATCTAGTCCAACTCTGCTTCTGAAACTGATATAAAGCACTGGTCCTCTAACATCCAATGCTTGTCAGTTAAGATGAGAAACGTGTGAGCTTCGTGAACGATGTAGTTCTTTTGAGCAGAAAAGTGACTGCCCTTACCTGAATCGAAGTCTTGCTTTTAGGAAGTCTCAGAGCCAGGGATTTAACTCCATTTCTGAAGGGAAACACACAGCATAGTTCTCATCCATGGATCACAATCTGCTTTAGAGCGAGAAGCACGCTCTTGCTTTCTAGAGTCTCTAAGACAGCAGGAAACGTGAGTGTGCTGAGAACAAAAGAACGGTGTTTCCTACACATACGGACCATATCTAGTCCAACTCTGCTTCTGAAACTGATAGAAAGCACTGGTCCTCTAACATCCAATGTTTGTCACATAGCATGAGAAACGTGTGAGCTTTGTGAATGATGTAGTTCCTTTGAACTGAAAAGTGACTGCCCTTACCTGAAACGAAGTCTTGCTTGTAGTAAGACACAGAGCCTGGGATTTAACTCCATTTCTTAAGAGAAACACACAGCAAAGTTCTCATCCATGGATCACACTCTGCTTTAGAGCGACAAGCACGCTCTTGCTATTAGAGTCTCTAATATAGCAGGAAATCTGAGTGTGCCCATAACAAAAGTACGGTGTTTCCTACATATACGGACCATATGTAGTCCAAATCTGCTTCTGATACTGATAAAATGCACTGACCCTCTAACATCCAATGCTTGTCAGTTAAGATGAGAATCGTGTGATCTTCGTTAACGATGTAGTTCGTTTGAGCAGAAAAGTTACTGCCTTACCTGAATTGAAGTCTTGCTTGTAGGAAGACTCAGAGCCTGGGATTTAACTCCATTTCTGAAGTGAAACACACAGCAGTGTTCTCATCCATTGATGACACTCTGCTTAAGAACAAGAAGCATGCTCTTGCTTTCTAGATTCTCTAAGACAGCAGGAAACGTGAGTGTGCTAAGAACAAAAGAACGGTGTTTCCTACACATACGGACCATATCTAGTCCAACTCTGCTTCTGAAACTCATACAAAGCACTGGTCCTCTAACATCCAATGCTGGTCAGTTAAGATGGGAAACGTGTGAGCTTCATGAACGATGTAGTTCGTTTGAGCTGAAAAGTGACTGCCCTTAAATGAAACGAAGTCTTGCTTGTAGGAAGACACAGAGATTGGGATTTAACTCCATTTCTGAAGGGAAACACACAGCATAGTTCTCATCCAGAGATCACACTCTGTTTTAGAGTGAGAAGCACGCTCTTGCTTTCTAGAGTCTCTAAGACAGCAGGAAACGTGATTTTGCTGAGAACAAAAGAACGGTGTTTCCTACACATACGGACATTATATAGTCCAACTCTGCTTCTGAAACTGACACAAAGTACTGGTCCTCTAACATCCAATGCTTGTCTGTTAAGTTGAGAAATGTGTGAGCTCAGTGAACAATGTAGTTCCTTTGAGCTGAAAAGTGACTCTCCTTACCTGAAACGAAGTCTTGCTTGTAGGAAGACACAGAGATTGGGATTTAACTCCATTTCTGAAGGGAAACACACAGCATAGTTCTCATCCATGGATCACAATCTGCTTTAGAGCGAGAAGCACGCTCTTGCTTTCTAGAGTCTCTAACACAGCAGGAAACTTGAGTGTGCTGAGAAAAAAAGAACGGTGTTTCCTACACATACAGACCATATCTAGTCCAACTCTGCTTCTGAAACTGATATAAAGCACTGGTCCTCTAACATCCAATGCTTGTCAGTTAAGATGAGAAACGTGTGAGCTTCGTGAACGATGTAGTTCGTTTGAGCAGAAAAGTGACTGCCCTTACCTGAATCGAAGTCTTGCTTTTAGGAAGTCTCAGAGCCAGGGATTTAACTCCATTTCTGAAGGGAAACACACAGCATAGTTCTCATCCATGGATCACAATCTGCTTTAGAGCGAGAAGCACGCTCTTGCTTTCTAGAGTCTCTAAGACAGCAGGAAACGTGAGTGTGCTGAGAACAAAAGAACGGTGTTTCCTACACATATGGACCATATCTAGTCCAACTCTGCTTCTGAAACTCATACAAAGAACTGGTCCTCTAACATCCAATGCTTGTCAGTTAAGATGGGAAACGTGTGAGCTTCATGAACGATGTAGTTCGTTTGAGTTGAAAAGTGACTGCCCTTACCTTAAATGAAGTCTTGCTTGTAGGAAGACTCAGAGCCTGGGATTTAACTCCATTTCTGAATTGAAACACACAGCAGTGTTCTCATCCATTGATCACACTCTGCTTTAGAACAAGAAGCACGCTCTTGCTTTCTAGAGTCTCTAAGACAGCAGGAAACGTGTGTGTGCTGAGAACAAAAGAACGGTGTTTCCTACACATACGGACCATATCTAGTCCAACTCTGCTTCTTAAACTGATACAAAGCACTGGTCCTCTAACATCCAATGCTTGTCAGTTAAGATGAGAAACGTGTGAGCTTTGTGAAAGATGTAGTTCCTTTGAACTGAAAAGTGACTGCCCTTACCTGAAACGAAGTCTTGCTTTTAGTAAGACACAGAGCCTGGGATTTAACTCCATTTCTTAAGAGAAACACACAGCAAAGTTCTCATCCATGGATCACACTCTGCTTAGAGCGAAAAGCAAGCTCTTGCTATTAGAGTATCTAATATATCAGGAAATCTGAGTGTGCCCAGAACAAAAGAACGGTGTTTCCTACATATACGGACCATATGTAGTCCAAATCTGCTTCTGATAGTGATACAATGCACTGACCCTCTAACATCCAATGATTGTCAGTTAAGATGAGAATCTTGTGATCTTCGTTAACGATGTAGTTCGTTTGAGTTGAAAAGTGACTGCCCTTACCTTAAATGAAGTCTTGTTGTAGGAAGACTCAGAGCCTGGGATTTAACTCCATTTCTGAAGTGAAACACACAGCAGTGTTCTCCTCCATTGATGACACTCTGCTTTAGAACAAGAAGCACGCTCTTGCTTTCTAGAGTCTCTAAGACAGCAGGAAACGTGAGTGTGCTGAGAAAAAAAGAACGGTGTTTCCTACACATACGGACTATATCTAGTCCAACTCTGCTTCTGAAACTGATACAAAGCACTGGTCCTCTAACATCTAATGTTTGTCAGTTAAGATGAGAAACGTGTGAGCTTCGTGAACGATGTAGTTCGTTTGAATAGAAAAGTGACTGCCCTTACCTGAATCGAAGTCTTGCTTGTAGGAAGACTCAGAGCCTGGGATTTAACTCCATTTCTGAAGGGAAACACAGCAGTGTAATCATCCATTGATCACACTCTGCTTTAGAACAAGAAGCACGCTCTTGCTTTCCAGAGTCTCTAAGACAGCAGGAAACATGTGTGTGCTGAGAACAAAAGAACGGTGTTTCCTACACAAACGGACCATATCTAGTTCAACTCTGCTTCTGAAACTGATACAAAGCACTGGTCCTCTAACATCCAATGCTTGTCTGTTAAGATGAGAAATCTGTGAGCTCAGTGAACGATGTAGTTCGTTTGAGATGAAAAGTGACTGCCCTTACCTGAAACGAAGTCTTGCTTGTAAGTAGACACAGAGATTGGGATTTAACTCCATTTCTGAAGGGAAACACACAGCATAGTTCTCATCCATGGATCACAATCTGCTTTAGAGCGTGAAGCACGCTCTTGCTTTCTAGATCTCTAAGACAGCAGGAAACGTGAGTGTGCTGAGAACAAAAGAACGGTATTTCCTACACATACGGACAATATCTAGTCCAACTCTGCTTCTGAAACTCATACAAAGCACTGGTCCTCTAACATCCAATGCTTGTCACTTAAGATGGGAAACATGTGAGCTTCGTGAACGATGTAGTTCGTTTGAGCAGAAAAGTGACTGCCCTTACCTGAATCGAAGTCTTGCTTTTAGGAAGTCTCAGAGCCAGGGATTTAACTCCATTTCTGAAGGGAAACACACAGCATAGTTCTCATCCATGGATCACAATCTGCTTTAGAGCGAGAAGCACGCTCTTGCTTTCTAGAGTCTCTAACACAGCAGGAAACTTGAGTGTGCTGAGAAAAAAAGAACGGTGTTTCCTACACATACAGACCATATCTAGTCCAACTCTGCTTCTGAAACTGATATAAAGCACTGGTCCTCTAACATCCAATGCTTGTCAGTTAAGATGAGAAACGTGTGAGCTTTGTGAACGATGTAGTTTGTTTGAGCAGAAAAGTGACTGCCCTTACCTGAATCGAAGTCTTGCTTTTAGGAAGTCTCAGAGCCAGGGATTTAACTCCATTTCTGAAGGGAAACACACAGCATAGTTCTCATCCATGGATCACAATCTGCTTTAGAGCGAGAAGCACGCTCTTGCTTTCTAGAGTCTCTAAGACAGCAGGAAACGTGAGTGTGCTGAGAACAAAAGAACGGTGTTTCCTACACATATGGACCATATCTAGTCCAACTCTGCTTCTGAAACTCATACAAAGCACTGGTCCTCTAACATCCAATGCTTGTCAGTTAAGATGGGAAACGTGTGAGCTTCATGAACGATGTAGTTCGTTTGAGTTGAAAAGTGACTGCCCTTACCTTAAATGAAGTCTTGCTTGTAGGAAGACTCAGAGCCTGGGATTTAACTCCATTTCTGAATTGAAACACACAGCAGTGTTCTCATCCATTGATCACACTCTGCTTTAGAACAAGAAGCACGCTCTTGCTTTCTAGAGTCTCTAAGACAGCAGGAAACGTGAGTGTGCTGAGAACAAAAGAATGGTGTTTCCTACACATACGAACCATATCTAGTCCAACTCTGCTTCTGAAACTCATACAAAGCACTGGTCCTCTAACATCCAATGTTTGTCAGTTAAGATGAGAAACGTGTGAGCTTTGTGAATGATGTAGTTCCTTTGAACTGAAAAGTGACTGCCCTTACCTTAAACGAAGTTTTGCTTGTAGGAAGACACAGAGCCTGGGATTTAACTCCATTTCTGAAGGGAAACACACAGCATAGTATTCATCCATGGATCACACTCTGGTTAGAGCGAGAAGCACACTCTTGCTTTCTAGAGTCTCTAAGACAGCAGGAAATCTGAGTGTGCCCAAAACAATAGAACGGTGTTTCCTACACATATGGACCCTATGTAGTCCAAATATGCTTCTGAAACTGATACAAAGCACTGACCCTCTAACATCCAATGCTTGTCAGTTAAGATGAGAATAGTGTGATCTTCGTTAACGATGTAGTTCGTTTGAGCAGAAAAGTGACTGCCCTTACCTGAAATGAAGTCTTGCTTGTAGGAAGACTCAGAGCCTGGGATTTAACTCCATTTCTGAAGTGAAACACACAGCAGTGTTCTCATCCACTGATGACACTCTGCTTTAGAACAAGAAGCATGCTCTTGCTTTCTAGAGTCTCTAAGACAGCAGGAAACGTGAGTGTGCTGAGAACAAAAGAACGGTGTTTCCTACACATACGGACCATATCTAGTCCAACTCTGCTTCTGAAACTCATACAAAGCACTGGTCCTCTAACATCCAATGCTTGTCAGTTAAGATGGGAAACGTGTGAGCTTCATGAACGATGTAGTTCGTTTGAGCTGAAAAGTGACTGCCCTTACCTGAAACGAAGTCTTGCTTGTAGGAAGACACAGAGATTGGGATTTAACTCCATTTCTGAAGTGAAACACACAGCAGTGTTCTCATTCATTGATGACCCTCTGCTTTAGAACAAGAAGCACGCTCTTGCTTTCTAGAGTCTATAAGACAGCAGGAAACGTGAGTGTGCTGAGAACAAAAGAAAGGTGTTTCATACACATACAGACCATATCTAGTCCAACTCTGCTTCTTAAACTGATACAAAGCACTGGTCCTCTAACATCCAATGCTTGTCTGTTAAGTTGAGAAATGTGTGAGCTCAGTGAACAATGTAGTTCCTTTGAGCTGAAAAGTGACTCTCCTTACCTGAAACGAAGTCTTGCTTGTAGGAAGACACAGAGATTGGGATTTAACTCCATTTCTGAAGGGAAACACACAGCATAGTTCTCATCCATGGATCACAATCTGCTTTAGAGCGAGAAGCACGCTCTTGCTTTCTAGAGTCTCTAACACAGCAGGAAACTTGAGTGTGCTGAGAAAAAAAGAACGGTGTTTCCTACACATACAGACCATATCTAGTCCAACTCTGCTTCTGAAACTGATATAAAGCACTGGTCCTCTAACATCCAATGCTTGTCAGTTAAGATGAGAAACGTGTGAGCTTCGTGAACGATGTAGTTCTTTTGAGCAGAAAAGTGACTGCCCTTACCTGAATCGAAGTCTTGCTTTTAGGAAGTCTCAGAGCCAGGGATTTAACTCCATTTCTGAAGGGAAACACACAGCATAGTTCTCATCCATGGATCACAATCTGCTTTAGAGCGAGAAGCACGCTCTTGCTTTCTAGAGTCTCTAAGACAGCAGGAAACGTGAGTGTGCTGAGAACAAAAGAACGGTGTTTCCTACACATACGGACCATATCTAGTCCAACTCTGCTTCTGAAACTGATACAAAGCACTGGTCCTCTAACATCCAATGTTTGTCACATAACATGAGAAACGTGTGAGCTTTGTGAATGATGTAGTTCCTTTGAACTGAAAAGTGACTGCCCTTACCTGAAACGAAGTCTTGCTTGTAGGAAGACACAGAGCATGGGATTTAACTCCATTTCTGAAGGGAAACACACAGCATAGTTTTCATCCATGGATCACACTCTGCTTTAGAGCGAGAAGCATGCACTTGTTTTTATAGTTTCTAATATAGCAGGTAATCTGAGTGTGCCCAGAACTAAAGAACGGTGTTTCCTACATATACAGACCATAAGTAGTCCAAATCTGCTTGTGAAACTGATACAAAGCACTGACCCTCTAACATCCAATGCTTGTCAGTTAAGATGAGAATCTTGTGATCTTCGTTAACGATGTAGTTTGTTTGAGCAGAAAAGTGACTGCCCTTACCTGAAATGAAGTCTTGCTTGTAGGAAGACTCAGAGCCTGGGATTTAACTCCATTTCTGAAGTGAAACACACAGCAGTGTTCTCATCCATTGATGACACTCTGCTTTAAAGCGAGAAGCACACTCTTGCTTTCTAGAGTCTCCTATACAGCAGGAAACGTGAGTGTGCTGAGAACAAAAGAACGGTGTTTCGTACACATACGGACCATATCTAGTCCAACTCTGCTTCTGAAACTCATAAAAAGCACTGGTCCTCTAACATCCAAATCTTGTCAGTTAAGATGGGAAACGTGTGAGCTTCATGAACGATGTAGTTCGTTTGAGCAGAAAAGTGACTGCCCTTACCTTAAACGAGGTCTTGCTTGTAGGAAGACTCAGAGCCTGGGATTTAACTCCATTTCTGAATTGAAACACACAGCAGTGTTCTCATCCATTGATCACACTCTGCTTTAGAACAAGAAGCACGCTCTTGCTTTCTATAGTCTCTAAGACAGCAGGAATCATGAGTGTCCTGAGAACAAAAGAACGGTGTTTCCTACACATACGGACCATAACTAGTCCAACTCTGCTTCTGAAACTGATACAAAGCACTGGTCCTCTAACATCCAATGTTTGTCAGTTAAGATGAGAAACGTGTGAGCTTTGTGAATGATGTAGTTCCTTTGAACTGAAAAGTGACTGCCCTTACCTGACACGAAGTCTTGCTTGTAGTAAGACACCGAGGCTGGGATTTAAGTCCATTTCTGAAGGGAAACACACAGCATAGTATTCATCCATGGATCACACTCTGGTTAGAGCGAGAGGCACACTCTTGCTTTCTAGAGTCTCTAAGACAGCAGGAAACGTGTGTGTGCTGAGAACAAAGAACGGTGTTTCCTACACATACGGACCATATCTAGTTCAACTCTGCTTCTGAAACTGATACAAAGCACTGGTCCTCTAACATCCAATGCTTGTCAGTTAAGATGAGAAACGTGTGAGCTTTGTGAATGATGTAGTTCCTTTGAAGTGAAAAGTGACTGTCCTTACCTGAAACGAAGTCTTGCTTGTAGTAAGACACAGAGCCTGGGATTTAACTCCATTTCTTAAGAGAAACACACAGCAAAGTTCTCATCCATGGATCACACTCTGCTTTAGAGCGAGAAGCACGCTCTTGCTATTAGAGTCTCTAATATAGCAGGAAATCTGAGTGTGCCCATAACAAAAGTACGGTGTTTCCTACATATACGGACCATATGTAGTCCAAATCTGCTTCTGATACTGATAAAATGCACTGACCCTCTAACATCCAATGCTTGTCAGTTAAGATGAGAATCGTGTGATCTTCGTTAACGATGTAGTTCGTTTGAGCAGAAAAGTTACTGCCTTACCTGAATTGAAGTCTTGCTTGTAGGAAGACTCAGAGCCTGGGATTTAACTCCATTTCTGAAGTGAAACACACAGCAGTGTTCTCATCCATTGATGACACTCTGCTTAAGAACAAGAAGCATGCTCTTGCTTTCTAGATTCTCTAAGACAGCAGGAAACGTGAGTGTGCTAAGAACAAAAGAACGGTGTTTCCTACACATACGGACCATATCTAGTCCAACTCTGCTTCTGAAACTCATACAAAGCACTGGTCCTCTAACATCCAATGCTGGTCAGTTAAGATGGGAAACGTGTGAGCTTCATGAACGATGTAGTTCGTTTGAGCTGAAAAGTGACTGCCCTTAAATGAAACGAAGTCTTGCTTGTAGGAAGACACAGAGATTGGGATTTAACTCCATTTCTGAAGGGAAACACACAGCATAGTTCTCATCCAGAGATCACACTCTGTTTTAGAGTGAGAAGCACGCTCTTGCTTTCTAGAGTCTCTAAGACAGCAGGAAACGTGATTTTGCTGAGAACAAAAGAACGGTGTTTCCTACACATACGGACATTATATAGTCCAACTCTGCTTCTGAAACTGACACAAAGTACTGGTCCTCTAACATCCAATGCTTGTCTGTTAAGTTGAGAAATGTGTGAGCTCAGTGAACAATGTAGTTCCTTTGAGCTGAAAAGTGACTCTCCTTACCTGAAACGAAGTCTTGCTTGTAGGAAGACACAGAGATTGGGATTTAACTCCATTTCTGAAGGGAAACACACAGCATAGTTCTCATCCATGGATCACAATCTGCTTTAGAGCGAGAAGCACGCTCTTGCTTTCTAGAGTCTCTAACACAGCAGGAAACTTGAGTGTGCTGAGAAAAAAAGAACGGTGTTTCCTACACATACAGACCATATCTAGTCCAACTCTGCTTCTGAAACTGATATAAAGCACTGGTCCTCTAACATCCAATGCTTGTCAGTTAAGATGAGAAACGTGTGAGCTTCGTGAACGATGTAGTTCGTTTGAGCAGAAAAGTGACTGCCCTTACCTGAATCGAAGTCTTGCTTTTAGGAAGTCTCAGAGCCAGGGATTTAACTCCATTTCTGAAGGGAAACACACAGCATAGTTCTCATCCATGGATCACAATCTGCTTTAGAGCGAGAAGCACGCTCTTGCTTTCTAGAGTCTCTAAGACAGCAGGAAACGTGAGTGTGCTGAGAACAAAAGAACGGTGTTTCCTACACATATGGACCATATCTAGTCCAACTCTGCTTCTGAAACTCATACAAAGAACTGGTCCTCTAACATCCAATGCTTGTCAGTTAAGATGGGAAACGTGTGAGCTTCATGAACGATGTAGTTCGTTTGAGTTGAAAAGTGACTGCCCTTACCTTAAATGAAGTCTTGCTTGTAGGAAGACTCAGAGCCTGGGATTTAACTCCATTTCTGAATTGAAACACACAGCAGTGTTCTCATCCATTGATCACACTCTGCTTTAGAACAAGAAGCACGCTCTTGCTTTCTAGAGTCTCTAAGACAGCAGGAAACGTGTGTGTGCTGAGAACAAAAGAACGGTGTTTCCTACACATACGGACCATATCTAGTCCAACTCTGCTTCTTAAACTGATACAAAGCACTGGTCCTCTAACATCCAATGCTTGTCAGTTAAGATGAGAAACGTGTGAGCTTTGTGAAAGATGTAGTTCCTTTGAACTGAAAAGTGACTGCCCTTACCTGAAACGAAGTCTTGCTTTTAGTAAGACACAGAGCCTGGGATTTAACTCCATTTCTTAAGAGAAACACACAGCAAAGTTCTCATCCATGGATCACACTCTGCTTAGAGCGAAAAGCAAGCTCTTGCTATTAGAGTATCTAATATATCAGGAAATCTGAGTGTGCCCAGAACAAAAGAACGGTGTTTCCTACATATACAGACCATATGTAGTCCAAATCTGCTTCTGATAGTGATACAATGCACTGACCCTCTAACATCCAATGATTGTCAGTTAAGATGAGAATCTTGTGATCTTCGTTAACGATGTAGTTCGTTTGAGTTGAAAAGTGACTGCCCTTACCTTAAATGAAGTCTTGTTGTAGGAAGACTCAGAGCCTGGGATTTAACTCCATTTCTGAAGTGAAACACACAGCAGTGTTCTCCTCCATTGATGACACTCTGCTTTAGAACAAGAAGCACGCTCTTGCTTTCTAGAGTCTCTAAGACAGCAGGAAACGTGAGTGTGCTGAGAAAAAAAGAACGGTGTTTCCTACACATACGGACTATATCTAGTCCAACTCTGCTTCTGAAACTGATACAAAGCACTGGTCCTCTAACATCCAATGTTTGTCAGTTAAGATGAGAAACGTGTGAGCTTCGTGAACGATGTAGTTCGTTTGAATAGAAAAGTGACTGCCCTTACCTGAATCGAAGTCTTGCTTGTAGGAAGACTCAGAGCCTGGGATTTAACTCCATTTCTGAAGGGAAACACAGCAGTGTAATCATCCATTGATCACACTCTGCTTTAGAACAAGAAGCACGCTCTTGCTTTCCAGAGTCTCTAAGACAGCAGGAAACATGTGTGTGCTGAGAACAAAAGAACGGTGTTTCCTACACAAACGGACCATATCTAGTTCAACTCTGCTTCTGAAACTGATACAAAGCACTGGTCCTCTAACATCCAATGCTTGTCTGTTAAGATGAGAAATCTGTGAGCTCAGTGAACGATGTAGTTCGTTTGAGATGAAAAGTGACTGCCCTTACCTGAAACGAAGTCTTGCTTGTAAGTAGACACAGAGATTGGGATTTAACTACATTTCTGAAGGGAAACACACAGCATAGTTCTCATCCATGGATCACAATCTGCTTTAGAGCGTGAAGCACGCTCTTGCTTTCTAGATCTCTAAGACAGCAGGAAACGTGAGTGTGCTGAGAACAAAAGAACGGTATTTCCTACACATACGGACAATATCTAGTCCAACTCTGCTTCTGAAACTCATACAAAGCACTGGTCCTCTAACATCCAATGCTTGTCACTTAAGATGGGAAACATGTGAGCTTCGTGAACGATGTAGTTCGTTTGAGCAGAAAAGTGACTGCCCGTACCTGAATCGAAGTCTTGCTTTTAGGAAGTCTCAGAGCCAGGGATTTAACTCCATTTCTGAAGGGAAACACACAGCATAGTTCTCATCCATGGATCACAATCTGCTTTAGAGCGAGAAGCACACTCTTGCTTTCTAGAGTCTCTAAGACAGCAGGAAACGTGAGTGTGCTGAGAACAAAAGAACGGTGTTTCCTACACATATGGACCATATCTAGTCCAACTCTGCTTCTGAAACTCATACAAAGAACTGGTCCTCTAACATCCAATGCTTGTCAGTTAAGATGAGAAACGTGTGAGCTTCATGAACGATGTAGTTCTTTTGAGTTGAAAAGTGACTGCCCTTACCTTAAATGAAGTCTTGCTTGTAGGAAGACTCAGAGCCTGGGATTTAACTCCATTTCTGAATTGAAACACACAGCAGTGTTCTCATCCATTGATCACACTCTGATTTAGAACAAGAAGCACGCTCTTGCTTTCTAGAGTCTCTAAGACAGCAGGAAACGTGAGTGTGCTGAGAACAAAAGAATGGTGTTTCCTACACATACGGACCATATCTAGTCCAACTCTGCTTCTGAAACTCATACAAAGCACTGGTCCTCTAACATCCAATGTTTGTCAGTTAAGATGAGAAACGTGTGAGATTTGTGAATGATGTAGTTCCTTTGAACTGAAAAGTGACTGCCCTTACCTTAAACGAAGTTTTGCTTGTAGGAAGACACAGAGCCTGGGATTTAACTCCATTTCTGAAAGGAAACACACAGCATAGTATTCATCCATGGATCACACTCTGGTTAGAGCGAGAAGCACACTCTTGCTTTCTAGAGTCTCTAAGACAGCAGGAAATCTGAGTGTGCCCAAAACAATAGAACGGTGTTTCCTACCCATATGGACCCTATGTAGTCCAAATATGCTTCTGAAACTGATACAAAGCACTGACCCTCTAACATCCAATGCTTGTCAGTTAAGATGAGAATAGTGTGATCTTCCTTAACGATGTAGTTTGTTTGAGCAGAAAAGTGACTGCCCTTACCTGAAATGAAGTCTTGCTTGTAGGAAGACTCAGAGCCTGGGATTTAACTCCATTTCTGAAGTGAAACACACAGCAGTGTTCTCATCCACTGATGACACTCTGCTTTAGAACAAGAAGCATGCTCTTGCTTTCTAGAGTCTCTAAGACAGCAGGAAACGTGAGTGTGCTGAGAACAAAAGAACGGTGTTTCCTACTCTTACGGACCATATCTAGTCCAACTCTGCTTCTGAAACTCATACAAAGCACTGGTCCTCTAACATCCAATGCTTGTCAGTTAAGATGGGAAACGTGTGAGCTTCATGAACGATGTAGTTCGTTTAGCTGAAAAGTGACTGCCCTTACCTGAAACGAAGTCTTGCTTGTAGGAAGACACAGAGATTGGGATTTAACTCCATTTCTGAAGGGAAACACACAGCATAGTTCTCATCCATGGATCACACTCTGCTTTAGAGCGAGAAGCACGCTCTTGCTTCCTAGAGTCTCTAACACTTCAGGAAACGTTACTGTGCTGAGAAAAAAAGAACGGTGTTTCCTACACATACGGACCATATCTAGTCCAACTCTGCTTCTGAAACTGATACAAAGCACTGGTCCTCTAACATCCAATGCTTGTCAGTTAAGATGGGAAACGTGTGAGCTTCATGAACGATGTAGTTCGTTTGAGCAGAAAAGTGACTGCCCTTACCTGAATCGAAGTCTTGCATGTAGGAAGACACAGAGATTGGGATTTAACTCCATTTCTGAAGGGAAACACACAGCATAGTTCTCATCCATGGATCACAATCTGCTTTAGAGCGAGAAGCAAGCTCTTGCTTTCTAGAGTCTCTAAGACAGCAGGAAACGTGTGTGTGCTGAGAACAAAAGAACGGTGTTTCCTACACATACGGACCATATCTAGTCCAACTCTGCTTCTTAAACTGATACAAAGCACTGGTCCTCTAACATCCCATGCTTGTCTGTTAAGATGAGAAATGTGTGAGCTCAGTGAACAATGTAGTTCGTTTGATCTGAGAAGTGACTGCCCTTACCTGAAACGAAGTCTTGCTTGTAGGAAGACTCAGAGCCTGGGATTTAACTCCATTTTTGAAGGCAAACACACAGCAGTGTTCTCATCCATTGATGACACTCTGCTTTAGAACAAGAAGCACGCTCTTGCTTTCTAGAGTCTCTAAGACAGCAGGAAACGTGAGTGTGCTGAGAACAAACGAACTGTGTTTCCTACACTAACGGACTATATCTAGTCCAACTCTGCTTCTGAAACTGATAAAAAGCACTGGTCCTCTAAC
Source organism: Onychomys leucogaster (assembly GCA_949786385.1). Classification (NCBI taxonomy): domain Eukaryota; kingdom Metazoa; phylum Chordata; class Mammalia; order Rodentia; family Cricetidae; genus Onychomys; species Onychomys leucogaster. The sequence continues at coordinate 4,195,066 of CATKUP010000008.1, forward strand.
ATCCAATGTTTGTCAGTTAAGATGAGAAACGTGTGAGCTTTGTGAATGATGTACTTCCTTTGAACTGAAAAGTGACTGCCCTTACCTGAAACGAAATCTTGCTTGTAGTAAGACACAGAGCCTGGGATTTATCTCCATTTCTTAAGAGAATCACACAGCAAAGTTCTCATCCATGGATCACACTCTGCTTTAGAGCTAGAAGCACGCTCATGCTTTTAGAGTCTCTAATATAGCAGGAAATCTGAGTGTGCCCAGAACAAAAGAACGGTGTTTGCTACATATACGGACCATATGTAGTCCAAATCTGCTTCTGAAACTGATACAATGCACTGACACTCTAAAATCCAATGCTTGTCAGTTAAGATGAGAATCGTGTGATCTTCGTTAACAATGTAGTTCGTTTGAGCAGAAAAGTGACTGCCCTTACCTGAAATGAAGTCTTGCTTCTAGGAAGACTCAGAGCCTGGGATTTAACTCTATTTCTGAAGTGAAACACACAGCAGTGTTCTCATCCATTGATCACACTCTGCTTTAGAACAAGAAGCACGCTCTTGCTTTCTAGAGTCTCTAAGACAGCAGGAAACATGTGTGTGCTGAGAACAAAAGAACGGTGTTTCCTACACATACGGACCATATCTAGTCCAACTCTGCTTCTGAAACTGATACAAAGCACTGGTCCTCTAACATCCAATGCTTGTCTGTTAAGATGAGAAATGTGTGAGCTCAGTGAACGATGTAGGTCATTTGAGCTGAAAAGTGACTGCCCTTACTTGAAAGGAAGTCTTGCTTGTAGGAAGACACAGAGATTGGGATTTAACTCCATTTCTGAAGGGAAACACACAGCAGTGTAATCATCCATTGATCACACTCTGCTTTAGAACAAGAAGCACGCTCTTGCTTTCTAGAGTCTCTAAGACAGCAGGAAACGTGTGTGTGCTGAGAACAAAAGAACGGTGTTTCCTACACATACGGACCATATCTAGTCCAACTCTGCTTCTGAAACTGATACAAAGCACTGGTCCTCTAACATCCAATGCTTGTCAGTTAAGATGAGAAACGTGTGAGCTTTGTGAAAGATGTAGTTCCTTTGAACTGAAAAGTGACTGCCCTTACCTGAAACGAAGTCTTGCTTGTAGTAAGACACAGAGCCTGGGATTTAACTCCATTTCTTAAGAGAAACACACAGCAAAGTTCTCATCCATGGATCACACTCTGCTTTAGAGCGAGAAGCACACTCTTGCTTTCTAGAGTCTCTAAGACAGCAGGAAACGTGAGTTTGCTGAGAACAAAAGAACGGTATTTCCTACACATACGGACACTATCTAGTCCAACTCTGCTTCTGAAACTCATACAAAGCACTGGTACTCAAACATCCAATGCTTGTCACTTAAGATGGGAAACATGTGAGCTTCGTGTACGATGTAGTTCGTTTGAGCAGAAAAGTGACTGCCCTTACCTTAAATGAAGTCTTGCTTGTAGGAAGACTCAGAGCCTGGGATTTAACTCCATTTCTGAATTGAAACACACAGCAGTGTTCTCATCTATTGATCATACTCTGCTTTAGAACAAGAAGAACGCTCTTGCTTTCTAGATTCTCTAAGACAGCAGGAAAGGTAAGTGTGCTGAGAACAAAAGAATGGTGTTTCCTACACATACGGACCATATCTAGTCCAACTCTGCTTCTGAAACTCATACAAAGCACTGGTCCTCTAACATCCAATGTTTGTCAGTTAAGATGAGAAACGTGTGAGCTTTGTGAATGATGTAGTTCCTTTGAACTGAAAAGTGACTGCCCTTACCTTAAACGAAGTTTTGCTTGTAGGAAGACATTGAGCCTGGGATTTAACTCCATTTCTGAAGGGAAACACACAGCATAGTATTCATCCATGGATCACACTCTGGTTAGAGCGAGAAGCACACTCTTGCTTTCTAGAGTCTCTAAGACAACAGGAAATCTGAGTGTGCCCAAAACAATAGAATGGTGTTTCCTACACATATGGACCGTATCCAGTCCAAATCTGCCTCTGAAACTGATACAAAGCACTGGTCCTCTAACATCCAATGTTTGTCAGTTAAGATGAGAAACGTGTGAGCTTTGTGAATGATGTAGTTCCTTTGAGCAGAAAAATGACTGCCCTTACCAGAAACGAAGTCTTGCTTGTAGGAAGACACAGAGCCTGGGATTTAACTCCATTGCTGAAGGGAAACACACAGCATAGTTCTCATCCGTGGATCACACTCTGCTTTAGAGGGAAAAGCATGCTCTTACTTTTAGATTCTCTAATATAGCAGGTAATCTGAGTGTGCCCAGAACAAAAGAACGGTGTTTCCTACATATGCAGACCATAAGTAGTCCAAATCTGCTTCTGAAATTGATACAAAGCACTGACCCTCTAACATCCAATGCTTGTCAGTTAAGATGAGAGACATGTGAGCTTCGTGAACGATGTAGTTCGTTTGAGCAGAAAAGTGACTGCCTTTACCTGAATCGAATTCTTGCTTGTATGGAAGACTCAGAGCCTGGGATTTAACTCCATTTCTGAAGTGAAACACACAGCATTGTAATCATCCATTGATCACACTCTGCTTTAGAACAAAAGCACGCTCTTGCTTTCTAGAGTCTCTAAGACAGCAGGAAACGTGTGTGTGCTGAGAACAAAAGAACGGTGTTTCCAAAACATACGGACCATATCTAGTTCAACTCTGCTTCTGAAACTGATACAAAGCACTGTTCCTCTAACATCCAATGCTTGTCTGTTAAGATGAGAAATGTGTGAGCTCAGTGAACGATGTAGTTCGTTTGAGCTGAAAAGTGACTCTCCTTACCTGAAACGAAGTCTTGCTTGTAGGAAGACACAGAGATTGGGATTTAACTCCATTTCTGAAGGGAAACACACAGCATAGATCTCATCCATGGATCACACTCTGCTTTAGAGCGAGAAGCACGCTCTTTCTTTCTAGAGTCTCTAACACAGCAGGAAACGTGAGTGTGCTGAGAACAAAAGAACGGTGTTTCCTACACATACGGACCATATCTAGTTCAACTCTGCTTCTGAAACTCATACAAAGCACTGGTCCTCTAACATCCAATGTTTGTCAGTTAAGATGAGAAACGTGTGAGCTTTGTGAATGATGTAGTTCCTTTGAACTGAAAAGTGACTGCCCTTACCTGTAACGAAGTCTTGCTTGTAGTAAGACACAGAGCCTGGGATTTAACTCCATCTCTGTAGGGAAACACACAGCAGAGTTCTCATCCATGGATCATACTCTGCTTTAGAGCAAGAAGCATGCTCTTGCTTTCTAGAGTCTCTAATACAGCAGGAAATCTGATTGTGCCCAGAAGAAAAGAACGGTGTTTCCTACACATACGGACCATATCTAGTCTAAATCTGTTTCTGAAACTGACACAAAGCACTGGTCCTCTAACATCCAATGCTTGTCAGTTAAGATGAGAAACGTGTGAGCTTTGTGAATGATGTAGTTCCTTTGAACTGAAAAGTGACTGCCCTACCTGAAATGAAATCTTGCTTGTAGTAAGACACAGAGCCTGGGATTTAACTCCATTTCTTAAGAGAAACACACAGCAAAGTTCTCATCCATGGTTCACACTCTGCTTTAGAGCTAGAAGCACGCGCTTGCTTTTAGAGTCTCTAATATAGCAGGAAATCTGAGTGTGGCCAGAACAAAAGAACGGTGTTTCCTACATATACAGACCATATGTAGTCCAAATCTGCTTCTGAAACTGATACAATGCACGGACCCTCTAACATCCAATGCTTGTCAGTTAAGATGAGAATGGTGTGATCTTCTTTAACGATGTGGTTCGTTTGAGCAGAAAAGTGACTGCCCTTACCTGAAATGAAGTCTTGCTTGTAGGAAGACTCAGGGCCTGGGATTTAACTCCATTTCTGAAGTGAAACACACAGCAGTGTTCTCATCCACTGATGACACTCTGCTTTAGAACAAGAAGCATGCTCTTGCTTTCTAGAGTCTCTAAGACAGGAAGAAACGTGAGTGTGCTGAGAACAAAAGAACGGTGTTTCCTACACATACGGACCATATCTAGTCCAACTCTGCTTCTTAAACTGATACAAAGCACTGGTCCTCTAACATCCCATGCTTGTCTGTTAAGATGAGAAATGTGTGAGCCTAGTGAACGATGTAGTTCGTTTGAGCTAAAAAGTGACTCTCCTTACCTGAAACGAAGTCTTGCTTGTAGGAAGACACAGAGATTGGGATTTAACTCCATTTCAGAAGGGAAACACACAGCATAGTTCAAATCCATGGATCAAAATCTACTTTAGAGCGAGAAGCACGCTCTTGGTTTCTAGAGTCTCTAACACAGCAGGAAACGTGAGTGTGCTGAGAACAAAAGAACGGTGTTTCCTACACATATGGACCATATCTAGTCCAACTCTGCTTCTGAAACTGATACAAAGCACTGGTCCTCTAACATCCAATGCTTGTCAGTTAAGATGAGAAACGTGTGAGCTTTGTGAATGATGTAGTTCCTTTGAACTGAAAAGTGACTGCCCTACCTGAAACGAAATTTTGCTTGTAGTAAGACACAGAGCCTGGGATTTAACTCCATTTCTTAAGAGAAACACACAGCAAAGTTCTCATCCATGGATCACACTCTGCTTTAGAGCTAGAAGCACGCGCTTGCTTTTAGAGTCTGTAATATAGCAGGAAATCTGAGTGTTCCCAGAACAAAAGAACGGTTTTTCCTACATATACAGACCATATGTAGTCCAAATCTGCTTCTGAAACTGATACAATGCACGGACCCTCTAACATCCAATGCTTGTCAGTTAAGATGAGAATCGTGTGATCTTCTTTAACGATGTAGTTCGTTTGAGCAGAAAAGTGACTGCCCTTACCTGAAATGAAGTCTTGCTTGTAGGAAGACTCAGAGCCTGGGATTTAACTCCATTTCTGAAGTGAAACACACAGCAGTGTTCTCATCCACTGATGACACTCTGCTTTAGAACAAGAAGCATGCTCTTGCTTTCTAGAGTCTCTAAGACAGGAAGAAACGTGAGTGTGCTGAGAACAAAAGAACGATGTTTCCTACACATACGGACCATATCTAGTCCAACTCTGCTTCTTAAACTGATACAAAGCACTGGTCCTCTAACATCCCATGCTTGTCTGTTAAGATGAGAAATGTGTGAGCTCAGTGAACGATGTAGTTCGTTTGAGCTGAAAAGTGACTCTGCTTACCTGAAACGAAGTCTTGCTTGTAGGAAGACACAGAGATTGGGATTTAACTCCATTTCAGAAGGGAAACACACAGCATAGTTCAAATCCATGGATCAAAATCTACTTTAGAGCGAGAAGCACGCTCTTGGTTTCTAGAGTCTCTAACACAGCAGGAAACGTGAGTGTGCTGAGAACAAAAGAACGGTGTTTCCTACACATATGGACCATATCTAGTCCAACTCTGCTTCTGAAACTGATACAAAGCACTGGTCCTCTAACATCCAATGCTTGTCAGTTAAGATGAGAAACGTGTGAGCTTTGTGAATGATGTAGTTCCTTTGAACTGAAAAGTGACTGCCCTACCTGAAACGAAATTTTGCTTGTAGTAAGACACAGAGCCTGGGATTTAACTCCATTTCTTAAGAGAAACACACAGCAAAGTTCTCATCCATGGATCACACTCTGCTTTAGAGCTAGAAGCACGCACTTGCTTTTAGAGTCTGTAATATAGCAGGAAATCTGAGTGTGCCCAGAACAAAAGAACGGTTTTTCCTACATATACAGACCATATGTAGTCCAAATCTGCTTCTGAAACTGATACAATGCACGGACCCTTTAACATCCAATGCTTGTCAGTTAAGATGAGAATCGTGTGATCTTCTTTAACGATGTAGTTCATTTGAGCAGAAAAGTGACTGCCCTTACCTGAAATGAAGTCTTGCTTGTAGGAAGACTCAGAGGCTGGGATTTAACTCCATTTCTGAAGTGAAACACACAGCAGTGTTCTCATCCACTGATGACACTCTGCTTTAGAACAAGAAGCATGCTCTTGCTTTCTAGAGTCTCTAAGACAGGAAGAAACGTGAGTGTGCTGAGAACAAAAGAACGGTGTTTCCTACACATACAGACCATATCTAGTCCAACTCTGCTTCTTAAACTGATACAAAGCACTGGTCCTCTAACATCCCATGCTTGTCTGTTAAGATGAGAAATGTGTGAGCTCAGTGAACGATGTAGTTCGTTTGAGCTGAAAAGTGACTCTCCTTACCTGAAACGAAGTCTTGCTTGTAGGAAGACACAGAGACTGGGATTTAACTCCATTTCAGAAGGGAAACACACAGCATAGTTCAAATCCATGTATCAAAATCTACTTTAGAGCGAGAAGCACGCTCTTGCTTTCTAGAGTCTCTAACACAGCAGGAAACGTGAGTGTGCTGAGAACAAAAGAACGGTGTTTCCTACACATATGGACCATATCTATGCCAACTCTGCTTCTGAAACTGATACAAAGCACTGGTCCTCTAACATCCAATGCTTGTCAGTTAAGATGAGAAACGTGTGAGCTTTGTGAATGATGTGGTTCCTTTGAACTGAAAAGTGACTGCCCTACCTGAAACGAAATTTTGCTTGTAGTAAGACACAGAGCCTGGGATTTAACTCCATTTCTTAAGAGAAACACACAGCAAAGTTCTCATCCATGGATCACACTCTGCTTTAGAGCTAGAAGCACGCGCTTGCTTTTAGAGTCTGTAATATAGCAGGAAATCTGAGTGTGCCCAGAACAAAAGAACGGTTTTTCCTACATATACGGACCATATGTAGTCCAAATCTGCTTCTGAAACGGATACAATGCACGGACCCTCTAACATCCAATGCTTGTCAGTTAAGATGAGAATCGTGTGATCTTCTTTAACGATGTAGTTCATTTGAGCAGAAAAGTGACTGCCCTTACCTGAAATGAAGTCTTGCTTGTAGGAAGACTCAGAGCCTGGGATTTAACTCCATTTCTGAAGTGAAACACACAGCAGTGTTCTCATCCACTGATGACACTCTGCTTTAGAACAAGAAGCATGCTCTTGCTTTCTAGAGTCTCTAAGACAGGAAGAAACGTGAGTGTGCTGAGAACAAAAGAACGGTGTTTCCTACACATACGGACCATATCTAGTCCAACTCTGCTTCTTAAACTGATACAAAGCACTGGTCCTCTAACATCCCATGCTTGTCTGTTAAGATGAGAAACGTGTGAGCTCAGTGAACAATGTAGTTCGTTTGAGCTGAAAAGTGACTGCCCTTACCTGAAACGAAGTCTTGCTTGTAGGAAGACTCAGAGCCTGGGATTTAACTCCATTTCTGAAGTGAAACACACAGCAGTGTTCTCATCCATTGATGACACTCTGCTTTAGAACAAGAAGCACGCTCTTGCTTTCTAGAGTCTCTAAGACAGCAGGAAACGTGAGTGTGCTGAGAACAAACGAACTGTGTTTCCTACACATACAGACTATATCTAGTCCAACTCTGCTTCTGAAACTGATACAAAGCACTGGTCCTCTAACATCCAATGTTTGTCAGTTAAGATGAGAAACGTGTGAGCTTTGTGAATGATGTACTTCCTTTGAACTGAAAAGTGACTGCCCTACCTGAAATGAAATCTTGCTTGTAGTAAGTCACAGAGCCTGGGATTTAACTCCATTTCTTAAGAGAAACACACAGCAAAGTTCTCATCCATGGATCACACTCTGCTTTAGAGCTAGAAGCACGCGCTTGCTTTTAGAGTCTCTAATATAGCAGGAAATCTGAGTGTGCCCAGAACAAAAGAACGGTGTTTCCTACATATACGGACCATATGGAGTCCAAATATGCTTCTGAAACTGATACAATGCACGGACCCTCTAACATCCAATGCTTGTCAGTTAAGATGAGAATCGTGTGATCTTCTTTAACGATGTAGTTCGTTTGAGCAGAAAAGTGACTGCCCTTACCTGAAAAGAAGTCTTGCTTGTAGGAAGACTCAGAGCCTGGGATTTAACTCCATTTCTGAAGTGAAACACACAGCAGTGTTCTCATCCACTGATGACACTCTGCTTTAGAACAAGAAGCATGCTCTTGCTTTCTAGAGTCTCTAAGACAGGAAGAAACGTGAGTGTGCTGAGAACAAAGAACGGGGTTTCCTACACATACGGACCATATCTAGTCCAACTCTGCTTCTAAAACTGATACAAAGCACTGGTCCTCTAACATCCAATGCTTGTCAGTTAAGATGAGAAACGTGTGAGCTTTGAGAATGATGTAGTACCTTTGAAATGAAAAGTGACTGCCCTTACCTGTAACGAAGTCTTGCTTGTAGTAAGACACAGAGCCTGGGATTTAACTCCATCTCTGTAGGGAAACACACAGCAGAGTTCTCATCCATGGATCATACTCGGCTTTAGCGAGAAGCATGCTCTTGCTTTCTAGAGTCTCTAATACAGCAGGAAATCTGAGAGTGCCCAGAAGAAAAGAACAGTGTTTCCTACACATACGGCCCATATCTAGTCCAAATCTGTTTCTGAAACTGACACAAAGCACTGGTCCTCTAACATCCAATGCTTGTCTGTTAAGATGAGAAATGTGTGAGCTCCTTGAACGATGTAGATCGTTTGAGCTGAAAAGTGACTGCCCTTACCTGAAACGAAGTCTTGCTTGTAGGAAGACACAGAGCCTGGGATTTAACTCCATTTCTGAAGTGAAACACACAGCAGTGTAATCATCCATTGATCACACTCTGCTTTAGAAAAAGAAGCATGCTCTTGCTTTCTAGAATCTCTAAGACAGCAGGAAACGTGTGTGTGCGGAGAACAAAAGAACGGTGTTTCCTACACATACGGACCATATCTAGTTCAACTCTGCTTCTGAAACTCATACAAAGCACTAGTCCTCTAACATCCAATGCTTGTCTGTTAAGATGAGAAACGTGTGAGCTTTGTGAACGATGTAGTTCTTTTGAGCAGAAAAGTGACTGCCCTTACCTGAAACGAAGTCTTGCTTGTAGGAAGACACAGAGCCTGGTATTTAACTCCATTTCTGAATGGAGACACACAGCATTGTTCTCATCCATGGAGCACACTCTGCTTTAGTGCAAGAAGAATGCTCTTGCTTTCTAGAGTCTCTAACACAGCATGAAATGTGAGTGTGCCCCGAAAAAAAGAACGGAATTTCCTACACATATGGACGATATGTAGTCCAACTCTTCTTCTGAAACTGATACAATGCACTGGTCCTCTAACATCCAATGCTTCTCAGTTAAGATGAGAAACATGTGATCTTCGTGAATGATGTAGTTCGTTTGAGCAGAAAAGTGACTGCCCTTACCTGAAACGAAGTCTTGATTGTAGGAAGACTCAGAGCCTGGGATTTAACTCCATTTCTGAAGGAAACACACAGCAGTGTTCTCATCCATTGATCAAACTCTGCTTTAGAACAAGAAGCACGCTCTTGCTTTCTAGAGTCTCTAAGACAGCAGGAAACGTGAGTGTGCTGAGTACAAAAGAACGGTGTTTCTTACACATATGGACCATATCTAGTCCAACTCTCCTTCTTAAACTGATAAAAAGCACTGGTACTCTAACATCCAATGCTTGTCGGTTAAGAAGAGAAATGTGTGAGCTCAGTGAAGGATGTAGTTCGATTGAGCTGAAAAGTGACTGCCGTTACCTGAAACGAAGTCTTGCTTGTAGTAAGACACAGAGCCTGGGATTTAACTCCATTTCTGAAAGGAAACACACAGCATTTTTCTCATCCATGGATCACACTCTGCTTTAGAGCAAGAAGCACGCTCTTGCTTTTAGAGTCTCTAATATAGCAGGTAATCTGAGTGTGCTGAGAACAAAAGAACGGTGTTTCCTACACATACAGACCATATGTAGTCCAAATCTGCTTCTGAAACTGATACAAAGCACTGACCCTCTAACATCCAATGCTTGTCAGTTAAGATGAGAAACGTGTGAGCTTCGTGAAAGATGTAGTTCCTTTGAGCAGAAAAGTGACTGCCCTTACCTGAATCGAAGTCTTGCTTGTAGGAAGACTCAGAGCCTGGGATTTAACTCCATTTCTGAAGTGAAACACACAGCAGTGTAATCATCCATTGATCACACTCTGCTTTAGAACAAGAAGCACGCTCATGCTTTCTAGATTCTGTAAGACAGCAGGAAACGTGAGTGTGCTGAGAACAAAAGAACGTTGTTTCCTACACATACGGACATTATATAGTCCAACTCTGCTTCTGAAAGTGATACAAAGCACTGGTCCTCTAACATCCAATGCTTTTCTGTTAAGATTAGAAACGTGTGAGCTCCATGAACGATGTAGTTCCTTTGGGCTGAAAAGTGACTGCCCATACCTGAAAAGAAGTCTTGCTTGTAGGAAGACACAGAGCCTGGGATTTAACTCAATTTCTGAAGGGAAACACACAGCATAGTTCTCACCCATGGATCACACTCTGCTTTAGAACAAGAAGCACGCTCTTGCTTTCTAGAGTCTCTAAGACAGGAAGAAACGTGAGTGTGCTGAGAACAAAAGAACGGTGTTTCCTACACATACGGACCATATCTAGTCCAACTCTGCTTCTTAAACTGATACAAAGCACTGGTCCTCTAACATCCCATGCTTGTCTGTTAAGATGAGAAATGTGTGAGCTCAGTGAACGATGTAGTTCGTTTGAGCTGAAAAGTGACTCTCCTTACCTGAAACGAAGTCTTGCTTGTAGGAAGACACAGAGCCTGGGATTTAACTCCATTTCTGAAGGGAAACACACGGCATAGTTCTCATCCATGGATCACACTCTGCTTTAGAGCGAGAAGCACGCTCTTGCTTTCTATAGTCTCTAAGACAGCAGGAAACGTGAGTGTGCTGAGACCAAAGAACGGTGTTTCCTACACATACGGACCATATCTAGTCCAACTCTGCTTCTGAAACTGATACAAAGCACTGGTCCTCTAACATCCTATGCTTGTCAGTTAAGATGAGAAACGTTTGAGCTTTGTGAATGATGTAGTTCATTTGAACTGAAAAGTGACTGCCCTTACCTGAAATGAAGTCTTGCTTGTAGGAAGACATAGAGCCTGGGATTTAACTCCATTTCTGAAGGGAAACACACAGCATTTTTCTCATCCATGGATCACACTCTGCTTTAGAGAGAGAAGCACGCTCTTGCTTTTAGAGTCTCTAATATATCAGGTAATCTGAGTGTGCCTAGAACAAAAGAACGGTGATTCCTACACATACAGACCATATGTAGTCCAAATCTGCTTCTGAAACTGATACAATGCACGGACCCTCTAACATCCAATGCTTGTCAGTTAAGATGAGAATCGTGTGATCTTCTTTAACGATGTAGTTCGTTTGAGCAGAAAAGTGACTGCCCTTACCTGAAATGAAGTCTTGCTTGTAGGAAGACTCAGAGCCTGGGATTTAACTCCATTTCTGAAATGAAACACACAGTAGTGTTCTCATCCACTGATGACACTCTGCTTTAGAACAAGAAGCATGCTCTTGCTTTCTAGAGTCTCTAAGACAGGAAGAAACGTGAGTGTGCTGAGAACAAAAGAACGGTGTTTCCTACACATACGGACCATATCTAGTCCAACTCTGCTTCTTAAACTGATACAAAGCACTGGTCCTCTAACATCCCATGCTTGTCTGTTAAGATGAGAAATGTGTGAGCTCAGTGAACGTTGTAGTTCGTTTGAGCTGAAAAGTGACTGCCCTTACCTGAAACGAAGTCTTGCTTGTAGGTAGACTCAGAGCCTGGGATTTAACTCCATTTCTGAAGTGAAACACACAGCAGTGTTCTCATCCATTGATGACACTCTGCTTTTGAACAAGAAGTACGCTCTTGCTTTCTAGAGTCTCTAAGACAGCAGGAAACGTGAGTGTGCTGAGAACAAACGAACTGTGTTTCCTACACATACGGACTATATCTAGTCCAACTCTGCTTCTGAAACTCCTACAAAGCACTGGTCCTCTAACATCCAATGCTTGTCACTTAAGATGGGAAACATGTGAGCTTCGTGAACGATATAGTTCGTTTGAGCAGAAAAGTGACTGCCCTTACCTGAAATGAAGTCTTGCTTGTAGGAAGACTCAGAGCCTGTGATTTAACTCCATTTCTGAATTGAAACACACAGCAGTGTTCTCATCCATTGATCACACTCTGCTTTAGAACAAGAAGCACGCTCTTGCTTTCTAGAGTCTCTAAGACAGCAGGAAACGTGAGTGTGCTGAGAACAAAAGAATGGTGTTTCCTACACATACGGACCATATCTAGTCCAACTCTGCTTCTGAAACTCATAAAAAGCACTGGTCCTCTAACATCCAATGTTTGTCAGTTAAGATGAGAAACGTGTGAGCTTTGTGAATGATGTAGTTCCTTTGAACTGAAAAGTGACTGCCCTTACCTTAAACGAAGTTTTGCTTGTAGGAAGACACAGAGCCTGGGGTTTAACTCCATTTCTGAAGGGAAACACACAGCATAGTATTCATCCATGGATCACACTCTGGTTAGAGCGAGTAGCACACCCTTGCTTTCTAGAGTCTCTAAGACAGCAGGAAATCTGAGTGTGCCCAAAACAATAGAACGGTGTTTCCTACACATATGGACCATATCCAGTCCAAATCTGCCTCTGAAACTGATACAAAGCACTGGTCCTCTAACATCCAATGTTTGTCAGTTAAGATGAGAAACGTGTGAGCTTTGTGAATGATGTTGTTCCTTTGAGCAGAAAAGTGACTGCCCTTACCAGAAACGAAGTCTTGCTTGTAGGAAGACACAGAGCCTGGGATTTAACTCCATTGCTGAAGGGAAACACACAGCATAGTTCTCATCCATGGATCACACTCTGCTTTAGAGCGAAAAGCATGCTCTTGCTTTTAGATTCTCTAATATAGCAGGTAATCTGAGTGTGCCCAGAACAAAAGAACGGTGTTTCCTACATATGCAGACCATAAGTAGTCCAAATCTGCTTCTGAAACTGATACAAAGCACTGATCCTCCAACATCCAATGCTTGTCAGTTAAGATGAGAGACGTGTGAGCCTTGTGAACGATGTAGTTCGTTTGAGCAGAAAAGTGACTGCCTTTACCTGAATCGAAGTCTTGCTTGTAGGAAGACTCAGAGCCTGGGATTTAACTCCATTTCTGAAGGGAAACACACAGCATTGTAATCATCCATTGATCACACTCTGCTTTAGAACAAGAAGCACGCTCTTGCTTTCTATAGTCTCTAAGACAGCAGGAAACGTGTGTGCTGAGAACAAAAGAACGGTGTTTCCTACACATACGGACCATATCTAGTTCAACTATGCTTCTGAAACTGATACAAAGCACTGGTCCTCTAACATCCAATGCTTGTCAGTTAAGATGAGAAACGTGTGAGCTTTGTGAATGATGTAGTTCCTTTGAACTGAAAAGTGACTGCCCTTACCTGTAACGAAGTCTTGCTTGTAGTAAGACACAGAGCCTGGGATTTAACTCCATCTCTGTAGGGAAACACACAGCAGAGTTCTCATCCATGGATCATACTCTGCTTTAGAGCGAGAAGTATGCTCTTGCTTTCTAGAGTCTCTAATACAGCAGGAAATCTGATTGTGCCCAGAAGAAAAGAACGGTGTTTCCTACACATACGGACCATATCTAGTCTAAATCTGTTTCTGAAACTGACACAAAGCACTGGTCCTCTAACATCCAATGCTTGTCAGTTAAGATGAGAAACGTGTGAGCTTCGTGAACGATGTAGTTCGTTTGAGCAGAAAAGTGACTGCCTTTACCTGAATCGAAGTCTTGCTTGTAGGAAGACTCAGAGCCTGGGATTTAACTCCATTTCTGAAGTGAAACACACAGCAGTGTAATCATCCATTGATCACACTCTGCTTTAGAACAAGAAGCACGCTCTTGCTTTCTAGAGTCTCTAAGACAGCAGGAAACATGTGTGTGCTGAGAACAAAAGAACGGTGTTACCTACACATACGGACCATATCTAGTTCAACTCTGCTTCTGAAACTGATACAACGCACTGGTCCTCTAACATCCAATGCTTGTCAGTTAAGATGAGAAACGTGTGAGCTTTGTGAATGATGTAGTTCCTTTGAACTGAAAAGTGACTGCCCTACCTGAAATGAAATCTTGCTTGTAGTAAGACACAGAGCCTGGGATTTAACTCCATTTCTTAAGAGAAACACACAGCAAAGTTCTCATCCATGGATCACACTCTGCTTTAGAGCTAGAAGCACGCGCTTGCTTTTAGAGTCTCTAATATAGCAGGAAATCTGAGTGTGCCCAGAACAAAAGAACGGTGTTTCCTACATAAACGGACCATATGTAGTCCAAATCTGCTTCTGAAACTGATACAATGCACGGACCCTCTAACATCCAATGCTTGTCAGTTAATATGAGACACGTGTGAGCTTCGTGAACGATGTAGTTCGTTTGAGCAGAAAAGTGACTGCCCTTACCTGAAATGAAGTCTTGCTTGTAGGAAGACTCAGAGCCTGTGATTTAACTCCATTTCTGAATTGAAACACACAGCAGTGTTCTCATCCATTGATCACACTCTGCTTTAGAACAAGAAGCACGCTCTTGCTTTCTAGAGTCTCTAAGACAGCAGGAAACGTGAGTGTGCTGAGAACAAAAGAATGGTGTTTCCTACACATACGGACCATATCTAGTCCAACTCTGCTTCTGAAACTCATAAAAAGCACTGGTCCTCTAACATCCAATGTTTGTCAGTTAAGATGAGAAACGTGTGAGCTTTGTGAATGATGTAGTTCCTTTGAACTGAAAAGTGACTGCCCTTATCTTAAACGAAGTTTTGCTTGTAGGAAGACACAGAGCCTGGGGTTTAACTCCATTTCTGAAGGGAAACACACAGCATAGTTCTCATCCATGGATCACACTCTGGTTAGAGCGAGTAGCACACTCTTGCTTTCTAGAGTCTCTAAGACAGCAGGAAATCTGAGTGTGCCCAAAACAATAGAACGGTGTTTCCTACACATATGGACCATATCCAGTCCAAATCTGCCTCTGAAACTGATACAAAGCACTGGTCCTCTAACATCCAATGTTTGTCAGTTAAGATGAGAAACGTGTGAGCTTTGTGAATGATGTTGTTCCTTTGAGCAGAAAAGTGACTGCCCTTACCAGAAACGAAGTCTTGCTTGTAGGAAGACACAGAGCCTGGGATTTAACTCCATTGCTGAAGGGAAACACACAGCATAGTTCTCATCCATGGATCACACTCTGCTTTAGAGCGAAAAGCATGCTCTTGCTTTTAGATTCTCTAATATAGCAGGTAATTTGAGTGTGCCCAGAACAAAAGAACGGTGTTTCCTACATATGCAGACCATAAGTAGTCCAAATCTGCTTCTGAAACTGATACAAAGCACTGATCCTCCAACATCCAATGCTTGTCAGTTAAGATGAGAGACGTGTGAGCCTTGTGAACGATGTAGTTCGTTTGAGCAGAAAAGTGACTGCCTTTACCTGAATCGAAGTCTTGCTTGTAGGAAGACTCAGAGCCTGGGATTTAACTCCATTTCTGAAGTGAAACACACAGCATTGTAATCATCCATTGATCACACTCTGCTTTAGAACAAGAAGCACGCTCTTGCTTTCTATAGTCTCTAAGACAGCAGGAAACGTGTGTGTGCTGAGAACAAAAGAACGGTGTTTCCTACACATACGGACCATATCTAGTCCAACTCTGCTTCTGAAACTGATACAAAGCACTGGTCCTCTAACATCCTATGCTTGTCAGTTAAGATGAGAAACGTTTGAGCTTTGTGAATGATGTAGTTCATTTGAACTGAAAAGTGACTGCCCTTACCTGAAATGAAGTCTTGCTTGTAGGAAGACATAGAGCCTGGGATTTAACTCCATTTCTGAAGGGAAACACACAGCATTTTTCTCATCCATGGATCACACTCTGCTTTAGAGAGAGAAGCACGCTCTTGCTTTTAGAGTCTCTAATATATCAGGTAATCTGAGTGTGCCTAGAACAAAAGAACGGTGATTCCTACACATACAGACCATATGTAGTCCAAATCTGCTTCTGAAACTGATACAATGCACGGACCCTCTAACATCCAATGCTTGTCAGTTAAGATGAGAATCGTGTGATCTTCTTTAACGATGTAGTTCTTTTGAGCAGAAAAGTGACTGCCCTTACCTGAAATGAAGTCTTGCTTGTAGGAAGACTCAGAGCCTGGGATTTAACTCCATTTCTGAAATGAAACACACAGCAGTGTTCTCATCCACTGATGACACTCTGCTTTAGAACAAGAAGCATGCTCTTGCTTTCTAGAGTCTCTAAGACAGGAAGAAACGTGAGTGTGCTGAGAACAAAAGAACGGTGTTTCCTACACATACGGACCATATCTAGTCCAACTCTGCTTCTTAAACTGATACAAAGCACTGGTCCTCTAACATCCCATGCTTGTCTGTTAAGATGAGAAATGTGTGAGCTCAGTGAACGTTGTAGTTCGTTTGAGCTGAAAAGTGACTGCCCTTACCTGAAACGAAGTCTTGCTTGTAGGTAGACTCAGAGCCTGGGATTTAACTCCATTTCTGAAGTGAAACACACAGCAGTGTTCTCATCCATTGATGACACTCTGCTTTTGAACAAGAAGTACGCTCTTGCTTTCTAGAGTCTCTAAGACAGCAGGAAACGTGAGTGTGCTGAGAACAAACGAACTGTGTTTCCTACACATACGGACTATATCTAGTCCAACTCTGCTTCTGAAACTCCTACAAAGCACTGGTCCTCTAACATCCAATGCTTGTCACTTAAGATGGGAAACATGTGAGCTTCGTGAACGATGTAGTTCGTTTGAGCAGAAAAGTGACTGCCCTTACCTGAAATGAAGTCTTGCTTGTAGGAAGACTCAGAGCCTGTGATTTAACTCCATTTCTGAATTGAAACACACAGCAGTGTTCTCATCCATTGATCACACTCTGCTTTAGAACAAGAAGCACGCTCTTGCTTTCTAGAGTCTCTAAGACAGCAGGAAACGTGAGTGTGCTGAGAACAAAAGAATGGTGTTTCCTACACATACGGACCATATCTAGTCCAACTCTGCTTCTGAAACTCATAAAAAGCACTGGTCCTCTAACATCCAATGTTTGTCAGTTAAGATGAGAAACGTGTGAGCTTTGTGAATGATGTAGTTCCTTTGAACTGAAAAGTGACTGCCCTTACCTTAAACGAAGTTTTGCTTGTAGGAAGACACAGAGCCTGGGGTTTAACTCCATTTCTGAAGGGAAACACACAGCATAGTATTCATCCATGGATCACACTCTGGTTAGAGCGAGTAGCACACCCTTGCTTTCTAGAGTCTCTAAGACAGCAGGAAATCTGAGTGTGCCCAAAACAATAGAACGGTGTTTCCTACACATATGGACCATATCCAGTCCAAATCTGCCTCTGAAACTGATACAAAGCACTGGTCCTCTAACATCCAATGTTTGTCAGTTAAGATGAGAAACGTGTGAGCTTTGTGAATGATGTTGTTCCTTTGAGCAGAAAAGTGACTGCCCTTACCAGAAACGAAGTCTTGCTTGTAGGAAGACACATAGCCTGGGATTTAACTCCATTGCTGAAGGGAAACACACAGCATAGTTCTCATCCATGGATCACACTCTGCTTTAGAGCGAAAAGCATGCTCTTGCTTTTAGATTCTCTAATATAGCAGGTAATCTGAGTGTGCCCAGAACAAAAGAACGGTGTTTCCTACATATGCAGACCATAAGTAGTCCAAATCTGCTTCTGAAACTGATACAAAGCACTGATCCTCCAACATCCAATGCTTGTCAGTTAAGATGAGAGACGTGTGAGCCTTGTGAACGATGTAGTTCGTTTGAGCAGAAAAGTGACTGCCTTTACCTGAATCGAAGTCTTGCTTGTAGGAAGACTCAGAGCCTGGGATTTAACTCCATTTCTGAAGGGAAACACACAGCATTGTAATCATCCATTGATCACACTCTGCTTTAGAACAAGAAGCACGCTCTTGCTTTCTATAGTCTCTAAGACAGCAGGAAACGTGTGTGTGCTGAGAACAAAAGAACGGTGTTTCCTACACATACGGACCATATCTAGTTCAACTATGCTTCTGAAACTGATACAAAGCACTGGTCCTCTAACATCCAATGCTTGTCAGTTAAGATGAGAAACGTGTGAGCTTTGTGAATGATGTAGTTCCTTTGAACTGAAAAGTGACTGCCCTTTCCTGTAACGAAGTCTTGCTTGTAGTAAGACACAGAGCCTGGGATTTAACTCCATCTCTGTAGGGAAACACACAGCAGAGTTCTCATCCATGGATCATACTCTGCTTTAGAGCGAGAAGCATGCTCTTGCTTTCTAGAGTCTCTAATACAGCAGGAAATCTGATTGTGCCCAGAAGAAAAGAACGGTGTTTCCTACACATACGGACCATATCTAGTCTAAATCTGTTTCTGAAACTGACACAAAGCACTGGTCCTCTAACATCCAATGCTTGTCAGTTAAGATGAGAAACGTGTGAGCTTCGTGAACGATGTAGTTCGTTTGAGCAGAAAAGTGACTGCCTTTACCTGAATCGAAGTCTTGCTTGTAGGAAGACTCAGAGCCTGGGATTTAACTCCATTTCTGAAGTGAAACACACAGCAGTGTAATCATCCATTGATCACACTCTGCTTTAGAACAAGAAGCACGCTCTTGCTTTCTAGAGTCTCTAAGACAGCAGGAAACATGTGTGTGCTGAGAACAAAAGAACGGTGTTACCTACACATACGGACCATATCTAGTTCAACTCTGCTTCTGAAACTGATACAACGCACTGGTCCTCTAACATCCAATGCTTGTCAGTTAAGATGAGAAAGGTGTGAGCTTTGTGAATGATGTAGTTCCTTTGAACTGAAAAGTGACTGCCCTACCTGGAATGAAATCTTGCTTGTAGTAAGACACAGAGCCTGGGATTTAACTCCATTTCTTAAGAGAAACACACAGCAAAGTTCTCATCCATGGATCACACTCTGCTTTAGAGCTAGAAGCACGCGCTTGCTTTTAGAGTCTCTAATATAGCAGGAAATCTGAGTGTGCCCAGAACAAAAGAACGGTGTTTCCTACATAAACGGACCATATGTAGTCCAAATCTGCTTCTGAAACTGATACAATGCACGGACCCTCTAACATCCAATGCTTGTCAGTTAATATGAGACACGTGTGAGCTTCGTGAACGATGTAGTTCGTTTGAGCAGAAAAGTGACTGCCCTTACCTGAAATGAAGTCTTGCTTGTAGGAAGACTCAGAGCCTGTGATTTAACTCCATTTCTGAATTGAAACACACAGCAGTGTTCTCATCCATTGATCACACTCTGCTTTAGAACAAGAAGCACGCTCTTGCTTTCTAGAGTCTCTAAGACAGCAGGAAACGTGAGTGTGCTGAGAACAAAAGAATGGTGTTTCCTACACATACGGACCATATCTAGTCCAACTCTGCTTCTGAAACTCATAAAAAGCACTGGTCCTCTAACATCCAATGTTTGTCAGTTAAGATGAGAAACGTGTGAGCTTTGTGAATGATGTAGTTCCTTTGAACTGAAAAGTGACTGCCCTTATCTTAAACGAAGTTTTGCTTGTAGGAAGACACAGAGCCTGGGGTTTAACTCCATTTCTGAAGGGAAACACACAGCATAGTTCTCATCCATGGATCACACTCTGGTTAGAGCGAGTAGCACACTCTTGCTTTCTAGAGTCTCTAAGACAGCAGGAAATCTGAGTGTGCCCAAAACAATAGAACGGTGTTTCCTACACATATGGACCATATCCAGTCCAAATCTGCCTCTGAAACTGATACAAAGCACTGGTCCTCTAACATCCAATGTTTGTCAGTTAAGATGAGAAACGTGTGAGCTTTGTGAATGATGTTGTTCCTTTGAGCAGAAAAGTGACTGCCCTTACCAGAAACGAAGTCTTGCTTGTAGGAAGACACAGAGCCTGGGATTTAACTCCATTGCTGAAGGGAAACACACAGCATAGTTCTCATCCATGGATCACACTCTGCTTTAGAGCGAAAAGCATGCTCTTGCTTTTAGATTCTCTAATATAGCAGGTAATCTGAGTGTGCCCAGAACAAAAGAACGGTGTTTCCTACATATGCAGACCATAAGTAGTCCAAATCTGCTTCTGAAACTGATACAAAGCACTGATCCTCCAACATCCAATGCTTGTCAGTTAAGATGAGAGACGTGTGAGCCTTGTGAACGATGTAGTTCGTTTGAGCAGAAAAGTGACTGCCTTTACCTGAATCGAAGTCTTGCTTGTAGGAAGACTCAGAGCCTGGGATTTAACTCCATTTCTGAAGTGAAACACACAGCATTGTAATCATCCATTGATCACACTCTGCTTTAGAACAAGAAGCACGCTCTTGCTTTCTATAGTCTCTAAGACAGCAGGAAACGTGTGTGTGCTGAGAACAAAAGAACGGTGTTTCCTACACATACGGACCATATCTAGTCCAACTCTGCTTCTGAAACTGATACAAAGCACTGGTCCTCTAACATCCTATGCTTGTCAGTTAAGATGAGAAACGTGTGAGCTTTGTGAATGATGTAGTTCATTTGAACTGAAAAGTGACTGCCCTTACCTGAAATGAAGTCTTGCTTGTAGGAAGACATAGAGCCTGGGATTTAACTCCATTTCTGAAGGGAAACACACAGCATTTTTCTCATCCATGGATCACACTCTGCTTTAGAGAGAGAAGCACGCTCTTGCTTTTAGAGTCTCTAATATATCAGGTAATCTGAGTGTGCCTAGAACAAAAGAACGGTGATTCCTACACATACAGACCATATGTAGTCCAAATCTGCTTCTGAAACTGATACAATGCACGGACCCTCTAACATCCAATGCTTGTCAGTTAAGATGAGAATCGTGTGATCTTCTTTAACGATGTAGTTCGTTTGAGCAGAAAAGTGACTGCCCTTACCTGAAATGAAGTCTTGCTTGTAGGAAGACTCAGAGCCTGGGATTTAACTCCATTTCTGAAATGAAACACACAGCAGTGTTCTCATCCACTGATGACACTCTGCTTTAGAACAAGAAGCATGCTCTTGCTTTCTAGAGTCTCTAAGACAGGAAGAAACGTGAGTGTGCTGAGAACAAAAGAACGGTGTTTCCTACACATACGGACCATATCTAGTCCAACTCTGCTTCTTAAACTGATACAAAGCACTGGTCCTCTAACATCCCATGCTTGTCTGTTAAGATGAGAAATGTGTGAGCTCAGAAAACGTTGTAGTTCGTTTGAGCTGAAAAGTGACTGCCCTTACCTGAAACGAAGTCTTGCTTGTAGGTAGACTCAGAGCCTGGGATTTAACTCCATTTCTGAAGTGAAACACACAGCAGTGTTCTCATCCATTGATGACACTCTGCTTTTGAACAAGAAGTACGCTCTTGCTTTCTAGAGTCTCTAAGACAGCAGGAAACGTGAGTGTGCTGAGAACAAACGAACTGTGTTTCCTACACATACGGACTATATCTAGTCCAACTCTGCTTCTGAAACTCCTACAAAGCACTGGTCCTCTAACATCCAATGCTTGTCACTTAAGATGGGAAACATGTGAGCTTCGTGAACGATGTAGTTCGTTTGAGCAGAAAAGTGACTGCCCTTACCTGAAATGAAGTCTTGCTTGTAGGAAGACTCAGAGCCTGTGATTTAACTCCATTTCTGAATTGAAACACACAGCAGTGTTCTCATCCATTGATCACACTCTGCTTTAGAACAAGAAGCACGCTCTTGCTTTCTAGAGTCTCTAAGACAGCAGGAAACGTGAGTGTGCTGAGAACAAAAGAATGGTGTTTCCTACACATACGGACCATATCTAGTCCAACTCTGCTTCTGAAACTCATAAAAAGCACTGGTCCTCTAACATCCAATGTTTGTCAGTTAAGATGAGAAACGTGTGAGCTTTGTGAATGATGTAGTTCCTTTGAACTGAAAAATGACTGCCCTTACCTTAAACGAAGTTTTGCTTGTAGGAAGACACAGAGCCTGGGGTTTAACTCCATTTCTGAAGGGAAACACACAGCATAGTATTCATCCATGGATCACACTCTGGTTAGAGCGAGTAGCACACCCTTGCTTTCTAGAGTCTCTAAGACAGCAGGAAATCTGAGTGTGCCCAAAACAATAGAACGGTGTTTCCTACACATATGGACCATATCCAGTCCAAATCTGCCTCTGAAACTGATACAAAGCACTGGTCCTCTAACATCCAATGTTTGTCAGTTAAGATGAGAAACGTGTGAGCTTTGTGAATGATGTTGTTCCTTTGAGCAGAAAAGTGACTGCCCTTACCAGAAACGAAGTCTTGCTTGTAGGAAGACACATAGCCTGGGATTTAACTCCATTGCTGAAGGGAAACACACAGCATAGTTCTCATCCATGGATCACACTCTGCTTTAGAGCGAAAAGCATGCTCTTGCTTTTAGATTCTCTAATATAGCAGGTAATCTGAGTGTGCCCAGAACAAAAGAACGGTGTTTCCTACATATGCAGACCATAAGTAGTCCAAATCTGCTTCTGAAACTGATACAAAGCACTGATCCTCCAACATCCAATGCTTGTCAGTTAAGATGAGAGACGTGTGAGCCTTGTGAACGATGTAGTTCGTTTGAGCAGAAAAGTGACTGCCTTTACCTGAATCGAAGTCTTGCTTGTAGGAAGACTCAGAGCCTGGGATTTAACTCCATTTCTGAAGGGAAACACACAGCATTGTAATCATCCATTGATCACACTCTGCTTTAGAACAAGAAGCACGCTCTTGCTTTCTATAGTCTCTAAGACAGCAGGAAACGTGTGTGTGCTGAGAACAAAAGAACGGTGTTTCCTACACATACGGACCATATCTAGTTCAACTATGCTTCTGAAACTGATACAAAGCACTGGTCCTCTAACATCCAATGCTTGTCAGTTAAGATGAGAAACGTGTGAGCTTTGTGAATGATGTAGTTCCTTTGAACTGAAAAGTGACTGCCCTTTCCTGTAACGAAGTCTTGCTTGTAGTAAGACACAGAGCCTGGGATTTAACTCCATCTCTGTAGGGAAACACACAGCAGAGTTCTCATCCATGGATCATACTCTGCTTTAGAGCGAGAAGCATGCTCTTGCTTTCTAGAGTCTCTAATACAGCAGGAAATCTGATTGTGCCCAGAAGAAAAGAACGGTGTTTCCTACACATACGGACCATATCTAGTCTAAATCTGTTTCTGAAACTGACACAAAGCACTGGTCCTCTAACATCCAATGCTTGTCAGTTAAGATGAGAAACGTGTGAGCTTCGTGAACGATGTAGTTCGTTTGAGCAGAAAAGTGACTGCCTTTACCTGAATCGAAGTCTTGCTTGTAGGAAGACTCAGAGCCTGGGATTTAACTCCATTTCTGAAGTGAAACACACAGCAGTGTAATCATCCATTGATCACACTCTGCTTTAGAACAAGAAGCACGCTCTTGCTTTCTAGAGTCTCTAAGACAGCAGGAAACATGTGTGTGCTGAGAACAAAAGAACGGTGTTACCTACACATACGGACCATATCTAGTTCAACTCTGCTTCTGAAACTGATACAACGCACTGGTCCTCTAACATCCAATGCTTGTCAGTTAAGATGAGAAACGTGTGAGCTTTGTGAATGATGTAGTTCCTTTGAACTGAAAAGTGACTGCCCTACCTGAAATGAAATCTTGCTTGTAGTAAGACACAGAGCCTGGGATTTAACTCCATTTCTTAAGAGAAACACACAGCAAAGTTCTCATCCATGGATCACACTCTGCTTTAGAGCTAGAAGCACGCGCTTGCTTTTAGAGTCTCTAATATAGCAGGAAATCTGAGTGTGCCCAGAACAAAAGAACGGTGTTTCCTACATAAACGGACCATATGTAGTCCAAATCTGCTTCTGAAACTGATACAATGCACGGACCCTCTAACATCCAATGCTTGTCAGTTAATATGAGACACGTGTGAGCTTCGTGAACGATGTAGTTCGTTTGAGCAGAAAAGTGACTGCCCTTACCTGAAATGAAGTCTTGCTTGTAGGAAGACTCAGAGCCTGTGATTTAACTCCATTTCTGAATTGAAACACACAGCAGTGTTCTCATCCATTGATCACACTCTGCTTTAGAACAAGAAGCACGCTCTTGCTTTCTAGAGTCTCTAAGACAGCAGGAAACGTGAGTGTGCTGAGAACAAAAGAATGGTGTTTCCTACACATACGGACCATATCTAGTCCAACTCTGCTTCTGAAACTCATAAAAAGCACTGGTCCTCTAACATCCAATGTTTGTCAGTTAAGATGAGAAACGTGTGAGCTTTGTGAATGATGTAGTTCCTTTGAACTGAAAAGTGACTGCCCTTATCTTAAACGAAGTTTTGCTTGTAGGAAGACACAGAGCCTGGGGTTTAACTCCATTTCTGAAGGGAAACACACAGCATAGTTCTCATCCATGGATCACACTCTGGTTAGAGCGAGTAGCACACTCTTGCTTTCTAGAGTCTCTAAGACAGCAGGAAATCTGAGTGTGCCCAAAACAATAGAACGGTGTTTCCTACACATATGGACCATATCCAGTCCAAATCTGCCTCTGAAACTGATACAATGCACTGGTCCTCTAACATCCAATGCTTGTCAGTTAAGATGAGAAACGTGTGAGCTTCGTGAACGATGTAGTTGGTTTGAGCTGAAAAGTGACTGCCCTTACCTGAATCAAAGTCTTGCTTGTAGGAAGACTCAGAGCCTGGGATTTAACTCCATTTCTGAAGTAAAACACACAGCAGTGTAATCAGCCTTTGATCACACTCTGCTTTAGAAAAAGAAGCATGCTCTTGCTTTCTAGAGTCTCTAAGACAGCAGGAAACGTGTGTGTGCGGAGAATAAAAGAACGGTGTTTCCTACACATACGGACCATATCTAGTTCAACTCTGCTTCTGAAACTCATACAAAGCACTGGTCCTCTAACATCCAATGCTTGTCTGTTAAGATGAGAAACTTGTGAGCTGCGTGAACGATGTAGTTCGTTTGAGCTGAAAAGTGACTGCCATTACCTGAAACGAAGTCTTGCTTGTAGGAAGACACAGAGCCTGGGATTTAACTCCATTTCTGAATGGAAACACACAGCATTGTTCTCATCCATGGAGCACACTCTGCTTTAGTGCAAGAAGAATGCTCTTGCTTTCTAGAGTCTCTAACACAGCATGAAATCTGAGTGTGCCCCGAAAAAAAGAACGGAGTTTCCTACACATATGGACCATATGTAGTCCAACTCTTCTTCTGAAACTGATACAATGCACTGGTCCTCTAACATCCAATGCTTGTCAGTTAAGATGGGAAACGTGTGAGCTTCATGAACGATGTAGTTCGTTTGAGCAGAAAAGTGACTGCCCTTAACTTAAACGAAGTCTTGCTTGTAGGAAGACACAGAGTCTGGGATTTAACTCCATTTCTGAAGGGAAACACACAGCATAGTTCTCATCCATGGATCACACTCTGCTTTAGAGCGAGAAGCACGCTCTTGCTTTCTAAAGTCTCGAAGACAGCAGGAAACATGAGTGCGCTGAGAACAAAAGAACGGTGTTTCCTACACATACAGACCATATCTAGTCCAACTCTCCTTCTTAAACCGATAAAAAGCACTGGTACTCTAACATCCAATGCTTGTCGGTTAAGAAGAGAAATGTGTGAGCTCAGTGAAGGATGTAGTTCGTTTGAGCTGAAAAGTGACTGCCGTTACCTGAAACGAAGTCTTGCTTGTAGTAAGACACAGAGGCTGGGATTTAACTCCATTTCTGAAAGGAAACACACAGCACTTTTCTCATCCATGGATCACACTCTGCTTTAGAGCAAGAAGCACGCTCTTGCTTTAGGAGTCTCTAATATAGCAGGTAATCTGAGTGTGCCCAGAACAAAAGAACGGTGTTTCCTACACATACAGACCATATGTAGTCCAAATCTGCATCTGAAACTGATACAAAGCACTGACCCTCTAACATCCAATGCTTGTCAGTTAAGATGAGAAACGTGTGAGCTTCGTGAAAGATGTAGTTCGTTTGAGCAGAAAAGTGACTGCCCTTACCTGAATCGAAGTCTTGCTTGTAGGAAGACTCAGAGCCTGGGATTTAACTCCATTTCTGAAGTGAAACACACAGCAGTGTAATCATCCATTGATCACACTCTGCTTTAGAACAAGAAGCACGCTCATGCTTTCTAGATTCTGTAAGACAGCAGGAAACGTGAGTGTGCTGAGAACAAAAGAACGGTGTTTCCTACACATAGGGACCATATCTAGTCCAACTCTGCTTCTGAAACTGATACAAAGCACTGGTCCTCTAACATCCTATGCTTGTCAGTTAAGATGAGAAACGTTTGAGCTTTGTGAATGATGTAGTTCATTTGAACTGAAAAGTGACTGCCCTTACCAGAAATGAAGTCTTGCTTGTGGAAGACATAGAGCCTGGGATTTAACTCCATTTCTGAAGGGAAACACACAGCATTTTTCTCATCCATGGATCACACTCTGCTTTAGAGCGAGAAGCACGCTCTTGCTTTTAGAGTCTCTAATATATCAGGTAATCTGAGTGTGCCTAGAACAAAAGAACGGTGATTCCTACACATACAGACCATATGTAGTCCAAATCTGCTTCTGAAACTGATACAATGCACGGACCCTCTAACATCCAATGCTTGTCAGTTAAGATGAGAATCGTGTGATCTTCTTTAACAATGTAGTTCGTTTGAGCAGAAAAGTGACTGCCCTTACCTGAAATGAAGTCTTGCTTGTAGGAAGACTCAGAGCCTGGGATTTAACTCCATTTCTGAAATGAAACACACAGCAGTGTTCTCATCCACGGATGACACTCTGCTTTAGAACAAGAAGCATGCTCTTGCTTTCTAGAGTCTCTAAGACAGGAAGAAACGTGAGTGTGCTGAGAACAAAAGAACGGTGTTTCCTACACATACGGACCATATCTAGTCCAACTCTGCTTCTTAAACTGATACAAAGCACTGGTCCTCTAACATCCCATGCTTGTCTGTTAAGATGAGAAATGTGTGAGCTCAGTGAACGTTGTAGTTCCTTTGAACTGAAAAGTGACTGCCCTTACCTTAAACGAAGTTTTGCTTGTAGGAAGACACAGAGCCTGGGATTTAACTCCATTTCTGAAGGGAAACACACAGCATAGTATTCATCCATGGATCACACTCTGGTTAGAGCGAGTAGCACACTCTTGCTTTCTAGAGTCTCTAAGACAGCAGGAAATCTGAGTGTGCCCAAAACAATAGAACGGTGTTTCCTACACATATGGACCATATCCAGTCCAAATCTGCCTCTGAAACTAATACAAAGCACTGGTCCTCTAACATCCAATGTTTGTCAGTTAAGATGAGAAACGTGTGAGCTTTGTGAATGATGTTGTTCCTTTGAGCAGAAAAGTGACTGCCCTTACCAGAAACGAAGTCTTGCTTGTAGGAAGACACAGATCCTGGGATTTAACTCCATTGCTGAAGGGAAACACACAGCATAGTTCTCATCCATGGATCACACTCTGCTTTAGAGCGAAAAGCATGCTCTTGCTTTTAGATTCTCTAATATAGCAGGTAATCTGAGTGTGCCCAGAACAAAAGAACGGTGTTTCCTACATATGCAGACCATAAGTAGTCCAAATCTGCTTCTGAAACTGATACAAAGCACTGACCCTCCAACATCCAATGCTTGTCAGTTAAGATGAGAGACGTGTGAGCCTTGTGAACGATGTAGTTCGTTTGAGCAGAAAAGTGACTGCCTTTACCTGAATCGAAGTCTTGCTTGTAGGAAGACTCAGAGCCTGGGATTTAACTCCATTTCTGAAGTGAAACACAGAGCATTGTAATCATCCATTGATCACACTCTGCTTTAGAACAAGAAGCACGCTCTTGCTTTCTATAGTCTCTAAGACAGCAGGAAACGTGTGTGTGCTGAGAACAAAAGAACGGTGTTACCTACACATATGGACCATATCTAGTTCAACTCTGCTTCTGAAACTGATACAACGCACTGGTCCTCTAACATCCAATGCTTGTCAGTTAAGATGAGAAACGTGTGAGCTTTGTGAATGATGTAGTTCCTTTGAACTGAAAAGTGACTGCCCTACCTGAAATGAAATCTTGCTTGTAGTAAGACACAGAGCCTGGGATTTAACTCCATTTCTGAAGTGAAACACACAGCAGTGTAATCATCCATTGATCACACTCTGCTTTAGAACAAGAAGCACGCTCTTGCTTTCTAGAGTCTCTAAGACAGCAGGAAACATGTGTGTGCTGAGAACAAAAGAACGGTGTTACCTACACATACGGACCATATCTAGTTCAACTCTGCTTCTGAAACTGATACAACGCACTGGTCCTCTAACATCCAATGCTTGTCAGTTAAGATGAGAAACGTGTGAGCTTTGTGAATGATGTACTTCCTTTGAACTGAAAAGTGACTGCCCTACCTGAAATGAAATCTTGCTTGTAGTAAGACACAGAGCCTGGGATTTAACTCCATTTCTTAAGAGAAACACACAGCAAAGTTCTCATCCATGGATCACACTCTGCTTTAGAGCTAGAAGCACGCGCTTGCTTTTAGAGTCTCTAATATAGCAGGAAATCTGAGTGTGCCCAGAACAAAAGAACGGTGTTTCCTACATATACGGACCATATGTAGTCCAAAATGCTTCTGAAACTGATACAATGCACGGACCCTCTAACATCCAATGCTTGTCAGTTAAGATGAGAATCATGTGAGCTTCGTGAACGATGTAGTTCGTTTGAGCAGAAAAGTGACTGCCCTTACCTGAAATGAAGTCTTGCTTGTAGGAAGACTCAGAGCCTGGGATTTAACTCCATTTCTGAAGTGAAACACACAGCAGTGTTCTCATCCACTGATGACACTCTGCTTTAGAACAAGAAGCATGCTCTTGCTTTCTAGAGTCTCTAAGACAGGAAGAAACGTGAGTGTGCTGAGAACAAAAGAACGGTGTTTCCTACACATACGGACCATATCTAGTCCAACTCTGCTTCTTAAACTGATACAAAGCACTGGTCCTCTAACATCCCATGCTTGTCTGTTAAGATGAGAAATGTGTGAGCTCAGTGAACGATGTAGTTCGTTTGAGCTGAAAAGTGACTCTCCTTACCTGAAACGAAGTCTTGCTTGTAGGAAGACACAGAGCCTGGGATTTAACTCCATTTCTGAAGGGAAACACACGGCATAGTTCTCATCCATGGATCACACTCTGCTTTAGAGCGAGAAGCACGCTCTTGCTTTCTATAGTCTCTAAGACAGCAGGAAACGTGAGTGTGCTGAGAACAAAAGAACGGTGTTTCCTACACATAGGGACCATATCTAGTCCAACTCTGCTTCTGAAACTGATACAATGCACGGACCCTCTAACATCCAATGCTTGTCAGTTAAGATGAGAATCGTGTGATCTTCTTTAACAATGTAGTTCGTTTGAGCAGAAAAGTGACTGCCCTTACCTGAAATGAAGTCTTGCTTGTAGGAAGACTCAGAGCCTGTGATTTAACTCCATTTCTGAATTGAAACACACAGCAGTGTTCTCATCCATTGATCACACTCTGCTTTAGAACAAGAAGCACGCTCTTGCTTTCTAGAGTCTCTAAGACAGCAGGAAACGTGAGTGTGCTGAGAACAAAAGAATGGTGTTTCCTACACATACGGACCATATCTAGTCCAACTCTGCTTCTGAAACTCATACAAAGCACTGGTCCTCTAACATCCAATGTTTGTCAGTTAAGATGAGAAACGTGTGAGCTTTGTGAATGATGTAGTTCCTTTGAACTGAAAAGTGACTGCCCTTACCTTAAACGAAGTTTTGCTTGTAGGAAGACACAGAGCCTGGGATTTAACTCCATTTCTGAAGGGAAACACACAGCATAGTATTCATCCATGGATCACACTCTGGTTAGAGCGAGTAGCACACTCTTGCTTTCTAGAGTCTCTAAGACAGCAGGAAATCTGAGTGTGCCCAAAACAATTGAACGGTGTTTCCTACACATATGGACCATATCCAGTCCAAATCTGCCTCTGAAACTGATACAAAGCACTGGTCCTCTAACATCCAATGTTTGTCAGTTAAGATGAGAAACGTGTGAGCTTTGTGAATGATGTTGTTCCTTTGAGCAGAAAAGTGACTGCCCTTACCAGAAACGAAGTCTTGCTTGTAGGAAGACACAGAGCCTGGGATTTAACTCCATTGCTGAAGGGAAACACACAGCATAGTTCTCATCCATGGATCACACTCTGCTTTAGAGCGAAAAGCATGCTCTTGCTTTTAGATTCTCAAATATAGCAGGTAATCTGAGTGTGCCCAGAACAAAAGAACGGTGTTTCCTACATATGCAGACCATAAGTAGTCCAAATCTGCTTCTGAAACTGATACAAAGCACTGACCCTCCAACATCCAATGCTTGTCAGTTAAGATGAGAGACGTGTGAGCCTTGTGAATGATGTAGTTCGTTTGAGCAGAAAAGTGACTGCCTTTACCTGAATCGAAGTCTTGCTTGTAGGAAGACTCAGAGCCTGGGATTTAACTCCATTTCTGAAGTGAAACACACAGCATTGTAATCATCCATTGATCACACTCTGCTTTAGAACAAGAAGCATGCTCTTGCTTTCTATAGTCTCTAAGACAGCAGGAAACGTGTGTGTGCTGAGAACAAAAGAACGGTGTTTCCTACACATACGGACCATATCTAGTTCAACCATGCTTCTGAAACTGATACAAAGCACTGGTCCTCTAACATCCAATGCTTGTCAGTTAAGATGAGAAACGTGTGAGCTTTGTGAATGATGTAGTTCCTTTGAACTGAAAAGTGAATGCCCTTACCTGTAACGAAGTCTTGCTTGTAGTAAGACACAGAGCCTGGGATTTAACTCCATCTCTGTAGGGAAACACACAGCAGAGTTCTCATCCATGGATCATACTCTGCTTTAGAGCGAGAAGCATGCTCTTGCTTTCTAGAGTCTCTAATACAGCAGGAAATCTGATTGTGCCCAGAAGACAAGAACGGTGTTTCCTACACATACGGACCATATCTAGTCTAAATCTGTTTCTGAAACTGACACAAAGCACTGGTCCTCTAACATCCAATGCTTGTCAGTTAAGATGAGAAACGTGTGAGCTTCGTGAACGATGTAGTTCGTTTGAGCATAAAAGTGACTGCCTTTACCTGAATCGAAGTCTTGCTTGTAGGAAGACTCAGAGCCTGGGATTTAACTCCATTTCTGAAGTGAAACACACAGCAGTGTAATCATCCATTGATCACACTCTGCTTTAGAACAAGAAGCACGCTCTTGCTTTCTAGAGTCTCTAAGACAGCAGGAAACATGTGTGTGCTGAGAACAAAAGAACGGTGTTACCTACACATACGGACCATATCTAGTTCAACTCTGCTTCTGAAACTGATACAATGCACTGGTCCTCTAACATCCAATGCTTGTCAGTTAAGATGAGAAACGTGTGAGCTTTGTGAATGATGTACTTCCTTTGAACTGAAAAGTGACTGCCCTACCTGAAATGAAATCTTGCTTGTAGTAAGACACAGAGCCTGGGATTTAACTCCATTTCTTAAGAGAAACACACAGCAAAGTTCTCATCCATGGATCACACTCTGCTTTAGAGCTAGAAGCACGCGCTTGCTTTTAGAGTCTCTAATAGAGCAGGAAATCTGAGTGTGCCCAGAACAAAAGAACGGTGTTTCCTACATATACGGACCATATGTAGTCCAAATCTGCTTCTGAAACTGATACAATGCACGGACCCTCTAACATCCCATGCTTGTCTGTTAAGATGAGAAATGTGTGAGCTCCTTGAACGATGTAGTTCGTTTGAGCTGAAAAGTGACTGCCCTTACCTGAAACGAAGTCTTGCTTGTAGGAAGACGCAGAGCCTGGGATTTAACTCCATTTCTGAAGGGAAACACACAGCATAGTTCTCATCCATGGATCACACTCTGCTTTAGAGCGAGAAGCACGCTCTTGCTTTCTATAGTCTCTAAGACAGCAGGAAACGTGAGTGTGCTGAGAACAAAAGAACGGTGTTTCCTACACATACGGACCATATCTAGTCCAACTCTGCTTCTGAAACTGATACAAAGCACTGGTCCTCTAACATCCTATGCTTGTCAGTTAAGATGAGAAACGTTTGAGCTTTGTGAATGATGTAGTTCATTTGAACTGAAAAGTGACTGCCCTTACCTGAAATGAATTCTTGCTTGTAGGAAGACATAGAGCCTGGGATTTAACTCCATTTCTGAAGGGAAACACACAGCATTTTTCTCATCCATGGATCACACTCTGCTTTAGAGCGAGAAGCACGCTCTTGCTTTTAGAGTCTCTAATATATCAGGTAATCTG
Organism: Onychomys leucogaster; assembly: GCA_949786385.1. NCBI lineage: Eukaryota > Metazoa > Chordata > Mammalia > Rodentia > Cricetidae > Onychomys > Onychomys leucogaster. The sequence continues at coordinate 4,227,498 of CATKUP010000008.1, forward strand.
AGTGTGCCTAGAACAAAAGAACGGTGTTTCCTACACATACAGACCATATGTAGTCCAAATCTGCTTCTGAAACTGATTCAATGCACTGGTCCTCTAACATCCAATGCTTGTCAGTTAAGATGAGAAACGTGTGAGCTTCGTGAACGATGTAGTTGGTTTGAGCTGAAAAGTGACTGCCCTTACCTGAATCAAAATCTTGCTTGTCGGAAGACTCAGAGCCTGGGATTTAACTCCATTTCTGAAGTGAAACACACAGCAGTGTAATCAGCCTTTGATCACACTCTGCTTTAGAAAAAGAAGCATGCTCTTGCTTTCTAGAGTCTCTAAGACAGCAGGAAACGTGTGTGTGCGGAGAACAAAAGAACGGTGTTTCCTACACATACGGACCATATCTAGTTCAACTCTGCTTCTGAAACTCATACAAAGCACTGGTCCTCTAACATCCAATGCTTGTCTGTTAATAGAGAAACTTGTGAGCTGCGTGAACGATGTAGTTCGTTTGAGCTGAAAAGTGACTGCCATTACCTGAAACGAAGTCTTGCTTGTAGGAAGACACAGAGCCTGGGATTTAACTCCATTTCTGAATGGAAACACACAGCATTGTTCTCATCCATGGAGCACACTCTGCTTTAGTGCAAGAAGAATGCTCTTGCTTTCTAGAGTCTCTAACACAGCATGAAATCTGAGTGTGCCCCGAAAAAAAGAACGGAGTTTCCTACACATATGGACCATATGTAGTCCAACTCTTCTTCTGAAACTGATACAATGCACTGGTCCTCTAACATCCAATGCTTGTCAGTTAAGATGGGAAACGTGTGAGCTTCATGAACGATGTAGTTCGTTTGAGCAGAAAAGTGACTGCCCTTAACTTAAACGAAGTCTTGCTTGTAGGAAGACACAGAGTCTGGGATTTAACTCCATTTCTGAAGGGAAACACACAGCATAGTTCTCATCCATGCATCACACTCTGCTTTAGAGCGAGAAGCACGCCCTTGCTTTCTAAAGTCTCGAAGACAGCAGGAAACATGAGTGCGCTAAGAACAAAAGAACGGTGTTTCCTACACATACGGACCATATCTAGTCCAACTCTGTTTCTGAAACTGACACAAAGCACTTGTCCTCTAACATCCAATGCTTGTCAGTTAAGATGAGAAACGTGTGAGCTTTGAGAATGATGTAGTTCCTTTGAATTGAAAAGTGACTGCCCTTACCTGAAACGAAGTCTTGCTTGTAGTAAGACACAGATCCTGGGATTTAACTCCATCTCTGATGGGAAACACACAGCAGAGTTCTCATCCATGGATCACACTCTGCTTTAGAGCGAGAAGCACAATCTTGCTTTCTAGAGTCTCTAATACAGCAGGTAATCTGAGTGTGCCCAGAACAAAAGAATGGTGTTTCCTACACATACGGACCATATGTAGTCCAAATCTGCTTCTGAAACTGATACAATGCACTGGTCCTCTAACATCCAATGCTTCTCAGTTAAGATGAGAAACATGTGATCTTCGTGAATGATATAGTTCGTTTGAGCTGAAAAGTGACTGCCGTTACCTGAAACGAAGTCTTGCTTGTAGTAAGACACAGAGCCTGGGATTTAACACCCTTTCTGAAAGGAAACACACAGCACTTTTCTCATCCATTGATCACACTCTGCTTTAGAGCAAGAAGCACGCTCTTGCTTTTAGAGTCTCTAATATAGCAGGTAATCTGAGAGTGCCCAGAACAAAAGAACGGTATTTCCTACACATACAGACCATATGTAGTCCAAATCTGCATCTGAAACTGATACAAAGCACTGACCCTCTAACATCCAATGCTTGTCAGTTAAGATGAGAAACGTGTGAGCTTCGTGAAAGATGTAGTTCGTTTGAGCAGAAAAGTGACTGCCCTTACCTGAATCGAAGTCTTGCTTGTAGGAAGACTCAGAGCCTGGGATTTAACTCCATTTCTGAAGTGAAACACACAGCAGTGTAATCATCCATTGATCACACTCTGCTTTAGAACAAGAAGCACGCTCATGCTTTCTAGATTCTGTAAGACAGCAGGAAACGTGAGTGTGCTGAGAACAAAAGAACATTGTTTCCTACACATACGGACATTATATAGTCCAACTCTGCTTCTGAAAGTGATACAAAGCACTGGTCCTCTAACATCCAATGCTTTCCTGTTGAGATTAGAAACGTGTGAGCTCCATGAACGATGTAGTTCCTTTGGGCTGAAAAGTGACTTCCCATACCTGAAAAGAAGTCTTGCTTGTAAGAAGACACAGAGCCTGGGATTTAACTCAATTTCTGAAGGGAAACACACAGCAGAGTTCTCACCCATGGATCACACTCTGCTTTAGAACAAGAAGCACGCTCTTGCTTTCTAGAGTCTCTAAGACAGGAAGAAACGTGAGTGTGCTGAGAACAAAAGAACGGTGTTTCCTACACATATGGACCATATCTAGTCCAACTCTGCTTCTTAAACTGATACAAAGCACTGGTCCTCTAACATCCCATGCTTGTCTGTTAAGATGAGAAATGTGTGAGCTCAGTGAACGATGTAGTTCGTTTGAGCTGAAAAGTGACTCTCCTTACCTGAAACGAAGTCTTGCTTGTAGGAAGACACAGAGATTGGGATTTAACTCCATTTCTGAAGGGAAACACACAGCATAGTTCAAATCCATGGATCACAATCTGCTTTAGAGCGAGAAGCACGCTCTTGCTTTCTAGAGTCTCTAACACAGCAGGAAACGTGAGTGTGCTGAGAACAAAAGAACGGTGTTTCCTACACATACGGACCATATCTAGTCCAACTCTGCTTCTGAAACTGATACAAAGCACTGGTCCTCTAACATCCAATGCTTGTCTGTTAAGATGAGAAACTTGTGAGCTTCGTGAACGATGTAGTTCGTTTGAGCTGAAAAGTGACTGCCATTACCTGAAACGAAGTCTTGCTTGTAGGAAGACACAGAGCCTGGGATTTAACTCCATTTCTGAATGGAAACACACAGCATTGTTCTCATCCATGGAGCACACTCTGCTTTAGTGCAAGAAGAATGCTCTTGCTCTCTAGAGTCTCTAACACAGCATGAAATCTGAGTGTGCCCCGAAAAAAAGAACGGAGTTTCCTACACATATGGACCATATGTAGTCCAACTCTTCTTCTGAAACTGATACAATGCACTGGTCCTCTAACATCCAATGCTTGTCAATTAAGATGGGAAACGTGTGAGCTTCATGAACGATGTAGTTCGTTTGAGCAGAAATGTGACTGCCCTTACCTTAAACGAAGTCTTGCTTGTAGGAAGACAAAGAGTCTGGGATTTAACTCCATTTCTGAAGGGAAACACACAGCATAGTTCTCATCCATGGATCACACTCTGCTTTAGAGCGAGAAGCACAATCTTGCTTTCTAGAGTCTCTAATACAGCAGGTAATCTGAGTGTGCCCAGAATAAAAGAATGGTGTTTCCTACACATACTGACCATATGTAGAACAAATCTGCTTCTGAAACTGATACAATGCACTGGTCCTCTAACATCCAATGCTTCTCAGTTAAGATGAGAAACATGTGATCTTCGTGAACGATGCAGTTCGTTTGAGCAGAAAAGTGACTGCCCTTACCTGAAACGAAGTCTTGCTTGTAGGAAGACTCAGAGCCTGGGATTTAACTCCATTTCTGAAGGAAACACACAGCAGTGTTCTCATCCATTGATCACACTCTGCTTTAGAACAAGAAGCACGCTCTTGCTTTCTAGAGTCTCTAAGACAGCAGGAAACGTGAGTGTGCTGAGTACAAAAGAACACTGTTTCCTACACATACGGTCATTATATAGTCCAACTCTGCTTCTGAAAGTGATCCAAAGCACTGGTCCTCTAACATCCAATGCTTTTCTGTTAAGATTAGAAACGTGTGAGCTCCATGAACGATGTAGTTCCTTTGGGCTGAAAAGTGACTGCCCATACCTGAAAAGAAGTCTTGCTTGTAAGAAGACACAGAGCCTGGGATTTAACTCAATTTCTGAAGGGAAACACACAGCATAGTTCTCATCCATGGATCACACTCTGCTTTAGAGCGAGAAGCACGCTCTTGCTTTCTAAAGTCTCTAAGACAGCATGAATCGTGAGTGCGCTGAAAACAAAAGAACGGTGTTTGCTACACATATGGACCATATCTAGTCGAACTCTGTTTCTGAAACTGACACAAAGCACTGGTCCTCTAACATCCAATGCTTGTCAGTTAAGATGAGAAACGTGTGAGCTTTGAGAATGATGTAGTTCCTTTGAACTGAAAAGTAACTGCCCTTACCTGAATCGAAGTCTTGCTTGTAGGAAGACACAGAGTCTGGGATTTAACTCCATTTCTGAAGGGAAACACACAGCATAGTTCTCATCCATGGATCACACTCTGCTTTGGAGCGAGAAGCACGCTCTTGCTTTCTAGAGTCTCTAAGACAGGAAGAAACGTGAGTGTGCTGAGAACAAAAGAACGGTGTTTCCTACACATACGGACCATATCTAGTCCAACTCTGCTTCTTAAACTGATACAAAGCACTGGCCCTCTAACATCCCATGCTTGTCTGTTAAGATGAGAAATGTGTGAGCTCAGTGAACGATGTAGTTCGTTTGAGCTGAAAAGTGACTCTCATTACCTGAAACGAAGTCTTGATTGTAGGAAGACACAGAGATTGGGATTTAACTCCATTTCTGAAGGGAAACACACAGCATAGTTCAAATCCATGGATCACAATCTGCTTTAGAGCGAGAAGCACGCTCTTGCTTTCTAGAGTCTCTAACACAGCAGGAAACGTGAGTGTGCTGAGAACAAAAGAACGGTGTTTCCTACACATACGGACCATATCTAGTCCAACTCTGCTTCTGAAACTGATACAAAGCACTGGTCCTCTAACATCCAATGCTTGTCAGTTAAGATGAGAAACGTGTGAGCTTTGAGAATGATGTAGTTCCTTTGAACTGAAAAGTGAATGCCCTTACCTGTAACGAAGTCTTGCTTGTAGTAAGACACAGAGCCTGGGATTTAACTCCATTTCTGAAGGGAAACACACAGCATAGTTCTCATCCATGGATCACACTCTGCTTTAGAGCGAGAAGCACGCTCTTGCTTTTAGAGTCTCTAATATAGCAGGTAATCTGAGTGTGCCCAGAACAAAAGAACGGTGTTTCCTACACATACAGACCATTTGTAGTCCAAATCTGCTTCTGAAACTGATACAATGCACTGGTCCTCTAACATCCAATGCTTGTCAGTTAAGATGAGAAACGTGTGAGCTTCGTGAACGATGTAGTTGGTTTGAGCTGAAAAGTGACTGCCCTTACCTGAATCAAAGTCTTGCTTGTCGGAAGACTCAGAGCCTGGGATTTAACTCCATTTCTGAAGTGAAACACACAGCAGTGTAATCAGCCTTTGATCACACTCTGCTTTAGAAAAAGAAGCATGCTCTTGCTTTCTAGAGTCTCTAAGACAGCAGGAAACGTGTGTGTGCGGAGAACAAAAGAACGGTGTTTCCTACACATACGGACCATATCTAGTTCAACTCTGCTTCTGAAACTCATACAAAGCACTGGTCCTCTAACATCCAATGCTTGTCTGTTAAGATGAGAAACTTGTGAGCTTCGTGAACGATGTAGTTCGTTTGAGCTGAAAAGTGACTGCCATTACCTGAAACGAAGTCTTGCTTGTAGGAAGACACAGAGCCTGGGATTTAACTCCATTTCTGAATGGAAACACACAGCATTGTTCTCATCCATGGAGCACACTCTGCTTTAGTGCAAGAAGAATGCTCTTGCTCTCTAGAGTCTCTAACACAGCATGAAATCTGAGTGTGCCCCGAAAAAAAGAACGGAGTTTCCTACACATATGGACCATATGTAGTCCAACTCTTCTTCTGAAACTGATACAATGCACTGGTCCTCTAACATCCAATGCTTGTCAATTAAGATGGGAAACGTGTGAGCTTCATGAACGATGTAGTTCGTTTGAGCAGAAATGTGACTGCCCTTACCTTAAACGAAGTCTTGCTTGTAGGAAGACAAAGAGTCTGGGATTTAACTCCATTTCTGAAGGGAAACACACAGCATAGTTCTCATCCATGGATCACACTCTGCTTTAGAGCGAGAAGCACAATCTTGCTTTCTAGAGTCTCTAATACAGCAGGTAATCTGAGTGTGCCCAGAACAAAAGAATGGTGTTTCCTACACATACTGTCCATATGTAGAACAAATCTGCTTCTGAAACTGATACAATGCACTGGTCCTCTAACATCCAATGCTTCTCAGTTAAGATGAGAAACATGTGATCTTCGTGAACGATGCAGTTCGTTTGAGCAGAAAAGTGACTGCCCTTACCTGAAACGAAGTCTTGCTTGTAGGAAGACTCAGAGCCTGGGATTTAACTCCATTTCTGAAGGAAACACACAGCAGTGTTCTCATCCATTGATCACACTCTGCTTTAGAACAAGAAGCACGCTCTTGCTTTCTAGAGTCTCTAAGACAGCAGGAAACGTGAGTGTGCTGAGTACAAAAGAACGCAGTTTCCTACACATACGGACATTATATAGTCCAACTCTGCTTCTGAAAGTGATCCAAAGCACTGGTCCTCTAACATCCAATGCTTTTCTGTTAAGATTAGAAACGTGTGAGCTCCATGAACGATGTAGTTCCTTTGGGCTGAAAAGTGACTGCCCATACCTGAAAAGAAGTCTTGCTTGTAAGAAGACACAGAGCCTGGGATTTAACTCAATTTCTGAAGGGAAACACACAGCATAGTTCTCATCCATGGATCACACTCTGCTTTAGAGCGAGAAGCACGCTCTTGCTTTCTAAAGTCTCTAAGACAGCATGAATCGTGAGTGCGCTGAAAACAAAAGAACGGTGTTTGCTACACATATGGACCATATCTAGTCGAACTCTGTTTCTGAAACTGACACAAAGCACTGGTCCTCTAACATCCAATGCTTGTCAGTTAAGATGAGAAACGTGTGAGCTTTGAGAATGATGTAGTTCCTTTGAACTGAAAAGTAACTGCCCTTACCTGAATCGAAGTCTTGCTTTTAGGAAGACACAGAGTCTGGGATTTAACTCCATTTCTGAAGGGAAACACACAGCATAGTTCTCATCCATGGATCACACTCTGCTTTGGAGCGAGAAGCACGCTCTTGCTTTCTAGAGTCTCTAAGACAGGAAGAAACGTGAGTGTGCTGAGAACAAAAGAACGGTGTTTCCTACACATACGGACCATATCTAGTCCAACTCTGCTTCTTAAACTGATACAAAGCACTGGCCCTCTAACATCCCATGCTTGTCTGTTAAGATGAGAAATGTGTGAGCTCAGTGAACGATGTAGTTCGTTTGAGCTGAAAAGTGACTCTCATTACCTGAAACGAAGTCTTGATTGTAGGAAGACACAGAGATTGGGATTTAACTCCATTTCTGAAGGGAAACACACAGCATAGTTCAAATCCATGGATCACAATCTGCTTTAGAGCGAGAAGCACGCTCTTGCTTTCTAGAGTCTCTAACACAGCAGGAAACGTGAGTGTGCTGAGAACAAAAGAACGGTGTTTCCTACACATACGGACCATATCTAGTCCAACTCTGCTTCTGAAACTGATACAAAGCACTGGTCCTCTAACATCCAATGCTTGTCAGTTAAGATGAGAAACGTGTGAGCTTTGAGAATGATGTAGTTCCTTTGAACTGAAAAGTGAATGCCCTTACCTGTAACGAAGTCTTGCTTGTAGTAAGACACAGAGCCTGGGATTTAACTCCATTTCTGAAGGGAAACACACAGCATAGTTCTCATCCATGGATCACACTCTGCTTTAGAGCGAGAAGCACGCTCTTGCTTTTAGAGTCTCTAATATAGCAGGTAATCTGAGTGTGCCCAGAACAAAAGAACGGTGTTTCCTACACATACAGACCATTTGTAGTCCAAATCTGCTTCTGAAACTGATACAATGCACTGGTCCTCTAACATCCAATGCTTGTCAGTTAAGATGAGAAACGTGTGAGCTTCGTGAACGATGTAGTTGGTTTGAGCTGAAAAGTGACTGCCCTTACCTGAATCAAAGTCTTGCTTGTCGGAAGACTCAGAGCCTGGGATTTAACTCCATTTCTGAAGTGAAACACACAGCAGTGTAATCAGCCTTTGATCACACTCTGCTTTAGAAAAAGAAGCATGCTCTTGCTTTCTAGAGTCTCTAAGACAGCAGGAAACGTGTGTGTGCGGAGAACAAAAGAACGGTGTTTCCTACACATACGGACCATATCTAGTTCAACTCTGCTTCTGAAACTCATACAAAGCACTGGTCCTCTAACATCCAATGCTTGTCTGTTAAGATGAGAAACTTGTGAGCTTCGTGAACGATGTAGTTCGTTTGAGCTGAAAAGTGACTGCCATTACCTGAAACGAAGTCTTGCTTGTAGGAAGACACAGAGCCTGGGATTTAACTCCATTTCTGAATGGAAACACACAGCATTGTTCTCATCCATGGAGCACACTCTGCTTTAGTGCAAGAAGAATGCTCTTGCTTTCTAGAGTCTCTAACACAGCATGAAATCTGAGTGTGCCCCGAAAAAAAGAACGGAGTTTCCTACACATATGGACCATATGTAGTCCAACTCTTCTTCTGAAACTGATACAATGCACTGGTCCTCTAACATCCAATGCTTGTCAGTTAAGATGGGAAACGTGTGAGCTTCATGAACGATGTAGTTCGTTTGAGCAGAAATGTGACTGCCCTTACCTTAAACGAAGTCTTGCTTGTAGGAAGACACAGAGTCTAGGATTTAACTCCATTTCTGAAGGGAAACACACAGCATAGTTCTCATCCATGGATCACACTCTGCTTTAGAGCGAGAAGCACAATCTTGCTTTCTAGAGTCTCTAATACAGCAGGTAATCTGAGTGTGCCCAGAACAAGAGAATGGTGTTTCCTACACATACTGACCATATGTAGTCCAAATCTGCTTCTGAAACTGATACAATGCACTGGTCCTCTAACATCCAATGCTTCTCAGTTAAGATGAGAAACATGTGATCTTCGTGAACGATGTAGTTCGTTTGAGCAGAAAAGTGACTGCCCTTACCTGAAACGAAGTCTTGCTTGTAAGAAGACTCAGAGCCTGGGATTTAACTCCATTTCTGAAGGAAACACACAGCAGTGTTCTCATCCATTGATCACACTCTGCTTTAGAACAAGAAGCACGCTCTTGCTTTCTAGAGTCTCTAAGACAGCAGGAAACGTGAGTGTGCTGAGTACAAAAGAACGCTGTTTCCTACACATACGGACATTATATAGTCCAACTCTGCTTCTGAAAGTGATACAAAGCACTGGTCCTCTAACATCCAATGCTTTTCTGTTAAGATTAGAAACGTGTGAGCTCCATGAACGATGTAGTTCCTTTGGGCTGAAAAGTGACTGCCCATACCTGAAAAGAAGTCTTGCTTGTAAGAAGACACAGAGCCTGGGATTTAACTCAATTTCTGAAGGGAAACACACAGCATAGTTCTTATCCATGGATCACATTCTGCTTTAGAGCGAGAAGCACGCTCTTGCTTTCTAAAGTCTCTAAGACAGCATGAAACGTGAGTGCGCTGAGAACAAAAGAACGGTGTTTGCTACACATACGGACCATATCTAGTCGAACTCTGTTTCTGAAACTGACACAAAGCACTGGTCCTCTAACATCCAATGCTTGTCAGTTAAGATGAGAAACGTGTGAGCTTTGAGAATGATGTAGTTCCTTTGAACTGAAAAGTGAATGCCCTTACCTGAATCGAAGTCTTGCTTGTAGGAAGACACAGAGTCTGGGATTTAACTCCATTTCTGAAGGGAAACACACAGCAGAGTTCTCATCCATGGATCACACTCTGCTTTAGAGCGAGAAGCACGCTCTTGCTTTCTAAAATCTCTAAGACAGCAGGAAAGTTGAGTGCGCTGAGAACAAAAGAACGGTGTTTCCTACACATACGGACCATATCTACTACAACTCTGTTTCTGAACCAGACACAAACCACTGGTCCTCTAACATCCATTGCTTCTCAGTTAAGATGAGAATCGTGTGAGCTTTGAGAATGATGTAGTTCCTTTGAACTGAAAAGTGACTACCCTTACCTGAAACGAAGTCTTGCTTGTAGTAAGACACAGATCCTGGGATTTAACTCCATCTCTGAAGGGAAACACACAGCAGAGTTCTCATCCATGGATCACACTCTGCTTTAGAGCGAGAAGCACTTTCTTGCTTTCTAGAGTCTCTAATACAGCAGGTAATCTTAGTGTGCCCAGAACAAAAGAACGGTGTTTCCGACACATACGGACCTTATGTAGTCCAAATCTGCTTCTGAAACTGATACAATGCACTGGTCCTCTAACATCCAATGCTTGTCAGTTAAGATGAGAAACGTGTGATCTTCGTGAAAGATGTAGTTCGTTTGAGCTGAAAAGTGACTGCTGTTACCTGAAACGAAGTCTTGATTGTAGGAAGACACAGAGATTGGGATTTAAGACCATTTCTGAAGGGAAACACACAGCATAGTTCTCACCCATGGATAACACTCTGATTTACAGCAAGAAGCACGCTCTTGCCTTCTAGAGTCTCTAATACAGCAGGAAATCTGATTGTGCCCAGAACAAAGAACGGAGTTTCGTACACATACCGACCTTATGTAGTCCAACTCTTCTTCTGAAACTGATACAAAGCACTGGTCCTCTAACATCCAATGCTTGTCAGTTAAGATGGGAAACGTGTGAGCTTCATGAACGATGTAGTTCTTTTGAGCAGAAAAGTGACTGCCCTTACCTTAAACGAAGTCTTGCTTGTAGGAAGACACAGAGACTGGGATTTAACTCCATTTCTGAAGTGAAACACACAGCAGTGTTCTCATCCATTGATCATACTCTGCTTTACAACAAGAAGCACGCTCTTGCTTTCTAGAGTCTCTAAGAGAGCAGGAAACGTGATTTTGCTGAGAACAAAAGAACTGTGTTTCCTACACATATGGACCATATCTAGTCCAACTCTGCTTCTTAAACTGATACAAAGCACTGGTCCTCTAACATCCAATGCTTGTCTGTTAAGATGAGAAACGTGTGAGCTCCATGAACGATGTAGTTTTTTTGGCTTAAAAGTGACTGCCCTTACCTGAAAGCTAGTCTTGCTTGAAGGAAAACACAGAGATTGTGATTTAACTCCATTTCTGAAGTGAAACACACAGCATAGTTCTCACCCATGGACAACACTCTGCTTTACAGCAAGAAGCACGCTCTTGCTTTCTAGAGTCTCTAATACAGCAGGAAATCTGATTGTGCGAAGAACAAAGAACAGAGTTTCCTACACATACGGACCATATGTAGTACAACTCTTCTTCTGAAACAGATACAAAGCACTAGTCCTCTAACATCCAATGCTTGTCAGTGAAGATAGGAAACGTGGGAACTTCATGAACGATGTAGTTCATTTGAGCAGAAAAGTGACTGCCCTTACCTGAAACGAAGTCTTGCTTGTAGGCAGACACAGAGTCTGGGATTTAACTCCATTTGTGAAGGGAAAAACACAGCATAGTTCTCATCCATGGATCACACTCTGCTTTAGAGCGAGAAGCACGCTCTTGCTTTCTAAATTCTCTAAGACAGAGGGAAAGTGAGTGTGCAGAGAACAAAAGAACGGTGTTTCCTACACATATGGACCATATCTAGTCGAACTCTGCTTCTGAAACTGATACAAAGCACTGCTCCTCACATCCAATGCTTGTCAGTTAAGATGAGAAACGTGTGAGCTTTGAGAATGATGTAGTTCCTTTGAACTGAAAAGTGACTGCCCTTACCTTTAACGAAGTCTTGCTTGTAGTAAGACACAGAGCCTGGGATTTAACACCATCTCTGAAGGGAAACACACAGCAGAGTTCTCATCCATGGATCACAATCTGCTTTAGAGTGAGAAGCACGCTCTTGCTTTCTAGAGTCTCTAATACAGCAGGCAATCTGAGTGTGCCCAGAACAAAAGAACGGTGTTTCCTACACATACAGACCATATGTAGTCCTAATCTGCTTCTGAAACTGATACAATGCACTGGTCCTCTAACATCCAATGCTTGTCAGTTAAGATGAGAAACGTGTGAGCTTCGTGAACGATGTAGTTGGTTTGAGCTGAAAAGTGACTGCCCTTACCTGAATCAAAGTCTTGCTTGTCGGAAGACTCAGAGCCTGGGATTTAACTCCATTTCTGAAGTGAAACACACAGCAGTGTAATCATCCATTGATCACACTCTGCTTTAGAAAAAGAAGCATGCTCTTGCTTTCTAGAATCTCTAAGACAGCAGGAAACGTGTGTGTGCGGAGAACAAAAGAACGGTGTTTCCTACACATACGGACCATATCTAGTTCAACTCTGCTTCTGAAACTCATACAAAGCACTGGTCCTCTAACATCCAATGCTTGTCTGTTAAGATGAGAAACGTGTGAGCTTCGTGAACGATGTAGTTCGTTTGAGCTGAAAAGTTACTGCCCTTACCTGAAACGAAGTCTTGCTTGTAGGAAGACACAGAGCCTGGGATTTAACTCCATTTCTGAAGTGAAACACACAGCAGTGTTCTCATCCATTGATGACATTCTGCTTTAGAACAAGAAGCACGCTCTTGCTTTCTAGATTCTCTAAGACAGCAGGAAACGTGAGTGTGCTGAGAACAAAAGAAAGGTGTTTCCTACACATACGGACCATATCTAGTCCAACTCTGCTTCTTAAACTGATACAAAGCACTGGTCCTCTAACATCCAATGCTTGTCTGTTAAGATGAGAAACGTGTGAGCTCCATGAACGATGTAGTTTTTTTGGCTTAAAAGTGACTGCCCTTACCTGAAAGCTAGTCTTGCTTGAAGGAAGACACAGAGATTGTGATTTAACTCCATTTCTGAAGTGAAACACACAGCATAGTTCTCACCCATGGATAACACTCTGCTTTACAGCAAGAAGCACGCTCTTGCTTTCTAGAGTCTGTAATACAGCAGGAAATCTGATTGTGCGAAGAACAAAGAACAGAGTTTCCTACACATACGGACCATATGTAGTACAACTCTTCTTCTGAAACAGATATAAAGCACTAGTCCTCTAACATCCAATGCTTGTCAGTTAAGATAGGAAACGTGTGAGCTTCATGAACGATGTAGTTCATTTGAGCAGAAAAGTGACTGCCCTTACCTGAAACGAAGTCTTGCTTGTAGGAAGACACAGAGTCTGGGATTTAACTCCATTTGTGAAGGGAAAAACACAGCATAGTTCTCATCCATGGCTCACTCTGCTTTAGAGCGAGAAGCACGCTCTTGCTTTCTAAATTCTCTAAGACAGAGGGAAAGTGAGTGTGCTGAGAACAAAAGAATGGTATTTCCTACACATATGGACCATATCTAGTCCAACTCTGCTTCTGAAACTGATACAAAGCACTGCTCCTCACATCCAATGCTTGTCAGTTAAGATGAGAAATGTGTGAGCTTTGAGAATGATGTAGTTCCTTTGAACTGAAAAGTGACTGCCCTTACCTGTAACGAAGTCTTGCTTGTAGTAAGACACAGAGCCTGGGATTTAACTCCATCTCTGAAGGGAAACACACAGCAGAGTTCTCATCCATGGATCACACTCTGCTTTAGAGCGATAAGCACGCTTTTGCTTTCTAGAGTCTCTAATACAGCAGGCAATGTGAGTGTGCCTAGAACAAAAGAACGGTGTTTCCTACACATACGGACCATATGTAGTCCAAATCTGCTTCTGAAACTGATACAATTCACTGGTCCTCTAACATCCAATGCTTGTCAGTTAAGATGAGAAACGTGTGATCTTTTGAACGATGTTGATCGTTTGAGCAGAAAAGTGACTGCCCTTACCTGAAAGGAAGTCTTGCTTGTAGGAAGACTCAGAGCCTGGGATTTAACTCCATTTCTGAAGTGAAACACACAGCAGTGTTCTCATCCATTGATGACATTCTGCTTTAGAACAAGAAGCACGCTCTTGCTTTCTAGATTCTCTAAGACAGCAGGAAATGTGAGTGTGCTGAGAACAAAAGAAAGGTGTTTCCTACACATACGGACCATATCTAGTCCAACTCTGCTTCTTAAACTGATACAAAGCACTGGTCCTCTAACATCCAATGCTTGTCTGTTAAGATGAGAAACGTGTGAGCTCCATGAACGATGTAGTTTTTTTGGCTTAAAAGTGACTGCCCTTACCTGAAAGCTAGTCTTGCTTGAAGGAAGACACAGAGATTGTGATTTAACTCCATTTCTGAAGTGAAACACACAGCATAGTTCTCACCCATGTATAACACTCTGCTTTACAGCAAGAAGCCCGCTCTTGCTTTCTAGAGTCTCTAATACAGCAGGAAATCTGATTGTGCAAAGAACAAAGAACAGAGTTTCCTACACATACGGACCATATGTAGTAAAACTCTTCTTCTAAAACAGATACAAAGCACTAGTCCTCTAACATCCAATGCTTGTCAGTTAAGATAGGAAACGTGTGAGCTTCATGAACGATGTAGTTCATTTGAGCAGAAAAGTGACTGCCCTTACCTGAAACGAAGTCTTGCTTGTAGGAAGACACAGAGTCTGGGATTTAACTCCATTTGTGAAGGGAAAAACACAGCATAGTTCTCATCCATGGCTCACTCTGCTTTAGAGCGAGAAGCACGCTCTTGCTTTCTAAATTCTCTAAGACAGAGGGAAAGTGAGTGTGCTGAGAACAAAAGAACGGTGTTTCCTACACATATGGACCATATCTAGTCGAACTCTGCTTCTGAAACTGATACAAAGCACTGCTCCTCACATCCAATGCTTGTCAGTTAAGATGAGAAACGTGTGATCTTTGAGAATGATGTAGTTCCTTTGAACTGAAAAGTGACTGCCCTTACCTGTAACGAAGTCTTGCTTGTAGTAAGACACAGAGCCTGGGATTTAACTCCATCTCTGAAGGGAAACACACAGCATAGTTCTCATCCATGGATCACACTCTGCTTTAGAGTGAGAAGCACGCTCTTGCTTTCTAGAGTCTCTAATACAGCAGGCAATCTGAGTGTGCCCAGAACAAAAGAACGGTGTTTCCTACACATACGGATCATATGTAGCCCAAATCTGCTTCTGAAACTGATACAATTCACTGGTCTTCTAACATCCAATGCTTGTCAGATAAGATGAGAAACGTGTGATCTTCGTGAACGATGTAGATCGTTTGAGCAGAAAAGTGACTTCCCTTACCTGAAACGAAGTCTTGCTTGTAGGAAGACACAGAGCCTGGGATTTAACTCCATTTCTGAAGGGAAACACACAGCATAGTTCTCATCCACGGATCACACTCTGCTTTAGAGCAAGAAGCACGCTCTTGCTTTCTAAAGTCTCTAAGACAGCAGGAAACGTGAGTGCGCTGAGAACAAAAGAACGGTGTTTGCTACACATACGGACCATATCTAGTCCAACTCTGTTTCTGAAACTGACAGAAAGCACTGGTCCTCTAACATCCAATGCTTGTCAGTTAAGATGAGAAACGTGTGAGCTTTGAGAATGATGTAGTTCCTTTG
Organism: Onychomys leucogaster; assembly: GCA_949786385.1. Classification (NCBI taxonomy): domain Eukaryota; kingdom Metazoa; phylum Chordata; class Mammalia; order Rodentia; family Cricetidae; genus Onychomys; species Onychomys leucogaster. The sequence continues at coordinate 4,243,065 of CATKUP010000008.1, forward strand.
AACTGAAAAGTGACTGCCCTTACCTGTAACGAAGTCTTGCTTGTAGTAAGACACAGAGCCTGGGATTTAACTCCATCTCTGAAGGGAAACACACAGCAGAGTTCTCATCCATGGATCACACTCTGCTTTAGAGCGAGAAGCACGCTCTTGCTTTCTAGAGTCTCTAATACAGCAGGCAATCTGAGTGTGCCCAGAACAAAAGAACGGAGTTTCCTGCACATACGGACCATATGTAGTCCAACTCTTCTTCTGAAACTGATACAAAGCAGTAGTCCTCTAACATCCAATGCTTGTCAGTTAAGATGGGAAACGTGTGAGCTTCATGAACGATGTAGTTCGTTTGAGCAGAAAAGTGACTGCCCATACCTGAAACGAAGTCTTGCTTGTAGGAAGACACAGAATCTGGGATTTAACTCCATTTCTGAAGGGAAACACACAGCATAGTTCTCATCCATGGATCACACTCTGCTTTAGAGCGAGAAGCACGCTCTTGCTTTCTAAAGTCTCTAAGACAGCAGGAAACGTGAGTGCGCTGAGAACAAAAGAACGGTGTTTCCTACACATAGGGACCATATCTAGTCCAACTCTGTTTCTGAAACTGACACAAAGCACTGGTCCTCTAACATCCAATGCTTGTCTGTTAAGATTAGAAACGTGTGAGCTCCGTGAACGATGTAGTTCGTTTGAGCTGAAAAGTGACTGCCCTTACCTGAATCGAAGTCTTGCTTGTAGGAAGACAAGAGCCTGGGATTTAACTCCATTTCTGAAGGGAAACACACAGCATAGTTCTCATCCATGGATCACACTCTGCTTTAGAGCGAGAAGCACGCTCTTGCTTTCTAAATTCTCTAAGACAGCAGGAAACGTGAGTGCGCTGAGAACAAAAGAACGGTGTTTGCTACACATACGGACCATATCTAGTCCAACTCTGTTTCTGAAACTGACACAAAGCACTGGTCCTCTAACATCCAGTGCTTGTCAGTTCAGATGAGAAACGTGTGAGCTTTGAGAATGATGTAGTTCCTTTGAACTGAAAAGTGACTGCCCTTACCTGTAACGAAGTCTTGCTTGTAGTAAGACACAGAGACTGTGATTTAACTCCATCTCTGAAGGGAAACACACAGCAGAGTTCTCATCCATGGATCACACTCTGCTTTAGAGCGAGAAGCACGCTCTTGCTTTCTAGAGTCTCTAATACAGCAGGCAATCTGAATGTGCCCAGAACAAAAGAACGGAGTTTCCTGCACATACGGACCATATGTAGTCCAACTCTTCTTCTGAAACTGATACAAAGCAGTAGTCCTCTAACATCCAATGCTTGTCAGTTAAGATGGGAAACGTGTGAGCTTCATGAACGATGTAGTTCGTTTGAGCAGAAAAGTGACTGCCCTTACCTGAAACGAAGTCTTGCTTGTAGGAAGACACAGAGATTGGGATTTAACTCCATTTCTGAAGGGAAACACACAGCATAGTTCTCACCCATGGATAACACTCTGCTTTACAGCAAGAAGCACGCTCTTGCTTTCTAGAGTCTCTAATACAGCAGCCAATCTGAGTGTGTCCAGAACAAAAGAATGGAGTTTTCTACACATACGCTCCGTATGTAGTCCAAATCTGCTTCTATAACTGATACAATTCATTGGACCTCTAACATCCAATGCTTGTCAGTTAAGATGAGAAACGTGTGATCTTCGTGAACGATGTAGTTCGTTTGAGCAGAAAAGTGAATGCCCTTACATGAAACGAAGTCTTGCTTGTAGGAAGACTCAGAGCCTGGTATTTAACTCCATTTCTGAAGTGAAACACACAGCAGTGTTTTCATCCATTGATGACACTCTGCTTTGGAACAAGAAGCATGCTCTTGCTTTCTAGACTCTCTAAGACAGCAGGAAACGTGAGTGTGCTGAGAACAAAAGAAAGGTGTTTCCTACACATACGGACCATATCTAGTCCAACGCTCCTTCTTAAACTGATACAAAGCACTGGTCCTCTAACATCCAATGCTTGTCTGTTAAGATGAGAAATGTGTGAGCTCAGTGAACGGTGTAGTTCGTTTGAGCTGAAAAGTGACTGCCGTTACCTGAAACGAAGTCTTGCTTGAAGGAAGACACAGAGATTGGGATTTAACTCCATTTCTGAAGGGAAACACACAGCAGAGTTCTCACCCATGGATAACACTCTGCTTTACAGCAAGAAGCACGCTCTTGCTTTCTAGAGTCTCTAATACAGAAGGAAATCTGATTGTGCGAAGAACAAAGAACAGAGTTTCCTACACATACGGACCATATGTAGTCGAACTCTTCTTCTGAAACAGATACAAAGCACTAGTCCTCTAACATCCAATGCTTGTCAGTTAAGATAGGAAACGTGTGAGCTTCATGAACGATGTAGTTCATTTGAGCAGAAAAGTGACTGCCCTTACCTGAAACGAAGTCTTGCTTGTAGGAAGACACAGAGTCTGGGATTTAACTCCATTTGAGAAGGGAAACACACAGCATAGTTCTCATCCATGGATCACACTCTGCTTTAGAGCGAGAAGCACGCTCTTGCTTTCTAAATTCTCTAAAACAGAGGGAAAGTGAGTGTGCTGAGAAGAAAAGAACGGTGTTTCCTACACATATGGACCATATCTAGTCCAACTCTGCTTCTGAAACTGATACAAAGCACTGCTCCTCACATCCAATGCTTGTCAGTTAAGATGAGAAACGTGTGAGCTTTGAGAATGATGTAGTTCCTTTGAACTGAAAAGTGACTGCCCTTACCTGTAAAGAAGTCTTGCTTGTAGTAAGACACAGAGCCTTGGATTTAACTCCATCTCTGAAGGGAAACACACAGCAGAGTTCTCATCCATGGATCACACTCTGCTTTAGAGCGAGAAGCACGCTCTTGCTTTCTAGAGTCTCTAATACAGCAGGCAATCTGAGTGTGCCCAGAACAAAAGAACGGTGTTTCCTACACATACGGACCATATGTAGTCCAAATCTGCTTCTGAAACTGATACAATTCACTGGTCCTCTAACATCCAATGCTTGTCAGTTAAGATGAGAAACGTGTGATCTTTTGAACGATGTTGATCGTTTGAGCAGAAAAGTGACTGCCCTTACCTGAAACGAAGTCTTGCTTGTAGGAAGACTCAGAGCCTGGGATTTAATTCCATTTCTGAAGTGAAACACACAGCAGTGTTCTCATCCATTGATGACATTCTGCTTTAGAACAAGAAGCACGCTCTTGCTTTCTAAAGTCTCTAAGACAGCAGGAAACGTGAGTGCTCTGAGAACAAAAGAACGGTGTTTCCTACACATAGGGACCATATCTCGTCCAACTCTGTTTCTGAAACTGACACAAAGCACTGGTCCTCTAACATCCAATGCTTGTCTGTTAAGATGAGAAACGTGTGAGCTCCGTGAACGATGTAGTTCGTTTGAGCTGAAAAGTGACTGCCCTTACCTGAATCGAAGTCTTGCTTTTAGGAAGACAAGAGCCTGGGATTTAACTCCATTTCTGAAGGGAAACACACAGCATAGTTCTCACCCATGGATCACACTCTGATTTAGAACAAGAAGCACGCTCTTGCTTTCTAGAGTCTCTAAGACAGGAAGAAACGTGAGTGTGCTGAGAACAAAAGAACGGTGTTTCCTACACATATGGACCATATCTAGTCCAACTCTGCTTCTTAAACTGATACAAAGCACTGGTCCTCTAACATCCCATGCTTGTCTGTTAAGATGAGAAATGTGTGAGCTCAGTGAACGATGTAGTTCGTTTGAGCTGAAAAGTGACTCTCCTTACCTGAAACGAAGTCTTGCTTGTAGGAAGACACAGAGATTGGGATTTAACTCCATTTCTGAATGGAAACACACAGCATAGTTCAAATCCATGGATCACAATCTGCTTTAGAGCGAGAAGCACGCTCTTGCTTTCTAGAGTCTCTAACACAGCAGGAAACGTGAGTGTGCTGAGAACAAAAGAACGGTGTTTCCTACACATACGGACCATATCTAGTCCAATTCTGCTTCTGAAACTGATACAAAGCACTGGTCCTCTAACATCCAATGCTTATCAGTTAAGATGAGAAACGTGTGAGGTTTGAGAATGATGTAGTTCCTTTGAACTGAAAAGTGAATGCCCTTACCTGTAACGAAGTCTTGCTTGTAGTAAGACACAGAGCCTGGGATTTAACTCCATTTCTGAAGGGAAACACACAGCATTTTTCTCATCCATGGATCACACTCTGCTTTAGAGCGAGAAGCACGCTCTTGCTTTTAGAGTCTCTAATATAGCAGGTAATCTGAGTGTGCCCAGAACAAAAGAACGTTGTTTCCTACACATACAGACCATTTGTAGTCCAAATCTGCTTCTGAAACTGATACAATGCACTGGTCCTCTAACATCCAATGCTTGTCAATTAAGATGAGAAACGTGTGAGCTTCGTGAACGATGTAGTTGGTTTGAGCTGAAAAGTGACTGCCCTTACCTGAATCAAAGTCTTGCTTGTCGGAAGACTCAGAGCCTGGGATTTAACTCCATTTCTTAAGTAAAACACACAGCAGTGTAATCAGCCTTTGATCACACTCTGCTTTAGAAAAAGAAGCATGCTCTTGCTTTCTAGAGTCTCTAAGACAGCAGGAAACGTGTGTGTGCGGAGAACAAAAGAACGGTGTTTCCTACACATACGGACCATATCTATTTCAACTCTGCTTCTGAAACTCATACAAAGCACTGGTCCTCTAACATCCAATGCTTGTCTGTTAAGATGAGAAACTTGTGAGCTTCGTGAACGATGTAGTTCGTTTGAGCTGAAAAGTGACTGCCATTACCTGAAACGAAGTCTTGCTTGTAGGAAGACACAGAGCCTGGGATTTAACTCCATTTCTGAATGGAAACACACAGCATTGTTCTCATCCATGGAGCACACTCTGCTTTAGTGCAAGAAGAATGCTCTTGCTCTCTAGAGTCTCTAACACAGCATGAAATCTGAGTGTGCCCCGAAAAAAAGAACGGAGTTTCCTACACATATGGACCATATGTAGTCCAACTCTTCTTCTGAAACTGATACAATGCACTGGTCCTCTAACATCCAATGCTTGTCAGTTAAGATGAGAAACGTGTGATCTTTTGAACGATGTTGATCGTTTGAGCAGAAAAGTGACTGCCCTTACCTGAAACGAAGTCTTGCTTGTAGGAAGACTCAGAGCCTGGGATTTAATTCCATTTCTGAAGTGAAACACACAGCAGTGTTCTCATCCATTGATGACATTCTGCTTTAGAACAAGAAGCACGCTCTTGCTTTCTAGATTCTCTAAGACAGCAGGAAAAGTGAGTGTGCTGAGAACAAAAGAAAGGTGTTTCCTACACATACGGACCATATCTAGTCCAACTCTGCTTCTTAAACTGATACAAAGCACTGGTCCTCTAACATCCAATGCTTGTCTGTTAAGATGAGAAACGTGTGAGCTCCATGAACGATGTAGTTTTTTTGGCTTAAAAGTGACTGCCCTTACCTGAAAGCTAGTCTTGCTTGAAGGAAGACACAGAGATTGTGATTTAACTCCATTTCTGAAGTGAAACACACAGCATAGTTCTCACCCATGGATAACACTCTGCTTTACAGCAAGAAGCACGCTCTTGCTTTCTAGAGTCTCTAATACAGCAGGAAATCTGATTGTGCGAAGAACAAAGAACAGAGTTTCCTACACATACGGACCATATGTAGTACAACTCTTCTTCTGAAACAGATACAAAGCACTAGTCCTCTAACATCCAATGCTTGTCAGTTAAGATAGGAAACGTGTGAGCTTCATGAACGATGTAGTTCATTTGAGCAGAAAAGTGACTGCCCTTACCTGAAACGAAGTCTTGCTTGTAGGAAGACACAGAGTCTGGGATTTAACTCCATTTGTGAAGGGAAAAACACAGCATAGTTCTCATCCATGGCTCACTCTGCTTTAGAGCGAGAAGCACGCTCTTGCTTTCTAAATTCTCTAAGACAGAGGGAAAGTGAGTGTGCTGAGAACAAAAGAACGGTGTTTCCTACACATATGGACCATATCTAGTCGAACTCTGCTTCTGAAACTGATACAAAGCACTGCTCCTCACATCCAATGCTTGTCAGTTAAGATGAGAAACGTGTGATCTTTGAGAATGATGTAGTTCCTTTGAACTGAAAAGTGACTGCCCTTACCTGTAACGAAGTCTTGCTTGTAGTAAGACACAGAGCCTGGGATTTAACTCCATCTCTGAAGGGAAACACACAGCATAGTTCTCATCCATGGATCACACTCTGCTTTAGAGTGAGAAGCACGCTCTTGCTTTCTAGAGTCTCTAATACAGCAGGCAATCTGAGTGTGCCCAGAACAAAAGAACGGTGTTTCCTACACATACGGATCATATGTAGCCCAAATCTGCTTCTGAAACTGATACAATTCACTGGTCTTCTAACATCCAATGCTTGTCAGATAAGATGAGAAACGTGTGATCTTCGTGAACGATGTAGATCGTTTGAGCAGAAAAGTGACTTCCCTTACCTGAAACGAAGTCTTGCTTGTAGGAAGACACAGAGCCTGGGAGTTAACTCCATTTCTGAAGGGAAACACACAGCATAGTTCTCATCCACGGATCACACTCTGCTTTAGAGGGAGAAGCACGCTCTTGCTTTCTAAAGTCTCTAAGACAGCAGGAAACGTGAGTGCGCTGAGAACAAAAGAACGGTGTTTGCTACACATACGGACCATATCTAGTCCAACTCTGTTTCTGAAACTGACACAAAGCACTGGTCCTCTAACATCCAGTGCTTGTCAGTTCAGATGAGAAATGTGTGAGCTTTGAGAATGATGTAGTTCCTTTGAACTGAAAAGTGACTGCCCTTACCTGTAACGAAGTCTTGCTTGTAGTAAGACACAGAGCCTGGGATTTAACTCCATCTCTGAAGGGAAACACACAGCAGAGTTCTCATCCATGGATCACACTCTTCTTTAGAGCGAGAAGCACGCTCTTGCTTTCTAGAGTCTCTAATACAGCAGGCAATCTGAGTGTGCCCAGAACAAAAAACGGAGTTTCCTGCACATACGGACCATATGTAGTCCAACTCTTCTTCTGAAACTGATACAAAGCAGTAGTCCTCTAACATCCAATGCTTGTCAGTTAAGATGGGAAACGTGTGAGCTTCATGAACGATGTAGTTCGTTTGAGCAGAAAAGTGACTGCCCTTACCTGAAACGAAGTCTTGCTTGTAGGAAGACACAGAATCTGGGATTTAACTCCATTTCTGAAGGGAAACACACAGCATAGTTCTCATCCATGGATCACACTCTGCTTTAGAGCGAGAAGCACGCTCTTGCTTTCTAAAGTCTCTAAGACAGCAGGAAACGTGAGTGCTCTGAGAACAAAAGAACGGTGTTTCCTACACATAGGGACCATATCTAGTCCAACTCTGTTTCTGAAACTGACACAAAGCACTGGTCCTCTAACATCCAATGCTTGTCTGTTAAGATGAGAAACGTGTGAGCTCCGTGAACGATGTAGTTCGTTTGAGCTGAAAAGTGACTGCCCTTACCTGAATCGAAGTCTTGCTTTTAGGAAGACAAGAGCCTGGGATTTAACTCCATTTCTGAAGGGAAACACACAGCATAGTTCTCACCCATGGATCACACTCTGATTTAGAACAAGAAGCACGCTCTTGCTTTCTAGAGTCTCTAAGACAGGAAGAAACGTGAGTGTGCTGAGAACAAAAGAACGGTGTTTCCTACACATATGGACCATATCTAGTCCAACTCTGCTTCTTAAACTGATACAAAGCACTGGTCCTCTAACATCCCATGCTTGTCTGTTAAGATGAGAAATGTGTGAGCTCAGTGAACGATGTAGTTCGTTTGAGCTGAAAAGTGACTCTCCTTACCTGAAACGAAGTCTTGCTTGTAGGAAGACACAGAGATTGGGATTTAACTCCATTTCTGAATGGAAACACACAGCATAGTTCAAATCCATGGATCACAATCTGCTTTAGAGCGAGAAGCACGCTCTTGCTTTCTAGAGTCTCTAACACAGCAGGAAACGTGAGTGTGCTGAGAACAAAAGAACGGTGTTTCCTACACATACGGACCATATCTAGTCCAATTCTGCTTCTGAAACTGATACAAAGCACTGGTCCTCTAACATCCAATGCTTATCAGTTAAGATGAGAAACGTGTGAGGTTTGAGAATGATGTAGTTCCTTTGAACTGAAAAGTGAATGCCCTTACCTGTAACGAAGTCTTGCTTGTAGTAAGACACAGAGCCTGGGATTTAACTCCATTTCTGAAGGGAAACACACAGCATTTTTCTCATCCATGGATCACACTCTGCTTTAGAGCGAGAAGCACGCTCTTGCTTTTAGAGTCTCTAATATAGCAGGTAATCTGAGTGTGCCCAGAACAAAAGAACGTTGTTTCCTACACATACAGACCATTTGTAGTCCAAATCTGCTTCTGAAACTGATACAATGCACTGGTCCTCTAACATCCAATGCTTGTCAATTAAGATGAGAAACGTGTGAGCTTCGTGAACGATGTAGTTGGTTTGAGCTGAAAAGTGACTGCCCTTACCTGAATCAAAGTCTTGCTTGTCGGAAGACTCAGAGCCTGGGATTTAACTCCATTTCTTAAGTAAAACACACAGCAGTGTAATCAGCCTTTGATCACACTCTGCTTTAGAAAAAGAAGCATGCTCTTGCTTTCTAGAGTCTCTAAGACAGCAGGAAACGTGTGTGTGCGGAGAACAAAAGAACGGTGTTTCCTACACATACGGACCATATCTATTTCAACTCTGCTTCTGAAACTCATACAAAGCACTGGTCCTCTAACATCCAATGCTTGTCTGTTAAGATGAGAAACTTGTGAGCTTCGTGAACGATGTAGTTCGTTTGAGCTGAAAAGTGACTGCCATTACCTGAAACGAAGTCTTGCTTGTAGGAAGACACAGAGCCTGGGATTTAACTCCATTTCTGAATGGAAACACACAGCATTGTTCTCATCCATGGAGCACACTCTGCTTTAGTGCAAGAAGAATGCTCTTGCTCTCTAGAGTCTCTAACACAGCATGAAATCTGAGTGTGCCCCGAAAAAAAGAACGGAGTTTCCTACACATATGGACCATATGTAGTCCAACTCTTCTTCTGAAACTGATACAATGCACTGGTCCTCTAACATCCAATGCTTGTCAATTAAGATGGGAAACGTGTGAGCTTCATGAACGATGTAGTTCGTTTGAGCAGAAATGTGACTGCCCTTACCTTAAACGAAGTCTTGCTTGTAGGAAGACAAAGAGTCTGGGATTTAACTCCATTTCTGAAGGGAAACACACAGCATAGTTCTCATCCATGGATCACACTCTGCTTTAGAGCGAGAAGCACAATCTTGCTTTCTAGAGTCTCTAATACAGCAGGTAATCTGAGTGTGCCCAGAACAAAAGAATGGTGTTTCCTACACATACTGACCATATGTAGTCCAAATCTGCTTCTGAAACTGATACAATGCACTGGTCCTCTAACATCCAATGCTTCTCAGTTAAGATGAGAAACATGTGATCTTCGTGAACGATGCAGTTCGTTTGAGCAGAAAAGTGACTGCCCTTACCTGAAACGAAGTCTTGCTTGTAGGAAGACTCAGAGCCTGGGATTTAACTCCATTTCTGAAGGAAACACACAGCAGTGTTCTCATCCATTGATCACACTCTGCTTTAGAACAAGAAGCACGCTCTTGCTTTCTAGAGTCTCTAAGACAGCAGGAAACGTGAGTGTGCTGAGTACAAAAGAACGCTGTTTCCTACACATACGGACATTATATAGTCCAACTCTGCTTCTGAAAGTGATACAAAGCACTGGTCCTCTAACATCCAATGCTTTTCTGTTAAGATTAGAAACGTGTGAGCTCCATGAACGATGTAGTTCCTTTGGGCTGAAAAGTGACTGCCCATACCTGAAAAGAAGTCTTGCTTGTAAGAAGACACAGAGCCTGGGATTTAACTCAATTTCTGAAGGGAAACACACAGCATAGTTCTCATCCATGGATCACACTCTGCTTTAGAGCGAGAAGCACGCTCTTGCTTTCTAAAGTCTCTAAGACAGCATGAATCGTGAGTGCGCTGAGAACAAAAGAACGGTGTTTGCTACACATATGGACCATATCTAGTCGAACTCTGTTTCTGAAACTGACACAAAGCACTGGTCCTCTAACATCCAATGCTTGTCAGTTAAGATGAGAAACGTGTGAGCTTTGAGAATGATGTAGTTCCTTTGAACTGAAAAGTAACTGCCCTTACCTGAATCGAAGTCTTGCTTGTAGGAAGACACAGAGTCTGGGATTTAACTCCATTTCTGAAGGGAAACACACAGCATAGTTCTCATCCATGGATCACACTCTGCTTTGGAGCGAGAAGCACGCTCTTGCTTTCTAGAGTCTCTAAGACAGGAAGAAACGTGAGTGTGCTGAGAACAAAAGAACGGTGTTTCCTACACATACGGACCATATCTAGTCCAACTCTGCTTCTTAAACTGATACAAAGCACTGGTCCTCTAACATCCCATGCTTGTCTGTTAAGATGAGAAATGTGTGAGCTCAGTGAACGATGTAGTTCGTTTGAGCTGAAAAGTGACTCTCCTTACCTGAAACGAAGTCTTGCTTGTAGGAAGACACAGAGATTGGGATTTAACTCCATTTCTGAATGGAAACACACAGCATAGTTCAAATCCATGGATCACAATCTGCTTTAGAGCGAGAAGCACGCTCTTGCTTTCTAGAGTCTCTAACACAGCAGGAAACGTGAGTGTGCTGAGAACAAAAGAACGGTGTTTCCTACACATACGGACCATATCTAGTCCAATTCTGCTTCTGAAACTGATACAAAGCACTGGTCCTCTAACATCCAATGCTTATCAGTTAAGATGAGAAACGTGTGAGGTTTGAGAATGATGTAGTTCCTTTGAACTGAAAAGTGAATGCCCTTACCTGTAACGAAGTCTTGCTTGTAGTAAGACACAGAGCCTGGGATTTAACTCCATTTCTGAAGGGAAACACACAGCATTTTTCTCATCCATGGATCACACTCTGCTTTAGAGCGAGAAGCACGCTCTTGCTTTTAGAGTCTCTAATATAGCAGGTAATCTGAGTGTGCCCAGAACAAAAGAACGTTGTTTCCTACACATACAGACCATTTGTAGTCCAAATCTGCTTCTGAAACTGATACAATGCACTGGTCCTCTAACATCCAATGCTTGTCAATTAAGATGAGAAACGTGTGAGCTTCGTGAACGATGTAGTTGGTTTGAGCTGAAAAGTGACTGCCCTTACCTGAATCAAAGTCTTGCTTGTCGGAAGACTCAGAGCCTGGGATTTAACTCCATTTCTTAAGTAAAACACACAGCAGTGTAATCAGCCTTTGATCACACTCTGCTTTAGAAAAAGAAGCATGCTCTTGCTTTCTAGAGTCTCTAAGACAGCAGGAAACGTGTGTGTGCGGAGAACAAAAGAACGGTGTTTCCTACACATACGGACCATATCTATTTCAACTCTGCTTCTGAAACTCATACAAAGCACTGGTCCTCTAACATCCAATGCTTGTCTGTTAAGATGAGAAACTTGTGAGCTTCGTGAACGATGTAGTTCGTTTGAGCTGAAAAGTGACTGCCATTACCTGAAACGAAGTCTTGCTTGTAGGAAGACACAGAGCCTGGGATTTAACTCCATTTCTGAATGGAAACACACAGCATTGTTCTCATCCATGGAGCACACTCTGCTTTAGTGCAAGAAGAATGCTCTTGCTCTCTAGAGTCTCTAACACAGCATGAAATCTGAGTGTGCCCCGAAAAAAAGAACGGAGTTTCCTACACATATGGACCATATGTAGTCCAACTCTTCTTCTGAAACTGATACAATGCACTGGTCCTCTAACATCCAATGCTTGTCAATTAAGATGGGAAACGTGTGAGCTTCATGAACGATGTAGTTCGTTTGAGCAGAAATGTGACTGCCCTTACCTTAAACGAAGTCTTGCTTGTAGGAAGACAAAGAGTCTGGGATTTAACTCCATTTCTGAAGGGAAACACACAGCATAGTTCTCATCCATGGATCACACTCTGCTTTAGAGCGAGAAGCACAATCTTGCTTTCTAGAGTCTCTAATACAGCAGGTAATCTGAGTGTGCCCAGAACAAAAGAATGGTGTTTCCTACACATACTGACCATATGTAGTCCAAATCTGCTTCTGAAACTGATACAATGCACTGGTCCTCTAACATCCAATGCTTCTCAGTTAAGATGAGAAACATGTGATCTTCGTGAACGATGCAGTTCGTTTGAGCAGAAAAGTGACTGCCCTTACCTGAAACGAAGTCTTGCTTGTAGGAAGACTCAGAGCCTGGGATTTAACTCCATTTCTGAAGGAAACACACAGCAGTGTTCTCATCCATTGATCACACTCTGCTTTAGAACAAGAAGCACGCTCTTGCTTTCTAGAGTCTCTAAGACAGCAGGAAACGTGAGTGTGCTGAGTACAAAAGAACGCTGTTTCCTACACATACGGACATTATATAGTCCAACTCTGCTTCTGAAAGTGATACAAAGCACTGGTCCTCTAACATCCAATGCTTTTCTGTTAAGATTAGAAACGTGTGAGCTCCATGAACGATGTAGTTCCTTTGGGCTGAAAAGTGACTGCCCATACCTGAAAAGAAGTCTTGCTTGTAAGAAGACACAGAGCCTGGGATTTAACTCAATTTCTGAAGGGAAACACACAGCATAGTTCTCATCCATGGATCACACTCTGCTTTAGAGCGAGAAGCACGCTCTTGCTTTCTAAAGTCTCTAAGACAGCATGAATCGTGAGTGCGCTGAGAACAAAAGAACGGTGTTTGCTACACATATGGACCATATCTAGTCGAACTCTGTTTCTGAAACTGACACAAAGCACTGGTCCTCTAACATCCAATGCTTGTCAGTTAAGATGAGAAACGTGTGAGCTTTGAGAATGATGTAGTTCCTTTGAACTGAAAAGTAACTGCCCTTACCTGAATCGAAGTCTTGCTTGTAGGAAGACACAGAGTCTGGGATTTAACTCCATTTCTGAAGGGAAACACACAGCATAGTTCTCATCCATGGATCACACTCTGCTTTGGAGCGAGAAGCACGCTCTTGCTTTCTAGAGTCTCTAAGACAGGAAGAAACGTGAGTGTGCTGAGAACAAAAGAACGGTGTTTCCTACACATACGGACCATATCTAGTCCAACTCTGCTTCTTAAACTGATACAAAGCACTGGTCCTCTAACATCCCATGCTTGTCTGTTAAGATGAGAAATGTGTGAGCTCAGTGAACGATGTAGTTCGTTTGAGCTGAAAAGTGACTCTCCTTACCTGAAACGAAGTCTTGCTTGTAGGAAGACACAGAGATTGGGATTTAACTCCATTTCTGAATGGAAACACACAGCATAGTTCAAATCCATGGATCACAATCTGCTTTAGAGCGAGAAGCACGCTCTTGCTTTCTAGAGTCTCTAACACAGCAGGAAACGTGAGTGTGCTGAGAACAAAAGAACGGTGTTTCCTACACATACGGACCATATCTAGTCCAATTCTGCTTCTGAAACTGATACAAAGCACTGGTCCTCTAACATCCAATGCTTATCAGTTAAGATGAGAAACGTGTGAGGTTTGAGAATGATGTAGTTCCTTTGAACTGAAAAGTGAATGCCCTTACCTGTAACGAAGTCTTGCTTGTAGTAAGACACAGAGCCTGGGATTTAACTCCATTTCTGAAGGGAAACACACAGCATTTTTCTCATCCATGGATCACACTCTGCTTTAGAGCGAGAAGCACGCTCTTGCTTTTAGAGTCTCTAATATAGCAGGTAATCTGAGTGTGCCCAGAACAAAAGAACGTTGTTTCCTACACATACAGACCATTTGTAGTCCAAATCTGCTTCTGAAACTGATACAATGCACTGGTCCTCTAACATCCAATGCTTGTCAATTAAGATGAGAAACGTGTGAGCTTCGTGAACGATGTAGTTGGTTTGAGCTGAAAAGTGACTGCCCTTACCTGAATCAAAGTCTTGCTTGTCGGAAGACTCAGAGCCTGGGATTTAACTCCATTTCTTAAGTAAAACACACAGCAGTGTAATCAGCCTTTGATCACACTCTGCTTTAGAAAAAGAAGCATGCTCTTGCTTTCTAGAGTCTCTAAGACAGCAGGAAACGTGTGTGTGCGGAGAACAAAAGAACGGTGTTTCCTACACATACGGACCATATCTATTTCAACTCTGCTTCTGAAACTCATACAAAGCACTGGTCCTCTAACATCCAATGCTTGTCTGTTAAGATGAGAAACTTGTGAGCTTCGTGAACGATGTAGTTCGTTTGAGCTGAAAAGTGACTGCCATTACCTGAAACGAAGTCTTGCTTGTAGGAAGACACAGAGCCTGGGATTTAACTCCATTTCTGAATGGAAACACACAGCATTGTTCTCATCCATGGAGCACACTCTGCTTTAGTGCAAGAAGAATGCTCTTGCTCTCTAGAGTCTCTAACACAGCATGAAATCTGAGTGTGCCCCGAAAAAAAGAACGGAGTTTCCTACACATATGGACCATATGTAGTCCAACTCTTCTTCTGAAACTGATACAATGCACTGGTCCTCTAACATCCAATGCTTGTCAATTAAGATGGGAAACGTGTGAGCTTCATGAACGATGTAGTTCGTTTGAGCAGAAATGTGACTGCCCTTACCTTAAACGAAGTCTTGCTTGTAGGAAGACAAAGAGTCTGGGATTTAACTCCATTTCTGAAGGGAAACACACAGCATAGTTCTCATCCATGGATCACACTCTGCTTTAGAGCGAGAAGCACAATCTTGCTTTCTAGAGTCTCTAATACAGCAGGTAATCTGAGTGTGCCCAGAACAAAAGAATGGTGTTTCCTACACATACTGACCATATGTAGTCCAAATCTGCTTCTGAAACTGATACAATGCACTGGTCCTCTAACATCCAATGCTTCTCAGTTAAGATGAGAAACATGTGATCTTCGTGAACGATGCAGTTCGTTTGAGCAGAAAAGTGACTGCCCTTACCTGAAACGAAGTCTTGCTTGTAGGAAGACTCAGAGCCTGGGATTTAACTCCATTTCTGAAGGAAACACACAGCAGTGTTCTCATCCATTGATCACACTCTGCTTTAGAACAAGAAGCACGCTCTTGCTTTCTAGAGTCTCTAAGACAGCAGGAAACGTGAGTGTGCTGAGTACAAAAGAACGCTGTTTCCTACACATACGGACATTATATAGTCCAACTCTGCTTCTGAAAGTGATACAAAGCACTGGTCCTCTAACATCCAATGCTTTTCTGTTAAGATTAGAAACGTGTGAGCTCCATGAACGATGTAGTTCCTTTGGGCTGAAAAGTGACTGCCCATACCTGAAAAGAAGTCTTGCTTGTAAGAAGACACAGAGCCTGGGATTTAACTCAATTTCTGAAGGGAAACACACAGCATAGTTCTCATCCATGGATCACACTCTGCTTTAGAGCGAGAAGCACGCTCTTGCTTTCTAAAGTCTCTAAGACAGCATGAATCGTGAGTGCGCTGAGAACAAAAGAACGGTGTTTGCTACACATATGGACCATATCTAGTCGAACTCTGTTTCTGAAACTGACACAAAGCACTGGTCCTCTAACATCCAATGCTTGTCAGTTAAGATGAGAAACGTGTGAGCTTTGAGAATGATGTAGTTCCTTTGAACTGAAAAGTAACTGCCCTTACCTGAATCGAAGTCTTGCTTGTAGGAAGACACAGAGTCTGGGATTTAACTCCATTTCTGAAGGGAAACACACAGCATAGTTCTCATCCATGGATCACACTCTGCTTTGGAGCGAGAAGCACGCTCTTGCTTTCTAGAGTCTCTAAGACAGGAAGAAACGTGAGTGTGCTGAGAACAAAAGAACGGTGTTTCCTACACATACGGACCATATCTAGTCCAACTCTGCTTCTTAAACTGATACAAAGCACTGGTCCTCTAACATCCCATGCTTGTCTGTTAAGATGAGAAATGTGTGAGCTCAGTGAACGATGTAGTTCGTTTGAGCTGAAAAGTGACTCTCATTACCTGAAACGAAGTCTTGATTGTAGGAAGACACAGAGATTGGGATTTAACTCCATTTCTGAAGGGAAACACACAGCATAGTTCAAATCCATGGATCACAATCTGCTTTAGAGCGAGAAGCACGCTCTTGCTTTCTAGAGTCTCTAAGACAGCAGGAAACGTGAGTGTGCTGAGAACAAAAGAACGGTGTTTCCTACACATACGGACCATATCTAGTCCAACTCTGCTTCTGAAACTGATACAAAGCACTGGTCCTCTAACATCCAATGCTTGTCAGTTAAGATGAGAAACGTGTGAGCTTTGAGAATGATGTAGTTCCTTTGAACTGAAAAGTGAATGCCCTTACCTGTAACGAAGTCTTGCTTGTAGTAAGACACAGAGCCTGGGATTTAACTCCATTTCTGAAGGGAAACACACAGCATAGTTCTCATCCATGGATCACACTCTGCTTTAGAGCGAGAAGAACGCTCTTGCTTTTAGAGTCTCTAATATAGCAGGTAATCTGAGTGTGCCCAGAACAAAAGAACGGTGTTTCCTACACATACAGACCATTTGTAGTCCAAATCTGCTTCTGAAACTGATACAATGCACTGGTCCTCTAACATCCAATGCTTGTCAGTTAAGATGAGAAACGTGTGAGCTTCGTGAACGATGTAGTTGGTTTGAGCTGAAAAGTGACTGCCCTTACCTGAATCAAAGTCTTGCTTGTCGGAAGACTCAGAGCCTGGGATTTAACTCCATTTCTGAAGTGAAACACACAGCAGTGTAATCAGCCTTTGATCACACTCTGCTTTAGAAAAAGAAGCATGCTCTTGCTTTCTAGAGTCTCTAAGACAGCAGGAAACGTGTGTGTGCGGAGAACAAAAGAACGGTGTTTCCTACACATACGGACCATATGTAGTTCAACTCTGCTTCTGAAACTCATACAAAGCACTGGTCCTCTAACATCCAATGCTTGTCTGTTAAGATGAGAAACTTGTGAGCTTCATGAACGATGTAGTTCGTTTGAGCTGAAAAGTGACTGCCATTACCTGAAACGAAGTCTTGCTTGTAGGAAGACACAGAGCCTGGGATTTAACTCCATTTCTGAATGGAAACACACAGCATTGTTCTCATCCATGGAGCACACTCTGCTTTAGTGCAAGAAGAATGCTCTTGCTTTCTAGAGTCTCTAACACAGCATGAAATCTGAGTGTGCCCCGAAAAAAAGAACGGAGTTTCCTACACATATGGACCATATGTAGTCCAACTCTTCTTCTGAAACTGATACAATGCACTGGTCCTCTAACATCCAATGCTTGTCAGTTAAGATGGGAAACGTGTGAGCTTCATGAACGATGTAGTTCGTTTGAGCAGAAATGTGACTGCCCTTACCTTAAACGAAGTCTTGCTTGTAGGAAGACACAGAGTCTAGGATTTAACTCCATTTCTGAAGGGAAACACACAGCATAGTTCTCATCCATGGATCACACTCTGCTTTAGAGCGAGAAGCACAATCTTGCTTTCTAGAGTCTCTAATACAGCAGGTAATCTGAGTGTGCCCAGAACAAGAGAATGGTGTTTCCTACACATACTGACCATATGTAGTCCAAATCTGCTTCTGAAACTGATACAATGCACTGGTCCTCTAACATCCAATGCTTCTCAGTTAAGATGAGAAACATGTGATCTTCGTGAACGATGTAGTTCGTTTGAGCAGAAAAGTGACTGCCCTTACCTGAAACGAAGTCTTGCTTGTAGGAAGACTCAGAGCCTGGGATTTAACTCCATTTCTGAAGGAAACACACAGCAGTGTTCTCATCCATTGATCACACTCTGCTTTAGAACAAGAAGCACGCTCTTGCTTTCTAGAGTCTCTAAGACAGCAGAAAAGTTGAGTGCGCTGAGAACAAAAGAACGGTGTTTCCTACACATACGGACCATATCTACTACAACTCTGTTTCTGAACCAGACACAAACCACTGGTCCTCTAACATCCATTGCTTCTCAGTTAAGATGAGAATCGTGTGAGCTTTGAGAATGATGTAGTTCCTTTGAACTGAAAAGTGACTACCCTTACCTGAAACGAAGTCTTGCTTGTAGTAAGACACAGATCCTGGGATTTAACTCCATCTCTGAAGGGAAACACACAGCAGAGTTCTCATCCATGGATCACACTCTGCTTTAGAGCGAGAAGCACTTTCTTGCTTTCTAGAGTCTCTAATACAGCAGGTAATCTTAGTGTGCCCAGAACAAAAGAACGGTGTTTCCGACACATACGGACCTTATGTAGTCCAAATCTGCTTCTGAAACTGATACAATGCACTGGTCCTCTAACATCCAATGCTTGTCAGTTAAGATGAGAAACGTGTGATCTTCGTGAAAGATGTAGTTCGTTTGAGCTGAAAAGTGACTGCTGTTACCTGAAACGAAGTCTTGATTGTAGGAAGACACAGAGATTGGGATTTAAGACCATTTCTGAAGGGAAACACACAGCATAGTTCTCACCCATGGATAACACTCTGATTTACAGCAAGAAGCACGCTCTTGCCTTCTAGAGTCTCTAATACAGCAGGAAATCTGATTGTGCCCAGAACAAAGAACGGAGTTTCGTACACATACCGACCTTATGTAGTCCAACTCTTCTTCTGAAACTGATACAAAGCACTGGTCCTCTAACATCCAATGCTTGTCAGTTAAGATGGGAAACGTGTGAGCTTCATGAACGATGTAGTTCTTTTGAGCAGAAAAGTGACTGCCCTTACCTTAAACGAAGTCTTGCTTGTAGGAAGACACAGAGCCTGGGATTTAACTCCATTTCTGAAGTGAAACACACAGCAGTGTTCTCATCCATTGATCATACTCTGCTTTACAACAAGAAGCACGCTCTTGCTTTCTAGAGTCTCTAAGAGAGCAGGAAACGTGATTTTGCTGAGAACAAAAGAACTGTGTTTCCTACACATATGGACCATATCTAGTCCAACTCTGCTTCTTAAACTGATACAAAGCACTGGTCCTCTAACATCCAATGCTTGTCTGTTAAGATGAGAAACGTGTGAGCTCCATGAACGATGTAGTTTTTTAGGCTTAAAAGTGACTGCCCTTACCTGAAAGCTAGTCTTGCTTGAAGGAAGACACAGAGATTGTGATTTAACTCCATTTCTGAAGTGAAACACACAGCATAGTTCTCACCTATGGACAACACTCTGCTTTACAGCAAGAAGCACGCTCTTGCTTTCTAGAGTCTCTAATACAGCAGGAAATCTGATTGTGCGAAGAACAAAGAACAGAGTTTCCTACAAATACGGACCATATGTAGTACAACTCTTCTTCTGAAACAGATACAAAGCACTAGTCCTCTAACATCCAATGCTTGTCAGTGAAGATAGGAAACGTGGGAACTTCATGAACGATGTAGTTCATTTGAGCAGAAAAGTGACTGCCCTTACCTGTAACGAAGTCTTGCTTGTAGGAAGACACAGAGCCTGGGATTTAACACCATCTCTGAAGGGAAACACACAGCAGAGTTCTCATCCATGGATCACAATCTGCTTTAGAGTGAGAAGCACGCTCTTGCTTTCTAGAATCTCTAATACAGCAGGCAATCTGAGTGTGCCCAGAACAAAAGAACGGTGTTTCCTACACATACAGACCATATGTAGTCCTAATCTGCTTCTGAAACTGATACAATGCACTGGTCCTCTAACATCCAATGCTTGTCAGTTAAGATGAGAAACGTGTGAGCTTCGTGAACGATGTAGTTGGTTTGAGCTGAATAGTGACTGCCCTTACCTGAATCAAAGTCTTGCTTGTCGGAAGACTCAGAGCCTGGGATTTAACTCCATTTCTGAAGTGAAACACACAGCAGTGTAATCATCCATTGATCACACTCTGCTTTAGAAAAAGAAGCATGCTCTTGCTTTCTAGAGTCTCTAAGACAGCAGGAAACGTGTGTGTGCGGAGAACAAAAGAACGGTGTTTCCTACACATACGGACCATATCTAGTTCAACTCTGCTTCTGAAACTCATACAAAGCACTGGTCCTCTAACATCCAATGCTTGTCTGTTAAGATGAGAAACGTGTGAGCTTCGTGAACGATGTAGTTCGTTTGAGCTGAAAAGTTACTGCCCTTACCTGAAACGAAGTCTTGCTTGTAGGAAGACACAGAGCCTGGGATTTAACTCCATTTCTGAAGTGAAACACACAGCAGTGTTCTCATCCATTGATCATACTCTGCTTTACAACAAGAAGCACGCTCTTGCTTTCTAGAGTCTCTAAGAGAGCAGGAAACGTGATTTTGCTGAGAAAAAAAGAACTGTGTTTCCTACACATATGGACCATATCTAGTCCAACTCTTCTTCTGAAACTGATACAATGCACTGGTCCTCTAACATCCAATGCTTGTCAGTTAAGATGGGAAACGTGTGAGCTTCATGAACGATGTAGTTCGTTTGAGCAGAAATGTGACTGCCCTTACCTTAAACGAAGTCTTGCTTGTAGGAAGACACAGAGTCTAGGATTTAACTCCATTTCTGAAGGGAAACACACAGCATAGTTCTCATCCATGGATCACACTCTGCTTTAGAGCGAGAAGCACAATCTTGCTTTCTAGAGTCTCTAATACAGCAGGTAATCTGAGTGTGCCCAGAACAAGAGAATGGTGTTTCCTACACATACTGACCATATGTAGTCCAAATCTGCTTCTGAAACTGATACAATGCACTGGTCCTCTAACATCCAATGCTTCTCAGTTAAGATGAGAAACATGTGATCTTCGTGAACGATGTAGTTCGTTTGAGCAGAAAAGTGACTGCCCTTACCTGAAACGAAGTCTTGCTTGTAGGAAGACTCAGAGCCTGGGATTTAACTCCATTTCTGAAGGAAACACACAGCAGTGTTCTCATCCATTGATCACACTCTGCTTTAGAACAAGAAGCACGCTCTTGCTTTCTAGAGTCTCTAAGACAGCAGAAAAGTTGAGTGCGCTGAGAACAAAAGAACGGTGTTTCCTACACATACGGACCATATCTACTACAACTCTGTTTCTGAACCAGACACAAACCACTGGTCCTCTAACATCCATTGCTTCTCAGTTAAGATGAGAATCGTGTGAGCTTTGAGAATGATGTAGTTCCTTTGAACTGAAAAGTGACTACCCTTACCTGAAACGAAGTCTTGCTTGTAGTAAGACACAGATCCTGGGATTTAACTCCATCTCTGAAGGGAAACACACAGCAGAGTTCTCATCCATGGATCACACTCTGCTTTAGAGCGAGAAGCACTTTCTTGCTTTCTAGAGTCTCTAATACAGCAGGTAATCTTAGTGTGCCCAGAACAAAAGAACGGTGTTTCCGACACATACGGACCTTATGTAGTCCAAATCTGCTTCTGAAACTGATACAATGCACTGGTCCTCTAACATCCAATGCTTGTCAGTTAAGATGAGAAACGTGTGATCTTCGTGAAAGATGTAGTTCGTTTGAGCTGAAAAGTGACTGCTGTTACCTGAAACGAAGTCTTGATTGTAGGAAGACACAGAGATTGGGATTTAAGACCATTTCTGAAGGGAAACACACAGCATAGTTCTCACCCATGGATAACACTCTGATTTACAGCAAGAAGCACGCTCTTGCCTTCTAGAGTCTCTAATACAGCAGGAAATCTGATTGTGCCCAGAACAAAGAACGGAGTTTCGTACACATACCGACCTTATGTAGTCCAACTCTTCTTCTGAAACTGATACAAAGCACTGGTCCTCTAACATCCAATGCTTGTCAGTTAAGATGGGAAACGTGTGAGCTTCATGAACGATGTAGTTCTTTTGAGCAGAAAAGTGACTGCCCTTACCTTAAACGAAGTCTTGCTTGTAGGAAGACACAGAGCCTGGGATTTAACTCCATTTCTGAAGTGAAACACACAGCAGTGTTCTCATCCATTGATCATACTCTGCTTTACAACAAGAAGCACGCTCTTGCTTTCTAGAGTCTCTAAGAGAGCAGGAAACGTGATTTTGCTGAGAACAAAAGAACTGTGTTTCCTACACATATGGACCATATCTAGTCCAACTCTGCTTCTTAAACTGATACAAAGCACTGGTCCTCTAACATCCAATGCTTGTCTGTTAAGATGAGAAACGTGTGAGCTCCATGAACGATGTAGTTTTTTAGGCTTAAAAGTGACTGCCCTTACCTGAAAGCTAGTCTTGCTTGAAGGAAGACACAGAGATTGTGATTTAACTCCATTTCTGAAGTGAAACACACAGCATAGTTCTCACCTATGGACAACACTCTGCTTTACAGCAAGAAGCACGCTCTTGCTTTCTAGAGTCTCTAATACAGCAGGAAATCTGATTGTGCGAAGAACAAAGAACAGAGTTTCCTACAAATACGGACCATATGTAGTACAACTCTTCTTCTGAAACAGATACAAAGCACTAGTCCTCTAACATCCAATGCTTGTCAGTGAAGATAGGAAACGTGGGAACTTCATGAACGATGTAGTTCATTTGAGCAGAAAAGTGACTGCCCTTACCTGTAACGAAGTCTTGCTTGTAGGAAGACACAGAGCCTGGGATTTAACACCATCTCTGAAGGGAAACACACAGCAGAGTTCTCATCCATGGATCACAATCTGCTTTAGAGTGAGAAGCACGCTCTTGCTTTCTAGAATCTCTAATACAGCAGGCAATCTGAGTGTGCCCAGAACAAAAGAACGGTGTTTCCTACACATACAGACCATATGTAGTCCTAATCTGCTTCTGAAACTGATACAATGCACTGGTCCTCTAACATCCAATGCTTGTCAGTTAAGATGAGAAACGTGTGAGCTTCGTGAACGATGTAGTTGGTTTGAGCTGAATAGTGACTGCCCTTACCTGAATCAAAGTCTTGCTTGTCGGAAGACTCAGAGCCTGGGATTTAACTCCATTTCTGAAGTGAAACACACAGCAGTGTAATCATCCATTGATCACACTCTGCTTTAGAAAAAGAAGCATGCTCTTGCTTTCTAGAGTCTCTAAGACAGCAGGAAACGTGTGTGTGCGGAGAACAAAAGAACGGTGTTTCCTACACATACGGACCATATCTAGTTCAACTCTGCTTCTGAAACTCATACAAAGCACTGGTCCTCTAACATCCAATGCTTGTCTGTTAAGATGAGAAACGTGTGAGCTTCGTGAACGATGTAGTTCGTTTGAGCTGAAAAGTTACTGCCCTTACCTGAAACGAAGTCTTGCTTGTAGGAAGACACAGAGCCTGGGATTTAACTCCATTTCTGAAGTGAAACACACAGCAGTGTTCTCATCCATTGATCATACTCTGCTTTACAACAAGAAGCACGCTCTTGCTTTCTAGAGTCTCTAAGAGAGCAGGAAACGTGATTTTGCTGAGAAAAAAAGAACTGTGTTTCCTACACATATGGACCATATCTAGTCCAACTCTTCTTCTGAAACTGATACAATGCACTGGTCCTCTAACATCCAATGCTTGTCAGTTAAGATGGGAAACGTGTGAGCTTCATGAACGATGTAGTTCGTTTGAGCAGAAATGTGACTGCCCTTACCTTAAACGAAGTCTTGCTTGTAGGAAGACACAGAGTCTAGGATTTAACTCCATTTCTGAAGGGAAACACACAGCATAGTTCTCATCCATGGATCACACTCTGCTTTAGAGCGAGAAGCACAATCTTGCTTTCTAGAGTCTCTAATACAGCAGGTAATCTGAGTGTGCCCAGAACAAGAGAATGGTGTTTCCTACACATACTGACCATATGTAGTCCAAATCTGCTTCTGAAACTGATACAATGCACTGGTCCTCTAACATCCAATGCTTCTCAGTTAAGATGAGAAACATGTGATCTTCGTGAACGATGTAGTTCGTTTGAGCAGAAAAGTGACTGCCCTTACCTGAAACGAAGTCTTGCTTGTAGGAAGACTCAGAGCCTGGGATTTAACTCCATTTCTGAAGGAAACACACAGCAGTGTTCTCATCCATTGATCACACTCTGCTTTAGAACAAGAAGCACGCTCTTGCTTTCTAGAGTCTCTAAGACAGCAGAAAAGTTGAGTGCGCTGAGAACAAAAGAACGGTGTTTCCTACACATACGGACCATATCTACTACAACTCTGTTTCTGAACCAGACACAAACCACTGGTCCTCTAACATCCATTGCTTCTCAGTTAAGATGAGAATCGTGTGAGCTTTGAGAATGATGTAGTTCCTTTGAACTGAAAAGTGACTACCCTTACCTGAAACGAAGTCTTGCTTGTAGTAAGACACAGATCCTGGGATTTAACTCCATCTCTGAAGGGAAACACACAGCAGAGTTCTCATCCATGGATCACACTCTGCTTTAGAGCGAGAAGCACTTTCTTGCTTTCTAGAGTCTCTAATACAGCAGGTAATCTTAGTGTGCCCAGAACAAAAGAACGGTGTTTCCGACACATACGGACCTTATGTAGTCCAAATCTGCTTCTGAAACTGATACAATGCACTGGTCCTCTAACATCCAATGCTTGTCAGTTAAGATGAGAAACGTGTGATCTTCGTGAAAGATGTAGTTCGTTTGAGCTGAAAAGTGACTGCTGTTACCTGAAACGAAGTCTTGATTGTAGGAAGACACAGAGATTGGGATTTAAGACCATTTCTGAAGGGAAACACACAGCATAGTTCTCACCCATGGATAACACTCTGATTTACAGCAAGAAGCACGCTCTTGCCTTCTAGAGTCTCTAATACAGCAGGAAATCTGATTGTGCCCAGAACAAAGAACGGAGTTTCGTACACATACCGACCTTATGTAGTCCAACTCTTCTTCTGAAACTGATACAAAGCACTGGTCCTCTAACATCCAATGCTTGTCAGTTAAGATGGGAAACGTGTGAGCTTCATGAACGATGTAGTTCTTTTGAGCAGAAAAGTGACTGCCCTTACCTTAAACGAAGTCTTGCTTGTAGGAAGACACAGAGCCTGGGATTTAACTCCATTTCTGAAGTGAAACACACAGCAGTGTTCTCATCCATTGATCATACTCTGCTTTACAACAAGAAGCACGCTCTTGCTTTCTAGAGTCTCTAAGAGAGCAGGAAACGTGATTTTGCTGAGAACAAAAGAACTGTGTTTCCTACACATATGGACCATATCTAGTCCAACTCTGCTTCTTAAACTGATACAAAGCACTGGTCCTCTAACATCCAATGCTTGTCTGTTAAGATGAGAAACGTGTGAACTCCATGAACGATGTAGTTTTTTTGGCTTAAAAGTGACTGCCCTTACCTGAAAGCTAGTCTTGCTTGAAGGAAGACACAGAGATTGTGATTTAACTCCATTTCTGAAGTGAAACACACAGCATAGTTCTCACCCATGGACAACACTCTGCTTTACAGCAAGAAGCACGCTCTTGCTTTCTAGAGTCTCTAATACAGCAGGAAATCTGATTGTGCGAAGAACAAAGAACAGAGTTTCCTACACATACGGACCATATGTAGTACAACTCTTCTTCTGAAACAGATACAAAGCACTAGTCCTCTAACATCCAATGCTTGTCAGTGAAGATAGGAAACGTGGGAACTTCATGAACGATGTAGTTCATTTGAGCAGAAAAGTGACTGCCCTTACCTGTAACGAAGTCTTGCTTGTAGGAAGACACAGAGCCTGGGATTTAACACCATCTCTGAAGGGAAACACACAGCAGAGTTCTCATCCATGGATCACAATCTGCTTTAGAGTGAGAAGCACGCTCTTGCTTTCTAGAATCTCTAATACAGCAGGCAATCTGAGTGTGCCCAGAACAAAAGAACGGTGTTTCCTACACATACAGACCATATGTAGTCCTAATCTGCTTCTGAAACTGATACAATGCACTGGTCCTCTAACATCCAATGCTTGTCAGTTAAGATGAGAAACGTGTGAGCTTCGTGAACGATGTAGTTGGTTTGAGCTGAATAGTGACTGCCCTTACCTGAATCAAAGTCTTGCTTGTCGGAAGACTCAGAGCCTGGGATTTAACTCCATTTCTGAAGTGAAACACACAGCAGTGTAATCATCCATTGATCACACTCTGCTTTAGAAAAAGAAGCATGCTCTTGCTTTCTAGAGTCTCTAAGACAGCAGGAAACGTGTGTGTGCGGAGAACAAAAGAACGGTGTTTCCTACACATACAGACCATATCTAGTTCAACTCTGCTTCTGAAACTCATACAAAGCACTGGTCCTCTAACATCCAATGCTTGTCTGTTAAGATGAGAAACGTGTGAGCTTCGTGAACGATGTAGTTCGTTTGAGCTGAAAAGTTACTGCCCTTACCTGAAACGAAGTCTTGCTTGTAGGAAGACACAGAGCCTGGGATTTAACTCCATTTCTGAAGTGAAACACACAGCAGTGTTCTCATCCATTGATCATACTCTGCTTTACAACAAGAAGCACGCTCTTGCTTTCTAGAGTCTCTAAGAGAGCAGGAAACGTGATTTTGCTGAGAAAAAAAGAACTGTGTTTCCTACACATATGGACCATATCTAGTCCAACTCTGCTTCTTAAACTGATACAAAGCACTGGTCCTCTAACATCCAATGCTTGTCTGTTAAGATGAGAAACGTGTGAGCTCCATGAACGATGTAGTTTTTTTGGCTTAAAAGTGACTGCCCTTACCTGTTAAGCTAGTCTTGCTTGAAGGAAGACACAGAGATTGTGATTTAACTCCATTTCTGAAGTTAAACACACAGCATAGTTCTCACCCATGGCCAACACTCTGCTTTACAGCAAGAAGCACGCTCTTGCTTTCTAGAGTCTCTAATACAGCAGGAAATCTGATTGTGCGAAGAACAAAGAACAGAGTTTCCTACACATACGGACCATATGTAGTACAACTCTTCTTCTGAAACAGATACAAAGCACTAGTCCTCTAACATCCAATGCTTGTCAGTTAAGATAGGAAACGTGGTAGCTTCATGAACGATGTATTTCATTTGAGCAGAAAAGTGACTGCCCTTACCTGAAACGAAGTCTTGCTTGTAGGAAGACACAGAGTCTGGGATTTAACTCCATTTGTGAAGGGAAAAACACAGCATAGTTTCATCCATGGATCACACTCTGCTTTAGAGCGAGAAGCACGCTCTTGCTTTCTAAATTCTCTAAGACAGAGGGAAAGTGAGTGTGCAGAGAACAAAAGAACGGTGTTTCCTACACATATGGACCATATCTAGTCGAACTCTGCTTCTGAAACTGATACAAAGCACTGCTCCTCACATCCAATTCTTGTCAGTTAAGATGAGAAACGTGTGAGCTTTGAGAATGATGTAGTTCCTTTGAACTGAAAAGTGACTGCCCTTACCTGTAACGAAGTCTTGCTTGTAGTAAGACACAGAGCCTGGGATTTAACACCATCTCTGAAGGGAAACACACAGCAGAGTTCTCATCCATGGATCACACTCTGCTTTAGAGTGAGAAGCACGCTCTTGCTTTCTAGAGTCTCTAATACAGCAGGCAATCTGAGTGTGCCCAGAACAAAAGAACGGTGTTTCCTACACATACAGACCATATGTAGTCCTAATCTGCTTCTGAAACTGATACAATGCACTGGTCCTCTAACATCCAATGCTTGTCAGTTAAGATGAGAAACGTGTGAGCTTCGTGAACGATGTAGTTGGTTTGAGCTGAAAAGTGACTGCCCTTACC
Organism: Onychomys leucogaster; assembly: GCA_949786385.1. Classification (NCBI taxonomy): domain Eukaryota; kingdom Metazoa; phylum Chordata; class Mammalia; order Rodentia; family Cricetidae; genus Onychomys; species Onychomys leucogaster. The sequence continues at coordinate 4,270,830 of CATKUP010000008.1, forward strand.
TGAAACGAAGTCTTGCTTGTCGGAAGACTCAGAGCCTGGGATTTAACTCCATTTCTGAAGTGAAACACACAGCAGTGTAATCATCCATTGATCACACTCTGCTTTAGAAAAAGAAGCATGCTCTTGCTTTCTAGAGTCTCTAAGACAGCAGGAAACGTGTGTGTGCGGAGAACAAAAGAACGGTGTTTCCTACACATACGGACCATATCTAGTTCAACTCTGCTTCTGAAACTCATACAAAGCACTGGTCCTCTAACATCCAATGCTTGTCTGTTAAGATGAGAAACGTGTGAGCTTCGTGAACGATGTAGTTCGTTTGAGCTGAAAAGTTACTGCCCTTACCTGACACGAAGTCTTGCTTGTAGGAAGACACAGAGCCTGGTATTTAACTCCATTTCTGAATGGAGACACACAGCATTGTTCTCATCCATGGAGCACACTCTGCTTTAGTGCAAGAAGAATGCTCTTGCTTTCTAGAGTCTCTAACACAGCATGAAATGTGAGTGTGCCCCGAAAAAAAGAACGGAATTTCCTACACATATGGACCATATGTAGTCCAACCCTTCTTCTGAAACTGATACAATGCACTGGTCCTCTAACATCCAATGCTTGTCAGTTAAGATTGGAAACGTGTGAGCTTCATGAACGATGTAGTTCGTTTGAGCAGAAAAGTGACTGCCCTTAACTTAAACGAAGTTTTGCTTGTAGGAAGACACAGAGTCTGGGATTTAACTCCATTTCTGAAGGGAAACACACAGCATAGTTCTCATCCATGGATCACACTCTGCTTTAGAGCGAGAAACACGCTCTTGCTTTCTAAAGTCTCGAAGACAGCAGGAAACATGAGTGCGCTGAGAACAAAAGAACGGTGTTTCCTACACATAGGGACCATATCTAGTCCAACTCTGTTTCTGAAACTGACACAAAGCACTTGTCCTCTAACATCCAATGCTTGTCAGTTAAGATGAGAAACGTGTGAGCTTTGAGAATGATGTAGTTCCTTTGAATTGAAAAGTGACTGCCCTTACCTGAAACGAAGTCTTGCTTGTAGTAAGACACAGATCCTGGGATTTAACTCCATCTCTGATGGGAAACACACAGCAGAGTTCTCATCCATGGATCACACTCTGCTTTAGAGCGAGAAGCACAATCTTGCTTTCTAGAGTCTCTAATACAGCAGGTAATCTGAGCATGCCCAGAACAAAAGAATGGTGTTTCCTACACATACGGACCATATGTAGTCCAAATCTGCTTCTGAAACTGATACAATGCACTAGTCCTCTAACATCCAATGCTTCTCAGTTAAGATGAGAAACATGTGATCTTCGTGAATGATGTAGTTCGTTTGAGCAGAAAAGTGACTGCCCTTACCTGAAACGAAGTCTTGATTGTAGGAAGACTCAGAGCCTGGGATTTAACTCCATTTCTGAAGGGAAACACACAGCATAGTTCTCATCCATCGATCACACTCTGCTTTAGAGCGAGAAGCACAATCTTGCTTTCTAGAGTCTCTAATACAGCAGGTAATCTGAGTGTGCCCAGAACAAAAGAATGGTGTTTCCTACACATACTGACCATATGTAGTCCAAATCTGCTTCTGAAACTGATACAATAATGCACTGGTCCTCTAACATCCAATGCTTCTCAGTTAAGATGAGAAACATGTGATCTTCGTGAACGATGTAGTTCGTTAGAGCAGAAAAGTGACTGCCCTTACCTGAAACGAAGTCTTGCTTGTAGGAAGACTCAGAGCCTGGGATTTAACTCCATTTCTGAAGGAAACACACAGCAGTGTTCTCATCCATTGATCACACTCTGCTTTAGAACAAGAAGCAAGCTCTTGCTTTCTAGAGTCTCTAAGACAGCAGGAAACGTGAGTGTGCTGAGTACAAAAGAAGGCTGTTTCCTACACATACAGACATTATATAGTCCAACTCTGCTTCTGAAAGTGATACAAAGCACTTGTCCTCTAACTTCCAATGCTTTTCTGTTAAGATGGGAAACGTGTGAGCTTCATGAACGATGTAGTTCGTTTGAGCAGAAAAGTGACTGCCCTTACCTTAAACGAAGTCTTGCTTGTAGGAAGACACAGAGTCTGGGATTTAACTCCATTTCTGAAGGGAAACACACAGCATAGTTCTCTTCCATGGATCACACTCTGCTTTAGAGCGAGAAGCACGCTCTTGCTTTCTAAAGTCTCTAAGACAGCAGGAAACTTGAGTGCGCTGAGAACAAAAGAACGGTGTTTCCTACACATACGGACCATATCTACTACAACTCTGTTTCTGAACCAGACACAAACCACTGGTCCTCTAACATCCATTGCTTCTCAGTTAAGATGAGAAACATGTGAGCTTTGAGAATGATGTAGTTCCTTTGAACTGAAAAGTGACTACCCTTACCTGAAACGAAGTCTTGCTTGTAGTAAGACACAGATCCTGGGATTTAACTCCATCTCTGAAGGGAAACACACAGCAGAGTTCTCATCCATGGATCACACTCTGCTTTAGAGCGAGAAGCACTTTCTTGCTTTCTAGAGTCTCTAATACAGCAGGTAATCTGAGTGTGCCCAGAACAAAAGAACGGTGTTTCCGACACATACGGACCTTATGTAGTCCAAATCTGCTTCTGAAACTGATACAATGCACTGGTCCTCTAACATCCAATGCTTGTCTGTTAAGATGAGAAACGTGTGATCTTCATGAAAGATGTAGTTCGTTTGAGCTGAAAAGTGACTGCTGTTACCTGAAACGAAGTCTTGATTGTAGGAAGACACAGAGATTGGGATTTAACACCATTTCTGAAGGGAAACACACAGCATAGTTCTCACCCATGGATAAAACTCTGATTTACAGCAAGAAGCACGCTCTTGCCTTCTAGAGTCTCTAATACAGCAGGAAATCTGATTGTGCCCAGAACAAAGAACGGAGTTTCGTACACATACCGACCTTATGTAGTCCAACTCTTCTTCTGAAACTGATACAAAGCACTGGTCCTCTAACATCCAATGCTTGTCAGTTAAGATGGGAAACGTGTGAGCTTCATGAACGATGTAGTTCGTTTGAGCAGAAAAGTGACTGCCCTTACCTGAAACAAAGTCTTGCTTGTAGGAAGACACAGAGCCTGGGATTTAACTCCATTTCTGAAGGGAAACACACAGCAGTGTTCTCATCCATTGATGACATTCTGCTTTAGAACAAGAAGCACGCTCTTGCTTTCTAGATTCTCTAAGACAGCAGGAAACGTGAGTGTGCTGAGATCAAAAGAAAGGTGTTTCCTACACATACGGACCATATCTAGTCCAACTCTGCTTCTTAAACTGATACAAAGCACTGGTCCTCTAACATCCAATGCTTGTCTGTTAAGATGAGAAACGTGTGAGCTCCATGAACGATGTAGTTTTTTTGGCTTAAAAGTGACTGCCCTTACCTGAAAGCTAGTCTTGCTTGAAGGAAGACACAGAGATTGTGATTTAACTCCATTTCTGAAGTGAAACACACAGCATAGTTCTCACCCATGGATAACACTCTGCTTTACAGCAAGAAGCACGCTCTTGCTTTCTAGAGTCTCTAATACAGCAGGAAATCTGATTGTGCGAAGAACAAAGAACAGAGTTTCCTACACATACGGACCATATGTAGTACAACTCTTCTTCTGAAACAGATATAAAGCACTAGTCCTCTAACATCCAATGCTTGTCAGTTAAGATAGGAAACGTGTGAGCTTCATGAACGATGTAGTTCATTTGAGCAGAAAAGTGACTGCCCTTACCTGAAACGAAGTCTTGCTTGTAGGAAGAGACAGAGTCTGGGATTTAACTCCATTTGTGAAGGGAAAAACACAGCATAGTTCTCATCCATGGCTCACTCTGCTTTAGAGCGAGAAGCACGCTCTTGCTTTCTAAATTCTCTAAGACAGAGGGAAAGTGAGTGTGCTGAGAACAAAAGAATGGTGTTTCCTACACATATGGACCATATCTAGTCCAACTCTGCTTCTGAAACTGATACAAAGCACTGCTCCTCACATCCAATGCTTGTCAGTTAAGATGAGAAATGTGTGAGCTTTGAGAATGATGTAGTTCCTTTGAACTGAAAAGTGACTGCCCTTACCTGTAACGAAGTCTTGCTTGTAGTAAGACACAGAGCCTGGGATTTAACTCCATCTCTGAAGGGAAACACACAGCAGAGTTCTCACCCATGGATCACACTCTGCTTTAGAGCGAGAAGCACGCTTTTGCTTTCTAGAGTCTCTAATACAGCAGGCAATGTGAGTGTGCCCAGAACAAAAGAACGGTGTTTCCTACACATACGGACCATATGTAGTCCAAATCTGCTTCTGAAACTGATACAATTCACTGGTCCTCTAACATCCAATGCTTGTCAGTTAAGATGAGAAACGTGTGATCTTTTGAACGATGTTGATCGTTTGAGCAGAAAAGTGACTGCCCTTACCTGAAAGGAAGTCTTGCTTGTAGGAAGACTCAGAGCCTGGGATTTAACTCCATTTCTGAAGTGAAACACACAGCAGTGTTCTCATCCATTGATGACATTCTGCTTTAGAACAAGAAGCACGCTGTTGCTTTCTAGATTCTCTAAGACAGCAGGAAACGTGAGTGTGCTGAGAACAAAAGAAAGGTGTTTCCTACACATACGGACCATATCTAGTCCAACTCTGCTTCTTAAACTGATACAAAGCACTGGTCCTCTAACATCCAATGCTTGTCTGTTAAGATGAGAAACGTGTGAGCTCCATGAACGATGTAGTTTTTTGGCTTAAAAGTGACTGCCCTTACCTGATAGCTAGTCTTGCTTGAAGGAAGACACAGAGATTGTGATTTAACTCCATTTCTGAAGTGAAACACACAGCATAGTTCTCACCCATGTATAACACTCTGCTTTACAGCAAGAAGCACGCTCTTGCTTTCTAGAGTCTCTAATACAGCAGGAAATCTGATTGTGCAAAGAACAAAGAACAGAGTTTCCTACACATACGGACCATATGTAGTACAACTCTTCTTCTGAAACAGATACAAAGCACTAGTCCTCTAACATCCAATGCTTGTCAGTTAAGATAGGAAACGTGTGAGCTTCATGAACGATGTAGTTCATTTGAGCAGAAAAGTGACTGCCTTTACCTGAAACGAAGTCTTGCTTGTAGGAAGACACAGAGTCTGGGATTTAACTCCATTTGTGAAGGGAAAAACACAGCATAGTTCTCATCCATGGCTCACTCTGCTTTAGAGCGAGAAGCACGCTCTTGCTTTCTAAATTCTCTAAGACAGAGGGAAAGTGAGTGTGCTGAGAACAAAAGAACAGTGTTTCCTACACATATGGACCATATCTAGTCGAACTCTGCTTCTGAAACTGATACAAAGCACTGCTCCTCACATCCAATGCTTGTCAGTTAAGATGAGAAACGTGTGATCTTTGAGAATGATGTAGTTCCTTTGAACTGAAAAGTGACTGCCCTTACCTGTAACGAAGTCTTGCTTGTAGTAAGACACAGAGCCTGGGATTTAACTCCATCTCTGAAGGGAAACACACAGCATAGTTCTCATCCATGGATCACACTCTGCTTTAGAGTGAGAAGCACGCTCTTGCTTTCTAGAGTCTCTAATACAGCAGGCAATCTGAGTGTGCCCAGAACAAAAGAACGGTGTTTCCTACACATACGGATCATATGTAGCCCAAATCTGCTTCTGAAACTGATACAATTCACTGGTCTTCTAACATCCAATGCTTGTCAGATAAGATGAGAAACGTGTGATCTTCATGAACGATGTAGATCGTTTGAGCAGAAAAGTGACTTCCCTTACCTGAAACGAAGTCTTGCTTGTAGGAAGACACAGAGCCTGGGATTTAACTCCATTTCTGAAGGGAAACACACAGCATAGTTCTCATCCACGGATCACACTCTGCTTTAGAGCGAGAAGCACGCTCTTGCTTTCTAAAGTCTCTAAGACAGCAGGAAACGTGAGTGCGCTGAGAACAAAAGAACGGTGTTTGCTACACATACGGACCATATCTAGTCCAACTCTGTTTCTGAAACTGACACAAAGCACTGGTCCTCTAACATCCAATGCTTGTCAGTTAAGATGAGAAACGTGTGAGCTTTGAGAATGATGTAGTTCCTTTGAACTGAAAAGTGACTGCCCTTACCTGTAACGAAGTCTTGCTTGTAGTAAGACACAGAACCTGGGATTTAACTCCATCTCTGAAGGGAAACACACAGCAGAGTTCTCATCCATGGATCACACTCTGCTTTAGAGCGAGAAGCACGCTCTTGCTTTCTAGAGTCTCTAATACAGCAGGCAATCTGAGTGTGCCCAGAACAAAAGAACGGAGTTTCCTGCACATACGGACCATATGTAGTCCAACTCTTCTTCTGAAACTGATACAATGCACTGGTCCTCTAACATCCAATGCTTGTCAGTTAAGATTGGAAACGTGTGAGCTTCATGAACGATGTAGTTCGTTTGAGCAGAAAAGTGACTGCCCTTAACTTAAACGAAGTTTTGCTTGTAGGAAGACACAGAGTCTGGGATTTAACTCCATTTCTGAAGGGAAACACACAGCATAGTTCTCATCCATGGATCACACTCTGCTTTAGAGCGAGAAACACGCTCTTGCTTTCTAAAGTCTCGAAGACAGCAGGAAACATGAGTGCGCTGAGAACAAAAGAACGGTGTTTCCTACACATACGGACCATATCTAGTCCAACTCTGTTTCTGAAACTGACACAAAGCACTTGTCCTCTAACATCCAATGCTTGTCAGTTAAGATGAGAAACGTGTGAGCTTTGAGAATGATGTAGTTCCTTTGAATTGAAAAGTGACTGCCCTTACCTGAAACGAAGTCTTGCTTGTAGTAAGACACAGATCCTGGGATTTAACTCCATCTCTGATGGGAAACACACAGCAGAGTTCTCATCCATGGATCACACTCTGCTTTAGAGCGAGAAGCACAATCTTGCTTTCTAGAGTCTCTAATACAGCAGGTAATCTGAGCGTGCCCAGAACAAAAGAATGGTGTTTCCTACACATACGGACCATATGTAGTCCAAATCTGCTTCTGAAACTGATACAATGCACTAGTCCTCTAACATCCAATGCTTCTCAGTTAAGATGAGAAACATGTGATCTTGGTGAATGATGTAGTTCGTTTGAGCAGAAAAGTGACTGCCCTTACCTGAAACGAAGTCTTGATTGTAGGAAGACTCAGAGCCTGGGATTTAACTCCATTTCTGAAGGGAAACACACAGCATAGTTCTCATCCATCGATCACACTCTGCTTTAGAGCGAGAAGCACAATCTTGCTTTTAGAATCTCTAATACAGCAGGTAATCTGAGTGTGCCCAGAACAAAAGAATGGTGTTTCCTACACATACTGACCATATGTAGTCCAAATCTGCTTCTGAAACTGAAACAATAATGCACTGGTCCTCTAACATCCAATGCTTCTCAGTTAAGATGAGAAACATGTGATCTTCGTGAACGATGTAGTTCGTTAGAGCAGAAAAGTGACTGCCCTTACCTGAAACGAAGTCTTGCTTGTAGGAAGACTCAGAGCCTGGGATTTAACTCCATTTCTGAAGGAAACACACAGCAGTGTTCTCATCCATTGATCACACTCTGCTTTAGAACAAGAAGCAAGCTCTTGCTTTCTAGAGTCTCTAAGACAGCAGGAAACGTGAGTGTGCTGAGTACAAAAGAAGGCTGTTTCCTACACATACGGACATTATATAGTCCAACTCTGCTTCTGAAAGTGATACAAAGCACTTGTCCTCTAACTTCCAATGCTTTTCTGTTAAGATGGGAAACGTGTGAGCTTCATGAACGATGTAGTTCGTTTGAGCAGAAAAGTGACTGCCCTTACCTTAAACGAAGTCTTGCTTGTAGGAAGACACAGAGTCTGGGATTTAACTCCATTTCTGAAGGGAAACACACAGCATAGTTCTCTTCCATGGATCACACTCTGCTTTAGAGCGAGAAGCACGCTCTTGCTTTCTAAAGTCTCTAAGACAGCAGGAAACTTGAGTGCGCTGAGAACAAAAGAACGGTGTTTCCTACACATACGGACCATATCTACTACAACTCTGTTTCTGAACCAGACACAAACCACTGGTCCTCTAACATCCATTGCTTCTCAGTTAAGATGAGAAACATGTGAGCTTTGAGAATGATGTAGTTCCTTTGAACTGAAAAGTGACTACCCTTACCTGAAACGAAGTCTTGCTTGTAGTAAGACACAGATCCTGGGATTTAACTCCATCTCTGAAGGGAAACACACAGCAGAGTTCTCATCCATGGATCACACTCTGCTTTAGAGCGAGAAGCACTTTCTTGCTTTCTAGAGTCTCTAATACAGCAGGTAATCTGAGTGTGCCCAGAACAAAAGAACGGTGTTTCCGACACATACGGACCTTATGTAGTCCAAATCTGCTTCTGAAACTTATACAATGCACTGGTCCTCTAACATCCAATGCTTGTCTGTTAAGATGAGAAACGTGTGATCTTCATGAAAGATGTAGTTCGTTTGAGCTGAAAAGTGACTGCTGTTACCTGAAACGAAGTCTTGATTGTAGGAAGACACAGAGATTGGGATTTAACACCATTTCTGAAGGGAAACACACAGCATAGTTCTCACCCATGGATAAAACTCTGATTTACAGCAAGAAGCACGCTCTTGCCTTCTAGAGTCTCTAATACAGCAGGAAATCTGATTGTGCCCAGAACAAAGAACGGAGTTTCGTACACATACCGACCTTATGTAGTCCAACTCTTCTTCTGAAACTGATACAAAGCACTGGTCCTCTAACATCCAATGCTTGTCAGTTAAGATGGGAAACGTGTGAGCTTCATGATCGATGTAGTTCGTTTGAGCAGAAAAGTGACTGCCCTTACCTGAAACAAAGTCTTGCTTGTAGGAAGACACAGAGCCTGGGATTTAACTCCATTTCTGAAGGGAAACACACAGCAGTGTTCTCATCCATTGATGACATTCTGCTTTAGAACAAGAAGCACGCTCTTGCTTTCTAGATTCTCTAAGACAGCAGGAAACGTGAGTGTGCTGAGATCAAAAGAAAGGTGTTTCCTACACATACGGACCATATCTAGTCCAACTCTGCTTCTTAAACTGATACAAAGCACTGGTCCTCTAACATCCAATGCTTGTCTGTTAAGATGAGAAACGTGTGAGCTCCATGAACGATGTAGTTTTTTTGGCTTAAAAGTGACTGCCCTTACCTGAAAGCTAGTCTTGCTTGAAGGAAGACACAGAGATTGTGATTTAACTCCATTTCTGAAGTGAAACACACAGCATAGTTCTCACCCATGGATAACACTCTGCTTTACAGCAAGAAGCACGCTCTTGCTTTCTAGAGTCTCTAATACAGCAGGAAATCTGATTGTGCGAAGAACAAAGAACAGAGTTTCCTACACATACGGACCATATGTAGTACAACTCTTCTTCTGAAACAGATATAAAGCACTAGTCCTCTAACATCCAATGCTTGTCAGTTAAGATAGGAAACGTGTGAGCTTCATGAACGATGTAGTTCATTTGAGCAGAAAAGTGACTGCCCTTACCTGAAACGAAGTCTTGCTTGTAGGAAGACACAGAGTCTGGGATTTAACTCCATTTGTGAAGGGAAAAACACAGCATAGTTCTCATCCATGGCTCACTCTGCTTTAGAGCGAGAAGCACGCTCTTGCTTTCTAAATTCTCTAAGACAGAGGGAAAGTGAGTGTGCTGAGAACAAAAGAATGGTGTTTCCTACACATATGGACCATATCTAGTCCAACTCTGCTTCTGAAACTGATACAAAGCACTGCTCCTCACATCCAATGCTTGTCAGTTAAGATGAGAAATGTGTGAGCTTTGAGAATGATGTAGTTCCTTTGAACTGAAAAGTGACTGCCCTTACCTGTAACGAAGTCTTGCTTGTAGTAAGACACAGAGCCTGGGATTTAACTCCATCTCTGAAGGGAAACACACAGCAGAGTTCTCACCCATGGATCACACTCTGCTTTAGAGCGAGAAGCACGCTTTTGCTTTCTAGAGTCTCTAATACAGCAGGCAATGTGAGTGTGCCCAGAACAAAAGAACGGTGTTTCCTACACATACGGACCATATGTAGTCCAAATCTGCTTCTGAAACTGATACAATTCACTGGTCCTCTAACATCCAATGCTTGTCAGTTAAGATGAGAAACGTGTGATCTTTTGAACGATGTTGATCGTTTGAGCAGAAAAGTGACTGCCCTTACCTGAAAGGAAGTCTTGCTTGTAGGAAGACTCAGAGCCTGGGATTTAACTCCATTTCTGAAGTGAAACACACAGCAGTGTTCTCATCCATTGATGACATTCTGCTTTAGAACAAGAAGCACGCTCTTGCTTTCTAGATTCTCTAAGACAGCAGGAAACGTGAGTGTGCTGAGAACAAAAGAAAGGTGTTTCCTACACATACGGACCATATCTAGTCCAACTCTGCTTCTTAAACTGATACAAAGCACTGGTCCTCTAACATCCAATGCTTGTCTGTTAAGATGAGAAACGTGTGAGCTCCATGAACGATGTAGTTTTTTGGCTTAAAAGTGACTGCCCTTACCTGAAAGCTAGTCTTGCTTGAAGGAAGACACAGAGATTGTGATTTAACTCCATTTCTGAAGTGAAACACACAGCATAGTTCTCACCCATGTATAACACTCTGCTTTACAGCAAGAAGCACGCTCTTGCTTTCTAGAGTCTCTAATACAGCAGGAAATCTGATTGTGCAAAGAACAAAGAACAGAGTTTCCTACACATACGCACCATATGTAGTACAACTCTTCTTCTGAAACAGATACAAAGCACTAGTCCTCTAACATCCAATGCTTGTCAGTTAAGATAGGAAACGTGTGAGCTTCATGAACGATGTAGTTCATTTGAGCAGAAAAGTGACTGCCCTTACCTGAAACGAAGTCTTGCTTGTAGGAAGACACAGAGTCTGGGATTTAACTCCATTTGTGAAGGGAAAAACACAGCATAGTTCTCATCCATGGCTCACTCTGCTTTAGAGCGAGAAGCACGCTCTTGCTTTCTAAATTCTCTAAGACAGAGGGAAAGTGAGTGTGCTGAGAACAAAAGAACAGTGTTTCCTACACATATGGACCATATCTAGTCGAACTCTGCTTCTGAAACTGATACAAAGCACTGCTCCTCACATCCAATGCTTGTCAGTTAAGATGAGAAACGTGTGATCTTTGAGAATGATGTAGTTCCTTTGAACTGAAAAGTGACTGCCCTTACCTGTAACGAAGTCTTGCTTGTAGTAAGACACAGAGCCTGGGATTTAACTCCATCTCTGAAGGGAAACACACAGCATAGTTCTCATCCATGGATCACACTCTGGTTTAGAGTGAGAAGCACGCTCTTGCTTTCTAGAGTCTCTAATACAGCAGGCAATCTGAGTGTGCCCAGAACAAAAGAACGGTGTTTCCTACACATACGGATCATATGTAGCCCAAATCTGCTTCTGAAACTGATACAATTCACTGGTCTTCTAACATCCAATGCTTGTCAGATAAGATGAGAAACGTGTGATCTTCGTGAACGATGTAGATCGTTTGAGCAGAAAAGTGACTTCCCTTACCTGAAACGAAGTCTTGCTTGTAGGAAGACACAGAGCCTGGGATTTAACTCCATTTCTGAAGGGAAACACACAGCATAGTTCTCATCCACGGATCACACTCTGCTTTAGAGCGAGAAGCATGCTCTTGCTTTCTAAAGTCTCTAAGACAGCAGGAAACGTGAGTGCGCTGAGAACAAAAGAACGGTGTTTGCTACACATACGGACCATATCTAGTCCAACTCTGTTTCTGAAACTGACACAAAGCACTGGTCCTCTAACATCCAATGCTTGTCAGTTAAGATGAGAAACGTGTGAGCTATGAGAATGATGTAGTTCCTTTGAGCTGAAAAGTGACTGCCCTTACCTGTAACGAAGTCTTGCTTGTAGTAAGACACAGAACCTGGGATTTAACTCCATCTCTGAAGGGAAACACACAGCAGAGTTCTCATCCATGGATCACACTCTGCTTTAGAGCGAGAAGCACGCTCTTGCTTTCTAGAGTCTCTAATACAGCAGGCAATCTGAGTGTGCCCAGAACAAAAGAACGGAGTTTCCTGCACATACGGACCATATGTATTCCAACTCTTCTTCTGAAACTGATACAAAGCAGTAGTCCTCTAACATCCAATGCTTGTCAGTTAAGATGGGAAACGTGTGAGCTTCATGAACGATGTAGTTCGTTTGAGCAGAAAAGTGACTGCCCTTACCTGAAACGAAGTCTTGCTTGTAGGAAGACACAGAATCTGGGATTTAACTCCATTTCTGAAGGGAAACACACAGCATAGTTCTCATCCATGGATCACACTCTGCTTTAGAGCGAGAAGCACGCTCTTGCTTTCTAAAGTCTCTAATACAGCAGATAACGTGAGTGCGCTGAGAACAAAAGAACGGTGTTTCCTACACATAGGGACCATATCTAGTCCAACTCTGTTTCTGAAACTGACACAAAGCACTGGTCCTCTAACATCCAATGCTTGTCTGTTAAGATTAGAAACGTGTGAGCTCCGTGAACGATGTAGTTCGTTTGAGCTGAAAAGTGACTGCCCTTACCTGAATCGAAGTCTTGCTTGTAGGAAGACAAGAGCCTGGGATTTAACTCCATTTCTGAAGGGAAACACACAGCATAGTTCTCATCCATGGATCACACTCTGCTTTAGAGCGAGAAGCACGCTCTTGCTTTCTAAATTCTCTAAGACAGCAGGAAACCTGAGTGCGCTGAGAACAAAAGAACGGTGTTTGCTACACATACGGACCATATCTAGTCCAACTCTGTTTCTGAAACTGACACAAAGCACTGGTCCTCTAACATCCAGTGCTTGTCAGTTCAGATGAGAAACGTGTGAGCTTTGAGAATGATGTAGTTCCTTTGAACTGAAAAGTGACTGCCCTTACCTGTAACGAAGTCTTGCTTGTAGTAAGACACAGAGACTGTGATTTAACTCCATCTCTGAAGGGAAACACACAGCAGAGTTCTCATCCATGGATCACACTCTGCTTTAGAGCGAGAAGCACGCTCTTGCTTTCTAGAGTCTCTAATACAGCAGGCAATATGAATGTGCCCAGAACAAAAGAACGGAGTTTCCTGCACATACGGACCATATGTAGTCCAACTCTTCTTCTGAAACTGATACAAAGCAGTAGTCCTCTAACATCCAATGCTTGTCAGTTAAGATGGGAAACGTGTGAGCTTCATGAACGATGTAGTTCGTTTGAGCAGAAAAGTGACTGCCCTTACCTGAAACGAAGTCTTGCTTGTAGGAAGACACAGAGATTGGGATTTAACTCCATTTCTGAAGGGAAACACACAGCATAGTTCTCACCCATGGATAACACTCTGCTTTACAGCAAGAAGCACGCTCTTGCTTTCTAGAGTCTCTAATACAGCAGGCAATCTGAGTGTGTCCAGAACAAAAGAACGGTGTTTTCTACACATACGGACCGTATGTAGTCCAAATCTGCTTCTGAAACTGATACAATTCACTGGTCCTCTAACATCCAATGCTTGTCAGTTAAGATGAGAAACGTGTGATCTTCGTGAACGATGTAGTTCGTTTGAGCAGAAAAGTGAATGCCCTTACATGAAACGAAGTCTTGCTTGTAGGAAGACTCAGAGCCTGGTATTTAACTCCATTTCTGAAGTGAAACAAACAGCAGTGTTTTCATCCATTGATGACACTCTGCTTTGGAACAAGAAGCATGCTCTTGCTTTCTAGACTCTCTAAGACAGCAGGAAACGTGAGTGTGCTGAGAACAAAAGAAAGGTGTTTCCTACACATACGGACCATATCTAGTCCAACGCTCCTTCTTAAACTGATACAAAGCATTGGTCCTCTAACATCCAATGCTTGTCTGTTAAGATGAGAAATGTGTGAGCTCAGTGAACGATGTAGTTCGTTTGAGCTGAAAAGTGACTGCCGTTACCTGAAACGAAGTCTTGCTTGAAGGAAGACACAGAGATTGGGATTTAACTCCATTTCTGAAGGGAAACACACAGCAGAGTTCTCACCCATGGATAACACTCTGCTTTACAGCAAGAAGCACGCTCTTGCTTTCTAGAGTCTCTAATACAGCAGGAAATCTGATTGTGCCCAGAACAAAGAACAGAGTTTCCTACACATACGGACCATATGTAGTACAACTCTTCTTCTGAAACTGATACAAAGCACTGGTCCTCTAACATCCAATGCTTGTCAGTTAAGATGGGAAACGTGTGAGCTTCATGAACAATGTAGTTCGTTTGAGCAGAAAAGTGACTGCCCTTACATTAAACGAAGTCTTGCTTGTAGGAAGACACAGAGCCTGGGATTTAACTCCATTTCTGAAGGGAAACACACAGCATAGTTCTCATCCATGTATCACACTCTGCTTTAGAGCGAGAAGCACGCTCTTGCTTTCTAAAGTCTCTAAGACAGCAGGAAACGTGAGTGCGCTGAGAACAAAAGAACGGTGTTTGCTACACATACGGACCATATCTAGTCCAACTCTGTTTCTGAAACTGACACAAAGCACTGGTCCTCTAACATCCAATGCTTGTCAGTTAAGATGAGAAACGTGTGAGCTTTGAGAATGATGTAGTTCCTTTGAACTGAAAAGTGACTGCCCTTACCTGTAACGAAGTCTTGCTTGTAGTAAGACACAGAGCCTGGGATTTAACTCCATCTCTGAAGGGAAACACACAGCAGAGTTCTCATCCATGGATCACACTCTGCTTTAGAGCGAGAAGCACGCTCTTGCTTTCTAGAGTCTCTAATACAGCAGGCAATCTGAGTGTGCCCAGAACAAAAGAACGGAGTTTCCTGCACATACGGACCATATGTAGTCCAACTCTTCTTCTGAAACTGATACAAAGCAGTAGTCCTCTAACATCCAATGCTTGTCAGTTAAGATGGGAAACGTGTGAGCTTCATGAACAATGTAGTTCGTTTGAGCAGAAAAGTGACTGCCCTTACCTGAAACGAAGTCTTGCTTGTAGGAAGACACAGAATCTGGGATTTAACTCCATTTCTGAAGGGAAACACACAGCATAGTTCTCATCCATGGATCACACTCTGCTTTAGAGCGAGAAGCACGCTCTTGCTTTCTAAAGTCTCTAAGACAGCAGGAAACGTGAGTGTGCTGAGAACAAAAGAACGGTGTTTCCTACACATAGGGACCATATCTAGTCCAACTCTGTTTCTGAAACTGACACAAAGCACTGGTCCTCTAACATCCAATGCTTATCTGTTAAGATGAGAAACGTGTGAGCTCCGTGAACGATGTAGTTCGTTTGAGCTGAAAAGTGACTGCCCTTACCTGAAACAAAGTCTTGCTTGTAGGAAGACACAGAGATTGGGATTTAACTCCATTTCTGAAGGGAAACACACAGCATAGTTCTCACCCATGGATAACACTCTGCTTTACAGCAAGAAGCACGCTCTTGCTTTCTAGAGTCTCTAATACAGAAGGAAATCTGATTGTGCGAAGAACAAAGAACAGAGTTTCCTACACATACGGACCATATGTAGTCCAACTCTTCTTCTGAAACAGATACAAAGCACTAGTCCTCTAACATCCAATGCTTGTCAGTTAAGATAGGAAACGTGTGAGCTTCATGAACGATGTAGTTCATTTGAGCAGAAAAGTGACTGCCCTTACCTGAAACGAAGTCTTGCTTGTAGGAAGACACAGAGTCTGGGATTTAACTCCATTTGAGAAGGGAAACACACAGCAGAGTTCTCACCCATGGATAACACTCTGCTTTACAGCAAGAAGCACGCTCTTGCTTTCTAGAGTCTCTAATACAGCAGGAAATCTGATTGTGCCCAGAACAAAGAACGGAGTTTCCTACACATACGGACCATATGTAGTACAACTCTTCTTCTGAAACTGATACAAAGCACTGGTCCTCTAACATCCAATGCTTGTCAGTTAAGATGGGAAACGTGTGAGCTTCATGAACAATGTAGTTCGTTTGAGCAGAAAAGTGACTGCCCTTACATTAAACGAAGTCTTGCTTGTAGGAAGACACAGAGCCTGGGATTTAACTCCATTTCTGAAGGGAAACACACAGCATAGTTCTCATCCATGTATCACACTCTGCTTTAGAGCGAGAAGCACGCTCTTGCTTTCTAAAGTCTCTAAGACAGCAGGAAACGTGAGTGCGCTGAGAACAAAAGAACGGTGTTTGCTACACATACGGACCATATCTAGTCCAACTCTGTTTCTGAAACTGACACAAAGCACTGGTCCTCTAACATCCAATGCTTGTCAGTTAAGATGAGAAACGTGTGAGCTTTGAGAATGATGTAGTTCCTTTGAACTGAAAAGTGACTGCCCTTACCTGTAACGAAGTCTTGCTTGTAGTAAGACACAGAGCCTGGGATTTAACTCCATCTCTGAAGGGAAACACACAGCAGAGTTCTCATCCATGGATCACACTCTGCTTTAGAGCGAGAAGCACGCTCTTGCTTTCTAGAGTCTCTAATACAGCAGGCAATCTGAGTGTGCCCAGAACAAAAGAACGGAGTTTCCTGCACATACGGACCATATGTAGTCCAACTCTTCTTCTGAAACTGATACAAAGCAGTAGTCCTCTAACATCCAATGCTTGTCAGTTAAGATGGGAAACGTGTGAGCTTCATGAACAATGTAGTTCGTTTGAGCAGAAAAGTGACTGCCCTTACCTGAAACGAAGTCTTGCTTGTAGGAAGACACAGAATCTGGGATTTAACTCCATTTCTGAAGGGAAACACACAGCATAGTTCTCATCCATGGATCACACTCTGCTTTAGAGCGAGAAGCACGCTCTTGCTTTCTAAAGTCTCTAAGACAGCAGGAAACGTGAGTGTGCTGAGAACAAAAGAACGGTGTTTCCTACACATAGGGACCATATCTAGTCCAACTCTGTTTCTGAAACTGACACAAAGCACTGGTCCTCTAACATCCAATGCTTGTCTGTTAAGATGAGAAACGTGTGAGCTCCGTGAACGATGTAGTTCGTTTGAGCTGAAAAGTGACTGCCCTTACCTGAATCGAAGTCTTGCTTGTAGGAAGACAAGAGCCTGGGATTTAACTCCATTTCTGAAGGGAAACACACAGCATAGTTCTCATCCATGGATCATACTCTGCTTTAGAGCGAGAAGCACGCTCTTGCTTTCTAAAGTCTCTAAGACAGCAGGAAACGTGAGTGCGCTGAGAACAAAAGAACGGTGTTTGCTACACATACGGACCATATCTACTACAACTCTGTTTCTGAAACTGACACAAAGCACTGGTCCTCTAACATCCAGTGCTTGTCAGTTCAGATGAGAAACGTGTGAGCTTTGAGAATGATGTAGTTCCTTTGAACTGAAAAGTGACTGCCCTTACCTGTAACGAAGTCTTGCTTGTAGTAAGACACAGAGCCTGGGATTTAACTCCATCTCTGAAGGGAAACACACAGCAGAGTTCTCATCCATGGATCACACTCTGCTTTAGAGCGAGAAGCACGCTCTTGCTTTCTAGAGTCTCTAATACAGCAGGCAATCTGGATGTGCCCAGAACAAAAGAACGGAGTTTCCTGCACATACGGACCATATGTAGTCCAACTCTTCTTCTGAAACTGATACAAAGCAGTAGTCCTCTAACATCCAATGCTTGTCAGTTAAGATGGGAAACGTGTGAGCTTCATGAACGATGTAGTTCGTTTGAGCAGAAAAGTGACTGCCCTTACCTGAAACAAAGTCTTGCTTGTAGGAAGACACAGAGATTGGGATTTAACTCCATTTCTGAAGGGAAACACACAGCATAGTTCTCACCCATGGATAACACTCTGCTTTACAGCAAGAAGCATGCTCTTGCTTTCTAGAGTCTCTAATACAGCAGCCAATCTGAGTGTGTCCAGAACAAAAGAATGGTGTTTTCTACACATACGCTCCGTATGTAGTCCAAATCTGCTTCTATAACTGATACAATTCACTGGTCCTCTAACATCCAATGCTTGTCAGTTAAGATGAGAAACGTGTGATCTTCGTGAACGATGTAGTTCGTTTGAGCAGAAAAGTGAATGCCCTTACCTGAAACGAAGTCTTGCTTGTAGGAAGACTCAGAGCCTGGTATTTAACTCCATTTCTGAAGTGAAACACACAGCAGTGTTTTCATCCATTGATGACACTCTGCTTTGGAACAAGAAGCATGCTCTTGCTTTCTAGACTCTCTAAGACAGCAGGAAACGTGAGTGTGCTGAGAACAAAAGAAAGGTGTTTCCTACACATACGGACCATATCTAGTCCAACGCTCCTTCTTAAACTGATACAAAGCACTGGTCCTCTAACATCCAATGCTTGTCTGTTAAGATGAGAAATGTGTGAGCTCAGTGAACGGTGTAGTTCGTTTGAGCTGAAAAGTGACTGCCGTTACCTGAAACGAAGTCTTGCTTGAAGGAAGACACAGAGATTGGGATTTAACTCCATTTCTGAAGGGAAACACACAGCAGAGTTCTCACCCATGGTTAACACTCTGCTTTACAGCAAGAAGCACGCTCTTGCTTTCTAGAGTCTCTAATACAGAAGGAAATCTGATTGTGCGAAGAACAAAGAACAGAGTTTCCTACACATACGGACCATATGTAGTCCAACTCTTCTTCTGAAACAGATACAAAGCACTAGTCCTCTAACATCCAATGCTTGTCAGTTAAGATAGGAAACGTGTGAGCTTCATGAACGATGTAGTTCATTTGAGCAGAAAAGTGACTGCCCTTACCTGAAACGAAGTCTTGCTTGTAGGAAGACACAGAGTCTGGGATTTAACTCCATTTGAGAAGGGAAACACACAGCATAGTTCTCATCCATGGATCACACTCTGCTTTAGAGCGAGAAGCACGCTCTTGCTTTCTAAATTCTCTAAAACAGAGGGAAAGTGAGTGTGCTGAGAAGAAAAGAACGGTGTTTCCTACACATATGGACCATATCTAGTCCAACTCTGCTTCTGAAACTGATACAAAGCACTGCTCCTCACATCCAATGCTTGTCAGTTAAGATGAGAAACGTGTGAGCTTTGAGAATGATGTAGTTCCTTTGAACTGAAAAGTGACTGCCCTTACCTGTAAAGAAGTCTTGCTTGTAGTAAGACACAGAGCCTTGGATTTAACTCCATCTCTGAAGGGAAACACACAGCATAGTTCTCATCCATGGATCACACTCTGCTTTAGAGCGAGAAGCACGCTCTTGCTTTCTAGAGTCTCTAATACAGCAGGCAATCTGAGTGTGCCCAGAACAAAAGAACGGTGTTTCCTACACATACGGACCATATGTAGTCCAAATCTGCTTCTGAAACTGATACAATTCACTGGTCCTCTAACATCCAATGCTTGTCATTTAAGATGAGAAACGTGTGATCTTTTGAACGATGTTGATCGTTTGAGCAGAAAAGTGACTGCCCTTACCTGAAACGAAGTCTTGCTTGTAGGAAGACACAGAATCTGGGATTTAACTCCATTTCTGAAGTGAAACACACAGCAGTGTTCTCATCCATTGATGACATTCTGCTTTAGAACAAGAAGCACGCTCTTGCTTTCTAGATTCTCTAAGACAGCAGGAAACGTGAGTGTGCTGAGAACAAAAGAAAGGTGTTTCCTACACATACGGACCATATCTAGTCCAACTCTGCTTCTTAAACTGATACAAAGCACTGGTCCTCTAACATCCAATGCTTGTCTGTTAAGATGAGAAACGTGTGAGCTCCATGAACGATGTAGTTTTTTTGGCTTAAAAGTGACTGCCCTTACCTGAAAGCTAGTCTTGCTTGAAGGAAGACACAGAGATTGTGATTTAACTCCATTTCTGAAGTGAAACACACAGCATAGTTCTCACCCATGGATAACACTCTGCTTTACAGCAAGAAGCACGCTCTTCCTTTCTAGAGTCTCTAATACAGCAGGAAATCTGATTGTGCGAAGAACAAAGAACAGAGTTTCCTACACATACGGACCATATGTAGTACAACTCTTCTTCTGAAACAGATACAAAGCACTAGTCCTCTAACATCCAATGCTTGTCAGTTAAGATAGGAAACGTGTGAGCTTCATGAACGATGTAGTTCATTTGAGCAGAAAAGTGACTGCCCTTACCTGAAACGAAGTCTTGCTTGTAGGAAGAGACAGAGTCTGGGATTTAACTCCATTTGTGAAGGGAAAAACACAGCATAGTTCTCATCCATGGCTCACTCTGCTTTAGAGCGAGAAGCACGCTCTTGCTTTCTAAATTCTCTAAGACAGAGGGAAAGTGAGTGTGCTGAGAACAAAAGAATGGTGTTTCCTACACATATGGACCATATCTAGTCCAACTCTGCTTCTGAAACTGATACAAAGCACTGCTCCTCACATCCAATGCTTGTCAGTTAAGATGAGAAATGTGTGAGCTTTGAGAATGATGTAGTTCCTTTGAACTGAAAAGTGACTGCCCTTACCTGTAACGAAGTCTTGCTTGTAGTAAGACACAGAGCCTGGGATTTAACTCCATCTCTGAAGGGAAACACACAGCAGAGTTCTCACCCATGGATCACACTCTGCTTTAGAGCGAGAAGCACGCTTTTGCTTTCTAGAGTCTCTAATACAGCAGGCAATCTGAGTGTGCCCAGAACAAAAGAACGGTGTTTCCTACACATACGGACCATATGTAGTCCAAATCTGCTTCTGAAACTGATACAATTCACTGGTCCTCTAACATCCAATGCTTGTCAGTTAAGATGAGAAACGTGTGATCTTTTGAACGATGTTGATCGTTTGAGCAGAAAAGTGACTGCCCTTACCTGAAAGGAAGTCTTGCTTGTAGGAAGACTCAGAGCCTGGGATTTAACTCCATTTCTGAAGTGAAACACACAGCAGTGTTCTCATCCATTGATGACATTCTGCTTTAGAACAAGAAGCACGCTCTTGCTTTCTAGATTCTCTAAGACAGCAGGAAACGTGAGTGTGCTGAGAACAAAAGAAAGGTGTTTCCTACACATACGGACCATATCTAGTCCAACTCTGCTTCTTAAACTGATACAAAGCACTGGTCCTCTAACATCCAATGCTTGTCTGTTAAGATGAGAAACGTGTGAGCTCCATGAACGATGTAGTTTTTTGGCTTAAAAGTGACTGCCCTTACCTGAAAGCTAGTCTTGCTTGAAGGAAGACACAGAGATTGTGATTTAACTCCATTTCTGAAGTGAAACACACAGCATAGTTCTCACCCATGTATAACACTCTGCTTTACAGCAAGAAGCACGCTCTTGCTTTCTAGAGTCTCTAATACAGCAGGAAATCTGATTGTGCAAAGAACAAAGAACAGAGTTTCCTACACATACGCACCATATGTAGTACAACTCTTCTTCTGAAACAGATACAAAGCACTAGTCCTCTAACATCCAATGCTTGTCAGTTAAGATAGGAAACGTGTGAGCTTCATGAACGATGTAGTTCATTTGAGCAGAAAAGTGACTGCCCTTACCTGAAACGAAGTCTTGCTTGTAGGAAGACACAGAGTCTGGGATTTAACTCCATTTGTGAAGGGAAAAACACAGCATAGTTCTCATCCATGGCTCACTCTGCTTTAGAGCGAGAAGCACGCTCTTGCTTTCTAAATTCTCTAAGACAGAGGGAAAGTGAGTGTGCTGAGAACAAAAGAACAGTGTTTCCTACACATATGGACCATATCTAGTCGAACTCTGCTTCTGAAACTGATACAAAGCACTGCTCCTCACATCCAATGCTTGTCAGTTAAGATGAGAAACGTGTGATCTTTGAGAATGATGTAGTTCCTTTGAACTGAAAAGTGACTGCCCTTACCTGTAACGAAGTCTTGCTTGTAGTAAGACACAGAGCCTGGGATTTAACTCCATCTCTGAAGGGAAACACACAGCATAGTTCTCATCCATGGATCACACTCTGGTTTAGAGTGAGAAGCACGCTCTTGCTTTCTAGAGTCTCTAATACAGCAGGCAATCTGAGTGTGCCCAGAACAAAAGAACGGTGTTTCCTACACATACGGATCATATGTAGCCCAAATCTGCTTCTGAAACTGATACAATTCACTGGTCTTCTAACATCCAATGCTTGTCAGATAAGATGAGAAACGTGTGATCTTCGTGAACGATGTAGATCGTTTGAGCAGAAAAGTGACTTCCCTTACCTGAAACGAAGTCTTGCTTGTAGGAAGACACAGAGCCTGGGATTTAACTCCATTTCTGAAGGGAAACACACAGCATAGTTCTCATCCACGGATCACACTCTGCTTTAGAGCGAGAAGCATGCTCTTGCTTTCTAAAGTCTCTAAGACAGCAGGAAACGTGAGTGCGCTGAGAACAAAAGAACGGTGTTTGCTACACATACGGACCATATCTAGTCCAACTCTGTTTCTGAAACTGACACAAAGCACTGGTCCTCTAACATCCAATGCTTGTCAGTTAAGATGAGAAACGTGTGAGCTATGAGAATGATGTAGTTCCTTTGAGCTGAAAAGTGACTGCCCTTACCTGTAACGAAGTCTTGCTTGTAGTAAGACACAGAACCTGGGATTTAACTCCATCTCTGAAGGGAAACACACAGCAGAGTTCTCATCCATGGATCACACTCTGCTTTAGAGCGAGAAGCACGCTCTTGCTTTCTAGAGTCTCTAATACAGCAGGCAATCTGAGTGTGCCCAGAACAAAAGAACGGAGTTTCCTGCACATACGGACCATATGTAGTCCAACTCTTCTTCTGAAACTGATACAAAGCAGTAGTCCTCTAACATCCAATGCTTGTCAGTTAAGATGGGAAACGTGTGAGCTTCATGAACGATGTAGTTCGTTTGAGCAGAAAAGTGACTGCCCTTACCTGAAACGAAGTCTTGCTTGTAGGAAGACACAGAATCTGGGATTTAACTCCATTTCTGAAGGGAAACACACAGCATAGTTCTCATCCATGGATCACACTCTGCTTTAGAGCGAGAAGCACGCTCTTGCTTTCTAAAGTCTCTAATACAGCAGATAACGTGAGTGCGCTGAGAACAAAAGAACGGTGTTTCCTACACATAGGGACCATATCTAGTCCAACTCTGTTTCTGAAACTGACACAAAGCACTGGTCCTCTAACATCCAATGCTTGTCTGTTAAGATTAGAAACGTGTGAGCTCCGTGAACGATGTAGTTCGTTTGAGCTGAAAAGTGACTGCCCTTACCTGAATCGAAGTCTTGCTTGTAGGAAGACAAGAGCCTGGGATTTAACTCCATTTCTGAAGGGAAACACACAGCATAGTTCTCATCCATGGATCACACTCTGCTTTAGAGCGAGAAGCACGCTCTTGCTTTCTAAATTCTCTAAGACAGCAGGAAACGTGAGTGCGCTGAGAACAAAAGAACGGTGTTTGCTACACATACGGACCATATCTAGTCCAACTCTGTTTCTGAAACTGACACAAAGCACTGGTCCTCTAACATCCAGTGCTTGTCAGTTCAGATGAGAAACGTGTGAGCTTTGAGAATGATGTAGTTCCTTTGAACTGAAAAGTGACTGCCCTTACCTGTAACGAAGTCTTGCTTGTAGTAAGACACAGAGACTGTGATTTAACTCCATCTCTGAAGGGAAACACACAGCAGAGTTCTCATCCATGGATCACACTCTGCTTTAGAGCGAGAAGCACGCTCTTGCTTTCTAGAGTCTCTAATACAGCAGGCAATATGAATGTGCCCAGAACAAAAGAACGGAGTTTCCTGCACATACGGACCATATGTAGTCCAACTCTTCTTCTGAAACTGATACAAAGCAGTAGTCCTCTAACATCCAATGCTTGTCAGTTAAGATGGGAAACGTGTGAGCTTCATGAACGATGTAGTTCGTTTGAGCAGAAAAGTGACTGCCCTTACCTGAAACGAAGTCTTGCTTGTAGGAAGACACAGAGATTGGGATTTAACTCCATTTCTGAAGGGAAACACACAGCATAGTTCTCACCCATGGATAACACTCTGCTTTACAGCAAGAAGCACGCTCTTGCTTTCTAGAGTCTCTAATACAGCAGGCAATCTGAGTGTGTCCAGAACAAAAGAACGGTGTTTTCTACACATACGGACCGTATGTAGTCCAAATCTGCTTCTGAAACTGATACAATTCACTGGTCCTCTAACATCCAATGCTTGTCAGTTAAGATGAGAAACGTGTGATCTTCGTGAACGATGTAGTTCGTTTGAGCAGAAAAGTGAATGCCCTTACATGAAACGAAGTCTTGCTTGTAGGAAGACTCAGAGCCTGGTATTTAACTCCATTTCTGAAGTGAAACAAACAGCAGTGTTTTCATCCATTGATGACACTCTGCTTTGGAACAAGAAGCATGCTCTTGCTTTCTAGACTCTCTAAGACAGCAGGAAACGTGAGTGTGCTGAGAACAAAAGAAAGGTGTTTCCTACACATACGGACCATATCTAGTCCAACGCTCCTTCTTAAACTGATACAAAGCATTGGTCCTCTAACATCCAATGCTTGTCTGTTAAGATGAGAAATGTGTGAGCTCAGTGAACGATGTAGTTCGTTTGAGCTGAAAAGTGACTGCCGTTACCTGAAACGAAGTCTTGCTTGAAGGAAGACACAGAGATTGGGATTTAACTCCATTTCTGAAGGGAAACACACAGCAGAGTTCTCACCCATGGATAACCCTCTGCTTTACAGCAAGAAGCACGCTCTTGCTTTCTAGAGTCTCTAATACAGCAGGAAATCTGATTGTGCCCAGAACAAAGAACAGAGTTTCCTACACATACGGACCATATGTAGTACAACTCTTCTTCTGAAACTGATACAAAGCACTGGTCCTCTAACATCCAATGCTTGTCAGTTAAGATGGGAAACGTGTGAGCTTCATGAACAATGTAGTTCGTTTGAGCAGAAAAGTGACTGCCCTTACATTAAACGAAGTCTTGCTTGTAGGAAGACACAGAGCCTGGGATTTAACTCCATTTCTGAAGGGAAACACACAGCATAGTTCTCATCCATGTATCACACTCTGCTTTAGAGCGAGAAGCACGCTCTTGCTTTCTAAAGTCTCTAAGACAGCAGGAAACGTGAGTGCGCTGAGAACAAAAGAACGGTGTTTGCTACACATACGGACCATATCTAGTCCAACTCTGTTTCTGAAACTGACACAAAGCACTGGTCCTCTAACATCCAATGCTTGTCAGTTAAGATGAGAAACGTGTGAGCTTTGAGAATGATGTAGTTCCTTTGAACTGAAAAGTGACTGCCCTTACCTGTAACGAAGTCTTGCTTGTAGTAAGACACAGAGCCTGGGATTTAACTCCATCTCTGAAGGGAAACACACAGCAGAGTTCTCATCCATGGATCACACTCTGCTTTAGAGCGAGAAGCACGCTCTTGCTTTCTAGAGTCTCTAATACAGCAGGCAATCTGAGTGTGCCCAGAACAAAAGAACGGAGTTTCCTGCACATACGGACCATATGTAGTCCAACTCTTCTTCTGAAACTGATACAAAGCAGTAGTCCTCTAACATCCAATGCTTGTCAGTTAAGATGGGAAACGTGTGAGCTTCATGAACAATGTAGTTCGTTTGAGCAGAAAAGTGACTGCCCTTACCTGAAACGAAGTCTTGCTTGTAGGAAGACACAGAATCTGGGATTTAACTCCATTTCTGAAGGGAAACACACAGCATAGTTCTCATCCATGGATCACACTCTGCTTTAGAGCGAGAAGCACGCTCTTGCTTTCTAAAGTCTCTAAGACAGCAGGAAACGTGAGTGTGCTGAGAACAAAAGAACGGTGTTTCCTACACATAGGGACCATATCTAGTCCAACTCTGTTTCTGAAACTGACACAAAGCACTGGTCCTCTAACATCCAATGCTTATCTGTTAAGATGAGAAACGTGTGAGCTCCGTGAACGATGTAGTTCGTTTGAGCTGAAAAGTGACTGCCCTTACCTGAAACAAAGTCTTGCTTGTAGGAAGACACAGAGATTGGGATTTAACTCCATTTCTGAAGGGAAACACACAGCATAGTTCTCACCCATGGATAACACTCTGCTTTACAGCAAGAAGCACGCTCTTGCTTTCTAGAGTCTCTAATACAGAAGGAAATCTGATTGTGCGAAGAACAAAGAACAGAGTTTCCTACACATACGGACCATATGTAGTCCAACTCTTCTTCTGAAACAGATACAAAGCACTAGTCCTCTAACATCCAATGCTTGTCAGTTAAGATAGGAAACGTGTGAGCTTCATGAACGATGTAGTTCATTTGAGCAGAAAAGTGACTGCCCTTACCTGAAACGAAGTCTTGCTTGTAGGAAGACACAGAGTCTGGGATTTAACTCCATTTGAGAAGGGAAACACACAGCAGAGTTCTCACCCATGGATAACACTCTGCTTTACAGCAAGAAGCACGCTCTTGCTTTCTAGAGTCTCTAATACAGCAGGAAATCTGATTGTGCCCAGAACAAAGAACGGAGTTTCCTACACATACGGACCATATGTAGTACAACTCTTCTTCTGAAACTGATACAAAGCACTGGTCCTCTAACATCCAATGCTTGTCAGTTAAGATGGGAAACGTGTGAGCTTCATGAACAATGTAGTTCGTTTGAGCAGAAAAGTGACTGCCCTTACATTAAACGAAGTCTTGCTTGTAGGAAGACACAGAGCCTGGGATTTAACTCCATTTCTGAAGGGAAACACACAGCATAGTTCTCATCCATGTATCACACTCTGCTTTAGAGCGAGAAGCACGCTCTTGCTTTCTAAAGTCTCTAAGACAGCAGGAAACGTGAGTGCGCTGAGAACAAAAGAACGGTGTTTGCTACACATACGGACCATATCTAGTCCAACTCTGTTTCTGAAACTGACACAAAGCACTGGTCCTCTAACATCCAATGCTTGTCAGTTAAGATGAGAAACGTGTGAGCTTTGAGAATGATGTAGTTCCTTTGAACTGAAAAGTGACTGCCCTTACCTGTAACGAAGTCTTGCTTGTAGTAAGACACAGAGCCTGGGATTTAACTCCATCTCTGAAGGGAAACACACAGCAGAGTTCTCATCCATGGATCACACTCTGCTTTAGAGCGAGAAGCACGCTCTTGCTTTCTAGAGTCTCTAATACAGCAGGCAATCTGAGTGTGCCCAGAACAAAAGAACGGAGTTTCCTGCACATACGGACCATATGTAGTCCAACTCTTCTTCTGAAACTGATACAAAGCAGTAGTCCTCTAACATCCAATGCTTGTCAGTTAAGATGGGAAACGTGTGAGCTTCATGAACAATGTAGTTCGTTTGAGCAGAAAAGTGACTGCCCTTACCTGAAACGAAGTCTTGCTTGTAGGAAGACACAGAATCTGGGATTTAACTCCATTTCTGAAGGGAAACACACAGCATAGTTCTCATCCATGGATCACACTCTGCTTTAGAGCGAGAAGCACGCTCTTGCTTTCTAAAGTCTCTAAGACAGCAGGAAACGTGAGTGTGCTGAGAACAAAAGAACGGTGTTTCCTACACATAGGGACCATATCTAGTCCAACTCTGTTTCTGAAACTGACACAAAGCACTGGTCCTCTAACATCCAATGCTTGTCTGTTAAGATGAGAAACGTGTGAGCTCCGTGAACGATGTAGTTCGTTTGAGCTGAAAAGTGACTGCCCTTACCTGAATCGAAGTCTTGCTTGTAGGAAGACAAGAGCCTGGGATTTAACTCCATTTCTGAAGGGAAACACACAGCATAGTTCTCATCCATGGATCATACTCTGCTTTAGAGCGAGAAGCACGCTCTTGCTTTCTAAAGTCTCTAAGACAGCAGGAAACGTGAGTGCGCTGAGAACAAAAGAACGGTGTTTGCTACACATACGGACCATATCTACTACAACTCTGTTTCTGAAACTGACACAAAGCACTGGTCCTCTAACATCCAGTGCTTGTCAGTTCAGATGAGAAACGTGTGAGCTTTGAGAATGATGTAGTTCCTTTGAACTGAAAAGTGACTGCCCTTACCTGTAACGAAGTCTTGCTTGTAGTAAGACACAGAGCCTGGGATTTAACTCCATCTCTGAAGGGAAACACACAGCAGAGTTCTCATCCATGGATCACACTCTGCTTTAGAGCGAGAAGCACGCTCTTGCTTTCTAGAGTCTCTAATACAGCAGGCAATCTGGATGTGCCCAGAACAAAAGAACGGAGTTTCCTGCACATACGGACCATATGTAGTCCAACTCTTCTTCTGAAACTGATACAAAGCAGTAGTCCTCTAACATCCAATGCTTGTCAGTTAAGATGGGAAACGTGTGAGCTTCATGAACGATGTAGTTCGTTTGAGCAGAAAAGTGACTGCCCTTACCTGAAACAAAGTCTTGCTTGTAGGAAGACACAGAGATTGGGATTTAACTCCATTTCTGAAGGGAAACACACAGCATAGTTCTCACCCATGGATAACACTCTGCTTTACAGCAAGAAGCATGCTCTTGCTTTCTAGAGTCTCTAATACAGCAGCCAATCTGAGTGTGTCCAGAACAAAAGAATGGTGTTTTCTACACATACGCTCCGTATGTAGTCCAAATCTGCTTCTATAACTGATACAATTCACTGGTCCTCTAACATCCAATGCTTGTCAGTTAAGATGAGAAACGTGTGATCTTCGTGAACGATGTAGTTCGTTTGAGCAGAAAAGTGAATGCCCTTACCTGAAACGAAGTCTTGCTTGTAGGAAGACTCAGAGCCTGGTATTTAACTCCATTTCTGAAGTGAAACACACAGCAGTGTTTTCATCCATTGATGACACTCTGCTTTGGAACAAGAAGCATGCTCTTGCTTTCTAGACTCTCTAAGACAGCAGGAAACGTGAGTGTGCTGAGAACAAAAGAAAGGTGTTTCCTACACATACGGACCATATCTAGTCCAACGCTCCTTCTTAAACTGATACAAAGCACTGGTCCTCTAACATCCAATGCTTGTCTGTTAAGATGAGAAATGTGTGAGCTCAGTGAACGGTGTAGTTCGTTTGAGCTGAAAAGTGACTGCCGTTACCTGAAACGAAGTCTTGCTTGAAGGAAGACACAGAGATTGGGATTTAACTCCATTTCTGAAGGGAAACACACAGCAGAGTTCTCACCCATGGTTAACACTCTGCTTTACAGCAAGAAGCACGCTCTTGCTTTCTAGAGTCTCTAATACAGAAGGAAATCTGATTGTGCGAAGAACAAAGAACAGAGTTTCCTACACATACGGACCATATGTAGTCCAACTCTTCTTCTGAAACAGATACAAAGCACTAGTCCTCTAACATCCAATGCTTGTCAGTTAAGATAGGAAACGTGTGAGCTTCATGAACGATGTAGTTCATTTGAGCAGAAAAGTGACTGCCCTTACCTGAAACGAAGTCTTGCTTGTAGGAAGACACAGAGTCTGGGATTTAACTCCATTTGAGAAGGGAAACACACAGCATAGTTCTCATCCATGGATCACACTCTGCTTTAGAGCGAGAAGCACGCTCTTGCTTTCTAAAGTCTCTAAAACAGAGGGAAAGTGAGTGTGCTGAGAAGAAAAGAACGGTGTTTCCTACACATATGGACCATATCTAGTCCAACTCTGCTTCTGAAACTGATACAAAGCACTGCTCCTCACATCCAATGCTTGTCAGTTAAGATGAGAAACGTGTGAGCTTTGAGAATGATGTAGTTCCTTTGAACTGAAAAGTGACTGCCCTTACCTGTAAAGAAGTCTTGCTTGTAGTAAGACACAGAGCCTTGGATTTAACTCCATCTCTGAAGGGAAACACACAGCATAGTTCTCATCCATGGATCACACTCTGCTTTAGAGCGAGAAGCACGCTCTTGCTTTCTAGAGTCTCTAATACAGCAGGCAATCTGAGTGTGCCCAGAACAAAAGAACGGTGTTTCCTACACATACGGACCATATGTAGTCCAAATCTGCTTCTGAAACTGATACAATTCACTGGTCCTCTAACATCCAATGCTTGTCATTTAAGATGAGAAACGTGTGATCTTTTGAACGATGTTGATCGTTTGAGCAGAAAAGTGACTGCCCTTACCTGAAACGAAGTCTTGCTTGTAGGAAGACACAGAATCTGGGATTTAACTCCATTTCTGAAGTGAAACACACAGCAGTGTTCTCATCCATTGATGACATTCTGCTTTAGAACAAGAAGCACGCTCTTGCTTTCTAGATTCTCTAAGACAGCAGGAAACGTGAGTGTGCTGAGAACAAAAGAAAGGTGTTTCCTACACATACGGACCATATCTAGTCCAACTCTGCTTCTTAAACTGATACAAAGCACTGGTCCTCTAACATCCAATGCTTGTCTGTTAAGATGAGAAACGTGTGAGCTCCATGAACGATGTAGTTTTTTTGGCTTAAAAGTGACTGCCCTTACCTGAAAGCTAGTCTTGCTTGAAGGAAGACACAGAGATTGTGATTTAACTCCATTTCTGAAGTGAAACACACAGCATAGTTCTCACCCATGGATAACACTCTGCTTTACAGCAAGAAGCACGCTCTTCCTTTCTAGAGTCTCTAATACAGCAGGAAATCTGATTGTGCGAAGAACAAAGAACAGAGTTTCCTACACATACGGACCATATGTAGTACAACTCTTCTTCTGAAACAGATACAAAGCACTAGTCCTCTAACATCCAATGCTTGTCAGTTAAGATAGGAAACGTGTGAGCTTCATGAACGATGTAGTTCATTTGAGCAGAAAAGTGACTGCCCTTACCTGAAACGAAGTCTTGCTTGTAGGAAGAGACAGAGTCTGGGATTTAACTCCATTTGTGAAGGGAAAAACACAGCATAGTTCTCATTCATGGCTCACTCTGCTTTAGAGCGAGAAGCACGCTCTTGCTTTCTAAATTCTCTAAGACAGAGGGAAAGTGAGTGTGCTGAGAACAAAAGAACGGTGTTTCCTACACATATGGACCATATCTAGTCGAACTCTGCTTCTGAAACTGATACAAAGCACTGCTCCACACATCCAATGCTTGTCAGTTAAGATGAGAAACGTGTGATCTTTGAGAATGATGTAGTTCCTTTGAACTGAAAAGTAACTGCCCTTACCTGTAACGAAGTCTTGCTTGTAGTAAGACACAGAGCCTGGGATTTAACTCCATCTCTGAAGGGAAACACACAGCATAGTTCTCATCCATGGATCACACTCTGCTTTAGAGTGAGAAGCACGCTCTTGCTTTCTAGAGTCTCTAATACAGCAGGCAATCTGAGTGTGCCCAGAACAAAAGAACGGTGTTTCCTACACATACGGATCATATGTAGCCCAAATCTGCTTCTGAAACTGATACAATTCACTGGTCTTCTAACATCCAATGCTTGTCAGATAAGATGAGAAACGTGTGATCTTCGTGAACGATGTAGATCGTTTGAGCAGAAAAGTGACTTCCCTTACCTGAAACGAAGTCTTGCTTGTAGGAAGACACAGAGCCTGGGATTTAACTCCATTTCTGAAGGGAAACACACAGCATAGTTCTCATCCACGGATCACACTCTGCTTTAGAGGGAGAAGCACGCTCTTGCTTTCTAAAGTCTCTAAGACAGCAGGAAACGTGAGTGCGCTGAGAACAAAAGAACGGTGTTTGCTACACATACGGACCATATCTAGTCCAACTCTGTTTCTGAAACTGACACAAAGCACTGGTCCTCTAACATCCAGTGCTTGTCAGTTCAGATGAGAAATGTGTGAGCTTTGAGAATGATGTAGTTCCTTTGAACTGAAAAGTGACTGCCCTTACCTGTAACGAAGTCTTGCTTGTAGTAAGACACAGAGCCTGGGATTTAACTCCATCTCTGAAGGGAAACACACAGCAGAGTTCTCATCCATGGATAACACTCTTCTTTAGAGCGAGAAGCACACTCTTGCTTTCTAGAGTCTCTAATACAGCAGGCAATCTGAGTGTGCCCAGAACAAAAAACGGAGTTTCCTGCACATACGGACCATATGTAGTCCAACTCTTCTTCTGAAACTGATACAAAGCAGTAGTCCTCTAACATCCA
This sequence comes from Onychomys leucogaster, assembly GCA_949786385.1. Classification (NCBI taxonomy): domain Eukaryota; kingdom Metazoa; phylum Chordata; class Mammalia; order Rodentia; family Cricetidae; genus Onychomys; species Onychomys leucogaster. The sequence continues at coordinate 4,302,916 of CATKUP010000008.1, forward strand.
ATGCTTGTCAGTTAAGATGGGAAACGTGTGAGCTTCATGAACGATGTAGTTCGTTTGAGCAGAAAAGTGACTGCCCTTACCTGAAAAGAAGTCTTGCTTGTAGGAAGACACAGAATCTGGGATTTAACTCCATTTCTGAAGGGAAACACACAGCATAGTTCTCATCCATGGATCACACTCTGCTTTAGAGCGAGAAGCACGCTCTTGCTTTCTAAAGTCTCTAAGACAGCAGGAAACGTGAGTGCTCTGAGAACAAAAGAACGGTGTTTCCTACACATAGGGACCATATCTAGTCCAACTCTGTTTCTGAAACTGACACAAAGCACTGGTCCTCTAACATCCAATGCTTGTCTGTTAAGATGAGAAACGTGTGAGCTCCGTGAACGATGTAGTTCGTTTGAGCTGAAAAGTGACTGCCCTTACCTGAATCGAAGTCTTGCTTTTAGGAAGACAAGAGCCTGGGATTTAACTCCATTTCTGAAGGGAAACACACAGCATAGTTCTCATCCATGGATCACACTCTGCTTTAGAGCGAGAAGCACGCTCTTGCTTTCTAAAGTCTCTAAGACAGCAGGAAACCTGAGTGCGCTGAGAACAAAAGAACGGTGTTTGCTACACATACGGACAATATCTAGTCCAACTCTGTTTCTGAAACTGACACAAAGCACTGGTCCTCTAACATCTAGTGCTTGTCAGTTCAGATGAGAAACGTGTGAGCTTTGAGAATGATGTAGTTCCTTTGAACTGAAAAGTGACTGCCCTTACCTGTAACGAAGTCTTGCTTGTAGTAAGACACAGAGCCTGGGATTTAACTCCATCTCTGAAGGGAAACACACAGCAGAGTTATCATCCATGGATCACACTCTGCTTTAGAGTGAGAAGCACGCTCTTGCTTTCTAGACTCTCTAATACAGCAGGCAATCTGAATGTGCCCAGAACAAAAGAACGGAGTTTCCTGCACATACGGACCATATGTAGGCCAACTCTTCTTCTGAAACTGATACGAAGCAGTAGTCCTCTAACATCCAATGCTTGTCAGTTAAGATGGGAAACGTGTGACCTTCATGAACGATGTAGTTCGTTTGAGCAGAAAAGTGACTGCCCTTACCTGAAACGAAGTCTTGCTTGTAGGAAGACACAGATATTGGGATTTAACTCCATTTCTGAAGGGAAACACACAGCATAGTTCTCACCCATGGATAACACTCTGCTTTACAGCAAGAAGCACGCTCTTGCTTTCTAGAGTCTCTAATACAGCAGGCAATCTGAGTGTGCCCAGAACAAAAGAACGGTGTTTTCTACACATACGGACCATATGTAGTCCAAATCTGCTTCTGAAACTGATAAAATTCACTGGTCCTCTAACATCCAATGCTTGTCAGTTAAGATGAGAAACGTGTGATCTTCGTGAACGATGTAGTTCGTTTGAGCAGAAAAGTGAATGCCCTTACATGAATCGAAGTCTTGCTTGTAGGAAGACTCAGAGCCTGGTATTTAACTCCATTTCTGAAGTGAAACACACAACAGTGTTTTCATCCATTGATGACACTCTGCTTTGGAATAAGAAGCATGCTCTTGCTTTCTAGACTCTCTAAGACAGCAGGAAACATGAGTGTGCTGAGAACAAAAGAAAGGTGTTTCCTACACATAGGGACCATATCTAGTCCAACGCTCCTTCTTAAACTGATACAAAGCACTGGTCCTCTAACATCCAATGCTTGTCTGTTAAGATGAGAAATGTGTGAGCTCAGTGAACGATGTAGTTCGTTTGAGCTGAAAAGTGACTGCCTTTACCTGAAACGAAGTCTTGCTTGAAGGAAGACACAGAGATTGGGATTTAACTCCATTTCTGAAGGGAAACACACAGCAGAGTTCTCACCCATGGATAACACTCTGCTTTACAGCAAGAAGCACGCTCTTGCTTTCTAGAGTCTCTAATACAGAAGGAAATCTGATTGTGTGAAGAACAAAGAACAGAGTTTCCTACACATACGGACCATATGTAGTCCAACTCTTCTTCTGAAACAGATACAAAGCCCTAGTCCTCTAACATCCAATGCTTGTAAGTTAAGATAGGAAACGTGTGAGCTTCATGAACGATGTAGTTCATTTGAGCAGAAAAGTGACTGCCCTTACCTGAAACGAAGTCTTGCTTGTAGGAAGACAGAGAGTCTGGGATTTAACTCCATTTGTGAAGGGAAACACACAGCATAGTTCTCATCCATGGATCACACTCTGCTTTAGAGCGAGAAGCACGCTCTTGCTTTCTAAATTCTCTAAAACAGAGGGAAAGTGAGTGTGCTGAGAAGAAAAGAACAGTGTTTCCTACACATATGTACCATATCTAGTCCAACTCTGCTTCTGAAACTGATACAAAGCACTGCTCCTCACATCCAATGCTTGTCAGTTAAGATGAGAAACGTGTGAGCTTTGAGAATGATGTAGTTCCTTTGAACTGAAAAGTGACTGCCCTTACCTGTAACGAAGTCTTGCTTGTAGTAAGACACAGAGCCTGGGATTTAACTCCATCTCTGAAGGGAAACACACAGCAGAGTTCTCATCCATGGATCACACTCTGCTTTAGAGCGAGAAGCACGCTCTTGCTTTCTAGAATCTCTAATACAGCAGGCAATCTGAGTGTGCCCAGAACAAAAGAACGGTGTTTCCTACACATACGGACCATATGTAGTCCAAATCTGCTTCTGAAACTGATACAATTCACTGGTCCTCTAAAATCCAATGCTTGTCAGTTAAGATGAGAAACGTGTGATCTTTTGAACGATGTTGATCGTTTGAGCAGAAAAGTGACTGCCCTTACCTGAAACGAAGTCTTGATTGTAGGAAGACTCAGAGCCAGGGATTTAACTCCATTTCTGAAGTGAAACACACTGCAGTGTTCTCATCCATTGATGACACTCTGCTTTAGAACAAGAAGCACGCTCTTGCTTTCTAGAGTCTCTAAGACAGCAGGAAATGTGAGTGTGCTGAGAACAAAAGAAAGGTGTTTCCTACACATATGGACCATATCTAGTCCAACTCTCCTTCTTAAACTGATACAAAGCACTGGTCCTCTAACATCCAATGCTTGTCTGTTAAGATGAGAAATGTGTGAGCTCAGTGAACGATGTAGTTCGTTTGAGCTGAAAAGTGACTGCCGTTCCCGGAAACGAAATCTTGCTCGTAGCAAGACACAGAGATTGGGATTTAACTCCATTTCTGAAGGGAAACACACAGCATAGTTCTCACCCATGGATCACACTCTGCTTTACAGCAAGAAGCACGCTCTTGCTTTCTAGAGTCTCTAATACAGCAGGAAATCTGATTGTGCCCAGAACAAAGAACGGAGTTTCCTACACATACGGACCATATGTAGTCCAACTCTTCTTCTGAAACTGATACAAAGCACTGGTCCTCTAACATCCAATGCTTGTCAGTTAAGATGGGAAACGTGTGAGCTTCATGAACAATGTAGTTCGTTTGAGCAGAAAAGTGAATGCCCTTACATGAAACGAAGTCTTGCTTGTAGGAAGACTCAGAGCCTGGTATTTAACTCCATTTCTGAAGTGAAACAAACAGCAGTGTTTTCATCCATAGATGACACTCTGCTTTGGAACAAGAAGCATGCTCTTGCTTTCTAGACTCTCTAAGACAGCAGGAAACGTGAGTGTGCTGAGAACAAAAGAAAGGTGTTTCCTACACATACAGACCATATCTAGTCCAACGCTCCTTCTTAAACTGATACAAAGCACTGGTCCTCTAACATCCAATGCTTGTCTGTTAAGATGAGAAATGTGTGAGCTCAGTGAACGATGTAGTTCGTTTGAGCTGAAAAGTGACTGCCGTTACCTGAAACGAAGTCTTGCTTGAAGGAAGACACAGAGATTGGGATTTAACTCCATTTCTGAAGGGAAACACACAGCAGAGTTCTCACCCATGGATAACACTCTGCTTTACAGCAAGAAGCACGCTCTTGCTTTCTAGAGTCTCTAATACAGAAGGAAATCTGATTGTGCGAAGAACAAAGAACAGAGTTTCCTACACATATGGACCATATGTAGTCCAACTCTTCTTCTGAAACAGATACAAAGCCCTAGTCCTCTAACATCCAATGCTTGTCAGTTAAGATAGGAAACGTGTGAGCTTCATGAACGATGTAGTTCATTTGAGCAGAAAAGTGACTGCCCTTACCTGAAACGAAGTCTTGCTTGTAGGAAGACAGAGAGTCTGGGATTTAACTCCATTTGTGAAGGGAAACACACAGCATAGTTCTCATCCATGGATCACACTCTGCTTTAGAGCGAGAAGCACGCTCTTGCTTTCTAAATTCTCTAAAACAGAGGGAAAGTGAGTGTGCTGAGAAGAAAAGAACGGTGTTTCCTACACATATGTACCATATCTAGTCCAACTCTGCTTCTGAAACTGATACAAAGCACTGCTCCTCACATCCAATGCTTGTCAGTTAAGATGAGAAACGTGTGAGCTTTGAGAATGATGTAGTTCCTTTGAACTGAAAAGTGACTGCCCTTACCTGTAACGAAGTCTTGCTTGTAGTAAGACACAGAGCCTGGGATTTAACTCCATCTCTGAAGGGAAACACACAGCAGAGTTCTCATCCATGGATCACACTCTGCTTTAGAGCGAGAAGCACGCTCTTGCTTTCTAGAGTCTCTAATACAGCAGGCAATCTGAGTGTGCCCAGAACAAAAGAACGGAGTTTCCTGCACATACGGACCATATGTAGTCCAACTCTTCTTCTGAAACTGATACAAAGCAGTAGTCCTCTAACATCCAATGCTTGTCAGTTAAGATGGGAAACGTGTGAGCTTCATGAACGATGTAGTTCGTTTGAGCAGAAAAGTGACTGCCCTTACCTGAAACGAAGTCTTGCTTGTAGGAAGACACAGAATCTGGGATTTAACTCCATTTCTGAAGGGAAACACACAGCATAGTTCTCATCCATGGATCACACTCTGCTTTAGAGCGAGAAGCACGCTCTTGCTTTCTAAAGTCTCTAAGACAGCAGGAAACGTGAGTGCGCTGAGAACAAAAGAACGGTGTTTGCTACACATACGGACCATATCTAGTCCAACTCTGTTTCTGAAACTGACACAAAGCACTGGTCCTCTAACATCCAATGCTTGTCAGTTAAGATGAGAAACGTGTGAGCTTTGAGAATGATGTAGTTCCTTTGAACTGAAAAGTGACTGCCCTTACCTGTAACGAAGTCTTGCTTGTAGTAAGACACAGAGCCTGGGATTTAACTCCATCTCTGAAGGGAAACACACAGCAGAGTTCTCATCCATGGATCACACTCTGCTTTAGAGCGAGAAGCACGCTCTTGCTTTCTAGAGTCTCTAATACAGCAGGCAATCTGAGTGTGCCCAGAACAAAAGAACGGAGTTTCCTGCACATACGGACCATATGTAGTCCAACTCTTCTTCTGAAACTGATACAAAGCAGTAGTCCTCTAACATCCAATGCTTGTCAGTTAAGATGGGAAACGTGTGAGCTTCATGAACAATGTAGTTCGTTTGAGCAGAAAAGTGACTGCCCTTACCTGAAACGAAGTCTTGCTTGTAGGAAGACACAGAATCTGGGATTTAACTCCATTTCTGAAGGGAAACACACAGCATAGTTCTCATCCATGGATCACACTCTGCTTTAGAGCGAGAAGCACGCTCTTGCTTTCTAAAGTCTCTAAGACAGCAGGAAACGTGAGTGTGCTGAGAACAAAAGAACGGTGTTTCCTACACATAGGGACCATATCTAGTCCAACTCTGTTTCTGAAACTGACACAAAGCACTGGTCCTCTAACATCCAATGCTTATCTGTTAAGATGAGAAACGTGTGAGCTCCGTGAACGATGTAGTTCGTTTGAGCTGAAAAGTGACTGCCCTTACCTGAATCGAAGTCTTGCTTGTAGGAAGACAAGAGCCTGGGATTTAACTCCATTTCTGAAGGGAAACACACAGCATAGTTCTCATCCATGGATCATACTCTGCTTTAGAGCGAGAAGCACGCTCTTGCTTTCTAAAGTCTCTAAGACAGCAGGAAACGTGAGTGCGCTGAGAACAAAAGAACGGTGTTTGCTACACATATGGACCATATCTAGTCCAACTCTGTTTCTGAAACTGACACAAAGCACTGGTCCTCTAACATCCAGTGCTTGTCAGTTCAGATGAGAAACGTGTGAGCTTTGAGAATGATGTAGTTCCTTTGAACTGAAAAGTGACTGCCCTTACCTGTAACGAAGTCTTGCTTGTAGGAAGACACAGAGCCTGGGATTTAACTCCATCTCTGAAGGGAAACACACAGCAGAGTTCTCATCCATGGATCACACTCTGCTTTAGAGCGAGAAGCACACTCTTGCTTTCTAGAGTCTCTAATACAGCAGGCAATCTGAATGTGCCCAGAACAAAAGAACGGAGTTTCCTGCACATACGGACCATATGTAGTCCAACTCTTCTTCTGAAACTGATACAAAGCAGTAGTCCTCTAACATCCAATGCTTGTCAGTTAAGATGGGAAACGTGTGAGCTTCATGAACGATGTAGTTCGTTTGAGCAGAAAAGTGACTGCCCTTACCTGAAACAAAGTCTTGCTTGTAGGAAGACACAGAGATTGGGATTTAACTCCATTTCTGAAGGGAAACACACAGCATAGTTCTCACCCATGGATAACACTCTGCTTTACAGCAAGAAGCACGCTCTTGCTTTCTAGAGTCTCTAATACAGCAGCCAATCTGAGTGTGTCCAGAACAAAAGAATGGTGTTTTCTACACATACGCTCCGTATGTAGTCCAAATCTGCTTCTATAACTGATACAATTCATTGGTCCTCTAACATCCAATGCTTGTCAGTTAAGATGAGAAACGTGTGATCTTCGTGAACGATGTAGTTCGTTTGAGCAGAAAAGTGACTGCCCTTACCTGAAACGAAGTCTTGCTTGTAGGAAGACACAGAGTCTGGGATTTAACTCCATTTTTGAAGGGAAACACACAGCAGAGTTCTCATCCATGGATCACACTCTTCATTAGAGCGAGAAGCACGCAATTGCTTTCCTCAGTCTCTAATACAGGAGGCAATCTGAGTGTGCCCGGAACAAAAGAACAGTGTTTCGTACACATACGGACCATATGTATTCCAAATCTACTTCTCAAACTCTTATAACTCACTGGTCCTCTAACATCCAATGCTTGTCAGTTAAGATGAGAAACGTGTGATCTTCGTGAACGATGTAGTTCCTTTGAGCAGAAAAGTGACTGCCCTTACCTGAAACGAAATCTTGCTTGTAGGAAGACTCAGAGCCTGGTATTTACCTCCATTCCTGAAGTGAAACACACAGCATTTTTCTCATCAATTGATCATACTCTGCTTTAGAACAAGAAGCACGCTCTTGCTTTCTAGAGTCTCTAAGACAGCAGGAAACGTGAGTGTGCTGAGAACAAAAGAAAGGTGTTTCCTACACATACGGTCCATATGTAGTCCAACTCTTCTTCTGAAACTGATACAAAGCACTGGTCCTCTATCATCCAATGCTTCTCAGTTAAGATGGGAAACGTGTGAGCTTCATGAACGATGTAGTTCGTTTGAGCAGAAAAGTGACTGCCCTTACCTTAAACGAGGTCTTGCTTGTAGGAAGACACAGAGCCTGGGATTTAACTTCATTTCTGAAGGGAAACACACAGCATAGTTCTCATCCATGGATCACACTCTGCTTTAGAGCGAGAAGCACGATCTTGCTTTCCAGAATCTAAGACAGCAGGAAACGTGTGTGTGCTGAGAACAAAAGAACGGTGTTTCCTACACATACGAACCATATCTAGTTCAACTCTGTTTCTGAAACTGATACAAAGCACTGGTCCTCTAACATCCAATGCTTGTATGTAAAGAAGAGAAATGTGTGAGCTCAGTGAATGATGTAGTTCGTTTGAGCTGAAAAGTGACTGCCGTTACCTGAAACGAAGTCTTGCTTGTAGGAAGACACAGAGATTGAGATTTAACTCCATTTCTGAAGGGAAACACACAGCATAGTTCTCATCCATGGATCACACTCTGCTTTAGAGCGAGAAGAATGCTCTTGCTTTCCTGAGTCTCTAACACGGCAGGAAACGTGAGTATGCTGAGAACAAAAGAACGGTGTTTCCTACACATACGGACCATATCTAGTCCAACTCTGCTTCTTAAACTGACACAAAGCACTGGTCCTCTAACATCCAATGCTTGTCAGTTAAGATGAGAAATGTGTGATCTTCGTGAACGATGTAGTTTGTTTGAGCAGAAAAGTGACTGCCCTTACCTGAAACGAAGTCTTGCTTGTAGGAAGACTCAGAGCCTGGGATTTAACTCCATTTCTGAAGTGAAACACACAGCAGTGTTCTCATCCATTGATCACACTCTGCTTTAGAACAAGAAGCACGCTCTTGCTTTCTAAACTCTCTAAGACAGCAGGAAACATGAGTGTGCGTAGAACAAAAGAACGGTGTTTCCTACACATATGGACCATATCTAGTCCAACTCTCCTTCCTAAACTGATACAAAGCTCTGGTCCTCTAACATCCAATGCTTGTCAGTTAAGATGAGAAACGTGTGAGCTCCGTGAATGATGTAGTTCTTTTGAACTGAAAAGTGTCTGCCCTTACCTGAAACGAAGTCTTGATTGTAGTAAAACACAGAGCCTGGGATTTAACTCCATTTCTGAAGGGAAACACACAGCAGTGTAATCATCCATTGATCACACTCTGCTTTAGAACAAGAAGCACGCTCTTGCTTTCTAGAGTCTCTAAGACAGGATAAAACGTGTGTGTGCTGAGAACAAAAGAACGGTGTTTCCTACACATATGGACCATATCTAGTCCAACGCTGTTTCTGAAACTGACACAAAGCACTGGTCCTCTAACATCCAATACTTGTCAGTTAAGATGAGAAACGTGTGAGCTTTGAGAATGATGTAGTTCCTTTGAACTGAAAAGTGACTGCCCTTACCTGTAACGAAGTCTTGCATGTAGTAAGTCACAGAGCCTGGGATTTAACTCCATCTCTGAAGGGAAACACACAGCAGAGTTCTCATCCATGGATCACACTCTGCTTTAGAGCGAGTAGCACGCTCTTGCTATCTAGAGTCTCTAATACAGCAGGTAATCTGAGTGTGCCCAGAACAAAAGTACGGTGTTTCGTACACATACGGACCATATGTAGTCCAAATCTGCTTCTCAAACTGATACAATGCACTGGTCCTCTAACATCCAATGCTTGTCAGTTAAGATGAGAAACGTGTGATCTTCGTGAACGATGTAGTTCGTTTGAGCAGAAAAGTGACTGCCCTTACCTGAAACGAAGTCCTGCTTGTAGGAAGACTCAGAGCCTGGGATTTAACTCCATTTCTGAAGTGAAACACACAGCAGTGTTCTCATCCATTGATCACACTCTGCTTTAGAACAAGAAGCACGCTCTTGCTTTCTAAAGTCTCTAAGACAGCAGGAAACGTGAGTGTGCGGAGAACAAAAGAACGGTGTTTCCTACACATACGGACCATATCTAGTCCAACTCTCCTTCCTAAACTGATACAAAGCACTGGTCCTCTAACATGCAATGCTTGTCTGTTAAGAAGAGAAATGTGTGAGCTCAGTGAACGATGTAGTTCGTTTGAGCTGAAAAGTGACTGCCGTTACCTGAAACGAAGTCTTGCTTGTAGGAAGACACAGAGATTGAGTTTTAACTCCATTTATGAAGGGAAACACACAGCATAGTTCTCATCCATGGATCACACTCTGCTTTAGAGCGAGAAGCACGCACTTGCTTACTGGAGTCTCTAAGACAGCAGGAAATGTGATTTTGCTGAGAAAAAAAGAACGGTGTTTCCTACACATACGGACCATATCTAGTCCAACTCTGCTTCTGAAACTGATACAAATCACTGGTCCTCTAACATCCAATGCTTGTGAGTTAAGATGGGAAACGTGTGAGCTTCATGAACAATGTAGTTCGTTTGAGCAGAAAAGTGACTGCCCTTACCTGAAAAGAATTCTTGCTTGTAGGAAGACTCAGAGCCTGGGATTTAACACCATTTCTGAAGTGAAACACACAGCAGTGTTCTCATCCATTGATCATACTCTGCTTTAGAACAAGAAGCACGCTCTTCCTTTCTAGAGTCTCTAAGACAGCAGGAAATGTGATTTTGCTGAGAACAAAAGAACGGTGTTTCCTACACATACGGACCATATCTAGTCCAACTCTGCTTCTTAAACTGACACAAAGCACTGGTCCTCTAACATCCAATGCTTGTCTGTTAAGATGAGAAACGTGTGAGCTCCGTGAACGATGTAGTTCATTTGAGCTGAAAAGTGACTGCCCTTATCTGAAACGAAGTCTTGCTTGTAGGAAGACACAGAACCTGGGATTTAACTCCATTTCTGAAGGGAAACACACAGCATTTTACTCATCCATGGATCACACTCTGCTTTAGAGCCAGAAGCACGCTCTTGCTTTTAGAGTCTCTAATATAGCAGGTAATCTGAGTGTGCCCAGAACAAAAGAACGGTGTTTCCTACACATACAGACCATATGTAGTCCAAATCTGCTTCTGAAACTGATACAAAGCACTGACCCTCTAACATCCAATGCTTGTCAGTTAAGATGAGAAACGTGTGAGCTTCGTGAACGATGTAGTTCGTTTGAGCAGAAAACTGACTGCCCTTACCTGAATCGAAATCTTGCTTGTAGGAAGACTCAGAGCCTGGGATTTAACTCCATTTCTGAAGTGAAACACACAGCAGTGTAATCATCCATTGATCACACTCTGCTTTAGAACAAGAAGCACGCTCTTGCTTTCTAGAGTCTCTAAGACAGGAGGAAACGTGTGTGTGCTGAGAACAAAAGAACGGTGTTTCCTAAAGATATGGACCATATCTAGTTCAGCTCTGCTTCTGAAACTGATACAAAGCACTGGTCCTCTAACATCCAATGCTTGTCTGTTAAGATGAGAAACGTGTGAGCTTCGTGAATGATGTAGTTCGTTTGAGCAGAAAAGTGACTGCCCTTACCTGAAACGAAGTCTTGCTTGTAGGAAGACACAGAGCCTGGGATTTAACTCCTTTTCTGAAGGGAAACACACAGCATAGTTCTCATCCGTGGATCACACTCTGCTTTAGAACGAGAAGCACGCTCTTGCTTTCTAAATTCTCAAAGACAGCACGAAACTTGAGTGCGCTGAGAACAAAAGAACGGTGTTTCCTACACATACGGACCATATCTAGTCCAAGTCTGTTTCTGAAACTGACACAAAGCACTGGTCCTCTAACATCCAATGCTTGTCAGTTAAGATGAGAAACGTGTGATCTTCGTGAACGATGTAGTTCGTTTGAGCAGAAAATTGACTGCCCTTACCTGAAACGAAATCTTGCTTGTAGGAAGACTCAGAGCCTGGTATTTACCTCCATTCCTGAAGTGAAACACACAGCATTTTTCTCATCAATTGATCATACTCTGCTTTAGAACAAGAAGCACGCTCTTGCTTTCTAGAGTCTCTAAGACAGCAGGAAACGTGAGTGTGCTGAGAACAAAAGAAAGGTGTTTCCTACACATACGGTCCATATGTAGTCCAACTCTTCTTCTGAAACTGATACAAAGCACTGGTCCTCTATGATCCAATGCTTCTCAGTTAAGATGGGAAACGTGTGAGCTTCATGAACGATGTAGTTCGTTTGAGCAGAAAAGTGACTGCCCTTACCTTAAACGAGGTCTTGCTTGTAGGAAGACACAGAGCCTGGGATTTAACTTCATTTCTGAAGGGAAACACACAGCATAGTTCTCATCCATGGATCACACTCTGCTTTAGAGCGAGAAGCACGATCTTGCTTTCCAGAATCTAAGACAGCAGGAAACGTGTGTGTGCTGAGAACAAAAGAACGGTGTTTCCTACACATACGAACCATATCTAGTTCAACTCTGTTTCTGAAACTGATACAAAGCACTGGTCCTCTAACATCCAATGCTTGTATGTAAAGAAGAGAAATGTGTGAGCTCAGTGAATGATGTAGTTCGTTTGAGCTGAAAAGTGACTGCCGTTACCTGAAACGAAGTCTTGCTTGTAGGAAGACACAGAGATTGAGATTTAACTCCATTTCTGAAGGGAAACACACAGCATAGTTCTCATCCATGGATCACACTCTGCTTTAGAGCGAGAAGAATGCTCTTGCTTTCCTGAGTCTCTAACACGGCAGGAAACGTGAGTATGCTGAGAACAAAAGAACGGTGTTTCCTACACATACGGACCATATCTAGTCCAACTCTGCTTCTTAAACTGACACAAAGCACTGGTCCTCTAACATCCAATGCTTGTCAGTTAAGATGAGAAATGTGTGATCTTCGTGAACGATGTAGTTTGTTTGAGCAGAAAAGTGACTGCCCTTACCTGAAACGAAGTCTTGCTTGTAGGAAGACTCAGAGCCTGGGATTTAACTCCATTTCTGAAGTGAAACACACAGCAGTGTTCTCATCCATTGATCACACTCTGCTTTAGAACAAGAAGCACGCTCTTGCTTTCTAAACTCTCTAAGACAGCAGGAAACATGAGTGTGCGTAGAACAAAAGAACGGTGTTTCCTACACATATGGACCATATCTAGTCCAACTCTCCTTCCTAAACTGATACAAAGCTCTGGTCCTCTAACATCCAATGCTTGTCAGTTAAGATGAGAAACGTGTGAGCTCCGTGAATGATGTAGTTCTTTTGAACTGAAAAGTGTCTGCCCTTACCTGAAACGAAGTCTTGATTGTAGTAAAACACAGAGCCTGGGATTTAACTCCATTTCTGAAGGGAAACACACAGCAGTGTAATCATCCATTGATCACACTCTGCTTTAGAACAAGAAGCACGCTCTTGCTTTCTAGAGTCTCTAAGACAGGATAAAACGTGTGTGTGCTGAGAACAAAAGAACGGTGTTTCCTACACATATGGACCATATCTAGTCCAACGCTGTTTCTGAAACTGACACAAAGCACTGGTCCTCTAACATCCAATACTTGTCAGTTAAGATGAGAAACGTGTGAGCTTTGAGAATGATGTAGTTCCTTTGAACTGAAAAGTGACTGCCCTTACCTGTAACGAAGTCTTGCATGTAGTAAGTCACAGAGCCTGGGATTTAACTCCATCTCTGAAGGGAAACACACAGCAGAGTTCTGATCCATGGATCACACTCTGCTTTAGAGCGAGTAGCACGCTCTTGCTATCTAGAGTCTCTAATACAGCAGGTAATCTGAGTGTGCCCAGAACAAAAGTACGGTGTTTCGTACACATACGGACCATATGTAGTCCAAATCTGCTTCTCAAACTGATACAATGCACTGGTCCTCTAACATCCAATGCTTGTCAGTTAAGATGAGAAACGTGTGATCTTCGTGAACGATGTAGTTCGTTTGAGCAGAAAAGTGACTGCCCTTACCTGAAACGAAGTCCTGCTTGTAGGAAGACTCAGAGCCTGGGATTTAACTCCATTTCTGAAGTGAAACACACAGCAGTGTTCTCATCCATTGATCACACTCTGCTTTAGAACAAGAAGCACGCTCTTGCTTTCTAAAGTCTCTAAGACAGCAGGAAACGTGAGTGTGCGGAGAACAAAAGAACGGTGTTTCCTACACATACGGACCATATCTAGTCCAACTCTCCTTCCTAAACTGATACAAAGCACTGGTCCTCTAACATGCAATGCTTGTCTGTTAAGAAGAGAAATGTGTGAGCTCAGTGAACGATGTAGTTCGTTTGAGCTGAAAAGTGACTGCCGTTACCTGAAACGAAGTCTTGCTTGTAGGAAGACACAGAGATTGAGTTTTAACTCCATTTATGAAGGGAAACACACAGCATAGTTCTCATCCATGGATCACACTCTGCTTTAGAGCGAGAAGCACGCACTTGCTTACTGGAGTCTCTAAGACAGCAGGAAATGTGATTTTGCTGAGAAAAAAAGAACGGTGTTTCCTACACATACGGACCATATCTAGTCCAACTCTGCTTCTGAAACTGATACAAATCACTGGTCCTCTAACATCCAATGCTTGTGAGTTAAGATGGGAAACGTGTGAGCTTCATGAACAATGTAGTTCGTTTGAGCAGAAAAGTGACTGCCCTTACCTGAAAAGAATTCTTGCTTGTAGGAAGACGCAGAGCCTGGGATTTAACACCATTTCTGAAGTGAAACACACAGCAGTGTTCTCATCCATTGATCATACTCTGCTTTAGAACAAGAAGCACGCTCTTCCTTTCTAGAGTCTCTAAGACAGCAGGAAATGTGATTTTGCTGAGAACAAAAGAACGGTGTTTCCTACACATACGGACCATATCTAGTCCAACTCTGCTTCTTAAACTGACACAAAGCACTGGTCCTCTAACATCCAATGCTTGTCTGTTAAGATGAGAAACGTGTGAGCTCCGTGAACGATGTAGTTCATTTGAGCTGAAAAGTGACTGCCCTTATCTGAAACGAAGTCTTGCTTGTAGGAAGACACAGAACCTGGGATTTAACTCCATTTCTGAAGGGAAACACACAGCATTTTACTCATCCATGGATCACACTCTGCTTTAGAGCCAGAAGCACGCTCTTGCTTTTAGAGTCTCTAATATAGCAGGTAATCTGAGTGTGCCCAGAACAAAAGAACGGTGTTTCCTACACATACAGACCATATGTAGTCCAAATCTGCTTCTGAAACTGATACAAAGCACTGACCCTCTAACATCCAATGCTTGTCAGTTAAGATGAGAAACGTGTGAGCTTCGTGAACGATGTAGTTCGTTTGAGCAGAAAACTGACTGCCCTTACCTGAATCGAAATCTTGCTTGTAGGAAGACTCAGAGCCTGGGATTTAACTCCATTTCTGAAGTGAAACACACAGCAGTGTAATCATCCATTGATCACACTCTGCTTTAGAACAAGAAGCACGCTCTTGCTTTCTAGAGTCTCTAAGACAGGAGGAAACGTGTGTGTGCTGAGAACAAAAGAACGGTGTTTCCTAAAGATATGGACCATATCTAGTTCAACTCTGCTTCTGAAACTGATACAAAGCACTGGTCCTCTAACATCCAATGCTTGTCTGTTAAGATGAGAAACGTGTGAGCTTCGTGAATGATGTAGTTCGTTTGAGGAGAAAAGTGACTGCCCTTACCTGAAACGAAGTCTTGCTTGTAGGAAGACACAGAGCCTGGGATTTAACTCCTTTTCTGAAGGGAAACACACAGCATAGTTCTCATCCGTGGATCACACTCTGCTTTAGAACGAGAAGCACGCTCTTGCTTTCTAAATTCTCAAAGACAGCACGAAACTTGAGTGCGCTGAGAACAAAAGAACGGTGTTTCCTACACATACGGACCATATCTAGTCCAAGTCTGTTTCTGAAACTGACACAAAGCACTGGTCCTCTAACATCCAATGCTTGTCAGTTAAGATGAGAAACGTGTGATCTTCGTGAACGATGTAGTTCGTTTGAGCAGAAAAGTGAATGCCCTTACATGAAACGAAGTCTTGCTTGTAGGAAGACTCAGAGCCTGGTATTTAACTCCATTTCTGAAGTGAAACACACAGCAGTGTTTTCATCCATTGATGACACTCTGCTTTGGAACAAGAAGAATGCTCTTGTTTTCTAGACTCTCTAAGACAGCAGGAAACGTGAGTGTGCTGAGAACAAAAGAAAGGTGTTTCCTACACATACGGACCATATCTAGTCCAACGCTCCTTCTTAAACTGATACAAAGCACTGGTCCTCTAACATCCAATGCTTGTCTGTTAAGATGAGAAATGTGTGAGCTCAGTGAACGATGTAGGTCGTTTGAGCTGAAAAGTGACTGCCGTTACCTGAAACGAAGTCTTGCTTGAAGGAAGACACAGAGATTGGGATTTAACTCCATTTCTGAAGGGAAACACACAGCAGAGTTCTCACCCATGGATAACACTCTGCTTTACAGCAAGTAGCACGCTCTTGCTTTCTAGAGTCTCTAATACAGAAGGAAATCTGATTGTGCGAAGAACAAAGAACAGAGTTTCCTACACATACGGACCATATGTAGTCCAACTCTCCTTCCTAAACTGATACAAAGCACTGGTCCTCTAACATGCAATGCTTGTCTGTTAAGAAGAGAAATGTGTGAGCTCAGTGAACGATGTAGTTCGTTTGAGCAGAAAAGTGACTGCCCTTACCTGAAAAGAATTCTTGCATGTAGGAAGACTCAGAGCCTGGGATTTAACACCATTTCTGAAGTGAAACACACAGCAGTGTTCTCATCCATTGATCATACTCTGCTTTAGAACAAGAAGCACGCTCTTGCTTTCTAGAGTCTCTAAGACAGCAGGAAATGTGATTTTGCTGAGAACAAAAGAACGGTGTTTCCTACACATACGGACCATATCTAGTCCCACTCTGCTTCTGAAACTGATACAAAGCACTGCTCCTCACATCCAATGCTTGTCAGTTAAGATGAGAAACGTGTGAGCTTTGATAATGATGTAGTTCCTTTGAACTGAAAAGTGACTGCCCTTACCTGTAACGAAGTCTTGCTTGTAGTAAGACACAGAGCCTGGGATTTAACTCCATCTCTGAAGGGAAACACACAGCAGAGTTCTCATCCATGGATCACACTCTTCATTAGAACGAGAAGCACGCAATTGCTTTATAGAGTCTCTAATACAGGAGGCAATCTGAGTGTGCCCAGAACAAAAGAACTGTGTTTCGTACACATACGGACCATATGTAGTCCAAATCTGCTTCTCAAACTCTTACAATTCACTGGTCCTCTAAAATCCAATGCTTGTCAGTTAAGATGAGAAACGTGTGATCTTCGTGAACGATGTAGTTCGTTTGAGCAGAAAAGTGACTGCCCTTACCTGAAACGAAATCTTGCTTGTAGGAAGACTCAGAGCCTGGTATTTACCTCCATTTCTGAAGTGAAACACACAGCATTTTTTTCATCCATTGATCATACTCTGCTTTAGAACAAGAAGCACGCTCTTGCTTTCTAGAGTTTCTAAGACAGCAGGAAACGTGAGTGTGCTGAGAACAAAAGAAAGGTGTTTCCGACACATACGGTCCATATGTAGTCCAACTCTTCTTCTGAAACTGATACAAAGCACTGGTCCTCTATCATCCAATGCTTCTCAGTTAAGATGGGAAACGTGTGAGCTTCATGAAGGATGTAGTTCGTTTGAGCAGAAAAGTGACTGCCCTTACCTTAAACGAGGTCTTGCTTGTAGGAAGACACAGAGCCTGTGATGTAACTTCACTTCTGAAGGGAAACACACAGCATAGTTCTCATCCATGGATCACACTCTGCTTTAGAGCGAGAAGCACGATCTCGCTTTCTAGAATCTAAGACAGCAGGAAATGTGTGTGTGCTGAGAACAAAAGAACGGTGTTTCCTACACATACGAACCATATCTAGTTCAACTATGTTTCTGAAACTGATACAAAGCACTGGTCCTCTAACATCCAATGCTTGTATGTAAAGAAGAGAAATGTGTGAGCTCAGTGAATGATGTAGTTCGTTTGAGCTGAAAAGTGACTGCCGTTACCTGAAACGAAGTCTTGCTTGTAGGAAGACACAGAGATTGAGATTTAACTCCATTTCTGAAGGGAAACACACAGCACAGTTCTCATCCATGGATCACACTCTGCTTTACAGCGAGAAGAATGCTCTTGCTTTCTGGAGTCTCTAACACAGCAGGAAACGAGAGTATGCTGAGAACAAAAGAACGGTGTTTCCTACACATACGGACCATATCTAGTCCAACTCTGCTTCTTAAACTGACACAAAGCACTGGTCCTCTAACATCCAATGCTTGTCAGTTAAGATGAGAAACGTGTGAGCTTCGTGAACGATGTAGTTCGTTTGAGCAGAAAACTGACTGCCCTTACCTGAATCAAAATCTTGCTTGTAGGAAGACTCAGAGCCTGGGATTTAACTCCATTTCTGAAGTGAAACACACAGCAGTGTAATCATCCATTGATCACACTCTGCTTTAGAACAAGAAGCACGCTCTTGCTTTCTAGAGTCTCTAAGACAGGAGGAAACGTGTGTGTGCTGAGAACAAAAGAACGGTGTTTCCTAAAGATATGGACCATATCTAGTTCAACTCTGCTTCTGAAACTGATACAAAGCACTGGTCCTCTAACATCCAATGCTTGTCTGTTAAGATGAGAAACGTGTGAGCTTCGTGAATGATGTAGTTCGTTTGAGCAGAAAAGTGACTGCCCTTACCTGAAACGAAGTCTTGCTTGTAGGAAGACACAGAGCCTGGGATTTAACTCCTTTTCTGAAGGGAAACACACAGCATAGTTCTCATCCGTGGATCACACTCTGCTTTAGAACGAGAAGCACGCTCTTGCTTTCTAAATTCTCAAAGACAGCAGGAAACTTGAGTGCGCTGAGAACAAAAGAACGGTGTTTCCTACACATACAGACCATATCTAGTCCAAGTCTGTTTCTGAAACTGACACAAAGCACTGGTCCTCTAACATCCAATGCTTGTCAGTTCAGATGAGAAACGTGTGAGCTTTGAGAATGATGTAGTTCCTTTGAACTGAAAAGTGACTGCCCTTACCTGTAACGAAGTCTTGCATGTAGTAAGACACAGATCCTGGGATTTAACTCCATCTCTGAAGGGAAACACACAGCAGAGTTCTCATCCATGGATCACACTCTGCTTTAGAGCAAGAAGCACGCTCTTGCTATCAAGAGTCTCTAATACAGCAGGTAATCTGAGTGTGCCCAGAACAAAAGAACGGTGTTTCGTACACATACGGACCATATGTAGTCCAAATCTGCTTCTCAAACTGATACAATGCACTGGTCCTCTAACATCCAATGCTTGTCAGTTAAGATGAGAAACGTGTGAACTTCGTGAACGATGTAGTTCATTTGAGCAGAAAAGTGACTGCCCTTACCTTAAACGAAGTCTTGCTTGTAGGAAGACTCAGAGCCTGGGATTTAACTCCATTTCTGAAGTGAAACACACAGCAGTGTTTTCATCCATTGATGACACTCTGCTTTGGAACAAGAAGAATGCTCTTGTTTTCTAGACTCTCTAAGACAGCAGGAAACGTGAGTGTGCTGAGAACAAAAGAAAGGTGTTTCCTACACATACGGACCATATCTAGTCCAACGCTCCTTCTTAAACTGATACAAAGCACTGGTCCTCTAACATCCAATGCTTGTCTGTTAAGATGAGAAATGTGTGAGCCAGTGAACGATGTAGGTCGTTTGAGCTGAAAAGTGACTGCCGTTACCTGAAACGAAGTCTTGCTTGAAGGAAGACACAGAGATTGGGATTTAACTCCATTTCTGAAGGGAAACACACAGCAGAGTTCTCACCCATGGATAACACTCTGCTTTACAGCAAGAAGCACGCTCTTGCTTTCTAGAGTCTCTAATACAGAAGGAAATCTGATTGTGCGAAGAACAAAGAACAGAGTTTCCTACACATACGGACCATATGTAGTCCAACTCTTCTTCTGAAACAGATACAAAGCACTAGTCCTCTAACATCCAATGCTTGTCAGTTAAGATAGGAAACGTGTGAGCTTCATGAACGATGTAGTTCATTTGAGCAGAAAAGTGACTGCCCTTACCTGAAACGAAGTCTTGCTTGTAGGAAGACACAGAGTCTGGGATTTAACTCCATTTGTGAAGGGAAACACACAGCATAGTTCTCATCCATGGATCACACTCTGCTTTAGAGCGAGAAGCACGCTCTTGCTTTCTAAATTCTCTAAAACAGAGGGAAAGTGAGTGTGCTGAGAAGAAAAGAACGGTGTTTCCTACACATATGGACCATATCTAGTCCAACTCTGCTTCTGAAACTGATACAAAGCACTGCTCCTCACATCCAATGCTTGTCAGTTAAGATGAGAAACGTGTGAGCTTTGAGAATGATGTAGTACCTTTGAACTGAAAAGTGACTGCCCTTACCTGTAACGAAGTCTTGCTTGTAGTAAGACACAGAGCCTGGTATTTAACTCCATTTCTGAAGTGAAACACACAGCAGTGTTTTCATCCATTGATGACACTCTGCTTTGGAACAAGAAGAATGCTCTTGTTTTCTAGACTCTCTAAGACAGCAGGAAACGTGAGTGTGCTGAGAACAAAAGAAAGGTGTTTCCTACACATACGGACCATATCTAGTCCAACGCTCCTTCTTAAACTGATACAAAGCACTGGTCCTCTAACATCCAATGCTTGTCTGTTAAGATGAGAAATGTGTGAGCTCAGTGAACGATGTAGGTCGTTTGAGCTGAAAAGTGACTGCCGTTACCTGAAACGAAGTCTTGCTTGAAGGAAGACACAGAGATTGGGATTTAACTCCATTTCTGAAGGGAAACACACAGCAGAGTTCTCACCCATGGATAACACTCGGCTTTACAGCAAGAAGCACGCTCTTGCTTTCTAGAGTCTCTAATACAGAAGGAAATCTGATTGTGCGAAGAACAAAGAACAGAGTTTCCTACACATACGGACCATATGTAGTCCAACTCTTCTTCTGAAACAGATACAAAGCACTAGTCCTCTAACATCCAATGCTTGTCAGTTAAGATAGGAAACGTGTGAGCTTCATGAACGATGTAGTTCATTTGAGCAGAAAAGTGACTGCCCTTACCTGAAACGAAGTCTTGCTTGTAGGAAGACACAGAGTCTGGGATTTAACTCCATTTGTGAAGGGAAACACACAGCATAGTTCTCATCCATGGATCACACTCTGCTTTAGAGCCATAAGCACGCTCTTGCTTTCTAAATTCTCTAAAACAGAGGGAAAGTGAGTGTGCTGAGAAGAAAAGAACGGTGTTTCCTACACATATGGACCATATCTAGTCCAACTCTGCTTCTGAAACTGATACAAAGCACTGCTCCTCACATCCAATGCTTGTCAGTTAAGATGAGAAACGTGTGAGCTTTGAGAATGATGTAGTTCCTTTGAACTGAAAAGTGACTGCCCTTACCTGTAACGAAGTCTTGCTTGTAGTAAGACACAGAGCCTGGGATTTAACTCCATCTCTGAAGGGAAACACACAGCAGAGTTCTCATCCATGGATCACACTCTGCTTTAGAGCGAGAAGCACGCTCTTGCTTTCTAGAGTCTCTAATACAGCAGGCAATCTGAGTGTGCCCAGAACAAAAGTACGGTGTTTCGTACACATACGGACCATATGTAGTCCAAATCTGCTTCTCAAACTGATACAATGCACTGGTCCTCTAACATCCAATGCTTGTCAGAAAGATGAGAAACGTGTGATCTTCGTGAACGATGTAGTTCGTTTGAGCAGAAAAGTGACTGCCCTTACCTGAAACGAAGTCCTGCTTGTAGGAAGACTCAGAGCCTGGGATTTAACTCCATTTCTGAAGTGAAACACACAGCAGTGTTCTCATCCATTGATCACACTCTGCTTTAGAACAAGAAGCACGCTCTTGCTTTCTAAAGTCTCTAAGACAGCAGGAAACGTGAGTGTGCGGAGAACAAAAGAACGGTGTTTCCTACACATACGGACCATATCTAGTCCAACTCTCCTTCCTAAACTGATACAAAGCACTGGTCCTCTAACATGCAATGCTTGTCTGTTAAGAAGAGAAATGTGTGAGCTCAGTGAACGATGTAGTTCGTTTGAGCAGAAAAGTGACTGCCCTTACCTGAAAAGAATTCTTGCATGTAGGAAGACTCAGAGCCTGGGATTTAACACCATTTCTGAAGTGAAACACACAGCAGTGTTCTCATCCATTGATCATACTCTGCTTTAGAACAAGAAGCACGCTCTTGCTTTCTAGAGTCTCTAAGACAGCAGGAAATGTGATTTTGCTGAGAACAAAAGAACGGTGTTTCCTACACATACGGACCATATCTAGTCCCACTCTGCTTCTGAAACTGATACAAAGCACTGCTCCTCACATCCAATGCTTGTCAGTTAAGATGAGAAACGTGTGAGCTTTGATAATGATGTAGTTCCTTTGAACTGAAAAGTGACTGCCCTTACCTGTAACGAAGTCTTGCTTGTAGTAAGACACAGAGCCTGGGATTTAACTCCATCTCTGAAGGGAAACACACAGCAGAGTTCTCATCCATGGATCACACTCTTCATTAGAACGAGAAGCACGCAATTGCTTTATAGAGTCTCTAATACAGGAGGCAATCTGAGTGTGCCCAGAACAAAAGAACGGTGTTTCGTACACATACGGACCATATGTAGTCCAAATCTGCTTCTCAAACTCTTACAATTCACTGGTCCTCTAAAATCCAATGCTTGTCAGTTAAGATGAGAAACGTGTGATCTTCGTGAACGATGTAGTTCGTTTGAGCAGAAAAGTGACTGCCCTTACCTGAAACGAAATCTTGCTTGTAGGAAGACTCAGAGCCTGGTATTTACCTCCATTTCTGAAGTGAAACACACAGCATTTTTTTCATCCATTGATCATACTCTGCTTTAGAACAAGAAGCACGCTCTTGCTTTCTAGAGTTTCTAAGACAGCAGGAAACGTGAGTGTGCTGAGAACAAAAGAAAGGTGTTTCCGACACATACGGTCCATATGTAGTCCAACTCTTCTTCTGAAACTGATACAAAGCACTGGTCCTCTATCATCCAATGCTTCTCAGTTAAGATGGGAAACGTGTGAGCTTCATGAAGGATGTAGTTCGTTTGAGCAGAAAAGTGACTGCCCTTACCTTAAACGAGGTCTTGCTTGTAGGAAGACACAGAGCCTGTGATTTAACTTCACTTCTGAAGGGAAACACACAGCATAGTTCTCATCCATGGATCACACTCTGCTTTAGAGCGAGAAGCACGATCTCGCTTTCTAGAATCTAAGACAGCAGGAAACGTGTGTGTGCTGAGAACAAAAGAACGGTGTTTCCTACACATACGAACCATATCTAGTTCAACTCTGTTTCTGAAACTGATACAAAGCACTGGTCCTCTAACATCCAATGCTTGTATGTAAAGAAGAGAAATGTGTGAGCTCAGTGAATGATGTAGTTCGTTTGAGCTGAAAAGTGACTGCCGTTACCTGAAACGAAGTCTTGCTTGTAGGAAGACACAGAGATTGAGATTTAACTCCATTTCTGAAGGGAAACACACAGCACAGTTCTCATCCATGGATCACACTCTGCTTTACAGCGAGAAGAATGCTCTTGCTTTCTGGAGTCTCTAACACAGCAGGAAACGTGAGTATGCTGAGAACAAAAGAACGGTGTTTCCTACACATACGGACCATATCTAGTCCAACTCTGCTTCTTAAACTGACACAAAGCACTGGTCCTCTAACATCCAATGCTTGTCAGTTAAGATGAGAAACGTGTGAGCTTCGTGAACGATGTAGTTCGTTTGAGCAGAAAACTGACTGCCCTTACCTGAATCAAAATCTTGCTTGTAGGAAGACTCAGAGCCTGGGATTTAACTCCATTTCTGAAGTGAAACACACAGCAGTGTAATCATCCATTGATCACACTCTGCTTTAGAACAAGAAGCACGCTCTTGCTTTCTAGAGTCTCTAAGACAGGAGGAAACGTGTGTGTGCTGAGAACAAAAGAACGGTGTTTCCTAAAGATATGGACCATATCTAGTTCAACTCTGCTTCTGAAACTGATACAAAGCACTGGTCCTCTAACATCCAATGCTTGTCTGTTAAGATGAGAAACGTGTGAGCTTCGTGAATGATGTAGTTCGTTTGAGCAGAAAAGTGACTGCCCTTACCTGAAACGAAGTCTTGCTTGTAGGAAGACACAGAGCCTGGGATTTAACTCCTTTTCTGAAGGGAAACACACAGCATAGTTCTCATCCGTGGATCACACTCTGCTTTAGAACGAGAAGCACGCTCTTGCTTTCTAAATTCTCAAAGACAGCAGGAAACTTGAGTGCGCTGAGAACAAAAGAACGGTGTTTCCTACACATACAGACAATATCTAGTCCAAGTCTGTTTCTGAAACTGACACAAAGCACTGGTCCTCTAACATCCAATGCTTGTCAGTTCAGATGAGAAACGTGTGAGCTTTGAGAATGATGTAGTTCCTTTGAACTGAAAAGTGACTGCCCTTACCTGTAACGAAGTCTTGCATGTAGTAAGACACAGATCCTGGGATTTACTCCATCTCTGAAGGGAAACACACAGCAGAGTTCTCATCCATGGATCACACTCTGCTTTAGAGCAAGAAGCACGCTCTTGCTATAAAGAGTCTCTAATACAGCAGGTAATCTGAGTGTGCCCAGAACAAAAGAACGGTGTTTCGTACACATACGGACCATATGTAGTCCAAATCTGCTTCTCAAACTGATACAATGCACTGGTCCTCTAACATCCAATGCTTGTCAGTTAAGATGAGAAACGTGTGATCTTCGTGAACGATGTAGTTCATTTGAGCAGAAAAGTGACTGCCCTTACCTTAAACGAAGTCTTGCTTGTAGGAAGACTCAGAGCCTGGGATTTAACTCCATTTCTGAAGTGAAACACACAGCAGTGTTCTCATCCATTGATCACACTCTGCTTTAGAACAAGAAGCACTCTCTTGCTTTCTAAAGTCTCTAAGACAGCAGGAAACGCGAGTGTGCGGAGAACAAAAGAACGGTGTTTCCTACACATACGGACCATATCTAGTCCAACTCTCCTTCCTAAACTGATACAAAGCACTGGTCCTCTAACATGCAATGCTTGTCTGTTAAGAAGAGAAATGTGTGAGCTCAGTGAACGATGTAGTTCGTTTGAGCTGAAAAGTGACTGCCGTTACCTGAAACGAAGTCTTGCTTGTAGGAAGACACAGAGATTGAGTTTTAACTCCATTTATGAAGGGAAACACACAGCATAGTTCTCATCCATGGATCACACTCTGCTTTAGAGCGAGAAGCACGCTCTTGATTTCTGGAGTCTCTAACACAGCAGGAAACGCGAGTGTGCTGAGAACAAAAGAACGGTGTGTCCTACACATACAGACCATATCTAGTCCAACTCTTCTTCTGAAACTGATACAAATCACTGGTCCTCTAACATCCAATGCTTGTCAGTTAAGATGGGAAACGTGTGAGCTTCATGAACGATGTAGTTCGTTTGAGCAGGAAAGTGACTGCCCTTACCTTAAACGAAGTCTTGCTTGTAGGAAGACTCAGAGCCTGGGATTTAACTCCATTTCTGAAGTGAAACACACAGCATTTTTCTCATCCATTGATCATACTCTGCTTTAGAACAAGAAGCACGCTCTTGCTTTCTAGAGTCTCTAAGACAGCAGGAAACGTGATTTTGCTGAGAACAAAAGAACGGTGTTTCCTACACATACGGACCATATCTAGTCCAACTCTGCTTCTTAAACTGATACAAAGCACTGGTCCTCTACATCCAATTCTTGTCTGTTAAGATGAGAAACGTGTGAGCTCCGTGAATGATGTAGTTCGTTTGAGCTGAAAAGTGACTGCCCTTAGCTGAAACGAAGTCCTGCTTGTAGGAAGACACAGAGCCTGAGATTTAACTCCATTTCTGAAGGGAAACGCACAGCATAGTTCTCATCCATGGATCACACTCTGCTTTAGAGCGAGAAGCACGCTCTTGCTTTCTAAAGTCTCTAAGACAGCAGGAAATGTGAGTGTGCTGAGTACAAAAGAACGGTGTTTCCTACACATACGGACCAGATCTAGTCCAATTCTGCTTCTGAAACTGATACAAAGCACTGGTCCTCTAACATCCTATGCTTGTCAGTTAAAATGAGAAACGTGTGAGCTTTGTGAATGATGTAGTTCTTTTGAACTGAAAAGTGTCTGCCCTTACCTGAAACGAAGTCTTGATTGTAGTAAAACACAGAGCCTGGGATTTAACTCCATTTCTGAAGGGAAACACACAGCATTTTTCTCATCCATGGATCACACTCTGCTTTAGAGCGAGAAGCACGCTCTTGCTTTTAGAGTCTCTAATATAGCAGGTAATATGAGTGTGCCCAGAACAAAAGAACGGTGTTTCCTACACATACAGACCATATGTAGTCCAAATCTGCTTCTGAAACTGATACAAAGCACTGACCCTCTAACATCCAATGCTTGTCAGTTAAGATGAGAAACGTGTGAGCTTCGTGAACGATGTAGTTCGTTTGAGCAGAAAACTGACTACCCTTACCTGAATCGAAATCTTGCTTGTAGGAAGACTCAGAGCCTGGGATTTAACTCCATTTCTTAAGTGAAACACACAGCAGTGTAATCATCCATTGATCACACTCTGCTTTAGAACAAGAAGCACGCTCTTGCTTTCTAGAGTCTCTAAGACAGGAGGAAACGTGTGTGTGCTGAGAACAAAAGAACGGTGTTTCCTAAAGATATGGACCATATCTAGTTCAACTCTGCTTCTGAAACTGATACAAAGCACTGGTCCTGTAACATCCAATGCTTGTCTGTTAGGATGAGAAACGTGTGAGCTTCGTGAATGATGTAGTTCGTTTGAGCAGAAAAGTGACTGCCCTTACCTTAAACGAAGTCTTGCTTGTAGGAAGACACAGAGTCTGGGATTTAACTCCATTTCTGAAGGGAAACACACAGCATAGTTCTCATCCATGGATCACACTCTGCTTTAGAACGAGAAGCACGCTCTTGCTTTCTAAATTCTCAAAGACAGCAGGAAACTTGAGTGCGCTGAGAACAAAAGAACGGTGTTTCCTACACATATGGACCATATCTTGTCCAACTCTGTTTCTGAAACTGACACAAAGCACTGGTCCTCTAACATCCAATGCTTGTCAGTTCAGATGAGAAATGTGTGAGCTTCGTGAACGATGTAGTTCATTTGAGCAGAAAAGTGACTGCCCTTACCTGAAACGAAGTCCTGCTTGTAGGAAGACTCAGAGCCTGGGATTTAACTCCATTTCTGAAGTGAAACACACAGCAGTGTTCTCATCCATTGATCACACTCTGCTTTAGAACAAGAAGCACGCTCTTGCTTTCTAAAGTCTCTAAGACAGCAGGAAACGTGAGTGTGCGGAGAACAAAAGAACGGTGTTTCCTACACATATGGACCATATCTAGTCCAACTCTCCTTCCTAAACTGATACAAAGCACTGGTCCTCTAACATCCAATGCTTGTCTGTTAAGAAGAGAAATGTGTGAGCTCAGTGAACGATGTAGTTCGTTTGAGCTGAAAAGTGACTGCCGTTACCTGAAACGAAGTCTTGCTTGTAGGAAGACACAGAGATTGAGTTATAAATCCATTTATGAAAGGAAACCCACAGCATAGTTCTCATCCATGGATCACACTCTGCTTTAGAACGAGAAGCACGCTCTTGATTTCTGGAGTCTCTAACACATCAGGAAACGCGAGTGTGCTGAGAACAAAAGAACGGTGTGTCCTACACATACAGACCATATCTAGTCCAATCTTCTTCTGAAACTGATACAAATCACTGGTCCTCTAACATCCAATGCTTGTCAGTTAAGATGGGAAACGTGTGAGCTTCATGAACAATGTAGTTGGTTTGATCAGAAAAGTGACTGCCCTTACCTTAAACGAAGTCTTGCTTGTAGGAAGACTCAGATTCTGGGATTTAACTCCATTTCTGAAGGCAAACACACAGCATTTTTCTCATCCATTGATCATACTCTGCTTTAGAACAAGAAGCACGCTCTTGCTTTCTAGAGTCTCTAAGACAGCAGGAAACGTGATTTTGCTGAGAACAAAAGAACGGTGTTTCCTACACATACGGACCATATCTAGTCCAACTCTGCTTCTTAAACTGATACAAAGCTCTGGTCCTGTATCATCCAATTCTTGTCTGTTAAGATGAGAAACGTGTGAGCTCCATGAATGATGTAGTTCGTTTGAGCTGAAAAGTGACTGCCCTTACCTGAAACGAAGTCTTGATTGTAGGAAGACACAGAGCCTGAGATTTAACTCCATTTCTGAAGCAAAACGCACAGCATAGTTCTCATCCATGGATCACACTCTGCTTTAGAGCGAGAAGCACGCTCTTGCTTTCTAAATTCTCTAAGACAGCAGGAAATGTGAGTGTGCCCAGAACAAAAGAACGGTGTTTCCTACACATACAGACCATATGTAGTCCAAATCTGCTTCTGAAACTTATACAAAGCACTGACCCTGTAACATCCAATGCTGGTCAGTTAAGATGAGAAACGTGTGAGCTTCGTGAACGATGTAGTTCGTTTGAGCAGAAAATTACTGCCCTTACCTGAATCGAAGTCTTGCTTGTAGGAAGACTCAGAGCCTGGGATTTAACTCCATTTCTGGAGTGAAACACACAGCAGTGTAATCATCCATTGATCACACTCTGCTTTAGAACAAGAAGCACGCTCTTGCTTTCTAGGGTCTCTAAGACAGCAGGAAACGTGTGTGTGCTGAGAACAAAAGAACTGTGTTTCCTACACATACGGACCATATCTAGTTCAACTCTGTTTCTGAAACTGATACAAAGCACTGGTCCTCTAACATCCAATGCTTGTCTGTAAAGAAGAGAAATGTGTGAGCTCAGTGAACGATGTAGTTCGTTTGAGCTGAAAAGTGACTGCCGTTACCTGAAACTAAGTCTTGCTTGTAGGAAGACAAAGAGATTGAGGTTTAACTCCATTTATGAAGGGAAACACACAGCATAGTTCTGATCCATGGATCACACTCTGCTTTAGAGCGAGAAGCACGCTCTTGCTTACTGGAGTCTCTAAGACAGCAGGAAATGTGATTTTGCTGAGAACAAAAGAATGGTGTTTCCTACACATACGGACCATATCAAGTTCAACTCTGTTTCTGAAACTGATACAAAGCACTGGTCCTCTAACATCCAATGCTTGTCTGTTAAGATGAGAAACGTGTGAGCTCCGTGAACGATGTAGTTCATTTGAGCTGAAAAGTGACTGCCCTTATCTGAAACGAAGTCTTGCTTGTAGGAAGACACAGAGCCTGGGATTTAACTCCATCTCTGAAGGGAAGCACACAGCAGAGTTCTCATCCATGGATCACACTCTGCTTTAGAGCGAGAAGCACGCTCTTGCTATCAAGAGTCTCTAATACAGCAGGTAATCTGAGTGTGCCCAGAACAAAAGAACGGTGTTTCGTACACATACGGACCATATGTAGTCCAAATCTGCTTCTCAACCTGATACAATGCACTGGTCCTCTAACATCCAATGCTTGTCAGTTAAGATGAGAAACGTGTGATCTTCGTGAACGATGTAGTTCGTTTGAGCAGAAAAGTGACTGCCCTTACCTGAAACGAAGTCCTGCTTGTAGGAAGATTCAGAGCCTGGGATTTAACTCCATTTCTGAAGTGAAACACACAGCAGTGTTCTCATCCATTGATCACACTCTGCTTTAGAACAAGATGCACGCTCTTGCTTTCTAAAATCACTAAGACAGCAGAAAACTTGAGTGTGCTGAGAACAAAAGAACGGTGTTTCCTACACATACGGACCATATGTAGTCCAACACTTCTTCTGAAAATGATACAAAGAACTGGTCCTCTAACATCCAATGCTTGTCAGTTAAGATGGGAAGCATGTGAGCTTCATGGACGATGTAGTTCTTTTGAGCAGAAAAGTGACTGCCCTTACCTTAAACAAAGTCTTGCTTGTAGGAAGACACAGAGTCTGGGATTTAACTCCATTTCTGAAGGGAAACACACACCGCAGTTCTCATCCATGGATCACACTCTGCTTTAGAACGAGAAGCACGCTCTTGCTTTCTAAAGTCTCAAAGACAGCAGGAAACTTGAGTGCGCTGAGAAAAAAAGAACGGTGTTTCCTACACATACGGACCATATCTAGTCCAACTCTGTTTCTGAAACTGACACAAAGCACTGGTCCTCTAACATCCAATGCTTGTCAGTTCAGATGAGAAACGTGTGAGCTTTGAGAATGATGTAGTTCCTTTGAACTGAAAAGTGACTGCCCTTACCTGAAACGAAGTCTTGCATGTAGTAAGACACAGATCCTGGGATTTAACTCCATCTCTGAAGGGAAACACACAGCAGAGTTCTCATCCATGAATCACACTCTGCTTTAGAGCGAGAAGCACGCTCTTGCTATCTAGAGTCTCTAATACAGCAGGTAATCTGAGTGTGCCCAGAAAAAAAGAACGGTGTTTCGTACACATACGGACCATATGTAGTCCAACTCTGCTTCTGAAACTGATACAAATCACTGGTCCTCTAACATCCAATGCTTGTCAGTTAAGATGAGAAACGTGTGAGCTTCGTGAACGATGTAGTTCCTTTGAGCAGAAAAGTGACTGCCCTTACCTTAAACGAAGTCTTCCTTGTAGTTAGACTCAGAGACTTGGATTTAACTCCATTTCTGAAGTGAAACACACAGCAGTGTTCTCATCCATTGATCACACTCTGCTTTAGAACAAGAAGCACTCTCTTGCTTTCTAAAGTCTCTAAGACAGCCGGAAACGTGAGTGTGCGGAGAACAAAAGAACGGTGTTTCCTACACATAAGGAACATATCTAGTCCAACTCTCCTTCCTAAACTTATACAAAGCACTGGTCCTCTAACATCCAATGCTTGTCTGTTACGAAGAGAAATGTGTGAGCTCAGTGAATGATGTAGTTAGTTTGACCTGAAAAGTGACTGCCGTTATCTGAAACGAAGTCTTGCTTGTAGGAAGACACAGAGATTGAGTTTTAACTCCATTTATGAAGGGAAACACAAAGCATAGTTGTCATCCATGGATCACACTCTGCTTTAGAGCGATAAGCATGCTCTTGCTTTCTGGAGTCTCTAACACAGCAGGAAACGTGAGTGTGCTGAGAACAAAAGAACGGTGTTTCCTACACATACAGACCATATCTAGTCCAACTCTTCTTCTGAAACTGATACAAATCACTGGTCCTCTAACATCCAATGCTTGTCAGTTAAGATGGGAGACGTGTGAGCTTCATGAACGATGTAGTTTGTTTGAGCAGAAAAGTGACTGCCCTTACCTTAAACGAAGTCTTGCTTGTAGGAAGACACAGAGCCTTGGATTTAACTCCATTTCTGAAGGGAAACACACAACATAGTTCTCATCCATGGATCACACTCTGCTTTAGAGCGAGACGCATGCTCTTGCTTTCTAGATTCTCTAATAGAGCAGGAAATCTGAGTGTGCTCAGAACAAAGGAACGGAGTTTCCTACACATGCGGACCATATGTAGTCCAACTCTTCTTCTGAAACTGATACAAATCACTGGTCCTCTAAAATCCAATGCTTTTCAGTTAAGATGGGAGACGTGTGAATTCATGAACGATGTAGTTCGTTTGAGCAGAAAAGTGACTGCCCTTACCTTAAACGAAGTCTTGCTTGTAGGAAGACTCAGAGCCTGGGATTTAACTACATTTCTGAAGTGAAACACACAGCATTTTTCTCATCCATTGATCATACTCTGCTTTAGAACAAGAAGCACGTTCTTGCTTTCTAGAGTCTCTAAGACAGCAGGAAACGTGATTTTGCTGAGAACAAGAGAACGGTGTTTCCTACACATACGGACCATATCTAGTCCAAATCTGCTTCTGAAACTGATACAAAGCACTGTTCCTCTAACATCCTGTGCTTGTCAGTTAAGATGAGAAACGTGTGAGCTTTGTGAATGATGTAGTTCTTTTGAACTGAAAAGTGTCTGCCCTTACCTGAAACGAAGTCTTGCTTGTAGTAAGACACAGAGCCTCGGATTTAACTCCATTTCTGAAAGGAAACACACAGCATATTTCTCATCCATGGATCACACTCTGCTTTAGAGCGAGAAGCCCGCTCTTGCTTTTACAGTCTCCAATATAGCAGGTAATCTGAGTGTGCCCAGAACAAAAGAACGGTGTTTCCTACACATATGGACCATATCTAGTTCAACTCTGCTTCTGAAACTGATACAATGCACTGGTCCTCTAACATCCAATGCTTGTCTGTTTAGATGAGAAACTTGTGAGCTTCGTGAAGGATTCAGTTCGTTTGAGCTGAAAAGTGACTGCCCTTACCTGAAACGAAGTCTTGCTTGTGGGACGACACAGAGCCTGGGATTTAACTCCATTTCTGAAGGGAAACACACAGCATTTTTCTCATCCATGGATCACACTCTGCTTTAGAGTGAGAACCACGCTCTTGATTTTAGAGTCTCTAATATAGCAGGTAATCTGAGTGTGCCCAGAACAAAAGAACGGTATTTCTTACACTTACAGACCATACGTAGTCCAAATCTGCTTCTGAAACTGATACAAAGCACTGACCCTCTAACATCCAATGCTTGTCAGTTAAGATGAGAAACGTGTGAGCTTCGTGAACGATGTAGTTCGTTTGAGCAGAAAAGTGACTGCCCTTACCTGAATCGAAGTCTTGTTTGTAGGATGACTCAGAGCCTGGGATTTAACTCCATTTCTGAAGGGAAACACACAGCAGTGTAATCATCCATTGATCATACTCTGCTTTAGAACAGGAAGCACGCTCTTGCTTTCTAGAGTCTCTAAGACAGCAGGAAACGAGTGTGTGCTTAGAACAAAAGAACGGTGTTTCCTACACATACGGACCATATCTAGTTCAACTCTGCTTCTGAAACTGATACAAAGCACTGGTCCTCTAACATCCAATGCTTGTCTGTTAAGATGAGAAACGTGTGAGCTTCGTGAACGATGTAGTTCGTTTGAGCTGAAAAGTGACTGCCCTTACCTGAAACGAAGTCTTGCTTGTAGGAAGACACAGAGCCTGGGATTTAACTCCATTTCTGAAGAGAAACACACAACATAGTTCTCATCCATGGATCACACTCTGCTTTAGAGCGAGAAGGACGCTCTTGCTTTCTGGAGTCTCTAACACAGCAGGAAACGTGAGTGTGCTGAGAACAAAAGAACGGTGTTTCCTACACATACGGACCATATCTAGTCCAACTCTTCTTCTAAAACTGATACAAATCACTGGTCCTCTAACATCCAATGCCTGTCAGTTAAGATGGGAAATGTGTGAGCTTCATGAACGATGTAGTTCGTTTGAGCAGAAAAGTGACTGCCCTTACCTGAAACCAATTCTTGCTTGTAGGAAGACTCAGAGCCTGGGATTTAACTCCATTTCTGAAGTGAAACACACAGCAGTGTTCTCATCCATTGATCATACTCTGCTTTAGAACAAGAAGCATGCTCTTGCTTTCTAGAGTCTCTAAGACAGCAGGAAATGTGATTTTGCTGACAACAAAAGAACGGTGTTTCCTACACATACAGACCATATCTAGTTCAAATCTGCTTCTGAAACTGATACAAAGCACTGGTCCTCTAACATCCAATGCTTGTCTGTTAAGATGAGAAACGTGTGAGCTTTGTGTACGATGTAGTTCGTTTGAGCTGAAAAGTGACTGCCCTTACTTGAATCGATGTCTTGCTTGTAGGAAGACACAGAGCCTGGGATTTAACTCCATTTCTGAATGGAAACACACAGCATAGTTCTCATCCATGGATCACACTCTGCTTTAGAGCAAGAAGCATGCTCTTGCTTTCTAGTGTCTCTAAGACAGCAGGAAATCTGAGTGTGCTCAGAACAAAAGAACGGAGTTTCCTACACAAACGGACCATATGTAGTCCAACTCTTCTTCTGAAACTGATACAAAGCACTGGTCCTCTAACATCCAATGCTTGTCAGTTAAGATGAGAAACGTGTGAGCTTCGTGAACGATGTAGTTCGTTTGAGCAGAAAAGTGACTGCCCTTACCTGAATCGAAGTCTTGCTTGTAGGAAGACTCAGAGCCTGGGATTTAACTCCATTTCTGTAGTGAAACACACAGCAGTGTAATCATCCATTGATCACACTCTGCTTTAGAACAAGAAGCACGCTCTTGCTTTCTAGAGTCTCTAAGACAGCAGGAAACGTGTGTGTGCTGAGAAAAAAAGAACTGTGTTTCCTACAAATACGGACCATATCTAGTTCAACTCTGTTTCTGAAACTGATACAAAGCACTGGTCCTCTAACATCCAATGCTTGTCTGTAAAGAACAGAAATGTGTGAGCTCAGTGAACGATGTAGTTCCTTTGAGCTGAAAAGTGACTGCCGTTACCTGAAACGAAGTCTTGCTTGTAGGAAGACACAGAGATTGAGATTCAACTCCATTTATGAAGGGAAACACACAGCATAGTTCTCATCCATGGATCACACTCTGCTTTAGAGCGAGAAGGACGCTCTTGCTTTCCGGAGTCTCTAACACAGCAGGAAACATGAGTGTGCTGAGAACAAAAGAACGGTGTTTCCTACACACACGGACCATATCTAGCCCAACTCTGCTTCTGAAACTGACAAAAAGCACTGGTCCTCTAACATCCAATGCTTGTCTGTTAAGATGAGAAACGTGTGAGCTCCGTGAACAATGTAGTTCGTTTGAGAAGAAAAGTGACTGCCCTTACCTGAAACCAAGTCTTGCTTGTAGGAAGACACAGAGCCTGGCATTTAACTCCATTTCTGAACGGAAACACAAAGCATTTTTCTCATCCATGGATCACACTCTGCTTTAGAGCAAGAAGCACGCCCTTGCTTTTAGAGTCTCTAATATAGCAGGTAAACTGAGTGTGCCCAAAACAAAAGAACGGTGTGTCCTACACATACAGACCATATGTAGTCCAATTCTGCTTCTGAAACTGATACAAAGCACTGACCCTCTAACATCCAATGCTTGTCAGTTAAGATGAGAAACGTGTGAGCTTCGTGAACTATGTAGTTCGTTTGAGCAGAAAAGTGACTGCCCTTACCTGAAACGAATTCTTGCTTGTAGGAAGACTCAGAGCCTCGGATTTAACTCCATTTCTGAAGTGAAACACACAGCAGTGTAATCATCCATTGATCACACTCTGCTTTAGATCAAGAAGCACGCTCTTGCTTTCTAGAGTCTCTAAGACAGCAGGAAACGTGTGTGTGCTGAGAACAAAAGAACGGTGTTTCTACACATACGGACCATATCTAGTTCAACTCTGCTTCTGAAACTGATACAAAGCACTGGTCCTCTAACATCCAATGCTTGTCTGTTAAGATGAGAAACGTGTGAGCTTTGTGTAGGATGTAGTTCATTTGAGCTGAAAAGTGACTGCCCTTACTTGAATCGATGTCTTGCTTGTAGGAAGACACAGAGCCTGGGATTTAACACAATTTCTGAATGGAAACACACAGCATAGTTCTCATCCATGGATCACACTCTGCTTTAGAGCAAGAAGCATGCTCTTGCTTTCTAGTGTCTCTAAGACAGCAGGAAATCTGAGTGTGCTCAGAACAAAAGAACGGAGTTTCCTACACATACGGACCATATGTAGTCCAACTCTTCTTCTGAAACTGATACAAAGCACTGGTCCTCTAACATCCAATGCTTGTCAGTTAAGATGGGAAACGTGTGAGCTTCATGAACGATGTAGTTCGTTTGAGCAGAAAAGTGACTGCCCTTACCTGAAAAGAATTCTTGCTTGTAGGAAGACTCAGAGCCTGGGATTTAACTCCATTTCTGAAGTGAAACACACAGCAGTGTTCTCATCCATTGATCATACTCTGCTTTAGAACAAGAAGCACGCTCTTGCTTTATAGAGTCTCTAAGACAGCAGGAAATGTGATTTTGCTGACAACAAAAGAACGGTGTTTCCTACACACACGGACCATATCTAGTTCAACTCTGCTTCTGAAACTGACAAAAAGCACTGGTCCTCTAACATCCAATGCTTGTCTGTTAAGATGAGAAACGTGTGAGCTCCGTGAACAATGTAGTTCGTTTGAGAAGAAAAGTGACTGCCCTTACCTGAAACCAAGTCTTGCTTGTAGGAAGACACAGAGCCTGGCATTTAACTCCATTTCTGAAAGGAAACACACAGCATTTTTCTCATCCATGGATCACACTCTGCTTTAGAGCAAGAAGCACGCCCTTGCTTTTAGAGTCTCTAATATAGCAGGTAAACGGAGTGTGCCCAGAACAAAAGAACGGTGTGTCCTACACATACACTCCATATGTAGTCCAATTCTGCTTCTGAAACTGATACAAAGCACTGACCCTCTAACATCCAATGCTTGTCAGTTAAGATGAGAAACGTGTGAGCTTCGTGAACTATGTAGTTCGTTTGAGCAGAAAAGTGACTGCCCTTACCTGAAACGAATTCTTGCTTGTAGGAAGACTCAGAGCCTGGGATTTAACTCCATTTCTGAAGTGAAACACACAGCAGTGTAATCATCCATTGATCACACTCTGCTTTAGAACAAGAAGCACGCTCTTGCTTTCTAGAGTCTCTAAGACAGCAGGAAACGTGTGTGTGCTGAGAACAAAAGAACGGAGTTTCCTACACATACGGACCATATGTAGTCCAACTCTTCTTCTGAAACTGATACAAAGCACTGGTCCTCTAACATCCAATGCTTGTCAGTTAAGATGGGAAACGTGTGAGCTTCATGAACCATGTAGTTCGTTTGAGCAGAAAAGTGACTGCCCTTACCTTAAACGAAGTCTTGCTTGTAGGAAGACATAGAGCCTGGGATTTAACTCCATTTCTGAAGGGAAACACACAGCATTTTTCTCA
Organism: Onychomys leucogaster; assembly: GCA_949786385.1. Classification (NCBI taxonomy): domain Eukaryota; kingdom Metazoa; phylum Chordata; class Mammalia; order Rodentia; family Cricetidae; genus Onychomys; species Onychomys leucogaster. The sequence goes on from CATKUP010000008.1 coordinate 4,339,390, forward strand.
TCCATGGATCACACTCTGCCTTAGAGCGAGAAGAACGCTCTTGCTTTTAGAGTCTCTAATATAGCAGGTAATCTGAGTGTGCGCAGAACAAAAGAACGGTGTTTCTTACACTTACAGACCATATGTAGTCCAAATCTGCTTCTGAAAGTGATACAAAGCACTGACCCTCTAACATCCAATGCTTGTCAGTTAAGATGAGAAACTTGTGAGCTTCGTGAACGATGTAGTTCATTTGAGCAGAAAAGTGACTGCCCATACATAAATCGAAGTCTTGTTTGTAGGAAGACTCAGAGCCTGGGATTTAACTCCATTTCTGAAGTGAAACACACAGCAGTGTAATCATCCATTGATCATACTCTGCTTTAGAACAAGAAGCACGCTCTTGCTTTCTAGAGTCTCTAAGACAGCAGGAAACGAGTGTGTGCTGAGAACAAAAGAACGGTGTTTCTACACATACGGACCATATCTAGTTCAACTCTGCTTCTGAAACTGATACAAAGCACTGGTCCTCTAAAATCCAATGCTTGTCTGTTAAGATGAGAAACGTGTGAGCTTCGTGAACGATGTAGTTCGTTTGAGCTGAAAAGTGACTGCCCTTACCTGAAACGAAGTCTTGCTTGTAGGAAGACACAGAGCCTTGGATTTAACTCCATTTCTGAAGGGAAACACACAGCATAGTTCTCATCCATGGATCACACTCTGCTTTAGAGCAAGAAGCATGCTCTTGCTTTCTAGATTCTCTAATAGAGCAGGAAATCTGAGTGTGCTCAGAACAAAAGAACGGAGTTTCCTACACATACGGACCATATGTAGTCCAACTCTTCTTCTGAAACTGATACAAAGCGCTGGTCCTCTAACATCCAATGCTTGTCTGTTAAGAAGAGAAATGTGTGAGCTCAGTGAACGATGTAGTTAGTTTGACCTGAAAAGTGACTGCCGTTATCTGAAACGAAGTCTTGCTTGTAGTAAGACACAGATCCTGGGATTTAACTCTATCTCTGAAGGGAAACACACAGCAGAGTTCTCATCCATGGATCACACTCTGCTTTAGAGCGAGAAGCACGCTCTTGCTTTTAGAGTCTCTAATATAGCAGGTAATCTGAGTGTGCCCAGAACAAAAGAACGGTGTTTCCTAAACATACAGACCATATGGAGTCCAAATCTGCTTCTGAAACTGATAGAAAGCACTGACACTCTAACATCCAATGCTTGTCAGTTAAGATGAGAAACGTGTAAGCTTCGTGAACGATGTAGTTCGTTTGAGCAGAAAAGTGACTGCCCTTACCTGAATCGAAGTCTTGCTTGTAGGAAGACTCAGAGCCTGGGATTTAACTCCATTTCTGTAGTGAAACACACAGCAGTGTAATCATCCATTGATCACACTCTGCTTTAGAACAAGAAGCACGCTCTTGCTTTCTAGAGTCTCTAAGACAGCAGGAAACGTGTGTGTGCTGAGAAAAAAAGAACTGTGTTTCCTACAAATACGGACCATATCTCGTTCAACTCTGTTTCTGAAACTGATACAAAGCACTGGTCCTCTAACATCCAATGCTTGTCTGTAAAGAACAGAAATGTGTGAGCTCAGTGAACGATGTAGTTCCTTTGAGCTGAAAAGTGACTGCCGTTACCTGAAACGAAGTCTTGCTTGTAGGAAGACACAGAGATTGAGATTCAACTCCATTTATGAAGGGAAACACACAGCATAGTTCTCATCCATGGATCACACTCTGCTTTAGAGCGAGAAGGACGCTCTTGCTTTCCGGAGTCTCTAACACAGCAGGAAACATGAGTGTGCTGAGAACAAAAGAACGGTGTTTCCTACACACACGGACCATATCTAGTCCAACTCTGCTTCTGAAACTGACAAAAAGCACTGGTCCTCTAACATCCAATGCTTGTCTGTTAAGATGAGAAACGTGTGAGCTCCGTGAACAATGTAGTTCGTTTGAGAAGAAAAGTGACTGCCCTTACCTGAAACCAAGTCTTGCTTGTAGGAAGACACAGAGCCTGGCATTTAACTCCATTTCTGAACGGAAACACAAAGCATTTTCTCATCCATGGATCACACTCTGCTTTAGAGCAAGAAGCACGCCCTTGCTTTTAGAGTCTCTAATATAGCAGGTAAACTGAGTGTGCCCAGAACAAAAGAACGGTGTGTCCTACACATACAGACCATATGTAGTCCAATTCTGCTTCTGAAACTGATACAAAGCACTGACCCTCTAACATCCAATGCTTGTCAGTTAAGATGAGAAACGTGTGAGCTTCGTGAATGATGTAGTTCGTTTGAGCAGAAAAGTGACTGCCCTTACCTGAAACGAATTCTTGCTTGTAGGAAGACTCAGAGCCTCGGATTTAACTCCATTTCTGAAGTGAAACACACAGCAGTGTAATCATCCATTGATCACACTCTGCTTTAGAACAAGAAGCACGCTCTTGCTTTCTAGAATCTCTAAGACAGCAGGAAACGTGTGTGTGCTGAGAACAAAAGAACGGTGTTTCCTACACATACGGACCATATCTAGTTCAACTCTGCTTCTGAAACTGATACAAAGCACTGGTCCTCTAACATCCAATGCTTGTCTGTTAAGATGAGAAACGTGTGAGCTTTGTGTACGCTGTAGTTCATTTGAGCTTAAAAGTGACTGCCCTTACTTGAATCGATGTCTTGCTTGTAGGAAGACTCAGAGCCTGGGATTTAACTCCATTTCTGAAGTGAAACACACAGCAGTGTTCTCATCCATTGATCATACTCTGCTTTAGAACAAGAAGCACGCTCTTGCTTTCTAGAGTCTCTAAGACAGCAGGAAATGTGATTTTGCTGACAACAAAAGAACCGTGTTTCCTACACACACGGACCATATCTAGTCCAACTCTGCTTCTGAAACTGACAAAAAGCACTGGTCCTCTAACATCCAATGCTTGTCTGTTAAGATGAGAAACGTGTGAGCTCCGTGAACAATGTAGTTCGTTTGAGAAGAAAAGTGACTGCCCTTACCTGAAACCAAGTCTTGCTTGTAGGAAGACACAGAGCCTGGCATTTAACTCCATATCTGAAAGGAAACACACAGCATTTTTCTCATCCATGGATCACACTCTGCTTTAGAGCAAGAAGCACGCCCTTGCTTTTAGAGTCTCTAATATAGCAGGTAAACTGAGTGTGCCCAGAACAAAAGAACGGTGTGTCCTACACATACAGACCATATGTAGTCCAATTCTGCTTCTGAAACTGATACAAAGCACTGACCCTCTAACATCCAATGCTTGTCAGTTAAGATGAGAAACGTGTGAGCTTCGTGAACTATGTAGTTCATTTGAGCAGAAAAGTGACTGCCCTTACCTGAAACGAATTCTTGCTTGTAGGAAGACTCAGAGCCTGGGATTTAACTCCATTTCTGAAGTGAAACACACAGCAGTGTAATCATCCATGGATCACACTCTGCTTTAGAACAAGAAGCACGCTCTTGCTTTCTAGAGTCTCTAAGACAGCAGGAAACGTGTGTGTGCTGAGAACAAAAGAACGGAGTTTCCTACACATACGGACCATATGTAGTCCAACACTTCTTCTGAAACTGATACAAAGCACTGGTCCTCTAACATCCAATGCTTGTCAGTTAAGATGGGAAACGTGTGAGCTTCATGAACCATGTAGTTCGTTTGAGCAGAAAAGTGACTGCCCTTACCTTAAACGAAGTCTTGCTTGTAGGAAGACATAGAGCCTGGGATTTAACTCCATTTCTGAAGGGAAACACACAGCATTTTTCTCATCCATGGATCACACTCTGCCTTAGAGCGAGAAGAACGCTCTTGCTTTTAGAGTCTCTAATATAGCAGGTAATCTGAGTGTGCCCAGAACAAAAGAACGGTGTTTCTTACACTTACAGACCATATGTAGTCCAAATCTGCTTCTGAAAGTGATACAAAGCACTGACCCTCTAACATCCAATGCTTGTCAGTTAAGATGAGAAACTTGTGAGCTTCGTGAACGATATAGTTCATTTGAGCAGAAAAGTGACTGCCCATACATGAAACGAAGTCTTGTTTGTAGGAAGACTCAGAGCCTGGGATTTAACTCCATTTCTGAAGTGAAACACACAGCAGTGTAATCATCCATTGATCATACTCTGCTTTAGAACAAGAAGCACGCTCTTGCTTTCTAGAGTCTCTAAGACAGCAGGAAACGAGTGTGTGCTGAGAACAAAAGAACGGTGTTTCTACACATACGGACCATATCTAGTTCAACTCTGCTTCTGAAACTGATACAAAGCACTGGTCCTCTAACATCCAATGCTTGTCTGTTAAGATGAGAAACGTGTGAGCTTCGTGAACGATGTAGTTCGTTTGAGCTGAAAAGTGACTGCCCTTACCTGAAACGAAGTCTTGCTTGTAGGAAGACACAGAGCCTTGGATTTAACTCCATTTCTGAAGGGAAACACACAGCATAGTTCTCATCCATGGATCACACTCTGCTTTAGAGCAAGAAGCATGCTCTTGCTTTCTAGATTCTCTAATAGAGCAGGAAATCTGAGTGTGCTCAGAACAAAAGAACGGAGTTTCCTACACATACGGACCATATGTAGTCCAACTCTGCTTCTGAAACTGACAAAAAGCACTGGTCCTCTAACATCCAATGCTTGTCTGTTAAGATGAGAAACGTGTGAGCTCCGTGAACAATGTAGTTCATTTGAGAAGAAAAGTGACTGCCCTTACCTGAAACCAAGTCTTGCTTGTAGGAAGACACAGAGCCTGGCATTTAACTCCATTTCTGAACGGAAACACAAAGCATTTTTCTCATCCATGGATCACACTCTGCTTTAGAGCAAGAAGCACGCCCTTGCTTTTAGAGTCTCTAATATAGCAGGTAAACTGAGTGTGCCCAGAACAAAAGAAAGGTGTGTCCTACACATACAGACCATATGTAGTCCAATTCTGCTTCTGAAACTGATACAAAGCACTGACCCTCTAACATCCAATGCTTGTCAGTTAAGATGAGAAACGTGTGAGCTTCGTGAACTATGTAGTTCGTTTGAGCAGAAAAGTGACTGCCCTTACCTGAAACGAATTCTTGCTTGTAGGAAGACTCAGAGCCTCGGATTTAACTCCATTTCTGAAGTGAAACACACAGCAGTGTAATCATCCATGGATCACACTCTGCTTTAGAACAAGAAGCTTGCTCTTGCTTTCTAGAGTCTCTAAGACAGCAGGAAACGTGTGTGTGCTGAGAACAAAAGAACGGTGTTTCCTACACATACGGACCATATCTAGTTCAACTCTGCTTCTAAAACTGATACAAAGCACTGGTCCTCTAACATCCAATGCTTGTCTGTTAAGATGAGAAACGTGTGAGCTTTGTGTACGATGTAGTTCATTTGAGCTGAAAAGTGACTGCCCTTACTTGAATCGATGTCTTGCATGTAGGAAGACACAGAGCCTGGGATTTAACTCCATTTCTGAATGGAAACACACAGCATAGTTCTCATCCATGGATCACACTCTGCTTTAGAGCAAGAAGCATGCTCTTGCTTTCTAGTGTCTCTAAGACAGCAGGAAATCTGAGTGTGCTCAGAACAAAAGAACGGAGTTTCCTACACATACGGACCATATGTAGTCCAACTCTTCTTCTGAAACTGATACAAAGCACTGGTCCTCTAACATCCAATGCTTGTCAGTTAAGATGGGAAACGTGTGAGCTTCATGAACGATGTAGTTCGTTTGAGCAGAAAAGTGACTGCCCTTACCTGAAAAGAATTCTTGCTTGTAGGAAGACTCAGAGCCTGGGATTTAACTCCATTTCTGAAGTGAAACACACAGCAGTGTTCTCATCCATTGATCATACTCTGCTTTAGAACAAGAAGCACGCTCTTGCTTTCTAGAGTCTCTAAGACAGCAGGAAATGTGATTTTGCTGAAAACAAAAGAATGGTGTTTCCTACACACACGGACCATATCTAGTCCAACTCTGCTTCTGAAACTGACAAAAAGCACTGGTCCTCTAACATCCAATGCTTGTCTGTTAAGATGAGAAACGTGTGAGCTCCGTGAACAATGTAGTTCGTTTGAGAAGAAAAGTGACTGCCCTTACCTGAAACCAAGTCTTGCTTGTAGGAAGACACAGAGCCTGGCATTTAACTCCATTTCTGAAAGGAAACACACAGCATTTTTCTCATCCATGGATCACACTCTGCTTTAGAGCAAGAAGCACGCCCTTGCTTTTAGAGTCTCTAATATAGCAGGTAAACTGAGTGTGCCCAGAACAAAAGAACGGTGTGTCCTACACATACAGACCATATGTAGTCCAATTCTGCTTCTGAAACTGATACAAAGCACTGACCCTCTAACATCCAATGCTTGTCAGTTAAGATGAGAAACGTGTGAGCTTCGTGAACTATGTAGTTCGTTTGAGCAGAAAAGTGACTGCCCTTACCTGAAACGAATTCTTGCTTGTAGGAAGACTCAGAGCCTCGGATTTAACTCCATTTCTGAAGTGAAACACACAGCAGTGTAATCATCCATTGATCACACTCTGCTTTAGAACAAGAAGCACGCTCTTGCTTTCTAGAGTCTCTAAGACAGCAGGAAACGTGTGTGTGCTGAGAACAAAAGAACGGAGTTTCCTACATATACGGACCATATGTAGTCCAACTCTTCTTCTGAAACTGATACAAAGCACTGGTCCTCTAACATCCAATGCTTGTCAGTTAAGATGAGAAACGTGTGAGCTTCATGAACGATGTAGTTCGTTTGAGCAGAAAAGTGACTGCCCTTACCTTAAACGAAGTCTTGCTTGTAGGAAGACATAGAGCCTGGGATTTAACTCCATTTCTGAAGGGAAACACACAGCATTTTTCTCATCCATGGATCACACTCTGCCTTAGAGCGAGAAGAACGCTCTTGCTTTTAGAGTCTCTAATATAGCAGGTAATCTGAGTGTGCCCAGAACAAAAGAACAGTGTTTCTTACACTTACAGACCATATGTAGTCCAAATCTGCTTCTGAAAGTGATACAAAGCACTGACCCTCTAACATCCAATGCTTGTCAGTTAAGATGAGAAACTTGTGAGCTTCGTGAACGATGTAGTTCATTTGAGCAGAAAAGTGACTGCCCATACATGAATCGAAGTCTTGTTTGTAGGAAGACTCAGAGCCTGGGATTTAACTCCATTTCTGAAGTGAAACACACAGCAGTGTAATCATCCATTGATCATACTCTGCTTTAGAACAAGAAGCACGCTCTTGCTTTCTAGAGTCTCTAAGACAGCAGGAAACGAGTGTGTGCTGAGAACAAAAGAACGGTATGTCTTACACTTACAGACCATACGTAGTCCAAATCTGCTTCTGAAACTGATACAAAGCACTGACCCTCTAACATCCAATGCTTGTCAGTTAAGATGAGAAACGTGTGAGCTTCGTGAACGATGTAGTTCGTTTGAGAAGAAAAGTGACTGCCCTTACCTGAATCGAAGTCTTGTTTGTAGGATGACTCAGAGCCTGGGATTTAACTCCATTTCTGAAGTGAAACACACAGCAGTGTAATCATCCATTGATCATACTCTGCTTTAGAACAGGAAGCACGCTCTTGCTTTCTAGAGTCTCTAAGACAGCAGGAAACGAGTGTGTGCTGAGAACAAAAGAACGGTGTTTCCTACACATACGGACCATATCTAGTTCAACTCTGCTTCTGAAACTGATACAAAGCACTGGTCCTCTAACATCCAATGCTTGTCTGTTAAGATGAGAAACGTGTGAGCTTCGTGAACGATGTAGTTCGTTTGAGCTGAAAAGTGACTGCCCTTACCTGAAACGAAGTCTTCCTTGTAGGAAGACACAGAGCCTGGGATTTAACTCCATTTCTGAAGGGAAACACACAGCATAGTTCTCATCCATGGATCACACTCTGCTTTAGAGCGAGAAGGACTCTCTTGCTTTCTGGAGTCTCTAACACAGCAGGAAACGTGAGTGTGCTGAGAACAAAAGAACGGTGTTTACTACACATACGGACCATATCTAGTCAAACTCTTCTTCTAAAACTGATACAAATCACTGGTCCTCTAACATCCAATGCCTGTCAGTTAAGATGGGAAATGTGTGAGCTTCATGAACGATGTAGTTCGTTTGAGCAGAAAAGTGACTGCCCTTACCTGAAACGAATTCTTGCTTGTAGGAAGACTCAGAGCCTGGGATTTAACTCCATTTCTGAAGTGAAACACACAGCAGTGTTCTCATCCATTGATCATACTCTGCTTTAGAACAAGAAGCACGCTCTTGCTTTCTAGAGTCTCTAAGACAGCAGGAAATGTGATTTTGCTGACAACAAAAGAACGGTGTTTCCTACACATACGGACCATATCTAGTTCAACTCTGCTTCTGAAACTGATACAAAGCACTGGTCCTCTAACATCCAATGCTTGTCTGTTAAGATGAGAAACGTGTGAGCTTTGTGTACGATGTAGTTCGTTTGAGCTGAAAAGTGACTGCCCTTACCTGAATCGATGTCTTGCTTGTAGGAAGACACAGAGCCTGGGATTTAACTCCATTTCTGAATGGAAACACACAGCATAGTTCTCATCCATGGATCACACTCTGCTTTAGAGCAAGAAGCATGCTCTTGCTTTCTAGTGTCTCTAAGACAGCAGGAAATCTGAGTGTGCTCAGAACAAAAGAACGGAGTTTCCTACACAAACGGACCATATGTAGTCCAACTCTTCTTCTGAAACTGATACAAAGCACTGGTCCTCTAACATCCAATGCTTGTCAGTTAAGATGAGAAACGTGTGAGCTTCGTGAACGATGTAGTTCGTTTGAGCTGAAAATTGACTGCCCTTACCTTAAACGAAGTCTTGCTTGTAGGAAGACACAGAGCCTTGGATTTAACTCCATTTCTGAAGGGAAACACACAGCATAGTTCTCATCCATGGATCACACTCTGCTTTAGAGCAAGAAGCATGCTCTTGCTTTCTAGATTCTCTAATAGAGCAGGAAATCTGAGTGTGCTCAGAACAAAAGAACGGAGTTTCCTACACATACGGACCATATGTAGTCCAACTCTTCTTCTGAAACTGATACAAAGCACTGGTCCTCTAACATCCAATGCTTGTCAGTTAAGATGGGAAACGTGTGAGCTTCATGAACGATGTAGTTCGTTTGAGCAGAAAAGTGACTGCCCTTACCTTAAACGAAGTCTTGCTTGTAGGAAGACTCAGAGCCTGGGATTTAACTCCATTTCTGAAGTGAAACACACAGCAGTGTTCTCATCCATTGATCACACTCTGCTTTAGAACAAGAAGCACTCTCTTGCTTTCTAAAGTCTCTAAGACAGCAGGAAACGTGAGTGTGCGGAGAACAAAAGAACGGTGTTTCCTACACATACGGACCATATCTAGTCCAACTCTCCTTCCTAAACTGATACAAAGCACTGGTCCTCTAACATCCAATGCTTGTCTGTTAAGAAGAGAAATGTGTGAGCTCAGTGAACGATGTAGTTAGTTTGAGCTGAAAAGTGACTGCCGTTATCTGAAACGAAGTCTTGCTTGTAGGAAGACACAGAGATTGAGTTTTAACTCCATTTATGAAGGGGAACACAAAGCATTGTTGTCATCCATGGATCACACTCTGCTTTAGAGCGAGAAGCATGCTCTTGCTTTCTGGAGTCTCTAACACAGCAGGAAACGTGAGTGTGCTGAGAAAAAAAGAACGGTGTTTCCTACACATACAGACCATATCTAGTACAACTCTTCTTCTGAAACTGATACAAATCACTGGTCCTCTAACATCCAATGCTTGTCAGTTAAGATGGGAGACGTGTGAATTCATGAACGATGTAGTTCTTTTGAGCAGAAAAGTGACTGCCCTTACCTTAAACGAAGTCTTGCTTGTAGGAAGACTCAGAGCCTGGGATTTAACTACATTTCTGAAGTGAAACACACAGCATTTTTCTCATCCATTGATCATACTCTGCTTTAGAACAAGAAGCACGTTCTTGCTTTCTAGACTCTCTAAGACAGCAGGAAACGTGATTTTGCTGAGAACAAGAGAACGGTGTTTCCTACACATACGGACCATATCTAGTCCAAATCTGCTTCTGAAACTGATACAAAGCACTAGTCCTCTAACATCCTATGCTTGTCAGTTAAGATGAGAAACGTGTGAGCTTTGTGAATGATGTAGTTCTTTTGAACAGAAAAGTGTCTGCCCTTACCTGAAACGAAGTCTTGCTTGTAGTAAGACACAGAGCCTGGGATTTAACTCCATTTCTGAAAGGCAACACACAGCATATTTCTCATCCATGGATCACACTCTGCTTTAGAGCGAGAAGCCCGCTCTTGCTTTTACAGTCTCCAATATAGCAGGTAATCTGAGTGTGCCCAGAACAATAGAACGGTGTTTCCTACACATACGGACCATATCTAGTTCAACTCTGCTTCTGAAACTGATACAATGCACTGGTCCTCTAACATCCAATGCTTGTCTGTTTAGATGAGAAACTTGTGAGCTTCGTGAACGATGCAGTTCGTTTGAGCTGAAAAGTGACTGCCCTTACCTGAATCGAAGTCTTGCTTGTGGGACGACACAGAGCCTGGGATTTAACTCCATTTCTGAAGGGAAACACACAGCATTTTTCTCATCCATGGATCACACTCTGCTTTAGAGTGAGAACCACGCTCTTGATTTTAGAGTCTCCAATATAGAAGGTAATCTGAGTGTGCCCAGAACAAAAGAACGGTATGTCTTACACTTACAGACCATACGTAGTCCAAATCTGCTTCTGAAACTGATACAAAGCACTGACCCTCTAACATCCAATGCTTGTCAGTTAAGATGAGAAACGTGTGAGCTTCGTGAACGATGTAGTTCGTTTGAGAAGAAAAGTGACTGCCCTTACCTGAATCGAAGTCTTGTTTGTAGGATGACTCAGAGCCTGGGATTTAACTCCATTTCTGAAGTGAAACACACAGCAGTGTAATCATCCATTGATCATACTCTGCTTTAGAACAGGAAGCACGCTCTTGCTTTCTAGAGTCTCTAAGACAGCAGGAAACGAGTGTGTGCTGAGAACAAAAGAACGGTGTTTCCTACACATACGGACCATATCTAGTTCAACTCTGCTTCTGAAACTGATACAAAGCACTGGTCCTCTAACATCCAATGCTTGTCTGTTAAGATGAGAAACGTGTGAGCTTCGTGAACGATGTAGTTCGTTTGAGCTGAAAAGTGACTGCCCTTACCTGAAACGAAGTCTTCCTTGTAGGAAGACACAGAGCCTGGGATTTAACTCCATTTCTGAAGGGAAACACACAGCATAGTTCTCATCCATGGATCACACTCTGCTTTAGAGCGAGAAGGACGCTCTTGCTTTCTGGAGTCTCTAACACTGCAGGAAACGTGAGTGTTCTGAGAACAAAAGAACGGTGTTTCCTACACATACGGACCATATCTAGTCCAACTCTTCTTCTAAAACTGATACAAATCACTGGTCCTCTAACATCCAATGCCTGTCAGTTAAGATGGGAAATGTGTGAGCTTCATGAACGATGTAGTTCGTTTGAGCAGAAAAGTGACTGCCCTTACCTGAAACGAATTCTTGCTTGTAGGAAGACTCAGAGCCTGGGATTTAACTCCATTTCTGAAGTGAAACACACAGCAGTGTTCTCATCCATTGATCATACTCTGCTTTAGAACAAGAAGCACGCTCTTGCTTTCTAGAGTCTCTAAGACAGCAGGAAATGTGATTTTGCTGACAACAAAAGAACGGTGTTTCCTACACATACGGACCATATCTAGTTCAACTCTGCTTCTGAAACTGATACAAAGCACTGGTCCTCTAACATCCAATGCTTGTCTGTTAAGATGAGAAACGTGTGAGCTTTGTGTACGATGTAGTTCGTTTGAGCTGAAAAGTGACTGCCCTTACCTGAATCGATGTCTTGCTTGTAGGAAGACACAGAGCCTGGGATTTAACTCCATTTCTGAATGGAAACACACAGCATAGTTCTCATCCATGGATCACACTCTGCTTTAGAGCAAGAAGCATGCTCTTGCTTTCTAGTGTCTCTAAGACAGCAGGAAATCTGAGTGTGCTCAGAACAAAAGAACGGAGTTTCCTACACAAACGGACCATATGTAGTCCAACTCTTCTTCTGAAACTGATACAAAGCACTGGTCCTCTAACATCCAATGCTTGTCAGTTAAGATGAGAAACGTGTGAGCTTCGTGAACGATGTAGTTCGTTTGAGCTGAAAATTGACTGCCCTTACCTTAAACGAAGTCTTGCTTGTAGGAAGACACAGAGCCTTGGATTTAACTCCATTTCTGAAGGGAAACACACAGCATAGTTCTCATCCATGGATCACACTCTGCTTTAGAGCAAGAAGCATGCTCTTGCTTTCTAGATTCTCTAATAGAGCAGGAAATCTGAGTGTGCTCAGAACAAAAGAACGGAGTTTCCTACACATACGGACCATATGTAGTCCAACTCTTCTTCTGAAACTGATACAAAGCACTGGTCCTCTAACATCCAATGCTTGTCAGTTAAGATGGGAAACGTGTGAGCTTCATGAACGATGTAGTTCGTTTGAGCAGAAAAGTGACTGCCCTTACCTTAAACGAAGTCTTGCTTGTAGGAAGACTCAGAGCCTGGGATTTAACTCCATTTCTGAAGTGAAACACACAGCAGTGTTCTCATCCATTGATCACACTCTGCTTTAGAACAAGAAGCACTCTCTTGCTTTCTAAAGTCTCTAAGACAGCAGGAAACGTGAGTGTGCGGGGAACAAAAGAACGGTGTTTCCTACACATACGGACCATATCTAGTCCAACTCTCCTTCCTAAACTGATACAAAGCACTGGTCCTCTAACATCCAATGCTTGTCTGTTAAGAAGAGAAATGTGTGAGCTCAGTGAACGATGTAGTTAGTTTGACCTGAAAAGTGACTGCCGTTATCTGAAACGAAGTCTTGCTTGTAGGAAGACACAGAGATTGAGTTTTAACTCCATTTATGAAGGGAAACACAAAGCATAGTTGTCATCCATGGATCACACTCTGCTTTAGAGCGAGAAGCATGCTCTTGCTTTCTGGAGTCTCTAAGACAGCAGGAAACGTGAGTGTGCTGAGAAAAAAAGAACGGTGTTTCCTACACATACAGACCATATCTAGTACAGCTCTTCTTCTGAAACTGATACAAATCACTGGTCCTCTAAAATCCAATGCTTGTCAGTTAAGATGGGAGACGTGTGAATTCATGAATGATGTAGTTCGTTTGAGCAGAAAAGTGACTGCCCTTACCTTAAACGAAGTCTTGCTTGTAGTAAGACACAGAGCCTGGGATTTAACTCCATTTCTGAAAGGAAACACACAGCATATTTCTCATCCATGGATCACACTCTGCTTTAGAGCGAGAAGCCCGCTCTTGCTTTTAGAGTCTCTAATCTAGCAGGTAATCTGAGTGTGCCCAGAACAAAAGAACGGTGTTTCCTACACATACGGACCATATCTAGTTCAACGCTGCTTCTGAAACTGATACAATGCACTGGTCCTCTAACATCCAATGCTTGTCTGTTTAGATGAGAAACTTGTGAGCTTCGTGAACGATGCAGTTCGTTTGAGCTGAAAAGTGACTGCCCTTACCTGAAACGAAGTCTTGCTTGTGGGACGACACAGAGCCTGGGATTTAACTCCATTTCTGAAGGGAAACACACAGCATTTTTCTCATCCATGGAACACACTCTGCTTTAGAGTGAGAACCACGCTCTTGATTTTAGAGTCTCTAATATAGCAGGTAATCTGAGTGTGCCCAGAACAAAAGAACGGTATTTCTTACACTTACAGACCATACGTAGTCCAAATCTGCTTCTGAAACTGATACAAAGCACTGTCCCTCTAACATCCAATGCTTGTCAGTTAAGATGAGAAACGTGTGAGCTTCGTGAACGATGTAGTTCGTTTGAGCAGAAAAGTGACTGCCCTTACCTGAATCGAAGTCTTGTTTGTAGGAAGACTCAGAGCCTGGGATTTAACTCCATTTCTGAAGTGAAACACACAGCAGTGTAATCATCCATTGTTCATACTCTGCTTTAGAACAGGAAGCACGCTCTTGCTTTCTAGAGTCTCTAAGACAGCAGGAAACGAGTGTGTGCTGAGAACAAAAGAACGGTGTTTCCTACACATACGGACCATATCTAGTTCAACTCTGCTTCTGAAACTGATACAAAGCACTGGTCCTCTAACATCCAATGCTTGTCTGTTAAGATGAGAAACGTGTGAGCTTCGTGAACGATGTAGTTCGTTTGAGCTGAAAAGTGACTGCCCTTACCTGAAACGAAGTCTAACATGTAGGAAGACACAGAGCCTTGGATTTAACTCCATTTCTGAAGGGAAACACACAGCATAGTTCTCATCCATGGATCACACTCTGCTTTAGAGCAAGAAGCATGCTCTTGCTTTCTGGAGTCTCTAACACAGCAGGAAACGTGTGTGTGCTGAGAACAAAAGACCTGTGTTTCCTACACATACGGACCATATCTAGTCCAACTCTTCTTCTAAAACTGATACAAATCATTGGTCCTCTAACATCCAATGCCTGTCAGTTAAGATGGGAAATGTGTGAGCTTCATGAACGATGTAGTTCTTTTGAGCAGAAAAGTGACTGCCCTTACCTGAAACGAATTCTTGCTTGTAGGAAGACTCAGAGCCTGGGATTTAACTCCATTTCTGAAGTGAAACACACAGCAGTGTTCTCATCCATTGATCATACTCGGCTTTAGAACAAGAAGCACGCTCTTGCTTTCTAGAGTCTCTAAGACAGCAGGAAATGTGATTTTGCTGACAACAAAAGAACGGTGTTTCCTACACATACGGACCATATCTAGTTCAACTCTGCTTCTGAAACTGATACAAAGCACTGGTCCTCTAACATCCAATGCTTGTCTGTTAAGATGAGAAACGTGTGAGCTTTGTGTACGATGTAGTTCGTTTGAGCTGAAAAGTGACTGCCCTTACCTGAATCGATATCTTGCTTGTAGGAAGACACAGAGCCTGGGATTTAACTCCATTTCTGAATGGAAACACACAGCATAGTTTTCATCCATGGATCACACTCTGCATTAGAGCAAGAAGCATGCTCTTTCTTTCTAGAGTCTCTAATACAGCAGGAAACCTGACTGTGATCAGAACAAAAGATCGGTGTTTCCTAAACATACTGACCATATCTAGTTCAACTCTGCTTCTGAAATTCATACAAAGCAAAGGTCCTCTAACATCCAATGCTTGTCAGTTAAGATGAGAAACGTGTGAGCATCGTGAAAGATGTAGTTCGTTTCAGCTGTAAGTAACTGCCCTTACTTGAAACAAAGTCTTGCTTGTAGGAAGACTCAGAGCCTGGGATTTAACTCCATTTCTGAATGGAAACACACAGCATAGTTTTCATCCATGGATCACACTCTGCTTTAGAGCAAGAAGCATGCTCTTGCTTTCTAGTGTCTCTAAGACAGCAGGAAATCTGAGTGTGCTCAGAACAAAAGAACGGAGTTTCCTACACAAACGGACCATATGTAGTCCAACTCTTCTTCTGAAACTGATACAAACCACTGGTCCTCTAACATCCAATGCTTGTCAGTTAAGATGAGAAACGTGTGAGCTTCGTGAACGATGTAGTTCGTTTGACCAGAAAAGTGACTGCCCTTACCTGAATCGAAGTCTTGTTTGTAGGAAGACTCAGAGCCTGGGATTTAACTCCATTTCTGAAGTGAAACACACAGCAGTGTTCTCATCCATTGATCACACACTGCTTTAGAACAAGAAGCACTCTCTTGCTTTCTAGATTCTATAAGACAGCAGGAAACGAGTGTGTGCTGAGAACAAAAGAACGGTGTTTCCTACACATACGGACCATATCTAGTTCAACTCTGCTTCTGAAACTGATACAAAGCACTGGTCCTCTAACATCCAATGCTTGTCAGTTAAGATGAGAATCGTGTGAGCTTCGTGAACGATGTAGTTCGTTTGAGCAGAAAAGTGACTGCCCTTACCTGAAATGAAGTCTTGCATGTAGGAAGACTCAGAGCCTGGGATTTAACTCCATTTCTTAAGTGAAACACACAGCAGAGTTCTCTTCCATTGATCACACTCTGCTTTAGAGCAAGAAGCTCGCTCTTGCTTTCTAGAGTCTCTAATACAGGAGGAAATCTGAGTGTGACCAGAAAAAAAGAACGGTGTTTCCTACAATTACGGACCATATGTAGTCAAAATCTGCTTCTGAAACTGATACAAAGCACTGGTCCTCTAACATCCAAAGCTTGTCAGTCAGGATGAGAAACGTGTGAGCTTCATGAACAATGTAGTTCGTTTGAGCTGAAAAGTGACTGCCCTTTCCTAAAATGAATTCTTGCTTGTAGGAAGACTCAGAACCTGGGATTTAACTCCATTTCTGAAGGGAAACACACAGCATAGTTCTCATCCATGGATCACACTCTGCTTTAGAGCTAGAAGCACGCTCTTGCTTTCTAGAGTCTTTAATACAGCAGGAAACATGAGTGTGCTCAGACCAAAAGAACGGTGTTTCCTAAACATACGGACAATATCTAGTTCAACTCTGCTTCTGAAACTGAAACAAATCACAGGTCCTCTAACATCCAATGCTTGTCAGGTAAGATCCGAATCGTGTGAGCTTCGTGAACGATGTAGGCCGTTTGACCTGTAAAGTAACTTCACTTAACTGAAACGAAGTCTTGCTTGTAGGAAGACTCAGAGACTGGGATTTAATTCCATTTCTGAAGTGAAACACACAGCAGAGTTCTCATCCATGGACCACACTGTGCTTTAGAGCAAGAAGCATGCTCTTGCTTTCTAGAGTCTTTAAGACAGCAGGAAACGTGAGTGTGCTGAGAAAAAAAGAACGGTGTTTCCTACACATACGGACCATATCTAGTCCAACTCTGCTTCTGAAACTGATACATAGCACTGGTCCTCTAACATCCAATGCTTGTCAGTTAAGATGAGAAACGTGTGAGCTTCGTGAACGATGTAGTTCGTTTGAGCAGAAAAGTGACTGCCCTTACTTGAAACGAAGTCTTGAATGTAGGAAGACTCAGAGCCTGGGATTTAACTCCATTTCTGAAGGGAAACACACAGCATAGTTCATCCATGTGTCACACTCTGCTTTAGAGTGAGAATCACGCTCTTGCTTTCTAGAGTCTCTAATACAGCAGGAAAACTGAGTGTGCTCAGAACAAAAGAACGGTGTTTCCTACACCTACAGACCATGTGTAGTCCAAATCTGCTTCTGAAACTGATACAAAGCACTGGTCCTCTATCATCCAATGCTTGTCAGTTAAGATGAGAAACGTGTGAGCTTCGTGAATGATGTAGTTCGTTTGAGCAGAAAAGTGACTGCCCTTACCTTAAACGATGTCTTGCTTGTAGGAAGACTCAGAGCCTGGGGTTTAACTCCATTTCTGAAGTGAAACACACAGCAGAGTTCTCATCAATTGATCACACTCTGCTTTAGAAAAAGAAGCATGCTCTTGCTTTCTAGAGTCTCTAAGACCGCAGGAAAAGTGAGTGTGCTGAGAACAAAAGAACGGTGTTTCCTACACATATGGACCATATCTAGTCGAACTCTACTTCTGAATCTGATACATAGCACTGGTCCTCTAACATCCAATGCTTGTCAGTTAAGATGAGAAACGTGTGAGCTTCGTGAACGATGTAGTTCGTTTGAGATGAAAAGTGACTGCCCTTACCTGAAACGAAGTCTTGCTTGTAGTAAGACACAGAGCATGGGATTTAACTCCATTTCTGAAGGGAAGCACACAGCATAGTTCTCATCCATGGATCACACTCTGCTTTAGAGCGAGAAGCACGCTCTTGCTTTCTAGAGTCTCTAATACAGCAGGAAACCTGAGTGTGCTCATAACAAAAGAACGGTGTTTCCTACACATACGGAACATATCTAGTTTAACTCTGCTTCTGAAAATGAATCAAAGCACTGGTCCTCTAACATCCAATGCTTGTCTGTTAAGATCCAAAACGTGTGAGCTTCGTGAACAATGTAGTTCGTTTGAGCTGTAAAGTAACTGCCCTTACCTGAAACGAAATCTTGCTTGTAGGAAGACTCAGAGCCTGGGATATAACTCCATTTCTGAAGTGAAACACACAGCAGAGTTCTCATCCATTGATCACACTCTGCTTTAGAGCAAGAAGCACGCTCTTGCTTCCTAGAGGCTCTAAGACAGCATGAAACGTGAGTGTGCTAAGAACAAAAGAACGATGTTGCCTACACATACGGACCATATGTAGTGCAAATCTGCTTCTGAAACTGATACAAAGCACTGGTCCTCTAACATCCAATGCTTGTCAGTTAAGATAGAAACGTGTGAGCTTCATGAACGATGTAGTTCCTTTGAGCTATAAAGAAACTGCCCTAACATGAAAGGAAGTCTTGCTTGTAGGAAGACTCAGAGCATGGGATTAAACTCCATTTCTGAAGTGAAACACACAGCAGAGTTCTCATCCATTGATCACACTCTGCTTTAGAGCAAGAAGCTCGCCCTTGGTTTCTAGAGTCTCTAATACAGGAGGAAATCTGAGTGTGACCAGAACAAAAGAATGGTGTTTCCTACACATACGGACCATATCTAGTCCAACTCTGCTTCTGGAACTGATACAAAGCAATGGTTCTCTATTATCCAATGCTTGTCAGTTAAGATTAGAAACGTGTGAGCTTCGTGAATGATGTAGTTTGTTTGAGCTGAAAAGTGACTGCCCTTATCTGAAACCAAGTCTTGCCTGTAGTAAGACACAGAGCCGGCAACTTAACTCCATTTCTGAAGGGAAACACACAGCATAGTTCTCATCCATGGATCACACTCTGCTTTAGAGCAAGAAGCATGCTCTTGCCTTCTAGAGTCTCTAATACAGAAAGAAACCTGAGTGTGCTGAGAACAAAAGAACGGTGTTTCCTACACATACGGAACATATCTAGTTTAACTCTGCTTCTGAAACTGAAACAAACCACAGGTCCTCTAACATCCAATGCTTGTCAGTTAAGATGAGAATCGTGTGAGCTTCGTGAATGATGTAGTTCGTTTGAGCAGAAAAGTGACTGCCCTTACCTGAAATGAAGTCTTGCATGTAGGAAGACTCAGAGCCTGGGATTTAACTCCATTTCTGAAGTGAAACACACAGCATAGTTCTCATCCATGGATCACACTCTGCTTTAGAGGGAGAAGCACGCTCTTGCTTTCTAGAGTCTCTAATACAGCAGGAAAAATGAGTGTGCTCAGAACAAAAGAATGGTGTTTCCTAAACATACGGACCATATTTGGTTCAACTCTGCTTCTGAAACTGAAACAAACCACAGATTCTCTAACATTAATGCTTGTCAGGTAAGATCCGAAAAGTGTGAGCTTCGTGAATGATGTAGTTCGTTTGAGCTGTAAAGTAACTGCAGTTCCCTGAATCGAAGTCTTGCTTGTAGGAAGACTCAGAGCCTGGGATTTAACTCCATTTCTGAAGTAAAACACACAGCAGAGTTCTCATCCATTGAACACACTCTGCTTTAGAGCAAGAAGCACGCTCTTGCTTTCTAGAGGCTCTAAGACAACATGAAACGTGATTTGCTGAGAACAAAAGAATGATGTTGCCTACACAGACGGACCATATGTAGTCCATATCTGCTTCTGAAACTGATACAAAGCACTGGTCCTCTAACATCCAATGCTTGTCAGTTAAGATGAGAAATGTGTGAGTTTCATGAACGATGTAGTTCGTTTGAGCTAGAAAGAAACTGCCATTACCTGAAAGGAAGTCTTGCTTGTAGGAAGACTCAGAGCCTGGGATTTAACTCCATTTCTGAAGTGAAACACACAGCAGAGTTCTCATCAATTGATCACACCCTGCTTTAGAAAAAGAAGCATGCTCTTGCTTTCTAGAGTCTCTAAGACAACAGGAAAAGTGAGTGTGCTGAGAACAAAAGAACGGTGTTTCCTACACATACGGACCATATCTAGTCGAACTCTACTTCTGAAACTGATACATAGCACTGGTCCTCTAACATCCAATGCTTGTCAGTTAAGATGAGAAACGTGTGAGCTTCGTGAATGATGTATTTCTTTTGAGCTGAAATGAGACTGCCCTTACCTGAAAGGAATTCTTGCTTGCAGGAAGACTCAGAGCCTGGGATTTAACTCCATTTCTAAAGGGAAACACACAGCAGAGTTCTCATCCATGGATCAGACTCTGCTTTAGAGTAAGAATCATGCTCTTGCGTTCTAGAGTCTCTAAGACCGCAGGAAATGTGAGTGTGCTGAGAAGAAAAGAACAGTGTTTCCTACACATACGGACCATATCTAGTCCAACTCTGCTTCTGAAACTGATACAAAGCACTGGTCCTCTAACATCCAATGCTTGTCAGTTAAGATGAGAAACGTGTGAGCTTCGTGAACAAAGTAGTTCGTTTGAGATGAAAAGTGACTGCCCTTACCTGAAACGAAGTCTTGCTTGTAGTAAGACACAGAGCCTGGGATTTAACTCCATTTCTGAAGGGAAATACACAGCATAGTTCTCATCCATGGATCACACTCTGCTTTAGAGCGAGAAGCACTCTCTTGCTTTCTAGAGTCTCTAATACAGCAGGAAATATGAGTGTGCCCAGAACAAAAGAACAGGTTTTCGTTCACATACAGACCATATGTAGTCCAAATCTGCTCTGAAACTGACACAAAGCACTGGTCCTCTAACATCCAATGCTTGTCAGTTCAGATGAGAAACGTGTGAGCTTTGTGAACGATGTTGTTACTTTGAGCAGAAAAGTGACTGCCCTTACCTGAAACGAAAGCTTGCTTGTAGGAAGACTCAGAGCCTGGGATTTAACTCCATTTCTGAAGTGAAACACACAGCAGTGTTCTCATCCATTGATCACACTCTGCTTTAGAACAAGAAGCACGCTCTTGTTTTCTAGATTCTCCAATACAGCAGGAAACCTGAGTGTGCTAGAACAAAAGAACGGTGTTTCCTACACACGGACCATATCTAGTACAACTCTGCTTCTGAAACTGATACAAAGCACTGGTCCTCTAACATCCAATGCTTGTCAGTTCAGATGAGAAACGTGTGAGCTTCGTGAAAGATGTAGTTCGTTTGAGCTGAAAAGTGACTGCCCTTACTTGAAAGGAAGTCTTGCTTGTAGTAAGACACAGAGCCTGGTATTTAACTCCATTTCTGAAGGAAAACACACAGCATAGTTCTCATCCATGTATCACACTCTGCTTCAGAGAGAGAAGCAAGCTATTGCTTTCTCGATTCTCTAATACAGAAGGAAACCTAGTGTGCTCAGAACAAAAGAACGGTGTTTCCTACACATACAGACCATATGTAGTCCAAATCTGCTTATGAAACTGATACAAAGCACTGGACCTCTAACAACTAATGCTTGTCAGTTAAGATGAGAAACGTGTGAGCTTCGTGAACAATGTAGTTCGTTTGAGCTGAAAAGTGACTGCCCTTACTTGAAAGGAAGTCTTGCTTGTAGTAAGACACAGAGCCTGGGATTTAATTCCGTTTCTGAAGGAAAACACACAGCATAGTTCTCATCCATGTATCACACTCTGCTTTAGAGAGAGAAGCAAGCTATTGCTTTCTCGATTCTCTAATACAGAAGGAAACCTAGTGTGCTCAGAACAAAAGAACGGTGTTTCCTACACATACGGACCATATGTAGTCCAAATCTGCTTATGAAACTGATACAAAGCACTGGACCTCTAACAACTAATGCTTGTCAGTTAAGATGAGAAACGTTTGAGCTTCGTGAACAATGTATTCGTTTGAGCAGAAAAGTGACTGCCCTTACCTGAAACGAAAGCTTGCTTGTAGGAAGACTCAGAGCCTGGGATTTAACTCCATTTCTGAAGTGAATCACACAGCAGAGTTCTCATCCATTGATCCCACCCTGCTTTAGAGCAAGAAGCACACTCTTGCTTTCTAGAGTCTCTAATACAGTAGGAAATCTGAGTGTGCCCAGAACAAAAGAACGGTGTTTCCTACACATTCAGACCATATGTAGTCCAAATCTGCTTCTGAAACTGATACAAAGCACTGGTCATCTAACATCCAAAGCTTGTCAGTTAGGATGAGAAACGTGTGAGCTTCGTGTACGATGTAGTTCGTTTGAGCTGAAAAGTGACTGCCCTTACCTGAAATGAAGTCTTGCTTTTAGGAAGACACAGAGCGAGGGATTTAACTCCATTTCTGAAGGGAAACACACAGCATAGTTCTCATCCATGGATCACACTCTGCTTTAGAGGGAGAAGCACGCTCTTGCTTTCTAGAGTCTCTAATACAGCAGGAAAAATGAGTGTGCTCAGAACAAAAGAATGGTGTTTCCTAAACATACGGACCATATTTGGTTCAACTCTGCTTCTGAAACTGAAACAAACCACAGAATCTCTAACATTAATGCTTGTCAGGTAAGATCCGAAAAGTGTGAGCTTCGTGAATGATGTAGTTCGTTTGAGCTGTAAAGTAACTGCAGTTCCCTGAATCGAAGTCTTGCTTGTAGGAAGACTCAGAGCCTGGGATTTAACTCCATTTCTGAAGTAAAACACACAGCAGAGTTCTCATCCATTGAACACACTCTGCTTTAGAGCAAGAAGCACTCTCTTGCTTTCTAGAGGCTCTAAGACAACATGAAACGTGATTTGCTGAGAACAAAAGAATGATGTTGCCTACACAGACGGACCATATGTAGTCCATATGTGCTTCTGAAACTGATACAAAGCACTGGTCCTCTAACATCCAATGCTTGTCAGTTAAGATGAGAAATGTGTGAGTTTCATGAACGATGTAGTTCATTTGAGCTAGAAAGAAACTGCCGTTACCTGAAAGGAAGTCTTGCTTGTAGGAAGACTCAGAGCCTGGGATTTAACTCCATTTCTGAAGTGAAACACACAGCAGAGTTCTCATCAATTGATCACACCCTGCTTTAGAAAAAGAAGCATGCTCTTGCTTTCTAGAGTCTCTAAGACAACAGGAAAAGTGAGTGTGCTGAGAACAAAAGAACGGTGTTTCCTACACATACAGGCCATATCTAGTCGAACTCTACTTCTGAAACTGATACATAGCACTGGTCCTCTAACATCCAATGCTTGTCAGTTAAGATGAGAAACGTGTGAGCTTCGTGAATGATGTATTTCTTTTGAGCTGAAATGAGACTGCCCTTACCTGAAAGGAATTCTTGCTTGCAGGAAGACTCAGAGCTTGGGATTTAACTCCATTTCTAAAGGGAAACACACAGCAGAGTTCTCATCCATGGATCAGACTCTGCTTTAGAGTAAGAAGCATGCTCTTGCGTTCTAGAGTCTCTAAGACCGCAGGAAATGTGAGTGTGCTGAGAAGAAAAGAACAGTGTTTCCTACACATACGGACCATATCTAGTCCAACTCTGCTTCTGAAACTGATACAAAGCACTGGTCCTCTAACATCCAATGCTTGTCAGTTAAGATGAGAAACGTGTGAGCTTCGTGAACAAAGTAGTTCGTTTGAGATGAAAAGTGACTGCCCTTACCTGAAACGAAGTCTTGCTTGTAGTAAGACACAGAGCCTGGGATTTAACTCCATTTCTGAAGGGAAATAAACAGTATAGTTCTCATCCATGGATCACACTCTGCTTTAGAGCGAGAAGCACACTCTTGCTTTCTAGAGTCTCTAATACAGCAGGAAGTATGAGTGTGCCCAGAACAAAAGAACGGGTTTTCGTACACATACAGACCATATGTAGTCCAAATCTGCTTCTGAAACTGACACAAAGCACTGGTCCTCTAACATCCAATGCTTGTCAGTTCAGATGAGAAACGTGTGAGCTTTGTGAACGATGTAGTTCGTTTGAGCAGAAAAGTGACTGCCCTTACCTTAAACGATGTCTTGCTTGTAGGAAGACTCAGAGCTTGGGATTTAACTACATTTCGGAAGTGAAACACACAGCAGAGTTCTCATCCATTGATCCCACTCTGCTTTAGAGCAAGAAGCACACTCTTGCTTTCTAGAGTCTCTAATACAGTAGGAAATCTGAGTGTGCCCAGAACAAAAGAACGGTGTTTCCTACACATTCGGACCATATGTAGTCCAAATCTGCTTCTGAAACTGATACAAAGCACTGATCCTCTAACATCCAATGCTTGTCAGTTCAGATGAGAAACGTGTGAGCTTTGTGAACGATGTAGTTCGTTTGAGATGAAAAGTGACTGCCCTTACTTGAAAGGAAGTCTTGCTTGTAGTAAGACACAGAGCCTGGTATTTAACTCCATTTCTGAAGGAAAACACACAGCATAGTTCTCATCCATGTATCACACTCTGCTTCAGAGAGAGAAGCAAGCTATTGCTTTCTCGATTCTCTAATACAGAAGGAAACCTAGTGTGCTCAGAACAAAAGAACGGTGTTTCCTACACATACAGACCATATGTAGTCCAAATCTGCTTATGAAACTGATACAAAGCACTGGACCTCTAACAACTAATGCTTGTCAGTTAAGATGAGAAACGTGTGAGCTTCGTGAACAATGTAGTTCGTTTGAGCTGAAAAGTGACTGCCCTTACTTGAAAGGAAGTCTTGCTTGTAGTAAGACACAGAGCCTGGGATTTAATTCCGTTTCTGAAGGAAAACACACAGCATAGTTCTCATCCATGTATCACACTCTGCTTTAGAGAGAGAAGCAAGCTATTGCTTTCTCGATTCTCTAATACAGAAGGAAACCTAGTGTGCTCAGAACAAAAGAACGGTGTTTCCTACACATACGGACCATATGTAGTCCAAATCTGCTTATGAAACTGATACAAAGCACTGGACCTCTAACAACTAATGCTTGTCAGTTAAGATGAGAAACGTTTGAGCTTCGTGAACAATGTATTCGTTTGAGCAGAAAAGTGTCTGCCCTTACCTGAAACGAAAGCTTGCTTGTAGGAAGACTCAGAGCCTGGGATTTAACTCCATTTCTGAAGTGAATCACACAGCAGAGTTCTCATCCATTGATCCCACCCTGCTTTAGAGCAAGAAGCACACTCTTGCTTTCTAGAGTCTCTAATACAGTAGGAAATCTGAGTGTGCCCAGAACAAAAGAACGGTGTTTCCTACACATTCGGACCATATGTAGTCCAAATCTGCTTCTGAAACTGATACAAAGCACTGATCCTCTAACATCCAATGCTTGTCAGTTCAGATGAGAAACGTGTGAGCTTTGTGAACGATGGAGTTAGTTTGAGCAGAAAAGTGACTGCCCTTACCTGAAATGAAAGTTTGCTTGTAGGAAGACTCAGAGCCTGGGATTTAACTCCATTTCTGAGGTGAAACACTCAGCAGTGTTCTCATCCACTGATCACACTCTGCTTTAGAACAAGAAGCACGCTCTTGTTTTCTAGATTCTCTAATACATCAGGAAACCTGATTGTGCTCAGAACAAAAGAACGGTGTTTCCTACACATTGGGACCATATCTAGTCCAACTCTGCTTATGAAACTGATACAAAGCACTGGTCCTCTAACATCCAATGCTTGTAAGTTAAGATGAGAATCGTGTGAGCTTCGTGAACGATGTAGTTCGTTTGAACTGAGAAGTGACTGCAATTACTTGAAAGGAAGTCTTGCTTGTAGTAAGACACAGAGCCTGGGATTTAACTCCATTTCTGAAGGAAAACACACAGCATAGTTCTCATTCATGTATCACACTCTGCTTTAGAGAGAGAAGCACGCTCTTGCTGTCTAGAGTCTCTAATACAGCAGGAAACCTGAGTGTGCTCAGAACAAAAGAATGGTGTTTCCTAAACATACGGAACATATTTGGTTCAACTCTGCTTCTGAAACTGAAACAAACCACAGATCCTCTAACATTAATGCTTGTCAGTTAAGATCCAAAAAGTGTGAGCTTTGTGAATGATGTATTTCGTTTGAGCTGTAAAGTAACTGCCCTTACCTGAATCGAAGTCTTGCTTGTAGGAAGACTCAGAGCCTGGGATTTAACTCCATTTCTGAAGTGAAACACACAGCAGAGTTCTCATCCATTGATCACACCCTGCTTTAGAAAAAGAAGCATGCTCTTGCTTTCTAGAGTCTCTAAGACAGCAGGAAAAGTGAGTGTGCTGAGAACAAAAGAACGGTGTTTCCTACACATATGGACCATATCTAGTCGAACTCTACTTCTGAAACTGATACATAGCACTGGTCCTCTAACATCCAATGCTTGTCAGTTAAGATGAGAAACGTGTGAGCTTCGTGAATGATGTAGTTCTTTTGAGCTGAAAAGTGACTGCCCTTACTTGAAAGGAATTCTTGCTTGCAGGAAGACTCAGAGCTTGGGATTTAACTCCATTTCTTCAGGGAAACACACAGCAGAGTTCTCATCCATGGATCAGGCTCTGCTTTAGAGTAAGAAGCATGCTCTTGCATTCTAGAGTCTCTAAGACAGCAGGAAACGTGTGTGTGCTGAGAACAAAAGAACAGTGTTTCTACACATACAGACCATATCTAGTCCAACGCTGCTTCTGAAACTGAAACAAACCACAAGTCCTCTAACATCCAATGCTTGTCAGGTAAGATCTGAAACGTGTGAGCTTCGTGAACGATGTAGTTCGTTTGACCTGTAAAGTAGCTGCTCTTACCTGAAACGAAGTGTTGCTTGTAGGAAGACTCAGAGACTGGGATTTAACTCCATTTCTGAATTGAAACACACAGCATAGTTCTCATCCATGTATCACACTCTGCTTTAGAGCGAGAAGCATGCTCTTGTTTTCTAGATTTTCTAATACAGCAGGAAACCTGAGTGTGCTAGAACAAAAGAACGGTGTTTCCTACACATACTGACCATATCTAGTCTAACTCTGCTTCTGAAACTGATACAAAGCACTGGTCCTCTAACATCCAATGCTTGTCAGTTAAGATGAGAAACGTGTGAGCTTCGTGAACAAAGTAGTTCGTTTGAGATGAAAAGTGACTGCCCTTACCTGAAACGAAGTCTTGCTTGTAGTAAGACACAGAGCCTGGGATTTAACTCCATTTCTGAAGGGAAATACACAGCATAGTTCTCATCCATGGATCACACTCTGCTTTTGAGCGAGAAGCACACTCTTGCTTTCTAGAGTCTCTAATACAGCAGGAAATATGAGTGTGCCCAGAACAAAAGAACGGGTTTTCGTTCACATACAGACCATATGTAGTCCATATCTGCTCTGAAACTGACACAAAGCACTGGTCCTCTAACATCCAATGCTTGTCAGTTCAGATGAGAAACGTGTGAGCTTTGTGAACGATGTAGTTACTTTGAGCAGAAAAGTGACTGCCCTTACCTGAAACGAAAGCTTGCTTGTAGGAAGACTCAGAGCGTGGGATTTAACTCCATTTCTGAAGTGAAACACACAGCAGTGTTCTCATCCATTGATCACACTCTGCTTTAGAACAAGAAGCACGCTCTTGTTTTCTAGATTTTCTAATACAGCAGGAAACCTGAGTGTGCTAGAACAAAAGAACGGTGTTTCCTACACACGGACCATATCTAGTCCAACTCTGCTTCTGAAACTGATACAAAGCACTGGTCCTCTAACATCCAATGCTTGTAAGTTCAGATGAGAAACGTGTGAGCTTCGTCAACGATGTAGTTCGTTTGAGCTGAAAAGTGACTGCCCTTACCTGAAATGAAGTCTTGCTTGTAGGAAGACACAGAGCCTGGGATTTAACTCCATTTCTGAAGGAAAACACACAGCATAGTTCTCATCCATGTATCACACTCTGCTTTAGAGCGAGAAGCACGCTCTTGCTTTCTAGAGTCTCTAATACAGCAGGAAAAATGAGTGTGCTCAGAACAAAATAACGGTGTTTCCTAAACATACGGACCATATTTGGTTCAACTCTGCTTCTGAAACTGAAACAAACCACAGATCCTCTAACATTAATGCCTGTCAGGTAAGATCCGAAAAGTGTGAGCTTCGTGAATGATGTAGTTCGTTCGAGCTGTAAAGTAACTGCAATTCCCTGAATCAAAGTCTTGCTTGTAGGAAGACTCAGAGCCTGGGATTTAACTCCATTTCTGAAGTAAAACACACAGCAGAGATCTCATGCATTGAACACACTCTGCTTTAGAGCAAGAAGCACGCTCTTGCTTTCTAGAGGCTCTAAGACAACATGAAACGTGATTTGCTGAGAACAAAAGAATGATGTTGCCTACACAGACGGACCATATGTAGTCCATATCTGCTTCTGAAACTGATACAAAGCACTGGTCCTCTAACATCCAATGCTTGTCAGTTAAGATGAGAAACGTGTGAGCTTCGTGAACAATGTAGTTCGTTTGAGATGAAAAGTGACTGCCCTTACCTGAAACGAAGTCTTGCTTGTAGTAAGACACAGAGCCTGGGATTTAACTCCATTTCTGAAGGAAATAAACAGTATAGTTCTCATCCATGGATCACACTCTGCTTTAGAGCGAGAAGCACACTCTTGCTTTCTAGAGTCTCTAATACAGCAGGAAATATGAGTGTGCCCAGAACAAAAGAACGGGTTTTCGTACACATACAGACCATATGTAGTCCAAATCTGCTTCTGAAACTGACACAAAGCACTGATCCTCTAACATCCAATGCTTGTCAGTTCAGATGAGAAACGTGTGAGCTTTGTGAACGATGTAGTTAGTTTGAGCAGAAAAGTGACTGCCGTTACCTGAAATGAAAGTTTATTTGTAGGAAGACTCAGAGCCTGGGATTTAACTCCATTTCTGAGGTGAAACACACAGCAGTGTTCTCATCCACTGATCACACTCTGCTTTAGAACAAGAAGCACGCTCTTGTTTTCTAGATTCTCTAATACATCAGGAAACCTGAGTGTGCTCAGAACAAAAGAACGGTGTTTCCTACACATTGGGACCATATCTAGTCCAACTCTGCTTCTGAAACTGATACAAAGCACTGGTCCTCTAACATCCAATGCTTGTAAGTTAAGATGAGAAACGTGTGAGCTTCGTGAACGATGTAGTTCATTTGAACTGTGAAGTGACTGCCCTTACTTGAAAGGAAGTCTTGCTTGTAGTAAGACACAGAGCCTGGGATTTAACTCCATTTCTGAAGGAAAACACACCGCATAGTTCTCATCCATGTATCACACTCTGCTTTAGAGAGAGAAGCACGCTCTTGCTGTCTAGAGTCTCTAATACAGCAGGAAACCTGAGTGTGCTCAGAACAAAAGAATGGTGTTTCCTAAACATACGGAACATATTTGGTTCAACTCTGCTTCTGAAACTGAAACAAACCACAGATCCTCTAACATTAATGCTTGTCAGTTAAGATCCGAAAAGTGTGAGCTTTGTGAATGATGTAGTTCGTTTGAGCTGTAAAGTAACTGCAATTCCCTGAATCAAAGTCTTGCTTGTAGGAAGACTCAGAGCCTGGGATTTAACTCCATTTCTGAAGTAAAACACACAGCAGAGATCTCATGCATTGAACACACTCTGCTTTAGAGCAAGAAGCACGCTCTTGCTTTCTAGAGGCTCTAAGACAACATGAAACGTGATTTGCTGAGAACAAAAGAATGATGTTGCCTAAACACAGACGGACCATATGTAGTCCATATCTGCTTCTGAAACTGATACAAAGCACTGGTCCTCTAACATCCGATGCTTGTCAGTTATTTAGAAACGTGTGAGCTTCGTGAACGATGTAGTTCATTTGAGCTGTAAAGTAACTGCCCTTACCTGAAACGAAGTGTTGCTTGTAGGAAGACTCAGAGCCTGGGATTTAACTCCATTTCTGAAGTGAAACACACAGCAGAGTTCTCATCCATTGATCACACCCTGCTTTAGAAAAAGAAGCATGCTCTTGCTTTCTAGAGTCTCTAAGACAGCAGGAAAAGTGAGTGTGCTGAGAACAAAAGAACGGTGTTTCCTACACATACGGACCATATCTAGTCGAACTCTACTTCTGAAACTGATACATAGCACTGGTCCTCTAACATCCAATGCTTGTCAGTTAAGATGAGAAACGTGTGAGCTTCGTGAATGATGTAGTTCTTTTGAGCTGAAAAGTGACTGCCCTTACTTGAAAGGAATTCTTGCTTGCAGGAAGACTCAGAGCTTGGGATTTAACTCCATTTCTTCAGGGAAACACACAGCAGAGTTCTCATCCATGGATCAGGCTCTGCTTTAGAGTAAGAAGCATGCTCTTGCATTCTAGAATCTCAAGGCAGCAGGAAATGTGATTGTGCTGAGAACAAAAGAACGGTGTTTCCTACACATACTGACCATATCTAGTCTAACTCTGCTTCTGAAACTGATACAAAGCACTGGTCCTCTAACATCCAATGCTTGTCAGTTAAGATGAGAAACGTGTGAGCTTCGTGAACAAAGTAGTTCGTTTGAGATGAAAAGTGACTGCCCTTACCTGAAACGAAGTCTTGCTTGTAGTAAGACACAGAGCCTGGGATTTAACTCCATTTCTGAAGGGAAATACACAGCATAGTTCTCATCCATGGATCACACTCTGCTTTAGAGCGAGAAGCACACTCTTGCTTTCTAGAGTCTCTAATAGAGCAGGAAATATGAGTGTGCCCAGAACAAAAGAACGGGTTTTCGTTCACATACAGACCATATGTAGTCCATATCTGCTCTGAAACTGACACAAAGCACTGGTCCTCTAACATCCAATGCTTGTCAGTTCAGATGAGAAACGTGTGAGCTTTGTGAACGATGTAGTTACTTTGAGCAGAAAAGTGACTGCCCTTACCTGAAACGAAAGCTTGCTTGTAGGAAGACTCAGAGCGTGGGATTTAACTCCATTTCTGAAGTGAAACACACAGCAGTGTTCTCATCCATTGATCACACTCTGCTTTAGAACAAGAAGCACGCTCTTGTTTTCTAGATTTTCTAATACAGCAGGAAACCTGAGTGTGCTAGAACAAAAGAACGGTGTTTCCTACACACGGACCATATCTAGTCCAACTCTGCTTCTGAAACTGATACAAAGCACTGGTCCTCTAACATCCAATGCTTGTAAGTTCAGATGAGAAACGTGTGAGCTTCGTCAACGATGTAGTTCGTTTGAGCTGAAAAGTGACTGCCCTTACCTGAAATGAAGTCTTGCTTGTAGGAAGACACAGAGCCTGGGATTTAACTCCATTTCTGAAGGAAAACACACAGCATAGTTCTCATCCATGTATCACACTCTGCTTTAGAGCGAGAAGCACGCTCTTGCTTTCTAGAGTCTCTAATACAGCAGGAAAAATGAGTGTGCTCAGAACAAAATAACGGTGTTTCCTAAACATACGGACCATATTTGGTTCAACTCTGCTTCTGAAACTGAAACAAACCACAGATCCTCTAACATTAATGCTTGTCAGGTAAGATCCGAAAAGTGTGAGCTTCGTGAATGATGTAGTTCGTTTGAGCTGTAAAGTAACTGCAATTCCCTGAATCAAAGTCTTGCTTGTAGGAAGACTCAGAGCCTGGGATTTAACTCCATTTCTTCAGGGAAACACACAGCAGAGATCTCATGCATTGAACACACTCTGCTTTAGAGCAAGAAGCACGCTCTTGCTTTCTAGAGGCTCTAAGACAACATGAAACGTGATTTGCTGAGAACAAAAGAATGATGTTGCCTACACAGACGGACCATATGTAGTCCATATCTGCTTCTGAAACTGATACAAAGCACTGGTCCTCTAACATCCAATGCTTGTCAGTTAAGATGAGAAACGTGTGAGCTTCGTGAACAATGTAGTTCGTTTGAGATGAAAAGTGACTGCCCTTACCTGAAACGAAGTCTTGCTTGTAGTAAGACACAGAGCCTGGGATTTAACTCCATTTCTGAAGGAAATAAACAGTATAGTTCTCATCCATGGATCACACTCTGCTTTAGAGCGAGA
Organism: Onychomys leucogaster; assembly: GCA_949786385.1. Classification (NCBI taxonomy): domain Eukaryota; kingdom Metazoa; phylum Chordata; class Mammalia; order Rodentia; family Cricetidae; genus Onychomys; species Onychomys leucogaster. The sequence goes on from CATKUP010000008.1 coordinate 4,371,265, forward strand.
AGCACACTCTTGCTTTCTAGAGTCTCTAATACAGCAGGAAATATGAGTGTGCCCAGAACAAAAGAACGGGTTTTCGTACACATACAGACCATATGTAGTCCAAATCTGCTTCTGAAACTGACACAAAGCACTGATCCTCTAACATCCAATGCTTGTCAGTTCAGATGAGAAACGTGTGAGCTTTGTGAACGATGTAGTTAGTTTGAGCAGAAAAGTGACTGCCGTTACCTGAAATGAAAGTTTATTTGTAGGAAGACTCAGAGCCTGGGATTTAACTCCATTTCTGAGGTGAAACACACAGCAGTGTTCTCATCCACTGATCACACTCTGCTTTAGAACAAGAAGCACGCTCTTGTTTTCTAGATTCTCTAATACATCAGGAAACCTGAGTGTGCTCAGAACAAAAGAACGGTGTTTCCTACACATTGGGACCATATCTAGTCCAACTCTGCTTCTGAAACTGATACAAAGCACTGGTCCTCTAACATCCAATGCTTGTAAGTTAAGATGAGAAACGTGTGAGCTTCGTGAACGATGTAGTTCATTTGAACTGTGAAGTGACTGCCCTTACTTGAAAGGAAGTCTTGCTTGTAGTAAGACACAGAGCCTGGGATTTAACTCCATTTCTGAAGGAAAACACACCGCATAGTTCTCATCCATGTATCACACTCTGCTTTAGAGAGAGAAGCACGCTCTTGCTGTCTAGAGTCTCTAATACAGCAGGAAACCTGAGTGTGCTCAGAACAAAAGAATGGTGTTTCCTAAACATACGGAACATATTTGGTTCAACTCTGCTTCTGAAACTGAAACAAACCACAGATCCTCTAACATTAATGCTTGTCAGTTAAGATCCGAAAAGTGTGAGCTTTGTGAATGATGTAGTTCGTTTGAGCTGTAAAGTAACTGCAATTCCCTGAATCAAAGTCTTGCTTGTAGGAAGACTCAGAGCCTGGGATTTAACTCCATTTCTGAAGTAAAACACACAGCAGAGATCTCATGCATTGAACACACTCTGCTTTAGAGCAAGAAGCACGCTCTTGCTTTCTAGAGGCTCTAAGACAACATGAAACGTGATTTGCTGAGAACAAAAGAATGATGTTGCCTAAACACAGACGGACCATATGTAGTCCATATCTGCTTCTGAAACTGATACAAAGCACTGGTCCTCTAACATCCGATGCTTGTCAGTTATTTAGAAACGTGTGAGCTTCGTGAACGATGTAGTTCATTTGAGCTGTAAAGTAACTGCCCTTACCTGAAACGAAGTGTTGCTTGTAGGAAGACTCAGAGCCTGGGATTTAACTCCATTTCTGAAGTGAAACACACAGCAGAGTTCTCATCCATTGATCACACCCTGCTTTAGAAAAAGAAGCATGCTCTTGCTTTCTAGAGTCTCTAAGACAGCAGGAAAAGTGAGTGTGCTGAGAACAAAAGAACGGTGTTTCCTACACATACGGACCATATCTAGTCGAACTCTACTTCTGAAACTGATACATAGCACTGGTCCTCTAACATCCAATGCTTGTCAGTTAAGATGAGAAACGTGTGAGCTTCGTGAATGATGTAGTTCTTTTGAGCTGAAAAGTGACTGCCCTTACTTGAAAGGAATTCTTGCTTGCAGGAAGACTCAGAGCTTGGGATTTAACTCCATTTCTTCAGGGAAACACACAGCAGAGTTCTCATCCATGGATCAGGCTCTGCTTTAGAGTAAGAAGCATGCTCTTGCATTCTAGAATCTCAAGGCAGCAGGAAATGTGATTGTGCTGAGAACAAAAGAACGGTGTTTCCTACACATACTGACCATATCTAGTCTAACTCTGCTTCTGAAACTGATACAAAGCACTGGTCCTCTAACATCCAATGCTTGTCAGTTAAGATGAGAAACGTGTGAGCTTCGTGAACAAAGTAGTTCGTTTGAGATGAAAAGTGACTGCCCTTACCTGAAACGAAGTCTTGCTTGTAGTAAGACACAGAGCCTGGGATTTAACTCCATTTCTGAAGGGAAATACACAGCATAGTTCTCATCCATGGATCACACTCTGCTTTAGAGCGAGAAGCACACTCTTGCTTTCTAGAGTCTCTAATACAGCAGGAAATATGAGTGTGCCCAGAACAAAAGAACGGGTTTTCGTTCACATACAGACCATATGTAGTCCATATCTGCTCTGAAACTGACACAAAGCACTGGTCCTCTAACATCCAATGCTTGTCAGTTCAGATGAGAAACGTGTGAGCTTTGTGAACGATGTAGTTACTTTGAGCAGAAAAGTGACTGCCCTTACCTGAAACGAAAGCTTGCTTGTAGGAAGACTCAGAGCGTGGGATTTAACTCCATTTCTGAAGTGAAACACACAGCAGTGTTCTCATCCATTGATCACACTCTGCTTTAGAACAAGAAGCACGCTCTTGTTTTCTAGATTTTCTAATACAGCAGGAAACCTGAGTGTGCTAGAACAAAAGAACGGTGTTTCCTACACACGGACCATATCTAGTCCAACTCTGCTTCTGAAACTGATACAAAGCACTGGTCCTCTAACATCCAATGCTTGTAAGTTCAGATGAGAAACGTGTGAGCTTCGTCAACGATGTAGTTCGTTTGAGCTGAAAAGTGACTGCCCTTACCTGAAATGAAGTCTTGCTTGTAGGAAGACACAGAGCCTGGGATTTAACTCCATTTCTGAAGGAAAACACACAGCATAGTTCTCATCCATGTATCACACTCTGCTTTAGAGCGAGAAGCACGCTCTTGCTTTCTAGAGTCTCTAATACAGCAGGAAAAATGAGTGTGCTCAGAACAAAATAACGGTGTTTCCTAAACATACGGACCATATTTGGTTCAACTCTGCTTCTGAAACTGAAACAAACCACAGATCCTCTAACATTAATGCTTGTCAGGTAAGATCCGAAAAGTGTGAGCTTCGTGAATGATGTAGTTCGTTTGAGCTGTAAAGTAACTGCAATTCCCTGAATCAAAGTCTTGCTTGTAGGAAGACTCAGAGCCTGGGATTTAACTCCATTTCTGAAGTAAAACACACAGCAGAGATCTCATGCATTGAACACACTCTGCTTTAGAGCAAGAAGCACGCTCTTGCTTTCTAGAGGCTCTAAGACAACATGAAACGTGATTTGCTGAGAACAAAAGAATGATGTTGCCTACACAGACGGACCATATGTAGTCCATATCTGCTTCTGAAACTGATACAAAGCACTGGTCCTCTAACATCCAATGCTTGTCAGTTAAGATGAGAAACGTGTGAGCTTCGTGAACAATGTAGTTCGTTTGAGATGAAAAGTGACTGCCCTTACCTGAAACGAAGTCTTGCTTGTAGTAAGACACAGAGCCTGGGATTTAACTCCATTTCTGAAGGAAATAAACAGTATAGTTCTCATCCATGGATCACACTCTGCTTTAGAGCGAGAAGCACACTCTTGCTTTCTAGAGTCTCTAATACAGCAGGAAATATGAGTGTGCCCAGAACAAAAGAACGGGTTTTCATACACATACAGACCATATGTAGTCCAAATCTGCTTCTGAAACTGACACAAAGCACTGATCCTCTAACATCCAATGCTTGTCAGTTCAGATGAGAAACGTGTGAGCTTTGTGAACGATGTAGTTAGTTTGAGCAGAAAAGTGACTGCCGTTACCTGAAATGAAAGTTTATTTGTAGGAACACTCAGAGCCTGGGATTTAACTCCATTTCTGAGGTGAAACACACAGCAGTGTTCTCATCCACTGATCACACTCTGCTTTAGAACAAGAAGCACGCTCTTGTTTTCTAGATTCTCTAATACATCAGGAAACCTGAGTGTGCTCAGAACAAAAGAACGGTGTTTCCTACACATTGGGACCATATCTAGTCCAACTCTGCTTCTGAAACTGATACAAAGCACTGGTCCTCTAACATCCAATGCTTGTAAGTTAAGATGAGAAACGTGTGAGCTTCGTGAACGATGTAGTTCATTTGAACTGAGAAGTGACTGCCCTTACTTGAAAGGAAGTCTTGCTTGTAGTAAGACACAGAGCCTGGGATTTAACTCCATTTCTGAAGGAAAACACACAGCATAGTTCTCATCCATGTATCACACTCTGCTTTAGAGAGAGAAGCACGCACTTGCTGTCTAGAGTCTCTAATACAGCAGGAAACCTGAGTGTGCTCAGAACAAAAGAATGGTGTTTCCTAAACATACGGGACATATTTGGTTCAACTCTGCTTCTGAAACTGAAACAAACCACAGATCCTCTAACATTAATGCTTGTCAGTTAAGATCCGAAAAGTGTGAGCTTTGTGAATGATGTATTTCGTTTGAGCTGTAAAGTAACTGCCCTTACCTGAAACGAAAGCTTGCTTGCAGTAAGACACAGAGCCTGGGATTTAACTCCATTTCTGAAGTGAAACACACAGCAGTGTTCTCATCCATTGATCACACTCTGCATTAGAACAAGAAGCACGCTCTTGTTTTCTAGAGTCTCTAAGACAGCAGGAAATGTGTGTGTGCTGAGAACAAAAGAACAGTGTTTCTACACATACGGACCATATCTAGTCCAACTCTGCTTCTGAAACTGATACAAAGCACTGGTCCTCTAACATCCAATGCTTGTCAGTTAAGATGAGAAACGTGTTAGCTTTGTGAAAGATGTAGTTCGTTTGAGGTGAAAAGTGACTGCCCTTACCTGAAACGAAGTCTTGCTTTTAGGAAGACACAGAGCCTGGGATTTAACTCCATTTCTGAAGGGAAACACACAGCATAGTTCTCATCCATGGATCACACTCTGCTTTAGAGCGAGAAGCAAGCTCTTGCTTTCTAGAGTCTCTAATACAGCAGGAAAAATGAGTGTGCTCAGAACAAAAGAACGAGGTTTCCTAAACATACGGACCATATTTGGTTCAACTCTGCTTCTGAAACTGAAACAAACCACAGATCCTCTGACATTAATGCTTGTCAGGTAAGATCCGAAAAGTGTGAGCTTCGTGAATGATGTAGTTCGTTTGAGCTGTAAAGTAACTGCCCTTACCTGAATCGAAATCTTGCTTGTAGGAAGACTCAGAGCCTGGGATTTAACTCCATTTCTGAAGTAAAACACACAGCAGAGTTCTCATCCATTGAACACACTCTGCTTTAGAGCAAGAAGCATGCTCTTGCTTTCTAGAGGCTCTAAGACAACATGAATCGTGATTTGCTGAGAACAAAAGAATGATGTTGCCTACACAGACGGACCATATGTAGTCCATATCTGCTTCTGAAACTGATACAAAGCACTGGTCCTCTAACATCCAATGCTTGTCAGTTAAGATGAGAAATGTGTGAGTTTCATGAACGATGTAGTTCGTTTGAGCTAGAAAGAAACTGCCGTTACCTGAAAGGAAGTCTTGCTTGTAGGAAGACTCAGAGCCTGGGATTTAACTCCATTTCTGAAGTGAAACACACAGCAGAGTTCTCATCAATTGATCACACCCTGCTTTAGAAAAAGAAGCATGCTCTTGCTTTCTAGAGTCTCTAAGACAACAGGAAAAGTGAGTGTGCTGAGAACAAAAGAACGGTGTTTCCTACACATACGGACCATATCTAGTCGAACTCTACTTCTGAAACTGATACATAGCACTGGTCCTCTAACATCCAATGCTTGTCAGTTAAGATGAGAAACGTGTGAGCTTCGTGAATGATGTATTTCTTTTGAGCTGAAATGAGACTGCCCTTACCTGAAAGGAATTCTTGCTTGCAGGAAGACTCAGAGCCTGGGATTTAACTCCATTTCTAAAGGGAAACACACAGCAGAGTTCTCATCCATGGATCAGACTCTGCTTTAGAGTAAGAAGCATGCTCTTGCGTTCTAGAGTCTCTAAGACCGCAGGAAATGTGAGTGTGCTGAGAAGAAAAGAACAGTGTTTCCTACACATACGGACCATATCTAGTCCAACTCTGCTTATGAAACTGATACAAAGCACTGGTCCTCTAACATCCAATGCTTGTCAGATAAGATGAGAAACGTGTGAGCTTCGTGAACAATGTGGTTCGTTTGAGATGAAAAGTGACTGCCCTTACCTGAAACGAAGTCTTGCTTGTAGTAAGACACAGAGCCTGGGATTTAACTCCATTTCTGAAGGGAAATAAACAGTATAGTTCTCATCCATGGATCACACTCTGCTTTAGAGCGAGAAGCACACTCTTGCTTTCTAGAGTCTCTAATAAAGCAGGAAGTATGAGTGTGCCCAGAACAAAAGAACGGGTTTTCGTACACATACAGACCATATGTAGTCCAAATCTGCTTCTGAAACTGACACAAAGCACTGGTCCTCTAACATCCAATGCTTGTCAGTTCAGATGAGAAACGTGTGAGCTTTGTGAACGATGTAGTTCGTTTGAGCAGAAAAGTGACTGCCCTTACCTTAAACGATGTCTTGCTTGTAGGAAGACTCAGAGCTTGGGATTTAACTACATTTCGGAAGTGAAACACACAGCAGAGTTCTCATCCATTGATCCCACTCTGCTTTAGAGCAAGAAGCACACTCTTGCTTTCTAGAGTCTCTAATACAGTAGGAAATCTGAGTGTGCCCAGAACAAAAGAACGGTGTTTCCTACACATTCAGACCATATGTAGTCCAAATCTGCTTCTGAAACTGATACAAAGCACTGGTCATCTAACATCCAAAGCTTGTCAGTTAGGATGAGAAACGTGTGAGCTTCGTGTACGATGTAGTTCGTTTGAGCTGAAAAGTGACTGCCCTTACCTGAAATGAAGTCTTGCTTTTAGGAAGACACAGAGCGAGGGATTTAACTCCATTTATGAAGGGAAACACACAGCATAGTTCTCATCCATGGATCACACTCTGCTTTAGAGGGAGAAGTACGCTCTTGCTTTCTAGAGTCTCTAATACAGCAGGAAAAATGAGTGTGCTCAGAACAAAAGAATGGTGTTTCCTAAACATACGGACCATATTTGGTTCAACTCTGCTTCTGAAACTGAAACAAACCACAGATTCTCTAACATTAATGCTTGTCAGGTAAGATCCGAAAAGTGTGAGCTTCGTGAATGATGTAGTTCGTTTGAGCTGTAAAGTAACTGCAGTTCCCTGAATCGAAGTCTTGCTTGTAGGAAGACTCAGAGCCTGGGATTTAACTCCATTTCTGAAGTAAAACACACAGCAGAGTTCTCATCCATTGAACACACTCTGCTTTAGAGCAAGAAGCACGCTCTTGCTTTCTAGAGGCTCTAAGACAACATGAATCGTGATTTGCTGAGAACAAAAGAATGATGTTGCCTACACAGACGGACCATATGTAGTCCATATCTGCTTCTGAAACTGATACAAAGCACTGGTCCTCTAACATCCAATGCTTGTCAGTTAAGATGAGAAATGTGTGAGTTACATGAACGATGTAGTTCGTTTGAGCTAGAAAGAAACTGCCGTTACCTGAAAGGAAGTCCTGCTTGTAGGAAGACTCAGAGCCTGGGATTTAACTCCATTTCTGAAGTGAAACACACAGCAGAGTTCTCATCAATTGATCACACCCTGCTTTAGAAAAAGAAGCATGCTCTTGCTTTCTAGAGTCTCTAAGACAACAGGAAAAGTGAGTGTGCTGAGAACAAAAGAACGGTGTTTCCTACACATACGGACCATATCTAGTCGAACTCTACTTCTGAAACTGATACATAGCACTGGTCCTCTAACATCCAATGCTTGTCAGTTAAGATGAGAAACGTGTGAGCTTCGTGAATGATGTATTTCTTTTGAGCTGAAATGAGACTGCCCTTACCTGAAAGGAATTCTTGCTTGCAGGAAGACTCAGAGCCTGGGATTCAACTCCATTTCTAAAGGGAAACACACAGCAGAGTTCTCATCCATGGATCAGACTCTGCTTTAGAGTAAGAAGCATGCTCTTGCGTTCTAGAGTCTCTAAGACCGCAGGAAATGTGAGTGTGCTGAGAAGAAAAGAACAGTGTTTCCTACACATACGGACCATATCTAGTCCAACTCTGCTTATGAAACTGATACAAAGCACTGGTCCTCTAACATCCAATGCTTGTCAGATAAGATGAGAAACGTGTGAGCTTCGTGAACAATGTGGTTCGTTTGAGATGAAAAGTGACTGCCCTTACCTGAAACGAAGTCTTGCTTGTAGTAAGACACAGAGCCTGGGATTTAACTCCATTTCTGAAGGGAAATAAACAGTATAGTTCTCATCCATGGATCACACTCTGCTTTAGAGCGAGAAGCACACTCTTGCTTTCTAGAGTCTCTAATACAGCAGGAAGTATGAGTGTGCCCAGAACAAAAGAACGGGTTTTCGTACACATACAGACCATATGTAGTCCAAATCTGCTTCTGAAACTGACACAAAGCACTGGTCCTCTAACATCCAATGCTTGTCAGTTCAGATGAGAAACGTGTGAGCTTTGTGAACGATGTAGTTCGTTTGAGCAGAAAAGTGACTGCCCTTACCTTAAACGATGTCTTGCTTGTAGGAAGACTCAGAGCTTGGGATTTAACTACATTTTGGAAGTGAAACACACAGCAGAGTTCTCATCCATTGATCCCACTCTGCTTTAGAGCAAGAAGCACACTCTTGCTTTCTAGAGTCTCTAATACAGTAGGAAATCTGAGTGTGCCCAGAACAAAAGAACGGTGTTTCCTACACATTCAGACCATATGTAGTCCAAATCTGCTTCTGAAACTGATACAAAGCACTGATCCTCTAACATCCAATGCTTGTCAGTTCAGATGAGAAACGTGTGAGCTTTGTGAACGATGTAGTTCGTTTGAGCTGAAAAGTGACTGCCCTTACTTGAAAGGAAGTCTTGCTTGTAGTAAGACACAGAGCCTGGTATTTAACTCCATTTCTGAAGGAAAACACACAGCATAGTTCTCATCCATGTATCACACTCTGCTTCAGAGAGAGAATCAAGCTATTGCTTTCTCGATTCTCTAATACAGAAGGAAACCTAGTGTGCTCAGAACAAAAGAACGGTGTTTCCTACACATACAGACCATATGTAGTCCAAATCTGCTTATGAAACTGATACAAAGCACTGGACCTCTAACAACTAATGCTTGTCAGTTAAGATGAGAAACGTTTGAGCTTCGTGAACAATGTATTCGTTTGAGCAGAAAAGTGACTGCCCTTACCTGAAACGAAAGCTTGCTTGTAGGAAGACTCAGAGCCTGGGATTTAACTCCATTTCTGAAGTGAATCACACAGCAGAGTTCTCATCCATTGATCCCACCCTGCTTTAGAGCAAGAAGCACACTCTTGCTTTCTAGAGTCTCTAATACAGTAGGAAATCTGAGTGTGCCCAGAACAAAAGAACGGTGTTTCCTACACATTCAGACCATATGTAGTCCAAATCTGCTTCTGAAACTGATACAAAGCACTGCTCATCTAACATCCAAAGCTTGTCAGTTAGGATGAGAAACGTGTGAGCTTCGTGTACGATGTAGTTCGTTTGAGCTGAAAAGTGACTGCCCTTACCTGAAATGAAGTCTTGCTTTTAGGAAGACACAGAGCGAGGGATTTAACTCCATTTCTGAAGGGAAACACACAGCATAGTTCTCATCCATGGATCACACTCTGCTTTAGAGGGAGAAGCACGCTCTTGCTTTCTAGAGTCTCTAAGACAGCAGGAAACGTGTGTGTGCTGAGAACAAAAGAACAGTGTTTCTACACATACAGACCATATCTAGTCCAACGCTGCTTCTGAAACTGAAACAAACCACAAGTCCTCTAACATTCAATGCTTGTCAGGTAAGATCTGAAACGTGTGAGTTTCGTGAACGATGTAGTTCGTTTGACCTGTAAAGTAGCTGCTCTTACCTGAAACGAAGTGTTGCTTGTAGGAAGACTCAGAGACTGGGATTTAACTCCATTTCTGAATTGAAACACACAGCATAGTTCTCATCCATGTATCACACTCTGCTTTAGAGCGAGAAGCACGCTCTTGTTTTCTAGATTTTCTAATACAGCAGGAAACCTGAGTGTGCTAGAACAAAAGAACGGTGTTTCCTACACACGGACCATATCTAGTCCAACTCTGCTTCTGAAACTGATACAAAGCACTGGTCCTCTAACATCCAATGCTTGTCAGTTCAGATGAGAAACGTGTGAGCTTCGTCAACGATGTAGTTCGTTTGAGCTGAAAAGTGACTGCCCTTACCTGAAATGAAGTCTTGCTTGTAGGAAGACACAGAGCCTGGGATTTAACTCCATTTCTGAAGGAAAACACACAGCATAGTTCTCATCCATGTATCACACTCTGCTTTAGAGCGAGAAGCACGCTCTTGCTTTCTAGAGTCTCTAATACAGCAGGAAAAATGAGTGTGCTCAGAACAAAATAACGGTGTTTCCTAAACATACGGACCATATTTGGTTCAACTCTGCTTCTGAAACTGAAACAAACCACAGATCCTCTAACATTAATGCTTGTCAGGTAAGATCCGAAAAGTGTGAGCTTCGTGAATGATGTAGTTCGTTTGAGCTGTAAAGTAACTGCAATTCCCTGAAGCAAAGTCTTGCTTGTAGGAAGACTCAGAGCCTGGGATTTAACTCCATTTCTGAAGTAAAACACACTGCAGAGATCTCATGCATTGAACACACTCTGCTTTAGAGCAAGAAGCACGCTCTTGCTTTCTAGAGGCTCTAAGACAACATGAAACGTGATTTGCTGAGAACAAAAGAATGATGTTGCCTACACAGACGGACCATATGTAGTCCATATCTGCTTCTGAAACTGATACAAAGCACTGGTCCTCTAACATCCAATGTTTGTCAGTTAAGATGAGAAACGTGTGAGCTTCGTGAATGATGTAGTTCTTTTGAGCTGAAAAGTGACTGCCCTTACTTGAAAGGAATTCTTGCTTGCAGGAAGACTCAGAGCTTGGGATTTAACTCCATTTCTTCAGGGAAACACACAGCAGAGTTCTCATCCATGGATCAGGCTCTGCTTTAGAGTAAGAAGCATGCTCTTGCATTCTAGAATCTCAAGGCAGCAGGAAATGTGAGTGTGCTGAGAACAAAAGAACGGTGTTTCCTACACATACTGACCATATCTAGTCTAACTCTGCTTCTGAAACTGATACAAAGCACTGGTCCTCTAACATCCAATGCTTGTCAGTTAAGATGAGAAACGTGTGAGCTTCGTGAACAAAGTAGTTCGTTTGAGATGAAAAGTGACTGCCCTTACCTGAAACGAAGTCTTGCTTGTAGTAAGACACAGAGCCTGGGATTTAACTCCATTTCTGAAGGGAAATACACAGCATAGTTCTCATCCATGGATCACACTCTGCTTTAGAGCGAGAAGCACACTCTTGCTTTCTAGAGTCTCTAATACAGCAGGAAATATGAGTGTGCCCAGAACAAAAGAACGGGTTTTCGTTCACATACAGACCATATGTAGTCCATATCTGCTCTGAAACTGACACAAAGCACTGGTCCTCTAACATCCAATGCTTGTCAGTTCAGATGAGAAACGTGTGAGCTTTGTGAACGATGTAGTTACTTTGAGCAGAAAAGTGACTGCCCTTACCTGAAACGAAAGCTTGCTTGTAGGAAGACTCAGAGCGTGGGATTTAACTCCATTTCTGAAGTGAAACACACAGCAGTGTTCTCATCCATTGATCACACTATGCTTTAGAACAAGAAGCACGCTCTTGTTTTCTAGATTTTCTAATACAGCAGGAAACCTGAGTGTGCTAGAACAAAAGAACGGTGTTTCCTACACACGGACCATATCTAGTCCAACTCTGCTTCTGAAACTGATACAAAGCACTGGTCCTCTAACATCCAATGCTTGTAAGTTCAGATGAGAAACGTGTGAGCTTCGTCAACGATGTAGTTCGTTTGAGCTGAAAAGTGACTGCCCTTACCTGAAATGAAGTCTTGCTTGTAGGAAGACACAGAGCCTGGGATTTAACTCCATTTCTGAAGGAAAACACACAGCATAGTTCTCATCCATGTATCACACTCTGCTTTAGAGCGAGAAGCACGCTCTTGCTTTCTAGAGTCTCTAATACAGCAGGAAAAATGAGTGTGCTCAGAACAAAATAACGGTGTTTCCTAAACATACGGACCATATTTGGTTCAACTCTGCTTCTGAAACTGAAACAAACCACAGATCCTCTAACATTAATGCTTGTCAGGTAAGATCCGAAAAGTGTGAGCTTCGTGAATGATGTAGTTCGTTTGAGCTGTAAAGTAACTGCAATTCCCTGAATCAAAGTCTTGCTTGTAGGAAGACTCAGAGCCTGGGATTTAACTCCATTTCTGAAGTAAAACACACAGCAGAGATCTCATGCATTGAACACACTCTGCTTTAGAGCAAGAAGCACGCTCTTGCTTTCTAGAGGCTCTAAGACAACATGAAACGTGATTTGCTGAGAACAAAAGAATGATGTTGCCTACACAGACGGACCATATGTAGTCCATATCTGCTTCTGAAACTGATACAAAGCACTGGTCCTCTAACATCCAATGCTTGTCAGTTAAGATGAGAAACGTGTGAGCTTCGTGAACAATGTAGTTCGTTTGAGATGAAAAGTGACTGCCCTTACCTGAAACGAAGTCTTGCTTGTAGTAAGACAAAGAGCCTGGGATTTAACTCCATTTCTGAAGGAAATAAACAGTATAGTTCTCATCCATGGATCACACTCTGCTTTAGAGCGAGAAGCACACTCTTGCTTTCTAGAGTCTCTAATACAACAGGAAATATGAGTGTGCCCAGAACAAAAGAACGGGTTTTCGTACACATACAGACCATATGTAGTCCAAATCTGCTTCTGAAACTGACACAAAGCACTGATCCTCTAACATCCAATGCTTGTCAGTTCAGATGAGAAACGTGTGAGCTTTGTGAACGATGTAGTTAGTTTGAGCAGAAAAGTGACTGCCGTTACCTGAAATGAAAGTTTATTTGTAGGAACACTCAGAGCCTGGGATTTAACTCCATTTCTGAGGTGAAACACACAGCAGTGTTCTCATCCACTGATCACACTCTGCTTTAGAACAAGAAGCACGCTCTTGTTTTCTAGATTCTCTAATACATCAGGAAACCTGAGTGTGCTCAGAACAAAAGAACGGTGTTTCCTACACATTGGGACCATATCTAGTCCAACTATGCTTCTGAAACTGATACAAAGCACTGGTCCTCTAACATCCAATGCTTGTAAGTTAAGATGAGAAACGTGTGAGCTTCGTGAACGATGTAGTTCATTTGAACTGTGAAGTGACTGCCCTTACTTGAAAGGAAGTCTTGCTTGTAGTAAGACACAGAGCCTGGGATTTAACTCCATTTCTGAAGGAAAACACACCGCATAGTTCTCATCCATGTATCACACTCTGCTTTAGAGAGAGAAGCACGCTCTTGCTGTCTAGAGTCTCTAATACAGCAGGAAACCTGAGTGTGCTCAGAACAAAAGAATAGTGTTTCCTAAACATACGGAACATATTTGGTTCAACTCTGCTTCTGAAACTGAAACAAACCACAGATCCTCTAACATTAATGCTTGTCAGTTAAGATCCGAAAAGTGTGAGCTTTGTGAATGATGTAGTTCGTTTGAGCTGTAAAGTAACTGCAATTCCCTGAATCAAAGTCTTGCTTGTAGGAAGACTCAGAGCCTGGGATTTAACTCCATTTCTGAAGTGAAACACACAGCAGAGTTCTCATCCATTGATCACACCCTGCTTTAGAAAAAGAAGCATGCTCTTGCTTTCTAGAGTCTCTAAGACAACAGGAAAAGTGAGTGTGCTGAGAACAAAAGAACGGTGTTTCCTACACATACGGACCATATCTAGTCGAACTCTACTTCTGAAACTGATACATAGCACTGGTCCTCTAACATCCAATGCTTGTCAGTTAAGATGAGAAACGTGTGAGCTTCGTGAATGATGTATTTCTTTTGAGCTGAAATGAGACTGCCCTTACCTGAAAGGAATTCTTGCTTGCAGGAAGACTCAGAGCCTGGGATTTAACTCCATTTCTAAAGGGAAACACACAGCAGAGTTCTCATCCATGGATCAGACTCTGCTTTAGAGTAAGAAGCATGCTCTTGCGTTCTAGAGTCTCTAAGACCGCAGGAAATGTGAGTGTGCTGAGAAGAAAAGAACAGTGTTTCCTACACATACGGACCATATCTAGTCCAACTCTGCTTATGAAACTGATACAAAGCACTGGTCCTCTAACATCCAATGCTTGTCAGATAAGATGAGAAACGTGTGAGCTTCGTGAACAATGTGGTTCGTTTGAGATGAAAAGTGACTGCCCTTACCTGAAACGAAGTCTTGCTTCTAGTAAGACACAGAGCCAGGGATTTAACTCCATTTCTGAAGGGAAATAAACAGTATAGTTCTCATCCATGGATCACACTCTGCTTTAGAGCGAGAAGCACACTCTTGCTTTCTAGAGTCTCTAATACAGCAGGAAGTATGAGTGTGCCCAGAACAAAAGAACGGGTTTTCGTACACATACAGACCATATGTAGTCCAAATCTGCTTCTGAAACTGACACAAAGCACTGGTCCTCTAACATCCAATGCTTGTCAGTTCAGATGAGAAACGTGTGAGCTTTGTGAACGATGTAGTTCGTTTGAGCAGAAAAGTGACTGCCCTTACCTTAAACGATGTCTTGCTTGTAGGAAGACTCAGAGCTTGGGATTTAACTACATTTCGGAAGTGAAACACACAGCAGAGTTCTCATCCATTGATCCCACTCTGCTTTAGAGCAAGAAGCACACTCTTGCTTTCTAGAGTCTCTAATACAGTAGGAAATCTGAGTGTGCCCAGAACAAAAGAACGGTGTTTCCTACACTTTCGGACCATATGTAGTCCAAATCTGCTTCTGAAACTGATACAAAGCACTGATCCTCTAACATCCAATGCTTGTCAGTTCAGATGAGAAACGTGTGAGCTTTGTGAACGATGGAGTTAGTTTGAGCAGAAAAGTGACTGCCCTTACCTGAAATGAAAGTTTGCTTGTAGGAACACTCAGAGCCTGGGATTTAACTCCATTTCTGAGGTGAAACACACAGCAGTGTTCTCATCCACTGATCACACTCTGCTTTAGAACAAGAAGCACGCTCTTGTTTTCTAGATTCTCTAATACATCAGGAAACCTGATTGTGCTCAGAACAAAAGAACGGTGTTTCCTACACATTGGGACCATATCTAGTAAAACTCTGCTTATGAAACTGATACAAAGCACTGGTCCTCTAACATCCAATGCTTGTAAGTTAAGATGAGAATCGTGTGAGCTTCGTGAACGATGTAGTTCGTTTGAACTGAGAAGTGACTGCAATTACTTGAAAGGAAGTCTTGCTTGTAGTAAGACACAGAGCCTGGGATTTAACTCCATTTCTGAAGGAAAACACACAGCATAGTTCTCATCCATGTATCACACTCTGCTTTAGAGAGAGAAGCACGCTCTTGCTGTCTAGAGTCTCTAATACAGCAGGAAACCTGAGTGTGCTCAGAACAAAAGAATGGTGTTTCCTAAACATACGGAACATATTTGGTTCAACTCTGCTTCTGAAACTGAAACAAACCACAGATCCTCTAACATTAATGCTTGTCAGTTAAGATCCAAAAAGTGTGAGCTTTGTGAATGATGTATTTCGTTTGAGCTGTAAAGTAACTGCCCTTACCTGAATCGAAGTCTTGCTTGTAGGAAGACTCAGAGCCTGGGATTTAACTCCATTTCTGAAGTGAAACACACAGCAGAGTTCTCATCCATTGATCACACCCTGCTTTAGAAAAAGAAGCATGCTCTTGCTTTCTAGAGTCTCTAAGACAGCAGGAAAAGTGAGTGTGCTGAGAACAAAAGAACGGTGTTTCCTACACATATGGACCATATCTAGTCGAACTCTACTTCTGAAACTGATACATAGCACTGGTCCTCTAACATCCAATGCTTGTCAGTTAAGATGAGACACGTGTGAGCTTCGTGAATGATGTAGTTCTTTTGAGCTGAAAAGTGACTGCCCTTACTTGAAAGGAATTCTTGCTTGCAGGAAGACTCAGAGCTTGGGATTTAACTCCATTTCTTCAGGGAAACACAAAGCAGAGTTCTCATCCATGGATCAGGCTCTGCTTTAGAGTAAGAAGCATGCTCTTGCATTCTAGAGTCTCTAAGACAGCAGGAAACGTGTGTGTGCTGAGAACAAAAGAACAGTGTTTCTACACATACAGACCATATCTAGTCCAACGCTGCTTCTGAAACTGAAACAAACCACAAGTCCTCTAACATTCAATGCTTGTCAGGTAAGATCTGAAACGTGTGAGTTTCGTGAACGATGTAGTTCGTTTGACCTGTAAAGTAGCTGCTCTTACCTGAAACGAAGTGTTGCTTGTAGGAAGACTCAGAGACTGGGATTTAACTCCATTTCTGAATTGAAACACACAGCATAGTTCTCATCCATGTATCACACTCTGCTTTAGAGCGAGAAGCACGCTCTTGTTTTCTAGATTTTCTAATACAGCAGGAAACCTGAGTGTGCTAGAACAAAAGAACGGTGTTTCCTACACACGGACCATATCTAGTCCAACTCTGCTTCTGAAACTGATACAAAGCACTGGTCCTCTAACATCCAATGCTTGTCAGATAAGATGAGAAACGTGTGAGCTTCGTGAACAATGTGGTTCGTTTGAGATGAAAAGTGACTGCCCTTACCTGAAACGAAGTCTTGCTTCTAGTAAGACACAGAGCCAGGGATTTAACTCCATTTCTGAAGGGAAATAAACAGTATAGTTCTCATCCATGGATCACACTCTGCTTTAGAGCGAGAAGCACACTCTTGCTTTCTAGAGTCTCTAATACAGCAGGAAGTATGAGTGTGCCCAGAACAAAAGAACGGGTTTTCGTACACATACAGACCATATGTAGTCCAAATCTGCTTCTGAAACTGACACAAAGCACTGGTCCTCTAACATCCAATGCTTGTCAGTTCAGATGAGAAACGTGTGAGCTTTGTGAACGATGTAGTTCGTTTGAGCAGAAAAGTGACTGCCCTTACCTTAAACGATGTCTTGCTTGTAGGAAGACTCAGAGCTTGGGATTTAACTACATTTCGGAAGTGAAACACACAGCAGAGTTCTCATCCATTGATCCCACTCTGCTTTAGAGCAAGAAGCACACTCTTGCTTTCTAGAGTCTCTAATACAGTAGGAAAAATGAGTGTGCTCAGAACAAAATAACGGTGTTTCCTAAACATACGGACCATATTTGGTTCAACTCTGCTTCTGAAACTGAAACAAACCACAGATCCTCTAACATTAATGCTTGTCAGGTAAGATCCGAAAAGTGTGAGCTTCGTGAATGATGTAGTTCGTTTGAGCTGTAAAGTAACTGCAATTCCCTGAATCAAAGTCTTGCTTGTAGGAAGACTCAGAGCCTGGGATTTAACTCCATTTCTGAAGTAAAACACACTGCAGAGATCTCATGCATTGAACACACTCTGCTTTAGAGCAAGAAGCACGCTCTTGCTTTCTAGAGGCTCTAAGACAACATGAAACGTGATTTGCTGAGAACAAAAGAATGATGTTGCCTACACAGACGGACCATATGTAGTCCATATCTGCTTCTGAAACTGATACAAAGCACTGGTCCTCTAACATCCAATGTTTGTCAGTTAAGATGAGAAACGTGTGAGCTTCGTGAATGATGTAGTTCTTTTGAGCTGAAAAGTGACTGCCCTTACTTGAAAGGAATTCTTGCTTGCAGGAAGACTCAGAGCTTGGGATTTAACTCCATTTCTTCAGGGAAACACACAGCAGAGTTCTCATCCATGGATCAGGCTCTGCTTTAGAGTAAGAAGAATGCTCTTGCATTCTAGAATCTCAAGGCAGCAGGAAATGTGAGTGTGCTGAGAACAAAAGAACGGTGTTTCCTACACATACTGACCATATCTAGTCTAACTCTGCTTCTGAAACTGATACAAAGCACTGGTCCTCTAACATCCAATGCTTGTCAGTTAAGATGAGAAACGTGTGAGCTTCGTGAACAAAGTAGTTCGTTTGAGATGAAAAGTGACTGCCCTTACCTGAAACGAAGTCTTGCTTGTAGTAAGACACAGAGCCTGGGATTTAACTCCATTTCTGAAGGGAAATACACAGCATAGTTCTCATCCATGGATCACACTCTGCTTTAGAGCGAGAAGCACACTCTTGCTTTCTAGAGTCTCTAATACAGCAGGAAATATGAGTGTGCCCAGAACAAAAGAACGGGTTTTCGTTCACATACAGACCATATGTAGTCCATATCTGCTCTGAAACTGACACAAAGCACTGGTCCTCTAACATCCAATGCTTGTCAGTTCAGATGAGAAACGTGTGAGCTTTGTGAACGATGTAGTTAGTTTGAGCAGAAAAGTGACTGCCCTTACCTGAAACGAAAGCTTGCTTGTAGGAAGACTCAGAGCGTGGGATTTAACTCCATTTCTGAAGTGAAACACACAGCAGTGTTCTCATCCATTGATCACACTCTGCTTTAGAACAAGAAGCACGCTCTTGTTTTCTAGATTTTCTAATACAGCAGGAAACCTGAGTGTGCTAGAACAAAAGAACGGTGTTTCCTACACACGGACCATATCTAGTCCAACTCTGCTTCTGAAACTGATACAAAGCACTGGTCCTCTAACATCCAATGCTTGTAAGTTCAGATGAGAAACGTGTGAGCTTCGTCAACGATGTAGTTCGTTTGAGCTGAAAAGTGACTGCCCTTACCTGAAATGAAGTCTTGCTTGTAGGAAGACACAGAGCCTGGGATTTAACTCCATTTCTGAAGGAAAACACACAGCATAGTTCTCATCCATGTATCACACTCTCCTTTAGAGCGAGAAGCACGCTCTTGCTTTCTAGAGTCTCTAATACAGCAGGAAAAATGAGTGTGCTCAGAACAAAATAACGGTGTTTCCTAAACATACGGACCATATTTGGTTCAACTCTGCTTCTGAAACTGAAACAAACCACAGATCCTCTAACATTAATGCTTGTCAGGTAAGATCCGAAAAGTGTGAGCTTCGTGAATGATGTAGTTCGTTTGAGCTGTAAAGTAACTGCAATTCCCTGAATCAAAGTCTTGCTTGTAGGAAGACTCAGAGCCTGGGATTTAACTCCATTTCTGAAGTAAAACACACAGCAGAGATCTCATGCATTGAACACACTCTGCTTTAGAGCAAGAAGCACGCTCTTGCTTTCTAGAGGCTCTAAGACAACATGAAACGTGATTTGCTGAGAACAAAAGAATGATGTTGCCTACACAGACGGACCATATGTAGTCCATATCTGCTTCTGAAACTGATACAAAGCTCTGGTCCTCTAACATCCAATGCTTGTCAGTTAAGATGAGAAACGTGTGAGCTTCGTGAACAATGTAGTTCGTTTGAGATGAAAAGTGACTGCCCTTACCTGAAACGAAGTCTTGCTTGTAGTAAGACAAAGAGCCTGGGATTTAACTCCATTTCTGAAGGAAATAAACAGTATAGTTCTCATCCATGGATCACACTCTGCTTTAGAGCGAGAAGCACACTCTTGCTTTCTAGAGTCTCTAATACAACAGGAAATATGAGTGTGCCCAGAACAAAAGAACGGGTTTTCGTACACATACAGACCATATGTAGTCCAAATCTGCTTCTGAAACTGACACAAAGCACTGATCCTCTAACATCCAATGCTTGTCAGTTCAGATGAGAAACGTGTGAGCTTTGTGAACGATGTAGTTAGTTTGAGCAGAAAAGTGACTGCCGTTACCTGAAATGAAAGTTTATTTGTAGGAACACTCAGAGCCTGGGATTTAACTCCATTTCTGAGGTGAAACACACAGCAGTGTTCTCATCCACTGATCACACTCTGCTTTAGAACAAGAAGCACGCTCTTGTTTTCTAGATTCTCTAATACATCAGGAAACCTGAGTGTGCTCAGAACAAAAGAACGGTGTTTCCTACACATTGGGACCATATCTAGTCCAACTATGCTTCTGAAACTGATACAAAGCACTGGTCCTCTAACATCCAATGCTTGTAAGTTAAGATGAGAAACGTGTGAGCTTCGTGAACGATGTAGTTCATTTGAACTGTGAAGTGACTGCCCTTACTTGAAAGGAAGTCTTGCTTGTAGTAAGACACAGAGCCTGGGATTTAACTCCATTTCTGAAGGAAAACACACCGCATAGTTCTCATCCATGTATCACACTCTGCTTTAGAGAGAGAAGCACGCTCTTGCTGTCTAGAGTCTCTAATACAGCAGGAAACCTGAGTGTGCTCAGAACAAAAGAATGGTGTTTCCTAAACATACGGAACATATTTGGTTCAACTCTGCTTCTGAAACTGAAACAAACCACAGATCCTCTAACATTAATGCTTGTCAGTTAAGATCAGAAAAGTGTGAGCTTTGTGAATGATGTAGTTCGTTTGAGCTGTAAAGTAACTGCAATTCCCTGAATCAAAGTCTTGCTTGTAGGAAGACTCAGAGCCTGGGATTTAACTCCATTTCTGAAGTAAAACACACAGCAGAGATCTCATGCATTGAACACACTCTGCTTTAGAGCAAGAAGCACGCTCTTGCTTTCTAGAGGCTCTAAGACAACATGAAACGTGATTTGCTGAGAACAAAAGAATGATGTTGCCTAAACACAGACGGACCATATGTAGTCCATATCTGCTTCTGAAACTGATACAAAGCACTGGTCCTCTAACATCCAATGCTTGTCAGTTAAGATGAGAAACGTGTGAGCTTCGTGAACAAAGTAGTTCGTTTGAGATGAAAAGTGACTGCCCTTACCTGAAACGAAGTCTTGCTTGTAGTAAGACACAGAGCCTGGGATTTAACTCCATTTCTGAAGGGAAATACACAGCATAGTTCTCATCCATGGATCACACTCTGCTTTAGAGCGAGAAGCACACTCTTGCTTTCTAGAGTCTCTAATACAGCAGGAAATATGAGTGTGCCCAGAACAAAAGAACGGGTTTTCGTTCACATACAGACCATATGTAGTCCATATCTGCTCTGAAACTGACACAAAGCACTGGTCCTCTAACATCCAATGCTTGTCAGTTCAGATGAGAAACGTGTGAGCTTTGTGAACGATGTAGTTACTTTGAGCAGAAAAGTGACTGCCCTTACCTGAAACGAAAGCTTGCTTGTAGGAAGACTCAGAGCGTGGGATTTAACTCCATTTCTGAAGTGAAACACACAGCAGTGTTCTCATCCATTGATCACACTCTGCTTTAGAACAAGAAGCACGCTCTTGTTTTCTAGATTTTCTAATACAGCAGGAAACCTGAGTGTGCTAGAACAAAAGAACGGTGTTTCCTACACACGGACCATATCTAGTCCAACTCTGCTTCTGAAACTGATACAAAGCACTGGTCCTCTAACATCCAATGCTTGTAAGTTCAGATGAGAAACGTGTGAGCTTCGTGAATGATGTAGTTCGTTTGAGCTGAAAAGTGACTGCCCTTACCTGAAATGAAGTCTTGCTTGTAGGAAGACTCAGAGCCTGGGATTTAACTCCATTTCTGAAGTAAAACACACAGCAGAGATCTCATGCATTGAACACACTCTGCTTTAGAGCAAGAAGCACGCTCTTGCTTTCTAGAGGCTCTAAGACAACATGAAACGTGATTTGCTGAGAACAAAAGAATGATGTTGCCTACACAGACGGACCATATGTAGTCCATATCTGCTTCTGAAACTGATACAAAGCACTGGTCCTCTAACATCCAATGCTTGTCAGTTAAGATGAGAAACGTGTGAGCTTCGTGAACAATGTAGTTCGTTTGAGATGAAAAGTGACTGCCCTTACCTGAAACGAAGTCTTGCTTGTAGTAAGACACAGAGCCTGGGATTTAACTCCATTTCTGAAGGAAATAAACAGTATAGTTCTCATCCATGGATCACACTCTGCTTTAGAGCGAGAAGCACACTCTTGCTTTCTAGAGTCTCTAATACAGCAGGAAATATGAGTGTGCCCAGAACAAAAGAACGGGTTTTCATACACATACAGACCATATGTAGTCCAAATCTGCTTCTGAAACTGACACAAAGCACTGATCCTCTAACATCCAATGCTTGTCAGTTCAGATGAGAAACGTGTGAGCTTTGTGAACGATGTAGTTAGTTTGAGCAGAAAAGTGACTGCCGTTACCTGAAATGAAAGTTTATTTGTAGGAACACTCAGAGCCTGGGATTTAACTCCATTTCTGAGGTGAAACACACAGCAGTGTTCTCATCCACTGATCATACTCTGCTTTAGAACAAGAAGCACGCTCTTGTTTTCTAGATTCTCTAATACATCAGGAAACCTGAGTGTGCTCAGAACAAAAGAACGGTGTTTCCTACACATTGGGACCATATCTAGTCCAACTCTGCTTCTGAAACTGATACAAAGCACTGGTCCTCTAACATCCAATGCTTGTAAGTTAAGATGAGAAACGTGTGAGCTTCGTGAACGATGTAGTTCATTTGAACTGAGAAGTGACTGCCCTTACTTGAAAGGAAGTCTTGCTTGTAGTAAGACACAGAGCCTGGGATTTAACTCCATTTCTGAAGGAAAACACACCGCATAGTTCTCATCCATGTATCACACTCTGCTTTAGAGAGAGAAGCACGCTCTTGCTGTCTAGAGTCTCTAATACAGCAGGAAACCTGAGTGTGCTCAGAACAAAAGAATGGTGTTTCCTAAACATACGGAACATATTTGGTTCAACTCTGCTTCTGAAACTGAAACAAACCACAGATCCTCTAACATTAATGCTTGTCAGTTAAGATCCGAAAAGTGTGAGCTTTGTGAATGATGTATTTCGTTTGAGCTGTAAAGTAACTGCCCTTACCTGAAACGAAAGCTTGCTTGCACTAAGACACAGAGCCTGGGATTTAACTCCATTTCTGAAGTGAAACACACAGCAGTGTTCTCATCCATTGATCACACTCTGCTTTAGAACAAGAAGCACGCTCTTGTTTTCTAGAGTCTCTAAGACAGCAGGAAACGTGTGTGTGCTGAGAACAAAAGAACAGTGTTTCTACACATACGGACCATATCTAGTCCAACTCTGCTTCTGAAACTGATACAAAGCACTGGTCCTCTAACATCCAATGCTTGTCAGTTAAGATGAGAAACGTGTGAGCTTTGTGAAAGATGTAGTTCGTTTGAGGTGAAAAGTGACTGCCCTTACCTGAAACGAAGTCTTGCTTTTAGGAAGACACAGAGCCTGGGATTTAACTCCATTTCTGAAGGGAAACACACAGCATAGTTCTCATCCATGGATCACACTCTGCTTTAGAGCGAGAAGCAAGCTCTTGCTTTCTAGAGTCTCTAATACAGCAGGAAAAATGAGTGTGCTCAGAACAAAAGAACGGTGTTTCCTAAACATACGGACCATATTTGGTTCAACTCTGCTTCTGAAACTGAAACAAACCACAGATCCTCTAACATTAATGCTTGTCAGGTAAGATCCGAAAAGTGTGAGCTTCGTGAATGATGTAGTTCGTTTGAGCTGTAAATTAACTGCCCTTACCTGAATCGAAGTCTTGCTTGTAGGAAGACTCAGAGCCTGGGATTTAACTCCATTTCTGAAGTAAAACACACAGCAGAGTTCTCATCCATTGAACACACTCTGCTTTAGAGAGAGAAGCAAGCGCTTGCTTTCTCGATTCTCTAATACAGAAGGAAACCTAGTGTGCTCAGAACAAAAGAACGGTGTTTCCTACACATACGGACCATATGTAGTCCAAATCTGCTTATGAAACTGATACAAAGCACTGGACCTCTAACAACTAATGCTTGTCAGTTAAGATGAGAAACGTGTGAGCTTTGTGAACAATGTAGTTCGTTTGAGCAGAAAAGTGACTGCCCTTACCTTAAATGATGTCTTGCTTGTAGGAAGACTCAGAGCTTGGGATTTAACTACATTTCGGAAGTGAAACACACAGCAGAGTTCTCATCCATTGATCCCACTCTGCTTTAGAGCAAGAAGCACACTCTTGCTTTCTAGAGTCTCTAATACAGTAGGAAATCTGAGTGTGCCCAGAACAAAAGAACGGTGTTTCCTACACATTCGGACCATATGTAGTCCAAATCTGCTTCTGAAACTGATACAAAGCACTGGTCATCTAACTTCCAAAGCTTGTCAGTTAGGATGAGAAACGTGTGAGCTTCCTGTACGATGTAGTTCGTTTGAGCTGAAAAGTGACTGCCCTTACCTGAAATGAAGTCTTGCATTTAGGAAGACTCAGAGCCTGGGATTTAACTCCATTTCTGAAGGGAAACACACAGCAGTGTTCTCATCCATTGATCAAACTCTGCTTTAGAACAAGAAGCACGCTCTTGCTTTCTAGAGTCTCTAAGACAGCAGGAAACATGAGTGCGCTGGGAACAAAAGAACGGTGTTTCCTACACATACGGACCATAGCTAGTCCAACTCTGCTTCTGAAACTGATACAAATCACTGGTCCTCTAACATCCAATGCTTGTCTGTTAAGATGAGAAACGTGTGAGCTTCGTGAACGATGTAGTTCTTTTGAGCTGAAAAGTGACTGCCCTTACCTGAATCGAAGTCTTGCTTGTAGGAAGACTCAGAGACTGGGATTTAACTCCATTTCTGATGTAAAACACACAGCAGAGTTCTCATCCATTGAACACACTCTGCTTTAGAGCAAGAAGCACGCTCTTGCTTTCTAGAGGCTCTAAGACAACATGAAACGTGATTTGCTGAGAACAAAAGAATGATGTTGCCTACACAGACGGACCATATGTAGTCCATATCTGCTTCTGAAACTGATACAAAGCACTGGTCCTCTAACATCCAATGCATGTCAGTTAAGATGAGAAATGTGTGAGTTTCGTGAACGATGTAGTTCGTTTGAGCTAGAAAGAAACTGCCGTTACCTGAAAGGAAGTCTTGCTTGTAGGAAGACTCAGAGCCTGGGATTTAACTCCATTTCTGAAGTGAAACACACAGCAGAGTTCTCATCCATTGATCACACCCTGCTTTAGAAAAAGAAGCATGCTCTTGCTTTCTAGAGTCTCTAAGACAACAGGAAAAGTGAGTGTGCAGAGAACAAAAGAATGGTGTTTCCTACACATACGGACCATATCTAGTCGAACTCTACTTCTGAAACTGATACATAGCACTGGTCCTGTAACATCCAATGCTTGTCAGTTAAGATGAGAAACGTGTGAGCTTCGTGAATGATGTATTTCTTTTGAGCTGAAATGTGACTGCCCTTACCTGAAAGGAATTCTTGCTTGCAGGAAGACTCAGAGCCTGGGATTTAACTCCATTTCTAAAGGGAAACACACAGCATAGTTCTCATCCATGGATCAGACTCTGCTTTAGAGTAAGAAGCATGCTCTTGCGTTCTAGAGTCTCTAAGACCGCAGGAAATGTGAGTGTGCTGAGAAGAAAAGAACGGTGTTTCCTACACATACGGACCATATCTAGTCCAACTCTGCTTATGAAACTGATACAAAGCACTGGTCCTCTAACATCCAATGCTTGTCAGTTAAGATGAGAAACGTGTGAGCTTCGTGAACAATGTGGTTCGTTTGTGATGAAAAGTGACTGCCCTTACCTGAAACGAAGTCTTGCTTGTAGTAAGACACAAAGCCTGGGATTTAACTCCATTTCTGAAGGGAAATAAACAGTATAGTTCTCATCCATGGATCACACTCTGCTTTAGAGCGAGAAGCACACTCTTGCTTTCTAGAGTCTCTAATACAGCAGGAAGTATGAGTGTGCCCAGAACAAAAGAACGGGTTTTCGTACACAAACAGACCATATGTAGTCCAAATCTGCTTCTGAAACTGACACAAAGCACTGGTCCTCTAACATCCAATGCTTGTCAGTTCAGATGAGAAACGTGTGAGCTTTGTGAACGATGTAGTTAGTTTGAGCAGAAAAGTGACTGCCCTTACCTGAAACGAAAGTTTGCTTGTAGGAAGACTCAGAGCCTGGGATTTAACTCCATTTCTGAAGTGAAACACACAGCAGTATTCTCATCCATTGATCACACTCTGCTTTAGAACAAGAAGCACGCTCTTGTTTTCTAGAGTCTCTAAGACAGCAGGAAACGTGTGTGTGCTGAGAACAAAAGAACAGTGTTTCTACACATACGGACCATATCTAGTCCAACTCTGCTTCTGAAACTGACACAAAGTACTGGTCCTCTAACATCCAATGCTTGTCAGTTAGGATGAGAAACGTGTGAGTTTCGTGAATGATGTAGTTCGTTTGAGCTGAAAAGTGACTGCCCTTACTTGAAACGAAGTCTTGCTTGTAGGAAGACTCAGAGCCTGGGATTTAACTCCATTTGTGAAGGGAAACACACAGCATAGTTCTCATCCATGGATCACACTCTGCTTAGAGCGAGAAGCACGCTCTAGCTTTCTAGTGTCTTTAATACAGAAGAAACATGAGTGTGCTCAGAACAAAAGAATGGTGTTTCCTACTCATATGGACCATATATAGTTCAACTCTGCTTCTGAAACTGAAACAAACCACAAGTCCTCTAACATCCAATGCTTGTCAGGTAAGATCTGAAAAGTGTGAGCTTCGTGAACGATGTAGTTCGTTTGACCTGTAAAGTAGCTGCACTTACCTGAAACGAAGTGTTGCTTGTAGGAAGACTCAGAGACTGGGGTTTAACTCCATTTCTGAAGTGAAACACACAGCATAGTTCTCATCCATGTGTCACACTCTGCTTTAGAGCGAGAAGCAAGCTCTTGCTTTCTAGATTCTCTAATACAGCAGGAAACCTGAGTGTGCTCAAAACAAAAGAACGGTGTTTCCTACACATACGGACCATATCTAGTCCAACTCTGCTTCTGAAACTGATACAAAGCACTGGTCCTCTAACATCCAATGCTTGTCAGTTAAGATGAGAATCGTGTGAGCTTTGTGAAAGATGTAGTTCGTTTGAGCTGAAAAGTGACCGCCCTTACCTGAAACGAAGTCTTGCTTTTAGGAAGACACAGAGCCTGGGATTTAACTCCAATTCTGAAGGGAAACACACAGCATAGTTCTCATCCATGGATCACACTCTGCTTTAGAGCGAGAAGCACGCTCTTGCTTTCTAGAGTCTCTAATACAGCAGGAAACCTGAGTGTGCTCAAAACAAAAGAACGTTGTTTCCTAAACATACGGACCATATTTGGTTCAACTCTGCTTCTGAAACTGAAACAAACCACAGATCCTCTAACATTAATGCTTGTCAGGTAAGATCCAAAAAGTGTGAGCTTCGTGAATGATGTAGTTCGTTTGAGCTGTAAAATAACTGCCCTTACCTGAATCGAAGTCTTGCTTGTAGGAAGACTCAGAGCCTGGGATTTAACTCCATTTCTGAAGTAAAACACACAGCAGAGTTCTCATCCATTGATCACACTCTGCTTTAGAGCAAGAAGCACGCCCTTGCTTTCTAGAGGCTCTAAGACAACATGAAACGTGATTTGCTGAGAACAAAAGAATGATGTTGCCTACACAGACGGACCATATGTAGTCCATATCTGCTTCTGAAACTGATACAAAGCACTGGTCCTCTAACATCCAATGCTTGTCAGTTAAGATGAGAAATGTGTGAGTTTCGTGAACGATGTAGTTCGTTTGAGCTAGAAAGAAACTGCCGTTACCTGAAAGGAAGTCTTGCATGTAGGAAGACTCAGAGCCTGGGATTTAACTCCATTTCTGAAGTGAAACACACAGCAGAGTTCTCATCAATTGATCACACCCTGCTTTAGAAAAAGAAGCATGCTCTTGCTTTCTAGAGTCTCTAAGACAACAGGAAAAGTGAGTGTGCTGAGAACAAAAGAACGGTGTTTCCTACACATACGGACCATATCTAGTCGAACTCTACTTCTGAAACTGATACATAGCACTGGTCCTCTAACATCCAATGCTTGTCAGTTAAGATGAGAAACGTGTGAGCTTCGTGAATGATGTAGTTCTTTTGAGGTGAAAAGTGACTGCCCTTAGCTGAAAGGAATTCTTGCTTGCAGGAAGACTCAGAGCTTGGGATTTAACTCCATTTCTTCAGGGAAACACACAGCAGAGTTCTCATCCATGGATCAGGCTCTGCTTTAGAGTAAGAAGCATGCTCTTGCATTCTAGAGTCTCTAAGACAGCAGGAAACGTGAGTGTGCTGAGAACAAAATAACGGTGTTTCCTACACATACAGACCATATCTAGTCCAACTCTGCTTCTGAAACTGATACAAAGCACTGGTCCTCTAACATCCAATGCTTGTCAGTTAAGATGAGAAACGTGTGAGCTTCGTGAACAATGTGGTTCGTTTGAGATGAAAAGTGAATGCCCTTACCTGAAACGAAGTCTTGCTTGTAGTAAGACACAGAGCCTGGGATTTAACTCCATTTCTGAAGGGAAATAAACAGTATAGTTCTCATCCATGGATCACACTCTGCTTTAGAGCGAGAAGCACACTATTGCTTTCTAGAGTCTCTAATACAGCAGGAAGTATGAGTGTGCCCAGAACAAAAGAACGGGTTTTCGTACACAAACAGACCATATGTAGTCCAAATCTGCTTCTGAAACAGACACAAAGCACTGGTCCTCTAACATCCAATGCTTGTCAGTTCAGATGAGAAACGTGTGAGCTTTGTGAACGATGTAGTTAGTTTGAGCAGAAAAGTGACTGCCCTTACCTGAAACGAAAGTTTGCTTGTAGGAAGACTCAGAGCCTGGGATTTAACTCCATTTCTGAAGTGAAACACACAGCAGTATTCTCATCCATTGATCACACTCTGCTTTAGAACAAGAAGCACGCTCTTGTTTTCTAGAGTCTCTAAGACAGCAGGAAACGTGTGTGTGCTGAGAACAAAAGAACAGTGTTTCTACACATATGGACCATATCTAGTCCAACTCTGCTTCTGAAACTGACACAAAGTACTGGTCCTCTAACATCCAATGCTTGTCAGTTAGGATGAGAAACGTGTGAGTTTCGTGAATGATGTAGTTAGTTTGAGCTGAAAAGTGACTGCCCTTACTTGAAACGAAGTCTTGCTTGTAGGAAGACTCAGAGCCTGGGATTTAACTCCATTTGTGAAGGGAAACACACAGCATAGTTCTCATCCATGGATCACACTCTGCTTAGAGCGAGAAGCACGCTCTAGCTTTCTAGTGTCTTTAATACAGAAGAAACATGAGTGTGCTCAGAACAAAAGAATGGTGTTTCCTACTCATATGGACCATATATAGTTCAACTTTGCTTCTGAAACTGAAACAAACCACAAGTCCTCTAACATCCAATGCTTGTCAGGTAAGATCTGAAAAGTGTGAGCTTCGTGAACGATGTAGTTCGTTTGACCTGTAAAGTAGCTGCACTTACCTGAAACGAAGTGTTGCTTGTGGAAGACTCAGAGACTGGGGTTTAACTCCATTTCTGAAGTGAAACACACAGCATAGTTCTCATCCATGTGTCACACTCTGCTTTAGAGCGAGAAGCAAGCTCTTGCTTTCTAGATTCTCTAATACAGCAGGAAACCTGAGTGTGCTCAAAACAAAAGAACGGTGTTTCCTACACATACGGACCATATCTAGTCCAACTCTGCTTCTGAAACTGATACAAAGCACTGGTCCTCTAACATCCAATGCTTGTCAGTTAAGATGAGAATCGTGTGAGCTTTGTGAAAGATGTAGTTCGTTTGAGCTGAAAAGTGACCGCCCTTACCTGAAACGAAGTCTTGCTTTTAGGAAGACACAGAGCCTGGGATTTAACTCCAATTCTGAAGGGAAACACACAGCATAGTTCTCATCCATGGATCACACTCTGCTTTAGAGCGAGAAGCACGCTCTTGCTTTCTAGAGTCTCTAATACAGCAGGAAACCTGAGTGTGCTCAAAACAAAAGAACGGTGTTTCCTAAACATACGGACCATATTTGGTTCAACTCTGCTTCTGAAACTGAAACAAACCACAGATCCTCTAACATTAATGCTTGTCAGGTAAGATCCAAAAAGTGTGAGCTTCGTGAATGATGTAGTTCGTTTGAGCTGTAAAATAACTGCCCTTACCTGAATCGAAGTCTTGCTTGTAGGAAGACTCAGAGCCTGGGATTTAACTCCATTTCTGAAGTAAAACACACAGCAGAGTTCTCATCCATTGATCACACTCTGCTTTAGAGCAAGAAGCACGCCCTTGCTTTCTAGAGGCTCTAAGACAACATGAAACGTGATTTGCTGAGAACAAAAGAATGATGTTGCCTACACAGACGGACCATATGTAGTCCATATCTGCTTCTGAAACTGATACAAAGCACTGGTCCTCTAACATCCAATGCTTGTCAGTTAAGATGAGAAATGTGTGAGTTTCGTGAACGATGTAGTTCGTTTGAGCTAGAAAGAAACTGCCGTTACCTGAAAGGAAGTCTTGCATGTAGGAAGACTCAGAGCCTGGGATTTAACTCCATTTCTGAAGTGAAACACACAGCAGAGTTCTCATAAATTGATCACACCCTGCTTTAGAAAAAGAAGCATGCTCTTGCTTTCTAGAGTCTCTAAGACAACAAGAAAAGTGAGTGTGCTGAGAACAAAAGAACGGTGTTTCCTACACATACGGACCATATCTAGTCGAACTCTACTTCTGAAACTGATACATAGCACTGGTCCTCTAACATCCAATGCTTGTCAGTTAAGATGAGAAACGTGTGAGCTTCGTGAATGATGTAGTTCTTTTGAGGTGAAAAGTGACTGCCCTTACCTGAAAGGAATTCTTGCTTGCAGGAAGACTCAGAGCTTGGGATTTAACTCCATTTCTTCAGGGAAACACTCAGCAGAGTTCTCATCCATGGATCAGGCTCTGCTTTAGAGTAAGAAGCATGCTCTTGCATTCTAGAGTCTCTAAGACAGCAGGAAACGTGAGTGTGCTGAGAACAAAATAACGGTGTTTCCTACACATACAGACCATATCTAGTCCAACTCTGCTTCTGAAACTGATACAAAGCACTGGTCCTCTAACATCCAATGCTTGTCAGTTAAGATGAGAAACGTGTTAGCTTCGTGAACAAAGTAGTTCGTTTGAGATGAAAAGTGACTGCCCTTACCTGAAACGAAGTCTTGCTTGTAGTAAGACACAGAGCCTGGGATTTAACTCCATTTCTGAAGGGAAATACACAGTATAGTTCTCATCCATGGATCACACTCTGCTTTAGAGCGAGAAGCACACTCTTGCTTTCTAGAGTCTCTAATACAGCAGGAAATATGAGTGTGCCCAGAACAAAAGAACGGGTTTTCGTTCACATACAGACCATATGTAGTCCAAATCTGCTCTGAAACTGACACAAAGCACTGGTCCTCTAACATCCAATGCTTGTCAGTTCAGATGAGAAACGTGTGAGCTTTCTGAACGATGTAGTTACTTTGAGCAGAAAAGTGACTGCCCTTACCTGAAACGAAAACTTGCTTGTAGGAAGACTCAGAGCCTGGGATTTAAATCCATTTCTGAAGTGAAACACACAGCAGTGTTCTCATCCATTGGTCACACTCTGCTTTAGAACAAGAAGCACGCTCTTGTTTTCTAGATTCTCGAATACAGCAGGTAACCTGAGTGTGCTCAGAACAAAAGAACGGTGTTTCCTACACATTCGGACAATATCTAGTCCAACTCTGCTTCTGAAACTGATACAAAGCACTGGTCCTCTAACATCCAATGCTTGTCAGTTAAGATGAGAAACGTGTGAGCTTCGTGAACGATGTAGTTTGTTTGAGCTGAAAAGTGACTGCCCTTACTTGAAAGGAAGTCTTGCTTGTAGTAAGACACAGAGCCTGGGATTTAACTCCATTTCTGAAGGAAAACACACAGCATAGTTCTCATCCATGTATCACACTCTGCTTTAGAGAGAGAAGCAAGCTCTTGCTTTCTCGATTCTCTAATACAGAAGGAAACCTGGTGTGCTCAGAACAAAAGAACGGTGTTTCCTACACATACGGACCATATGTAGTCCAAATCTGCTTATGAAACTGATACAAAGCACTGGACCTCTAACAAATAATGCTTGTCAGTTAAGATGAGAAACGTGTGAGCTTCGTGAACAATGTAGTTCGTTTGAGCAGAAAAGTTACTGCCCTTACCTTAAATGATGTCTTCCTTGTAGGAAGACTCAGAGCTTGGGATTTAACTACATTTCGGAAGTGAAACACACAGCAGAGTTCTCATCCATTGATCCCACTCTGCTTTAGAGCAAGAAGCACACTCTTGCTTTCTAGAGTCTCTAATACAGTAGGAAATCTGAGTGTGCCCAGAACAAAAGAACGGTGTTTCCTACACATTCGGACCATATGTAGTCCAAATCTGCTTCTGAAACTGATACAAAGCACTGGTCCTCTAACATCCAAAGCTTGTCAGTTAGGATGAGAAACGTGTGAGCTTCGTGTACGATGTAGTTCGTTTGAGCAGAAAAGTGACTGCCCTTACCAGAAATGAAGTCTTGCTTTTAGGAAGACACAGAGCCTGGGATTTAACTCCATTTCTGAAGGGAAACACACAGCATAGTTCTCATCCATGGATCACACTCTGCTTTAGAGCGAGAAGCACGCTCTTGCG
Source organism: Onychomys leucogaster (assembly GCA_949786385.1). Taxonomy (NCBI): domain Eukaryota; kingdom Metazoa; phylum Chordata; class Mammalia; order Rodentia; family Cricetidae; genus Onychomys; species Onychomys leucogaster. The sequence continues at coordinate 4,403,792 of CATKUP010000008.1, forward strand.
TTCTAGAGTCTCTAAGACCGCAGGAAATGTGAGTGTGCTGAGACGAAAAGAACAGTGTTTCCTACATATACGGACCATATCTAGTCCAACTCTTCTTATGAAACTGATACAAAGCACTGGTCCTCTAACATCCAATGCTTGTCAGTTAAGATGAGAAACGTGTGAGCTTCGTGAACGATGTAGTTAGTTTGAGCTGAAAAGTGACTGCCCTTACCTGAAACGAAGTCTTGCTTTTAGGAAGACACAGAGCCAGGGATTTAACTCCATTTCTGAAGGGAAACACACAGCATAGTTCTCATCCATGGATCACACTTTGCTTTAGAGCGAGAAGCACGCTCTTGCTTTCTAGAGTCTCTAATACAGCAGGAAAAATGAGTGTGCTCAGAACAAAAGAACGGTGTTTCCTAAACATACGGACCATATTTGGTTCAACTCTGCTTCTGAAACTGAAACAAACCACAGATCCTCTAACATTAATGCTTGTCAGTTAAGATCCGAAAAGTGTGAGCTTCTTGAATGATGTAGTTCGTTTGAGCTGTAAAGTAACTGCCCTTACCTGAATCGAAGTCTTGCTTGTAGGAAGACTCAGAGCCTGGGATTTAACTCCATTTCTGAAGTAAAACACACAGCAGAGTTCTCATCCATTGAACACACTCTGCTTTAGAGCAAGAAGCACGCTCTTGCTTTCTAGAGGCTCTAAGACAACATGAAACGTGATTTGCTGGGAACAAAAGAATGATGTTGCCTACACAGACAGACCATATGTAGTCCATATCTGCTTCTGAAACTGATACAAAGCACTGGTCCTCTAACATCCAATGCTTGTCAGTTAAGATGAGAAATGTGTGAGTTTCGTGAACGATGTAGTTCGTTTGAGCTAGAAAGAAACTGCCGTTACCTGAAAGGAAGTCTTGCTTGTAGGAAGACTCAGAGCCTGGGATTTAACTCCATTTCTGAAGTGAAACACACAGCAGAGTTCTCATCAATTGATCACACCCTGCTTTAGAAAAAGAAGCATGCTCTTGCTTTCTAGAGTCTCTAAGACAACAGGAAACCTGAGTGTGCTCAGAACAAAAGAACGGTGTTTCCTACCCATTCGGACCATATCTAGTCCAACTCTGCTTCTGAAACTGATACAAAGCACTGGTCCTCTAACATCCAATGTTTGTCAGTTAAGATGAGAAACGTGTGAGCTTCGTGAATGATGTAGTTCGTTTGATCTGAAAAAGTGACTGCCCTTACTTGAAAGGAAGTCTTGCTTGTAGTAAGACACAGAGCCTGGGATTTAACTCCATTTCTGAGGGAAAACACACAGCATAGTTCTCATCCATGTATCACACACTGCTTTAGAGCGAGAAGCACGCTCTTGCTTTCTAGATTCTCCAATACAGAAGGAAACCTGAGTGTGCTCAGAACAGAAGAACGGTGGTTCCTACACATACGGACCATATGTAGTCCAAATCTGCTTATGAAACTGATACAAAGCACTGGACCTCTAACAACTAATGCTTGTCAGTTAAGATGAGAAACGTGTGAGCTTCGTGAACGATGTAGTTCATTTGAGCAGAAAAGTGACTGCCCTTACCTTAAACGATGTCTTGCGTGTAGGAAGACTCAGAGCTTGGGATTTAACTACATTTTGGAAGTGAAACACACAGCAGAGTTCTCATCCATTGATCCCACTCTGCTTTAGAGCAAGAAGCACACTCTTGCTTTCTAGAGTCTCTAATACAGTAGGAAATCTGGGTGTGCCCAGAACAAAAGAACGGTGTTTCCTACACATACGGACCATATGTAGTCCAAATCTTCTTCCGAAACTGATACAAAGCACTGGTCCTCTAACATCCAATGCTTGTCAGTTAAGATGAGAAATGTGTGAGTTTAGTGAATGATGTAGTTCGTTTGAGCTAGAAAGAAACTGCCGATACCTGAAAGGAAGTCTTGCTTGTAGGAAGACTCAGAGCCTGGGGTTTAACTCCATTTCTGAAGTGAAACACACAGCAGAGTTCTCATCAATTGATCACACCCTGCTTTAGAAAAAGAAGCATGCTCTTGCTTTCTAGAGTCTCAGAGACAGCAGGAAAAGTGAGTGTGCTGAGAACAAAAGAATAGTGTTTCCTACACATACGGACCATAACTAGTCGAACTCTACTTCTGAAACTGATACATAGCACTTGTCCTCTAACATCCAATGCTTGTCTGTTAAGATGAGAAACGTGTGAGTTTCGTGAACGATGTAGTTCGTTTGAGCTGAAAAGTGACTGCCCTTACCTGAAACGAAGTCTTGCTTTTAGGAAGACACAGAGCCAGGGATTTAACTCCATTTCTGAAGGGAAACACACAGCATAGTTCTCATCCATGGATCACACTCTGCTTTAGAGCGAGAAGCACGCTCTTGCTTTCTAGAGTCTCTAATACAGCAGGAAATATGAGTGTGCTCAGAACAAAAGAACGGTGTTTCTTAAACATACGGACCATATTTGGTTCAACTCTGCTTCTGAAACTGAAACAAACCACAGATCCTCTAACATTAATGCTTGTCAGGTAAGATCCGAAAAGTGTGAGCTTCGTGAATGATGTAGTTCGTTTGAGCTGTAAAGTAACTGCCCTTACCTGAATCGAAGTCTTGCTTGTAGGAAGACTCAGAGCCTGGGATTTAACTCCATTTCTGAAGTAAAACACAGAGCAGAGTTCTCATCCATTGAACACACTCTGCTTTAGAGCAAGAAGCACGCTCTTGCTTTCTAGAGGCTCTAAGACAACATGAAACGTGATTTGGTGAGAACAAAAGAATGATGTTGCCTACACAGACAGACCATATGTAGTCCATATCTGCTTCTGAAACTGATACAAAGCACTGGTCCGCTAACATCCAATGCTTGTCAGTTAAGATGAGAAATGTGTGAGTTTCGTGAACGATGTAGTTCGTTTGAGCTAGAAAGAAACTGCCGTTACCTGAAAGGAAGTCTTGCTTGTAGGAAGACTCAGAGCCTGGGATTTAACTCCATTTCTGAAGTGAAACACACAGCAGAGTTCTCATCAATTGATCACACCCTGCTTTAGAAAAAGAAGCATGCTCTTGCTTTCTAGAGTCTCTAAGACAACAGGAAAAGTGAGTGTGCTGAGAAAAAAAGAACGGTGTTTCCTACACATACAGACCATATCTAGTCGAACTCTACTTCTGAAACTGATACATAGCACTGGTCTTCTAACATCCAATGCTTGTCAGTTAAGATGAGAAACGTGTGAGCTTCGTGAATGATGTATTTCTTTTGAGCTGAAATGTGACTACCCTTACCTGAAAGGAATTCTTGCTTGCAGGAAGACTCAGAGCCTGGGATTTCACTCCATTTCTAAAGGGAAACACACACCAGAGTTCTCATCCATGGATCAGACTCTGCTTTAGAGTAGGAAGCATGCTCTTGCGTTCTAGAGTCTCTAAGACCGCAGGAAATGTGAGTGTGCTGAGAAGAAAAGAACGGTGTTTCCTACACATGCGGACCATATCTAGTCCAACTCTGCTTATGAAACTGATACAAAGCACTGGTCCTCTAACATCCAATGCTTGTCAGTTAAGATGAGAATCGTGTGAGCTTCGTGAACAATGTGGTTCTTTTGAGATGAAAAGTGACTGCCCTTACCTGAAACGAAGTCTTGCTTGTAGTAAGACACAGAGCCTGGGATTTAACTCCATTTCTGAAGATAAATAAACAGTATAGTTCTCATCCATGGATCACACTCTGCTTTAGAGCGAGAAGCACACTCTTGCTTTCTAGAGTCTCTAATACAGCAGGAAGTATGAGTGTGCCCAGAACAAAAGAACGGGTTTTCGTACACATACAGACCATATGTAGTCCAAATCTGCTTCTGAAACTGACACAAAGCACTGGTCCTCTAACATCCAATGCTTGTCAGTTCAGATGAGAAACGTGTGAGCTTTGTGAACGATGTAGTTAGTTTGAGCAGAAAAGTGACTGCCCTTACCTGAAACGAAAGTTTGCTTGTAGGAAGACTCAGAGCCTGGGATTTAACTCCATTTCTGAAGGGAAACACACAGCATAGTTCTCATCCATGGATCACACTCTGCTTTAGAGCGAGAAGCATGCTCTTGCTTTCTAGAGTCTCTAATACAGCAGGAAAAATGAGTGTGCTCAGAACCTAAGAACGGTGTTTCCTAAACATACAGACCATATTTGGTTCAACTCTGCTTCTGAAACTGAAACAAACCACAGATCCTCTAACATTAGTGCTTGTCAGGTAAGATCCGAAAAGTGTGAGCTTCTTGAATGATGTAGTTCGTTTGAGCTGTAAAGTAACTGCCCTTACCTGATTCGAAGTCTTGCTTGTAGGAAGACTCAGAGCCTGGGATTTAACTCCATTTCTGAAGTAAAACACACAGCAGAGTTCTCATCCATTGATCACACTCTGCTTTAGAGCAAGAAGCACGCTCTTGCTTTCTAGAGGCTCTAAGACAACATGAAACGTGATTTGCTGAGAACAAAAGAATGATGTTGCCTACACAGATGGACCATATGTAGTCCATATCTGCTTCTGAAACTGATACAAAGCACTGGTCCTCTAACATCCAATGCTTGTCAGTTAAGATGAAAAATGTGTGAGTTTCGTGAACGATGTAGTTCGTTTGAGCTAGAAAGAAACTGCCGTTACCTTAAAGGAAGTCTTGCTTGTAGGAAGACTCAGAGCCTGGGATTTAACTCCATTTCTGAAGTGAAACACACAGCAGAGTTCTCATCAATTGATCACACCCTGCTTTAGAAAAAGAAGCATGCTCTTGCTTTCTAGAGTCTCTAAGACAACAGGAAAAGTGAGTGTGCTGAGAACAAAAGAACGGTGTTTCCTACACATACGGACCATATCTAGTCGAACTCTACTTCTGAAACTGATACATAGCACTGGTCCTCTAACATCCAATGCTTGTCAGTTAAGATGAGAAACGTGTGAGCTTCGTGAATGATGTAGTTCTTTTGAGGTGAAAAGTGACTGCCCTTACCTGAAAGGAATTCTTGCTTGCAGGAAGACTCAGAGCTTGGGATTTAACTCCATTTCTTCAGGGAAACACACAGCAGAGTTCTCATCCATGGATCAGGCTCTGCTTTAGAGTAAGAAGCATGCTCTTGCATTCTAGAGTCTCTAAGACAGCAGGAAACGTGAGTGTGCTGAGAACAAAATAACGGTGTTTCCTAAACATACAGACCATATCTAGTCCAACTCTGCTTCTGAAACTGATACAAAGCACTGGTCCTCTAACATCCAATGCTTGTCAGTTAAGATGAGAAACGTGTTAGCTTCGTGAACAAAGTAGTTCGTTTGAGATGAAAAGTGACTGCCCTTACCTGAAACGAAGTCTTGCTTGTAGTAAGACACAGAGCCTGGGATTTAACTCCATTTCTGAAGGGAAATACACAGTATAGTTCTCATCCATGGATCACACTCTGCTTTAGAGCGAGAAGCACACTCTTGCTTTCTAGAGTCTCTAATACAGCAGGAAATATGAGTGTGCCCAGAACAAAAGAACGGGTTTTCGTTCACATACAGACCATATGTAGTCCAAATCTGCTCTGAAACTGACACAAAGCACTGGTCCTCTAACATCCAATGCTTGTCAGTTCAGATGAGAAACGTGTGAGCTTTCTGAACGATGTAGTTACTTTGAGCAGAAAAGTGACTGCCCTTACCTGAAACGAAAACTTGCTTGTAGGAAGACTCAGAGCCTGGGATTTAAATCCATTTCTGAAGTGAAACACACAGCAGTGTTCTCATCCATTGATCACACTCTGCTTTAGAACAAGAAGCACGCTCTTGTTTTCTAGATTCTCGAATACAGCTTGTAACCTGAGTGTGCTCAGAACAAAAGAACGGTGTTTCCTACACATTCGGACAATATCTAGTCCAACTCTGCTTCTGAAACTGATACAAAGCACTGGTCCTCTAACATCCAATGCTTGTCAGTTAAGATGAGAAACGTGTGAGCTTCGTGAACGATGTAGTTTGTTTGAGCTGAAAAGTGACTGCCCTTACTTGAAAGGAAGTCTTGCTTGTAGTAAGACACAGAGCCTGGGATTTAACTCCATTTCTGAAGGAAAACACACAGCATAGTTCTCATCCATGTATCACACTCTGCTTTAGAGAGAGAAGCAAGCTCTTGCTTTCTCGATTCTCTAATACAGAAGGAAACCTGGTGTGCTCAGAACAAAAGAACGGTGTTTCCTACACATACGGACCATATGTAGTCCAAATCTGCTTATGAAACTGATACAAAGCACTGGACCTCTAACAAATAATGCTTGTCAGTTAAGATGAGAAACGTGTGAGCTTCGTGAACAATGTACTTCGTTTGAGCAGAAAAGTTACTGCCCTTACCTTAAATGATGTCTTCCTTGTAGGAAGACTCAGAGCTTGGTATTTAACTACATTTCGGAAGTGAAACACACAGCAGAGTTCTCATCCATTGATCCCACTCTGCTTTAGAGCAAGAAGCACACTCTTGCTTTCTAGAGTCTCTAATACAGTAGGAAATCTGAGTGTGCCCAGAACAAAAGAACTGTGTTTCCTACACATTCGGACCATATGTAGTCCAAATCTGCTTCTGAAACTGATACAAAGCACTGGTCCTCTAACATCCAAAGCTTGTCAGTTAGGATGAGAAACGTGTGAGCTTCGTGTACGATGTAGTTCGTTTGAGCAGAAAAGTGACTGCCCTTACCTGAAACGAAAGTTTGCTTGTAGGAAGACTCAGAGCCTGGGATTTAACTCCATTTCTGAAGGGAAACACACAGCATAGTTCTCATCCATGGATCACATTCTGCTTTAGACCAAGAAGCATGCTCTTGCTTTCTAGAGTCTCTAATACAGCAGGAAATCTGAGTATGCCCAGAACAAAAGAACCGTGTTTCCTACACATACAGACCATATATAGTCCAACTCTTCTTCTGAAACTGACACAAAGTACTGGTCCTCTAACATCCAATGCTTGTCAGTTAGGATGAGAAACGTGTGAGTTTCGTGAATGATGTAGTTCGTTTGAGCTGAAAAGTGACTGCCCTTACCTGAAACGAAGTCTTGCTTTTAGGAAGACACAGAGCCTGGGATTTAACTCCATTTCTGAAGGGAAACACACAGCATAGTTCTCATCCATGGATCACACTCTGCTTTATAGCGAGAAGCATGCTCTTGCTTTCTAGAGTCTCTAATACAGCAGGAAAAATGAGTGTGCTCAGAACCTAAGAACGGTGTTTCCTAAACATACAGACCATATTTGGTTCAACTCTGCTTCTGAAACTGAAACAAACCACAGATCCTCTAACATTAGTGCTTGTCAGGTAAGATCCGAAAAGTGTGAGCTTCTTGAATGATGTAGTTCGTTTGAGCTGTAAAGTAACTGCCCTTACCTGATTCGAAGTCTTGCTTGTAGGAAGACTCAGAGCCTGGGATTTAACTCCATTTCTGAAGTAAAACACACAGCAGAGTTCTCATCCATTGATCACACTCTGCTTTAGAGCAAGAAGCACGCTCTTGCTTTCTAGAGGCTCTAAGACAACATGAAACGTGATTTGCTGAGAACAAAAGAATGATGTTGCCTACACAGATGGACCATATGTAGTCCATATCTGCTTCTGAAACTGATACAAAGCACTGGTCCTCTAACATCCAATGCTTGTCAGTTAAGATGAAAAATGTGTGAGTTTCGTGAACGATGTAGTTCGTTTGAGCTAGAAAGAAACTGCCGTTACCTTAAAGGAAGTCTTGCTTGTAGGAAGACTCAGAGCCTGGGATTTAACTCCATTTCTGAAGTGAAACACACAGCAGAGTTCTCATCAATTGATCACACCCTGCTTTAGAAAAAGAAGCATGCTCTTGCTTTCTAGAGTCTCTAAGACAACAGGAAAAGTGAGTGTGCTGAGAACAAAAGAACGGTGTTTCCTACACATACGGACCATATCTAGTCGAACTCTACTTCTGAAACTGATACATAGCACTGGTCCTCTAACATCCAATGCTTGTCAGTTAAGATGAGAAACGTGTGAGCTTTGTGAATGATGTATTACTTTTGAGCTGAAATGTGACTGCCCTTACCTGAAAGGAATTCTTGCTTGCAGGAAGACTCAGAGCCTGGGATTTAACTCCATTTCTAAAGGGAAACACACAGCAGAGTTGTCATCCATGGATCAGACTCTGCTTTAGAGTAAGAAGCATGCTCTTGCGTTCTAGAGTCTCTAAGACCGCAGGAAATGTGAGTGTGCTGAGAAGAAAAGAACGGTGTTTCCTACACATACGGACCATATCTTGTCCAACTCTGCTTATGAAACTGATACAAAGCACTGGTCCTCTAACATCCAATGCTTGTCAGTTAAGATGAGAAACGTGTGAGCTTCGTGAACAATGTGGTTCGTTTGAGATGAAAAGTGACTGCCCTTACCTGAAACGAAGTCTTGCTTGTAGTAAGACACAGAGCCTGGGATTTAACTCCATTTCTGAAGGGAAATATACAGTATAGTTCTCATCCATGGATCACACTCTGCTTTAGAGCGAGAAGCACACTCTTGCTTTCTAGAGTCTCTAATACAGCAGGAAGTATGAGTGTGCCCAGAACAAAAGAACGGGTTTTCGTACACATACAGACCATATGTAGTCCAAATCTGCTTCTGAAAATGACACAAAGCACTGGTCCTCTAACATCCAATGCTTGTCAGTTCAGATGAGAAACGTGTGAGCTTTGTGAACGATGTAGTTAGTTTGAGCAGAAAAGTGACTGGCCTTACATGAAACGAAAGTTTGCTTGTAGGAAGACTCAGAGCCTGGGATTTAACTCCATTTCTGAAGTGAAACACACAGCAGTGTTCTCATCCATTGATCACACTCTGCTTTAGAACAAGAAGCACGCTCTTGTTTTCTAGAGTCTCTAAGACAGCAGGAAACGTGTGTGTGCTGAGCACAAAAGAACAGTGTTTCTACACATACGGACCATATCTAGTCCAACTCTGCTTCTGAAACTGACACAAAGTACTGGTCCTCTAACATCCAATGCTTGTCAGTTAGGATGAGAAACGTGTGAGTTTCGTGAATGATGTAGTTCGTTTGAGCTGAAAAGTGACTGCCCTTACTTGAAACGAAGTCTTGCTTGTAGGAAGACTCAGAGCCTGGGATTTAACTCCATTTCTGAAGTGAAACACACAGCAGAGTTCTCATCAATTGATCACACCCTGCTTTAGAAAAAGAAGCATGCTCTTGCTTTCTAGAGTCTCTAAGACAACAGGAAAAGTGAGTGTGCTGAGAACAAAAGAACGGTGTTTCCTACACATACGGACCATATTTAGTCGAAATCTACTTCTGAAACTGATACATAGCACTGGTCCTCTAACATCCAATGCTTGTCAGTTAAGATGAGAAACGTGTGAGCTTTGTGAATGATGTATTACTTTTGAGCTGAAATGTGACTGCCCTTACCTGAAAGGAATTCTTGCTTGCAGGAAGACTCAGAGCCTGGGATTTAACTCCATTTCTAAAGGGAAACACACAGCAGAGTTGTCATCCATGGATCAGACTCTGCTTTAGATTAAGAAGCATGCTCTTGCGTTCTAGAGTCTCTAAGACCGCAGGAAATGTGAGGGTGCTGAGAAGAAAAGAACGGTGTTTCCTACACATACGGACCATATCTTGTCCAACTCTGCTTATGAAACTGATACAAAGCACTGGTCCTCTAACATCCAATGCTTGTCAGTTAAGATGAGAAACGTGTGAGCTTCGTGAACAATGTGGTTCGTTTGAGATGAAAAGTGACTGCCCTTACCTGAAACGAAGTCTTGCTTGTAGTAAGACACAGAGCCTGGGATTTAACTCCATTTCTGAAGATAAATAAACAGTATAGTTCTCATCCATGGATCACACTCTGCTTTAGAGCGAGAAGCACACTCTTGCTTTCTAGAGTCTCTAATACAGCAGGAAGTATGAGTGTGCCCAGAACAAAAGAACGGGTTTTCGTACACATACAGACCATATGTAGTCCAAATCTGCTTCTGAAACTGACACAAAGCACTGGTCCTCTAACATCCAATGCTTGTCAGTTCAGATGAGAAACGTGTGAGCTTTGTGAACGATGTAGTTAGTTTGAGCAGAAAAGTGACTGCCCTTACCTGAAACGAAAGTTTGCTTGTAGGAAGACTCAGAGCCTGGGATTTAACTCCATTTCTGAAGGGAAACACACAGCATAGTTCTCATCCATGGATCACATTCTGCTTTAGACCAAGAAGCATGCTCTTGCTTTCTAGAGTCTCTAATACAGCAGGAAATCTGAGTATGCCCAGAACAAAAGAACCGTGTTTCCCACACATACAGACCATATATAGTCCAACTCTTCTTCTGAAACTGACACAAAGTACTGGTCCTCTAACATCCAATGCTTGTCAGTTAGGATGAGAAACGTGTGAGTTTCGTGAATGATGTAGTTCGTTTGAGCTGAAAAGTGACTGCCCTTACCTGAAACGAAGTCTTGCTTTTAGGAAGACACAGAGCCTGGGATTTAACTCCATTTCTGAAGGGAAACACACAGCATAGTTCTCATCCATGGATCACACTCTGCTTTAGAGCGAGAAGCACGCTCTTGCTTTCTAGAGTCTCTAATACAGCAGGAAAAATGAGTGTGCTCAGAACCTAAGAACGGTGTTTCCTAAACATACGGACCATATTTGGTTCAACTCTGCTTCTGAAACTGAAACAAACCACAGATCCTCTAACATTAGTGCTTGTCAGGTAAGATCCGAAAAGTGTGAGCTTCTTGAATGATGTAGTTCTTTTGAGCTGTAAAGTAACTGCCCTTACCTGATTCGAAGTCTTGCTTGTAGGAAGACTCAAAGCCTGGGATTTAACTCCATTTCTGAAGTAAAACACACAGCAGAGTTCTCATCCATTGATCACACTCTGCTTTAGAGCAAGAAGCACGCTCTTGCTTTCTAGAGGCTCTAAGACAACATGAAACGTGATTTGCTGAGAACAAAAGAATGATGTTGCCTACACAGATGGACCATATGTAGTCCATATCTGCTTCTGAAACTGATACAAAGCACTGGTCCTCTAACATCCAATGCTTGTCAGTTAAGATGAAAAATGTGTGAGTTTCGTGAACGATGTAGTTCGTTTGAGCTAGAAAGAAACTGCCGTTACCTTAAAGGAAGTCTTGCTTGTAGGAAGACTCAGAGCCTGGGATTTAACTCCATTTCTGAAGTGAAACACACAGCAGAGTTCTCATCAATTGATCACACCCTGCTTTAGAAAAAGAAGCATGCTCTTGCTTTCTAGAGTCTCTAAGACAACAGGAAAAGTGAGTGTGCTGAGAACAAAAGAACGGTGTTTCCTACACATACGGACCATATCTAGTCGAACTCTACTTCTGAAACTGATACATAGCACTGGTCCTCTAACATCCAATGCTTGTCAGTTAAGATGAGAAACGTGTGAGCTTTGTGAATGATGTATTACTTTTGAGCTGAAATGTGACTGCCCTTACCTGAAAGGAATTCTTGCTTGCAGGAAGACTCAGAGCCTGGGATTTAACTCCATTTCTAAAGGGAAACACACAGCAGAGTTTTCATCCATGGATCAGACTCTGCTTTAGAGTAAGAAGCATGCTCTTGCGTTCTAGAGTCTCTAAGACCGCAGGAAATGTGAGTGTGCTGAGAAGAAAAGAACGGTGTTTCCTACACATACGGACCATATCTTGTCCAACTCTGCTTATGAAACTGATACAAAGCACTGGTCCTCTAACATCCAATGCTTGTCAGTTAAGATGAGAAACGTGTGAGTTTCATGAACGATGTAGTTCGTTTGAGCTAGAAAGAAACTGCCATTACCTGAAAGGAAGTCTTGCTTGCAGGAAGACTCAGAGCCTGGGATTTAACTCCATTTCTAAAGGGAAACACACAGCAGAGTTGTCATCCATGGATCAGACTCTGCTTTAGATTAAGAAGCATGCTCTTGCGTTCTAGAGTCTCTAAGACCGCAGGAAATGTGAGGGTGCTGAGAAGAAAAGAACGGTGTTTCCTACACATACGGACCATATCTTGTCCAATCTGCTTATGAAACTGATACAAAGCACTGGTCCTCTAACATCCAATGCTTGTCAGTTAAGATGAGAAACGTGTGAACTTTGTGAAAGATGTAGTTCGTTTGAGCCGAAAAGTGACTGCCCTTACCTGAAACGAAGTCTTGCTTTTAGGAAGACACAGAGCCTGGGATTTAACTCCATTTCTGAGGGAAAACACACAGCATAGTTCTCATCCATGTATCACACTCTGCTTTAGAAAAAGAAGCATGCTCTTGCTTTCTAGAGTCTCTAAGACAACAGGAAAAGTGAGTGTGCTGAGAACAAAAGAACGGTGTTTCCTACACATACGGACCATATCTAGTCGAAATCTACTTCTGAAACTGATACATAGCACTGGTCCTCTAACATCCAATGCTTGTCAGTTAAGATGAGAAACGTGTGAGCTTTGTGAATGATGTATTACTTTTGAGCTGAAATGTGACTGCCCTTACCTGAAAGGAATTCTTGCTTGCAGGAAGACTCAGAGCCTGGGATTTAACTCCATTTCTAAAGGGAAACACACAGCAGAGTTGTCATCCATGGATCAGACTCTGCTTTAGAGTAAGAAGCATGCTCTTGCGTTCTAGAGTCTCTAAGACCGCAGGAAATGTGAGTGTGCTGAGAAGAAAAGAACGGTGTTTCCTACACATACGGACCATATCTTGTCCAACTCTGCTTATGAAACTGATACAAAGCACTGGTCCTCTAACATCCAATGCTTGTCAGTTAAGATGAGAAACGTGTGAGCTTCGTGAACAATGTGGTTCGTTTGAGATGAAAAGTGACTGCCCTTACCTGAAACGAAGTCTTGCTTGTAGTAAGACACAGAGCCTGGGATTTAACTCCATTTCTGAAGGGAAATATACAGTATAGTTCTCATCCATGGATCACACTCTGCTTTAGAGCGAGAAGCACACTCTTGCTTTCTAGAGTCTCTAATACAGCAGGAAGTATGAGTGTGCCCAGAACAAAAGAACGGGTTTTCGTACACATACAGACCATATGTAGTCCAAATCTGCTTCTGAAAATGACACAAAGCACTGGTCCTCTAACATCCAATGCTTGTCAGTTCAGATGAGAAACGTGTGAGCTTTGTGAACGATGTAGTTAGTTTGAGCAGAAAAGTGACTGGCCTTACATGAAACGAAAGTTTGCTTGTAGGAAGACTCAGAGCCTGGGATTTAACTCCATTTCTGAAGTGAAACACACAGCAGTGTTCTCATCCATTGATCACACTCTGCTTTAGAACAAGAAGCACGCTCTTGTTTTCTAGAGTCTCTAAGACAGCAGGAAACGTGTGTGTGCTGAGCACAAAAGAACAGTGTTTCTACACATACGGACCATATCTAGTCCAACTCTGCTTCTGAAACTGACACAAAGTACTGGTCCTCTAACATCCAATGCTTGTCAGTTAGGATGAGAAACCTGTGAGTTTCGTGAATGATGTAGTTCGTTTGAGCTGAAAAGTGACTGCCCTTACTTGAAACGAAGTCTTGCTTGTAGGAAGACTCAGAGCCTGGGATTTAACTCCATTTCTGAAGTGAAACACACAGCAGAGTTCTCATCAATTGATCACACCCTGCTTTAGAAAAAGAAGCATGCTCTTGCTTTCTAGAGTCTCTAAGACAACAGGAAAAGTGAGTGTGCTGAGAACAAAAGAACGGTGTTTCCTACACATACGGACCATATTTAGTCGAAATCTACTTCTGAAACTGATACATAGCACTGGTCCTCTAACATCCAATGCTTGTCAGTTAAGATGAGAAACGTGTGAGCTTTGTGAATGATGTATTACTTTTGAGCTGAAATGTGACTGCCCTTACCTGAAAGGAATTCTTGCTTGCAGGAAGACTCAGAGCCTGGGATTTAACTCCATTTCTAAAGGGAAACACACAGCAGAGTTGTCATCCATGGATCAGACTCTGCTTTAGATTAAGAAGCATGCTCTTGCGTTCTAGAGTCTCTAAGACCGCAGGAAATGTGAGGGTGCTGAGAAGAAAAGAACGGTGTTTCCTACACATACGGACCATATCTTGTCCAACTCTGCTTATGAAACTGATACAAAGCACTGGTCCTCTAACATCCAATGCTTGTCAGTTAAGATGAGAAACGTGTGAACTTTGTGAAAGATGTAGTTCGTTTGAGCCGAAAAGTGACTGCCCTTACCTGAAACGAAGTCTTGCTTTTAGGAAGACACAGAGCCTGGGATTTAACTCCATTTCTGAGGGAAAACACACAGCATAGTTCTCATCCATGTATCACACTCTGCTTTAGAAAAAGAAGCATGCTCTTGCTTTCTAGAGTCTCTAAGACAACAGGAAAAGTGAGTGTGCTGAGAACAAAAGAACGGTGTTTCCTACACATACGGACCATATCTAGTCGAACTCTACTTCTGAAACTGATACATAGCACTGGTCCTCTAACATCCAATGCTTGTCAGTTAAGATGAGAAACGTGTGAACTTTGTGAAAGATGTAGTTCGTTTGAGCCGAAAAGTGACTGCCCTTACCTGAAACGAAGTCTTGCTTTTAGGAAGACACAGAGCCTGGGATTTAACTCCATTTCTGAGGGAAAACACACAGCATAGTTCTCATCCATGTATCACACTCTGCTTTAGAAAAAGAAGCATGCTCTTGCTTTCTAGAGTCTCTAAGACAACAGGAAAAGTGAGTGTGCTGAGAACAAAAGAACGGTGTTTCCTACACATACGGACCATATCTTGTCCAACTCTGCTTATGAAACTGATACAAAGCACTGGTCCTCTAACATCCAATGCTTGTCAGTTAAGATGAGAAACGTGTGAGCTTCGTGAACAATGTGGTTCGTTTGAGATGAAAAGTGACTGCCCTTACCTGAAACGAAGTCTTGCTTGTAGTAAGACACAGAGCCTGGGATTTAACTCCATTTCTGAAGGGAAATATACAGTATAGTTCTCATCCATGGATCACACTCTGCTTTAGAGCGAGAAGCACACTCTTGCTTTCTAGAGTCTCTAATACAGCAGGAAGTATGAGTGTGCCCAGAACAAAAGAACGGGTTTTCGTACACATACAGACCATATGTAGTCCAAATCTGCTTCTGAAAATGACACAAAGCACGGGTCCTCTAACATCCAATGCTTGTCAGTTCAGATGAGAAACGTGTGAGCTTTGTGAACGATGTAGTTAGTTTGAGCAGAAAAGTGACTGGCCTTACATGAAACGAAAGTTTGCTTGTAGGAAGACTCAGAGCCTGGGATTTAACTCCATTTCTGAAGTGAAACACACAGCAGTGTTCTCATCCATTGATCACACTCTGCTTTAGAACAAGAAGCACGCTCTTGTTTTCTAGAGTCTCTAAGACAGCAGGAAACGTGTGTGTGCTGAGCACAAAAGAACAGTGTTTCTACACATACGGACCATATCTAGTCCAACTCTGCTTCTGAAACTGACACAAAGTACTGGTCCTCTAACATCCAATGCTTGTCAGTTAGGATGAGAAACGTGTGAGTTTCGTGAATGATGTAGTTCGTTTGAGCTGAAAAGTGACTGCCCTTACTTGAAACGAAGTCTTGCTTGTAGGAAGACTCAGAGCCTGGGATTTAACTCCATTTCTGAAGTGAAACACACAGCAGAGTTCTCATCAATTGATCACACCCTGCTTTAGAAAAAGAAGCATGCTCTTGCTTTCTAGAGTCTCTAAGACAACAGGAAAAGTGAGTGTGCTGAGAAAAAAAGAACGGTGTTTCCTAAACATACGGACCATATCTAGTCGAAATCTACTTCTGAAACTGATACATAGCACTGGTCCTCTAACATCCAATGCTTGTCAGTTAAGATGAGAAACGTGTGAGCTTTGTGAATGATGTATTACTTTTGAGCTGAAATGTGACTGCCCTTACCTGAAAGGAATTCTTGCTTGCAGGAAGACTCAGAGCCTGGGATTTAACTCCATTTCTAAAGGGAAACACACAGCAGAGTTGTCATCCATGGATCAGACTCTGCTTTAGATTAAGAAGCATGCTCTTGCGTTCTAGAGTCTCTAAGACCGCAGGAAATGTGAGGGTGCTGAGAAGAAAAGAACGGTGTTTCCTACACATACGGACCATATCTTGTCCAACTCTGCTTATGAAACTGATACAAAGCACTGGTCCTCTAACATCCAATGCTTGTCAGTTAAGATGAGAA
Source organism: Onychomys leucogaster (assembly GCA_949786385.1). Taxonomy (NCBI): domain Eukaryota; kingdom Metazoa; phylum Chordata; class Mammalia; order Rodentia; family Cricetidae; genus Onychomys; species Onychomys leucogaster. The sequence goes on from CATKUP010000008.1 coordinate 4,420,055, forward strand.
ACGTGTGAACTTTGTGAAAGATGTAGTTCGTTTGAGCCGAAAAGTGACTGCCCTTACCTGAAACGAAGTCTTGCTTTTAGGAAGACACAGAGCCTGGGATTTAACTCCATTTCTGAGGGAAAACACACAGCATAGTTCTCATCCATGTATCACACTCTGCTTTAGAAAAAGAAGCATGCTCTTGCTTTCTAGAGTCTCTAAGACAACAGGAAAAGTGAGTGTGCTGAGAACAAAAGAACGGTGTTTCCTACACATACGGACCATATCTAGTCGAACTCTACTTCTGAAACTGATACATAGCACTGGTCCTCTAACATCCAATGCTTGTCAGTTAAGATGAGAAACGTGTGAACTTTGTGAAAGATGTAGTTCGTTTGAGCCGAAAAGTGACTGCCCTTACCTGAAACGAAGTCTTGCTTTTAGGAAGACACAGAGCCTGGGATTTAACTCCATTTCTGAGGGAAAACACACAGCATAGTTCTCATCCATGTATCACACTCTGCTTTAGAAAAAGAAGCATGCTCTTTCTTTCTAGAGTCTCTAAGACAACAGGAAAAGTGAGTGTGCTGAGAACAAAAGAACGGTGTTTCCTACACATACGGACCATATCTAGTCGAACTCTACTTCTGAAACTGATACATAGCACTGGTCCTCTAACATCCAATGCTTGTCAGTTAAGATGAGAATCGTGTGAGCTTCGTGAACAATGTGGTTCGTTTGAGATGAAAAGTGACTGCCCTTACCTGAAACGAAGTCTTGCTTGTAGTAAGACACAGAGCCTGGGATTTAACTCCATTTCTGAAGGGAAATAAACAGTATAGTTCTCATCCATGGATCACACTCTGCTTTAGAGCGAGAAGCACACTCTTGCTTTCTAGAGTCTCTAATACAGCAGGAAGTATGAGTGTGCCCAGAACAAAAGAACGGGTTTTCGTACACATACAGACCATATGTAGTCCAAATCTGCTTCTGAAAATGACACAAAGCACTGGTCCTCTAACATCCAATGCTTGTCAGTTCAGATGAGAAACGTGAGAGCTTTGTGAACGATGTAGTTAGTTTGAGCAGAAAAGTGACTGCCCTTACATGAAACGAAAGTTTGCTTGTAGGAAGACTCAGAGCCTGGGATTTAACTCCATTTCTGAAGTGAAACACACAGCAGTGTTCTCATCCATTGATCACACTCTGCTTTAGAACAAGAAGCACGCTCTTGTTTTCTAGAGTCTCTAAGACAGCAGGAAACGTGTGTGTGCTGAGCACAAAAGAACAGTGTTTCTACACATACGGACCATATCTAGTCCAACTCTGCTTCTGAAACTGACACAAAGTACTGGTCCTCTAACATCCAATGCTTGTCAGTTAGGATGAGAAACGTGTGAGTTTCGTGAATGATGTAGTTCGTTTGAGCTGAAAAGTGACTGCCCTTACTTGAAACGAAGTCTTGCTTGTAGGAAGACTCAGATCCTGGGATTTAACTACATTTGTGAAGGGAAACACACAGCATAGTTCTCATCCATGGATCACACTCTGCTTAGAGCGAGAAGCACGCTCTTGCTTTCTAGTGTCTTTAATACAGAGGAAACATGAGTGTGCTCAGAACAAAAGAATGGTGTTTCCTACTCATATGGACCATATATAGTTCAACTCTGCTTCTGAAACTGAAACGAACCACAAGTCCTCTAACATCCAATGCTTGTCAGGTAAGATCTGAAACGTGTGACCTTCGTGAACGATGTAGTTCGTTTGACCTGTAAAGTAGCTGCACTTACCTGAAACGAAGTGTTGCTTGTAGGAAGACTCAGAGACTGGGATTTAACTCCATTTCTGAAGTGAAACACACAGCATAGTTCTCATCCATGTATCACATCTGCTCTAGAGCGAGAAGCAAGCTCTTGCTTTCTAGATTCTCCAATAGAGCAGGAAACCTGAGTGTGCCCAAAACAAAAGAACGGTGTTTCCTACACATACGGACCATATCTAGTCCAACTCTGCTTCTGAAACTGATACAAAGCACTGGTCCTCTAACATCCAATGCTTGTCAGTTAAGATGAGAAACGTGTGAGCTTTGTGAAAGATGTAGTTCGTTTGAGCAGAAAAGGGACTGCCCTTACCTGAAACGAAGTCTTGCTTTTAGGAAGACACAGAGCCTGGGAATTAACTCCATTTCTGAAGGGAAACACACAGCATAGTTCTCATCCATGGATCACACTCTGCTTTAGAGCAAGAATCACGCTCTTGCTTTCTAGGGTCTCTAATACAGCAGGAAAAATGAGTGTGCTCAGAACAAAAGAACGGTGTTTCCTAAACATACGGACCATATTGGGTTCAACTCTGCTTCTGAAACTGAAACAAACCACAGATCCTCTAACATTAATGCTTGTCAGGTAAGATCCAAAAAGTGTGAGCTTCGTGAATGATGTAGTTCGTTTGAGCTGAAAAGTGACTGCCCTTACTTGAAAGGAAGTCTTGCTTGTAGGAAGACTCAGAGCCTGGGATTTAACTCCATTTCTGAAGTAAAACACACAGCAGAGTTCTCATCAATTGATCACACCCTGCTTTAGAAAAAGAAGCATGCTCTTGCTTTCTAGAGGCTCTAAGACAACATGAAACGTGATTTGCTGAGAACAAAAGAATGATGTTGCCTACACAGATGGACCATATGTAGTCCATATCTGCTTCTGAAACTGATACAAAGCACTGGTCCTCTAACATCCAATGCTTGTCAGTTAAGATGAAAAATGTGTGAGTTTCGTGAACGATGTAGTTCGTTTGAGCTAGAAAGAAACTGCCGTTACCTTAAAGGAAGTCTTGCTTGTAGGAAGACTCAGAGCCTGGGATTTAACTCCATTTCTGAAGTGAAACACACAGCAGAGTTCTCATCAATTGATCACACCCTGCTTTAGAAAAGGAAGCATGCTCTTGCTTTCTAGAGTCTCTAAGACAACAGGAAAAGTGAGTGTGCTGAGAACAAAAGAACGGTGTTTCCTACACATACGGACCATATCTAGTCGAACTCTACTTCTGAAACTGATACATAGCACTGGTCCTCTAACATCCAATGCTTGTCAGTTAAGATGAGAAACGTGTGAGCTTTGTGAATGATGTATTACTTTTGAGCTGAAATGTGACTGCCCTTACCTGAAAGGAATTCTTGCTTGCAGGAAGACTCAGAGCCTGGGATTTAACTCCATTTCTAAAGGGAAACACACAGCAGAGTTTTCATCCATGGATCAGACTCTGCTTTAGAGTAAGAAGCATGCTCTTGCGTTCTAGAGTCTCTAAGACCGCAGGAAATGTGAGTGTGCTGAGAAGAAAAGAACGGTGTTTCCTACACATACGGACCATATCTTGTCCAACTCTGCTTATGAAACTGATACAAAGCACTGGTCCTCTAACATCCAATGCTTGTCAGTTAAGATGAGAAACGTGTGAGCTTCGTGAACAATGTGGTTCGTTTGAGATGAAAAGTGACTGCCCTTACCTGAAACGAAGTCTTGCTTGTAGTAAGACACAGAGCCTGGGATTTAACTCCATTTCTGAAGGGAAATATACAGTATAGTTCTCATCCATGGATCACACTCTGCTTTAGAGCAAGAAGCACACTCTTGCTTTCTAGAGTCTCTAATACAGCAGGAAGTATGAGTGTGCCCAGAACAAAAGAACGGGTTTTCGTACACATACAGACCATATGTAGTCCAAATCTGCTTCTGAAAATGACACAAAGCACTGGTCCTCTAACATCCAATGCTTGTCAGTTCAGATGAGAAACGTGTGAGCTTTGTGAACGATGTAGTTAGTTTGAGCAGAAAAGTGACTGGCCTTACATGAAACGAAAGTTTGCTTGTAGGAAGACTCAGAGCCTGGGATTTAACTCCATTTCTGAAGTGAAACACACAGCAGTGTTCTCATCCATTGATCACACTCTGCTTTAGAACAAGAAGCACGCTCTTGTTTTCTAGAGTCTCTAAGACAGCAGGAAACGTGTGTGTGCTGAGCACAAAAGAACAGTGTTTCTACACATACGGACCATATCTAGTCCAACTCTGCTTCTGAAACTGACACAAAGTACTGGTCCTCTAACATCCAATGCTTGTCAGTTAGGATGAGAAACGTGTGAGTTTCGTGAATGATGTAGTTCGTTTGAGCTGAAAAGTGACTGCCCTTACTTGAAACGAAGTCTTGCTTGTAGGAAGACTCAGAGCCTGGGATTTAACTCCATTTCTGAAGTGAAACACACAGCAGAGTTCTCATCAATTGATCACACCCTGCTTTAGAAAAAGAAGCATGCTCTTGCTTTCTAGAGTCTCTAAGACAACAGGAAAATTGAGTGTGCTGAGAACAAAAGAACGGTGTTTCCTACACATACGGACCATATCTAGTCGAACTCTACTTCTGAAACTGATACATAGCACTGGTCCTCTAACATCCAATGCTTGTCAGTTAAGATGAGAAACGTGTGAGCTTTGTGAATGATGTATTACTTTTGAGCTGAAATGTGACTGCCCTTACCTGAAAGGAATTCTTGCTTGCAGGAAGACTCAGAGCCTGGGATTTAACTCCATTTCTAAAGGGAAACACACAGCAGAGTTGTCATCCATGGATCAGACTCTGCTTTAGATTAAGAAGCATGCTCTTGCGTTCTAGAGTCTCTAAGACCGCAGGAAATGTGAGGGTGCTGAGAAGAAAAGAACGGTGTTTCCTACACATACGGACCATATCTTGTCCAATCTGCTTATGAAACTGATACAAAGCACTGGTCCTCTAACATCCAATGCTTGTCAGTTAAGATGAGAAACGTGTGAACTTTGTGAAAGATGTAGTTCGTTTGAGCCGAAAAGTGACTGCCCTTACCTGAAACGAAGTCTTGCTTTTAGGAAGACACAGAGCCTGGGATTTAACTCCATTTCTGAGGGAAAACACACAGCATAGTTCTCATCCATGTATCACACTCTGCTTTAGAAAAAGAAGCATGCTCTTGCTTTCTAGAGTCTCTAAGACAACAGGAAAAGTGAGTGTGCTGAGAACAAAAGAACGGTGTTTCCTACACATACGGATCATATCTAGTCGAACTCTACTTCTGAAACTGATACATAGCACTGGTCCTCTAACATCCAATGCTTGTCAGTTAAGATGAGAAATGTGTGAGCTTCGTGAACAATGTGGTTCGTTTGAGATGAAAAGTGACTGCCCTTACCTGAAACGAAGTCTTGCTTGTAGTAAGACACAGAGCCTGGGATTTAACTCCATTTCTGAAGGGAAATAAACAGTATAGTTCTCATCCATGGATCACACTCTGCTTTAGAGCGAGAAGCACACTCTTGCTTTCTAGAGTCTCTAATAGAGCAGGAAGTATGAGTGTGCCCAGAACAAAAGAACGGGTTTTCGTACACATACAGACCATATGTAGTCCAAATCTGCTTCTGAAAATGACACAAAGCACTGGTCCTCTAACATCCAATGCTTGTCAGTTCAGATGAGAAACGTGAGAGCTTTGTGAATGATGTAGTTCGTTTGAGCTGAAAAGTGACTGCCCTTACTTGAAACGAAGTCTTGCTTGTAGGAAGACTCAGATCCTGGGATTTAACTACATTTGTGAAGGGAAACACACAGCATAGTTCTCATCCATGGATCACACTCTGCTTAGAGCGAGAAGCACGCTCTTGCTTTCTAGTGTCTTTAATACAGAGGAAACATGAGTGTGCTCAGAACAAAAGAATGGTGTTTCCTACTCATATGGACCATATATAGTTCAACTTTGCTTCTGAAACTGAAACGAACCACAAGTCCTCTAACATCCAATGCTTGTCAGGTAAGATCTGAAACGTGTGACCTTCGTGAACGATGTAGTTCGTTTGACCTGTAAAGTAGCTGCACTTACCTGAAACGAAGTGTTGCTTGTAGGAAGACTCAGAGACTGGGATTTAACTCCATTTCTGAAGTGAAACGCACAGCATAGTTCTCATCCATGTATCACATCTGCTCTAGAGCGAGAAGCAAGCTCTTGCTTTCTAGATTCTCCAATAGAGCAGGAAACCTGAGTGTGCCCAAAACAAAAGAACGGTGTTTCCTACACATACGGACCATATCTAGTCCAACTCTGCTTCTGAAACTGATACAAAGCACTGGTCCTCTAACATCCAATGCTTGTCAGTTAAGATGAGAAACGTGTGAGCTTTGTGAAAGATGTAGTTCGTTTGAGCAGAAAAGTGACTGCCCTTACCTGAAACGAAGTCTTGCTTTTAGGAAGACACAGAGCCTGGGATTTAACTCCATTTCTGAAGGGAAACACACAGCATAGTTCTCATCCATGGATCACACTCTGCTTTAGAGCAAGAATCACGCTCTTGCTTTCTAGAGTCTCTAATACAGCAGGAAAAATGAGTGTGCTCAGAACAAAAGAACGGTGTTTCCTAAACATACGGACCATATTGGGTTCAACTCTGCTTCTAAAACTGAAACAAACCACAGATCCTCTAACATTAATGCTTGTCAGGTAAGATCCGAAAAGTGTGAGCTTCGTGAATGATGTAGTTCGTTTGAGCTGAAAAGTGACTGCCCTTACTTGAAAGGAAGTCTTGCTTGTAGGAAGACTCAGAGCCTGGGATTTAACTCCATTTCTGAAGTGAAACACACAGCATAGTTCTCATCCATGTATCACACTCTGCTTTAGAGCGAGAAGCAAGCTCTTGCTTTCTAGATTCTCTAATACAGCAGGAAACCTGAGTGTGCTCAGAACAAAAGAACGGTGTTTCCTACACATAGGGACCATATCTAGTCCAACTCTGCTTCTGAAACTGATACAAAGCACTGGTCCTCTAACATCCAATGCTTGTCAGTTAAGATGAAAAACGTGTGAGCTTTGTGAACGATGTAGTTCGTTTGAGCTGAAAAGTGACTGCCCTTACTTGAAAGGAAGTCTTGCTTGTAGTAAGACACAGAGCCTGGGATTTAACTCCATTTCTGAAGGAAAACACACAGCATAGTTCTCATCCATGTATCACACTCTGCTTTAGAGCGAGAAGCAAGCTCTTGCTTTCTAGATTCTCTAATACAGAAGGAAACCTGAGTGTGCTCAGCACAAAAGAATGGTGTTTCCTACACTTACGGACCATATGTAGTCCAAATCTGCTTCTGAAACTGATACAAAGCACTGGTCCTCTAACATCCAATGCTTGTCTTTTAAGATGGGAAACGTGTGAGCTTCGTGAACGATGTAGTTCGTTTGAGATGAAAAGTGACTGCCCTTACCTGAAACGAAGTCTTGCTCCTAGGAAGACACAGAGCCTGGGAATTAACACCATTTCTGAACGGAAACACACAGCATAGTTCTCATCCAGGGCTCACACTCTGCTTTAGAGCGAGAAGCACGCTCTTGTTTTCTACAGTCTCTAAGACAGCAGGAAACCTGAGTTTGATCAGAACAAAAGAACGGTGTTTCCTAAACATACTGACCATATCTAGTTCAACTCTGCTTCTGAAATTCATACAAAGCAAAGGTTCTCTAACATCCAGTGCTTGTCAGTTAAAATGATAGACGGGTGAGCATTGTGAAAGATGTAGTTCATTTGAGCTGCAATTAACTGCCCTTACTTAAAACGAAGTCCTGCTTGTAGGAAGACTCAGAGCCTGGGATTTAACTCCATTTCTGAAGTGAAACACACAGAAGAGTTCTCATCCATTGATCACACTCTGCTTTAAAGAAACAAGCACTCTCTTCCTTTCTAGAGTCTCTAAGACAGCAGGAAACGTGAGTGTGCTGAGAACAAAAGAATGGTGTTTCCTACACATATGGACCATATCTAGTCGAACTCTGCTTCTGAAACTGATACAAGGCACTGGTCCTCTAACATCCAATGCTTGTCTGTTAAGATGAGAAACGTGTGAGCTTCGTGAACGATGTAGTTCGTTTGATCTGAAAAGTGACTGCCCTTACCTGAAACGAAGTCTTGCTTTTAGGAAGACACAGAGCCTGGGATTTAACTCCATTTCTGAAGGAAAACACACAGCATAGTTCTCATCCATGTATCACACTCTGCTTTAGAGAGAGAAGAAAGCTCTTGCTTTCTAGATTCTCTAATACAGAAGGAAACCTGAGTGTGCTCAGAATAAAAGAACGGTGTTTCCTACACATACGGACCATATGTAGTCCAAATGTGCTTCTGAAACTGATACAAAGCACTGGACCTCTAACATCTAATGCTTGTCAGTTAAGATGAGAAACGTGTGAGCTTCATGAACGATGTAGTTCGTTTGAGCAGAAAAGTGACTGCCCTTACCTTAAAGGAAGTCTTGCTTTTAGGAAGACTCAGAGCCTGGGACTTAACTCCATTTCTGAAGTGAAACACACAGCAGTGTTCTCATCCATTGATCAAACTCTGCTTTAGAACAAGAAGCACGCTCTTGCTTTCTAGAGTCTCTAAGATAGCAGGAAAGGTTAGTGTGCTGAGAACGAAAGAACGGTGTTTCCTACACATAGGGACCATATCTAGTCCAACTCTGCTTCTGAAACTGATACAAAGCACTGGTCCTCTACCATCCAATGCTTGTCTGTTAAGATGAGAAACGTGTGAGCTTCGTGAACGATGTAGTTCGTTTGAGATGAAAAGGGACTGCCCTTACCTGAAACGAAGTCTTGCTTGTAGGAAGACACAGAGCCTGGGAATTAACACCATTTCTGAACGGAATCACACAGCATAGTTCTCATCCAGAAATCACACTCTGCTTTAGAGTGAGAAGCACGCTCTTGATTTCTTGAGTCTCTAAGAAAGCAGGAAACCTGAGTTTGATCAGAACAAAAGAACAGTGTTTCCTAAACATACTGACCATATCTAGTTCAACTCTGCTTCTAAAATTCATACAAAGCAAAGGTCCTCTAACATCCAGTGCTTGTCAGTTAAGATGAGAAATGGGTGAGCATTGTGAAAGATGTAGTTAGTTTGAGCAGAAAAGTGACTGCCCTTACCTGAAACGAAGTCTTGCTTGTAGTAAGACACAGAGCCTGGGATTTAACACCATTTCTGAAGGAAAACACACAGCATAGTTCTCATCCATGTATCACACTCTGCTTTAGAGCGAGAAGCACGCTCTTGCTTTCTAGAGTCTTTAATACAGAGGAAACATGAGTGTGCTCAGAACAAAAGAATGGTGTTTCCTACTCATATGGACCATATATAGTTCAACTCTGCTTCTGAAACTGAAACGAACCACAAGTCCTCTAACATCCAATGTTTGTCAGGTAAGACGAGAAACGGGTGAGCTTCGTGAACGATGTAGTTCGTTTGACCTGTAAAGTAGCTGCACTTACCTGAAACGAAGTGTTTCTTGTAGGAGGATTCAGAGACTGGGATTTAACTCCATTACTGAAGTGAAACACAAAGCATAGTTCTCATCCATGTATCACACTCTGCTTTAGAGCGAGAAGCACGCTCTTGCTTTCTAGAGTCTTTAATACAGAGGAAACATGAGTGTGCTCAGAACAAAAGAATGGTGTTTCCTACTCATATGGACCATATATAGTTCAACTCTGCTTCTGAAACTGAAACGAACCACAAGTCCTCTAACATCCAATGTTTGTCAGGTAAGATCTGAAACGTGTGAGCTTCGTGAACTATGTAGTTCGTTTGACCTGTAAAGTAGCTGCACTTACCTGAAACCAAGTGTTGCTTGTAGGAAGACTCAGAGACTGTGATTTAACTCCATTTGTGAAGGGAAACACACAGCATAGTTCTCATCCAGGGATCACACTCTGCTTTAGAGCGAGAAGCAAGCTCTTGCTTTCTAGAGACTTTAAAACAGAGGAAACATGAGTGTGCTCAGAACAAAAGAATGGTGTTTCCTACTCATATGGACCATATATAGTTCAACTCTGCTTCTGAAACTGAAACAAACCACAAGTCCTCTAACATCCAATGCTTGTCAGGTAAGATCTGAATCGTGTGAGCTTCGTGAACGATGTAGTTCGTTTGACCTGTAAAGTAGCTGCACTTACCTGAAACGAAGTGTTGCTTGTAGGAAGACTCAGAGACTGGGATTTAACTCCATTTCTGAAGTGAAACACACAGCATAGTTCTCATCCATGTATCACACTCTGCTTTAGAGGGAGAAGCAAGCTCTTGCTTTCTAGATTCTCTAATACAGCAGGAAACCTGAGTGTGCCCAGAACAAAAGAACGGTGTTTCCTACACATAGGGACCATATCTAGTCCAACTCTGCTTCTGAAACTGATACAAAGCACTGGTCCTCTAACATCCAATGCTTGTCAGTTAAGATGAGAAACGTGTGAGCTTTGTGAACGATGTAGTTCGTTTGAGCTTAAAAGTGACTGCCCTTACTTGAAAGGAAGTCTTGCTTGTAGTAAGACACAGAGCCTGGGATTTAACTCCATTTCTGAAGGAAAACACACAGCATAGTTCTCATCCATGTATCACACTCTCCTTTAGAGCGAGAAGCAAGCTCTTGCTTTCTAGATTCTCTAATACAGAATGAAACCTGAGTGTGCTCAGCACAAAAGAACGGTGTTTCCTACACTTACGGACCATATGTAGTCCAAATCTGCTTCTGAAACTGATACAAAGCACTGGTCCTCTAACATCCAATGCTTGTCTGTTAAGATGGGAAACTTGTGAGCTTCGTGAACGATGTAGTTCGTTTGAGATGAAAAGTGACTGCCCTTACCTGAAACGAAGTCTTGATCGTAGGAAGACACAGAGCCTGGGAATTAACACCATTTCTGAACGGAAAAACACAGCATAGTTCTCATCCAGGGCTCACACTCTGCTTTAGAGCGAGAAGCACGCTCTTGTTTTCTACAGTCTCTAAGACAGCAGGAAACCTGAGTTTGATCAGAACAAAAGAACGGTGTTTCCTAAACATACTGACCATATCTAGTTCAACTCTGCTTCTGAAATTCATACAAAGCAAAGGTCCTCTAACATCCAGTGCTTGTCAGTTAAAATGATAGACGGGTGAGCATTGTGAAAGATGTAGTTCGTTTGAGCTACAATTAACTGCCCTTACTTAAAACGAAGTCCTGCTTGTAGGAAGACTCAGAGCCTGGGATTTAACTCCATTTCTGACGTGAAACACACAGAAGAGTTCTCATCCATTGATCACACTCTGCTTTAAAGAAACAAGCACTCTCTTCCTTTCTAGAGTCTCTAAGACAGCAGGAAACGTGAGTGTGCTGAGAACAAAAGAATGGTGTTTCCTACACATATGGACCATATCTAGTCGAACTCTGCTTCTGAAACTGATACAAGGCACTGGTCCTCTAACATCCAATGCTTGTCTGTTAAGATGAGAAACGTGTGAGCTTCGTGAACGATGTAGTTCGTTTGATCTGAAAAGTGACTGCCCTTACCTGAAACGAAGTCTTGCTTTTAGGAAGACACAGAGCCTGGGATTTAACTCCATTTCTGAAGGAAAACACACAGCATAGTTCTCATCCATGTATCACACTCTGCTTTAGAGAGAGAAGAAAGCTCTTGCTTTCTAGATTCTCTAATACAGAAGGAAACCTGAGTGTGCTCAGAATAAAAGAACGGTGTTTCCTACACATACGGACCATATGTAGTCCAAATGTGCTTCTGAAACTGATACAAAGCACTGGACCTCTAACATCTAATGCTTGTCAGTTAAGATGAGAAACGTGTGAGCTTCATGAACGATGTAGTTCGTTTGAGCAGAAAAGTGACTGCCCTTACCTTAAAGGAAGTCTTGCTTTTAGGAAGACTCAGAGCCTGGGACTTAACTCCATTTCTGAAGTGAAACACACAGCAGTGTTCTCATCCATTGATCAAACTCTGCTTTAGAACAAGAAGCACGCTCTTGCTTTCTAGAGTCTCTAAGATAGCAGGAAAGGTTAGTGTGCTGAGAACGAAAGAACGGTGTTTCCTACACATACGGACCATATCTAGTCCAACTCTGCTTCTGAAACTGATACAAAGCACTGGTCCTCTAACATCCAATGCTTGTCTGTTAAGATGAGAAACGTGTGAGCTTCGTGAACGATGTAGTTCGTTTGAGATGAAAAGGGACTGCCCTTACCTGAAACGAAGTCTTGCTTGTAGGAAGACACAGAGCCTGGGAATTAACACCATTTCTGAACAGAATCACACAGCATAGTTCTCATCCAGATATCACACTCTGCTTTAGAGTGAGAAGCACGCTCTTGATTTCTAGAGTCTCTAAGAAAGCAGGAAACCTGAGTTTGATCAGAACAAAAGAACAGTGTTTCCTAAACATACTGACCATATCTAGTTCAACTCTGCTTCTGAAATTCATACAAAGCAAAGGTCCTCTAACATCCAGTGCTTGTCAGTTAAGATGAGAAACGGGTGAGAATTGTGAAAGATGTAGTTAGTTTGAGCAGAAAAGTGACTGCCCTTACCTGAAACGAAAGTTTGCTTGTAGGAAGACTCAGAGCCTGGGATTTAACTTCATTTCTGAAGTGAAACACACAGCAGTGTTCTCATCCATTGATCACACTCTGCTTTAGAACAAGAAGCACGCTCTTGTTTTCTAGAGTCTCTAAGACAGCAGGAAACGTGTGTGTGCTGAGAACAAAAGAACAGTGTTTCTACACATACGGACCATATCTAGTCCAACTCTGCTTCTGAAACTGACACAAAGTACTGGTCCTCTAACATCCAATGCTTGTCAGTTAGGATGAGAAACTTGTGAGTTTCGTGAATGATGTAGTTCGTTTGAGCTGAAAAGTGACTGCCCTTACCTGAAACGAAGTCTTGCTTGTAGGAAGACTCAGAGCCTGGGATTTAACTCCATTTGTGAAGGGAAACACACAGCATAGTTCTCATCCATGGATCACACTCTGCTTTAGAGCGAGAAGCACGCTCTTGCTTTCTAGAGTCTTTAATACAGAGGAAACATGAGTGTGCTCAGAACAAAAGAATGGTGTTTCCTACTCATATGGACCATATATAGTTCAACTCTGCTTCTGAAACTGAAACGAACCACAAGTCCTCTAACATCCAATGTTTGTCAGGTAAGATCTGAAACGTGTGAGCTTCGTGAACGATGTAGTTCGTTTGACCTGTAAAGTAGCTGCACTTACCTGAAATGAAGTGTTTCTTGTAGGAGGATTCAGAGACTGGGATTTAACTCCATTTCTGAAGTGAAACACACAGCAGTGTTCTCATCCATGTATCACACTCTGCTTTAGAGCGAGAAGCACGCTCTTGCTTTCTAGAGTCTTTAATACAGAGGAAACATGAGTGTGCTCAGAACAAAAGAATGGTGTTTCCTACTCATATGGACCATATATAGTTCAACTCTGCTTCTGAAACTGATACAAAGCATTGGTCCTCTAACATCCAATGTTTGTCAGGTAAGATCTGAAACGTGTGAGCTTCGTGAACTATGTAGTTCGTTTGACCTGTAAAGTAGCTGCACTTACCTGAAACCAAGTGTTGCTTGTAGGAAGACTCAGAGACTGTGATTTAACTCCATTTGTGAAGGGAAACACACAGCATAGTTCTCATCCAGGGATCACACTCTGCTTTAGAGCGAGAAGCAAGCTCTTGCTTTCTAGAGACTTTAAAACAGAGGAAACATGAGTGTGCTCAGAACAAAAGAATGGTGTTTCCTACTCATATGGACCATATATAGTTCAACTCTGCTTCTGAAACTGAAACAAACCACAAGTCCTCTAACATCCAATGCTTGTCAGGTAAGATCTGAAACGTGTGAGCTTCGTGAACGATGTAGTTCGTTTGACCTGTAAAGTAGCTGCACTTACCTGAAACGAAGTGTTGCTTGTAGGAAGACTCAGAGACTGGGATTTAACTCCATTTCTGAAGTGAAACACACAGCATAGTTCTCATCCATGTATCACACTCTGCTTTAGAGGGAGAAGCAAGCTCTTGCTTTCTAGATTCTCTAATACAGCAGGAAACCTGAGTGTGCTCAGACAAAAGAACGGTGTTTCCTACACATAGGGACCATATCTAGTCCAACTCTGCTTCTGAAACTGATACAAAGCACTGGTCCTCTAACATCCAATGCTTGTCAGTTAAGATGACAAACGTGTGAGCTTTGTGAACGATGTAGTTCGTTTGAGCTTAAAAGTGACTGCCCTTACTTGAAGGGAAGTCTTGCTTGTAGTAAGACACAGAGCCTGGGATTTAACTCCATTTCTGAAGGAAAACACACAGCATAGTTCTCATCCATGTATCACACTCTGCTTTAGAGCGAGAAGCAAGCTCTTGCTTTCTAGATTCTCTAATACAGAAGGAAACCTGAGTGTGCTCAGCACAAAAGAACGGTGTTTCCTACACTTACGGACCATATGTAGTCCAAATCTGCTTCTGAAACTGATACAAAGCACTGGTCCTCTAACATCCAATGCTTGTCTGTTAAGATGGGAAACTTGTGAGCTTCGTGAACGATGTAGTTCGTTTGAGATGAAAAGTGACTGCCCTTACCTGAAACGAAGTCTTGTTCGTAGGAAGACACAGAGCCTGGGAATTAACACCATTTCTGAACGGAAACACACAGCATAGTTCTCATCCAGGGCTCACACTCTGCTTTAGAGTGAGAAGCACGCTCTTGTTTTCTACAGTCTCTAAGACAGCAGGAAACCTGAGTTTGATCAGAACAAAAGAACGGTGTTTCCTAAACATACTGACCAAATCTAGTTCAACTCTGCTTCTGAAATTCATACAAAGCAAAGGTCCTCTAACATCCAGTGCTTGTCAGTTAAAATGATAGACGGGTGAGCATTGTGAAAGATGTAGTTCGTTTGAGCTACAATTAACTGCCCTTACTTAAAACGAAGTCCTGCTTGTAGGAAGACTCAGAGCCTGGGATTTAACTCCATTTCTGACGTGAAACACACAGAAGAGTTCTCATCCATTGATCACACTCTGCTTTAAAGAAACAAGCACTCTCTTCCTTTCTAGAGTCTCTAAGACAGCAGGAAACGTGAGTGTGCTGAGAACAAAAGAATGGTGTTTCCTACACATATGGACCATATCTAGTCGAACTCTGCTTCTGAAACTGATACAAGGCACTGGTCCTCTAACATCCAATGCTTGTCTGTTAAGATGAGAAACGTGTGAGCTTCGTGAACGATGTAGTTCGTTTGATCTGAAAAGTGACTGCCCTTACCTGAAACGAAGTCTTGCTTTTAGGAAGACACAGAGCCTGGGATTTAACTCCATTTCTGAAGGAAAACACACAGCATAGTTCTCATCCATGTATCACACTCTGCTTTAGAGAGAGAAGAAAGCTCTTGCTTTCTAGATTCTCTAATACAGAAGGAAACCTGAGTGTGCTCAGAATAAAAGAACGGTGTTTCCTACACATACGGACCATATGTAGTCCAAATGTGCTTCTGAAACTGATACAAAGCACTGGACCACTAACATCTAATGCTTGTCAGTTAAGATGAGAAACGTGTGAGCTTCATGAATGATGTAGTTCGTTTGAGCAGAAAAGTGACTGCCCTTACCTTAAAGGAAGTCTTGCTTTTAGGAAGACTCAGAGCCTGGGACTTAACTCCATTTCTGAAGAGAAACACACAGCAGTGTTCTCATCCATTGATCAAACTCTGCTTTAGAACAAGAAGCACGCTCTTGCTTTCTAGAGTCTCTAAGATAGCAGGAAAGGTTAGTGTGCTGAGAACAAAAGAATGGTGTTTCCTACACATACGGACCATATCTAGTCCAACTCTGCTTCTGAAACTGATACAAAGCACTGGTCCTCTACCATCCAATGCTTGTCTGTTAAGATGAGAAACGTGTGAGCTTCGTGAACGATGTAGTTCGTTTGAGATGAAAAGGGACTGCCCTTACCTGAAACGAAGTCTTGCTTGTAGGAAGACACAGAGCCTGGGAATTAACACCATTTCTGAACGGAATCACACAGCATAGTTCTCATCCAGATATCACACTCTGCTTTAGAGTGAGAAGCACGCTCTTGATTTCTAGAGTCTCTACGAAAGCAGGAAACCTGAGTTTGATCAGAACAAAAGAACAGTGTTTCCTAAACATACTGACCATATCTAGTTCAACTCTGCTTCTGAAATTCATACAAAGCAAAGGTCCTCTAACATCCAGTGCTTGTCAGTTAAGATGAGAAACGGGTGAGAATTGTGAAAGATGTAGTTAGTTTGAGCAGAAAAGTGACTGCCCTTACCTGAAATGAAAGTTTGCTTGTAGGAAGACTCAGAGCCTGGGATTTAACTTCATTTCTGAAGTGAAACACACAGCAGTGTTCTCATCCATTGATCACACTCTGCTTTAGAACAAGAAGCACGCTCTTGTTTTCTAGAGTCTCTAAGACAGCAGGAAACGTGTGTGTGCTGAGAACAAAAGAACAGTGTTTCTACACATACGGACCATATCTAGTCCAACTCTGCTTCTGAAACTGACACAAAGTACTGGTCCTCTAACATCCAATGCTTGTCAGTTAGGATGAGAAACTTGTGAGTTTCGTGAATGATGTAGTTCGTTTGAGCTGAAAAGTGACTGCCCTTACCTGAAACGAAGTCTTGCTTGTAGGAAGACTCAGAGCCTGGGATTTAACTCCATTTGTGAAGGGAAACACACAGCATAGTTCTCATCCATGGATCACACTCTGCTTTAGAGCGAGAAGCATGCTCATGCTTTCTAGAGTCTTTAATACAGAAGAAACATGAGTGGGCTAAGAACAAAAGAATGGTGTTTCCTACTCATATGGACCATATATAGTTCAACTCTGCTTCTGAAACTGAAACAAACCACAAGTCCTCTAACATTCAATGCTTGTCAGTTAAGATGAGAAACGTGTGAGCTTCGTGAACGATGTAGTTCGTTTGACCTGTAAAGTAGCTGCACTTATCTGAAACGAAGTGTTGCTTTTAGGAAGACTCAGAGACTGGATTTAACTCCATTTCTGAAGTGAAACACACAGCATTGTTCTCATCCATGTATCACACTCTGCTTTAGAGCAAGAAGCAAGCTCTTGCTTTCTAGATTCTCTAATACAGCAGGAAACCTGAGTGTGCTCAGAACAAAAGAACAGTGTTTCCTACACATACGGACCATATCTAGTCCAACTCTGCTTCTGAAACTGATACAAAGCACTGGTCCTCTAACATCCAATGCTTGTCAGTTAAGATGAGAAATGTGTGAGATTCGTGAAGGATGTAGTTCGTTTGAGCTGAAAAGTGACTACCCTTACTTGAAAGGAAGTCTTGCTTGTAGTAAGACACAGAGCCTGGGATTTAACTCCATTTCTGAAGGAAAACACACAGCATAGTTCTCATCCATGTATCACACTCTGCTTTAGAGCGAGAAGCAAGCTCTTGCTTTCTAGATTCTCTAATACAGAAGGAAACCTGAGTGTGCTCAGAACCAAAGAACAGTGTTTCCTACACATACGAACCATATGTAGTCCAAATCTGCTTCTGAAACTGATACAAAGCACTGGACCTCTAACATCTAATGCTTGTCAGTTAAGATGAGAAACGTGTGAGCTTCGTGAACGATGTAGTTCGTTTGAGCAGAAAAGTGACTGCCCTTACCTTAAACGAAGTCTTGCATTTAGGAAGACTCAGAGCCTGGGACTTAACTCCATTTCTGAAGGGAAACACACAGCAGTGTTCTCATCCATTGATCAAACTCTGCTTTAGAACAAGAAGCACGCTCTTGTTTTCTAGAGTCTCTAAGATAGCTGGAAAGGTTAGTGTGCTGAGAACAAAAGAACGGTGTTTCCTACACATACGGACCATATCTAGTCCAATTCTGCTTCTGAAACTGATACAACGCACTGGTCCTCTAACATCCAATGCTTGTCAGTTAAGATGAGAAACGTGTGAGCTTCGTGAACGATGTAGTTCGTTTGAGATGAAAAGTGACTGCCCTTACCTGAAACGAAGTCTTGCTTGTAGGAAGACACAGAGCCTGGGAATTAACACCAATTCTGAACGGAAACACACAGCATAGTTCTCATCCAGGGGTCACACTCTGCTTTAAAGCGAGAAGCACGGTCTTGCTTTCTAGATTCTCTAAGACAGCAGGAAACCTGAGTTTGATCAGAACAAAAGAACGGTGTTTCCTAAACATACTGACCATATCTAGTTCAACTCTGCTTCTGAAATATATACAAAGCAAAGGTCCTCTAACATCCAGTGCTTGTCAGTTAAGATGAGAAACGGGTGAGCATTGTGAAAGATGTAGTTAGTTTGAGCAGAAAAGTGACTGCCCTTACCTGAAATGAAAGTTTGCTTGTAGGAAGACTCAGAGCCTGGGATTTAACTCCATTTCTGAAGTGAAACACACAGCAGTGTTCTCATCCATTGATCACACTCTGCTTTAGAACAAGAAGCACGCTCTTGTTTTCTAGAGTCTCTAAGACAGCAGGAAACGTGTGTGTGCTGAGAACAAAAGAACAGTGTTTCTACACATATGGACCATATCTAGTCCAACTCTGCTTCTGAAACTGACACAAAGTACTGGTCCTCTAACATCCAATGCTTGTCAGTTAGGATGAGAAACTTGTGAGTTTCGTGAATGATGTAGTTCGTTTGAGCTGAAAAGTGACTGCCCTTACCTGAAACGAAGTCTTGCTTGTAGGAAGACTCAGAGCCTGGGATTTAACTCCATTTGTGAAGGGAAACACACAGCATAGTTCTCATCCATGGATCACAATCTGTTTTAGAGCGAGAATCATGCTCTTGCTTTCTAGAGTCTTTAATACAGAAGAAACATGAGTGGGCTCAGAACAAAAGAATGGTGTTTCCTACTCATATGGACCATATATAGTTCAACTCTGCTTCTGAAACTGAAACAAACCACAAGTCCTCTAACATCCAATGCTTGTCAGGTAATATCTGAAACGTGTGAGCTTCGTGAACGATGTAGTTCGTTTGACCTGTAAAGTAGCTGCACTTACCTGAAACGAAGTGTTGCCTGTAGGAAGACTCAGAGACTCAGATTTAACTCCATTTCTGAAGTGAAACACACAGCATAGTTCTCATCCATGTATCACACTCTGCTTTAGAGCGAGAAGCAAGCTCTTGCTTTCTAGATTCTCTAATACAGCAGGAAACCTGAGTGTGCTCAGAACAAAAGAACAGTGTTTCCTACACATACGGACCATATCTAGTCCAACTCTGCTTCTGAAACTGATACAAAGCACTGGTCCTCTAACATCCAATGCTTGTCAGTTAAGATGAGAAACGTGTGAGATTCGTGAACGATGTAGTTCGTTTGAGCTGAAAAGTGACTGCCCTTACTTGAAAGGAAGTCTTGCTTGTAGTAAGACACAGAGCCTGGGATTTAACTCCATTTCTGAAGGAAAACACACAGCATAGTTCTCATCCATGTATCACACTCTGCTTTAGAGCAAGAAGCACGCTCTTGCTTTCTACAGTCTCTAAGACAGCAGGGAACCTGAGTTTGATCAGAACAAAAGAACGGTGTTTCCTAAACATACTGACCATATCTAGTTCAACTCTGCTTCTGAAATTCATACAAAGCAAAGGTCCTCTAACATCCAGTGCTTGTCAGTTAAGATGATAAACGGGTGAGCATTGTGAAAGATGTAGTTCGTTTGAGCTGCAAGTAACTGCCCTTACTTGAAACGAAGTCCTGCTTGTAAGAAGACTCAGAGCCTGGGATTTAACTCCATTTCTGAAGTGAAACACACAGAAGAGTTCTCATCCATTGATGACACTCTGCTTTAAAGAAAGAAGCACTCTCTTCCTTTCTAGAGTCTCTAAGACAGCAGGAAACGTGAGTGTGCTGAGAACAAAAGAATGGTGTTTCCTACACATATGGACCATATCTAGTCGAAAGCTGCTTCTGAAACTGATACAAGGCACTGGTCCTCTAACATCCAATGCTTGTCTGTTAAGATGACAAACGTGTGAGCTTTGTGAACGATGTAGTTCGTTTGAGCTTAAAAGTGACTGCCCTTACTTGAAGGGAAGTCTTGCTTGTAGTAAGACACAGAGCCTGGGATTTAACTCCATTTCTGAAGGAAAACACACAGCATAGTTCTCATCCATGTATCACACTCTGCTTTAGAGCGAGAAGCAAGCTCTTGCTTTCTAGATTCTCTAATACAGAAGGAAACCTGAGTGTGCTCAGCACAAAAGAACGGTGTTTCCTACACTTACGGACCATATGTAGTCCAAATCTGCTTCTGAAACTGATACAAAGCACTGGTCCTCTAACATCCAATGCTTGTCTGTTAAGATGGGAAACTTGTGAGCTTCGTGAACGATGTAGTTCGTTTGAGATGAAAAGTGACTGCCCTTACCTGAAACGAAGTCTTGTTCGTAGGAAGACACAGAGCCTGGGAATTAACACCATTTCTGAACGGAAACACACAGCATAGTTCTCATCCAGGGCTCACACTCTGCTTTAGAGTGAGAAGCACGCTCTTGTTTTCTACAGTCTCTAAGACAGCAGGAAACCTGAGTTTGATCAGAACAAAAGAACGGTGTTTCCTAAACATACTGACCATATCTAGTTCAACTCTGCTTCTGAAATTCATACAAAGCAAAGGTCCTCTAACATCCAGTGCTTGTCAGTTAAAATGATAGACGGGTGAGCATTGTGAAAGATGTAGTTCGTTTGAGCTACAATTAACTGCCCTTACTTAAAACGAAGTCCTGCTTGTAGGAAGACTCAGAGCCTGGGATTTAACTCCATTTCTGACGTGAAACACACAGAAGAGTTCTCATCCATTGATCACACTCTGCTTTAAAGAAACAAGCACTCTCTTCCTTTCTAGAGTCTCTAAGACAGCAGGAAACGTGAGTGTGCTGAGAACAAAAGAATGGTGTTTCCTACACATATGGACCATATCTAGTCGAACTCTGCTTCTGAAACTGATACAAGGCACTGGTCCTCTAACATCCAATGCTTGTCTGTTAAGATGAGAAACGTGTGAGCTTCGTGAACGATGTAGTTCGTTTGATCTGAAAAGTGACTGCCCTTACCTGAAACGAAGTCTTGCTTTTAGGAAGACACAGAGCCTGGGATTTAACTCCATTTCTGAAGGAAAACACACAGCATAGTTCTCATCCATGTATCACACTCTGCTTTAGAGAGAGAAGAAAGCTCTTGCTTTCTAGATTCTCTAATACAGAAGGAAACCTGAGTGTGCTCAGAATAAAAGAACGGTGTTTCCTACACATACGGACCATATGTAGTCCAAATGTGCTTCTGAAACTGATACAAAGCACTGGACCACTAACATCTAATGCTTGTCAGTTAAGATGAGAAACGTGTGAGCTTCATGAACGATGTAGTTCGTTTGAGCAGAAAAGTGACTGCCCTTACCTTAAAGGAAGTCTTGCTTTTAGGAAGACTCAGAGCCTGGGACTTAACTCCATTTCTGAAGAGAAACACACAGCAGTGTTCTCATCCATTGATCAAACTCTGCTTTAGAACAAGAAGCACGCTCTTGCTTTCTAGAGTCTCTAAGATAGCAGGAAAGGTTAGTGTGCTGAGAACAAAAGAATGGTGTTTCCTACACATACGGACCATATCTAGTCCAACTCTGCTTCTGAAACTGATACAAAGCACTGGTCCTCTACCATCCAATGCTTGTCTGTTAAGATGAGAAACGTGTGAGCTTCGTGAACGATGTAGTTCGTTTGAGATGAAAAGGGACTGCCCTTACCTGAAACGAAGTCTTGCTTGTAGGAAGACACAGAGCCTGGGAATTAACACCATTTCTGAACGGAATCACACAGCATAGTTCTCATCCAGATATCACACTCTGCTTTAGAGTGAGAAGCACGCTCTTGATTTCTAGAGTCTCTAAGAAAGCAGGAAACCTGAGTTTGATCAGAACAAAAGAACAGTGTTTCCTAAACATACTGACCATATCTAGTTCAACTCTGCTTCTGAAATTCATACAAAGCAAAGGTCCTCTAACATCCAGTGCTTGTCAGTTAAGATGAGAAACGGGTGAGAATTGTGAAAGATGTAGTTAGTTTGAGCAGAAAAGTGACTGCCCTTACCTGAAATGAAAGTTTGCTTGTAGGAAGACTCAGAGCCTGGGATTTAACTTCATTTCTGAAGTGAAACACACAGCAGTGTTCTCATCCATTGATCACACTCTGCTTTAGAACAAGAAGCACGCTCTTGTTTTCTAGAGTCTCTAAGACAGCAGGAAACGTGTGTGTGCTGAGAACAAAAGAACAGTGTTTCTACACATACGGACCATATCTAGTCCAACTCTGCTTCTGAAACTGACACAAAGTACTGGTCCTCTAACATCCAATGCTTGTCAGTTAGGATGAGAAACTTGTGAGTTTCGTGAATGATGTAGTTCGTTTGAGCTGAAAAGTGACTGCCCTTACCTGAAACGAAGTCTTGCTTGTAGGAAGACTCAGAGCCTGGGATTTAACTCCATTTGTGAAGGGAAACACACAGCATAGTTCTCATCCATGGATCACACTCTGCTTTAGAGCGAGAAGCATGCTCATGCTTTCTAGAGTCTTTAATACAGAAGAAACATGAGTGGGCTAAGAACAAAAGAATGGTGTTTCCTACTCATATGGACCATATATAGTTCAACTCTGCTTCTGAAACTGAAACAAACCACAAGTCCTCTAACATTCAATGCTTGTCAGTTAAGATGAGAAACGTGTGAGCTTCGTGAACGATGTAGTTCGTTTGACCTGTAAAGTAGCTGCACTTATCTGAAACGAAGTGTTGCTTTTAGGAAGACTCAGAGACTGGATTTAACTCCATTTCTGAAGTGAAACACACAGCATTGTTCTCATCCATGTATCACACTCTGCTTTAGAGCAAGAAGCAAGCTCTTGCTTTCTAGATTCTCTAATACAGCAGGAAACCTGAGTGTGCTCAGAACAAAAGAACAGTGTTTCCTACACATACGGACCATATCTAGTCCAACTCTGCTTCTGAAACTGATACAAAGCACTGGTCCTCTAACATCCAATGCTTGTCAGTTAAGATGAGAAATGTGTGAGATTCGTGAAGGATGTAGTTCGTTTGAGCTGAAAAGTGACTACCCTTACTTGAAAGGAAGTCTTGCTTGTAGTAAGACACAGAGCCTGGGATTTAACTCCATTTCTGAAGGAAAACACACAGCATAGTTCTCATCCATGTATCACACTCTGCTTTAGAGCGAGAAGCAAGCTCTTGCTTTCTAGATTCTCTAATACAGAAGGAAACCTGAGTGTGCTCAGAACCAAAGAACAGTGTTTCCTACACATACGAACCATATGTAGTCCAAATCTGCTTCTGAAACTGATACAAAGCACTGGACCTCTAACATCTAATGCTTGTCAGTTAAGATGAGAAACGTGTGAGCTTCGTGAACGATGTAGTTCGTTTGAGCAGAAAAGTGACTGCCCTTACCTTAAACGAAGTCTTGCATTTAGGAAGACTCAGAGCCTGGGACTTAACTCCATTTCTGAAGGGAAACACACAGCAGTGTTCTCATCCATTGATCAAACTCTGCTTTAGAACAAGAAGCACGCTCTTGTTTTCTAGAGTCTCTAAGATAGCTGGAAAGGTTAGTGTGCTGAGAACAAAAGAACGGTGTTTCCTACACATACGGACCATATCTAGTCCAATTCTGCTTCTGAAACTGATACAACGCACTGGTCCTCTAACATCCAATGCTTGTCAGTTAAGATGAGAAACGTGTGAGCTTCGTGAACGATGTAGTTCGTTTGAGATGAAAAGTGACTGCCCTTACCTGAAACGAAGTCTTGCTTGTAGGAAGACACAGAGCCTGGGAATTAACACCAATTCTGAACGGAAACACACAGCATAGTTCTCATCCAGGGGTCACACTCTGCTTTAAAGCGAGAAGCACGGTCTTGCTTTCTAGATTCTCTAAGACAGCAGGAAACCTGAGTTTGATCAGAACAAAAGAACGGTGTTTCCTAAACATACTGACCATATCTAGTTCAACTCTGCTTCTGAAATATATACAAAGCAAAGGTCCTCTAACATCCAGTGCTTGTCAGTTAAGATGAGAAACGGGTGAGCATTGTGAAAGATGTAGTTAGTTTGAGCAGAAAAGTGACTGCCCTTACCTGAAACGAAAGTTTGCTTGTAGGAAGACTCAGAGCCTGGGATTTAACTCCATTTCTGAAGTGAAACACACAGCAGTGTTCTCATCCATTGATCACACTCTGCTTTAGAACAAGAAGCACGCTCTTGTTTTCTAGAGTCTCTAAGACAGCAGGAAACGTGTGTGTGCTGAGAACAAAAGAACAGTGTTTCTACACATATGGACCATATCTAGTCCAACTCTGCTTCTGAAACTGACACAAAGTACTGGTCCTCTAACATCCAATGCTTGTCAGTTAGGATGAGAAACTTGTGAGTTTCGTGAATGATGTAGTTCGTTTGAGCTGAAAAGTGACTGCCCTTACCTGAAACGAAGTCTTGCTTGTAGGAAGACTCAGAGCCTGGGATTTAACTCCATTTGTGAAGGGAAACACACAGCATAGTTCTCATCCATGGATCACACTCTGTTTTAGAGCGAGAATCATGCTCTTGCTTTCTAGAGTCTTTAATACAGAAGAAACATGAGTGGGCTCAGAACAAAAGAATGGTGTTTCCTACTCATATGGACCATATATAGTTCAACTCTGCTTCTGAAACTGAAACAAACCACAAGTCCTCTAACATCCAATGCTTGTCAGGTAATATCTGAAACGTGTGAGCTTCGTGAACGATGTAGTTCGTTTGACCTGTAAAGTAACTGCACTTACCTGAAACGAAGTGTTGCCTGTAGGAAGACTCAGAGACTCAGATTTAACTCCATTTCTGAAGTGAAACACACAGCATAGTTCTCATCCATGTATCACACTCTGCTTTAGAGCGAGAAGCAAGCTCTTGCTTTCTAGATTCTCTAATACAGCAGGAAACCTGAGTGTGCTCAGAACAAAAGAACAGTGTTTCCTACACATACGGACCATATCTAGTCCAACTCTGCTTCTGAAACTGATACAAAGCACTGGTCCTCTAACATCCAATGCTTGTCAGTTAAGATGAGAAACGTGTGAGATTAGTGAACGATGTAGTTCGTTTGAGCTGAAAAGTGACTGCCCTTACTTGAAAGGAAGTCTTGCTTGTAGTAAGACACAGAGCCTGGGATTTAACTCCATTTCTGAAGGAAAACACACAGCATAGTTCTCATCCATGTATCACACTCTGCTTTAGAGCAAGAAGCACGCTCTTGCTTTCTACAGTCTCTAAGACAGCAGGGAACCTGAGTTTGATCAGAACAAAAGAACGGTGTTTCCTAAACATACTGACCATATCTAGTTCAACTCTGCTTCTGAAATTCATACAAAGCAAAGGTCCTCTAACATCCAGTGCTTGTCAGTTAAGATGATAAACGGGTGAGCATTATGAAAGATGTAGTTCGTTTGAGCTGCAAGTAACTGCCCTTACTTGAAACGAAGTCCTGCTTGTAAGAAGACTCAGAGCCTGGGATTTAACTCCATTTCTGAAGTGAAACACACAGAAGAGTTCTCATCCATTGATGACACTCTGCTTTAAAGAAAGAAGCACTCTCTTCCTTTCTAGAGTCTCTAAGACAGCAGGAAACGTGAGTGTGCTGAGAACAAAAGAATGGTGTTTCCTACACATATGGACCATATCTAGTCGAAAGCTGCTTCTGAAACTGATACAAGGCACTGGTCCTCTAACATCCAATGCTTGTCTGTTAAGATGAGAAACGTGTGAGCTTCGTGAACGATGTAGTTCGTTTGATCTGAAAAGTGACTGCCCTTACCTGAAACGAAGTCTTGCTTTTAGGAAGACACAGAGCCTGGGATTTAACTCCATTTCTGAAGGAAAACACACAGCATAGTTCTCTTCCATGTATCACACTCTGCTTTAGAGCGAGAAGCAAGCACTTGCTTTCTAGATTCTCTAATACAGCAGGAAACCTGAGTGTGCTCAGAACAAAAGAACGGTGTTTCCTAAACATACTGACCATATCTAGTTCAACTCTGCTTCTGAAATTCATACAAAGCAAAGGTCCTCTAACATCCAGTGCTTGTCAGTTAAGATGAGAAACGCGTGAGCATTGTGAAAGATGTAGTTAGTTTGAGCAGAAAAGTGACTGCCCTTACCTGAAACGAAAGTTTGCTTGTAGGAAGACTCAGAGCCTGGGATTTAACTCCATTTCTGAAGTGAAACACACAGCAGTGTTCTCATCCATTGATCACACTCTGCTTTAGAACAAGAAGCACGCTCTTGTTTTCTAGAGTCTCTAAGACAGCAGGAAACGTGTGTGTGCTGAGAACAAAAGAACACTGTTTCTACACATATGGACCATATCTAGTCCAACTCTGCTTCTGAAACTGACACAAAGTACTGGTCCTCTAACATCCAATGCTTGTCAGTTAGGATGAGAAACTTGTGAGTTTCGTGAAAGATGTAGTTCGTTTGAGCTGAAAAGTGACTGCCCTTACCTGAAACGAAGTCTTGCTTGTAGGAAGACTCAGAGCCTGGGATTTAACTCCATTTGTGAAGGGAAACACACAGCATAGTTCTCATCCATGGATCACACTCTGCTTTAGAGCGAGAAGCAAGCTCTTGCTTTCTAGATTCTCTAATACAGAAGGAAACCTGAGTGTGCTCAGAACAAAAGAACGGTGTTTCCTACACATACGGACCATATGTAGTCCAAATCTGCTTCTGAAACTGATACAAAGCACTGGACCTCTAACATCTAATGCTTGTCAGTTAAGATGAGAAACGTGTGAGCTTCGTGAACGATGTAGTTCGTTTGAGCAGAAAAGTGACTGCCCTTACCTTAAACGAAGTCTTGCATTTAGGAAGACTCAGAGCCTGGGACTTAACTCCATTTCTGAAGGGAAACACACAGCAGTGTTCTCATCCATTGATCAAACTCTGCTTTAGAACAAGAAGCACGCTCTTGTTTTCTAGAGTCTCTAAGATAGCTGGAAAGGTTAGTGTGCTGAGAACAAAAGAACGGTGTTTCCTACACATACGGACCATATCTAGTCCAACTCTGCTTCTGAAACTGATACAAAGCACTGGTCCTCTAACATCCAATGCTTGTCTGTAAGATGAGAAACGTGTGAGCTTCGTGAACGATGTAGTTCGTTTGAGATGAAAAGTGACTGCCCTTACCTGAAACGAAGTCTTGCTTGTAGGAAGACACAGAGCCTGGGAATTAACACCAATTCTGAACGGAAACACACAGCATAGTTCTCATCCAGGGGTAACACTCTGCTTTAAAGCGAGAAGCACGGTCTTGCTTTCTAGATTCTCTAAGACAGCAGGAAACCTGAGTTTGATCAGAACAAAAGAACGGTGTTTCCTAAACATACTGACCATATCTAGTTCAACTCTGCTTCTGAAATTCATACAAAGCAAAGGTCCTCTAACATCCAGTGCTTGTCAGTTAAGATGAGAAACGGGTGAGCATTGTGAAAGATGTAGTTAGTTTGAGCAGAAAAGTGACTGCCCTTACCTGAAACGAAAGTTTGCTTGTAGGAAGACTCAGAGCCTGGGATTTAACTCCATTTCTGAAGTGAAACACACAGCAGTGTTCTCATCCATTGATCACACTCTGCTTTAGAACAAGAAGCACGCTCTTGTTTTCTAGAGTCTCTAAGACAGCAGGAAACGTGTGTGTGCTGAGAACAAAAGAACAGTGTTTCTACACATATGGACCATATCTAGTCCAACTCTGCTTCTGAAACTGACACAAAGTACTGGTCCTCTAACATCCAATGCTTGTCAGTTAGGATGAGAAACTTGTGAGTTTCGTGAATGATGTAGTTCGTTTGAGCTGAAAAGTGACTGCCCTTACCTGAAACGAAGTCTTGCTTGTAGGAAGACTCAGAGCCTGGGATTTAACTCCATTTGTGAAGGGAAACACACAGCATAGTTCTCATCCATGTATCACACTCTGCTTTAGAGCGAGAAGCATGCTCTTGCTTTCTAGAGTCTTTAATACAGAAGAAACATGAGTGGGCTCAGAACAAAAGAATGGTGTTTCCTACTCATATGGACCATATATAGTTCAACTCTGCTTCTGAAACTGAAACAAACCACAAGTCCTCTAACATCCAATGCTTGTCAGGTAATATCTGAAACGTGTGAGCTTCGTGAACGATGTAGTTCGTTTGACCTGTAAAGTAGCTGCACTTACCTGAAACGAAGTGTTGCTTGTAGGAAGACTCAGAGACTCGGATTTAACTCCATTTCTGAAGTGAAACACACAGCATAGTTCTCATCCATGTATCACACTCTGCTTTAGAGCGAGAAGCAAGCTCTTGCTTTCTAGATTCTCTAATACAGCAGGAAACATGAGTGTGCTCAGAACAAAAGAACAGTGTTTCCTACACATACGGACCATATCTAGTCCAACTCTGCTTCTGAAACTGATACAAAGCACTGGTCCTCTAACATCCAATGCTTGTCAGTTAAGATGAGAAACGTGTGAGCTTTGTGAACGATGTAGTTCGTTTGAGATGAAAAGTGTCTGCCCTTACCTGAAAAGAAGTCTTGCTTGTAGGAAGACACAGAGCCTGGGAATTAACACCAATTCTGAACGGAAACACACAGCATAGTTCTCATCCAGGGATCACACTCTGCTTTAGAGCGAGAAGCACGCTCTTGCTTTCTAGAGTCGCTAAGACAACAGGAAACCTAAGTTTGATCAGAACAAAAGAACGGTGTTTCCTAAACATTCTGACCATATCTAGTTCAACTCTGCTTCTGAAATTCATACAAAACAAAGGTCCTCTAACATCCAGTGCTTGTCAGTTAGGATGAGAACCTTGTGAGTTTCGTGAATGATGTAGTTCGTTTGAGCTGAAAAGTGACTGCCCTTACCTGAAACGAAGTCTTTCTTGTAGGAAGACTCAGAGCCTGGGATTTAACACCATTTGTGAAGGGAAACACACAGCATAGTTCTCATCCATGGATCACACTCGGCTTTAGAGCGAGAAGCATGCTCTTTCTTTCTAGTGTCTTTAATACAGAGGAAATATGAGTGTACTCAGAACAAAAGAACGGTGTTTCCTACTCATATGGACCATATATAGTTCAACTCTGCTTCTGAAACTGAAACAAACCACAAGTCCTCTAACATCCAATGCTTGTCAGGTAAGATCCGAAACGTTTGAGCTTCGTGAACGATGTAGTTCGTTTGACCTGTAATTTAGCTGCACTTACCTGAAACGAAGTCTTGCTTGTAGTAAGACACAGAGCCTGGGATTTAACTCCATTTCTGAAGGGAAATAAACAGTATAGTTCTCATCCATGGATCACACTGTACTTTAGAGCGAGAAGCACACTCTTGCTTTCTAGAGTCTCTAATAGAGCAGGAAATATGATTGTGCCCAGAACCAAGAACGGGTTTTCGTACACATACAGACCAAAAGTAGTCCAAATCTGCTTCTGAAACTGACACAAAACACTGGTCCTCTAACATCCAATGCTTGTTAGTTAAGATGAGAAACGTGTGAGCTTCGTGAACGATGTTGTTCGTTTGAGCTGAAAAGTGACTGCCCTTACTTGAAAGGAAGTCTTGCTTGTAGGAAGACTCAGAGCCTGGGATTTAACTCCATTTCTGAAGTGAAACACACAGCAGTGTTCTCATCCATTGATCACACTCTGCTTTAGAACAAGAAGCACACTCTTGTTTTCTAGAGTCTCTAAGACAGCAGGAAACGTGTGTGTGCTGAGAACAAAGAACAATGTTTCTACACATATGGACCATATCTAGTCCAACTCTGCTTCTGAAACTGACACAAAGTACTGGTCCTCTAACATCCAATGCTTGTCAGTTAGGATGAGAAACTTGTCAGTTTCGTGAATGATGTAGTTCGTTTGAGCTGAAAAGTGACTGCCCTTACCTGAAACGAAGTCTTGCTTGTAGGAAGACTCAGAGCCTGGGATTTAACTCCATTTGTGAAGGGAAACACACAGCATAGTTCTCATCCATGGATCACACTCTGCTTTAGAGCGAGAAGCAGGCTCTTGCTTTCTAGAGTCTTTAATACAGAGGAAACATGAGTGTGCTCAGAACAAAAGAATGGTGTTTCCTACTCATATGGACCATATATAGTTCAACTCTGCTTCTGAAACTGAAACAAACCACAAGTCCTCTAACATCCAATGCTTGTCAGTTAAGATGAGAAACGTGTGAGCTTTGTGAACGATGTAGTTCGTTTGAGCTGAAAAGTGACTGCCCTTACTTGAAAGGAAGTCTTGCTTGCAGTAAGACACAGAGCCTGGGATTTAACTCCATTTCTGAAGGAAAACACACAGCATAGTTCTCATCCATGTATCACACTTTGCTTTAGAGCGAGAAGCAAGCTCTTGCTTTCTAGATTCTCTAATACAGAAGGAAACGTGAGTGTGCTCAGAACAAAAGAATGGTGTTTCCTACACTTACGGACCATATGTAGTCCAAATCTGCTTCTGAAACTGATACAAAGCACTGGTCCTCTAACATCCAATGCTTGTCTGTTAAGATGGGAAACGTGTGAGCTTCGTGAACGATGTAGTTCGTTTGAGATGAAAAGGGACTGCCCTTACCTGAAACTAAGTCTTGCTTGTAGGAAGACACAGAGCCTGGGAATTAACACCATTTCTGAATGGAAACACACAGCATAGTTCTCATCCAGGGATCACACTCTGCTTTAGAGCGAGAAGCACGCTCTTGCTTTCTACAGTCTCTAAGACAGCAGGGAACCTGAGTTTGATCAGAACAAAAGAACGGTGTTTCCTAAACATACTGACCATATCTAGTTCAACTCTGCTTCTGAAATTCATACAAAGCAAAGGTCCTCTAACATCCAGTGCTTGTCAGTTAAGATGATAAACGGGTGAGCATTGTGAAAGATGTAGTTCGTTTGAGCTGCAAGTAACTGCCCTTACTTGAAACCAAGTCCTGCTTGTAAGAAGACTCAGAGCCTGGGATTTAACTCCATTTCTGAAGTGAAACACACAGAAGAGTTCTCATCCATTGATGACACTCTGCTTTAAAGAAAGAAGCACTCTCTTCCTTTCTAGAGTCTCTAAGACAGCAGGAAACGTGAGTGTGCTGAGAACAAAAGAATGGTGTTTCCTACACATATGGACCATATCTAGTCGAAAGCTGCTTCTGAAACTGATACAAGGCACTGGTCCTCTAACATCCAATGCTTGTCTGTTAAGATGAGAAACGTGTGAGCTTCGTGAACGATGTAGTTCGTTTGATCTGAAAAGTGACTGCCCTTACCTGAAACGAAGACTTGCTTTTAGGAAGACACAGAGCCTGGGATTTAACTCCATTTCTGAAGGAAAACACACAGCATAGTTCTCATCCATGTATCACACTCTGCTTTAGAGCGAGAAGCAAGCACTTGCTTTCTAGATTCTCTAATACAGCAGGAAACCTGAGTGTGCTCAGAACAAAAGAACGGTGTTTCCTAAACATACTGACCATATCTAGTTCAACTCTGCTTCTGAAATTCATACAAAGCAAAGGTCCTCTAACATCCAGTGCTTGTCAGTTAAGACGAGAAACGGGTGAGCATTGTGAAAGATGTAGTTAGTTTGAGCAGAAAAGTTACTGCCCTTACCTGAAACGAAAGTTTGCTTGTAGGAAGACTCTGAGCCTGGGAATTAACTTCATTTCTGAAGTGAAACACACAGCAGTGTTCTCATCCATTGATCACACTCTGCTTTAGAACAAGAAGCACGCTCTTGTTTTCTAGAGTCTCTAAGACAGCAGGAAACATGTGTGTGCTGAGAACAAAAGAACAGTGTTTCTACACATACGGACCATATCTAGTCCAACTCTGCTTCTGAAACTGACACAAAGTACTGGTCCTCTAACATCCAATGCTTGTCAGTTAGGATGAGAAACTTGTGAGTTTCGTGAATGATGTAGTTCGTTTGAGCTGAAAAGTGACTGCCCTTACCTGAAACGAAGTCTTGCTTGTAAGGAAGACTCAGAGCCTGGGATTTAACTCCATTTGTGAAGGGAAACACACAGCATAGTTCTCATCCATGGATCACACTCTGCTTTAGAGCGAGAAGCACGCTCTTGCTTTCTAGAGTCTTTAATACAGAGGAAACATGAGTGTGCTCAGAACAAAAGAATGGTGTTTCCTACTCATATGGACCATATATAGTTCAACTCTGCTTCTCAAACTGAAACGAACCGCAAGTCCTCTAACATCCAATGCTTGTCAGGTAAGATCTGAAACGTGTGAGCTTCGTGAACGATGTAGTTCGTTTGACCTGTGAAGTAGCTGCACTTACCTGAAACGAAGTGTTGCTTGTAGGAGGACTCAGAGACTGGGATTTAACTCCATTTCTGAAATGAAACACACAGCATAGTTCCAATCCATGTATCACACTCTGCTTTAGAGCGAGAAGCAAGCTCTTGCTTTCTAGATTCTCTAATACAGCAGGAAACCTGAGTGTGCTCAGAACAAAAGAACGGTGTTTCCTACACATACGGACCATATCTAGTCCAACTCTGCTTCTGAAACTGATACAAAGCACTGGACCTCTAACATCCAATGCTTGTCAGTTAAGATGAGAAATGTGTGAGCTTTGTGAAAGATGTAGTTCGTTTGAGCTGAAAAGTGACTGCCCTTACCTGAAACGAAGTCTTGCTTGTAGGAAGACACAGAGCCTGGGAATTAACACCATTTCTGAACAGAAACACACAGCATAGTTCTCATCCAGGGATCACACTCTGCTTTAGAGCGAGAAGCACGCTCTTGCTTTCTAGAGTCTTTAATACAGAGGAAACATGAGTGTGCTCAGAACAAAAGAATGGTGTTTCCTACTCATATGGACCATATATAGTTCAACTCTGCTTCTGAAACTGAAACGAACCACAAGTCCTCTAACATCCAATCCTTGTCAGGTAAGATCTGAAACGTGTGAGCTTCGTGAACGATGTAGTTCATTTGACCTGTAAAGTAGCTGCACTTACCTGAAACGAAGTGTTGCTTGTAGGAAGACTCAGAGACTGGGATTTAACTCCATTTCTGAAGTGAAACACACAGCATAGTTCTCATCCATGGATCACACTCTGCTTTAGAGCGAGAAGCAAGCTCTTGCTTTCTAGATTCTCTAATACAGCAGGAAACATGAGTGTGCTCAGAACAAAAGAACGGTGTTTCCTACACATACGGACCATATCTAGTCCAACTCTGCTTCTGAAACTGATACAAAGCACTGGTCCTCTAACATCCAATGCTTGTCAGTTAAGATGAGAAACGTGTGAGCTTCGTAAATGATGTAGTTCGTTTGAGCTGAAAAGTGACTGCCCTTACTTGAAAGGAAGTCTTGCTTGTAGTAAGACACAGAGGCTGGGTTTAACTCCATTTCTGAAGGAAAACACACAGCATACTTCTCATCCATGTATCACACTCTGCTTTAGAGCGAGAAGCAAGCTCTTGCTTTCTAGATTCTCTAATACAGAAGGAAACCTGAGTGTGCTCAGAACAAAAGAACGGTGTTTCCTACACATACGGACCATATCTAGTCCAACTCTGCTTCTGAAACTGATACAAAGCACTGGTCCTCTAACATCCAATGCTTGTCTGTTAAGATGAGAAACGTGTGAGCTTCGTGAACGATGTAGTTCGTTTGAGATGAAAAGTGACTGCCCTTACCTGAAACGAAGTCTTGCATTTAGGAAGACTCAGAGCCTGGGACTTAACTCCATTTCTGAAGTGAAACACACAGCAGTGTTCTCATCCATTGATCAAACTCTGCTTTAGAACAAGAAGCACGCTCTTGCTTTCTAGAGTCTCTAAGATAGCAGGAAAGGTTAGTGTGCTGAGAACAAAAGAACGGTGTTTCCTACACATACGGACCATATCTAGTCCAACTCTGCTTCTGAAACTGATACAAAGCACTGGTCCTCTAACATCCAATGCTTGTCTGTTAAGATGAGAAACGTGTGAGCTTCGTGAACGATGTAGTTCGTTTGAGATGAAAAGTGTCTGCCCTTACCTGAAACGAAGTCTTGCTTGTAGGAAGACACAGAGCCTGGGAATTAACACCAATTCTGAACGGAAACACACAGCATAGTTCTCATCCAGGGATCACACTCTGCTTTAGAGCGAGAAGCACGCTCTTGCTTTCTAGAGTCGCTAAGACAACAGGAAACCTAAGTTTGATCAGAACAAAAGAACGGTGTTTCCTAAACATTCTGACCATATCTAGTTCAACTCTGCTTCTGAAATTCATACAAAGCAAAGGTCCTCTAACATCCAGTGCTTGTCAGTTAAGATGAGAAACGGGTGAGCATTGTGAAAGATGTAGTTAGTTTGAGCAGAAAAGTGACTGCCCTTACCTGAAAAGAAAGTTTGCTTGTAGGAAGACTTAGAGCCGGGGATTTAACTCCATTTTTGAAGTGAAACACACAGCAGTGTTCTCATCCATTGATCACACTCTGCTTTTGAAGAAGAAGCACGCTCTTGTTTTCTAGAGTCTCTAAGACAATAGGAAACGTGTGTGTGCTGAGAACAAAAGAACAGTGTTTCTACACATACGGACCATATCTAGTCCAACTCTGCTTCTGAAACTGACACAAAGTACTGGTCCTCTAACATCCAATGCTTGTCAGTTAGGATGAGAACCTTGTGAGTTTCGTGAATGATGTAGTTCGTTTGAGCTGAAAAGTGACTGCCCTTACCTGAAACGAAGTCTTTCTTGTAGGAAGACTCAGAGCCTGGGATTTAACACCATTTGTGAAGGGAAACACACAGCATAGTTCTCATCCATGGATCACACTCTGCTTTAGAGCGAGAAGCACGCTCTTTCTTTCTAGTGTCTTTAATACAGAGGAAATATGAGTGTACTCAGAACAAAAGAACGGTGTTTCCTACTCATATGGACCATATATAGTTCAACTCTGCTTCTGAAACTGAAACAAACCACAAGTCCTCTAACATCCAATGCTTGTCAGGTAAGATCCGAAACGTGTGAGCTTCGTGAACGATGTAGTTCGTTTGACCTGTAAAGTAGCTGCACTTACCTGAAATGAAGTCTTGCTTGTAGTAAGACACAGAGCCTGGGATTTAACTCCATTTCTGAAGGGAAATAAACAGTATACTTCTCATCCATGGATCACACTCTGCTTTAGAGCGAGAAGCAAGCTCTTGCTTTCTAGATTGTCTAATACAGCAGGAAACCTGAGTGTGCTCAGAACAAAATAACGGTGTTTCCTACACATACAGACCATATCTTGTCCAACTCTGCTTCTGAAACTGATACAAAGCACTGGTCCTCTAACATCCAATGCTTGTCAGTTAAGATGAGAATCGTGTGAGCTTTGTGAAAGATGTAGTTCGTTTGAGCTGAAAAGTGACCGCCCTTACTGGAAAGGAAGTCTTGCTTGTAGTAAGACACAGAGCCTGGGATTTAACTCCATTTCTGAAGGAAAACACACAGCATAGTTCTCATCCATGTATCACACTCTGCTTTAGAGCGAGAAGCAAGCTCTTGCTTTCTAGATTCTCTAATACAGAAGGAAACCTGATTTTGCTCAGAACAAAAGAACGGTGTTTCCTACACATACGGACCATATGTAGTCCAAATCTGCTTCTGAAACTGATACAAAGCACTGGACCTCTAACATCCAATGCTTGTCAGGTAAGATCCAATAAGTCTGAGCTTCGTGATTGATGTAGTTCCTTTGAGCTGTAAAGTAACTGCCCTTACCTGAATCGAAGTCTTGCTTGTAGGAAGACTCAGAGCCTGGCATTTAACTCCATTTCTGAAGTAAAACACACAGCAGAGTTCTCATCTATTGATCACACTCTACTTTAGAGCAAGAAGCACGCTCTAGCTTTCTAGAGGCTCTAAGACAACATGAAACGTGATTTGCTGAGAACAAAAGAATGATGTGGCCTACACATACGGACCATATGTAGTCCATATCTGCTTCTGAAACTGATACAAAGCACTGGTCCTCTAACATCCAATGCTTGTCAGTTAAGATTAGAAACGTGTGAGTTTCGTGAACGATGTAGTTCGTTTGAGCTAGAAAGAAACTGCCGTTACCTTAAAGGAAGTCTTGCTTGTAGGAAGACTCAGAGCCTGGGATTTAACTCCATTTCTGAAGGGAAACACACAGCAGAGTTCTCATCCACGGATCAGACTCTGGTTTAGAGCAAGAAGCACGCTCTTGCGTTCTAGAGGCTCTAAGACAGCAGGAAACGTGAGTGTGCTGAGAAGAAAAGAACGGTGTTTCCTACACATACGGACCATATCTAGTCCAACACTGCTTCGAAACTGATACAAAGCACTGGTCCTCTAACATCCAATGCTTGTCAGTTAAGATGGGAAACGTGTGAGCTTCGTGAACGATGTAGTTCGTTTGAGATGAAAAGTGACTGCCCTTACCTGAAACGAAGTCTTGCTTGTAGGAAGACACAGAGCCTTCGAATTAACCCCATTTCTGAACGGAAACACACAGCATAGTTCTCATCCAGAGATCACACTCTGCTGTAGAGCGAGAAGCACGCTCTTGCTTTCTAGAGTCTCTAAGACAGCAGGAAACCTGAGTTTGATCAGAACAAAAGAACGGTGTTTCCTAAACATACCGACCATATCTAGTTCAACTCTGCTTCTTAAATTCATACAAAGCAAAGGTCCTGTAACATCCAGTGCTTGTCAGTTAAGATGAGAAACGGGTGAGCATTGTGAAAGATGTAGTTCGTTTGAGCTGTAAGTAACTGCCCTTACTTGAAACGAAGTCCTGCTTGTAGGAAGACTCAGAGCCTGGGATTTAACTCCATTTCTGAAGTGAAACACACAGAAGAGTTCTCATCCATTGATCACACTCTGCTTTAAAGCAAGAAGCATTCTCTTCCCTTCTAGAGTCTCTAAGACAGCAGGAAACGTGAGTGTGCTGAGAACAAAAGAATGGTGTTTCCTACACTTATGGACCATATCTAGTAGAACTCTGGTTCTGAAACTGATACAAGGCACTGGTCCTCTAAAATCCAATGCTTGTCTGTTAAGATGAGAAACGTGTGAGCTTCGTGAACGATGTAGTTCGTTTGATCTGAAAAGTGACTGCCCTTACCTGAAACGAAGTCTTGCTTTTAGGAAGACACAGAGCCTGGGATTTAACTCCATTTCTGAAGGAAAACACACAGCATAGTTCTCATCCATGTATCACACTCTGCTTTAGAGCGAGAAGCAAGCTCTTGCTTTCTAGATTCTCTAATACAGAAGGAAACCTAGGTGCTCAGAACAAAAGAACGGTGTTTCCTACACATACGGACCATATGTAGTCCAAATCTGCTTCTGAAACTGACACAAAGCACTGGTCCTCTAACATCCAATGCTTGTCAGTTCAGATGAGAAACGTGTGAGCTTTGTGAACGATGTAGTTAGTTTGAGCAGAAAAGTGACTGCCCTTACCTGAAACGAAAGTTTGCTTGTAGGAAGACTCAGAGCCTGGGATTTAACTCCATTTCTGAAGTGAAACACACAGCAGTGTTCTCATCCATTGATCACACTCTGCTTTAGAACAAGAAGCACGCTCTTGTTTTCTAGATTCTCTAAGACAGCAGGAAACGTGTGTGTGCTGAGAACAAAAGAACAGTGTTTCTACACATATGGACCATATCTAGTCCAACTCTGCTTCTGAAACTGATACAAAGCACTGGTCCTCTAACATCCAATGCTTGTCATTTAAGATGAGAAACGTGTGAGTTTCGTGAAAGATGTAGTTCGTTTCAGCTAGAAAGAAACTGCCGTTACCTTAAAGGAAGTCTTGCTTGTAGGAAGACTCAGAGCCTGTGATTTAACTCCATTTCTGAAGGGAAACACACAGCAGAGTTCTCATCCATGTATCAGACTCTGGTTTAGAGCAAGAAGCACGCTCTTGCGTTCTAGAGGCTCTAAGACAGCAGGAAACGTGAGTGTGCTGAGAAGAAAAGAACGGTGTTTCCTACACATACGGACCATATCTAGTCCAACACTGCTTCTGAAACTGATAGAAAGCACTGGTCCTATAACATCCAATGCTTGTCAGTTAAGATGAGAAACGTGTGAGCTTCGTGAACGATGTAGTTCGTTTGAGATGAAAAGTGACTGCCCTTACTTGAAAGGAAGTCTTGGTTGTAGTAAGACACAGAGCCTGGGATTTAACTCCATTTCTGAAGGAAAACACACAGCATAGTTCTCTTCCCTGTATCACACTCTGCTTTAGAGCGAGAAGCAAGCTATTGTTTTCTAGATTCTCTAATACAGAAGGAAACCTGATTTTGCTCAGAACAAAAGAACGGTGTTTCCTACACATACGGACCATATGTAGTCCAAATCTGTTTCTGAAACTGATACAAAGCACTGGACCTCTAACATCTAATGCTTGTCAGTTAAGATGAGAAACGTGTGAGCTTCGTGAACGATGTAGTTCGTTTGAGCAGAAAAGTGACTGCCCTCACCTTAAACGAAGTCCTGCTTTTAGGAAGACTCAGAGCCTGGGACTTAACTCCATTTCTGAAGTGAAACACACAGCAGTGTTCTCATCCATTGATCAAACTCTGCTTTAGAACAAGAAGCACGCTCTTGCTTTCTCGAGTCTCTAAGATAGCAGGAAAGGTTAGTGTGCTGAGAACAAAAGAATGGTGTTTCCTACACATACGGACCATGTCTGGTCCAACTCTGCTTCTGAAACTGATACAAAGCACTGGTCCTCTAACATCCAATGCTTGTCTGTTAAGATGAGAAACGTGTGAGCTTCGTGAACGATGTAGTTCGTTTGAGATGAAAAGTGACTGCCCTTACCTGAAACGAAGTCTTGCTTGTAGGAAGACACAGAGCCTGTTAAATAACACCATTTCTGAACGGAAACACACAGCATAGTTCTCATCCAGGGATCACACTCTGCTTTAGAGCAAGAAGAACGCTCTTGCTTTCTAGAGTCTCTAAGACAGCAGGAAACGTGAGTGTGCTGAGAACAAAAGAACGGTGTTTAATACACGTATGGACCATATCTAGTCCAACTCTGCTTCTGAAACTGATACAAGGCACTGGTCCTCTAAAATCCAATGCTTGTCTGTTAAGATGAGAAACGTGTGAGCTTCGTGAACGATGTAGTTCGTTTGATCTGAAAAGTGACTGCCCTTACCTGAAACGAAGTCTTGCTTTTAGGAAGACACAGAGCCTGGGATTTAACTCCATTTCTGAAGGAAAACACACAGCATAGTTCTCATCCATGTATCACACTCTGCTTTAGAGCGAGAAGCAAGCTCTTGCTTTCTAGATTCTCTAATACAGAAGGAAACCTAGGTGCTCAGAACAAAAGAACGGTGTTTCCTACTCGTATGGACCATATATAGTTCAACTCTGCTTCTGAAACTGAAACAAACCACAAGTCCTCTAACATCCAGTGCTAGTCAGGTAATATCTGAAACGTGAGCTTCGTGAACGATGTAGTTCGTTTGACCTGTAAAGTAGCTGCACTTACCTGAAACGAAGTGTTGCTTGTAGGAAGACTCAGAGACTGGGATTTAAATCCATTTCTGAAGGGAAACACACAGCAGAGTTCTCATCCATGGATCAGACTCTGGTTTAGAGCAAGAAGCACGCTCTTGCGTTCTAGAGGCTCTAAGACAGCAGGAAATGTGAGTGTGCTGAGAAGAAAAGAACGGTGTTTCCTACACATACGGACCATATCTAGTCCAAAACTGCTTCTGAAACTGATAGAAAGCACTGGTCCTCTAACATCCAATGCTTGTCAGTTAAGATGAGAAACGTGTGAGCTTCGTGAATGATGTAGTTCGTTTGAGATGAAAAGTGACTGCCCTTACCTGAAACGAAGTCTTGCTTGTAGTAAGACACAGAGCCTGGGATTTAACTCCATTTCTGAAGGGAAATACACAGTATAGTTCTCATCCATGGATCACACTCTGCTTTAGAGCGAGAAGCACACTCTTGCTTTCTAGAGTCTCTAATACAGCAGGAAATATGAGTGTGCCCAGAACAAAAGAACGGGTTTTCGTACACATACAGACCATATGTAGTCCAAATCTGCTTCTGAAACTGACACAAAGCACTGGTCCTCTAACATCCAATGCTTGTCTGTTAAGATGAGAAACGTGTGAGCTTCGTGAACGATGTAGTTCGTTTGAGCTGAAAAGTGACTGCCCTTATCTGAAACGAAGTCTTGCTTGTAGGAAGACACAGAGCCTGGGAATTAACTCCATTTCTGAAGGGAAACACACAGCATAGTTCTCATCCATGGATCACACTCTGCTTTAGAGAGAGAAGCACGCTCTTGCTTTCTAGAGTCTTTAATACAGAGGAAACTTGAGTGTGCTCAGAACAAAAGAACGGTGTTTCCTACTCATATGGACCGTATATAGTTCAACTCTGCTTCTGAAACTGAAACAACCACAAGTCCTCTAACATCCAATGCTTGTCAGGTAAGAACTGAAACGTGTGAGCTTCGTGAAAGATGTAGTTCGTTTGACCTGTAAAGTAGCTGCACTTACCTGAAACGAAGTCTTGCTTGGAGGAAGACTCAGAGACTGGAATTTAACTCCATTTCTGAAGTGAAACACACAGCAGAGTTCTCATCCATTGATCACACTCTGCTTTAGAGCAAGAAGAACGCTCTTGCTTTCTAGAGTCTCTAAGACAGCAGGAAACGTGAGTGTGCTGAGAACAAAAGAACGGTGTTTAATACACGTACAGACCATATCTAGTCCAACTCTGCTTCTGAAACTGATACAAAGCACTGGTCCTCTAACATCCAATGCTAGTCAGTTAAGATGAGAAACATGTTAGCTACGTGAACGATGTAGTTCGTTTGAGGTGAAAAGTGACTGCCCTTACTTGAAAGGAAGTATGGCTTGTAGTAAGACACAGAGCCTGGGATTTAACTCCATTTCTGAAGGAAAACACTCAGCATAGTTCTCATCCATGTATCACACTCTGCTTTAGAGCGAGAAGCAAGCTCTTGCTTTCTAGATTCTCTAACAAAGCAGGAAATCTGAGTGTGCTCAGAACAAAAGAATGGTGTTTCCTACACATACGGACCATATCTAGTCCAACTCTGCTTCTGAAACTGATACAAAGCACTGGTCCTCTAACATCCAATGCTTGTTTGTTAAGATGGGAAACGTGTGAGCTTCGTGAACGATGAAGTTCGTTTGAGATGAAAAGTGACTGCCCTTACCTGAAACGAAGTCTTGCTTGTAGGAAGACACAGAGCCTGGGAATTAACACCATTTCTGAATGGAAACACACAGCATAGTTCTCATCCAGAGATCACACTCTGCTGTAGAGCGAGAAGCACGCTCTTGCTTTCTAGAGTCTCTAAGACATCAGGAAACCTGAGTTTGATCAGAACAAAAGAACGGTGTTTCCTAAACATACTGACCATATCTAGTTCAACTCTGCTTCTGTAATTCATACAAAGCAAAGGTCCTGTAACATCCAGTGCTAGTCAGTTAAGATGAGAAACGGGTGAGCATTGTGAAAGATGTAGTTCGTTTGAGGTGTAAGTAACTGCCCTTACTTGAAACGAAGTCCTGCTTGTAGGAAGACTCAGAGACTGGGATTTAACTCCATTTCTGAAGTATAACACACAGAAGAGTTCTCATCCATTGATCACACTCTGCTTTAAAGCAAGAAGCACTCTTTTCCCTTCTAGAGTCTCTAAGACAGCAGGAAACGTGAGTGTGCTGAGAACAAAAGAATGGTGTTTCCTACACTTATGGACCATATCTAGTCGAACTCTGGTTCTGAAACTGATACAAGGCACTGGTCCTCTAACATCCAATGCTTGTCTGTTAAGATGAGAAACGTGTGTGCTTCGTGAACGATGTAGTTCATTTGATCTGAAAAGTGACTGCCCTTACCTGAAACGAAGTCTTGCTTTTAGGAAGACACAGAGCCTGGGATTTAACTCCATTTCTGAAGGAAAACACACAACATAGTTCTCATCCATGTATCACACTCTGCTTTAGAGCGAGAAGCAAGCTCTTGCTTTCTAGATTCTCTAATACAGAAGGAAACCTAGGTGCTCAGCACAAAAGAACGGTGTTTCCTACACATACGGACCGTATGTAGTCCAAATCTCCTTCTGAAACTGATACAAAGCAATGGACCTCTAACATCTAATGCTTGTCAGTTAAGATGAGAAACGTGTGAGCTTCGTGAACGATGTAGTTCGTTTGAGCAGAAAAGTGACTGCCCTTACCTTAAACGAAGTCTTGCTTTTAGGAAGACTCAGAGCCTGGGACTTAACTCCATTTCTGAAGTGAAACACACAGCAGTGTTCTCATCCATTGATCAAACTCTGCTTTAGAACAAGAAGCAAGCTCTTGCTTTCTAGAGTCTCTAAAATAGCAGGAAAGATTAGTGTGCTGAGAACAAAGGAACGGTGTTTCCTACACATACGGACCATATCTAGTCTAACTCTGCTTCTGAAACTGATACAAAGCACTGGTCCTCTAACATCCAATGCTTGCCTGTTAAGATGAGAAACGTGTGAGCTTCGTGAACGATGTAGTTCGTTTGAGCTGCAAACTGACTGCCCTTACCTGAAACGAAGTCTTGCTTGTAGGAAGACTCAGAGCCTGGGAATAACTCCATTTCTGAAGGGAAACACACAGCATAGTTCTCATCCATGGATCACACTCTGCTTTAGAGCGATAAGCACGCACTTGCTTTCTATAGTCTCTAATGCAGCAGGAAACCTGAGTGTGCTCAGAACAAAAGGACGGTGTTTCCTAAACATACGGACCATATTTGGTTCAACTCTGCTTCTGAAACTGAAACAAACCGCAGGTCTTCTAACATCCAATGCTTGTCAGGTAAGATCCGATAAGTCTGAGCTTTGTGAATGATGTAGTTCATTTGAGCTGTAAAGTAACTGCCGTTACCTGAATCGAAGTCTTGCTTGTAGGAAGACTCAGAGTCTGGCATTTAACTCCATTTCTGAAGTAAAACACACGGCAGAGTTCTCATCTATTGATCACACTCTACTTTAGAGCA
The DNA here is from genome assembly GCA_949786385.1 of Onychomys leucogaster. Classification (NCBI taxonomy): domain Eukaryota; kingdom Metazoa; phylum Chordata; class Mammalia; order Rodentia; family Cricetidae; genus Onychomys; species Onychomys leucogaster. Next base: position 4,463,032 of record CATKUP010000008.1, read on the forward strand.
AGAAGCACGCTCTTGCTTTCTAGAGGCTCTAAGACAACATGAAACGTGATTTGCTGAGAACAAAAGAATGATGTTGCCTACACATACGGACCATATGTAGTCCATATCTGCTTCTGAAACTGATACAAAGCACTGGTCCTCTAACATCCAATGCTTGTCAGTTAAGATGAGAAACGTGTGAGTTTCGTGAACGATGTAGTTCGTTTGAGCTAGAAAGAAACTGCCATTACCTTAAAGGAAGTCTTGCTTGTAGGAAGACTCAGAGCCTGGGATTTAACTCCATTTCTGAAGGGAAACACACAGCAGAGTTCTCATCCATGGATCAGACTCTGGTTTAGAGCAAGAAGCACGCTCTTGCGTTCTAGAGGCTCTAAGACAGCAGGAAACGTGAGTGTGCTGAGAAGAAAAGAACGGTGTTTCCTACACATACGGACCATATCTAGTCCAACACTGCTTCTGAAACTGAAACAAACCACAAGTCCTCTAACATCCAGTGCTAGTCAGGTAATATCTGAAACGTGAGCTTCGTGAACGATGTAGTTCGTTTGACCTGTAAAGTAGCTACACTTACCTGAAACGAAGTGTTGCTTGTAGGAAGACTCAGAGACTGGGATTTAAATCCATTTCTGAAGGGAAACACACAGCAGAGTTCTCATCCATGGATCAGACTCTGGTTTAGAGCAAGAAGCACGCTCTTGCGTTCTAGAGGCTCTAAGACAGCAGGAAATGTGAGTGTGCTGAGAAGAAAAGAACGGTGTTTCCTACACATACGGACCATATCTAGTCCAAAACTGCTTCTGAAACTGATAGAAAGCACTGGTCCTCTAACATCCAATGCTTGTCAGTTAAGATGAGAAACGTGTGAGCTTCGTGAATGATGTAGTTCGTTTGAGATGAAAAGTGACTGCCCTTACCTGAAACGAAGTCTTGCTTGTAGTAAGACACAGAGCCTGGGATTTAACTCCATTTCTGAAGGGAAATACACAGTATAGTTCTCATCCATGGATCACACTCTGCTTTAGAGCGAGAAGCACACTCTTGCTTTCTAGAGTCTCTAATACAGCAGGAAATATGAGTGTGCCCAGAACAAAAGAACGGGTTTTCGTACACATACAGACCATATGTAGTCCAAATCTGCTTCTGAAACTGACACAAAGCACTGGTCCTCTAACATCCAATGCTTGTCTGTTAAGATGAGAAACGTGTGAGCTTCGTGAACGATGTAGTTCGTTTGAGCTGAAAAGTGACTGCCCTTATCTGAAACGAAGTCTTGCTTGTAGGAAGACACAGAGCCTGGGAATTAACTCCATTTCTGAAGGGAAACACACAGCATAGTTCTCATCCATGGATCACACTCTGCTTTAGAGAGAGAAGCACGCTCTTGCTTTCTAGAGTCTTTAATACAGAGGAAACTTGAGTGTGCTCAGAACAAAAGAACGGTGTTTCCTACTCATATGGACCGTATATAGTTCAACTCTGCTTCTGAAACTGAAACAACCACAAGTCCTCTAACATCCAATGCTTGTCAGGTAAGAACTGAAACGTGTGAGCTTCGTGAAAGATGTAGTTCGTTTGACCTGTAAAGTAGCTGCACTTACCTGAAACGAAGTCTTGCTTGGAGGAAGACTCAGAGACTGGAATTTAACTCCATTTCTGAAGTGAAACACACAGCAGAGTTCTCATCCATTGATCACACTCTGCTTTAGAGCAAGAAGAACGCTCTTGCTTTCTAGAGTCTCTAAGACAGCAGGAAACGTGAGTGTGCTGAGAACAAAAGAACGGTGTTTAATACACGTACAGACCATATCTAGTCCAACTCTGCTTCTGAAACTGATACAAAGCACTGGTCCTCTAACATCCAATGCTAGTCAGTTAAGATGAGAAACATGTTAGCTACGTGAACGATGTAGTTCGTTTGAGGTGAAAAGTGACTGCCCTTACTTGAAAGGAAGTATGGCTTGTAGTAAGACACAGAGCCTGGGATTTAACTCCATTTCTGAAGGAAAACACTCAGCATAGTTCTCATCCATGTATCACACTCTGCTTTAGAGCGAGAAGCAAGCTCTTGCTTTCTAGATTCTCTAACAAAGCAGGAAATCTGAGTGTGCTCAGAACAAAAGAATGGTGTTTCCTACACATACGGACCATATCTAGTCCAACTCTGCTTCTGAAACTGATACAAAGCACTGGTCCTCTAACATCCAATGCTTGTTTGTTAAGATGGGAAACGTGTGAGCTTCGTGAACGATGAAGTTCGTTTGAGATGAAAAGTGACTGCCCTTACCTGAAACGAAGTCTTGCTTGTAGGAAGACACAGAGCCTGGGAATTAACACCATTTCTGAATGGAAACACACAGCATAGTTCTCATCCAGAGATCACACTCTGCTGTAGAGCGAGAAGCACGCTCTTGCTTTCTAGAGTCTCTAAGACATCAGGAAACCTGAGTTTGATCAGAACAAAAGAACGGTGTTTCCTAAACATACTGACCATATCTAGTTCAACTCTGCTTCTGTAATTCATACAAAGCAAAGGTCCTGTAACATCCAGTGCTAGTCAGTTAAGATGAGAAACGGGTGAGCATTGTGAAAGATGTAGTTCGTTTGAGGTGTAAGTAACTGCCCTTACTTGAAACGAAGTCCTGCTTGTAGGAAGACTCAGAGACTGGGATTTAACTCCATTTCTGAAGTATAACACACAGAAGAGTTCTCATCCATTGATCACACTCTGCTTTAAAGCAAGAAGCACTCTTTTCCCTTCTAGAGTCTCTAAGACAGCAGGAAACGTGAGTGTGCTGAGAACAAAAGAATGGTGTTTCCTACACTTATGGACCATATCTAGTCGAACTCTGCTTCTGAAACTGATACAAGGCACTGGTCCTCTAACATCCAATGCTTGTCTGTTAAGATGAGAAACGTGTGTGCTTCGTGAACGATGTAGTTCATTTGATCTGAAAAGTGACTGCCCTTACCTGAAACGAAGTCTTGCTTTTAGGAAGACACAGAGCCTGGGATTTAACTCCATTTCTGAAGGAAAACACACAACATAGTTCTCATCCATGTATCACACTCTGCTTTAGAGCGAGAAGCAAGCTCTTGCTTTCTAGATTCTCTAATACAGAAGGAAACCTAGGTGCTCAGCACAAAAGAACGGTGTTTCCTACACATACGGACCGTATGTAGTCCAAATCTCCTTCTGAAACTGATACAAAGCAATGGACCTCTAACATCTAATGCTTGTCAGTTAAGATGAGAAACGTGTGAGCTTCGTGAACGATGTAGTTCGTTTGAGCAGAAAAGTGACTGCCCTTACCTTAAACGAAGTCTTGCTTTTAGGAAGACTCAGAGCCTGGGACTTAACTCCATTTCTGAAGTGAAACACACAGCAGTGTTCTCATCCATTGATCAAACTCTGCTTTAGAACAAGAAGCACGCTCTTGCTTTCTAGAGTCTCTAAAATAGCAGGAAAGATTAGTGTGCTGAGAACAAAGGAACGGTGTTTCCTACACATACGGACCATATCTAGTCTAACTCTGCTTCTGAAACTGATACAAAGCACTGGTCCTCTAACATCCAATGCTTGTCTGTTAAGATGAGAAACGTGTGAGCTTCGTGAACGATGTAGTTCGTTTGAGCTGCAAACTGACTGCCCTTACCTGAAACGAAGTCTTGCTTGTAGGAAGACTCAGAGCCTGGGAATAACTCCATTTCTGAAGGGAAACACACAGCATAGTTCTCATCCATGGATCACACTCTGCTTTAGAGCGATAAGCACGCACTTGCTTTCTATAGTCTCTAATGCAGCAGGAAACCTGAGTGTGCTCAGAACAAAAGGACGGTGTTTCCTAAACATACGGACCATATTTGGTTCAACTCTGCTTCTGAAACTGAAACAAACCGCAGGTCTTCTAACATCCAATGCTTGTCAGGTAAGATCCGATAAGTCTGAGCTTTGTGAATGATGTAGTTCATTTGAGCTGTAAAGTAACTGCCGTTACCTGAATCGAAGTCTTGCTTGTAGGAAGACTCAGAGCCTGGCATTTAACTCCATTTCTGAAGTAAAACACACGGCAGAGTTCTCATCTATTGATCACACTCTACTTTAGAGCAAGAAGCACGCTCTTGCTTTCTAGAGGCTCTAAGACAACATGAAACGTGATTTGCTGAGAACAAAAGAATGATGTTGCCTACACATACGGACCATATGTAGTCCATATCTGCTTCTGAAACTGATACAAAGCACTGGTCCTCTAACATCCAATGCTTGTCAGTTAAGATGAGAAACGTGTGAGTTTCGTGAACGATGTAGTTCGTTTGAGCTAGAAAGAAACTGCCATTACCTTAAAGGAAGTCTTGCTTGTAGGAAGACTCAGAGCCTGGGATTTAACTCCATTTCTGAAGGGAAACACACAGCAGAGTTCTCATCCATGGATCAGACTCTGGTTTAGAGCAAGAAGCACGCTCTTGCGTTCTAGAGGCTCTAAGACAGCAGGAAACGTGAGTGTGCTGAGAAGAAAAGAACGGTGTTTCCTACACATACGGACCATATCTAGTCCAACACTGCTTCTGAAACTGACACAAAGCACTGGTCCTCTAACATCCAATGCTTGTCAGTTAAGATGAGAAACGTGTGAGGTTCGTGAACGATGTAATTCGTTTGAGAAGAAAAGTGACTGCCCTTACCTGAAACGAAGTCTTGCTTTTAGTAAGACACAGAGCCTGGGATTTAACTCCATTTCTGAAGGGAAATACACAGTATAGTTCTCATCCATGGATCACACTCTGCTTTAGAGCGAGAAGCACACTCTTGCTTTCTAGAGTCTCTAATACAGCAGGAAATATGAGTGTGTCCAGAACAAAAGAACGGGTTTTCGTACACATACAGACCACATGTAGTACAAATATGCTTCTGAAATTGACAGAAAGCACTGGTCCTCTAACATCCAATGCTTGTCTGTTAAGATGAGAAACGTGTGAGCTTCATGAACGATGTAGTTCGTTTGAGCTGCAAAGTGACTGCCCTTACCTGAAACGAAGTCTTGCTTTTAGGAAGACTCAGAGCCTGGGAATTAACTCCATTTCTGAAGGGAAACACACAGCATAGTTCTCATCCATGGATCACACTCTGCTTTAGAGAGAGAAGCACGCTCTTGATTTCTAGAGTCTTTAATACAGAGGAAACATGAGTGTGTTCAGAACAAAAGAACGGTGTTTCCTACTCATATGGACCATATATATTTCAACTCTGCTTCTGAAACTGAAACAAACCACAAGTCCTCTAAGATCCAATGCTTGTCAGGTAAGATCCGAAACGTGTGAGCTTCGTGAACGATGTAGTTCGTTTGACCTGTAAAGTAGCTGCACTTACCTGAAACGAAGTCTTGCTTGTAGGAAGACTCAGAGACTGGGATTTAACTCCATTTCAGAAGTGAAACACAGCAGAGTTCTCATCCATTGGTCAAACTCTGCTTTAGAGCAAGAAGAACGCTCTTGCTTTCTAGAGTCTCTAAGACAGCAGGAAACGTGAGTGTGCTGAGAACAAAAGAACGGTGTTTAATACACATACGGACCATATCTAGTCCAACTCTGCTTCTGAAACTGATACAAAGCACTGCTCCTCTAACATCCAATGCTTGTCAGTTCAGATGAGAAACGTGTGAGCTTTGTGAACGATGTAGTTAGTTTGAGCAGAAAAGTGACTGCCCTTACCTGAAACGAAAGTTTGCTTGTAGGAAGACTCAGAGCCTGGGATTTAACTCCATTTCTGAAGTGAAACACACAGCAGTGTTCTCATCCATTGATCACACTCTGCTTTAGAACAAGAAGCACGCTCTTGTTTTCTAGATTCTCTAAGACAGCAGGAAACGTGTGTGTGATGAGAACAAAAGAACAGTGTTTCTACACATACGGACCATATCTAGTCCAACTCTGCTTCTGAAACTGACACAAAGTACTTGTCCTCTAACATCCAATGCTTGTCAGTTAGGATGAGAAACTTGTGAGTTTCGTGAATGATGTAGTTCGTTTGAGCTGAAAAGTGACTGCCCTTACCTTAAACGAAGTCTTGCTTTTAGGAAGACTCAGAGCCTGGGATTTAACTCCCTTTCTGAAGTGAAACACACAGCAGTGTTCTCATCCATTGATCACACTCTGCTTTAGAGCAAGAAGCACGCTCTTGCTTTCTAGAGTCTCTAAGACAGCAGGAAACGTGATTTTGCTGAGAACAAAAGAACGGTGTTTTCCAAACATACGGACCATATCTAGTTCAACTCTGCTTCTGAAACTGAAACTAACCACAGGTCCTCTAACATCCAATGCTTGTTAGGTAAGATCCGAATCGTGTGAGCTTCATGAACGATGTAGGCCGTTTGACCGGTTAAGTAACTGCACTTAACTGAAACGAAGTCTTGCTTGTAGCACAACTCAGAGACTGGGATATAATTACATTTCTGAATTGAAACACACAGCAGAGTTCTCATCAATTGATCACACTCTGCTTTAGAGCAAGAAGCATGCTCTTGCTTTCTAGATTCTCTAAGACAGCAGGAAACGTGAGTGTGCTGTGAACAAAAGAACGGTGTTTCCTAAACATATGGACCATATCTAGTCCAACTCTGCTTCTGAAACAGATACATAGCACTGGTCCTCTAACATCCAATGCTTGTCAGTTAAGATGAGAAACGTGTGGGCTTCGTGAACGATGTAGTACCTTTGAGCTGAAAAGTGACTGCCCTTACTTGAAACGAAGTCTTGCTTGTAATAAGACACAGAGCCTGGGATTTAATTCCATTTCTGAAGGGAAATACACAACATAGTTCTCATCCATGGATCACACTCTGCATTAGAGCGAGAATCACACTCTTGCTTTCAAGAGTCTCTAATACAGCAGGAAATATAAGTGTGCCCAGAACAAAAGAACGGGTTTTCGTACACATACAGACCATATGTAGTCCAAATCTGCTTCTGATATTGATACAAAGCACTGGTCCTCTAACATCCAAAGCTTGTCAGTTAGGATGAGAAACGTGTGAGCTTTGTGAAAGATGTAGTTCGTTTGAGCTGAAAAGTGACTGCCCTTACCTGAAATGAAGTCTTGCTTTTAGGAAGACTCAGAACCTGGGATTTAACTCCATTTCTGAAGGGAAACACACAGCATAGTTCTCATCCATTGATCACACTCTGCTTTAGAGCTAGAAACACGCTCTTGCTTTCTAGAGTCTTTAATAAAGCAGGAAACATGAGTGTGTTCAGAACAAAAGAAAGGTGTTTCCCAAACATACGGACCATATCGCGTTCAACTCTGCTTCTGAAACTGAAACAAACCACAGGTCCTCTAACATCCAATGCTTGTCAGGTAAGATCCGAATCGTGTGAGCTTCATGAACGATGTAGCCAGTTTGATCTGTTAAGTAACTGCACTTACCTGAAATGAAGTCTTGCTTGTAGCAAGACTCAGAGACTGGGATATAATTCCATTTCTGAATTGAAACACACAGCAGAGTTCTCATCAATTGATCACACTCTGCTTTAGAGCAAGAAGCATGCTCTTGCTTTCTAGATTCTCTAAGACAGCAGGAAACGTGAGTGTGCTGAGAACAAAAGAACGGTGTTTCCTAAACATATGGACCATATCTAGTCCAACTCTGCTTCTGAAACTGATACATAGCACTGGTCCTCTAACATCCAATTGTTGTCAGTTAAGATGAGAAACGTGTGAGCTTCGTGAACGAAGTAGTACGTTTGAGCTGAAAAGTGACTGCCCTTACTTGAAATGAAGTCTTACTTCTAGTAAGACACAGAGCCTGGGATTAAACTCCATTTCTGAAGCGAACCACACAGCATAGTTCTCATCCATGTATCACACTCTGCTTTAGAGTGAGAAGCACGCTCTTGCTTTCTAGAGTCTCTAATACAGCAGGAAACCTGAGTGTTCTCAGAACAAAAGAACGGTGTTTCCTACACATACGGACCATATGTAGTCCAAATCTGCTTCTGAAACTGATACAAAGCACTGGTCCTCTAACATCCAATGCTTGTCAGTTAAGGTGAGAAACGTGTGAGCTTCGTGAATGATGTAGTTCGTTGGAGCAGAAAAGTGACTGCCCTTACCTTAAACGAAGTCTTGCTTTTAGGAAGACTCAGAGCCTGGGATTTAACTCCATTTCTGAAGTGAAACACACAGCAGTGTTCTCATCCATTGATCACACTCTGCTTTAGAGCAAGAAGCACGCTCTTGCTTTCTAGAGTCTCTAAGACAGCAGGAAACGTGAGTGTGCTGAGAACAAAAGAACGGTGTTCCCTACACATACGGACCATATCTAGTCCAACTCTGCTTCTGAAACTGATACAAAGCACTGGTCCTCTAACATCCAATGCTTGTCATTTAAGATGAGAAACGTGTGAGCTTCGTGAATGATGTAGTTCGTTTGAGCTGAAAAGTGACTGCCCTTACTTGAAAGGAAATCTTGCTTGTAGGAAGACACAGAGCCTGGGATTTAACTCCATTTCTGAAGGAAAACACACAGCATAGTTGTCATCCATGGATCACACTCTGCTTTAGAGCGAGAAGCAAGCTCTTGCTTTCTAGATTCTCTAATACAGCAGGAAACATGAGTGTGCTCAGAACAAAAGAATGGTGTTTCCGACAGATACGGACCATATGTAGTCCAAATCTGCTTCTGAAACTGATACAAAGCACTGGTCCTCTAACATCCAATGCTTGTCAGTTAAGATGAGAAACGTGTGAGTTTCGTGAACGATGTAGTTCTTTTGAGCAAGAAAGAAACTGCCTTTACCTGAAAGGAAGTCTTGCTTGTAGGAAGACTCAGAGCCTGGGATTTAATTCCATTTCTGAAGGGAAATACACAGCATAGTTCTCATCCATTGATCACACTCTGCATTAGAGCGACAAGCACACTCTTGCTTTCAAGAGTCTCTAATACAGCAGGAAATATAAGTGTGCCCAGAACAAAAGAACGGGTTTTCGTACACATACAGACCATATGTAGTCCAAATCTGCTTCTGATATTGATACAAAGCACTGGTCCTCTAACATCCAATGCTTGTCAGTTAAGGTGAGAAACGTGTGAGCTTCGTGAACGATGTAGTTCGTTTGAGCAGAAAAGTGACTGCCCTTACCTTAAACGAAGTCTTGCTTGTAGGAAGACTCAGAGCCTGGGATTTAACTCCATTTCTGAAGGGAAACACACAGCATAGTTCTCATCCATGTATCACACTCTGCTTTAGAGCGAGAAGCAAGCTCTTGCTTTCTAGATTGTCTAATACAGCAGGAAACATGAGTGTGCTCAGAACAAAAGAATGGTGTTTCCTACAGATACGGACCATATGTAGTCCAAATCTGCTTCTGAAACTGATACAAAGCACAGGACCTCTAACATCTAATGCTTGTCAGTTAAGATGAGAAACGTGTGAGCTTAGTGAATGATGTAGTTCCTTTGAGCAGAAAAGTGACTGCCCTTATCTTAAATGATGTCTTGCTTGTAGGAAGACTCAGAGCTTGGGATTTAACTCCATTTCGGAAGTGAAACTCACAGCAGAGTTCTCATCCATTGATCACACTCTGCTTTAGAGCAAAAAGCACACTCTTGCTTAATTGAGTCTCTAATACACTGGGAAATCTGAGTGTGCCCAGAACAAAAGAACGGTGTTTCCTACACATACGGACCATATGTAGTCCAAATCTGCTTCTGAAACTGATACAAAGCACTGGTCCTCTAACATCCAATGCTTGTCAGTTAAGATGAGAAACGTGTGAGCTTCGTGAACGATGTAGTTCGTTTGAGCTGAAAACTGACTGCCCTTACTTGAAAGGAAGTCTTGCTTGTAGTAAGACACAGAGCCTGGGATTTAACTCCATTTCTGAAGGAAAACACACAGCATAGTTGTCATCCATGGATCACACTCTGCTTTAGAGCGAGAAGCAAGCTCTTGCTTTCTAGATTCTCTAATACAGCAGGAAACATGAGTGTGCTCAGAACAAAAGGATGGTGTTTCCGACAGATACGGACCATATGTAGTCCAAATCTGCTTCTGAAACTGATACAAAGCACTGGACCTCTAACATCTAATGCTTGTCAGTTAAGATGAGAAACGTGTGAGCTTCGTGAACGATGTAGTTCGATTGAGCAGAAAAGTGACTGCCCTTACCTTAAATGATGTCTTGCTTGTAGGAATACTCAGAGCTTGGGATTTAACTCCATTTCGGAAGTGAAACTCACAGCAGAGTTCTCATCCATTGATCACACTCTGCTTTAGAGCAAGAAGCACACTCTTGCTTAATCGAGTCTCTAATACACTGGAAATCTGAGTGTGCCCAGAACAAAAGAACGGTGTTTCCTACACATACGGACCATATGTAGTCCAAATCTGCTTCTGAAATTGATTCAAAGCAATGGTCCTCTAACATCCAAAGCTTGTCAGTTAAGATGAGAAACGTGTGAGCTTCGTGAACGATGTAGTTCGTTTGAGCTGAAAAGTGACTGCCCTTACCTGAAACGAAGTCTTGCTTGTAGGAAGACTCAGAGCCTGGGATTTAACTCCATTTCTAAAGTGAAACACACAGCATAGTTCTCATCCATGGATCACACTCTGCTTTAGAGCAAGAAGCACGCTCTTGCTTTCTAGAGTCTCTAAGACAGCAGGAAACGTGAGTGTGCTGAGAACAAAAGAAGGTGTTTCCTACACATACGGACCATATCTAGTCCAACTCTGCTTCTGAAACTGATACAAAGCACTGGTCCTCTAACATCCAATGCTTGTCAGTTAAGATGAGAAACGTGTGAGTTTCGTGAACGATGTAGTTCTTTTGAGCAAGAAAGAAACTGGCTTTACCTGAAAGGAAGTCTTGCTTGTAGGAAGACTCAGAGCCTGGGATTTAATTCCATTTCTGAAGGGAAATACACAGCATAGTTCTCATCCATTGATCACACTCTGCATTAGAGCGACAAGCACACTCTTGCTTTCAAGAGTCTCTAATACAGCAGGAAATATAAGTGTGCCCAGAACAAAAGAACAGGTTTTCGTACACATACAGACCATATGTAGTCCAAATCTGCTTCTGATATTGATACAAAGCACTGGTCCTCTAACATCCAATGCTTGTCAGTTAAGGTGAGAAACGTGTGAGCTTCGTGAACGATGTAGTTCGTTTGAGCAGAAAAGTGACTGCCCTTACCTTAAACGAAGTCTTGCTTGTAGGAAGACTCAGAGCCTGGGATTTAACTCCATTTCTGAAGGGAAACACACAGCATAGTTCTCATCCATGTATCACACTCTGCTTTAGAGCGAGAAGCAAGCTCTTGCTTTCTAGATTGTCTAATACAGCAGGAAACATGAGTGTGCTCAGAACAAAAGAATGGTGTTTCCTACAGATACGGACCATATGTAGTCCAAATCTGCTTCTGAAACTGATACAAAGCACAGGACCTCTAACATCTAATGCTTGTCAGTTAAGATGAGAAACGTGTGAGCTTAGTGAATGATGTAGTTCCTTTGAGCAGAAAAGTGACTGCCCTTATCTTAAATGATGTCTTGCTTGTAGGAAGACTCAGAGCTTGGGATTTAACTCCATTTCGGAAGTGAAACTCACAGCAGAGTTCTCATCCATTGATCACACTCTGCTTTAGAGCAAAAAGCACACTCTTGCTTAATTGAGTCTCTAATACACTGGGAAATCTGAGTGTGCCCAGAACAAAAGAACGGTGTTTCCTACACATACGGACCATATGTAGTCCAAATCTGCTTCTGAAACTGATACAAAGCACTGGTCCTCTAACATCCAATGCTTGTCAGTTAAGATGAGAAACGTGTGAGCTTCGTGAACGATGTAGTTCGTTTGAGCTGAAAAGTGACTGCCCTTACTTGAAAGGAAGTCTTGCTTGTAGTAAGACACAGAGCCTGGGATTTAACTCCATTTCTGAAGGAAAACACACAGCATAGTTGTCATCCATGGATCACACTCTGCTTTAGAGCGAGAAGCAAGCTCTTGCTTTCTAGATTCTCTAATACAGCAGGAAACATGAGTGTGCTGAGAACAAAAGGATGGTGTTTCCGACAGATACAGACCATATGTAGTCCAAATCTGCTTCTGAAACTGATACAAAGCACTGGACCTCTAACATCTAATGCTTGTCAGTTAAGATGAGAAACGTGTGAGCTTCGTGAACGATGTAGTTCGATTGAGCAGAAAAGTGACTGCCCTTACCTTAAACGAAGTCTTGCTTGTAGGAAGACTCAGAGCCTGGGATTTAACTCCATTTCTGAAGGGAAACACACAGCATAGTTCTCATCCATGTATCACACTCTGCTTTAGAGCGAGAAGCAAGCTCTTGCTTTCTAGATTGTCTAATACAGCAGGAAACATGAGTGTGCTCAAAACAAAAGAATGGTGTTTCCTACAGATACGGACCATATGTAGTCCAAATCTGCTTCTGAAACTGATACAAAGCACAGGACCTCTAACATCTAATGCTTGTCAGTTAAGATGAGAAACGTGTGAGCTTAGTGAACGATGTATTTCCTTTGAGCAGAAAAGTGACTGCCCTTACCTTAAATGATGTCTTGCTTGTAGGAAGACTCAGAGCTTGGGATTTAACTCCATTTCGGAAGTGAAACTCACAGCAGAGTTCTCATCCATTGATCACACTCTGCTTTAGAGCAAGAAGCACACTCTTCCTTAATCGAGTCTCTAATACACTGGGAAATCTGAGTGTGCCCAGAACAAAAGAACGGTGTTTCCTACACATACGGACCATATGTAGTCCAAATCTGCTTCTGAAATTGATACAAAGCACTGGTCCTCTAACATCCAAAGCTTGTCAGTTAGGATGAGAAACGTGTGAGCTTCGTGAACGATGTAGTTCGTTTGAGCTGAAAAGTGACTGCCCTTGCCTGAAACGAAGTCTTGCTTGTAGGAAGACTCAGAGCATGGGATTTAACTCCATTTCTAAAGTGAAACACACAGCATAGTTCTCATCCATGGATCACACTCTGCTATAGAGCAAGAAGCACGCTCTTGCTTTCTAGAGTCTCTAAGACAGCAGGAAACGTGAGTGTGCTGAGAACAAAAGAAGGTGTTTCCTACACATACGGACCATATGTAGTCCAAATCTGCTTCTGAAATTGATACAAAGCACTGGTCCTCTAACATCCAAAGCTTGTCAGTTAGGATGAGAAACGTGTGAGCTTCGTGAACGATGTAGTTCGTTTGAGCTGAAAAGTGACTGCCCTTACCTGAAACGAAGTCTTGCTTGTAGGAAGACTCAGAGCCTGGGATTTAACTCCATTTCTAAAGTGAAACACACAGCATAGTTCTCATCCATGGATCACACTCTGCTTTAGAGCAAGAAGCACGCTCTTGCTTTCTAGAGTCTCTAAGACAGCAGGAAACGTGAGTGTGCTGAGAACAAAAGAAGGTGTTTCCTACACATACGGACCATATCTAGTCCAACTCTGCTTCTGAAACTGATACAAAGCACTGGTCCTCTAACATCCAATGCTTGTCAGTTAAGGTGAGAAACGTGTGAGCTTCGTGAAGGATGTAGTTTGTTTGAGCAGAAAAGTGACTGCCCTTACCTTAAACGAAGTCTTGCTTGTAGGAAGACTCAGAGCCTGGGATTTAACTCCATTTCTGAAGGGAAACACACAGCATAGTTCTCATCCATGTATCACACTCTGCTTTAGAGCGAGAAGCAAGTTCTTGCTTTCTAGATTGTCTAATACAGCAGGAAACATGAGTGTGCTCAGAACAAAAGAATGGTGTTTCCTACAGATACGGACCATATGTAGTCCAAATCTGCTTCTGAAACTGATACAAAGCACAGGACCTCTAACATCTAATGCTTGTCAGTTAAGATGAGAAACGTGTGAGCTTAGTGAACGATGTAGTTCCTTTGAGGAGAAAAGTGACTGCCCTTATCTTAAATGATGTCTTGCTTGTAGGAAGACTCAGAGCTTGGGATTTAACTCCATTTCGGAAGTGAAACTCACAGCAGAGTTCTCATCCATTGATCACACTCTGCTTTAGAGCAAGAAGCACACTCTTGCTTAATCGAGTCTCTAATACACTGGGAAATCTGAGTGTCCCCAGAACAAAAGAACGGTGTTTCCTTCACATACGGACCATATGTAGTCCAAATCTGCTTCTGAAACTGATACAAAGCACTGGTCCTCTAACATCCAATGCTTGTCAGTTAAGATGAGAAACGTGTGAGCTACGTGAACGATGTAGTTCGTTTGAGCTGAAAAGTGACTGCCCTTACTTGAAAGGAAGTCTTGCTTGTAGTAAGACACAGAGCCTGGGATTTAACTCCATTTCTGAAGGAAAACACACAGCATAGTTGTCATCCATGGATCACACTCTGCTTTAGAGCGAGAAGCAAGCTCTTGCTTTCTAGATTCTCTAATACAGCAGGAAACATGAGTGTGCTCAGAACAAAAGAATGGTGTTTCCGACAGATACGGACCATATGTAGTCCAAATCTGCTTCTGAAACTGATACAAAGCACTGGACCTCTAACATCTAATGCTTGTCAGTTAAGATGAGAAACGTGTGAGCTTCGTGAACGATGTAGTTCGATTGAGCAGAAAAGTGACTGCCCTTACCTTAAACAAAGTCTTGCTTGTAGGAAGACTCAGAGCCTGGGATTTAACTCCATTTCTGAAGGGAAACACACAGCATAGTTCTCATCCATGTATCACACTCTGCTTTAGAGCGAGAAGCAAGGTCTTGCTTTCTAGATTGTCTAATACAGCAGGAAACATGAGTGTGCTCAAAACAAAAGAATGGTGTTTCCTACAGATACGGACCATATGTAGTCAAAATCTGCTTCTGAAACTGATACAAAGCACAGGACCTCTAACATCTAATGCTTGTCAGTTAAGATGAGAAACGTGTGAGCTTAGTGAACGATGTATTTCCTTTGAGCAGAAAAGTGACTGCCCTTACCTTAAATGATGTCTTGCTTGTAGGAAGACTCAGAGCTTGGGATTTAACTCCATTTCGGAAGTGAAACTCACAGCAGAGTTCTCATCCATTGATCACACTCTGCTTTAGAGCAAGAAGCACACTCTTGCTTAATCGAGTCTCTAATACACTGGGAAATCTGAGTGTGCCCAGAACAAAAGAACGGTGTTTCCTACACATACGGACCATATGTAGTCCAAATCTGCTTCTGAAATTGATACAAAGCACTGGTCCTCTAACATCCAAAGCTTGTCAGTTAGGATGAGAAACGTGTGAGCTTCGTGAACGATGTAGTTCGTTTGAGCTGAAAAGTGACTGCCCTTACCTGAAACGAAGTCTTGCTTGTAGGAAGACTCAGAGCCTGGGATTTAACTCCATTTCTAAAGTGAAACACACAGCATAGTTCTCATCCATGGATCACACTCTGCTATAGAGCAAGAAGCACGCTCTTGCTTTCTAGAGTCTCTAAGACAGCAGGAAACGTGAGTGTGCTGAGAACAAAAGAAGGTGTTTCCTACACATACGGACCATATGTAGTCCAAATCTGCTTCTGAAATTGATACAAAGCACTGGTCCTCTAACATCCAAAGCTTGTCAGTAAGGATGAGAAACGTGTGAGCTTCGTGAACGATGTAGTTCGTTTGAGCTGAAAAGTGACTGCCCTTACCTGAAACGAAGTCTTGCTTGTAGGAAGACTCAGAGCCTGGGATTTAACTCCATTTCTAAAGTGAAACACACAGCATAGTTCTCATCCATGGATCACACTCTGCTTTAGAGCTAGAAGCACGCTCTTGCATTCTAGAGTCTCTAAGACAGCAGGAAACGTGAGTGTGCTGAGAACAAAAGAAGGTGTTTCCTACACATACGGACCATATCTAGTCCAACTCTGTTCTGAAACTGATACAAAGCACTGGTCCTCTAACATCCAATGCTTGTCAGTTAAGATGAGAAACGTGTGAGTTTTGTGAACCATGTAGTTCTTTTGAGCAAGAAAGAAACTGCCTTTACCTGAAAGGAAGTCTTGCTTGTAGGAAGACTCAGAGCCTGGGATTTAATTCCATTTCTGAAGGGAAATACACAGCATAGTTCTCATCCATTGATCACACTCTGCATTAGAGCGACAAGCACACTCTTGCTTTCAAGAGTCTCTAATACAGCAGGAAATATAAGTGTGCCCAGAACAAAAGAACGGGTTTTCGTACACATACAGACCATATGTAGTCCAAATCTGCTTCTGATATTGATACAAAGCACTTGTCCTCTAACATCCAAAGCTTGTCAGTTAGGATGAGAAACGTGTGAGCTTCGTGAAAGATGTAGTTCGTTTGAGCTGAAAAGTGACTGCCCTTACCTGAAATGAAGTCTTGCTTTTAGGAAGACTCAGAACCTGGGATTTAATTCCATTTCTGAAGGGAAACACACAGCATAGTTCTCATCCATTGATCACACTATGCTTTAGAGCTAGAAACACGCTCTTGCTTTCTAGAGTCTTTAATAAAGCAGGAAACATGAGTGTGTTCAGAACAAAAGAACGGTGTTTCCCAAACATACGGACCATATCTAGTTCAACTCTGCTTCTGAAACTGAAACAAACCACAGGTCCTCTAACATCCAATGCTTGTCAGGTAAGATCCGAATCGTGTGAGCTTCATGAACGATGTAGGCCGTTTGCCCTGTTAAGTAACTGCAATTAACTGAAACGAAGTATTTCTTGTAGCAAGACGCAGAGACTGGGATATAATTCCATTTCTGAATTGAAACACACAGCAGAGTTCTCATCAATTGATCACACTCTGCTTTAGAGCAAGAAGCATGCTCTTGCTTTCTAGATTCTCTAAGACAGCAGGAAACCTGAGTGTGCTGAGAACAAAAGAACGGTGTTTCCTACACATATGGACCATATCTAGTCCAACTCTGCTTCTGAAACTGATACATAGCACTGGTCCTCTAAAATCCAATTCTTGTCAGTTAAGATGAGAAACGTGTGAGCTTCGTGAACGAAGTAGTACGTTTGAGCTGCAAAGTGACTGCCCTTACTTGAAATGAAGCCTTACTTCTAGTAAGACACAGAGCCTGGGATTAAACTCCATTTCTGAAGCGAGCCACACAGCATAGTTCTCATCCATGTATCACACTCTGCTTTAGAGTGAGAAGCAAGCTCTTGCTTTCTAGAGTCTCTAATACAGCAGGAAACCTGAGTGTTCTCAGAACAAAAGAACGGTGTTTCCTACACATACGGACCATATGTAGTCCAAATCTGCTTCTGAAATTGATACAAAGCACTGGTCCTCTAACATCCAATGCTTGTCAGTTAAGGTGAGAAACGTTTGAGCTTCGTGAATGATGTAGTTCGTTTTAGCAGAAAAGTGACTGCCCTTACCTTAAACGAAGTCTTGCTTTTAGGAAGACTCAGAGCCTGGGATTTAACTCCATTTCTGAAGTGAAACACACAGCAGTGTTCTCATCCATTGATCACACTCTGCTTTAGAGCAAGAAGCACGCTCTTGCTTTCTAGAGTCTTTAAGACAGCAGGAAACGTGAGTGTGCTGAGAACAAAAGAACGGTGTTTCCTACACATACTGACCATATCTAGTCCAACTCTGCTTCTGAAACTGATACAAAGCACTGGTCCTCTAACATCCAATGCTTGTCAGTTAAGATGAGAAACGTGTGAGCTTCGTGAACGATGTAGTTCATTTGAGCTGAAAAGTGACTGCCCTTTCTTGAAAGGAAATCTTGCTTGTAGGAAGACACAGAGCCTGGGATTTAACTCCATTTCTGAAGGAAAACAAACATCATAGTTCTCATCCATGGATCACACTCTGCTTTAGAGCGAGAAGCAAGCTCTTGCTTTCTAGATTCTCTAATACAGCAGGAAACATGAGTGTGCTCAGAACAAAAGAATGGTGTTTCCGACAGATATGGACCATATGTAGTCCAAATCTGCTTCTGAAACTGATACAAAGCACTGGACCTCTAACATCTAATGCTTGTCAGTTAAGATGAGAAACGTGTGAGCTTCGTGAACGATGTAGTTCGTTTGAGCAGAAAAGTGACTGCCCTTACCTTAAACAAAGTCTTGCTTGTAGGAAGACTCAGAGCCTGGGATTTAACTCCATTTCTGAAGGGAAACACACAGCATAGTTCTCATCCATGTATCACACTCTGCTTTAGAGCGAGAAGCAAGCTCTTGCTTTCTAGATTGTCTAATACAGCAGGAAACATGAGTGTGCTCAGAACAAAAGAATGGTGTTTCCGACAGATACGGACCATATGTAGTCCAAATCTGCTTCTGAAACTGATACAAAGCACAGGACCTCTAACATCTAATGCTTGTCAGTTAAGATGAGAAACGTGTGAGCTTAGTGAACGATGTATTTCCTTTGAGCAGAAAAGTGACTGCCCTTACCTTAAATGATGTCTTGCTTGTAGGAAGACTCAGAGCTTGGGATTTAACTCCATTTCGGAAGTGAAACTCACAGCAGAGTTCTCATCCATTGATCACACTCTGCTTTAGAGCAAGAAGCACACTCTTGCTTAATCGAGTCTCTAATACACTGGGAAATCTGAGTGTGCCCAGAACAAAAGAACGGTGTTTCCTACACATACGGACCATATGTAGTCCAAATCTGCTTCTGAAATTGATACAAAGCACTGGTCCTCTAACATCCAAAGCTTGTCAGTTAGGATGAGAAACGTGTGAGCTTCGTGAACGATGTAGTTCTTTGAGCTGAAAAGTGACTGCCCTTACCTGAAACGAAGTCTTGCTTGTAGGAAGACTCAGAGCCTGGGATTTAACTCAATTTCTAAAGTGAAACACACAGCATAGTTCTCATCCATGGATCACACTCTGCTATAGAGCAAGAAGCACGCTCTTGCTTTCTAGAGTCTCTAAGACAGCAGGAAACGTGAGTGTGCTGAGAACAAAAGAAGGTGTTTCCTACACATACGGACCATATGTAGTCCAAATCTGCTTCTGAAATTGATACAAAGCACTGGTCCTCTAACATCCAAAGCTTGTCAGTTAGGATGAGAAACGTGTGAGCTACGTGAACGATGTAGTTCGTTTGAGCTGAAAAGTGACTGCCCTTACTTGAAAGGAAGTCTTGCTTGTAGTAAGACACAGAGCCTGGGATTTAACTCCATTTCTGAAGGAAAACACACAGCATAGTTGTCATCCATGGATCACACTCTGCTTTAGAGCGAGAAGCAAGCTCTTGCTTTCTAGATTCTCTAATACAGCAGGAAACATGAGTGTGCTCAGAACAAAAGAATGGTGTTTCCGACAGATACGGACCATATGTAGTCCAAATCTGCTTCTGAAACTGATACAAAGCACTGGACCTCTAACATCTAATGCTTGTCAGTTAAGATGAGAAACGTGTGAGCTTCGTGAACGATGTAGTTCGATTGAGCAGAAAAGTGACTGCCCTTACCTTAAACAAAGTCTTGCTTGTAGGAAGACTCAGAGCCTGGGATTTAACTCCATTTCTGAAGGGAAACACACAGCATAGTTCTCATCCATGTATCACACTCTGCTTTAGAGCGAGAAGCAAGGTCTTGCTTTCTAGATTGTCTAATACAGCAGGAAACATGAGTGTGCTCAAAACAAAAGAATGGTGTTTCCTACAGATACGGACCATATGTAGTCAAAATCTGCTTCTGAAACTGATACAAAGCACAGGACCTCTAACATCTAATGCTTGTCAGTTAAGATGAGAAACGTGTGAGCTTAGTGAACGATGTATTTCCTTTGAGCAGAAAAGTGACTGCCCTTACCTTAAATGATGTCTTGCTTGTAGGAAGACTCAGAGCTTGGGATTTAACTCCATTTCGGAAGTGAAACTCACAGCAGAGTTCTCATCCATTGATCACACTCTGCTTTAGAGCAAGAAGCACACTCTTGCTTAATCGAGTCTCTAATACACTGGGAAATCTGAGTGTGCCCAGAACAAAAGAACGGTGTTTCCTACACATACGGACCATATGTAGTCCAAATCTGCTTCTGAAATTGATACAAAGCACTGGTCCTCTAACATCCAAAGCTTGTCAGTTAGGATGAGAAACGTGTGAGCTTCGTGAACGATGTAGTTCGTTTGAGCTGAAAAGTGACTGCCCTTACCTGAAACGAAGTCTTGCTTGTAGGAAGACTCAGAGCCTGGGATTTAACTCCATTTCTAAAGTGAAACACACAGCATAGTTCTCATCCATGGATCACACTCTGCTATAGAGCAAGAAGCACGCTCTTGCTTTCTAGAGTCTCTAAGACAGCAGGAAACGTGAGTGTGCTGAGAACAAAAGAAGGTGTTTCCTACACATACGGACCATATGTAGTCCAAATCTGCTTCTGAAATTGATACAAAGCACTGGTCCTCTAACATCCAAAGCTTGTCAGTAAGGATGAGAAACGTGTGAGCTTCGTGAACGATGTAGTTCGTTTGAGCTGAAAAGTGACTGCCCTTACCTGAAACGAAGTCTTGCTTGTAGGAAGACTCAGAGCCTGGGATTTAACTCCATTTCTAAAGTGAAACACACAGCATAGTTCTCATCCATGGATCACACTCTGCTTTAGAGCTAGAAGCACGCTCTTGCATTCTAGAGTCTCTAAGACAGCAGGAAACGTGAGTGTGCTGAGAACAAAAGAAGGTGTTTCCTACACATACGGACCATATCTAGTCCAACTCTGTTCTGAAACTGATACAAAGCACTGGTCCTCTAACATCCAATGCTTGTCAGTTAAGATGAGAAACGTGTGAGTTTTGTGAACCATGTAGTTCTTTTGAGCAAGAAAGAAACTGCCTTTACCTGAAAGGAAGTCTTGCTTGTAGGAAGACTCAGAGCCTGGGATTTAATTCCATTTCTGAAGGGAAATACACAGCATAGTTCTCATCCATTGATCACACTCTGCATTAGAGCGACAAGCACACTCTTGCTTTCAAGAGTCTCTAATACAGCAGGAAATATAAGTGTGCCCAGAACAAAAGAACGGGTTTTCGTACACATACAGACCATATGTAGTCCAAATCTGCTTCTGATATTGATACAAAGCACTTGTCCTCTAACATCCAAAGCTTGTCAGTTAGGATGAGAAACGTGTGAGCTTCGTGAAAGATGTAGTTCGTTTGAGCTGAAAAGTGACTGCCCTTACCTGAAATGAAGTCTTGCTTTTAGGAAGACTCAGAACCTGGGATTTAATTCCATTTCTGAAGGGAAACACACAGCATAGTTCTCATCCATTGATCACACTATGCTTTAGAGCTAGAAACACGCTCTTGCTTTCTAGAGTCTTTAATAAAGCAGGAAACATGAGTGTGTTCAGAACAAAAGAACGGTGTTTCCCAAACATACGGACCATATCTAGTTCAACTCTGCTTCTGAAACTGAAACAAACCACAGGTCCTCTAACATCCAATGCTTGTCAGGTAAGATCCGAATCGTGTGAGCTTCATGAACGATGTAGGCCGTTTGCCCTGTTAAGTAACTGCAATTAACTGAAACGAAGTATTTCTTGTAGCAAGACGCAGAGACTGGGATATAATTCCATTTCTGAATTGAAACACACAGCAGAGTTCTCATCAATTGATCACACTCTGCTTTAGAGCAAGAAGCATGCTCTTGCTTTCTAGATTCTCTAAGACAGCAGGAAACCTGAGTGTGCTGAGAACAAAAGAACGGTGTTTCCTACACATATGGACCATATCTAGTCCAACTCTGCTTCTGAAACTGATACATAGCACTGGTCCTCTAAAATCCAATTCTTGTCAGTTAAGATGAGAAACGTGTGAGCTTCGTGAACGAAGTAGTACGTTTGAGCTGCAAAGTGACTGCCCTTACTTGAAATGAAGCCTTACTTCTAGTAAGACACAGAGCCTGGGATTAAACTCCATTTCTGAAGCGAGCCACACAGCATAGTTCTCATCCATGTATCACACTCTGCTTTAGAGTGAGAAGCAAGCTCTTGCTTTCTAGAGTCTCTAATACAGCAGGAAACCTGAGTGTTCTCAGAACAAAAGAACGGTGTTTCCTACACATACGGACCATATGTAGTCCAAATCTGCTTCTGAAATTGATACAAAGCACTGGTCCTCTAACATCCAATGCTTGTCAGTTAAGGTGAGAAACGTTTGAGCTTCGTGAATGATGTAGTTCGTTTTAGCAGAAAAGTGACTGCCCTTACCTTAAACGAAGTCTTGCTTTTAGGAAGACTCAGAGCCTGGGATTTAACTCCATTTCTGAAGTGAAACACACAGCAGTGTTCTCATCCATTGATCACACTCTGCTTTAGAGCAAGAAGCACGCTCTTGCTTTCTAGAGTCTTTAAGACAGCAGGAAACGTGAGTGTGCTGAGAACAAAAGAACGGTGTTTCCTACACATACGGACCATATCTAGTCCAACTCTGCTTCTGAAACTGATACAAAGCACTGGTCCTCTAACATCCAATGCTTGTCAGTTAAGATGAGAAACGTGTGAGCTTCGTGAACGATGTAGTTCATTTGAGCTGAAAAGTGACTGCCCTTTCTTGAAAGGAAATCTTGCTTGTAGGAAGACACAGAGCCTGGGATTTAACTCCATTTCTGAAGGAAAACAAACATCATAGTTCTCATCCATGGATCACACTCTGCTTTAGAGCGAGAAGCAAGCTCTTGCTTTCTAGATTCTCTAATACAGCAGGAAACATGAGTGTGCTCAGAACAAAAGAATGGTGTTTCCGACAGATATGGACCATATGTAGTCCAAATCTGCTTCTGAAACTGATACAAAGCACTGGACCTCTAACATCTAATGCTTGTCAGTTAAGATGAGAAACGTGTGAGCTTCGTGAACGATGTAGTTCGTTTGAGCAGAAAAGTGACTGCCCTTACCTTAAACAAAGTCTTGCTTGTAGGAAGACTCAGAGCCTGGGATTTAACTCCATTTCTGAAGGGAAACACACAGCATAGTTCTCATCCATGTATCACACTCTGCTTTAGAGCGAGAAGCAAGCTCTTGCTTTCTAGATTGTCTAATACAGCAGGAAACATGAGTGTGCTCAGAACAAAAGAATGGTGTTTCCGACAGATACGGACCATATGTAGTCCAAATCTGCTTCTGAAACTGATACAAAGCACAGGACCTCTAACATCTAATGCTTGTCAGTTAAGATGAGAAACGTGTGAGCTTAGTGAACGATGTATTTCCTTTGAGCAGAAAAGTGACTGCCCTTACCTTAAATGATGTCTTGCTTGTAGGAAGACTCAGAGCTTGGGATTTAACTCCATTTCGGAAGTGAAACTCACAGCAGAGTTCTCATCCATTGATCACACTCTGCTTTAGAGCAAGAAGCACACTCTTGCTTAATCGAGTCTCTAATACACTGGGAAATCTGAGTGTGCCCAGAACAAAAGAACGGTGTTTCCTACACATACGGACCATATGTAGTCCAAATCTGCTTCTGAAATTGATACAAAGCACTGGTCCTCTAACATCCAAAGCTTGTCAGTTAGGATGAGAAACGTGTGAGCTTCGTGAACGATGTAGTTCTTTGAGCTGAAAAGTGACTGCCCTTACCTGAAACGAAGTCTTGCTTGTAGGAAGACTCAGAGCCTGGGATTTAACTCAATTTCTAAAGTGAAACACACAGCATAGTTCTCATCCATGGATCACACTCTGCTATAGAGCAAGAAGCACGCTCTTGCTTTCTAGAGTCTCTAAGACAGCAGGAAACGTGAGTGTGCTGAGAACAAAAGAAGGTGTTTCCTACACATACGGACCATATGTAGTCCAAATCTGCTTCTGAAATTGATACAAAGCACTGGTCCTCTAACATCCAAAGCTTGTCAGTTAGGATGAGAAACGTGTGAGCTTCGTGAACGATGTAGTTCGTTTGAGCTGAAAAGTGACTGCCCTTACCTGAAACGAAGTCTTGCTTGTAGGAAGACTCAGAGCCTGGGATTTAACTCCATTTCTAAAGTGAAACACACAGCATAGTTCTCATCCATGGATCACACTCTGCTTTAGAGCAAGAAGCACGCTCTTGCTTTCTAGAGTCTCTAAGACAGCAGGAAACGTGAGTGTGCTGAGAACAAAAGAAGGTGTTTCCTACACATACGGACCATATCTAGTCCAACTCTGCTTCTGAAACTGATACAAAGCACTGGTCCTCTAACATCCAATGCTTGTCAGTTAAGATGAGAAACGTGTGAGTTTCGTGAACGATGTAGTTCTTTTGAGCAAGAAAGAAACTGCCTTTACCTGAAAGGAAGTCTTGCTTGTAGGAAGATTCAGAGCCTGGGATTTAATTCCATTTCTGAAGGGAAATACACAGCATAGTTCTCATCCATTGATCACACTCTGCATTAGAGCGACAAGCACACTCTTGCTTTCAAGAGTCTCTAATACAGCAGGAAATATAAGTGTGCCCAGAACAAAGAACGGGTTTTCGTACACATACAGACCATATGTAGTCCAAATCTGCTTCTGATATTGATACAAAGCACTGGTCCTCTACCATCCAATGCTTGTCAGTTAAGGTGAGAAACGTGTGAGCTTCGTGAACGATGTAGTTCGTTTGAGCAGAAAAGTGACTGCCCTTACCTTAAACGAAGTCTTGCTTGTAGGAAGACTCAGAGCCTGGGATTTAACTCCATTTCTGAAGGGAAACACACAGCATAGTTCTCATCCATGTATCACACTCTGCTTTAGAGCGAGATGCAAGCTCTTGCTTTCTAGATTGTCTAATACAGCAGGAAACATGAGTGTGCTCAGAACAAAAGAATGGTGTTTCCTACAGATACGGACCATATGTAGTCCAAATCTGCTTCTGAAACTGATACAAAGCACAGGACCTCTAACATCTAATGCTTGTCAGTTAAGATGAGAAACGTGTGAGCTTAGTGAACGATGTAGTTCCTTTGAGCAGAAAAGTGACTGCCCTTATCTTAAATGATGTCTTGCTTGTAGGAAGACTCAGAGCTTGGGATTTAACTCCATTTCGGAAGTGAAACTCACAGCAGAGTTCTCATCCATTGATCACACTCTGCTTTAGAGCAAGAAGCACACTCTTGCTTAATCGAGTCTCTAATACACTGGGAAATCTGAGTGTGCCCAGAACAAAAGAACGGTGTTTCCTACACATACGGACCATATGTAGTCCAAATCTGCTTCTGAAACTGATACAAAGCACTGGTCCTCTAACATCCAATGCTTGTCAGTTAAGATGAGAAACGTGTGAGCTTCGTGAACGATGTAGTTCGTTTGAGCTGAAAAGTGACTGCCCTTACTTGAAAGGAAGTCTTGCTTGTAGTAAGACACAGAGCCTGGGATTTAACTCCATTTCTGAAGGAAAACACACAGCATAGTTGTCATCCATGGATCACACTCTGATTTAGAGCTAGAAGCAAGCTCTTGCTTTCTAGATTCTCTAATACAGCAGGAAACATGAGTGTGCTCAAACAAAAGAATGGTGTTTCCGACAGATACGGACCATATGTAGTCCAAATCTGCTTCTGAAACTGATACAAAGCACTGGACCTCTAACATCCAATGCTTGTCAGTTAAGATGAGAAACGTGTGAGTTTCGTGAACGATGTAGTTCTTTTGAGCAAGAAAGAAACTGCCTTTACCTGAAAGGAAGTCTTGCTTGTAGGAAGACTCAGAGCCTGGGATTTAATTCCATTTCTGAAGGGAAATACACAGCATAGTTCTCATCCATTGATCACACTCTGCATTAGAGCGACAAGCACACTCTTGCTTTCAAGAGTCTCTAATACAGCAGGAAATATAAGTGTGCCCAGAACAAAAGAACGGGTTTTCGTACACATACAGACCATATGTAGTCCAAATCTGCTTCTGATATTGATACAAAGCACTGGTCCTCTAACATCCAATGCTTGTCAGTTAAGGTGAGAAACGTGTGAGCTTCGTGAACGATGTAGTTCGTTTGAGCAGAAAAGTGACTGCCCTTACCTTAAACGAAGTCTTGCTTGTAGGAAGACTCAGAGCCTGGGATTTAACTCCATTTCTGAAGGGAAACACACAGCATAGTTCTCATCCATGTATCACACTCTGCTTTAGAGCGAGAAGCAAGCTCTTGCTTTCTAGATTGTCTAATACAGCAGGAAACATGAGTGTGCTCAGAACAAAAGAATGGTGTTTCCTACAGATACGGACCATATGTAGTCCAAATCTGCTTCTGAAACTGATACAAAGCACAGGACCTCTAACATCTAATGCTTGTCAGTTAAGATGAGAAACGTGTGAGCTTAGTGAACGATGTAGTTCCTTTGAGCAGAAAAGTGACTGCCCTTATCTTAAATGATGTCTTGCTTGTAGGAAGACTCAGAGCTTGGGATTTAACTCCATTTCGGAAGTGAAACTCACAGCAGAGTTCTCATCCATTGATCACACTCTGCTTTAGAGCAAGAAGCACACTCTTGCTTAATCGAGTCTCTAATACACTGGGAAATCTGAGTGTGCCCAGAACAAAAGAACGGTGTTTCCTACACATACGGACCATATGTAGTCCAAATCTGCTTCTGAAACTGATACAAAGCACTGGTCCTCTAACATCCAATGCTTGTCAGTTAAGATGAGAAACGTGTGAGCTTCGTGAACGATGTAGTTCGTTTGAGCTGAAAAGTGACTGCCCTTACTTGAAAGGAAGTCTTGCTTGTAGTAAGACACAGAGCCTGGGATTTAACTCCATTTCTGAAGGAAAACACACAGCATAGTTGTCATCCATGGATCACACTCTGCTTTAGAGCGAGAAGCAAGCTCTTGCTTTCTAGATTCTCTAATACAGCAGGAAACATGAGTGTGCTCAGAACAAAAGAATGGTGTTTCCGACAGATATGGACCATATGTAGTCCAAATCTGCTTCTGAAACTGATACAAAGCACTGGACCTCTAACATCTAATGCTTGTCAGTTAAGATGAGAAACGTGTGAGCTTCGTGAACGATGTAGTTCGTTTGAGCAGAAAAGTGACTGCCCTTACCTTAAACGAAGTCTTGCTTGTAGGAAGACTCAGAGCCTGGGATTTAACTCCATTTCTGAAGCGAAACTCACAGCATAGTTCTCATCCATGTATCACACTCTGCTTTAGAGCGAGAAGCAAGCTCTTGCTTTCTAGATTGTCTAATACAGCAGGAAACATGAGTGTGCTCAAAACAAAAGAATGGTGTTTCCTACAGATACGGACCATATGTAGTCCAAATCTGCTTCTGAAACTGATACAAAGCACAGGACCTCTAACATCTAATGCTTGTCAGTTAAGATGAGAAACGTGTGAGCTTAGTGAACGATGTATTTCCTTTGAGCAGAAAAGTGACTGCCCTTACCTTAAATGATGTCTTGCTTGTAGGAAGACTCAGACCTTGGGATTTAACTCCATTTCGGAAGTGAAACTCACAGCAGAGTTCTCATCCATTGATCACACTCTGCTTTAGAGCAAGAAGCACACTCTTGCTTAATCGAGTCTCTAATACACTGGGAAATCTGAGTGTGACCAGAACAAAAGAACGGTGTTTCCTACACATACGGACCATATGTAGTCCAAATCTGCTTCTGAAATTGATACAAAGCACTGGTCCTCTAACATCCAAAGCTTGTCAGTTAGGATGAGAAACGTGTGAGCTTCGTGAACGATGTAGTTCGTTTGAGCTGAAAAGTGACTGCCCTTACTTGAAAGGAAGTCTTGCTTGTAGTAAGACACAGAGCCTGGGATTTAACTCCATTTCTGAAGGAAAACACACAGCATAGTTGTCATCCATGGATCACACTCTGCTTTAGAGCGAGAAGCAAGCTCTTGCTTTCTAGATTCTCTAATACAGCAGGAAACATGAGTGTGCTCAGAACAAAAGAATGGTGTTTCCGACAGATACGGACCATATGTAGTCCAAATCTGCTTCTGAAACTGATACAAAGCACTGGACCTCTAACATCTAATGCTTGTCAGTTAAGATGAGAAACGTGTGAGCTTCGTGAACGATGTAGTTCGTTTGAGCAGAAAAGTGACTGCCCTTACCTTAAACGAAGTCTTGCTTGTAGGAAGACTCAGAGCCTGGGATTTAACTCCATTTCTGAAGCGAAACTCACAGCATAGTTCTCATCCATGTATCACACTCTGCTTTAGAGCGAGAAGCAAGCTCTTGCTTTCTAGATTGTCTAATACAGCAGGAAACATGAGTGTGCTCAAAACAAAAGAATGGTGTTTCCTACAGATACGGACCATATGTAGTCCAAATCTGCTTCTGAAACTGATACAAAGCACAGGACCTCTAACATCTAATGCTTGTCAGTTAAGATGAGAAACGTGTGAGCTTAGTGAACGATGTATTTCCTTTGAGCAGAAAAGTGACTGCCCTTACCTTAAATGATGTCTTGCTTGTAGGAAGACTCAGAGCTTGGGATTTAACTCCATTTCGGAAGTGAAACTCACAGCAGAGTTCTCATCCATTGATCACACTCTGCTTTAGAGCAAGAAGCACACTCTTGCTTAATCGAGTCTCTAATACACTGGGAAATCTGAGTGTGCCCAGAACAAAAGAACGGTGTTTCCTACACATACATACGGACCATATGTAGTCCAAATCTGCTTCTGAAATTGATACAAAGCACTGGTCCTCTAACATCCAAAGCTTGTCAGTTAGGATGAGAAACGTGTGAGCTTCGTGAACGATGTAGTTCGTTTGAGCTGAAAAGTGACTGCCCTTACCTGAAACGAAGTCTTGCTTGTAGGAAGACTCAGAGCTCCGATTTAACTCCATTTCTAAAGTGAAACACACAGCATAGTTCTCATCCATGGATCACACTCTGCTTTAGAGCAAGAAGCATGCTCTTGCTTTCTAGAGTCTCTAAGACAGCAGGAAACGTGAGTGTGCTGAGAACAAAAGAAGGTGTTTCCTACACATACGGACCATATCTAGTCCAACTCTGTTCTGAAACTGATACAAAGCACTGGTCCTCTAACATCCAATGCTTGTCAGTTAAGATGAGAAACGTGTGAGTTTCGTGAACGATGTAGTTCTTTTGAGCAAGAAAGAAACTGCCTTTACCTGAAAGGAAGTCTTGCTTGTAGGAAGACTCAGAGCCTGGGATTTAATTCCATTTCTGAAGGGAAATACACAGCATAGTTCTCATCCATTGATCACACTCTGCATTAGAGCGAGAAGCACACTCTTGCTTTCAAGAGTCTCTAATACAGCAGGAAATATAAGTGTGCCCAGAACAAAAGAACGGGTTTTCGTACACATACAGACCATATGTAGTCCAAATCTGCTTCTGATATTGATACAAAGCACTGGTCCTCTAACATCCAAAGCTTGTCAGTTAGGATGAGAAACGTGTGAGCTTTGTGAAAGATGTAGTTCGTTTGAGCTGAAAAGTGACTGCCCTTACCTGAAATGAAGTCTTGCTTTTAGGAAGACGCAGAACCTGGGATTTAACTCCATTTCTGAAGGGAAACACACAGCATAGTTCTCATCCATTGATCACACTCTGCTTTAGAGCTAGAAACACGCTCTTGCTTTCTAGAGTCTTTAATAAAGCAGGAAACATGAGTGTGTTCAGAACAAAAGAACGGTGTTTCCCAAACATACGGACCATATCTAGTTCAACTCTGCTTCTGAAACTGAAACAAACCACAGGTCCTCTAACATCCAATGCTTGTCAGGTAAGATCCGAATCGTGTGAGCTTCATGAACGATGTAGGCCGTTTGCCCTGTTAAGTAACTGCACTTAACTGAAACGAAGTCTTGCTTGTAGCAAGACGCAGAGACTGGGATATAATTCCATTTCTGAATTGAAACACACAGCAGAGTTCTCATCAATTGATCACACTCTGCTTTAGAGCAAGAAGCATGCTCTTGCTTTCTAGATTCTCTAAGACAGCAGGAAACCTGAGTGTGCTGAGAACAAAAGAACGGTGTTTCCTACACATATGGACCATATCTAGTCCAACTCTGCTTCTGAAACTGATACATAGCACTGGTCCTCTAACATCCAATTCTTGTCAGTTAAGATGAGAAACGTGTGAGCTTCGTGAACGAAGTAGTACGTTTGAGCTGCAAAGTGACTGCCCTTACTTGAAATGAAGCCTTACTTCTAGTAAGACACAGAGCCTGGGATTAAACTCCATTTCTGAAGCGAACCACACAGCATAGTTCTCATCCATGTATCACACTCTGCTTTAGAGTGAGAAGCACGCTCTTTCTTTCTAGAGTCTCTAATACAGCAGGAAACCTGAGTGTTCTCAGAACAAAAGAACGGTGTTTCCTACACATACGGACCATATGTAGTCCAAATCTGCTTCTGAAACTGATACAAAGCACTGGACCTCTAACATCTAATGCTTGTCAGTTAAGATGAGAAACGTGTGAGCTTCGTGAACGATGTAGTTCGTTTGAGCAGAAAAGTGACTGCCCTTACCTTAAACGAAGTCTTGCTTGTAGGAAGACTCAGAGCCTGGGATTTAACTCCATTTCTGAAGTGAAACTCACAGCATAGTTCTCATCCATGTATCACACTCTGCTTTAGAGCGAGAAGCAAGCTCTTGCTTTCTAGATTGTCTAATACAGCAGGAAACATGAGTGTGCTCAAAACAAAAGAATGGTGTTTCCTACAGATACGGACCATATGTAGTCCAAATCTGCTTCTGAAACTGATACAAAGCACAGGACCTCTAACATCTAATGCTTGTCAGTTAAGATGAGAAACGTGTGAGCTTAGTGAACGATGTATTTCCTTTGAGCAGAAAAGTGACTGCCCTTACCTTAAATGATGTCTTGCTTGTAGGAAGACTCAGAGCTTGGGATTTAACTCCATTTCGGAAGTGAAACTCACAGCAGAGTTCTCATCCATTGATCACACTCTGCTTTAGAGCAAGAAGCACACTCTTGCTTAATCGAGTCTCTAATACACTGGGAAATCTGAGTGTGCCCAGAACAAAAGAACGGTGTTTCCTACACATACGGACCATATGTAGTCCAAATCTGCTTCTGAAATTGATACAAAGCACTGGTCCTCTAACATCCAAAGCTTGTCAGTTAGGATGAGAAACGTGTGAGCTTCGTGAACGATGTAGTTCGTTTGAGCTGAAAAGTGACTGCCCTTACCTGAAACGAAGTCTTGCTTGTAGGAAGACTCAGAGCTCCGATTTAACTCCATTTCTAAAGTGAAACACACAGCATAGTTCTCATCCATGGATCACACTCTGCTTTAGAGCAAGAAGCACGCTCTTGCTTTCTAGAGTCTCTAAGACAGCAGGAAACGTGAGTGTGCTGAGAACAAAAGAAGGTGTTTCCTACACATACGGACCATATCTAGTCCAACTCTGTTCTGAAACTGATACAAAGCACTGGTCCTCTAACATCCAATGCTTGTCAGTTAAGATGAGAAACGTGTGAGTTTCGTGAACGATGTAGTTCTTTTGAGCAAGAAAGAAACTGCCTTTACCTGAAAGGAAGTCTTGCTTGTAGGAAGACTCAGAGCCTGGGATTTAATTCCATTTCTGAAGGGAAATACACAGCATAGTTCTCATCCATTGATCACACTCTGCATTAGAGCGAGAAGCACACTCTTGCTTTCAAGAGTCTCTAATACAGCAGGAAATATAAGTGTGCCCAGAACAAAAGAACGGGTTTTCGTACACATACAGACCATATGTAGTCCAAATCTGCTTCTGATATTGATACAAAGCACTGGTCCTCTAACATCCAAAGCTTGTCAGTTAGGATGAGAAACGTGTGAGCTTTGTGAAAGATGTAGTTCGTTTGAGCTGAAAAGTGACTGCCCTTACCTGAAATGAAGTCTTGCTTGTAGCAAGACGCAGAGACTGGGATATAATTCCATTTCTGAATTGAAACACACAGCAGAGTTCTCATCAATTGATCACACTCTGCTTTAGAGCAAGAAGCATGCTCTTGCTTTCTAGATTCTCTAAGACAGCAGGAAACCTGAGTGTGCTGAGAACAAAAGAACGGTGTTTCCTACACATATGGACCATATCTAGTCCAACTCTGCTTCTGAAACTGATACATAGCACTGGTCCTCTAACATCCAATTCTTGTCAGTTAAGATGAGAAACGTGTGAGCTTCGTGAACGAAGTAGTACGTTTGAGCTGCAAAGTGACTGCCCTTACTTGAAATGAAGCCTTACTTCTAGTAAGACACAGAGCCTGGGATTAAACTCCATTTCTGAAGCGAACCACACAGCATAGTTCTCATCCATGTATCACACTCTGCTTTAGAGTGAGAAGCACGCTCTTTCTTTCTAGAGTCTCTAATACAGCAGGAAACCTGAGTGTTCTCAGAACAAAAGAACGGTGTTTCCTACACATACGGACCATATGTAGTCCAAATCTGCTTCTGAAACTGATACAAAGCACTGGTCCTCTAACATCCAATGCTTGTCAGTTAAGGTGAGAAACGTGTGAGCTTCGTGAATGATGTAGTTCGTTGGAGCATAAAAGTTACTGCCCTTACCTTAAACGAAGTCTTGCTTTTAGGAAGACTCAGAGCCTGGGATTTAACTCCATTTCTGAAGTGAAACACACAGCAGTGTTCTCATCCATTGATCACACTCTGCTTTAGAGCAAGAAGCACGCTCTTGCTTTCTAGAGTCTCTAAGACAGCAGGAAACGTGAGTGTGCTGAGAACAAAAGAACGGTGTTTCCTACACATACGGACCATATCTAGTCCAACTCTGCTTCTGAAACTGATACAAAGCACTGGTCCTCTAACATCCAATGCTTGTCAGTTAAGATGAGAAACGTGTGAGCTTCGTGAACGATGTAGTTCATTTGAGCTGAAAAGTGACTGCCCTTTCTTGAAAGGAAATCTTGCTTGTAGGAAGACACAGAGCCTGGGATTTAACTCCATTTCTGAAGGAAAACACACAGCATAGTTCTCATCCATGGATCACACTCTGCTTTAGAGCGAGAAGCAAGCTCTTGCTTTCTAGATTCTCTAATACAGCAGGAAACATGAGTGTGCTCAGAACAAAAGAAATGTGTTTCCGACAGATATGGACCATATGTAGTCCAAATCTGCTTCTGAAACTGATACAAAGCACTGGACCTCTAACATCTAATGCTTGTCAGTTAAGATGAGAAACGTGTGAGCTTCGTGAACGATGTAGTTCGTTTGAGCAGAAAAGTGACTGCCCTTACCTTAAACAAAGTCTTGCTTGTAGGAAGACTCAGAGCCTGGGATTTAACTCCATTTCTGAAGTGAAACACACAGCAGTGTTCTCATCCATTGATCACACTCTGCTTTAGAGCAAGAAGCACGCTCTTGCTTTCTAGAGTCTCTAAGACAGCAGGAAACGTGAGTGTGCTGAGAACAAAAGAACGGTGTTTCCTACACATACGGACCATATCTAGTCCTACTCTGCTTCTGAAACTGATACAAAGCACTGGACCTCTAACATCTAATGCTTGTCAGTTAAGATGAGAAACGTGTGAGCTTCGTGAACGATGTAGTTTGTTTGAGCAGAAAAGTGACTGCCCTTACTTTAAACAATGTCTTGCTTGTAGGAAGACTCAGAGCCTGGGATTTAACTCCATTTCTGAAGGGAAACACACAGCATAGTTCTCATCCATGTATCACACTCTGCTTTAGAGCGAGAAGCAAGCTCTTGCTTTCTAGATTGTCTAATACAGCAGGAAACATGAGTGTGCTCAGAACAAAAGAATGGTGTTTCCTACAGATACGGACCATATGTAGTCCAAATCTGCTTCTGAAACTGATACAAAGCACAGGACCTCTAACATCTAATGATTGTCAGTTAAGATGAGAAACGTGTGAGCTTAGTGAACGATGTAGTTCCTTTGAGCAGAAAAGTGACTGCCCTTACCTTAAATGATGTCTTGCTTGTAGGAAGACTCAGAGCTTGGGATTTAACTCCATTTCGGAAGTGAAACTCACAGCAGAGTTCTCATCCATTGATCACACTCTGCTTTAGAGCAAGAAGCACACTCTTGCTTAATCGAGTCTCTAATACACTGGGAAATCTGAGTGTGCCCAGAACAAAAGAACGGTGTTTCCTACACATACGGACCATATGTAGTCCAAATCTGCTTCTGAAATTGATACAAAGCACTGGTCCTCTAACATCCAAAGCTTGTCAGTTAGGATGAGAAACGTGTGAGCTTCGTGAACGATGTAGTTCGTTTGAGCTGAAAAGTGACTGCCCTTACCTGAAACGAAGTCTTGCTTGTAGGAATACTCAGAGCCATTAGATTTAACTCCATTTCTGAAGGGAAACACACAGCATAGTTCTCATCCATTGATCACACTCTGCTTTAGAGCTAGAAGCACACTCTTGCTTTCTAGAGTCTTTAATAAAGCAGGAAACGTGAGTGTGCTGAGAACAAAAGAAAGGTGTTTAATACACATACGGACCATATCTAGTCCAACTGTGCTTCTGAAACTGATACATAGCACTGGTGCTCTAACGTCCAATGCTTGTCAATTAAGATGAGAAACGTGTGAGCTTCGTGAACGATGTAGTATGTTTGAGCTGAAAAGTGACTGCCCTTACTTGAAACGAAGTCTTGCTTGTAATAAGACTCAGAGCCTGGGATTTAACTGCATTTCTTAAGGGAAACACACAGCATAGATCTCATCCATGTATCACACTCTGCTTTAGAGTGAGAAGCACGCTCATGCTTTCTAGAGTCTCTAATACAGCAGGAAACCTGAGTGTGCTCAGAACAAAAGAACGGTGTTTCCTACACATACGGACCATATGTAGTCCAAATCTGCTTATGAAACTGATACAAAGCACTGGTCCTCTAACATCCAATGCTCGTCAGTTAAGATGAGAAACGTGTGAGTTTCGTGAACGATGTAGTTCTTTTGAGCTAGACAGAAACTGCCGTTACCTGAAAGGAAGACTTGCTTGTAGGAAGACCCAGAGCCTGGGATTTAACTCCATTTCTGAAGGGAAACACACAGCAGTGTTCTCATCCATTGATCACACTCTGCTTTAGAACAAGAAGCACGCTCTTGCTTTCCAGAGTCTCTAAGACAGCAGGAAACGTGACTGTGCTGAGAACAAAAGAACGGTGTTTCCTACACATACGGTCCATATCTAGGCCAACTCTGCTTCTGAAACTGATACAAACCACTGGTCCATCAACATCCAATGCTTGTCTTTTAAGATGAGAAACGTGTGAGCTTCGTGAACAATGTAGTTCCTTTGAGCAGAAAAGTGACTGCCCTTACATGAAACGAAGTCTTGCTTGTAGTAAGACACAGAGCCTGGGATTTAACTCCATTTCTGAAGGCAAATACACAGCATAGTTCTCATCCATGGATCACACTCAGGATTAGAGCGAGAAGCACACTCTTGCTTTCAAGAGTCTCTAATACAGCAGGAAATATGAGTGTGCCCAGAACAAAAGAACGGGTTTTTGTACACATACAGACCATATGTAGTCCAAATCTGCTTCTGAAACTGAAACAAACCACAAGTCCTCTAACATCCAA
The DNA here is from genome assembly GCA_949786385.1 of Onychomys leucogaster. Lineage (NCBI taxonomy): Eukaryota > Metazoa > Chordata > Mammalia > Rodentia > Cricetidae > Onychomys > Onychomys leucogaster. The sequence continues at coordinate 4,498,481 of CATKUP010000008.1, forward strand.
TGCTTGTCAGGTAAGATCCGAAACGTGTGAGCTTCGTGAACGATGTAGTTCGTTTGACCTGTAAAGTAGCTGCACTTACCTGAAACGAAGTCTTGCTTGTAGGAAGACTCAGAGCCTGGGATTTATCTCCATTTCTGAAGTGAAACACACAGCAGAGTTCTCATCCATTGATCACACTCTGCTTTAGAGCAAGAAGCACGCTCTTGCTTTCTAGAGTCTCTAAGACAGCAGGAAACGTGAGTGTGCTGAGAACAAAAGAAGGTGTTTCCTACACATACGGACCATATCTAGTCCAACTCTGCTTCTGAAACTGATACAAAGCCCTGGTCCTCTAACATCCAATGCTTGTCAGTTAAGATGAGAAACGTGTGAGCTTCGTGAACGATGTGGTTCGTTTGAGCAGAAAAGTGACTGCCCTTACCTTAAACGATGTCTTGCTTGTATGAAGACTCAAGCTTGGGATTTAACTCCATTTCGGAAGTGAAACAAACAGCAGAGTTCTCATCCATTGATCACACTCTGCTTTAGAGCAAGAAGCACACTCTTGCTTTCTAGAGTCTCTAATAAAGTAGGAAATCTGAGTGTGCCCAGAACAAAAGAACGGTGTTTCCTACACATACGGACCATATGTAGTCCAAATCTGCTTCTGAAATTGATACCAAGCACTGGTCCTCTAACATCCAAAGCTTGTCAGTTAGGATGAGAAACGTGTGAGCTTCGTGAACGATGTAGTTCCTTTGAGCTGAAAAGTGACTGCCCTTACCTGAAATGAAGTCTTGCTTGTAGGAAGACTCAGAACCTGGGATTTAACTCCATTTCTGAAGGGAAACACACAGCAGAGTTCTCATCCATTGATCACACTCTGCTTTAGAGCTAGAAGCACACTCTTGCTTTCTAGAGTCTTTAATAAAGCAGGAAACATGAGTGTGCTCAGAACAAAAAAACGGTGTTTCCTAAACATACGGACCATATCTGGTTCAACTCTGCTTCTGAAACTGAAACAAACCACAGGTCCTCTACCATCCAATGCTTGTCAGGTAAGATCTGAATCGTGTGAGCTTCGTGAATGATGTAGGCCGCTTGACCTGTATAGTAACTGCACTTAACTGAAACGAAGTCTTGCTTGTAGGAAGACTCAGAGACTGGGATTTAATTCCATTTCTGAAGTGAAACACACAGTAGAGTTCTAATCCATTGATCACACTCTGCTTTAGAGCAAGAAGCATGCTCTTGCTTTCTAGAGTCTCTAAGACAGCAGGAAACGTGAGTGTGCTGAGAACAAAAGAACGGTGTTTAATACACATACGGACCATATCTAGTCCAACTCTGCTTCTGAAACTGATACATAGCACTGGTCCTCTAACATCCAATGCTTGTCAGTTAAGATGAGAAACGTGTGAGCTTCGTGAACGATGTAGTACGTTTGAGCAGAAAAGTGACTGCCCTTACTTGAAACGAAGTCTTGCTTGTAATAAGACACAGAGCCTGGGATTTAACTCCATTTCTGAAGGGAAACACACAGCATAGTTCTCATCCATGGATCACACTCTGCTTTAGAGTGAGAAGCACGCTTATGCTTTCTAGAGTCTCTAATACAGCAGGAAACCTGAGGTTGCTAAGAACAAAAGAACGGTGTTTCCTACACATATGGACCATATGTAGTCCAAATCTGCTTCTGAAATTGATACAAAGCACTGGTCCTCTAACATCCAAAGCTTGTCAGTTAGGATGAGAAACGTGTGAGCTTCGTGAACGATGTAGTTCGTTTGAGCTGAAAAGTGACTGCCCTTACCTGAAATGAAGGCTTGCTTGTAGGAAGACTCAGAACTTGGGATTTAACTCCATTTCTGAAGGGAAACACACAGCATAGTTTTCATCCCTTGATCACAATCTGCTTTAGAGCTAGAAGCACACTCTTGCTTTCTAGAGTCTTTAATAAAGCAGGAAACGTGAGTGTGCTGAGAACAAAAGAAAGGTGTTTAATACACATACGGACCATATCTAGTCCAACTTTGCTTCTGAAACTGATACATAGCACTGGTGCTCTAACATCCAATGCTTGTCAGTTAAGATGAGAAACGTGTGAGCTTCGTGAATGATGTAGTACGTTTGAGCTGAAAAGTGACTGCCCTTACTTGAAACGAAGTCTTGCTTGTAATAAGACACTGAGCCTGGGATTTAACTGCATTTCTTAAGGGAAACACACAGCATAGATCTCATCCATGTATCACACTCTGCTTTAGAGTGAGAAGCACGCTCATGCTTTCTAGAGTCTCTAATACAGCAGGAAACCTGAGTGTGCGCAGAACAAAAGAACGGTGTTTCCTACACATACGGACCATATCTAGTCCAACTCTGTTTCTGAAACTGAAAAAAAGCACTGGTCCTCTAACATCCAATGCTTGTCAGTTAAGATGAGAAACGTGTGAGCTTCGTGAACGATGTAGTTCCTTTGAGCATAAAAGTGACTGCCCTTACATGAAACGAAGTCTTGCTTGTAATAAGACACAGAGCCTGGGATTTAACTCCATTTCTGAAGGGAAATACACAGCATAGTTCTCATCCATTGATCACACTCTGCTTTAGAACAAGAAGCACGCTCTTGCTTTCCAGAGTCTCTAAGACAGCAGGAAACGTGACTGTGCTGAGAACAAAAGAACGGTGTTTCCTACACATACGGTCCATATCTAGGCCAACTCTGCTTCTGAAACTGATACAAACCACTGGTCCATCAACATCCAATGCTTGTCATTTAAGATGAGAAACGTGTGAGCTTCGTGAACGATGTAGTTCCTTTGAGCAGAAAAGTGACTGCCCTTACATGAAACGAAGTCTTGCTTGTAGTAAGACACAGAGCCTGGGATTTAACTCCATTTCTGAAGGGAAATACACAGCATAGTTCTCATCCATGGATCACACTCAGCATTAGAGCGAGAAGCACACTCTTGCTTTCAAGAGTCTCTAATACAGCAGGAAATATGAGTGTGCCCAGAACAAAAGAACAGGTTTTCGTACACATACAGACCATATGTAGTCCAAATCTGCTTCTGAAACTGACACAAAGCAAAGGTCCTCTAACATCCCATGCTTGTCATTTAAGATGAGAAACATGTGAGCTTCGTGAACGATGTAGTTCGTTTGAGCTGAAAAGTGACAGACCTTAACTGAAACGAAGTCTTGTTTGTAGGAAGACTAAGAGCCTGGGATTTAACTCCATTTCTGAAGGGAAACACACAGCATAGTTCTCATCCATGGATCACACTCTGCTTTAGATCGAGAAGCACGCTCTTGCTTTCTAGAGTCTTTAATACTGAGGAAACATGAGTGTGCTCCGAACAAAAGAACGGTGTTTCCTACTCATATGGACCATATATAGTTCAACTCTGCTTCTTAAACTGAAACAAACCACAAGTCCTCTAACATCCAATGCTTGTCAGGTAAGATCCGAAACGTGTGAGCTTCGTGAACGATGTAGTTCCTTTGACCTGTAAAGTAGCTGCACTTACCTGAAACGAAGTCTTGCTTGTAGGAAGACTCAGGGACTGGGATTAAACTCCATTTCTGAAGTGAAACACACAGCAGAGTTCTCATCCATTGACCACCCTCTGCTTTAGAGCAAGAAGCACGCTCTTGCTTTCTAGAGTCTCTAAGACAGCAGGAAACGTGAGTGTGCTGAGAACAAAAGAAAGGTGTTTCCTACACATACGGACCATAACTAGTCCAACTCTGCTTCTGAAACTGATACAAAGCACTGGTCCTCTAACATCCAATGCTTGTCAGTTAAGATGAGAAACGTGTGAGCTTCGTGAACGATGTGGTTCGTTTGAGCTGAAAAGTGACTGCCCTTACTTGAAAGGAACTCTTGCTTGTAGTAAGACACAGAGCCTGGGATTTAACTCCATTTCTGAAGGAAAACACACAGCATAGTTCTCATCCATGTATCACACTCTGCTTTAGAGCGAGAAGCAAGGTCTTGCTTTCTAGATTCTCTAATACAGCAGGAAACATGAGTGTGCTCAGAACAAAAGAATGGTGTTTCCTACAGATACGGATCATATGTAATCCAAATCTGCTTCTGAAACTGATACAAAGCACTGGACCTCTAACATCTAATGCTTGTCAGTTAAGATGAGAAACGTGTGAGCTTCGTGAACGATGTAGTTCATTTGAGTAGAAAAGTGACTGCCCTTACCTTAAACGAAGTCTTGCTTGTAGGAAGACTCAGAGCTTGGGATTTAACTCCATTGAGGAAGTGAAACTCACAGCAGAGTTCTCATCCATTGATCACACTCTGCTTTAGAGCAAGAAGCACACTCTTGCTTAATCGAATCTCTAATACAATAGGAAATCTGAGTGTGCCCAGAACAAAAGAATGGTGTTTCCTATACATACGGATCATATGTAGTCCATATCTGCTTCTGAAATTGATACAAAGCACTGGTCCTCTAACATCCAAAGCTTGTCAGTTAGGATGAGAAACGTGTGAGCTTTGTGAACGATGTAGTTCGTTTGAGCAGAAAAGTGACTGCCCTTACCTTAAAAGATGTCTTCCTTGTAGGAAGACTCAGAGCTTGGGATATAACTCCAATCGGAAGTCAATCTCACAGCAGAGTTCTCATCCATTGATCACACTCTGCTTTAGAGCAAGAAGCACACACTTGCTTTCTAGAGTCTCTACTACAGTAGGAAATCTGAGTGTGCACAGAACAAAAGAACGGTGTTTGCTACACATACGGACCATATGTAGTCCAAATCTGCTTCTGAAATTGATACAAAGCACTGGTCCTCTAACATCCAAAGCTTGTCAGGTAAGATCCGAAACGTGTGAGCTTCGTGAACGATGTAGTTCGTTTGACCTGTAAAGTAGCTGCACTTACCTGAAACGAAGTCTTGCTTGTAGGAAGACTCAGAGACTGCGATTTAACTCCATTTCTGAAGTGAAACACACAGCAGAGTTCTCATCCATTGATCACACTCTGCTTTAGAGCAAGAAGCACGCTCTTGCTTTCTAGAGTCTCTAAGACAGCAGGAAATGTGAGTGTGTTGAGAACAAAAGAAGGTGTTTCCTACACATATGGACCATATCTAGTCCAACTCTGCTTCTGAAACTGATACAAAGCACTGGTCCTCTAACATCCAATGCTTGTCAGTTAAGATGTTATACGTGTGAGCTTCGTGAACGATGTGGTTTCTTTGAGCAGAAAAGTGACTGCCCTTACCTTAAACGATGTCTTGCTTGTAGGAAGACTCAGAGCTTGGGATTTAACTCCATTTCGGAAGTGAAACACACAGCAGAGTTCTCATCCATTGATCACACTCTGCTTTAGAGCAAGAAGCACACTCTTTCTTTCTAGAGTCTCTAATACAGTAGGAAATCTGAGTGTGCCCAGAACAAAAGAACGGTGTTTCCTACACATACGGACCATATGAAGTCCAAATCTGCTTCTGAAATTGATACAAAGCACTGGTCCTCTAACATCCAAAGCTTGTCAGTTAGGATGAGAAACGTGTGAGCTTCGTGAACGATGTAGTTCGTTTGAGCTGAAAAGTGACTGCCCTTACCTGAAACGAAGTCTTGCTTGTAGGAATACTCAGAGCCTTTAGATTTAACTCCATTTCTGAAGGGAAACACACAGCATAGTTCTCATCCATGGATCACACTCTGCATTAGAGCGAGAAGCACACTCTTGCTTTCAAGAGTCTCTAATACAGCAGGAAATATGAGTGGGCCCAGAACAAAAGAACGGGTTTTTGTACACATACAGACCATATGTAGTCCAAATCTGCTTCAGAAACTGAAACAAACCACAAGTCCTCTAACATCCAATGCTTGTCAGGTAAGATCCGAAACGTGTGAGCTTCGTGAACGATGTAGTTCGTTTGACCTGTAAAGTAGCTGCACTTACCTGAAACGAAGTCTTGCTTGTAGGAAGACTCAGAGACTGCGATTTAACTCCATTTCTGAAGTGAAACACACAGCAGAGTTCTCATCCATTGATCACACTCTGCTTTAGAGCAAGAAGCACGCTCTTGCTTTCTAGAGTCTCTAAGACAGCAGGAAACGTGAGTGTGCTGAGAACAAAAGAAGGTGTTTCCTACACATACGGACCATATCTAGTCCAACTCTGCTTCTGAAACTGATACAAAGCCCTGGTCCTCTAACATCCAATGCTTGTCAGTTAAGATGAGAAACGTGTGAGCTTCGTGAACGATGTGGTTCGTTTGAGCAGAAAAGTGACTGCCCTTACCTTAAACGATGTCTTGCTTGTATGAAGACTCAAGCTTGGGATTTAACTCCATTTCGGAAGTGAAACAAACAGCAGAGTTCTCATCCATTGATCACACTCTGCTTTAGAGCAAGAAGCACACTCTTGCTTTCTAGAGTCTCTAATAAAGTAGGAAATCTGAGTGTGCCCAGAACAAAAGAACGGTGTTTCCTACACATACGGACCATATGTAGTCCAAATCTGCTTCTGAAATTGATACCAAGCACTGGTCCTCTAACATCCAAAGCTTGTCAGTTAGGATGAGAAACGTGTGAGCTTCGTGAACGATGTAGTTCCTTTGAGCTGAAAAGTGACTGCCCTTACCTGAAATGAAGTCTTGCTTGTAGGAAGACTCAGAACCTGGGATTTAACTCCATTTCTGAAGGGAAACACACAGCAGAGTTCTCATCCATTGATCACACTCTGCTTTAGAGCTAGAAGCACACTCTTGCTTTCTAGAGTCTTTAATAAAGCAGGAAACATGAGTGTGCTCAGAACAAAAAAACGGTGTTTCCTAAACATACGGACCATATCTGGTTCAACTCTGCTTCTGAAACTGAAACAAACCACAGGTCCTCTACCATCCAATGCTTGTCAGGTAAGATCTGAATCGTGTGAGCTTCGTGAATGATGTAGGCCGCTTGACCTGTATAGTAACTGCACTTAACTGAAACGAAGTCTTGCTTGTAGGAAGACTCAGAGACTGGGATTTAATTCCATTTCTGAAGTGAAACACACAGTAGAGTTCTAATCCATTGATCACACTCTGCTTTAGAGCAAGAAGCATGCTCTTGCTTTCTAGAGTCTCTAAGACAGCAGGAAACGTGAGTGTGCTGAGAACAAAAGAACGGTGTTTAATACACATACGGACCATATCTAGTCCAACTCTGCTTCTGAAACTGATACATAGCACTGGTCCTCTAACATCCAATGCTTGTCAGTTAAGATGAGAAACGTGTGAGCTTCGTGAACGATGTAGTACGTTTGAGCAGAAAAGTGACTGCCCTTACTTGAAACGAAGTCTTGCTTGTAATAAGACACAGAGCCTGGGATTTAACTCCATTTCTGAAGGGAAACACACAGCATAGTTCTCATCCATGGATCACACTCTGCTTTAGAGTGAGAAGCACGCTTATGCTTTCTAGAGTCTCTAATACAGCAGGAAACCTGAGGTTGCTAAGAACAAAAGAACGGTGTTTCCTACACATATGGACCATATGTAGTCCAAATCTGCTTCTGAAATTGATACAAAGCACTGGTCCTCTAACATCCAAAGCTTGTCAGTTAGGATGAGAAACGTGTGAGCTTCGTGAACGATGTAGTTCGTTTGAGCTGAAAAGTGACTGCCCTTACCTGAAATGAAGGCTTGCTTGTAGGAAGACTCAGAACTTGGGATTTAACTCCATTTCTGAAGGGAAACACACAGCATAGTTTTCATCCCTTGATCACAATCTGCTTTAGAGCTAGAAGCACACTCTTGCTTTCTAGAGTCTTTAATAAAGCAGGAAACGTGAGTGTGCTGAGAACAAAAGAAAGGTGTTTAATACACATACGGACCATATCTAGTCCAACTTTGCTTCTGAAACTGATACATAGCACTGGTGCTCTAACATCCAATGCTTGTCAGTTAAGATGAGAAACGTGTGAGCTTCGTGAATGATGTAGTACGTTTGAGCTGAAAAGTGACTGCCCTTACTTGAAACGAAGTCTTGCTTGTAATAAGACACTGAGCCTGGGATTTAACTGCATTTCTTAAGGGAAACACACAGCATAGATCTCATCCATGTATCACACTCTGCTTTAGAGTGAGAAGCACGCTCATGCTTTCTAGAGTCTCTAATACAGCAGGAAACCTGAGTGTGCGCAGAACAAAAGAACGGTGTTTCCTACACATACGGACCATATCTAGTCCAACTCTGTTTCTGAAACTGAAAAAAAGCACTGGTCCTCTAACATCCAATGCTTGTCAGTTAAGATGAGAAACGTGTGAGCTTCGTGAACGATGTAGTTCCTTTGAGCATAAAAGTGACTGCCCTTACATGAAACGAAGTCTTGCTTGTAATAAGACACAGAGCCTGGGATTTAACTCCATTTCTGAAGGGAAATACACAGCATAGTTCTCATCCATTGATCACACTCTGCTTTAGAACAAGAAGCACGCTCTTGCTTTCCAGAGTCTCTAAGACAGCAGGAAACGTGACTGTGCTGAGAACAAAAGAACGGTGTTTCCTACACATACGGTCCATATCTAGGCCAACTCTGCTTCTGAAACTGATACAAACCACTGGTCCATCAACATCCAATGCTTGTCATTTAAGATGAGAAACGTGTGAGCTTCGTGAACGATGTAGTTCCTTTGAGCAGAAAAGTGACTGCCCTTACATGAAACGAAGTCTTGCTTGTAGTAAGACACAGAGCCTGGGATTTAACTCCATTTCTGAAGGGAAATACACAGCATAGTTCTCATCCATGGATCACACTCAGCATTAGAGCGAGAAGCACACTCTTGCTTTCAAGAGTCTCTAATACAGCAGGAAATATGAGTGTGCCCAGAACAAAAGAACAGGTTTTCGTACACATACAGACCATATGTAGTCCAAATCTGCTTCTGAAACTGACACAAAGCAAAGGTCCTCTAACATCCCATGCTTGTCATTTAAGATGAGAAACATGTGAGCTTCGTGAACGATGTAGTTCGTTTGAGCTGAAAAGTGACAGACCTTAACTGAAACGAAGTCTTGTTTGTAGGAAGACTAAGAGCCTGGGATTTAACTCCATTTCTGAAGGGAAACACACAGCATAGTTCTCATCCATGGATCACACTCTGCTTTAGATCGAGAAGCACGCTCTTGCTTTCTAGAGTCTTTAATACTGAGGAAACATGAGTGTGCTCCGAACAAAAGAACGGTGTTTCCTACTCATATGGACCATATATAGTTCAACTCTGCTTCTTAAACTGAAACAAACCACAAGTCCTCTAACATCCAATGCTTGTCAGGTAAGATCCGAAACGTGTGAGCTTCGTGAACGATGTAGTTCCTTTGACCTGTAAAGTAGCTGCACTTACCTGAAACGAAGTCTTGCTTGTAGGAAGACTCAGGGACTGGGATTAAACTCCATTTCTGAAGTGAAACACACAGCAGAGTTCTCATCCATTGACCACCCTCTGCTTTAGAGCAAGAAGCACGCTCTTGCTTTCTAGAGTCTCTAAGACAGCAGGAAACGTGAGTGTGCTGAGAACAAAAGAAAGGTGTTTCCTACACATACGGACCATAACTAGTCCAACTCTGCTTCTGAAACTGATACAAAGCACTGGTCCTCTAACATCCAATGCTTGTCAGTTAAGATGAGAAACGTGTGAGCTTCGTGAACGATGTGGTTCGTTTGAGCTGAAAAGTGACTGCCCTTACTTGAAAGGAACTCTTGCTTGTAGTAAGACACAGAGCCTGGGATTTAACTCCATTTCTGAAGGAAAACACACAGCATAGTTCTCATCCATGTATCACACTCTGCTTTAGAGCGAGAAGCAAGGTCTTGCTTTCTAGATTCTCTAATACAGCAGGAAACATGAGTGTGCTCAGAACAAAAGAATGGTGTTTCCTACAGATACGGATCATATGTAATCCAAATCTGCTTCTGAAACTGATACAAAGCACTGGACCTCTAACATCTAATGCTTGTCAGTTAAGATGAGAAACGTGTGAGCTTCGTGAACGATGTAGTTCATTTGAGTAGAAAAGTGACTGCCCTTACCTTAAACGAAGTCTTGCTTGTAGGAAGACTCAGAGCTTGGGATTTAACTCCATTGAGGAAGTGAAACTCACAGCAGAGTTCTCATCCATTGATCACACTCTGCTTTAGAGCAAGAAGCACACTCTTGCTTAATCGAATCTCTAATACAATAGGAAATCTGAGTGTGCCCAGAACAAAAGAATGGTGTTTCCTATACATACGGATCATATGTAGTCCATATCTGCTTCTGAAATTGATACAAAGCACTGGTCCTCTAACATCCAAAGCTTGTCAGTTAGGATGAGAAACGTGTGAGCTTTGTGAACGATGTAGTTCGTTTGAGCAGAAAAGTGACTGCCCTTACCTTAAAAGATGTCTTCCTTGTAGGAAGACTCAGAGCTTGGGATATAACTCCAATCGGAAGTCAATCTCACAGCAGAGTTCTCATCCATTGATCACACTCTGCTTTAGAGCAAGAAGCACACACTTGCTTTCTAGAGTCTCTACTACAGTAGGAAATCTGAGTGTGCACAGAACAAAAGAACGGTGTTTGCTACACATACGGACCATATGTAGTCCAAATCTGCTTCTGAAATTGATACAAAGCACTGGTCCTCTAACATCCAAAGCTTGTCAGGTAAGATCCGAAACGTGTGAGCTTCGTGAACGATGTAGTTCGTTTGACCTGTAAAGTAGCTGCACTTACCTGAAACGAAGTCTTGCTTGTAGGAAGACTCAGAGACTGCGATTTAACTCCATTTCTGAAGTGAAACACACAGCAGAGTTCTCATCCATTGATCACACTCTGCTTTAGAGCAAGAAGCACGCTCTTGCTTTCTAGAGTCTCTAAGACAGCAGGAAATGTGAGTGTGTTGAGAACAAAAGAAGGTGTTTCCTACACATATGGACCATATCTAGTCCAACTCTGCTTCTGAAACTGATACAAAGCACTGGTCCTCTAACATCCAATGCTTGTCAGTTAAGATGTTATACGTGTGAGCTTCGTGAACGATGTGGTTTCTTTGAGCAGAAAAGTGACTGCCCTTACCTTAAACGATGTCTTGCTTGTAGGAAGACTCAGAGCTTGGGATTTAACTCCATTTCGGAAGTGAAACACACAGCAGAGTTCTCATCCATTGATCACACTCTGCTTTAGAGCAAGAAGCACACTCTTTCTTTCTAGAGTCTCTAATACAGTAGGAAATCTGAGTGTGCCCAGAACAAAAGAACGGTGTTTCCTACACATACGGACCATATGAAGTCCAAATCTGCTTCTGAAATTGATACAAAGCACTGGTCCTCTAACATCCAAAGCTTGTCAGTTAGGATGAGAAACGTGTGAGCTTCGTGAACGATGTAGTTCGTTTGAGCTGAAAAGTGACTGCCCTTACCTGAAACGAAGTCTTGCTTGTAGGAATACTCAGAGCCTTTAGATTTAACTCCATTTCTGAAGGGAAACACACAGCATAGTTCTCATCCATGGATCACACTCTGCATTAGAGCGAGAAGCACACTCTTGCTTTCAAGAGTCTCTAATACAGCAGGAAATATGAGTGGGCCCAGAACAAAAGAACGGGTTTTTGTACACATACAGACCATATGTAGTCCAAATCTGCTTCAGAAACTGAAACAAACCACAAGTCCTCTAACATCCAATGCTTGTCAGGTAAGATCCGAAACGTGTGAGCTTCGTGAACGATGTAGTTCGTTTGACCTGTAAAGTAGCTGCACTTACCTGAAACGAAGTCTTGCTTGTAGGAAGACTCAGAGACTGCGATTTAACTCCATTTCTGAAGTGAAACACACAGCAGAGTTCTCATCCATTGATCACACTCTGCTTTAGAGCAAGAAGCACGCTCTTGCTTTCTAGAGTCTCTAAGACAGCAGGAAATGTGAGTGTGTTGAGAACAAAAGAAGGTGTTTCCTACACATATGGACCATATCTAGTCCAACTCTGCTTCTGAAACTGATACAAAGCACTGGTCCTCTAACATCCAATGCTTGTCAGTTAAGATGTTATACGTGTGAGCTTCGTGAACGATGTGGTTTCTTTGAGCAGAAAAGTGACTGCCCTTACCTTAAACGATGTCTTGCTTGTAGGAAGACTCAAGCTTGGGATTTAACTCCATTTCGGAAGTGAAACACACAGCAGAGTTCTCATCCATTGATCACACTCTGCTTTAGAGCAAGAAGCACACTCTTGCTTTCTAGAGTCTCTAATAAAGTAGGAAATCTGAGTGTGCCCAGAACAAAAGAACGGTGTTTCCTACACATACGGACCATATGTAGTCCAAATCTGCTTCTGAAATTGATACAAAGCACTGGTCCTCTAACATCCAAAGCTTGTCAGTTAGGATGAGAAACGTGTGAGCTTCGTGAACGATGTAGTTCCTTTGAGCTGAAAAGTGACTGCCCTTACCTGAAATGAAGTCTTGCTTGTAGGAAGACTCAGAACCTGGGATTTAACTCCATTTCTGAAGGGAAACACACAGCAGAGTTCTCATCCATTGATCACACTCTGCTTTAGAGCTAGAAGCACACTCTTGCTTTCTAGAGTCTTTAATAAAGCAGGAAACATGAGTGTGCTCAGAACAAAAAAACGGTGTTTCCTAAACATACGGACCATATCTGGTTCAACTCTGCTTCTGAAACTGAAACAAACCACAGGTCCTCTACCATCCAATGCTTGTCAGGTAAGATCTGAATCGTGTGAGCTTCGTGAATGATGTAGGCCGTTTGACCTGTATAGTAACTGCACTTAACTGAAACGAAGTCTTGCTTGTAGGAAGACTCAGAGACTGGGATTTAATTCCATTTCTGAAGTGAAACACACAGTAGAGTTCTAATCCATTGATCACACTCTGCTTTAGAGCAAGAAGCATGCTCTTGCTTTCTAGAGTCTCTAAGACAGCAGGAAACGTGAGTGTGCTGAGAACAAAAGAACGGTGTTTAATACACATACGGACCATATCTAGTCCAACTCTGCTTCTGAAACTGATACATAGCACTGGTCCTCTAACATCCAATGCTTGTCAGTTAAGATGAGAAACGTGTGAGCTTCGTGAACGATGTAGTACGTTTGAGCAGAAAAGTGACTGCCCTTACTTGAAACGAAGTCTTGCTTGTAATAAGACACAGAGCCTGGGATTTAACTCCATTTCTGAAGGGAAACACACAGCATAGTTCTCATCCATGGATCACACTCTGCTTTAGAGTGAGAAGCACGCTTATGCTTTCTAGAGTCTCTAATACAGCAGGAAACCTGAGGTTGCTAAGAACAAAAGAACGGTGTTTCCTACACATATGGACCATATGTAGTCCAAATCTGCTTCTGAAATTGATACAAAGCACTGGTCCTCTAACATCCAAAGCTTGTCAGTTAGGATGAGAAACGTGTGAGCTTCGTGAACGATGTAGTTCGTTTGAGCTGAAAAGTGACTGCCCTTACCTGAAATGAAGGCTTGCTTGTAGGAAGACTCAGAACTTGGGATTTAACTCCATTTCTGAAGGGAAACACACAGCATAGTTCTCATCCCTTGATCACACTCTGCTTTAGAGCTAGAAGCACACTCTTGCTTTCTAGAGTCTTTAATAAAGCAGGAAACGTGAGTGTGCTGAGAACAAAAGAAAGGTGTTTAATACACATACGGACCATATCTAGTCCAACTTTGCTTCTGAAACTGATACATAGCACTGGTGCTCTAACATCCAATGCTTGTCAGTTAAGATGAGAAACGTGTGAGCTTCGTGAATGATGTAGTACGTTTGAGCTGAAAAGTGACTGCCCTTACTTGAAACGAAGTCTTGCTTGTAATAAGACACTGAGCCTGGGATTTAACTGCATTTCTTAAGGGAAACACACAGCATAGATCTCATCCATGTATCACACTCTGCTTTAGAGTGAGAAGCACGCTCATGCTTTCTAGAGTCTCTAATACAGCAGGAAACCTGAGTGTGCGCAGAACAAAAGAACGGTGTTTCCTACACATACGGACCATATCTAGTCCAACTCTGCTTCTGAAACTGAAAAAAAGCACTGGTCCTCTAACATCCAATGCTTGTCAGTTAAGATGAGAAACGTGTGAGCTTCGTGAACGATGTAGTTCCTTTGAGCATAAAAGTGACTGCCCTTACATGAAACGAAGTCTTGCTTGTAATAAGACACAGAGCCTGGGATTTAACTCCATTTCTGAAGGGAAATACACAGCATAGTTCTCATCCATTGATCACACTCTGCTTTAGAACAAGAAGCACGCTCTTGCTTTCCAGAGTCTCTAAGACAGCAGGAAACGTGACTGTGCTGAGAACAAAAGAACGGTGTTTCCTACACATACGGTCCATATCTAGGCCAACTCTGCTTCTGAAACTGATACAAACCACTGGTCCATCAACATCCAATGCTTGTCATTTAAGATGAGAAACGTGTGAGCTTCGTGAACGATGTAGTTCCTTTGAGCAGAAAAGTGACTGCCCTTACATGAAACGAAGTCTTGCTTGTAGTAAGACACAGAGCCTGGGATTTAACTCCATTTCTGAAGGGAAATACACAGCATAGTTCTCATCCATGGATCACACTCAGCATTAGAGCGAGAAGCACACTCTTGCTTTCAAGAGTCTCTAATACAGCAGGAAATATGAGTGTGCCCAGAACAAAAGAACAGGTTTTCGTACACATACATACCATATGTAGTCCAAATCTGCTTCTGAAACTGACACAAAGCAAAGGTCCTCTAACATCCCATGCTTGTCATTTAAGATGAGAAACATGTGAGCTTCGTGAACGATGTAGTTCGTTTGAGCTGAAAAGTGACAGACCTTACCTGAAACGAAGTCTTGTTTGTAGGAAGACTAAGAGCCTGGGATTTAACTCCATTTCTGAAGGGAAACACACAGCATAGTTCTCATCCATGGATCACACTCTGCTTTAGATCGAGAAGCACGCTCTTGCTTTCTAGAGTCTTTAATACTGAGGAAACATGAGTGTGCTCCGAACAAAAGAACGGTGTTTCCTACTCATATGGACCATATATAGTTCAACTCTGCTTCTTAAACTGAAACAAACCACAAGTCCTCTAACATCCAATGCTTGTCAGGTAAGATCCGAAACGTGTGAGCTTCGTGAACGATGTAGTTCCTTTGACCTGTAAAGTAGCTGCACTTACCTGAAACGAAGTCTTGCTTGTAGGAAGACTCAGGGACTGGGATTAAACTCCATTTCTGAAGTGAAACACACAGCAGAGTTCTCATCCATTGACCACCCTCTGCTTTAGAGCAAGAAGCACGCTCTTGCTTTCTAGAGTCTCTAAGACAGCAGGAAACGTGAGTGTGCTGAGAACAAAAGAAAGGTGTTTCCTACACATACGGACCATAACTAGTCCAACTCTGCTTCTGAAACTGATACAAAGCACTGGTCCTCTAACATCCAATGCTTGTCAGTTAAGATGAGAAACGTGTGAGCTTCGTGAACGATGTGGTTCGTTTGAGCTGAAAAGTGACTGCCCTTACTTGAAAGGAACTCTTGCTTGTAGTAAGACACAGAGCCTGGGATTTAACTCCATTTCTGAAGGAAAACACACAGCATAGTTCTCATCCATGTATCACACTCTGCTTTAGAGCGAGAAGCAAGGTCTTGCTTTCTAGATTCTCTAATACAGCAGGAAACATGAGTGTGCTCAGAACAAAAGAATGGTGTTTCCTACAGATACGGATCATATGTAATCCAAATCTGCTTCTGAAACTGATACAAAGCACTGGACCTCTAACATCTAATGCTTGTCAGTTAAGATGAGAAACGTGTGAGCTTCGTGAACGATGTAGTTCATTTGAGTAGAAAAGTGACTGCCCTTACCTTAAACGAAGTCTTGCTTGTAGGAAGACTCAGAGCTTGGGATTTAACTCCATTGAGGAAGTGAAACTCACAGCAGAGTTCTCATCCATTGATCACACTCTGCTTTAGAGCAAGAAGCACACTCTTGCTTAATCGAGTCTCTAATACAATAGGAAATCTGAGTGTGCCCAGAACAAAAGAATGGTGTTTCCTATACATACGGATCATATGTAGTCCATATCTGCTTCTGAAATTGATACAAAGCACTGGTCCTCTAACATCCAAAGCTTGTCAGTTAGGATGAGAAACGTGTGAGCTTTGTGAACGATGTAGTTCGTTTGAGCAGAAAAGTGACTGCCCTTACCTTAAAAGATGTCTTCCTTGTAGGAAGACTCAGAGCTTGGGATATAACTCCAATCGGAAGTCAATCTCACAGCAGAGTTCTCATCCATTGATCACACTCTGCTTTAGAGCAAGAAGCACACACTTGCTTTCTAGAGTCTCTACTACAGTAGGAAATCTGAGTGTGCACAGAACAAAAGAACGGTGTTTGCTACACATACGGACCATATGTAGTCCAAATCTGCTTCTGAAATTGATACAAAGCACTGGTCCTCTAACATCCAAAGCTTGTCAGGTAAGATCCGAAACGTGTGAGCTTCGTGAACGATGTAGTTCGTTTGACCTGTAAAGTAGCTGCACTTACCTGAAACGAAGTCTTGCTTGTAGGAAGACTCAGAGACTGCGATTTAACTCCATTTCTGAAGTGAAACACACAGCAGAGTTCTCATCCATTGATCACACTCTGCTTTAGAGCAAGAAGCACGCTCTTGCTTTCTAGAGTCTCTAAGACAGCAGGAAATGTGAGTGTGTTGAGAACAAAAGAAGGTGTTTCCTACACATATGGACCATATCTAGTCCAACTCTGCTTCTGAAACTGATACAAAGCACTGGTCCTCTAACATCCAATGCTTGTCAGTTAAGATGTTATACGTGTGAGCTTCGTGAACGATGTGGTTTCTTTGAGCAGAAAAGTGACTGCCCTTACCTTAAACGATGTCTTGCTTGTAGGAAGACTCAGAGCTTGGGATTTAACTCCATTTCGGAAGTGAAACACACAGCAGAGTTCTCATCCATTGATCACACTCTGCTTTAGAGCAAGAAGCACACTCTTTCTTTCTAGAGTCTCTAATACAGTAGGAAATCTGAGTGTGCCCAGAACAAAAGAACGGTGTTTCCTACACATACGGACCATATGAAGTCCAAATCTGCTTCTGAAATTGATACAAAGCACTGGTCCTCTAACATCCAAAGCTTGTCAGTTAGGATGAGAAACGTGTGAGCTTCGTGAACGATGTAGTTCGTTTGAGCTGAAAAGTGACTGCCCTTACCTGAAACGAAGTCTTGCTTGTAGGAATACTCAGAGCCTTTAGATTTAACTCCATTTCTGAAGGGAAACACACAGCATAGTTCTCATCCATGGATCACACTCTGCATTAGAGCGAGAAGCACACTCTTGCTTTCAAGAGTCTCTAATACAGCAGGAAATATGAGTGGGCCCAGAACAAAAGAACGGGTTTTTGTACACATACAGACCATATGTAGTCCAAATCTGCTTCAGAAACTGAAACAAACCACAAGTCCTCTAACATCCAATGCTTGTCAGGTAAGATCCGAAACGTGTGAGCTTCGTGAACGATGTAGTTCGTTTGACCTGTAAAGTAGCTGCACTTACCTGAAACGAAGTCTTGCTTGTAGGAAGACTCAGAGACTGCGATTTAACTCCATTTCTGAAGTGAAACACACAGCAGAGTTCTCATCCATTGATCACACTCTGCTTTAGAGCAAGAAGCACGCTCTTGCTTTCTAGAGTCTCTAAGACAGCAGGAAATGTGAGTGTGTTGAGAACAAAAGAAGGTGTTTCCTACACATATGGACCATATCTAGTCCAACTCTGCTTCTGAAACTGATACAAAGCACTGGTCCTCTAACATCCAATGCTTGTCAGTTAAGATGTTATACGTGTGAGCTTCGTGAACGATGTGGTTTCTTTGAGCAGAAAAGTGACTGCCCTTACCTTAAACGATGTCTTGCTTGTAGGACGACTCAGAGCTTGGGATTTAACTCCATTTCGGAAGTGAAACACACAGCAGAGTTCTCATCCATTGATCACACTCTGCTTTAGAGCAAGAAGCACACTCTTTCTTTCTAGAGTCTCTAATACAGTAGGAAATCTGAGTGTGCCCAGAACAAAAGAACGGTGTTTCCTACACATACGGACCATATGAAGTCC
This sequence comes from Onychomys leucogaster, assembly GCA_949786385.1. NCBI lineage: Eukaryota > Metazoa > Chordata > Mammalia > Rodentia > Cricetidae > Onychomys > Onychomys leucogaster. The sequence goes on from CATKUP010000008.1 coordinate 4,516,599, forward strand.
AAATCTGCTTCTGAAATTGATACAAAGCACTGGTCCTCTAACATCCAAAGCTTGTCAGTTAGGATGAGAAACGTGTGAGCTTCGTGAACGATGTAGTTCGTTTGAGCTGAAAAGTGACTGCCCTTACCTGAAATGAAGGCTTGCTTGTAGGAAGACTCAGAACCTGGGATTTAACTCCATTTCTGAAGGGAAACACACAGCATAGTTCTCATCCATTGATCACACTCTGCTTTAGAGCTAGAAGCACACTCTTGCTTTCTAGAGTCTTTAATAAAGCAGGAAACGTGAGTGTGCTGAGAACAAAAGAAAGGTGTTTAATACACATACGGACCATATCTAGTCCAACTGAGCTTCTGAAACTGATACATAGCACTGGTGCTCTAACGTCCAATGCTTGTCAATTAAGATGAGAAACGTGTGAGCTTCGTGAACGATGTATTATGTTTGAGCTGAAAATTGACTGCCCTTACTTGAAACGAAGTCTTGCTTGTAATGAGACTCAGAGCCTGGGATTTAACTGCATTTCTTAAGGGAAACACACAGCATAGATCTCATCCATGTATCACACTCTGCTTTAGAGTGAGAAGCACGCTCATGCTTTCTAGAGTCTCAAATACAGCAGGAAACCTGAGTGTGCTCAGAACAAAAGAACGGTGTTTCCTACACATACGGACCATATGTAGTCCAAATCTGCTTATGAAACTGATACAAAGCACTGGTCCTCTAACATCCAATGCTCGTCAGTTAAGATGAGAAACGTGTGAGTTTCGTGAACGATGTAGTTATTTTGAGCTAGAAAGAAACTGCCTTTACCTGAAAGGAAGTCTTGCTTGTAGGAAGACCCAGAGCCTGGGATTTAACTCCATTTCTGAAGGGAAACACACAGCAGTGTTCTCATCCATTGATCACACTCTGCTTTAGAACAAGAAGCACGCTCTTGCTTTCCAGAGTCTCTAAGACAGCACGAAACGTGACTGTGCTGAGAACAAAAGAACGGTGTTTCCTACACATACGGTCCATATCTAGGCCAACTCTGCTTCTGAAACTGATACAAACCACTGGTCCATCAACATCCAATGCTTGTCTTTTAAGATGAGAAACGTGTGAGCTTCGTGAACAATGTAGTTCCTTTGAGCAGAAAAGTGACTGCCCTTACATGAAACGAAGTCTTGCTTGTAGTAAGACACAGAGCCTGGGATTTAACTCCATTTCTGAAGGCAAATACACAGCATAGTTCTCATCCATGGATCACACTCAGGATTAGAGCGAGAAGCACACTCTTGCTTTCAAGAGTCTCTAATACAGCAGGAAATATGAGTGTGCCCAGAACAAAAGAACGGGTTTTTGTACACATACAGACCATATGTAGTCCAAATCTGCTTCTGAAACTGAAACAAACCACAAGTCCTCTAACATCCAATGCTTGTCAGGTAAGATCCGAAACGTGTGAGCTTCGTGAACGATGTAGTTCGTTTGACCTGTAAAGTAGCTGCACTTACCTGAAACGAAGTCTTGCTTGTAGGAAGACTCAGAGCCTGGGATTTATCTCCATTTCTGAAGTGAAACACACAGCAGAGTTCTCATCCATTGATCAAACTCTGCTTTAGAGCAAGAAGCACGCTCTTGCTTTCTAGAGTCTCTAAGACAGCAGGAAACGTGAGTGTGCTGAGAACAAAAGAAGGTGTTTCCTACACATACGGACCATATCTAGTCCAACTCTGCTTCTGAAACTGATACAAAGCCCTGGTCCTCTAACATCCAATGCTTGTCAGTTAAGATGAGAAACGTGTGAGCTTCGTGAACGATGTGGTTCCTTTGAGCAGAAAAGTGACTGCCCTTACCTTAAACGATGTCTTGCTTGTAGGAAGACTCAGAGCTTGGGATTTAACTCCATTTCGGAAGTGAAACACACAGCAGAGTTCTCATCCATTGATCACACTCTGCTTTAGAGCAAGAAGCACACTCTTGCTTTCTAGAGTCTCTAATAAAGTAGGAAATCTGAGTGTGCCCAGAACAAAAGAACGGTGTTTCCTACACATACGGACCATATGTAGTCCAAATCTGCTTCTGAAATTGATACAAAGCACTGGTCCTCTAACATCCAAAGCTTGTCAGTTAGGATGAGAAACGTGTGAGCTTCGTGAACGATGTAGTTCCTTTGAGCTGAAAAGTGACTGCCCTTACCTGAAATGAAGTCTTGCTTGTAGGAAGACTCAGAACCTGGGATTTAACTCCATTTCTGAAGGGAAACACACAGCAGAGTTCTCATCCATTGATCACACTCTGCTTTAGAGCTAGAAGCACACTCTTGCTTTCTAGAGTCTTTAATAAAGCAGGAAACATGAGTGTGCTCAGAACAAAAAAACGGTGTTTCCTAAACATACGGACCATATCTGGTTCAACTCTGCTTCTGAAACTGAAACAAACCACAGGTCCTCTACCATCCAATGCTTGTCAGGTAAGATCTGAATCGTGTGAGCTTCGTGAATGATGTAGGCCGTTTGACCTGTATAGTAACTGCACTTAACTGAAACGAAGTCTTGCTTGTAGGAAGACTCAGACACTGGGATTTAATTCCATTTCTGAAGGGAAACACACAGCATAGTTCTCATCCATGGATCACACTCTGCTTTAGAGTGAGAAGCACGCTCATGCTTTCTAGAGTCTCTAATACAGCAGGAAACCTGAGTGTGCGCAGAACAAAAGAACGGTGTTTCCTACACATACGGACCATATCTAGTCCAACTCTGCTTCTGAAACTGAAAAAAAGCACTGGTCCTCTAACATCCAATGCTTGTCAGTTAAGATGAGAAACGTGTGAGCTTCGTGAACGATGTAGTTCCTTTGAGCATAAAAGTGACTGCCCTTACATGAAACGAAGTCTTGCTTGTAATAAGACACAGAGCCTGGGATTTAACTCCATTTCTGAAGGGAAATACACAGCATAGTTCTCATCCATTGATCACACTCTGCTTTAGAACAAGAAGCACGCTCTTGCTTTCCAGAGTCTCTAAGACAGCAGGAAACGTGACTGTGCTGAGAACAAAAGAACGGTGTTTCCTACACATACGGTCCATATCTAGGCCAACTCTGCTTCTGAAACTGATACAAACCACTGGTCCATCAACATCCAATGCTTGTCATTTAAGATGAGAAACGTGTGAGCTTCGTGAACGATGTAGTTCCTTTGAGCAGAAAAGTGACTGCCCTTACATGAAACGAAGTCTTGCTTGTAGTAAGACACAGAGCCTGGGATTTAACTCCATTTCTGAAGGGAAATACACAGCATAGTTCTCATCCATGGATCACACTCAGCATTAGAGCGAGAAGCACACTCTTGCTTTCAAGAGTCTCTAATACAGCAGGAAATATGAGTGTGCCCAGAACAAAAGAACAGGTTTTCGTACACATACAGACCATATGTAGTCCAAATCTGCTTCTGAAACTGACACAAAGCAAAGGTCCTCTAACATCCCATGCTTGTCATTTAAGATGAGAAACATGTGAGCTTCGTGAACGATGTAGTTCGTTTGAGCTGAAAAGTGACAGACCTTAACTGAAACGAAGTCTTGTTTGTAGGAAGACTAAGAGCCTGGGATTTAACTCCATTTCTGAAGGGAAACACACAGCATAGTTCTCATCCATGGATCACACTCTGCTTTAGATCGAGAAGCACGCTCTTGCTTTCTAGAGTCTTTAATACTGAGGAAACATGAGTGTGCTCCGAACAAAAGAACGGTGTTTCCTACTCATATGGACCATATATAGTTCAACTCTGCTTCTTAAACTGAAACAAACCACAAGTCCTCTAACATCCAATGCTTGTCAGGTAAGATCCGAAACGTGTGAGCTTCGTGAACGATGTAGTTCCTTTGACCTGTAAAGTAGCTGCACTTACCTGAAACGAAGTCTTGCTTGTAGGAAGACTCAGGGACTGGGATTAAACTCCATTTCTGAAGTGAAACACACAGCAGAGTTCTCATCCATTGACCACCCTCTGCTTTAGAGCAAGAAGCACGCTCTTGCTTTCTAGAGTCTCTAAGACAGCAGGAAACGTGAGTGTGCTGAGAACAAAAGAAAGGTGTTTCCTACACATACGGACCATAACTAGTCCAACTCTGCTTCTGAAACTGATACAAAGCACTGGTCCTCTAACATCCAATGCTTGTCAGTTAAGATGAGAAACGTGTGAGCTTCGTGAACGATGTGGTTCGTTTGAGCTGAAAAGTGACTGCCCTTACTTGAAAGGAACTCTTGCTTGTAGTAAGACACAGAGCCTGGGATTTAACTCCATTTCTGAAGGAAAACACACAGCATAGTTCTCATCCATGTATCACACTCTGCTTTAGAGCGAGAAGCAAGCTCTTGCTTTCTAGATTCTCTAATACAGCAGGAAACATGAGTGTGCTCAGAACAAAAGAATGGTGTTTCCTACAGATACGGATCATATGTAATCCAAATCTGCTTCTGAAACTGATACAAAGCACTGGACCTCTAACATCTTATGCTTGTCAGTTAAGATGAGAAACGTGTGAGCTTCGTGAACGATGTAGTTCATTTGAGTAGAAAAGTGACTGCCCTTACCTTAAACGAAGTCTTGCTTGTAGGAAGACTCAGAGCTTGGGATTTAACTCCATTGAGGAAGTGAAACTCACAGCAGAGTTCTCATCCATTGATCACACTCTGCTTTAGAGCAAGAAGCACACTCTTGCTTAATCGAGTCTCTAATACAATAGGAAATCTGAGTGTGCCCAGAACAAAAGAATGGTGTTTCCTATACATACGGATCATATGTAGTCCATATCTGCTTCTGAAATTGATACAAAGCACTGGTCCTCTAACATCCAAAGCTTGTCAGTTAGGATGAGAAACGTGTGAGCTTTGTGAACGATGTAGTTCGTTTGAGCAGAAAAGTGACTGCCCTTACCTTAAAAGATGTCTTCCTTGTAGGAAGACTCAGAGCTTGGGATATAACTCCAATCGGAAGTCAATCTCACAGCAGAGTTCTCATCCATTGATCACACTCTGCTTTAGAGCAAGAAGCACACACTTGCTTTCTAGAGTCTCTACTACAGTAGGAAATCTGAGTGTGCACAGAACAAAAGAACGGTGTTTGCTACACATACGGACCATATGTAGTCCAAATCTGCTTCTGAAATTGATACAAAGAACTGGTCCTCTAACATCCAAAGCTTGTCAGGTAAGATCCGAAACGTGTGAGCTTCGTGAAAGATGTAGTTCGTTTGACCTGTAAAGTAGCTGCACTTACCTGAAACGAAGTCTTGCTTGTAGGAAGACTCAGAGACTGCGATTTAACTCCATTTCTGAAGTGAAACACACAGCAGAGTTCTCATCCATTGATCACACTCTGCTTTAGAGCAAGAAGCACGCTCTTGCTTTCTAGAGTCTCTAAGACAGCAGGAAATGTGAGTGTGTTGAGAACAAAAGAAGGTGTTTCCTACACATATGGACCATATCTAGTCCAACTCTGCTTCTGAAACTGATACAAAGCACTGGTCCTCTAACATCCAATGCTTGTCAGTTAAGATGTTATACGTGTGAGCTTCGTGAACGATGTGGTTTCTTTGAGCAGAAAAGTGACTGCCCTTACCTTAAACGATGTCTTGCTTGTAGGAAGACTCAGAGCTTGGGATTTAACTCCATTTCGGAAGTGAAACACACAGCAGAGGTCTCATCCATTGATCACACTCTGCTTTAGAGCAAGAAGCACACTCTTTCTTTCTAGAGTCTCTAATACAGTAGGAAATCTGAGTGTGCCCAGAACAAAAGAACGGTGTTTCCTACACATACGGACCATATGTAGTCCAAATCTGCTTCTGAAATTGATACAAAGCACTGGTCCTCTAACATCTAAAGCTTGTCAGTTAGGATGAGAAACGTGTGAGCTTCGTGAACGATGTAGTTCGTTTGAGCTGAAAAGTGACTGCCCTTACCTGAAATGAAGTCTTGCTTGTAGGAAGACTCAGAACCTGGGATTTAACTCCATTTCTGAAGGGAAACACACAGCATAGTTCTCATCCATTGATCACACTCTGCTTTAGAGCTAGAAGCACACTCTTGCTTTCTAGAGTCTTTAATAAAGCAGGAAACGTGAGTGTGCTGAGAACAAAAGAAAGGTGTTTAATACACATACGGACCATATCTAGTCCAACTGTGCTTCTGAAACTGATACATAGCACTGGTGCTCTAACGTCCAATGCTTGTCAGTTAAGATGAGAAACGTGTGAGCTTCGTGAACGATGTAGTACGTTTGAGCTGAAAAGTGACTGCCCTTACTTGAAACGAAGTCTTGCTTGTAATAAGACTCAGAGCCTGGGATTTAACTGCATTTCTTAAGGGAAACACACAGCATAGATCTCATCCATGTATCACACTCTGCTTTAGAGTGAGAAGCACGCTCATGCTTTCTAGAGTCTCTAATACAGCAGGAAACCTGAGTGTGCTCAGAACAAAAGAACGGTGTTTCCTACACATACGGTCCATATCTAGGCCAACTCTGTTCTGAAACTGATACAAAGCACTGGTCCTCTAACATCCAATGCTTGTCAGTTAAGATGAGAAATGTGTGAGTTTCGTGAACGATGTAGTTCTTTTGAGCAAGAAAGAATCTGCCTTTACCTGAAAGGAAGTTTTGCTTGTAGGAAGACTCAGAGCCTGGGATTTAATTCCATTTCTGAAGGGAAATACACAGCATAGTTCTCATCCATTGATCACACTCTGCATTAGAGCGAGAAACACACTCTTGCTTTCAAGAGTCTCTAATACAGCAGGAAATATAAGTGTGCCCAGAACAAAAGAACAGGTTTTCGTACACATACAGACCATATGTAGTCCAAATCTGCTTCTGATATTGATACAAAGCACTGGTCCTCTAACATCCAAAGCTTGTCAGTTAGGATGAGAAACGTGTGAGCTTCGTGAAAGATGTAGTTCGTTTGAGCTGAAAAGTGACTGCCCTTACCTGAAATGAATTCTTGCTTTTAGGAAGACTCAGAACCTGGGATTTAACTCCATTTCTGAAGGGAAACACACAGCATAGTTCTCATCCATTGATCACACTCTGCTTTAGAGCAAGAAACACGCTCTTGCTTTCTAGAGTCTTTAATAAAGCAGGAAACATGAGTGTGTTCAGAACAAAAGAACGGTGTTTCCCAAACATACGGACCATATCTAGTTCAACTCTGCTTCTGAAACTGAAACAAACCACAGGTCCTCTAACATCCCATGCTTGTCATTTAAGATGAGAAACATGTGAGCTTCGTGAACGATGTAGTTCGTTTGAGCTGAAAAGTGACAGACCTTAACTGAAACGAAGTCTTGTTTGTAGGAAGACTAAGAGCCTGGGATTTAACTCCATTTCTGAAGGGAAACACACAGCATAGTTCTCATCCATGGATCACACTCTGCTTTAGATCGAGAAGCACGCTCTTGCTTTCTAGAGTCTTTAATACTGAGGAAACATGAGTGTGCTCCGAACAAAAGAACGGTGTTTCCTACTCATATGGACCATATATAGTTCAACTCTGCTTCTTAAACTGAAACAAACCACAAGTCCTCTAACATCCAATGCTTGTCAGGTAAGATCCGAAACGTGTGAGCTTCGTGAACGATGTAGTTCCTTTGACCTGTAAAGTAGCTGCACTTACCTGAAACGAAGTCTTGCTTGTAGGAAGACTCAGGGACTGGGATTAAACTCCATTTCTGAAGTGAAACACACAGCAGAGTTCTCATCCATTGACCACCCTCTGCTTTAGAGCAAGAAGCACGCTCTTGCTTTCTAGAGTCTCTAAGACAGCAGGAAACGTGAGTGTGCTGAGAACAAAAGAAAGGTGTTTCCTACACATACGGACCATAACTAGTCCAACTCTGCTTCTGAAACTGATACAAAGCACTGGTCCTCTAACATCCAATGCTTGTCAGTTAAGATGAGAAACGTGTGAGCTTCGTGAACGATGTGGTTCGTTTGAGCTGAAAAGTGACTGCCCTTACTTGAAAGGAACTCTTGCTTGTAGTAAGACACAGAGCCTGGGATTTAACTCCATTTCTGAAGGAAAACACACAGCATAGTTCTCATCCATGTATCACACTCTGCTTTAGAGCGAGAAGCAAGCTCTTGCTTTCTAGATTCTCTAATACAGCAGGAAACATGAGTGTGCTCAGAACAAAAGAATGGTGTTTCCTACAGATACGGATCATATGTAATCCAAATCTGCTTCTGAAACTGATACAAAGCACTGGACCTCTAACATCTTATGCTTGTCAGTTAAGATGAGAAACGTGTGAGCTTCGTGAACGATGTAGTTCATTTGAGTAGAAAAGTGACTGCCCTTACCTTAAACGAAGTCTTGCTTGTAGGAAGACTCAGAGCTTGGGATTTAACTCCATTGAGGAAGTGAAACTCACAGCAGAGTTCTCATCCATTGATCACACTCTGCTTTAGAGCAAGAAGCACACTCTTGCTTAATCGAGTCTCTAATACAATAGGAAATCTGAGTGTGCCCAGAACAAAAGAATGGTGTTTCCTATACATACGGATCATATGTAGTCCATATCTGCTTCTGAAATTGATACAAAGCACTGGTCCTCTAACATCCAAAGCTTGTCAGTTAGGATGAGAAACGTGTGAGCTTTGTGAACGATGTAGTTCGTTTGAGCAGAAAAGTGACTGCCCTTACCTTAAAAGATGTCTTCCTTGTAGGAAGACTCAGAGCTTGGGATATAACTCCAATCGGAAGTCAATCTCACAGCAGAGTTCTCATCCATTGATCACACTCTGCTTTAGAGCAAGAAGCACACACTTGCTTTCTAGAGTCTCTACTACAGTAGGAAATCTGAGTGTGCACAGAACAAAAGAACGGTGTTTGCTACACATACGGACCATATGTAGTCCAAATCTGCTTCTGAAATTGATACAAAGAACTGGTCCTCTAACATCCAAAGCTTGTCAGGTAAGATCCGAAACGTGTGAGCTTCGTGAAAGATGTAGTTCGTTTGACCTGTAAAGTAGCTGCACTTACCTGAAACGAAGTCTTGCTTGTAGGAAGACTCAGAGACTGCGATTTAACTCCATTTCTGAAGTGAAACACACAGCAGAGTTCTCATCCATTGATCACACTCTGCTTTAGAGCAAGAAGCACGCTCTTGCTTTCTAGAGTCTCTAAGACAGCAGGAAATGTGAGTGTGTTGAGAACAAAAGAAGGTGTTTCCTACACATATGGACCATATCTAGTCCAACTCTGCTTCTGAAACTGATACAAAGCACTGGTCCTCTAACATCCAATGCTTGTCAGTTAAGATGTTATACGTGTGAGCTTCGTGAACGATGTGGTTTCTTTGAGCAGAAAAGTGACTGCCCTTACCTTAAACGATGTCTTGCTTGTAGGAAGACTCAGAGCTTGGGATTTAACTCCATTTCGGAAGTGAAACACACAGCAGAGGTCTCATCCATTGATCACACTCTGCTTTAGAGCAAGAAGCACACTCTTTCTTTCTAGAGTCTCTAATACAGTAGGAAATCTGAGTGTGCCCAGAACAAAAGAACGGTGTTTCCTACACATACGGACCATATGTAGTCCAAATCTGCTTCTGAAATTGATACAAAGCACTGGTCCTCTAACATCTAAAGCTTGTCAGTTAGGATGAGAAACGTGTGAGCTTCGTGAACGATGTAGTTCGTTTGAGCTGAAAAGTGACTGCCCTTACCTGAAATGAAGTCTTGCTTGTAGGAAGACTCAGAACCTGGGATTTAACTCCATTTCTGAAGGGAAACACACAGCATAGTTCTCATCCATTGATCACACTCTGCTTTAGAGCTAGAAGCACACTCTTGCTTTCTAGAGTCTTTAATAAAGCAGGAAACGTGAGTGTGCTGAGAACAAAAGAAAGGTGTTTAATACACATACGGACCATATCTAGTCCAACTGTGCTTCTGAAACTGATACATAGCACTGGTGCTCTAACGTCCAATGCTTGTCAGTTAAGATGAGAAACGTGTGAGCTTCGTGAACGATGTAGTACGTTTGAGCTGAAAAGTGACTGCCCTTACTTGAAACGAAGTCTTGCTTGTAATAAGACTCAGAGCCTGGGATTTAACTGCATTTCTTAAGGGAAACACACAGCATAGATCTCATCCATGTATCACACTCTGCTTTAGAGTGAGAAGCACGCTCATGCTTTCTAGAGTCTCTAATACAGCAGGAAACCTGAGTGTGCTCAGAACAAAAGAACGGTGTTTCCTACACATACGGTCCATATCTAGGCCAACTCTGTTCTGAAACTGATACAAAGCACTGGTCCTCTAACATCCAATGCTTGTCAGTTAAGATGAGAAATGTGTGAGTTTCGTGAACGATGTAGTTCTTTTGAGCAAGAAAGAATCTGCCTTTACCTGAAAGGAAGTTTTGCTTGTAGGAAGACTCAGAGCCTGGGATTTAATTCCATTTCTGAAGGGAAATACACAGCATAGTTCTCATCCATTGATCACACTCTGCATTAGAGCGAGAAACACACTCTTGCTTTCAAGAGTCTCTAATACAGCAGGAAATATAAGTGTGCCCAGAACAAAAGAACAGGTTTTCGTACACATACAGACCATATGTAGTCCAAATCTGCTTCTGATATTGATACAAAGCACTGGTCCTCTAACATCCAAAGCTTGTCAGTTAGGATGAGAAACGTGTGAGCTTCGTGAAAGATGTAGTTCGTTTGAGCTGAAAAGTGACTGCCCTTACCTGAAATGAATTCTTGCTTTTAGGAAGACTCAGAACCTGGGATTTAACTCCATTTCTGAAGGGAAACACACAGCATAGTTCTCATCCATTGATCACACTCTGCTTTAGAGCAAGAAACACGCTCTTGCTTTCTAGAGTCTTTAATAAAGCAGGAAACATGAGTGTGTTCAGAACAAAAGAACGGTGTTTCCCAAACATACGGACCATATCTAGTTCAACTCTGCTTCTGAAACTGAAACAAACCACAGGTCCTCTAACATCCAATGCTTGTCAGGTAAGATCCGAATCGTGTGAGCTTCATGAACGATGTAGGCCGTTTGCCCTGTTAAGTAACTGCACTTAACTGAAACGAAGTATTGCTTGTAGCAAGACGCAGAGACTGGGATATAATTCCATTTCTGAATTGAAACACACAGCAGAGTTCTCATCAATTGATCACACTCTGCTTTAGAGCAAGAAGCATGCTCTTGCTTTCTAGATTCTCTAAGACAGCAGGAAACCTGAGTGTGCTGAGAACAAAAGAAGGTGTTTCCTACACGTACGGACCATATCTAGTCCAACTCTGCTTCTGAAACTGATACAAAGCACTGGTCTTCTAACATCCAATGCTTGTCAGTTAAGATGTGATACGTGTGAGCTCGTGAACGATGTGGTTCGTTTGAGCAGAAAAGTGACTGCCCTTACCTTAAACGATGTCTTGCTTGTAGGAAGACTCAGAGCTTGGGATTTAACTCCATTTCGGAAGTGAAACACACAGCAGAGTTCTCATCAATTGATCACACTCTGCTTTAGAGCAAGAAGCACACTCTTGCTTTCTAGAGTCTCTAATACAGTAGGAAATCTGAGTGTGCCCAGAACAAAAGAACGTTGTTTCCTACACATATGGACCATATGTAGTCCAAATCTGCTTCTGAAATTGATACAAAGCACTGGTCCTCTAACATCCAAAGCTTGTCAGTTAGGATGAGAAACGTGTGAGCTTCGTGAACGATGTAGTTCGTTTGAGCTGAAAAGTGACTGCCCTTACCTGAAATGAAGGCTTGCTTGTAGGAAGACTCAGAACTTGGGATTTAACTCCATTTCTGAAGGGAAACACACAGCATAGTTCTCATCCCTTGATCACACTCTGCTTTAGAGCTAGAAGCACACTCTTGCTTTCTAGAGTCTTTAATAAAGCAGGAAACGTGAGTGTGCTGAGAACAAAAGAAAGGTGTTTAATACACATACGGACCATATCTAGTCCAACTGTGCTTCTGAAACTGATACATAGCACTGGTGCTCTAACATCCAATGCTTGTCAGTTAAGATGAGAAACGTGTGAGCTTCGTGAATGATGTAGTACGTTTGAGCTGAAAAGTGACTGCCCTTACTTGAAACGAAGTCTTGCTTGTAATAAGACACTGAGCCTGGGATTTAACTGCATTTCTTAAGGGAAACACACAGCATAGATCTCATCCATGTATCACACTCTGCTTTAGAGTGAGAAGCACGCTCATGCTTTCTAGAGTCTCTAATACAGCAGGAAACCTGAGTGTGCGCAGAACAAAAGAACGGTGTTTCCTACACATACGGACCATATCTAGTCCAACTCTGCTTCTGAAACTGAAAAAAAGCACTGGTCCTCTAACATCCAATGCTTGTCAGTTAAGATGAGAAACGTGTGAGCTTCGTGAACGATGTAGTTCCTTTGAGCATAAAAGTGACTGCCCTTACATGAAACGAAGTCTTGCTTGTAATAAGACACAGAGCCTGGGATTTAACTCCATTTCTGAAGGGAAATACACAGCATAGTTCTCATCCATTGATCACACTCTGCTTTAGAACAAGAAGCACGCTCTTGCTTTCCAGAGTCTCTAAGACAGCAGGAAACGTGACTGTGCTGAGAACAAAAGAACGGTGTTTCCTACACATACGGTCCATATCTAGGCCAACTCTGCTTCTGAAACTGATACAAACCACTGGTCCATCAACATCAAATGCTTGTCATTTAAGATGAGAAACGTGTGAGCTTCGTGAACGATGTAGTTCCTTTGAGCAGAAAAGTGACTGCCCTTACATGAAACGAAGTCTTGCTTGTAGTAAGACACAGAGCCTGGGATTTAACTCCATTTCTGAAGGGAAATACACAGCATAGTTCTCATCCATGGATCACACTCAGCATTAGAGCGAGAAGCACACTCTTGCTTTCAAGAGTCTCTAATACAGCAGGAAATATGAGTGTGCCCAGAACAAAAGAACAGGTTTTCGTACACATACAGACCATATGTAGTCCAAATCTGCTTCTGAAACTGACACAAAGCAAAGGTCCTCTAACATCCCATGCTTGTCATTTAAGATGAGAAACATGTGAGCTTCGTGAACGATGTAGTTCGTTTGAGCTGAAAAGTGACAGACCTTACCTGAAACGAAGTCTTGTTTGTAGGAAGACTAAGAGCCTGGGATTTAACTCCATTTCTGAAGGGAAACACACAGCATAGTTCTCATCCATGGATCACACTCTGCTTTAGATCGAGAAGCACGCTCTTGCTTTCTAGAGTCTTTAATACTGAGGAAACATGAGTGTGCTCCGAACAAAAGAACGGTGTTTCCTACTCATATGGACCATATATAGTTCAACTCTGCTTCTGAAACTGAAACAAACCACAAGTCCTCTAACATCCAATGCTTGTCAGGTAAGATCCGAAACGTGTGAGCTTCGTGAACGATGTAGTTCCTTTGACCTGTAAAGTAGCTGCACTTACCTGAAACGAAGTCTTGCTTGTAGGAAGACTCAGGGACTGGGATTAAACTCCATTTCTGAAGTGAAACACACAGCAGAGTTCTCATCCATTGACCACCCTCTGCTTTAGAGCAAGAAGCACGCTCTTGCTTTCTAGAGTCTCTAAGACAGCAGGAAACGTGAGTGTGCTGAGAACAAAAGAAAGGTGTTTCCTACACATACGGACCATAACTAGTCCAACTCTGCTTCTGAAACTGATACAAAGCACTGGTCCTCTAACATCCAATGCTTGTCAGTTAAGATGAGAAACGTGTGAGCTTCGTGAACGATGTGGTTCGTTTGAGCTGAAAAGTGACTGCCCTTACTTGAAAGGAACTCTTGCTTGTAGTAAGACACAGAGCCTGGGATTTAACTCCATTTCTGAAGGAAAACACACAGCATAGTTCTCATCCATGTATCACACTCTGCTTTAGAGCGAGAAGCAAGCTCTTGCTTTCTAGGTTCTCTAATACAGCAGGAAACATGAGTGTGCTCAGAACAAAAGAATGGTGTTTCCTACAGATACGGATCATATGTAATCCAAATCTGCTTCTGAAACTGATACAAAGCACTGGACCTCTAACATCTAATGCTTGTCAGTTAAGATGAGAAACGTGTGAGCTTCGTGAACGATGTAGTTCATTTGAGTAGAAAAGTGACTGCCCTTACCTTAAACGAAGTCTTGCTTGTAGGAAGACTCAGAGCTTGGGATTTAACTCCATTGAGGAAGTGAAACTCACAGCAGAGTTCTCATCCATTGATCACACTCTGCTTTAGAGCAAGAAGCACACTCTTGCTTAATCGAGTCTCTAATACAATAGGAAATCTGAGTGTGCCCAGAACAAAAGAATGGTGTTTCCTATACATACGGATCATATGTAGTCTATATCTGCTTCTGAAATTGATACAAAGCACTGGTCCTCTAACATCCAAAGCTTGTCAGTTAGGATGAGAAACGTGTGAGCTTTGTGAACGATGTAGTTCGTTTGTGCAGAAAAGTGACTGCCCTTACCTTAAAAGATGTCTTCCTTGTAGGAAGACTCAGAGCTTGGGATATAACTCCATTTCGGAAGTGAATCTCACAGCAGAGTTCTCATCCATTGATCACACTCTGCTTTAGAGCAAGAAGCACACACTTGCTTTCTAGAGTCTCTACTACAGTAGGAAATCTGAGTGTGCACAGAACAAAAGAACGGTGTTTGCTACACATACGGACCATATGTAGTCCAAATCTGCTTCTGAAATTGATACAAAGCACTGGTCCTCTAACATCCAAAGCTTGTCAGGTAAGATCCGAAACGTGTGAGCTTCGTGAACGATGTAGTTCGTTTGACCTGTAAAGTAGCTGCACTTACCTGAAACGAAGTCTTGCTTGTAGGAAGACTCAGAGACTGCGATTTAACTCCATTTCTGAAGTGAAACACACAGCAGAGTTCTCATCCATTGATCACACTCTGCTTTAGAGCAAGAAGCACGCTCTTGCTTTCTAGAGTCTCTAAGACAGCAGGAAATGTGAGTGTGTTGAGAACAAAAGAAGGTGTTTCCTACACATATGGACCATATCTAGTCCAACTCTGCTTCTGAAACTGATACAAAGCACTGGTCCTCTAACATCCAATGCTTGTCAGTTAAGATGTTATACGTGTGAGCTTCGTGAACGATGTGGTTTCTTTGAGCAGAAAAGTGACTGCCCTTACCTTAAACGATGTCTTGCTTGTAGGAAGACTCAGAGCTTGGGATTTAACTCCATTTCGGAAGTGAAACACACAGCAGAGGTCTCATCCATTGATCACACTCTGCTTTAGAGCAAGAAGCACACTCTTTCTTTCTAGAGTCTCTAATACAGTAGGAAATCTGAGTGTGCCCAGAACAAAAGAACGGTGTTTCCTACACATACGGACCATATGTAGTCCATATCTGCTTCTGAAATTGATACAAAGCACTGGTCCTCTAACATCTAAAGCTTGTCAGTTAGGATGAGAAACGTGTGAGCTTCGTGAACGATGTAGTTCGTTTGAGCTGAAAAGTGACTGCCCTTACCTGAAATGAAGTCTTGCTTGTAGGAAGACTCAGAACCTGGGATTTAACTCCATTTCTGAAGGGAAACACACAGCATAGTTCTCATCCATTGATCACACTCTGCTTTAGAGCTAGAAGCACACTCTTGCTTTCTAGAGTCTTTAATAAAGCAGGAAACATGAGTGTGCTGAGAACAAAAGAAAGGTGTTTAATACACATACGGACCATATCTAGTCCAACTCTGCTTCTGAAACTGATACATAGCACTGGTGCTCTAACGTCCAATGCTTGTCAGTTAAGATGAGAAACGTGTGAGCTTCGTGAACGATGTAGTACGTTTGAGCTGAAAAGTGACTGCCCTTACTTGAAACGAAGTCTTGCTTGTAATAAGACTCAGAGCCTGGGATTTACCTGCATTTCTTAAGGGAAACACACAGCATAGATCTCATCCATGTATCACACTCTGCTTTAGAGTGAGAAGCACGCTCATGCTTTCTAGAGTCTCTAATACAGCAGGAAACCTGAGTGTGCTCAGAACAAAAGAACGGTGTTTCCTACACATACGGACCATATGTAGTCCAAATCTGCTTATGAAACTGATACAAAGCACTGGTCCTCTAACATCCAATGCTCGTCAGTTAAGATGAGAAACGTGTGAGTTTCGTGAACGATGTAGTTCTTTTGAGCTAGAAAGAAACTGCCTTTACCTGAAAGGAAGTCTTGCTTGTAGGAAGACCCAGAGCCTGGGATTTAACTCCATTTCTGAAGGGAAACACACAGCAGTGTTCTCATCCATTGATCACACTCTGCTTTAGAACAAGAAGCACGCTCTTGCTTTCCAGAGTCTCTAAGACAGCAGGAAACGTGACTGTGCTGAGAACAAAAGAACGGTGTTTCCTACACATACGGTCCATATCTAGGCCAACTCTGTTCTGAAACTGATACAAAGCACTGGTCCTCTAACATCCAATGCTTGTCAGTTAAGATGAGAAACGTGTGAGTTTCGTGAACGATGTAGTTCTTTTGAGCAAGAAAGAAACTGCCTTTACCTGAAAGGAAGTCTTGCTTGTAGGAAGACTCAGAGCCTGGGATTTAATTCCATTTCTGAAGGGAAATACACAGCATAGTTCTCATCCATTGATCACACTCTGCATTAGAGCGAGAAGCACACTCTTGCTTTCAAGAGTCTCTAATACAGCAGGAAGTATAAGTGTGCCCAGAACAAAAGAACGGGTTTTCGTACACATACAGACCATATGTAGTCCAAATCTGCTTCTGATATTGATACAAAGCACTGGTCCTCTAACATCCAAAGCTTGTCAGTTAGGATGAGAAACGTGTGAGCTTTGTGAAAGATGTAGTTCGTTTGAGCTGAAAAGTGACTGCCCTTACCTGAAATGAAGTCTTGCTTTTAGGAAGACTCAGAACCTGGGATTTAACTCCATTTCTGAAGGGAAACACACAGCATAGTTCTCATCCATTGATCACACTCTGCTTTAGAGCTAGAAACACGCTCTTGCTTTCTAGAGTCTTTAATAAAGCAGGAAACATGAGTGTGTTCAGAACAAAAGAACGGTGTTTCCCAAACATACGGACCATATCTAGTTCAACTCTGCTTCTGAAACTGAAACAAACCACAGGTCCTCTAACATCCAATGCTTGTCAGGTAAGATCCGAATCGTGTGAGCTTCATGAACGATGTAGGCCGTTTGCCCTGTTAAGTAACTGCACTTAACTGAAACGAAGTATTGCTTGTAGCAAGACGCAGAGACTGGGATTTAATTCCATTTCTGAATTGAAACACACAGCAGAGTTCTCATCAATTGATCACACTCTGCTTTAGAGCAAGAAGCATGCTCTTGCTTTCTAGATTCTCTAAGACAGCAGGAAACCTGAGTGTGCTGAGAACAAAAGAACGGTGTTTCCTACACATATGGACCATATCTAGTCCAACTCTGCTTCTGAAACTGATACATAGCACTGGTCCTCTAACATCCAATTCTTGTCAGTTAAGATGAGAAACGTGTGAGCTTCGTGAACGAAGTAGTACGTTTGAGCTGCAAAGTGACTGCCCTTACTTGAAATGAAGTCTTACTTCTAGTAAGACACAGAGCCTGGGATTAAACTCCATTTCTGAAGCGAACCACACAGCATAGTTCTCATCCATGTATCACACTCTGCTTTAGAGTGAGAAGCACGCTCTTGCTTTCTAGAGTCTCTAATACAGCAGGAAACATGAGTGTGCTCAGAACAAAAGAATGGTGTTTCCGACAGATATGGACCATATGTAGTCCAAATCTGCTTCTGAAACTGATACAAAGCACTGGACCTCTAACATCTAATGCTTGTCAGTTAAGATGAGAAACGTGAGAGCTTCGTGAACGATGTAGTTCGTTTGAGCAGAAAAGTGACTGCCCTTACCTTAAACAAAGTCTTGCTTGTAGGAAGACTCAGAGCCTGGGATTTAACTCCATTTCTGAAGGGAAACACACAGCATAGTTCTCATCCATGTATCACACTCTGCTTTAGAGCGAGAAGCAAGCTCTTGCTTTCTAGATTGTCTAATACAGCAGGAAACATGAGTGTGCTCAGAACAAAAGAATGGTGTTTCCTACAGATACGGACCATATGTAGTCCAAATCTGCTTCTGAAACTGATACAAAGCACAGGACCTCTAACATCTAATGCTTGTCAGTTAAGATGAGAAACGTGTGAGCTTAGTGAACGATGTAGTTCCTTTGAGCAGAAAAGTGACTGCCCTTACCTTAAATGATGTCTTGCTTGTAGGAAGACTCAGAGCTTGGGATTTAACTCCATTTCGGAAGTGAAACTCACAGCAGAGTTCTCATCCATTGATCACACTCTGCTTTAGAGCAAGAAGCACACTCTTGCTTAATCGAGTCTCTAATACACTGGGAAATCTGAGTGTGCCCAGAACAAAAGAACGGTGTTTCCTACACATACGGACCATATGTAGTCCAAATCTGCTTCTGAAATTGATACAAAGCACTGGTCCTCTAACATCCAAAGCTTGTCAGTTAGGATGAGAAACGTGTGAGCTTCGTGAACGATGTAGTTCGTTTGAGCTGAAAAGTGACTGCCCTTACCTGAAACGAAGTCTTGCTTGTAGGAAGACTCAGAGCCTTTAGATTTAACTCCATTTCTGAAGGGAAACACACAGCATAGTTCTCATCCATGGATCACACTCTGCATTAGAGCGAGAAGCACACTCTTGCTTTCAAGAGTCTCTAATACAGCAGGAAATATGAGTGGGCCCAGAACAAAAGAACGGGTTTTTGTACACATACAGACCATATGTAGTCCAAATCTGCTTCTGAAACTGAAACAAACCACAAGTCCTCTAACATCCAATGCTTGTCAGGTAAGATCCGAAACGTGTGAGCTTCGTGAACGATGTAGTTCGTTTGACCTGTAAAGTAGCTGCACTTACCTGAAACGAAGTCTTGCTTGTAGGAAGACTCAGAGACTGCGATTTAACTCCATTTCTGAAGTGAAACACACAGCAGAGTTCTCATCCATTGATCACACTCTGCTTTAGAGCAAGAAGCACGCTCTTGCTTTCTAGAGTCTCTAAGACAGCAGGAAATGTGAGTGTGTTGAGAACAAAAGAAGGTGTTTCCTACACATATGGACCATATCTAGTCCAACTCTGCTTCTGAAACTGATACAAAGCACTGGTCCTCTAACATCCAATGCTTGTCAGTTAAGATGTTATACGTGTGAGCTTCGTGAACGATGTGGTTTCTTTGAGCAGAAAGGTGACTGCCCTTACCTTAAACGATGTCTTGCTTGTAGGAAGACTCAGAGCTTGGGATTTAACTCCATTTCGGAAGTGAAACACACAGCAGAGTTCTCATCCATTGATCACACTCTGCTTTAGAGCAAGAAGCACACTCTTTCTTTCTAGAATCTCTAATACAGTAGGAAATCTGAGTGTGCCCAGAACAAAAGAACGGTGTTTCCTACACATACGGACCATATGTAGTCCAAATCTGCTTCTGAAATTGATACAAAGCACTGGTCCTCTAACATCCAAAGCTTGTCAGTTAGGATGAGAAACGTGTGAGCTTCGTGAACGATGTAGTTCCTTTGAGCTGAAAAGTGACTGCCCTTACCTGAAATGAAGTCTTGCTTGTAGGAAGACTCAGAACCTGGGATTTAACTCCATTTCTGAAGGGAAACACACAGCAGAGTTCTCATCCATTGATCACACTCTGCTTTAGAGCTAGAAGCACACTCTTGCTTTCTAGAGTCTTTAATAAAGCAGGAAACGTGAGTGTGCTGAGAACAAAAGAAAGGTGTTTAATACACATACGGACCATATCTAGTCCAACTGTGCTTCTGAAACTGATACATAGCACTGGTGCTCTAACGTCCAATGCTTGTCAGTTAAGATGAGAAACGTGTGAGCTTCGTGAACGATGTAGTATGTTTGAGCTGAAAAGTGACTGCCCTTACTTGAAACGAAGTCTTGCTTGTAATAAGACTCATAGCCTGGGATTTAACTGCATTTCTTAAGGGAAACACACAGCATAGATCTCATCCATGTATCACACTCTGCTTTAGAGTGAGAAGCACGCTCATGCTTTCTAGAGTCTCTAATACAGCAGGAAACCTGAGTGTGCTCAGAACAAAAGAACGGTGTTTCCTACACATACGGACCATATGTAGTCCAAATCTGCTTATGAAACTGATACAAAGCACTGGTCCTCTAACATCCAATGCTCGTCAGTTAAGATGAGAAACGTGTGAGTTTCGTGAACGATGTAGTTCTTTTGAGCTAGAAAGAAACTGCCTTTACCTGAAAGGAAGTCTTGCTTGTAGGAAGACCCAGAGCCTGGGATTTAACTCCATTTCTGAAGGGAAACACACAGCAGTGTTCTCATCCATTGATCACACTCTGCTTTAGAACAAGAAGCACGCTCTTGCTTTCCAGAGTCTCTAAGACAGCAGGAAACGTGACTGTGCTGAGAACAAAAGAACGGTGTTTCCTACACATACGGTCCATATCTAGGCCAACTCTGCTTCTGAAACTGATACAAACCACTTGTCCATCAACATCCAATGCTTGTCTTTTAAGATGAGAAACGTGTGAGCTTCGTGAACAATGTAGTTCCTTTGAGCAGAAAAGTGACTGCCCTTACATGAAACGAAGTCTTGCTTGTAGTAAGACACAGAGCCTGGGATTTAACTCCATTTCTGAAGGCAAATACACAGCATAGTTCTCATCCATGGATCACACTCAGGATTAGAGCGAGAAGCACACTCTTGCTTTCAAGAGTGTCTAATACAGCAGGAAATATGAGTGTGCCCAGAACAAAAGAACGGGTTTTTGTACACATACAGACCATATGTAGTCCAAATCTGCTTCTGAAACTGAAACAAACCACAAGTCCTCTAACATCCAATGCTTGTCAGGTAAGATCCGAAACGTGTGAGCTTCGTGAACGATGTAGTTCGTTTGACCTGTAAAGTAGCTGCACTTACCTGAAACGAAGTCTTGCTTGTAGGAAGACTCAGAGCCTGGGATTTAACTCCATTTCTGAAGTGAAACACACAGCAGAGTTCTCATCCATTGATCACACTCTGCTTTAGAGCAAGAAGCACGCTCTTGCTTTCTAGAGTCTCTAAGACAGCAGGAAACGTGAGTGTGCTGAGAACAAAAGAAGGTGTTTCCTACACATACGGACCATATCTAGTCCAACTCTGCTTCTGAAACTGATACAAAGCCCTGGTTCTCTAACATCCAATGCTTGTCAGTTAAGATGAGAAACGTGTGAGCTTCGTGAACGATGTGGTTCGTTTGAGCAGAAAAGTGACTGCCCTTACCTTAAACGATGTCTTGCTTGTAGGAACACTCAGAGCTTGGGATTTAACTCCATTTCGGAAGTGAAACACACAGCAGAGTTCTCATCCATTGATCACACTCTGCTTTAGAGCAA
Source organism: Onychomys leucogaster (assembly GCA_949786385.1). Lineage (NCBI taxonomy): Eukaryota > Metazoa > Chordata > Mammalia > Rodentia > Cricetidae > Onychomys > Onychomys leucogaster. Next base: position 4,538,090 of record CATKUP010000008.1, read on the forward strand.
GAAGCACACTCTTGCTTTCTAGAGTCTCTAATAAAGTAGGAAATCTGAGTGTGCCCAGAACAAAAGAACGGTGTTTCCTACACATACGGACCATATGTAGTCCAAATCTGCTTCTGAAATTGATACAAAGCACTGGTCCTCTAACATCCAAAGCTTGTCAGTTAGGATGAGAAACGTGTGAGCTTCGTGAACGATGTAGTTCCTTTGAGCTGAAAAGTGACTGCCCTTACCTGAAATGAAGTCTTGCTTGTAGGAAGACTCAGAACCTGGGATTTAACTCCATTTCTGAAGGGAAACACACAGCATAGTTCTCATCCATTGATCACACTCTGCTTTAGAGCTAGAAGCACACTCTTGCTTTCTAGAGTCTTTAATAAAGCAGGAAACACGAGTGTGCTCAGAACAAAAAAACGGTGTTTCCTAAACATACGGACCATATCTGGTTCAACTCTGCTTCTGAAACTGAAACAAACCACAGGTCCTCTACCATCCAATGCTTGTCAGGTAAGATCTGAATCGTGTGAGCTTCGTGAATGATGTAGGCCGTTTGACCTGTAAAGTAACTGCACTTAACTGAAACGAAGTCTTGCTTGTAGGAAGACTCAGAGACTGGGATTTAATTCCATTTCTGAAGTGAAACACACAGTAGAGTTCTAATCCATTGATCACACTCTGCTTTAGAGCAAGAAGCATGCTCTTGCTTTCTAGAGTCTCTAAGACAGCAGGAAACGTGAGTGTGCTGAGAACAAAAGAACGGTGTTTAATACACATACGGACCATATCTAGTCCAACTCTGCTTCTGAAACTGATACATAGCACTGGTCCTCTAACATCCAATGCTTGTCAGTTAAGATGAGAAACGTGTGAGCTTCGTGAACGATGTAGTACGTTTGAGCAGAAAAGTGACTGCCCTTACTTGAAACGAAGTCTTGCTTGTAATAAGACACAGAGCCTGGGATTTAACTCCATTTCTGAAGGGAAACACACAGCATAGTTCTCATCCATGGATCACACTCTGCTTTAGAGTGAGAAGCACGCTCATGCTTTCTAGAGTCTCTAATACAGCAGGGAACCTGAGGTTGCTAAGAACAAAAGAACGGTGTTTCCTACACATACGGACCATATGTAGTCCAAATCTGCTTCTGAAACTGATACAAAGCACTGGTGCTCTAACATCCAATGCATGTCTGTTAAGATGAGAAACGTGTGAGTTTCGTGAACGATGTAGTTCTTTTGAGCTAGAAAGAAACTGCCTTTACCTGAAAGGAAGTCTTGCTTGTAGGAAGACTCAGAGCCTGGGATTTAACTCCATTTCTGAAGAGAAACACACAGCAGTGTTCTCATCCATTGATCACACTCTGCTTTAGAGCAAGAAGCATACTCTTACTTTTTAGAGTCTAATACAGTAGGAAATCTGAGTGTGCCCAGAACAAAGAACGGTGTTTCCTACACATACGTACCATATGTAGTCCAAATCTGCTTCTGAAATTGATACAAAGCACTGGTGTCTAACATACAAAGCTTGTCAGTTAGGATGAGAAACGTGTGAGCTTCGTGAACGATGTAGTTCGTTTGACCTGTAAAGTAACTGCACTTACCTGAAACGAAGTCTTGCTTGTAGGAAGACTCAGAGCCTGGGATTTAACTCCATTTCTGAAGTGAAACACACAGCAGAGTTCTCATTCATTGATCACACTCTGCTTTAGAGCAAGAAGCACGCTCTTGCTTTCTTGAGTCTCTAAGACAGCAGGAAACGTGAGTGTGCTGAGAAAAAAAGAACGTTGTTTCCTACACATACGGACCATATATAGTCCAACTTTGCTTCTTAAACTGATACAAAGCAGTTGTCCTCTAACATCCAATGCTTGTCAGTTTAGATGAGAAACGTGTGGGCTTCGTGAACGATTTAGTTCGTTTGAGCTGAAAAGTGACTGCCCTTACCTGAAATGAAGTATTGCTTGTAGGAAGACACAGAGCCTGGGATTTAACATCATTTCTGAAGGGAAACACACAGCATAGTTCTCATCCATTGATCACACTCTGCTTTAGAGCGAGAAGCACGCTCTTGCTTTCTAGAGTCTCTAATACAGCATGAAACCTGTGTGTACTCAGAAGAAAAGAACGGTGTTTCCTAAACATACGGACCATATCTAGTTAAACTCTGCTTCTGAACTTCATACAAAGCAAAGGTCCTCAAACATCCAATGCTTGTCAGTTAAGATGTGAAACGTGTGAGCTTCGTGAATGATGTAGTTCGTTTTAGCAGAAAAGTGACTGCCCTTACCTTAAACGATGTCTTGCTTGTAGGAAGACTCAGAGCTTGGGATTTAACTCCATTTCGGAAGTGAAACACACAGCAGAGTTCTCATCCATGGATCAGGCTCTGCTTTAGAGTAAGAAGCATGCTCTTGCTACCTAGAGTCTCTAATACAGCAGGAAACCTGAGTGTGATCAGAACAAAAGAACGGTGTTTCTTAAACATACTGACCATATCTAGTTCAACTCTGCTTCTGAAATTCATACAAACCAAAGGTCCTCTAACATCCAATGCTTGTCAGTTAAGATGAGAAACCTGTGAGCTTCGTGAACGATGTAGTTCTTTTGAGCTGAAAAGTGACTGCCCTTACTTGAAACGAAGTCTTGCTTGTAGTAAGAAACAGAGCCTGGGATTTAACTCCATTTCTGAAGGTAAACACACAGCATAGTTCTCATCCATGTATCACACTCTGCTTTAGAGTGAGAAGCATGCTCTTGCTTTCTGGAGTCTCTAAGACAGCAGGAAATCTGAGTGTGCCGAGAACAAAAGAACGGTGTTTCCTAAACATACTGACCATATCTAGTTCAACTCTGCTTCTGAAATTCATACTAACCAAAGGTCCTCTAAAATCCAATGCTTGTCAGTTAAGATGAGAAACGTGTGAGCATCGTGAAAGATGTAGTTCGTTTGAGCTGTAAGTAACTACCCTAACTTGAAACGAAGTCTTGCTTGTAGGAAGACACAGAGCCTGGGATTTAACTCCACTTTTGAAGTGAAACACACAGAAGACTTCTCATCCATTGATCACACTCTGCTTTAGAGCAAGAAGCACGCTCTTGCTTTCTAGAATCTCTAAGACAGAAGGAAACGTGAGTGTGCAGAGAACAAAAGAATGGTGTTTCCTACACATACAGACCATATCTAGTCCAACTCTGCTGCTGAAACTGATACAAAGCACTGGTCCTCTAACATCCAATGCTTGTCTGTTGAGATTAGAAACGTGTGAGCTTCGTGAACGATGTAGTTCGTTTGAGCTGAAAAGTGACTGCCCTTACCTGAAATGAAGTCTTGCTTGTAGGAAGACACAGATCCTGGGATTTAACACCATTTCTGAAGGGAAACACACAGCATAGTTCTCATCCATGGATCACACTCTGCTTTAGAGTGAGAAGCACGCTCATGCTTTCTAGAGTCTCTAATACAGCAGGAAACCTGAGGTTGCTAAGAACAAAAGAACGGTGTTTCCTACACATACGGACCATATGTAGTCCAAATCTGCTTCTGAAACTGATACAAAGCACTGGTGCTCTAACATCCAATGCTTGTCTGTTAAGATGAGAAACGTGTGAGTTTCGTGAACGATGTAGTTCTTTTGAGCCAGAAAGAAACTGCCTTTACCTGAAAGGAAGTCTTGCTTGTAGGAAGACTCAGAGCCTGGGATTTAACTCCATTTCTGAAGAGAAACACACAGCAGTGTTCTCATCCATTGATCACACTCTGCTTTAGAACAAGAAGCACGATCTTGCTTTCTAGAGTCTCTAAGACAGCACGAAACGTGAGTGTGCTGAGAACAAAAAACGGTGTTTCCTACACATACGGACCATATCTAGTCCAACTCTGCTTCTGAAACTGATAAAAAGCACTGGTCCTCTAACATCCAATGCTTGTCAGTTAAGATGAGAAACGTGTGAGCTTCGTGAACGATGTAGTTCCTTTGAGCATAAAAGTGACTGCCCTTACATGAAACGAAGTCTTGCTTGTAATGAGACACAGAGCCTGGGATTTAACTCCATTTCTGAAGGGAAATACACAGCATAGTTCTCATCCATGGATCACACTCTGCATTAGAGCGAGAAGCACACTCTTGCTTTCAAGAGTCTCTAATACAGCAGGAAATATGAGTGTGCTCAGAACAAAAGAACGGGTTTTTGTACACATACAGACCATATGTAGTCCAAATCTGCTTCTGAAACTGAAACAAACCACAAGTCCTCTAACATCCAATGCTTGTCAGGTAAGATCCGAAACGTGTGAGCTTCGTGAACGATGTAGTTCGTTTGACCTGTAAAGTAGCTGTACTTACCTGAAACGAAGTCTTTCTTGTAGGAAGACTCAGAGACTGGGATTTAACTCCATTTCTGAAGTGAAACACACAGCAGAGTTCTCATCCATTGATCACACTCTGCTTTAGAGCAAGAAGCACGCTCTTGCTTTCTAGAGTCTCTAAGACAGCAGGAAACGTGAGTGTGTTGAGAACAAAAGAAGGTGTTTCCTACACATACGGACCATATCTAGTCCAACTCTGCTTCTGAAACTGATACAAAGCACTGGTCCTCTAACATCCAATGCTTGTCATTTAAGATGTGATACGTGTGAGCTTCGTGAACGATGTGGTTCGTTTGAGCAGAAAAGTGACTGCCCTTACCTTAAACGATGTCTTGCTTGTAGGAAGACTCAGAGCTTGGGATTTAACTCCATTTCGGAAGTGAAACACACAGCAGAGTTCTCATCAATTGATCACACTCTGCTTTAGAGCAAGAAGCACACTCTTGCTTTCTAGAGTCTCTAATACAGTAGGAAATCTGAGTGTGCCCAGAACAAAAGAACGGTGTTTCCTACACATATGGACCATATGTAGTCCAAATCTGCTTCTGAAATTGATACAAAGCACTGGTGCTCTAACATCCAAAGCTTGTCAGTTAGGATGAGAAACGTGTGAGCTTCGTGAACGATGTAGTTCGTTTGAGCTGAAAAGTGACTGCCCTTACCTGAAATGAAGGCTTGCTTGTAGGAAGACTCAGAACCTGGGATTTAACTCCATTTCTGAAGGGAAACACACAGCATAGTTCTCATCCCTTGATCACACTCTGCTTTAGAGCTAGAAGCACACTCTTGCTTTCTAGAGTCTTTAATAAAGCAGGAAACGTGAGTGTGCTGAGAACAAAAGAAAGGTGTTTAATACACATACGGACCATATCTAGTCCAACTGTGCTTCTGAAACTGATACATAGCACTGGTGCTCTAACATCCAATGCTTGTCAGTTAAGATGAGAAACGTGTGAGCTTCGTGAACGATGTAGTACGTTTGAGCTGAAAAGTGACTGCCCTTACTTGAAACGAAGTCTTGCTTGTAATAAGACACTGAGCCTGGGATTTAACTGCATTTCTTAAGGGAAACACACAGCATAGATCTCATCCATGTATCACACTCTGCTTTAGAGTGAGAAGCACGCTCATGCTTTCTAGAGTCTCTAATACAGCAGGAAACCTGAGTGTGCGCAGAACAAAAGAACGGTGTTTCCTACACATACGGACCATATCTAGTCCAACTCTGCTGCTGAAACTGATAAAAAGCACTGGTCCTCTAACATCCAATGCTTGTCAGTTAAGATGAGAAACGTGTGAGCTTCATGAACGATGTAGTTCCTTTGAGCATAAAAGTGACTGCCCTTACATGAAACGAAGTCTTGCTTGTAATAAGACACAGAGCCTGGGATTTAACTCCATTTCTGAAGGGAAATACACAGCATAGTTCTCATCCATTGATCACACTCTGCTTTAGAACAAGAAGCACGCTCTTGCTTTCCAGAGTCTCTAAGACAGCATGAAACGTGACTGTGCTGAGAACAATAGAACGGTGTTTCCTACACATACGGTCCATATCCAGGCCAACTCTGCTTCTGAAACTGATACAAACCACTGGTCCATCAACATCCAATGCTTGTCATTTAAGATGAGAAACGTGTGAGCTTCGTGAACGATGTAGTTCCTTTGAGCATAAAAGTGACTGCCCTTACATGAAACGAAGTCTTGCTTGTAGTAAGACACAGAGCCTGGGATTTAACTCCATTTCTGAAGGGAAACACACAGCATAGTTCTCATCCATGGATCACACTCTGCTTTAGAGCGAGAAGCACGCTCTTGCTTTATAGAGTCCTTAATACAGAGGAAACATGAGTGTGCTCAGAACAAAAGAACGGTGTTTCCTACACATATGGACCATATATAGTTCAACTCTGCTTCTGAAACTGAAACAAACTACAAGTCCTCTAACATTCAATGCTTGTCAGGTAAGATCCGAAATGTGTGAGCTTCGTGAACGATGTAGTCCGTTTGACCTGTAAAGTAGCTGCACTTACCTGAAACAAAGTCTTGCTTGTAGGAAGACTCAGAACCTGGGATTTAACTCCATTTCTGAAGTGAAACACGCAGCAGAGTTCTCATCCATTGATCACATTCTGCTTTAGAGCAAGAAGCATGTTCTTGTTTTCTAGAGTCTCTAAGACAGCAGGAAACGTGAGTGTGCTGAGAACAAAAGAACGGTGTTTCCTACACATACGGACCATATCTAGTCCAACTCTGCTTCTGAAACTGATACAAAGCCCTGGTCCTCTAACATCCAATGCTTGTCAGTTAAGATGAGAAACGTGTGAGCTTCGTGAACGATGTGGTTCGTTTGAGCAGAAAAGTAACTGCCCTTACCTTAAACAATGTCTTGCTTGTAGGAAGACTCAGAGCTTGGGATTTAACTCCATTTCGGAAGTGAAACTCACAGCAGAGTTCTCATCCATTGATCACACTCTGCTTTAGTGCATGAAGCACACTCTTGCTTTCTAGGGTATCTAATACAGTAGGAAATCTGTGTGTGCCCAGAACAAAAGAACGGTGTTTGCTACACATACGGACCATATGTAGTCCAAATCTGCTTCTGAAATTGATACAAAGTACTGGTCCTCTACCATCCAAAGCTTGTCAGTTAGGATGAGAAACGTGTGAGCTTCGTGAACGATGTAGTTCCTTTGAGCTGAAAAGTGACTGCCATTACCTGAAATGAAGTCTTGCTTGTAGTAAGACACAGAGCCTGGGATTTAACTCCATTTCTGAAGGGATACACACAGCATAGTTCTCATCCATTGATCACACTCTGCTTTAGAGCTAGAAGCACGCTCTTGCTTTCTAGAGTCTTTAATAAAGCAGGAAACATGAGTGTACTCAGAACAAAAGAACGGTGTTTCCTAAACATACGGACCATATCTAGTTCAACTCTACTTCTGAAACTGAAACAAACCACAGGTCCTCTAACATCCAATGCTTGTCAGGTAAGATCCAAATCGTGTGAGTTTCGTTAACGATGTAGGCCGTTTGACCTGTTAAGGAAGTGCACTTAACTGAAACGAAGTATTGCATGTAGGAAGACTCAGAGACTGGTATTTAATTCCATTTCTGAAGTGAAACACACAGCAGAGTTCTCATCAATTGATCACACTCTCCTTTAGAGCAAGAAGCATGCTCTTGCTTTCTAGAGTCTCTAAGACAGCAGGAAACGTGAGTGTGCTGAGAACAAAAGAACGGTGTTTCCTACACATATGGACCATATCTAGTCCAAATCTGCTTCTGAAACTGATACAAAGCACTGGTCCTCTAACATCCAATGATTGTCAGTTAAGAGGAGAAACGTGTGAGCTTCGTGAACGATGTAGTTCATTGGAGCAGAAAAGTGACTGCCCTTACCTTAAATGAAGTCTTGCTTTTAGGAAGACTCAGAGCCTGGGATTTAACTCCATTTCTGAAGTGAAACACACAGCAGTGTTCTCATCCATTGATCACACTCTGCTTTAGAGCAAGAAGCATACTCTTACTTTTTAGAGTCTAATACAGTAGGAAATCTGAGTGTGCCCAGAACAAAGAACGGTGTTTCCTACACATACGTACCATATGTAGTCCAAATCTGCTTCTGAAATTGATACAAAGCACTGGTGTCTAACATACAAAGCTTGTCAGTTAGGATGAGAAACGTGTGAGCTTCGTGAACGATGTAGTTCGTTTGACCTGTAAAGTAACTGCACTTACCTGAAACGAAGTCTTGCTTGTAGGAAGACTCAGAGCCTGGGATTTAACTCCATTTCTGAAGTGAAACACACAGCAGAGTTCTCATTCATTGATCACACTCTGCTTTAGAGCAAGAAGCACGCTCTTGCTTTCTTGAGTCTCTAAGACAGCAGGAAACGTGAGTGTGCTGAGAACAAAAGAACGTTGTTTCCTACACATACGGACCATATCTAGTCCAACTTTGCTTCTTAAACTGATACAAAGCAGTTGTCCTCTAACATCCAATGCTTGTCAGTTTAGATGAGAAACGTGTGGGCTTCGTGAACGATTTAGTTCGTTTGAGCTGAAAAGTGACTGCCCTTACCTGAAATGAAGTATTGCTTGTAGGAAGACACAGAGCCTGGGATTTAACATCATTTCTGAAGGGAAACACACAGCATAGTTCTCATCCATTGATCACACTCTGCTTTAGAGCGAGAAGCACGCTCTTGCTTTCTAGAGTCTCTAATACAGCATGAAACCTGTGTGTACTCAGAAGAAAAGAACGGTGTTTCCTAAACATACGGACCATATCTAGTTCAACTCTGCTTCTGAACTTCATACAAAGCAAAGGTCCTCAAACATCCAATGCTTGTCAGTTAAGATGAGAAACGTGTGAGCTTCGTGAATGATGTAGTTCGTTTGAGCAGAAAAGTGACTGCCCTTACCTTAAACGATGTCTTGCTTGTAGGAAGACTCAGAGCTTGGGATTTAACTCCATTTCGGAAGTGAAACACACAGCAGAGTTCTCATCCATGGATCAGGCTCTGCTTTAGAGTAAGAAGCATGCTCTTGCTACCTAGAGTCTCTAATACAGCAGGAAACCTGAGTGTGATCAGAACAAAAGAACGGTGTTTCTTAAACATACTGACCATATCTAGTTCAACTCTGCTTCTGAAATTCATACAAACCAAAGGTCCTCTAACATCCAATGCTTGTCAGTTAAGATGAGAAACCTGTGAGCTTCGTGAACGATGTAGTTCTTTTGAGCTGAAAAGTGACTGCCCTTACTTGAAACGAAGTCTTGCTTGTAGTAAGAAACAGAGCCTGGGATTTAACTCCATTTCTGAAGGTAAACACACAGCATAGTTCTCATCCATGTATCACACTCTGCTTTAGAGTGAGAAGCATGCTCTTGCTTTCTGGAGTCTCTAAGACAGCAGGAAATCTGAGTGTGCCGAGAACAAAAGAACGGTGTTTCCTAAACATACTGACCATATCTAGTTCAACTCTGCTTCTGAAATTCATACTAACCAAAGGTCCTCTAAAATCCAATGCTTGTCAGTTAAGATGAGAAACGTGTGAGCATCGTGAAAGATGTAGTTCGTTTGAGCTGTAAGTAACTACCCTTACTTGAAACGAAGTCTTGCTTGTAGGAAGACACAGAGCCTGGGATTTAACTCCACTTTTGAAGTGAAACACACAGAAGAGTTCTCATCCATTGATCACACTCTGCTTTAGAGCAAGAAGCACGCTCTTGCTTTCTAGAGTCTCTAAGACAGAAGGAAACGTGAGTGTGCTGAGAACAAAAGAATGGTGTTTCCTACACATACAGACCATATCTAGTCCAACTCTGCTTCTGAAACTGATACAAAGCACTGGTCCTCTAACATCCAATGCTTGTCTGTTGAGATTAGAAACGTGTGAGCTTCGTGAACGATGTAGTTCGTTTGAGCTGAAAAGTGTCTGCCCTTACCTGAAACGAAGTCTTGCTTATAGGAAGACACAGAGCCTGGGATTTAACTCCATTTCTGAAGGGAAACACACAGCAGAGTTCTCATCCGTTTATCACACTCTGCTTTAGAGTGAGAAGCACGCTCTTGCTTTCTGTAGTCTCTAAGACAGCAGGAAATCTGAGTGTGCCCAGAACAAAAGAACGGTGTTTCCTACACATACGGACAATATCTAGTCCAACTCTGCTTCTGAAACTGATAAAAAGCACTGGTCCTCTAACATCCAATGCTTGTCAGTTAGGATGAGAAACGTGTGAGGTTCGTGAATGATGTAGTTCGTTTGAGCTGAAAAGTGACTGCCCTTACCTGAAATGAAGTCTTGCTTGTAGGAAGACACAGATCCTGGGATTTAACACCATTTCTGAATGGAAACACACAGCATAGTTCTCATCCATGGATCACACTCTGCTTTAGAGCGAGAAGCACGCTCTTGCTTTCTAGAGTCTCTAATACAGCAGGAAACATGAGCCTGCTCAGAACAAAAGAACGGGGTTTCCTACACATACGGACCATATCTAGTTCAACTCTGCTTCTGAAACTGAAACAAACGAAAGGTCCTCTAACATCCAATGCTTGTCAGGTAAGATTCGACAGTGTGAGCTTCGTGAAAGATGTAGTTCGTTTGAGATGAAAAGTGACTGCCCTTACCTGAAACGAAGTCTTGCTTGTAGTAAGACACAGAGCCTGGGATTTAACACCATTTCTGAAGGGAAATACACAGCATAGTTCTCATCCATGGATCACACTCTGCTTTAGAGCGAGAAGCATGCTATTGCTTTCTAGAGTCTCTAATACAGCAAGAAACCTGAGTGTTATGAGAACAAAAGAACGGTGTTTCCTAAACATACTGACCATATCTAGTTCAACTCTGCTTCTAAAATTCATACAAACTAAAGGTCCTCTAAAATCCAATGCTTGTCAGTTAAGATGAGAAACGTGTGAGCATCGTGAAAGATGTAGTTTTTTTTTGAGCTGTAAGTAACTGCCCTTACTTGAAACGAAGTCTTGCTTGTAGGAAGACTCAGAGCCTGGGATTTAACTCCATTTCTGAAGTGAAACACACAGAAGAGTTCTCATCCATTGATCACACTCTGCTTTAGAGCAAGAAGCACGCTCTTGCTTTCTAGAGTCTCTAAGAAAGAAGGAAACGTGAGTGTGCTGAGAACAAAAGAATGGTGTTTCCTACACATACGGACCATATCTAGTCCAACTCTGCTTCTGAAACTGATACAAAGCACTGGTCCTCTAACATCCAATGCTTGTCAGTTTAGATGAGAAACGTGTGGGCTTCGTGAACGATTTAGTTCGTTTGAGCTGAAAAGTGACTGCCCTTACCTGAAATGAAGTATTGCTTGTAGGAAGACACAGAGCTTGGGATTTAACTCCATTTCGGAAGTGAAACACACAGCAGAGTTCTCATCCATGGATCAGGCTCTGCTTTAGAGTAAGAAGCATGCTCTTGCTACCTAGAGTCTCTAATACAGCAGGAAACCTGATTGTGATCAGAACAAAAGAACGGTGTTTCTTAAACATACTGACCATATCTAGTTCAACTCTGCTTCTGAAATTCATACAAACCAAAGGTCCTCTAACATCCAATGCTTGTCAGTTAAGATGAGAAACCTGTGAGCTTCATGAACGATGTAGTTCTTTTGAGCTGAAAAGTGACTGCCCTTACTTGAAACGAAGTCTTGCTTGTAGTAAGACACAGAGCCTGGGATTTAACTCCATTTCTGAAGGTAAACAAACAGCATAGTTCTCATCCATGTATCACACTCTGCTTTAGAGTGAGAAGCATGCTCTTGCTTTCTGGAGTCTCTAAGACAGCAGGAAATGTGAGTGTGCCGAGAACAAAAGAACGGTGTTTCCTACACATACAGACCATATGTAGTCCAAATCTGCTTCTGATACTGATAAAAAGCACTGATCCTCTGACATTCAATGCTTGTCAGTTAGGATGAGAAACGTGTGAGCTTCGTGAATGATGTAGTTCGTTTGATTTGAAAGGTGACTGCCCTTACCTGAAATGAAGTCTTGCTTGTAGTAAGACACAGAGCCTGGGATTTAACACCATTTCTGAAGGGAAATACACAGCATAATTCTCATCCATGGATCACACTCTGCTTTAGAGCGAGAAGCACGCTCTTGCTTTCTAGAGTCTCTAATACAGCAGGAAACCTGAGTGTGATCAGAACAAAAGAACGGTGTTTCCTAAACATACTGACCATATCTAGTTCAACTCTGCTTCTGAAATACATACAAACCAAAGGTCTTCTAACATCCAATGCTTGTCAGTTAAGATGAGAAACGTGTGAGCATCGTGAAAGATGTAGTTAGTTTGAGCTGTAAGTAACTGCCCTTACTTGAAACGAAGTCTTGCTTGTAGGAAGACACAGAGCCTGGGATTTAACTACATTTCTGAAGTGAAACACACAGAAGAGTTCTCATCCATTGATCACACTCTGCTTTAGAGCAAGAAGCACGCTCTTGCTTTCTAGAGTCTCTAAGAAAGAAGGAAACGTGAGTGTGCTGAGAACAAAAGAATGGTGTTTCCTACACATACGGCCCATATCTAGTCCAACTCTGCTTCTGAAACTGATACAAAGCACTGGTCCTCTAACATCCAATGCTTGTCAGTTAAGATGAGAAACATGTGAGCTTCGTGAACGATGTAGTTCGTTTGAGATGAAAAGTGACTGCCCTTACCTGAAACGAAGTCTTGCTTGTAGTAAGACACAGAGCCTGGGATTTAACACCATTTCTCAAGGGAAATACACAGCATAGTTCTCATCCATGGATCACACTCTGCTTTAGAGCGAGAAGCATGCTATTGCTTTCTAGAGTCTCTAATACAGCAAGAAACCTGAGTGTGATCAGAACAAAAGAACGGTGTTTCCTAAACATACTGACCATATCTAGTTCAACTCTGCTTCTGAAATTCATACAAACTAAAGGTCCTCTAAAATCTAATGCTTGTCAGTTAAGATGAGAAACGTGTGAGCATCGTGAAAGATGTAGTTTTTTTTTGAGCTGTAAGTAACTGCCCTTACTTGAAACGAAGTCTTGCTTGTAGGAAGACTCAGAGCCTGGGATTTAACTCCATTTCTGAAGTGAAACACACAGAAGAGTTCTCATCCATTGATCACACTCTGCTTTAGAGCAAGAAGCATGCACTTGCTTTCTAGCATCTCTAAGACAGTAGGAAACGTGAGTGTGCTGAGAACAAAAGAATGGTGTTTCCTACACATACGGACCATATCTAGTCCAACTCTGCTTCTGAAACTGATACAAAGCACTGGTCCTCTAACATCCAATGCTTGTCTATTAAGATGAGAAATGTGTGAGCTTCATGAACGATGTAGTTCGTTTGAGTTGAAAAGTGACTGCCCTTACTTGAAACGAAGTCTTGCTTGTAGGAAGACACAGACCCTGGGATTCAACTCCATTTCTGAAGGGAAACACACAGCAGAGTTCTCATCCATTGATCACACCCTGCTTTAGAAAAAGAAGCATGCTCTTGCTTTCTAGATTCTCTAATACAGCAGGAAACCTGAGTGTGCTCAGAACAAAAGAACGGTGTTTCCTACATATACGGACCATATGTAGTCCAAATCTGCTTCTGAAACTGATACAAAGCACTGGACCTCTAACATCTAATGCTTGTCAGTTAAGATGAGAAACGTGTGAGCTTTGTGAACGATGTAGTTAGTTTGTGCAGAAAAGTGACTGCCCTTACCTGAAACGAAAGCTTGCTTGTAGGAAGACTCAGAGCCTGGGATTTAACTCCATTTCTGAAGTGAAACACACAGAAGTGTTCTCATCCATGTATCACACTCTGCTTTAGAGCGAGAAGCAAGCTCTTGCTTTCTAGATTCTCTAATACAGCAGGAAACCTGAGTGTGCTCAGAACAAAAGAACGGTGTTTCCTACACATACGTACCATATGTAGTCCAAATCTGCTTCTGAAACTGATAAAAAGCACTGGACCTCTAACATCTAATGCTTGTCAGTTAAGATGAGAAACGTGTGAGCTTCGGGAACGATGTAGTTCGTTTGAGCAGAAAAGTGACTGCCCTTACCTTAAACGATGTCTTGCTCGTAGGAAGACTCAGAGCTTGGGATTTAACTCCATATGGGAAATGAAATACACAGCAGAGTTCTCATCCATTGATCACACTCTGCTTTAGAGCAAGAAGCACTCTATTCCTTTGTAGAGTCTCTAATACATTAGGAAATCTGAGTGTGCCCAGAACAAAAGAACGGTGTTTCCAACACCTACGGACCACATGTAGTCCAAATCTGCTTCTGAAACTGATACAAATCACTGGTCCTCTAACATCCAATGCTTGTCAGGTAAGATCCGAAACGTGTGAGCATTGTGAACGATGTAGATCATTTGACCTGTAAAGTAACTGCACTTACCTGAAACAAAGTCTTGCTAGTAGGAATACTCAGAGCCTGGTATTTATCTCCATTTCAGAAGTGAAACACACAGCAGAGTTCTCATCCATGTATCACACTCTGCTTTAGATTGAGAAGCACGCTCTTGCTTTCTGTAGTCTCTAATACAGCAGGAAACCTGAGTGTGCTCAGAACAAAAGAACGGTGTTTCCTACACATACGGACCATATGTAGTCCAAATCTGCTTCTGAAACTGATACAAAGCACTGGTACTCTAACATCCAATGCTTGTCAGTTAAGATGAGAAACGTGTGAGTTTCGTGAAAGATGTAGTTCGTTTGAGCTGTTAAGTAACTGCCCTTACTTGAAACGAAGTCTTGTTTGTAGGAAGACTCAGAGCCTGGGATTTATCTCCATTTCTGAAGGTAAACACACAGCATAGTTCTCATCCATGTATCACACTCTGCTTTAGAGTGAGAAGCATGCTCTTGCTTTCTGGAGTCTCTAAGACAGCAGGAAATGTGAGTGTGCCGAGAACAAAAGAACAGTGTTTCCTAGACATACGGACCATATGTAGTCCAAATCTGCTTCTGATACTGATAAAAAGCACTGATCCTCTGACATTCAATGCTTGTCAGTTAGGATGAGAAACGTCTGAGCTTCGTGAATGATGTAGTTCGTTTGATTTGAAAGGTGACTGCCCTTACCTGAAATGAAGTCTTGCTTGTAGGAAGACACAGAGCCTGGGATTTAA
Organism: Onychomys leucogaster; assembly: GCA_949786385.1. Classification (NCBI taxonomy): domain Eukaryota; kingdom Metazoa; phylum Chordata; class Mammalia; order Rodentia; family Cricetidae; genus Onychomys; species Onychomys leucogaster. The sequence continues at coordinate 4,553,103 of CATKUP010000008.1, forward strand.
CACCATTTCTGAAGGGAAATACACAGCATAATTCTCATCCATGGTTCACACTCTGCTTTAGAGCGAGAAGCACGCTCTTGCTTTCTAGAGTCTCTAATACAGCAGGAAACCTGAGTGTGATCAGAACAAAAGAACGGTGTTTGCTAAACATACTGACCATATCTAGTTCAACTCTGCTTCTGAAATACATACAAACCAAAGGTCCTCTAACATCCAATGCTTGTCAGTTAAGATGAGAAACGTGTGAGCATTGTGAAAGATGTAGTTAGTTTGAGCTGTAAGTAACTGCCCTTACTTGAAACGAAATCTTGCTTGTAGGAAGACACAGAGCCTGGGATTTAACTCCATTTCTGAAGTGAAACACACAGAAGAGTTCTCATCCATTGATCACACTCTGCTTTAGAGCAAGAAACACGCACTTGCTTTCTAGAGTCTCTAAGAAAGAAGGAAACGTGAGTGTGCTGAGAACAAAAGAATGGTGTTTCCTACACATACGGCCCATATCTAGTCCAACTCTGCTTCTGAAACTGATACAAAGCACTGGTCCTCTAACATCCAATGCTTGTCAGTTAAGATGAGAAACATGTGAGCTTCGTGAACGATGTAGTTCGTTTGAGATGAAAAGTGACTGCCCTTACCTGAAACGAAGTCTTGCTTGTAGTAAGACACAGAGCCTAGGATTTAACACCATTTCTGAAGGGAAATACACAGCATAGTTCTCATCCATGGATCACACTCTGCTTTAGAGCGAGAAGCATGCTATTGCTTTCTAGAGTCTCTAATACAGCAAGAAACCTGAGTGTGATCAGAACAAAAGAACGGTGTTTCCTAAACATACTGACCATATCTAGTTCAACTCTGCTTCTGAAATTCATACAAACTAAAGGTCCTCTAAAATCCAATGCTTGTCAGTTAAGATGAGAAACGTGTGAGCATCGTGAAAGATGTAGTTTTTTCTTGCACTGTAAGTAACTGCCCTTACTTGAAACGAAGTCTTGCTTGTAGGAAGACTCAGAACCTGGGATTTAACTCCATTTCTGAAGTGAAACACACAGAAGAGTTCTCATCCATTGATCACACTCTGCTTTAGAGCAAGAAGCATGCAATTGCTTTCTAGCATCTCTAAGACAGAAGGAAACGTGAGTGTGCTGAGAACAAAAGAATGGTGTTTCCTACACATACGGACCATATCTAGTCCAACTCTGCTTCTGAAACTGATACAAAGCACTGGTCCTCTAACATCCAATGCTTGTCTATTAAGATGAGAAATGTGTGAGCTTCGTGAACGATGTAGTTCGTTTGAGTTGAAAAGTGAATGCCCTTACCTGAAACGAAGTCTTGCTTGTAGGAAGACACAGACCCTGGGATTCAACTCCATTTCTGAAGGGAAACACACAGCAGAGTTCTCATCCATTGATCACACCCTGCTTTAGAAAAAGAAGCATGCTCTTGCTTTCTAGATTCTCTAATACAGCAGGAAACCTGAGTGTGCTCAGAACAAAAGAACGGTGTTTCCTACATATACGGACCATATGTAGTCCAAATCTGCTTCTGAAACTGATACAAAGCACTGGACCTCTAACATCTAATGCTTGTCAGTTAAGATGAGAAACGTGTGAGCTTTGTGAACGATGTAGTTAGTTTGTGCAGAAAAGTGACTGCCCTTACCTGAAACGAAAGCTTGCTTGTAGGAAGACTCAGAGCCTGGGATTTAACTCCATTTCTGAAGTGAAACACACAGAAGTGTTCTCATCCATGTATCACACTCTGCTTTAGAGCGAGAAGCAAGCTCTTGCTTTCTAGATTCTCTAATACAGCAGGAAACCTGAGTGTGCTCAGAACAAAAGAACGGTGTTTCCTACACATACGTACCATATGTAGTCCAAATCTGCTTCTGAAACTGATAAAAAGCACTGGACCTCTAACATCTAATGCTTGTCAGTTAAGATGAGAAACGTGTGAGCTTCGGGAACGATGTAGTTCGTTTGAGCAGAAAAGTGACTGCCCTTACCTTAAACGATGTCTTGCTCGTAGGAAGACTCAGAGCTTGGGATTTAACTCCATATGGGAAATGAAATACACAGCAGAGTTCTCATCCATTGATCACACTCTGCTTTAGAGCAAGAAGCACTCTATTCCTTTCTAGAGTCTCTAATACATTAGGAAATCTGAGTGTGCCCAGAACAAAAGAACGGTGTTTCCAACACCTACGGACCACATGTAGTCCAAATGTGCTTCTGAAACTGATACAAAGCACTGGTCCTCTAACATCCAATGCTTGTCAGGTAAGATCCGAAACGTGTGAGCATTGTGAACGATGTAGATCATTTGACCTGTAAAGTAACTGCACTTACCTGAAACAAAGTCTTGCTAGTAGAAAGACTCAGAGCCTGGTATTTATCTCCATTTCAGAAGTGAAACACACAGCAGAGTTCTCATCCATGTATCACACTCTGCTTTAGATTGAGAAGCACGCTCTTGCTTTCTGTAGTCTCTAATACAGCAGGAAACCTGAGTGTGCTCAGAACAAAAGAACGGTGTTTCCTACACATACGGACCATATGTAGTCCAAATCTGCTTCTGAAACTGATACAAAGCACTGGTACTCTAACATCCAATGCTTGTCAGTTAAGATGAGAAACGTGTGAGTTTCGTGAAAGATGTAGTTCGTTTGAGCTGTTAAGTAACTGCCCTTACCTGAAACGAAGTCTTGTTTGTAGGAAGACTCAGAGCCTGGGATTTATCTCCATTTCTGAAGGTAAACACACAGCATAGTTCTCATCCATGTATCACACTCTGCTTTAGAGTGAGAAGCATGCTCTTGCTTTCTGGAGTCTCTAAGACAGCAGGAAATGTGAGTGTGCCGAGAACAAAAGAACGGTGTTTCCTACACATACGGACCATATGTAGTCCAAATCTGCTTCTGAAACTGATACAAAGCACTGGTCCTCTAACATCCAATGCTTGTCAGTTTTGATGAGAAACATGTAAGCTTCGTGAACGATGTAGTTCGTTTGAGATGAAAAGTGACTGCCCTTACCTGAAACGAAGTCTTGCTTGTAGTAAGACACAGAGCCTGGAATTTAACACCATTTCTCAAGGGAAATACACAGCATAGTTCTCATCCATGGATCACACTCTGCTTTAGAGCGAGAAGCACGCTCTTGCTTTCTAGAATCTCTAATACAGCAGGAAACCTGAGTGTGATCAGAACAAAAGAACGGTGTTTCCTAAACATACTGACCATATCTAGTTCAACTCTGCTTCTGAAATACATACAAACCAAAGGTCCTCTAACATCCAATGCTTGTCAGTTAAGATGAGAAACGTGTGAGCATTGTGAAAGATGTAGTTAGTTTGAGCTGTAAGTAACTGCCCTTACTTAAAACGAAGTCTTGCTTGTAGGAAGACACAGAGCCTGGGATTTAACTCCATTTCTGAAGTGAAACACACAGAAGAGTTCTCATCCATTGATCACACTCTGCTTTAGAGCAAGAAGCACGCACTTGCTTTCTAGAGTCTCTAAGAAAGAAGGAAACGTGAGTGTGCTGAGAACAAAAGAATGGTGTTTCCTACACATACGGCCCATATCTAGTCCAACTCTGCTTCTGAAACTGATACAAAGCACTGGTCCTCTAACATCCAATGCTTGTCAGTTAAGATGAGAAACATGTGAGCTTCGTGAACGATGTAGTTCGTTTGAGATGAAAAGTGACTGCCCTTACCTGAAACGAAGTCTTGCTTGTAGTAAGACACAGAGCCTAGGATTTAACACCATTTCTGAAGGGAAATACACAGCATAGTTCTCATCCATGGATCACACTCTGCTTTAGAGCGAGAAGCATGCTATTGCTTTCTAGAGTCTCTAATACAGCAAGAAACCTGAGTGTGATCAGAACAAAAGAACGGTGTTTCCTAAACATACTGACCATATCTAGTTCAACTCTGCTTCTGAAATTCATACAAACTAAAGGTCCTCTAAAATCCAATGCTTGTCAGTTAAGATGAGAAACGTGTGAGCATCGTGAAAGATGTAGTTTTTTTTTGAGCTGTAAGTAACTGCCCTTACTTGAAACGAAGTCTTGCTTGTAACAAGACTCAGAACCTGGGATTTAACTCCATTTCTGAAGTGAAACACACAGAAGAGTTCTCATCCATTGATCACACTCTGCTTTAGAGCAAGAAGCATGCACTTGCTTTCTAGCATCTCTAAGACAGAAGGAAACGTGAGTGTGCTGAGAACAAAAGAATGGTGTTTCCTACACATACGGACCATATCTAGTCCAACTCTGCTTCTGAAACTGATACAAAGCACTGGTCCTCTAACATCCAATGCTTGTCTATTAAGATGAGAAATGTGTGAGCTTCGTGAACGATGTAGTTCGTTTGAGTTGAAAAGTGAATGCCCTTACCTGAAACGAAGTCTTGCTTGTAGGAAGACACAGACCCTGGGATTCAACTCCATTTCTGAAGGGAAACACACAGCAGAGTTCTCATCCATTGATCACACCCTGCTTTAGAAAAAGAAGCATGCTCTTGCTTTCTAGATTCTCTAATACAGCAGGAAACCTGAGTGTGCTCAGAACAAAAGAACGGTGTTTCCTACATATACGGACCATATGTAGTCCAAATCTGCTTCTGAAACTGATACAAAGCACTGGACCTCTAACATCTAATGCTTGTCAGTTAAGATGAGAAACGTGTGAGCTTTGTGAACGATGTAGTTAGTTTGTGCAGAAAAGTGACTGCCCTTACCTGAAACGAAAGCTTGCTTGTAGGAAGACTCAGAGCCTGGGATTTAACTCCATTTCTGAAGTGAAACACACAGAAGTGTTCTCATCCATGTATCACACTCTGCTTTAGAGCGAGAAGCAAGCTCTTGCTTTCTAGATTCTCTAATACAGCAAGAAACCTGAGTGTGCTCAGAACAAAATAACGGTGTTTCCTACACATACGTACCATATGTAGTCCAAATCTGCTTCTGAAACTGATAAAAAGCACTGGACCTCTAACATCTAATGCTTGTCAGTTAAGATGAGAAACGTGTGAGCTTCGGGAACGATGTAGTTCGTTTGAGCAGAAAAGTGACTGCCCTTACCTTAAACGATGTCTTGCTCGTAGGAAGACTCAGAGCTTGGGATTTAACTCCATATGGGAAATGAAATACACAGCAGAGTTCTCATCCATTGATCACACTCTGCTTTAGAGCAAGAAGCACTCTATTCCTTTCTAGAGTCTCTAATACATTAGGAAATCTGAGTGTGCCCAGAACAAAAGAACGGTGTTTCCAACACCTACAGACCACATGTAGTCCAAATGTGCTTCTGAAACTGATACAAAGCACTGGTCCTCTAACATCCAATGCTTGTCAGGTAAGATCCGAAACGTGTGAGCATTGTGAACGATGTAGATCATTTGACCTGTAAAGTAACTGCACTTACCTGAAACAAAGTCTTGCTGGTAGGAAGACTCAGAGCCTGGTATTTATCTCCATTTCAGAAGTGAAACACACAGCAGAGTTCTCATCCATGTATCACACTCTGCTTTAGATTGAGAAGCACGCTCTTGCTTTCTGTAGTCTCTAATACAGCAGGAAACCTGAGTGTGCTCAGAACAAAAGAACGGTGTTTCCTACACATACGGACCATATGTAGTCCAAATCTGCTTCTGAAACTGATACAAAGCACTGGTACTCTAACATCCAATGCTTGTCAGTTAAGATGAGAAACGTGTGAGTTTCGTGAAAGATGTAGTTCGTTTGAGCTGTTAAGTAACTGCCCTTACCTGAAACGAAGTCTTGTTTGTAGGAAGACTCAGAGCCTGGGATTTATCTCCATTTCTGAAGGTAAACACACAGCATAGTTCTCATCCATGTATCACACTCTGCTTTAGAGTAAGAAGCATGCTCTTGCTTTCTGGAGTCTCTAAGACAGCAGGAAATGTGAGTGTGCCGAGAACAAAAGAACGGTGTTTCCTACACATACGGACCATATGTAGTCCAAATCTGCTTCTGATACTGATAAAAAGCACTGATCCTCTGACATTCAATGCTTGTCAGTTAGGATGAGAAACGTGTGAGCTTCGTGAATGATGTAGTTCGTTTGATTTGAAAGGTGACTGCCCTTACCTGAAATGAAGTCTTGCTTGTAGGAAGACACAGAGCCTGGGATTTAACACCATTTCTGAAGGGAAATACACAGCATAATTCTCATCCATGGATCACACTCTGCTTTAGAGCGAGAAGCACGCTCTTGCTTTCTAGAGTCTCTAATACAGCAAGAAACCTGAGTGTGATCAGAACAAAAGAACGGTGTTTCCTAAACATACTGACCATATCTAGTTCAACTCTGCTTCTGAAATACATACAAACCAAAGGTCCTCTAACATCCAATGCTTGTCAGTTAAGATGAGAAACGTGTGAGCATCGTGAAAGATGTAGTTAGTTTGAGCTGTAAGTAACTGCCCTTACTTGAAACGAAGTCTTGCTTGTAGGAAGACACAGAGCCTGGGATTTAACTCCATTTCTGAAGTGAAACACACAGAAGAGTTCTCATCCATTGATCACACTCTGCTTTAGAGCAAGAAGCACGCTCTTGCTTTCTAGAGTCTCTAAGAAAGAAGGAAACATGAGTGTGCTGAGAACAAATGAATGGTGTTTCCTACACATACGGCCCATATCTAGTCCAACTCTGCTTCTGAAACTGATACAAAGCACTGGTCCTCTAACATCCAATGCTTGTCAGTTTTGATGAGAAACATGTGAGCTTCGTGAATGATGTAGTTCGTTTGAGATGAAAAGTGACTGCCCTTACCTGAAACGAAGTCTTGCTTGTAGTAAGACACAGAGCCTGGGATTTAACACCATTTCTCAAGGGAAATACACAGCATAGTTCTCATCCATGGATCACACTCTGCTTTAGAGCGAGAAGCATGCTATTGCTTTCTAGAGTCTCTAATACAGCAAGAAACCTGAGTGTGATCAGAACAAAAGAACGGTGTTTCCTAAACATACTGACCATATCTAGTTCAACTCTGCTTCTGAAATTCATACAAACTAAAGGTCCTCTAAAATCCAATGCTTGTCAGTTAAGATGAGAAACGTGTGAGCATCGTGAAAGATGTAGTTTTTTTTTTGAGCTGTAAGTAACTGCCCTTACTTGAAACGAAGTCTTGCTTGTAGGAAGACTCAGAAACTGGGATTTAACTCCATTTCTGAAGTGAAACACACAGAAGAGTTCTCATCCATTGATCACACTCTGCTTTAGAGCAAGAAGCATGCACTTGCTTTCTAGCATCTCTAAGACAGTAGGAAACGTGAGTGTGCTGAGAACAAAAGAATGGTGTTTCCTACACATACGGACCATATCTAGTCCAACTCTGCTTCTGAAACTGATACAAAGCACTGGTCCTCTAACATCCAATGCTTGTCTATTAAGATGAGAAATGTGTGAGCTTCGTGAACGATGTAGTTCGTTTGAGTTGAAAAGTGAATGCCCTTACCTGAAACGAAGTCTTGCTTGTAGGAAGACACAGACCCTGGGATTCAACTCCATTTCTGAAGGGAAACACACAGCAGAGTTCTCATCCATTGATCACACCCTGCTTTAGAAAAAGAAGCATGCTCTTGCTTTCTAGATTCTCTAATACAGCAGGAAACCTGAGTGTGCTCAGAACAAAAGAACGGTGTTTCCTACATATACGGACCATATGTAGTCCAAATCTGCTTCTGAAACTGATACAAAGCACTGGACCTCTAACATCTAATGCTTGTCAGTTAAGATGAGAAACGTGTGAGCTTTGTGAACGATGTAGTTAGTTTGTGCAGAAAAGTGACTGCCCTTACCTGAAACGAAAGCTTGCTTGTAGGAAGACTCAGAGCCTGGGATTTAACTCCATTTCTGAAGTGAAACACACAGAAGTGTTCTCATCCATGTATCACACTCTGCTTTAGAGCGAGAAGCAAGCTCTTGCTTTCTAGATTCTCTAATACAGCAGGAAACCTGAGTGTGCTCAGAACAAAAGAACGGTGTTTCCTACACATACGGACCATATGTAGTCCAAATCTGCTTCTGAAACTGATACAATGCACTGGTACTCTAACATCCAATGCTTGTCAGTTAAGATGAGAAACGTGTGAGTTTCGTGAAAGATGTAGTTCGTTTGAGCTGTTAAGTAACTGCCCTTACTTGAAACGAAGTCTTGTTTGTAGGAAGACTCAGAGCCTGGGATTTATCTCCATTTCTGAAGGTAAACACACAGCATAGTTCTCATCCATGTATCACACTCTGCTTTAGAGTGAGAAGCATGCTCTTGCTTTCTGGAGTCTCTAAGACAGCAGGAAATGTGAGTGTGCCGAGAACAAAAGAACGGTGTTTCCTACACATACGGACCATATGTAGTCCAAATCTGCTTCTGATACTGATAAAAAGCACTGATCCTCTGACATTCAATGCTTGTCAGTTAGGATGAGAAACGTGTGAGCTTCGTGAATGATGTAGTTCGTTTGATTTGAAAGGTGACTGCCCTTACCTGAAATGAAGTCTTGCTTGTAGGAAGACACAGAGCCTGGGATTTAACACCATTTCTGAAGGGAAATACACAGCATAATTCTCATCCATGGATCACACTCTGCTTTAGAGCGAGAAGCACGCTCTTGCTTTCTAGAGTCTCTAATACAGCAAGAAACCTGAGTGTGATCAGAACAAAAGAACGGTGTTTCCTAAACATACTGACCATATCTAGTTCAACTCTGCTTCTGAAATACATACAAACCAAAGGTCCTCTAACATCCAATGCTTGTCAGTTAAGATGAGAAACGTGTGAGCATCGTGAAAGATGTAGTTAGTTTGAGCTGTAAGTAACTGCCCTTACTTGAAACGAAGTCTTGCTTGTAGGAAGACACAGAGCCTGGGATTTAACTCCATTTCTGAAGTGAAACACACAGAAGAGTTCTCATCCATTGATCACACTCTGCTTTAGAGCAAGAAGCACGCTCTTGCTTTCTAGAGTCTCTAAGAAAGAAGGAAACATGAGTGTGCTGAGAACAAAAGAATGGTGTTTCCTACACATACGGCCCATATCTAGTCCAACTCTGCTTCTGAAACTGATACAAAGCACTGGTCCTCTAACATCCAATGCTTGTCAGTTTTGATGAGAAACATGTGAGCTTCGTGAACGATGTAGTTCGTTTGAGATGAAAAGTGACTGCCCTTACCTGAAACGAAGTCTTGCTTGTAGTAAGACACAGAGCCTGGGATTTAACACCATTTCTCAAGGGAAATACACAGCATAGTTCTCATCCATGGATCACACTCTGCTTTAGAGCGAGAAGCATGCTATTGCTTTCTAGAGTCTCTAATACAGCAAGAAACCTGAGTGTGATCAGAACAAAAGAACGGTGTTTCCTAAACATACTGACCATATCTAGTTCAACTCTGCTTCTGAAATTCATACAAACTAAAGGTCCTCTAAAATCCAATGCTTGTCAGTTAAGATGAGAAACGTGTGAGCATCGTGAAAGATGTAGTTTTTTTTTGAGCTGTAAGTAACTGCCCTTACTTGAAACGAAGTCTTGCTTGTAGGAAGACTCAGAACCTGGGATTTAACTCCATTTCTGAAGTGAAACACACAGAAGAGTTCTCATCCATTGATCACACTCTGCTTTAGAGCAAGAAGCATGCACTTGCTTTCTAGCATCTCTAAGACAGTAGGAAACGTGAGTGTGCTGAGAACAAAAGAATGGTGTTTCCTACACATACGGACCATATCTAGTCCAACTCTGCTTCTGAAACTGATACAAAGCACTTGTCCTCTAACATCCAATGCTTGTCTATTAAGATGAGAAATGTGTGAGCTTCGTGAACGATGTAGTTCGTTTGAGTTGAAAAGTGAATGCCCTTACCTGAAACGAAGTCTTGCTTGTAGGAAGACACAGACCCTGGGATTCAACTCCATTTCTGAAGGGAAACACACAGCAGAGTTCTCATCCATTGATCACACCCTGCTTTAGAAAAAGAAGCATGCTCTTGCTTTCTAGATTCTCTAATACAGCAGGAAACCTGAGTGTGCTCAGAACAAAAGAACGGTGTTTCCTACATATACGGACCATATGTAGTCCAAATCTGCTTCTGAAACTGATACAAAGCACTGGACCTCTAACATCTAATGCTTGTCAGTTAAGATGAGAAACGTGTGAGCTTTGTGAACGATGTAGTTAGTTTGTGCAGAAAAGTGACTGCCCTTACCTGAAACGAAAGCTTGCTTGTAGGAAGACTCAGAGCCTCGGATTTAACTCCATTTCTGAAGTGAAACACACAGAAGTGTTCTCATCCATGTATCACACTCTGCTTTAGAGCGAGAAGCAAGCTCTTGCTTTCTAGATTCTCTAATACAGCAGGAAACCTGAGTGTGCTCAGAACAAAAGAACGGTGTTTCCTACACATACGTACCATATGTAGTCCAAATCTGCTTCTGAAACTGATAAAAAGCACTGGACCTCTAACATCTAATGCTTGTCAGTTAAGATGAGAAACGTGTGAGCTTCGGGAACGATGTAGTTCGTTTGAGCAGAAAAGTGACTGCCCTTACCTTAAACGATGTCTTGCTTGTAGGAAGACTCAGAGCTTGGGATTTAACTCCATATGGGAAATGAAATACACAGCAGAGTTCTCATCCATTGATCACACTCTGCTTTAGAGCAAGAAGCACTCTATTCCTTTCTAGAGTCTCTAATACATTAGGAAATCTGAGTGTGCCCAGAACAAAAGAACGGTGTTTCCAACACCTACAGACCACATGTAGTCCAAATGTGCTTCTGAAACTGATACAAAGCACTGGTCCTCTAACATCCAATGCTTGTCAGGTAAGATCCGAAACGTGTGAGCATTGTGAACGATGTAGATCATTTGACCTGTAAAGTAACTGCACTTACCTGAAACAAAGTCTTGCTAGTAGGAAGACTCAGAGCCTGGTATTTATCTCCATTTCAGAAGTGAAACACACAGCAGAGTTCTCATCCATGTATCACACTCTGCTTTAGATTGAGAAGCACGCTCTTGCTTTCTGTAGTCTCTAATACAGCAGGAAACCTGAGTGTGCTCAGAACAAAAGAACGGTGTTTCCTACACATACGGACCATATGTAGTCCAAATCTGCTTCTGAAACTGATACAAAGCACTGGTACTCTAACATCCAATGCTTGTCAGTTAAGATGAGAAACGTGTGAGTTTCGTGAAAGATGTAGTTCGTTTGAGCTGTTAAGTAACTGCCCTTACCTGAAACGAAGTCTTGTTTGTAGGAAGACTCAGAGCCTGGGATTTATCTCCATTTCTGAAGGTAAACACACAGCATAGTTCTCATCCATGTATCACACTCTGCTTTAGAGTGAGAAGCATGCTCTTGCTTTCTGGAGTCTCTAAGACAGCAGGAAATATGAGTGTGCCGAGAACAAAAGAACGGTGTTTCCTACACATACGGACCATATGTAGTCCAAATCTGCTTCTGATACTGATAAAAAGCACTGATCCTCTGACATTCAATGCTTGTCAGTTAGGATGAGAAACGTGTGAGCTTCGTGAATGATGTAGTTCGTTTGATTTGAAAGGTGACTGCCCTTACCTGAAATGAAGTCTTGCTTGTAGGAAGACACAGAGCCTGGGATTTAACACCATTTCTGAAGGGAAATACACAGCATAATTCTCATCCATGGATCACACTCTGCTTTAGAGCGAGAAGCACGCTCTTGCTTTCTAGAGTCTCTAATACAGCAGGAAACCTGAGTGTGATCAGAACAAAAGAACGGTGTTTCCTAAACATACTGACCATATCTAGTTCAACTCTGCTTCTGAAATACATACAAACCAAAGGTCCTCTAACATCCAATGCTTGTCAGTTAAGATGAGAAACGTGTGAGCATCGTGAAAGATGTAGTTATTTTGAGCTGTAAGTAACTGCCCTTACTTGAAACGAAGTCTTGCTTGTAGGAAGACACAGAGCCTGGGATTAAACTCCATTTCAGAAGTGAAACACACAGAAGAGTTCTCATCCATTGATCACACTCTGCTTTAGAGCAAGAAGCACGCTCTTGCTTTCTAGAGTCTCTAAGAAAGAAGGAAACGTGAGTGTGCTGAGAACAAAAGAATGGTGTTTCCTACACATACGGCCCATATCTAGTCCAACTCTGCTTCTGAAACTGATACAAAGCACTGGTCCTCTAACATCCAATGCTTGTCAGTTAAGATGAGAAACATGTGAGCTTCGTGAACGATGTAGTTCGTTTGAGATGAAAAGTGACTGCCCTTACCTGAAACGAAGTCTTGCTTGTAGTAAGACACAGAGCCTGGGATTTAACACCATTTCTGAAGGGAAATACACAGCATAGTTCTCATCCATGGATCACACTCTGCTTTAGAGCAAGAAGCATGCTATTGCTTTCTAGAGTCTCTAATACAGCAAGAAACCTGAGTGTGATCAGAACAAAAGAACGGTGTTTCCTAAACATCCTGACCATATCTAGTTCAACTCTGCTTCTGAAATTCATACAAACTAAAGGTCCTCTAAAATCCAATGCTTGTCAGTTAAGATGAGAAACGTGTGAGCATCGTGAAAGATGTAATTTTTTTTTGAGCTGTAAGTAACTGCCCTTACTTGAAACGAAGTCTTGCTTGTAGGAAGACTCAGAACCTGGGATTTAACTCCATTTCTGAAGTGAAACACACAGAAGAGTTCTCATCCATTGATCACACTCTGCTTTAGAGCAAGAAGCATGCACTTGCTTTCTAGCATCTCTAAGACAGTAGGAAACGTGAGTGTGCTGAGAACAAAAGAATGGTGTTTCCTACACATACGGACCATATCTAGTCCAACTCTGCTTCTGAAACTGATACAAAGCACTTGTCCTCTAACATCCAATGCTTGTCTATTAAGATGAGAAACGTGTGAGCTTTGTGAACGATGTAGTTCGTTTGAGCTGAAAAGTGAATGCCCTTACCTGAAACGAAGTCTTGCTTGTAGGAAGACACAGACCCTGGGATTCAACTCCATTTCTGAAGGGAAACACACAGCAGAGTTCTCATCCATTGATCACACCCTGCTTTAGAAAAAGAAGCATGCTCTTGCTTTCTAGATTCTCTAATACAGCAGGAAACCTGAGTGTGCTCAGAACAAAAGAACGGTGTTTCCTACATATACGGACCATATGTAGTCCAAATCTGCTTCTGAAACTGATACAAAGCACTGGACCTCTAACATCTAATGCTTGTCAGTTAAGATGAGAAACGTGTGAGCTTTGTGAACGATGTAGTTAGTTTGTGCAGAAAAGTGACTGCCCTTACCTGAAACGAAAGCTTGCTTGTAGGAAGACTCAGAGCCTCGGATTTAACTCCATTTCTGAAGTGAAACACACAGAAGTGTTCTCATCCATGTATCACACTCTGCTTTAGAGCGAGAAGCAAGCTCTTGCTTTCTAGATTCTCTAATACAGCAGGAAACCTGAGTGTGCTCAGAACAAAAGAACGGTGTTTCCTACACATACGTACCATATGTAGTCCAAATCTGCTTCTGAAACTGATAAAAAGCACTGGACCTCTAACATCTAATGCTTGTCAGTTAAGATGAGAAACGTGTGAGCTTCGGGAACGATGTAGTTCGTTTGAGCAGAAAAGTGACTGCCCTTACCTTAAACGATGTCTTGCTCGTAGGAAGACTCAGAGCTTGGGATTTAACTCCATATGGGAAATGAAATACACAGCAGAGTTCTCATCCATTGATCACACTCTGCTTTAGAGCAAGAAGCACTCTATTCCTTTCTAGAGTCTCTAATACATTAGGAAATCTGAGTGTGCCCAGAACAAAAGAACGGTGTTTCCAACACCTACGGACCACATGTAGTCCAAATCTGCTTCTGAAACTGATACAAAGCACTGGTCCTCTAACATCCAATGCTTGTCAGGTAAGATCCGAAACGTGTGAGCATTGTGAACGATGTAGATCATTTGACCTGTAAAGTAACTGCACTTACCTGAAACAAAGTCTTGCTAGTAGGAAGACTCAGAGCCTGGTATTTATCTCCATTTCAGAAGTGAAACACACAGCAGAGTTCTCATCCATGTATCACACTCTGCTTTAGATTGAGAAGCACGCTCTTGCTTTCTGTAGTCTCTAATACAGCAGGAAACCTGAGTGTGCTCAGAACAAAAGAACGGTGTTTCCTACACATACGGACCATATGTAGTCCAAATCTGCTTCTGAAACTGATACAAAGCACTGGTACTCTAACATCCAATGCTTGTCAGTTAAGATGAGAAACGTGTGAGTTTCGTGAAAGATGTAGTTCGTTTGAGCTGTTAAGTAACTGCCCTTACCTGAAACGAAGTCTTGTGTGTAGGAAGACTCAGAGCCTGGGATTTAACTCCATTTCTGAAGTGAAACACACAGAAGAGTTCTCATACATTGATCACACTCTGCTTTAGAGCAAGAAGCACTCTCTTGCTTTCTAGAGTCTCTAAGACATCAGGAAATCTGAGTGTGCCCAGAACAAAAGAACGGTGTTTCCTACACATACGGACCACATGTAGTCCAAATCTGCTTCTGAAACTGATACAAAGCACTGGTCTTCTAAAATCCAATGCTTGTCAGTTAGGATGAGAAACGTGTGAGCTTTGTGAATGATGTAGTTCGTTTGAGCTGAAAAGTGACTGCCCTTACCTGAAACGAAATCTTGGTGTAGGAAGACACAGAGTCTGGGATTTAACTCCATTTCTGAAGGGAAACACACAGCATAGGTATCATCCATGGATCACACTCTGCTTTAGAGCAAGAAGCACGCTCTTGCTTTCTAGAGTCTCTAAGACAGCAGGAAACATGAGTGTACTGAGAACAAAAGAACGTTGTTTCCTATAGATACAGACCATATCTAGTCCAACTCTGCTTCTGAAACTGATACAAAGCACTGGTCCTCTAACATCCAATGCTTGTCAGTTAAGATGAGAAACGTGTGAGCTTAGTGAACGATGTAGTTTGCTTGAGCAGAAATGTGACTGCCCTTACCTTAAACGAAGTCTTGCTTGTAGGAAGACTCAGAGCCTGGGATTTAACTCCATTTCTGAAGTGAAACACCTAGCAGTGTTCTCATCCATTGATCACACTCTGCTTTAGAACAAGAAGCACGCTCTTGGTTTCTAGAATCTCTAAGACAGCAGGAAACGTGAGTGTGCTTAGAACAAAAGAACGGTGTTTCCTACACATACGGACCATATCTAGTCCAACTCTGCTTCTGAAACACATACAAAGCATTGGCCCTCCAACATCCAATGCTTGTCTGTTAAGATGAGAAACGTGTGAGCTTCGTGAATGATGTAGTTCGTTTGAGCTGAAAAGAGACTGGCCTTACCTGAAATGAAGTCTTGCTTGAGGGAACACACAGAGCCTGGGATTTAACACCATTTCTGAAGGGAAACAAACAGCATAGTTCTCATCCATGGATCACACTCTGCTTTAGAGCAAGAAGCACGCTCTTGCTTTCTAGAGTCTCTAGTACAGCTGGAAACCTGAGTGTGATCCGAACAAAAGAACGATGTTTCCTAAACATACCTACCATATCTAGTTCCACTTTGCTTCTGAAATTCATACAAAGCAAAGGTCCTCTAACATCCACTGCTTGTCAGTTAAGATGAGAATCGTGTGAGCTTCGTGAAAGATGTAGTTCGTTTGAGCTGTAAAGTAACTGCCCTCACCTGAAACGAAGTCTTGTTTCTAGGAAGACTCAGTGCCTGGGATTTAACTCCATTTCTGAAGTGAAACACACAAAAGAGTTCTCATCCATTGATCACACTCTGCTTTAGAGCAAGAAGCACGCTCTTGCATTCTAGAGGCTCTAAGACAACATGAAACGTGAGTGTGCTGAGAACAAAAGAACTATGTTGCCTACACATACAGACCATATGTAGTCCAAATGTGTTCTGAAACTGATACAAAGCACTGGTCCTCTAACATCCAATGGTTGTCAGTTAGGATGAGAAACGTGTTTGCTTCGTGAAAGGTGTAGTTCGTTTAAGCTGAAAAGTGACTGCCCTTACATGAAACGAAGTCTTGCTTGTAGGAAGTCAGAGAGGCTGGGATTTAACTCCATTTATGAAGGAAAACAAACAGCATAGTTCTCATCCATGGATCACACTCTGCTTTAGAGCGAGAAGAACGCTCTTGCTTTCTAGAGTCTCTAATACAGCAGGAAACCTGAGTGTGCTCCGAAAAAAAGGACGGTGTTTCCTACACATATGGACCATATCTAGTTCAACTCTGCTTCTGAAACTGAAACAAACCACAGGTCCTCTAACATCCTATGCTTGTCAGTTAAGATGAGAAACGTGTGAGCCTTGTAAACAATGTAGTTCTTTTGAGATATAAAGAAACTGCCCTTACCTGAAAGGAAGTCTTGTTTGTAGAAAGACTCAGAGCCTGGGATTTAACTCCATTTCTGAAGTGAAACACAAAGGAGTGTTCTCATCCATTGATCACACTCTGCTTTAGAGCAAGAAGCAGGCTCTTGCTTTCTAGAGTCTCTAAGACAGCAGGAAACGTGAGTGTGCCCAGAACAAAAGATCGGTGTTTCCTACACATACGGACCATATCTAGTTCAACTCTGCTTCTGAAACTGAAACAAAGGAAAGGTCCTCTAACATCCAATGCTTGTCAGGTAAGATCCGACCGTGTGAGCTGCGTGAAAGATGTAGTTCGTTTGAGCTGTAAAGTAACTGCACTTAACTGATACGAAGTCTTGCTTGTAGGAAGACTCAGAGCCTGGGATTTAACTCCATTTCTGAAGGGAAACACGCATAAGAGTTCTCATTCATTGATCCCACTCTGCTTTAGAGCAAGAAGCACGCTCTTGCTTTCTTGAGTCTCTAAGACAGCAGGAAACGTGAGTGTGCTGAGAAAAAAAGAACGTTGTTTCCTACACATAACGACCATATCTAGTCCAACTTTGCTTCTTAAACTGATACAAAGCACTTGTCCTCTAACATCTAATGCTTGTCAGTTAAGATGAGAAACTTGTGGTCTTCGTGAACGATGTAGTTCGTTTGAGCTGAAAAGTGACTTCCCTTACCTGAAATGAAGTATTGCTTGTAGGAAGACACAGAGCCTGGGATTTAACACCATTTCTGAAGGGAAACACACAGCATAGTTCTCATCCATGGATCATACTCTATTTAGAGCGAGAAGCATGCTCTTGCTTTCTAGAGTCTCTAATACAGCATGAAACCTGCGTGTACTCAGAACAAAAGAACAGTGATTCCTAAACGTACGGACCTTATCTAGTTCAACTCTGCTTCTGAAATTCATACAAAGCAAAGGTCCTCAAACATCCAATGCTTGTCAGTTAAGATGAGAAACGTGTGAGCTTCGTGAAAGATGTAGTTCGTTTGAGCTGTAAAGTAACTGCTCTTACCTGAAACGATGTCTTGTTTCTAGGAAGACTCAGAGCCTGGGATTTAACTCCATTTCTGAAGTGAAACACACAGCAGAGTTCTCATTCATTGATCACACTCTGCTTTAGAGCAAGAAGCACGCTCTTGCTTTCTAGAGTCTCTAAGACAGCAGGAAACATGAGTGAGCTGAGAACAAAAGAACGTTGTTTCCTACACATACGGACCATATCTAGTCCAAATCTCCTTCTTAAACTGATACAAAGCACTGGTCCTCTAACATCCAATGCTTGTCAGTTAAGATGAGAAACGTGTGAGCTTTGTGAACGATGTAGTTCGTTTGAGCTGAAAAGTGACTGCCATTATTTGAAACGAAGTCTTGCTTGTAGTAAGACACAGAGACTGGGATTTAACTCCATTTCTGAAGGGAAACACACAGCATAGTTCTCATCTATGTATCACACTCTGCTTTAGAGTGAGAAGCACTCTCTTGCTTTCTAGAGTCTCTAATACAGCAGGAAACCTGAGTGTGCTCAGAACAAAAGAAAGGTGTTTCCTACACATACGGACCATATGTAGTCCAAATCTGCTTCTGAAACTGATACAAAGCACTGGTCCTCTAACATCCAATGCTTGTCAGTTAAGATGAGAATCGTGTGAGCTTCGTGAACGATGTAGTTCGTTTGAGCTGAAAAGTGACTGCCCTTATTTGAAACGAAGTCTTGCTTATAGTAAGACACAGACCCTGGGATTTAACTCCATTTCTGAAGGGAAACACACAGCATAGTTCTCATCTATGTATCACACTCTGCTTTAGAGTGAGAAGCACTCTCTTGCTTTCTAGAGTCTCTAATACAGCAGGAAACCTGAGTGTGCTCAGAACAAAAGAAAGGTGTTTCCTACACATACGGACCATATGTAGTCCAAATCTGCTTCTGATATTCATACAAACTAAAAGTCCTCTAAAATCCAATGCTTGTCATTTAAGATGAGAAACGTGTGAGTTGAGTGAACAATGTAGTTCGTTTGAGCTATAAAGAAACTGCCCTTATCTGAAAAACTTGCTTGTAGGAGAACTCAGAGCATGGGATTTAACTCCATTTCTGAAGGGAAACACACAGCAGAGTTCTCATCCATTGATCACACTCTGCTTTAGAGCAAGAAGCACTCTCTTGCTTTCTAGAGTCTTTAAGACAGCAGGAAATGTGAGTGTGCCCATAACAAAAGAACGGTGTTTCCTACACATACGGACCATATGTAGTCCAAATCTGATTCTGAAACTGATACAAAGCACTGGTCCTCTAACATCCAATCCTTGTCAGTTAGCATGAGAAACGTGTGAGCTTCGTGAATGATGTAGTTCGTTTGAGCTGAAAAGTGATTGCCCTTACCGGAAACGAAGTCTTGCTTGTAGGAAGACACCGAGCCTGGGATTTAACTCCCTTTCTGAAGGGAAACACACAGCATAGTTCTCATCCATGTATCACACTCTGCTTTAGAGTGAGAAGCACTCTCTTGCTTTCTAGATTCTCTAATACAGCAGGAAACCTGAGTGTGCTCAGAACAAAAGAAAGGTGTTTCCTACACATACCGACCATATGTAGTCCAAATCTGCTTCTGAAACTGATACAAAGCACTGGTCCTCTGACATCCAATGCTTGTCAGTTAAGATGAGAAACGTGAGCTTCGTGAACGATGTAGTTCGTTTGAGCAGAAAAGTGTCAGCCCTTACCTGAAACGAAATCTTGCTTTTAGGAAGACTCAGAGCCTGGGATTTAACTCCATTTCTGAAATGAAATACACAGCAGTGTTCTCATCCATTGATCACACTCTGCTTTAGAGCAAGAAACATGCACTTGCTTTCTAGAATCTCTAAGACAGTAGGAAACGTGAGTGTGCTGAGAACAAAAGAATGGTGTTTCCTACACATACGGACCATATCTAGTCCAACTCTGCTTCTGAAACTGATACAAAGCACTGGTCCTCTAACATCCAATGCTTGTCTATTAAGATGAGAAACGTGTGAGCTTTGTGAACGATGTAGTTCGTTTGAGCTGAAAAGTGAATGCCCTTACCTGAAACGAAGTCTTGCTTGTAGGAAGACACAGACCCTGGGATTCAACTCCATTTCTGAAGGGAAACACACAGCAGAGTTCTCATCCATTGATCACACCCTGCTTTAGAAAAAGAAGCATGCTCTTGCTTTCTAGATTCTCTAATACAGCAGGAAACCTGAGTGTGCTCAGAACAAAAGAACGGTGTTTCCTACATATACGGACCATATGTAGTCCAAATCTGCTTCTGAAACTGATACAAAGCACTGGACCTCTAACATCTAATGCTTGTCAGTTAAGATGAGAAACGTGTGAGCTTTGTGAACGATGTAGTTAGTTTGAGCAGAAAAGTGACTGCCCTTACCTGAAACGAAAGCTTGCTTGTAGGAAGACTCAGAGCCTGTGATTTAACTCCATTTCTGAAGTGAAACACACAGTAGTGTTCTCATCCATGTATCACACTCTGCTTTAGAGCGAGAAGCAAGCTCTTGCTTTCTAGATTCTCTAATACAGCAGGAAACCTGAGTGTGCTCAGAACAAAAGAACGGTGTTTCCTACTCATACGGACCATATGTAGTCCAAATCTGCTTCTGAAACTGATACAATGCACTGGACCTCTAACATCTAATGCTTGTCAGTTAAGATGAGAAACGTGTGAGCTTCGGGAACGATGTAGTTCGTTTGAGCAGAAAAGTGACTGCCCTTACCTTAAACGATGTCTTGCTCGTAGGAAGACTCAGAGCTTGGGATTTAACTCCATATGGGAAATGAAATACACAGCAGAGTTCTCATCCATTGATCACACTCTGCATTAGAGCAAGAAGCACTCTATTCCTTTCTAGAGTCTCTAATACATTAGGAAATCTGAATGTGCCCAGAACAAAAGAACGGTGTTTCCAACACCTACGCACCACATGTAGTCCAAATCTGCTTCTGAAACTGATACAAAGCACTGGTGCTCTAACATCCAATGCTTGTCAGGTAAGATCCGAAACGTGTGAGCATTGTGAACGATGTAGATCATTTGACCTGTAAAGTAACTGCACTTACCTGAAACGAAGTCTTGCTAGTAGGAAGACTCAGAGGCTGGGATTTATCTCCATTTCAGAAGTGAAACACACAGCAGAGTTCTCATCCATGTATCACACTCTGCTTTAGATTGAGAAGCACGCTCTTGCTTTCTGTAGTCTCTAATACAGCAGGAAACCTGAGTGTGCTCAGAACAAAAGAACGGTGTTTCCTACACATACGGACCATATGTAGTCCAAATCTGCTTCTGAAACTGATACAAAGCACTGGTACTCTAACATCCAATGCTTGTCAGTTAAGATGAGAAACGTGTGAGTTTCGTGAAAGATGTAGTTCGTTTGAGCTGTTAAGTAACTGCCCTTACCTGAAACAAAGTCTTGTTTGTAGGAAGACTCAGAGCCTGGGATTTAACTCCATTTCTGAAGTGAAACACACAGAAGAGTTCTCATACATTGATCACACTCTGCTTTAGAGCAAGAAGCACTCTCTTGCTTTGTAGAGTCTCTAAGACATCAGGAAATCAGAGTGTGCCCAGAACAAAAGAACGGTGTTTCCTACACAAAGGGAACACATGTAGTCCAAATCTGCTTCTGAAACTGATACAAAGCACTAGTCTTCTAAAATCCAATGCTTGTCACTTAGGATGAGAAACGTGCGAGCTTTGTGAATGATGTAGTTCGTTTGAGCTGAAAAGTGACTGCCCTTACCTGAAACGAAGTCTTGGTGTAGGAAGACACAGAGTCTAGGATTTAACTCCATTTCTGAAGGGAAACACACAGCATAGGTATCATCCATGAATCACACTCTGCTTTAGAGCAAGAAGCACGCTCTTGCTTTCTAGAGTCTCTAAGACAGCAGGAAACGTGAGTGTACTGAGAACAAAAGAACGTTGTTTCCTATACATACGGACCATATCTAGTCCAACTCTGCTTCTGAAACTGATACAAAGCACTGGTCCTCTAACATCCAATGCTTGTCAGTTAAGATGAGAAACGTGTGAGCTTAGTGAACGATGTAGTTTGCTTGAGCAGAAAAGTGACTGCCCTTACCTTAAACGAAGTCTTGCTTGTAGGAAGACTCAGAGCCTGGGATTTAACTCCATTTCTGAAGTGAAACACCTAGCAGTGTTCTCATCCATTGATCACACTCTGCTTTAGAACAAGAAGCACGCTCTTGGTTTCTAGAATCTCTAAGACAGCAGGAAACGTGAGTGTGCTTAGAACAAAAGAACGGTGTTTCCTACACATACAGACCATATCTAGTCCAACTCTGCTTCTGAAACTCATACAAAGCATTGGTCCTCTAACATCCAATCCTTGTCAGTTAAGATGAGAATCGTGTGAGCTTCGTGAAAGATGTAGTTCGTTTGAGCTGTAAAGTAACTGCCCTCACCTGAATCGAAGTCTTGTTTCTAGGAAGACTCAGTGCTTGGGATTTAACTCGATTTCTGAAGTGAAACACACAAAAGAGTTCTCATCCATTGATCACACTCTGCTTTAGAGCAAGAAGCACGCTCTTGCTTTCTAGAGGCTCTAAGACAACATGAAACGTGAGTGTGCGGAGAACAAAAGAACTATGTTGCCTACACATACAGACCATATGTAGTCCAAATGTGCTTCTGAAACTGATACAAAGCACTGGTCCTCTAACATCCAATGGTTGTCAGTTAGGATGAGAAACGTGTTTGCTTCGTGAAAGGTGTAGTTCGTTGAAGCTGAGAAGTGACTGCCCTTACATGAAACGAAGTCTTGCTTGTAGGAAGTCAGAGAGGCTGGGATTTAACTCCATTTATGAAGGAAAACAAACAGCATAGTTCTCATCCATGGATCACACTCTGCTTTAGAGCGAGAAGAACGCTCTTGCTTTCTAGAGTCTCTAATACAGCAGGAAACCTGAGTGTGCTCCGAAAAAAGGACGGTGTTTCCTACACATATGGACCATATCTAGTTCAACTCTGCTTTTGAAACTGAAACAAACCACAGGTCCTCTAACATCCTATGCTTGTCAGTTAAGATGAGAAACGTGTGAGCCTTGTAAACAATGTAGTTCTTTTGAGATATAAAGAAACTGCCCTTACCTGAAAGGAAGTCTTGTTTGTAGAAAGACTCAGAGCCTGGGATTTAACTCCATTTCTGAAGTGAAACACAAAGGAGTGTTCTCATCCATTGATCACACTCTGCTTTAGAGCAAGAAGCAGGCTCTTGCTTTCTAGAGTCTCTAAGACAGCAGGAAACGTGAGTGTGCCCAGAACAAAAGATCGGTGTTTCCTACACATACGGACCATATCTAGTTCAACTCTGCTTCTGAAACTGAAACAAACGAAAGGTCCTCTAACATCCAATGCTTATCAGGTAAGATCCGACCGTGTGAGCTTCGTGAAAGATGTAGTTCTTTTGAGCTGTAAAGTAACTACACTTAACTGATACGAAGTCTTGCTTGTAGGAAGACTCAGAGCCTGGGATTTAACTCCATTTCTGAAGGGAAACACACAGCAGAGTTCTCATTCATTGATCACACTCTGCTTTAGAGCAAGAAGCACGCTCTTGCTTTCTTGAGTCTCAAAGACAGCAGGAAACGTGAGTGTGCTGAGAAAAATAGAACGTTGTTTCCTACACATACGGACCATATCTAGTCCAACTTTGCTTCTTAAACTGATACAAAGCACTTGTCCTCTAACATCCAATGCTTGTCAGTTAAGATGAGAAACTTGTGGTCTTCGTGAACGATGTAGTTCGTTTGAGCTGAAAAGTGACTGCCCTTACCTGAAATGAAGTACTGCTTGTAGGAAGACACAGAGCCTGGGATTTAACACCATTTCTGAAGGGAAACACACAGCATAGTTCTCATCCATGGATCATACTCTGCTTTAGAGCGAGAAGCACGCTCTTGCTTTCTAGAGTCTCTAATACAGCATGAAACCTGTGTGTACTCACAACAAAAGAACAGAGTTTCCTAAATGTACGGACCTTATCTAGTTCAACTCTGCTTCTGAAATTCATACAAAGCAAAGGTCCTCAAACATCCAATGCTTGTCAGTTAAGATGAGAAACATGTGAACTTCGTGAAAGATGTAGTTCATTTGAGCTGTAAAGTAACTGCTCTTACCTGAAACGAAGTCTTGTTTCTAGGAAGACTCAGAGCCTGGGATTTAACTCCATTTCTGAAGTGAAACACACAGCAGAGTTCTCAATCATTGATCACACTCTGCTTTAGAGCAAGAAGCACGCTCTTGCTTTCTAGAGTCTCTAAGACAGCAGGAAATCTGAGTGGGCCCAGAATAAAAGAACGGTGTTTCCTACACGTACGGACCATATGTAGTCCAAATCTGCTTCTGAAACTGATACAAAGCACTGGTCCTCTAACATCCAATCCTTGTCAGTTAGGATGAGAAACGTGTTTGCTTCTTGAACGGTGTAGTTCGTTTAAGCTGAAAAGTGACTGCCCTTACATGAAACGAAGTCTTGCTTGTAGTAAGTCAGAGAGGCTGGGATTTAACTCCATTTATGAAGGAAAACAAACAGCATAGTTCTCATCCATGGATCACACTCTGCTTTAGAGCAAGAAGCATGCTCTTGCTTTCTAGAGTCTCTAATACAGCAAGAAACCTGAGTGTGATCAGAACAAAAGAACGGTGTTTCATAAACATACTGACCATATCTAGTTCAACTCTACTTCTGATATTCATACAAAGTAAAAGTCCTTAAATCCAATGCTTGTCAGTTAAGATGAGAAACGTGTGAGTTTCGTGAACGATGTAGTTCGTTGGAGCTATGAAGAAACTGCCATTACCTGAAAGAAAGACTTGCTTGTAGGAGATCTCAGAGCATGGGATTTAACTCCATTTCTGAAGGGAAACACACAGCAGAGTTCTCATCCATTGATCACACTCTGCTTTAGAGCAAGAAGCACTCTCTTGCTTTCTAGAGTCTTTAAGACAGCAGGAAATCTGAGTGTGCCCAGAACAAAAGAACGGTGTTTCCTACACATACAGACCATATGTAGTCCAAATCTGCTTCTGAAACTGATACAAAGCACTGGTCCTCTAACATCCAATCCTTGTCAGTTAGGATGAGAAACGTGTGAGCTTCGTGAATGATGTAGTTCATTTGAGCTGAAAAGTGATTGCCCTTACCTGAAACGAAGTCTTACTTGTAGGAAGACACAGAGCCTGGGATTTAACTCCCTTTCTGAAGGGAAACACATAGCATAGTTCTCATCCATGCATCACACTCTGCTTTAGAGCGAGAAGCACGCTCTTGCTTTCTAGAGTCTTTAACAGCAGGAAAAATGAGTGTGCTCAGAACAAAAGTACGGTATTTCCTACACATATGGACCATATCTAGTTCAACTCGGCTTCTGAAACTAAAACAAACCACAGGTCCTCTAACATCCTATGCTTGTCAGTTAAGATGAGAAACGTGTGAGCCTTGTAAACAATGTAGTTCTTTTGAGATATAAAGAAACTGCCATACCTGACGGGAAGTCTTTTTTGTAGAAAGACACAGAGCCTGGGATTTAACTCCATTTCTGAAGTGAAACACAAAGGAGTGTTCTCATCCATTGATCACACTCTGCTTTAGAGCAAGAAGCAGGCTCTTGCTTTCTAGAGTCTCTAAGACAGCAGGAAATGTGAGTGTGCTTAGAACAAAAGAACGGTGTTTCCTACACATACGGACCATATCTAGTCCAACTCTGCTTCTGAAACTGATACAAAGCACTGGTCCTCTAACATCCAATGCTTGTCAGTTAAGATGAGAAACGTGTGAGCTTCGTGGACGATGTAGTTCGTTTGAGCTGAAAAGTGACTGCCCTTACCTGAAACGAAGTCTTGTTTGTAGGAAGACTCAGAGCCTGGGATTTAACTCCATTTCTGAAGTGAAACACACAGCAGAGTAATCATTCATTGATCACACTCTGCTTTAGAGCAAGAAGCACGCTCTTGCTTTCTTGAGTCTCTAAGACAGCAGGAAACGTGAGTGTTTTGAGAACAAAAGTACGGTGTTTCCTACACATACGGACCATATCTAGTCCAACTCTGCTTCTGAAACTGATACAAAGCACTGGTCCTCTAACATCCAATGCCTGTCTGTTAAGATGAGAAACGTGTGAGCTTCGTGAAAGATGTAGTTTTTTTGAGCTGCAAAGTAACTGCCCTTACCTGAAACAAAGTCTTGTTTCTAGGAAGACTCAGAGCCTGGGATTTAACTCCATTTCGGAAGTGAAACACACAAAAGAGTTCTCATCCATTGATCAAGCTCTGCTTTAGAGCAAGAAGCACGCTCTTGCTTTCTAGAGGCTCTAAGACAACATGAAACTTGAGTATGTTGAGAACAAAAGAACGATGTTGCCTACACATACAGACTATATGCAGTCCAAATCTGCTTCTGAAACTGATATAAAGCACTGGTCCTCTAACATCCAATGCTTGTCAGTTAGGATGAGAAACGTGTGAGTTTCGTGAACGATGTAGTTCGTTTGAGCTTTAAAGAAACTGCCCTTACCTGAAAGGAAGTCTTGTTTCTAGGAAGACTCAGAGCCTGGGATTTAACTCCATTTCTGAAGTGAAACACACAGCAGAGTTCTCATTCATTGATCACACTCTGCGTTAGAACAAGAAGCACGCTCTTGGTTTCTAGAATCTCTAATACAGCAGGAAACGTGAGTGTTTTGGGAACAAAAGAACGGTGTTTCCTACACATACGGACCATATCTAGTCCAACTCTGCTTCTGAAACTGATACAAAGCACTGGTCCTCTAACATCCAATGCTTGTCTGTTAAGATAAGAAACGTGTGAGCCTCGTGAACAATGTAGTTCTTTTGAGCTGAAAAGTGACTGGCCTTACCTGAAATGAATTCTTGCTTGCATGAAGACACAGAGCCTGGGATTTAACACCATTTCTGAAGGGAAACAAACAGCATAGTTCTCATCCATGGATCACACTCCGCTATAGAGCAAGAAGCACGCTCTTGCTTTCTAGAGTCTCTAATACAGCTGGGAACCTGAGTGTGATCCGAACAAAAGAACGGTGTTTCCTAAACATACCTACCATATCTAGTTCAACTGTGCTTCTGAAATTCATACAAAGCAGAGGTCCTCTAACATCCAATGCTTGTCAGTTAAGATGAGAAACGTGTGAGCTTCGTGAAAGATGTAGTTTGTTTGAGCTGCAAAGTAACTGCCCTTACCTGAAACAAAGTCTTGTTTCTAGGAAGACTCAGAGCCTGGGATTTAACTCCATTTCTGAAGTGAAACACACAAAAGAGTTCTCATCCATTGATCACACTCTGCTTTAGAGCAAGAAGCACGCTCTTGCTTTCTAGAGGCTCTAAGACAACATGAAACGTGAGTGTGCTGAGAACAAAAGAACGATGTTGCCTACACATACAGACCATATGTAGTCCAAATCTGCTTCTGAAACTGATATAAAGCACTGGTCCTCTAACATCCAATGCTTGTCAGTTAGGATGAGAAACGTGTGAGTTTCGTGAACGATGTAGTTCGTTTGAGCTTTAAAGAAACTGCCCTTACCTGAAAGAAAGACTTGCTTGTAGGAAGACTCAGAGCGTGGGATTTAACTCCATTTCTGAAGTGAAACACACAAAAGAGTTCTCATCCATTGATCACACTCTTCTTTAGAGCAAGAAGCATGCTCTTGGTTTCTAGAGGCTCTAAGACAACATGAAACGTGAGTGTGCTGAGAACAAAAGAACGATGTTGCCTACACATACAGACCATATGTAGTCCAAATCTGCTTCTGAAACTGATATAAAGCACTGGTCCTCTAACATCCAATGCTTGTCAGTTAAGATGAGAAACGTGTGAGTTTCGTGAACGATGTAGTTCGTTTGAGCTATAAAGAAACTGCCCTTACCTGAAAGAAAGACTTGCTTGTAGGAAGACTCAGAGCCTGGGATTTAACACCATTTCTGAAGTGAAACACACAGCAGAGTTCTCATCCATTGATCATACTCTGCTTTAGAGCAAGAAGCACTCTCTTGCTTTCTAGAGTCTTTAAGACAGCAGGAAACGTGAGTGTGCTGAGAACAAAAGAACGGTGTTTCCTACACATACAGACCATATGTAGTCCAAATCTGCTTCTGAAACTGATACAAAGCACTGGTCCTCTAACATCCAATGCTTGTCAGTTAGGATGAGAAACGTGTGAGCTTCGTGAAAGGTGTAGTTCGTTTGAGCTGAAAAGTGACTGCCCTTACCTGTAAGAAGTCTTGCTTGTAGGAAGACACAGAGCCTGGGATTTAACTCCCTTTCTGAAGGGAAACACACAGCATAGTTCTCATCCATGCATCACACTCTGCTTTAGAGCGAGAAGCACGCTCTTGCTTTCTAGAGTCTTTAATACAGCAGGAAACATGAGTGTGCTCAGAACAAAAGAACGGTATTTCCTACACATACGGACCATATGTAATCGAACTCTGCTTCTGAAACTGATACAAAGCACTGGTCCTCTAACATCCAAAGCTTGTCAGTTATGATGAGAAACGTGTTTGCTTCGTGAACGGTGTAGTTCGTTTGAGCTGAAAAGTGACTGCACTTACATGAAACGAAGTCTTGCTTGTAGGAAGTCACAGAGGATGGAATTTAACTCCATTTATGAAGGAAAACAAACAGCATAGTTCTCATCCATGGATCACACTCTGCTTTAGAGCGAGAAGAACGCTCTTGCTTTCTAGATTCTCTATTACAGCAGGAAACCTGAGTGTGCTCAGAAAAAAAGGACGGTGTTTCCTACACATATGGACCATATCTAGTTCATCTCTGCTTCTGAAAATGAAACAAACCACAGGTCCTCTAACATCCTATGCTTGTCAGTTAAGATGAGAAACGTGAGAGCCTTGTAAACAATGTAGTTCTTTTGAGATATAAAGAAACTGCCCTTACCTGAAAGGAAGTCTTGTTTGTAGAAAGACTCAGAGCCTGGGATTTAATTCCATTTCTGAAGTGAAACACAGCAGAGTTCTCATCCATTGTTCACACTCTGCTTTAGAAAAAGAAGCATGCTCTTGCTTTCTAGAGTCTCTAAGACAGCAGGAAACGTGAGTGTGCTCAGAACAAAAGTATGGTGTTTCCTAAACATACGGACCATATCTAGTTGAACTCTGCTTCTGAAACTGATACATAGCACTGGTCCTCTAACATCCAATGCTTGTCAGTTAAGATGAGAAACTTGTGAGCTTTTTGAATGATGTAGTTCTTTTGAGCTGAAAAGTGACTGCACTTACCTGAAACGAAGTCTTGCTTGTAGGAAGACTCAGAGCCTGGGATTTAACTCCATTTCTGAAGGGAAACACACAGCATAGTTCTCATCCATAGATCACACTCTGCTTTAGAGCGAGAAGCACGCTCTTGCTTTCTAGAGTCTCTAATGCAATAGGAAATCTGAGTGTGCTGAGAACAAAAGAACGGTGTTTCCTACACATACGGACCATATCTAGTTCAACTCAGCTTTTGAAACTGAAACAAACCACAGGTCCTCTAACATCCAATGCTTGTCAGTTAAGATGAGAAACCTGTAAGCTCTGTGAACGATATAGTTCGTTTGAGCTGTAAGGAACTGCCCCTAACTGAACAGAATTCTTGTTTGTAGGAAGCCTCAGAGCCTGGGATTTAACTCCTTTTATGAAGGAAAACAAACAGCATAGTTCTCATGCATGGATCAACTCTGCTTTTGAGCGAGAAGAACGCTCTTGCTTTCTAGAGTCTCTAATACAACAGGAAACGTGAGTGTGCCCAGAACAAAAGAATGGTGTTTCCTACACATACGGACCATATCTAGTCCAACTTTACTTCTGAAACTGATACAAAGCACTTGTCCTCTAACATCCAATGCTTGTCAGTTAAGATGAGAAACGTGTGAGCTTTGTGAACCATGTATTTCGTTTGAGCAGAAAAGTGACTGCCCTTACCTTAAACGAAGTCTTGCTTGTAGGAAGATTCAGAGCCTGGGATATAACTTCCTTTTTCGAAGTGAAACACCCAGCATTGTTGTCATCCATTGATCACACTCTGCTTTAGAACAAGAAGCACGCTATTGGTTTCGAGAGTCTCTAAGACAGCAGGAACCGTGAGTGTGCTGAGAACAAAAGAACAGTGTTTCCTACACATACGGACCATATCTAGTCCAACTCTGCTTCTGAAACTGATACAAAGCACTGGTCCTCTAACATCCAATGCTTGTCAGTTAAGATGAGAAATGTGTGAGCTTTGTCAACGATGTAGTTCGTTTATCTGAAAAGTGACTGCCCTTACTTGAAACGAAGTCTTGCTTGTAGTAAGACACAGAGCCTGGGATTTAACTCCATTTATGAAGAGAAACACACAGTATAGTTCTCATCCATGTATCACACTCTGCTTTAGAGCGAGAAGCACGCTCTTGCTTTCTAGAATCTCTAATACAGCAGGAAACCTGAGTGGGCTCAGCTCAAAAGAACGGTGTTTCCTACACCTACGGACCATATGTAGTCCAAATTTGCTTCTGAAACTGATACAAAGCACTGGTCCTCTAACAACCAATGCTTGTCAGTTAAGATGAGAAACGTGTGAGCTTCGTGAACGATGTAGTTCGTTTGAGCTGTAAATTAACTTCCCTTACCTGAAAGGAAGTCTTGTTTCTAGGAAGACTCAGAGCCTGGGATTTAACTCCATTTCTGAAGTGCAACACACAAAAGAGTTCTCATGCATTGATCACACTCTGCTTTAGAGCAAGTAGCACGCTCTTTCTTTCTAGAGGCCCTAAGACTACATGAAACGTGAGTGTGCAGAGAATAAAAGAATGATGTTGCCTACACATACAGACCATATGTAGTCCAAATCTGCTTCTGAAACTGATATAAAGCACTGGTCCTCTAACATCCAATGCTTGTCAGTTAGGATGAGAAACGTGTGAGTTTCGTGAACGATGTAGTTCGTTTGAGCTTTAAAGAAACTGCCCTTACCTGAAAGGAAGTCTTGTTTCTAGGAAGACTCAGAGCCTGGGATTTAACTCCATGTCTGAAGTGAAACACACAGCAGAGTTCTCATTCATTGATCACACTCTGCTTTAGAACAAGAAGCACGCTCTTGGTTTCTAGAATCTCTAATACAGCAGGAAACGTGAGTGTTTTGAGAACAAAAGAACGGTGTTTCCTACACATACGGACCATATCTAGTCCAACTCTGCTTCTGAAACTGATACAAAGCATTGGTCCTCTAACATCCAATGCTTGTCTGTTAAGATGAGAAACGTGTGAGCCTCATGATCAATGTAGTTCGTTTGAGCTGAAAAGTGACTGGCCTTACCTGAAATGAATTCTTGCTTGCAGGAAGATACAGAGCCTGGGATTTAACACCATTTCTGAAGGGAAACAAACAGCATAGTTCTCATCCATGGATCACACTCCGCTTTAGAGCAAGAAGAACGCTCTTGCTTTCTAGAGTCTCTAAAACAGCTGGAAACCTGAGTGTGATCCGAACAAAAGAACGGTGTTTCCTAAACATACCTACCATATCTAGTTCAACTGTGCTTCTGAAATTCATACAACGCAGAGGTCCTCTAACATCCAATGCTTGTCAGTTAAGATGAGAAACGTGTGAGCTTCGTGAAAGATGTAGTTTGTTTGAGCTGCAAAGTAACTGCCCTTACCTGAAACAAAGTCTTGTTTCTAGGAAGACTCAGAGCCTGGGATTTAACTCCATTTCTGAAGTGAAACACACAAAAGAGTTCTCATCCATTGATCACACTCTGCTTTAGAGCAAGAAGCACGCTCTTGCTTTCTAGAGGCTCTAAGACAACATGAAACGTGAGTGTGCTGAGAACAAAAGAACGATGTTGCCTACACATACAGACCATATGTAGTCCAAATCTGCTTCTGAAACTGATATAAAGCACTGGTCCTCTAACATCCAATGCTTGTCAGTTAAGATTAGAAACGTGTGAGCTCAGTGAACGATGTAGTTCGTTTGAGCTTTAAAGAAACTGCCCTTACCTGAAAGAAAGACTTGCTTGTAGGAAGACTCAGAGCGTGGGATTTAACTCCATTTCTGAAGTGAAACACACAAAAGAGTTCTCATCCATTGATCACACTCTTCTTTAGAGCAAGAAGCATGCTCTTGGTTTCTAGAGGCTCTAAGACAACATGAAACGTGAGTGTGCTGAGAACAAAAGATCGGTGTTTCCTACACATACAGACCATATGTAGTCCAAATCTGCTTCTGAAACTGATACAAAGCACTGGTCCTCTAACATCCAATGCTTGTCAGTTAGGATGAGAAACGTGTGAGCTTCGTGAATGATGTAGTTCCTTTGAGCTGAAAAGTGACTGCCCTTACCTGAAAGAAGTCTTGCTTGTAGGAAGACACAGAGCCTGGGATTTAACTCCCTTTCTGAAGGGAAACACACAGCATAGTTCTCATCCATGCATCACACTCTGCTTTAGAGCGAGAAGCACGCTCTTGCTTTCTAGAGTCTTTAATACAGCAGGAAACATGAGTGTGCTCAGAACAAAAGAACGCTATTTCCTACACATACGGACCATATGTAATCGAACTCTGCTTCTGAAACTGATACAAAGCACTGGTCCTCTAACATCCAATGCTTGTCAGTTATGATGAGAAACGTGTTTGCTTCGTGAACGGTGTAGTTCTTTTGAGCTGAAAAGTGACTGCCCTTACATGAAACGAAGTCTTGCTTGTAGGAAGTCACAGAGGATGGAATTTAACTCCATTTATGAAGGAAAACAAACAGTATAGTTCTCATCCATCGATCACACTCTGCTTTAGAGCGAGAAGAACGCTCTTGCTTTCTAGATTCTCTATTACAGCAGGAAAACTGAGTGTGCTCAGAAAAAAAGGACGGTGTTTCCTACACATACGGACCATATCTAGTTCAACTCAGCTTTTGAAACTGAAATAAACCACAGGTCCTCTAACATCCAATGCTTGTCAGTTAAGATGAGACCTGTAAGCTCTGTGAACGATGTAGTTCGTTTGAGCTGTAAGGAACTGCCCCTAACTGAAAAGAATTCTTGTTTGTAGGAAGACTCAGAGCCTGGGATTTAACTCCCTTTATGAAGGAAACAAACAGCATAGTTCTCATGCATGGATCAACTCTGCTTTTGAGCGAGAAGAACGCTCTTGCTTTCTAGAGTCTCTAATACAACAGGAAACGTGAGTGTGCCCAGAACAAAAGAATGGTGTTTCCTACACATACGGACCATATCTAGTCCAACTTTACTTCTGAAACTGATACAAAGCACTGGTCCTCTAACATCCAATGCTTGTCAGTTAAGATGAGAAATGTGTGAGCTTTGTCAACGATGTAGTTTGTTTATCTGAAAAGTGACTGTCCTTACTTGAAACGAAGTCTTGCTTGTAGGAAGACTCAGAGCCTGGGATTTAACTCCATGTCTGAAGTGAAACACACAGCATAGTTTTTCATCCATGGATCACACTCTGCTTTAGAACGAGAAGCACACTCTTGCTTTCTAGAGTCTCTAATACAGCAGGAAACCTGAGTGTGCTCAGAACAAAAGAATGGTGTTTCCTAAACATACGGACCATATCTAGTTCAACTCTGCTTCTGAAATTCATACAAATGAAAGCTCCTCTAACATCCAATGCTTTTCAGTTAAGATTAGAAACGTGTGAGCTTCATGAACGATGTAGTTCGTTTGAGATGTAAAGTAAGTGGCCTTACCTGAAAGGAAGTCTTGCATGCAGGAAGACTCAGAGCCTGGGATTTCACTCCATTTCTGAATGGAAACACACAGCATAGTTCTCATCCATAGGTCACACTCTGCTTTAGAGCGAGAAGCACGCTCGTGCTTTCTAGAGTCTCTAATACAATAGGAAATCTGAGTGTGCTGAGAACAAAAGAACGCTGTTTCCTACACATACTGACCATATCTAGTTCAACTCTGCTTTTGAAACTGAAACAAACCACAGGTCCTCTAACATCCAATGCTTGTCAGTTAGGATGAGAAACGTGTGAGCTTCGTGAACGATGTAGTTCCTTTGAGCTGAAAAGTGACTGCCCTTACCTGAAATGAAGTCTTGCTTGTAGGAAGACACAGAGCCTGGAATTTAACACCATTTCTGAAGGGAAACACACAGCATAGTTCTCATGCATGGATCACACTCTGCTTTAGAGCAAGAAGCACGCTCTTGCTTTCTAGATTCTCTAAGACAGTAGGAAACGTGAGTGTACTGAGAACAAAAGAACGTTGTATACTACACATACGGACCATATGTAGTCCAAATCTGCTTCTGAAACTGATACAAAGCACTGGTCCTCTAACATCCAATGCTTGTCAGTTATGAGGAAAAACGTGTGAGCTTCGTGAACGATGTAGTTCGTTTGAGCTGAACAGTGATAGCCCTTACCTGAAAAGAAGTCTTGCTTGTAGGAAGACACAGAGCCTGGGATTTAACTCCCTTTCTGAAGGGAAACACCCAGCAGTATTCTCATCCATTGATCACACTCTGCTTTAGAACAAGAAGCATGCTCTTGGTTTCTAGACTCTCTAAGATAGCAGGAAACGTGAGTGTGCTGAGAACAAAAGAACGGTGTTTCCTACACATACGGACCATATCTAGTCCATCACTGCTTCTGAAACTGATACAAAGCACTGGTCCTCTAACATCCAATGCTTGTCCGTTAAGATGAGAAACGTGTGAGCTTCGTGAAAGATGTAGTTCGTTTGTTCTGTAAAGTAACTGCCCTTACCTGAAACGAAGTCTTTTTTCTAGGAAGACTCAGAGCCTGGGATTTAACTCCATTTCTGAAATGAAACACACAAAAGAGTTCTCCTCCATTGTTCACACTCTGATTTAGAGCAAGAAGAACGCTCTTGCTTTCTAGAGGCTCTAAGACAACATGAAACGTGAGTGTGCTGAGAACAAAAGAACGATGTTGCCTACACATACCGACAATATGTAGTCCAAATCTGCTTCTGAAA
This sequence comes from Onychomys leucogaster, assembly GCA_949786385.1. NCBI lineage: Eukaryota > Metazoa > Chordata > Mammalia > Rodentia > Cricetidae > Onychomys > Onychomys leucogaster. Next base: position 4,587,560 of record CATKUP010000008.1, read on the forward strand.
CTGATATAAAGCACTGGTCCTCTAACATCCAATGCTTGTCAATTAAGATGAGAAACGTGAGAGTTTCGTGAACGATGTAGTTCGTTTGAGCTGAAAAGTGACTGCCCTTACTTGAAAGGAAGTCTTGCATGCAGGAAGACTCAGAGCCTGGGATTTCACTCCATTTCTGAAGGGAAACACACAGCATAGTTCTCATCCATAGATCACACTCTGCTTTAGAGCGAGAAGCACGCCCGTGCTTTCTAGAGTCTCTAATACCATAGGAAATCTGAGTGTGCTGAGAACAAAAGAACGGTGTTTCCTACACATACGGACCATATCTAGTTCAACTCTGCTTTTGAAACTGAAACAAACCACAGTTCCTCTAACATCCAATGCTTGTCAGTTATGAGGAAAAACGTGTGAGCTTCGTGAACGATGTAGTTCGTTTGAGCTGAAAAGTGACTGGCCTTACCTGAAACGAAGTCTTGTTTCTAGAAAGACTCAGAGCCTGGGATTTAACTCCATTTCTGAAGTGAAACACACAGCAGAGTTCTCATCCATTGATCACACTCTGCTTTAGAGCAAGAAGCACGCTCTTGCTTTCTAGAGTCTCTAATACAGCAGGAAACCTGAGTGTGATCCGAACAAAAGAACGGTGTTTCGTAAACATACCTAACCATATCTAGTTCAACTGTGCTTCTGAAATTCATACAAAGCAAAGGTCCTCTAACATCCAATGCTTGTCAGTTAAGATGAAAAACGTGTGAGCTTCGTGAAAGATGTAGTTCGTTTGTTCTGTAAAGTAACTGCCCTTACCTGAAACGAAGTCTTGTTTCTAGAAAGACTCAGAGCCTGGGATTTAACTCCATTTCTGAAGTGAAACACACAGCAGAGTTCTCATCCATTGATCACACTCTGCTTTAGAGCAAGAAGCAGGCTCTTGCTTTCTAGAGTCTCTAAGACAGCAGGAAACGTGAGTTGTGCTTAGAACAAAAGAACGGTGTTTCCTACACATACGGACCATATCTAGTCCAACTCTGCTTCTGAAACTGATACAAAGCACTGGTCCTCTAACATCCAATGCTTGTCAGTTAAGATGAGAAACGTGTGAGCTTCGTGAACGATGTAGTTCGTTTAAGCTGAAAAGTGACTGCCCTTACCTGAAATGAAGTCTTGCTTGTAGGAAGACACAGAGCCTGGGATTTAACACCATTTCTGAAGGGAAACACACAGCATAGTTCTCATGCATGGATCACACTCTGCTTTAGAGCGAGAAGCACGCTCTTGCTTTCTAGAGTCTCCAATACAGCATGAAGCCTATGTGTACTCAGAACAAAAGAACGGTGTTTCCTACACATACGGACCATATCTAGTTCAACTCTGCTTCTGAAATTCATACAAAGCAAAGGTCCTCTAACATCCAATGCTTGTCAGTTAAGATGAGAAACGTGTGAGCTTCGTGAAAGATGTAGTTCATTTGAGCTGTAAATTAGCTGCCCTTACCTGAAAGGATGTCTTGTTTCTAGGAAGACTCAGAGCCTGGGATTTAACTCCATTTCTGAAGTGAAACACACAGCAGAGTTCTCATCCATTGATCATACTCTGCTTTAGAGCAAGAAGCACTCTCTTGCTTTCTAGAGTCTTTAAGACAGCAGGAAATCTGAGTGTGCCCAGAACAAAAGAACGGTGTTTCCTACACATACGGACCATATGTAGTCCAAATCTGCTTCTGAAACTGATACAAAGTACTGGTCCTCTAACATCCAATGCTTGTCAGTTAGGATGAGAAACGTGTGAGCTTCGTGAACGATGTAGTTCGTTTGAGCTGAAAAGTGACTGCCCTTACTTGAAACGAAGTCTTGCTTGTAGGAAGACACAGAGCCTGGGATTTAACTCACTTTCTGAAGGGAAACACACAGCATAGTTCTCATCCATGCATCACACTCTGCTTTAGAGCGAGAAGCACGCTCTTGCTTTCTTGAGTCTTTAATAGAGCAGGAAACATGAGTGTGCTCAGAACAAAAGAACGGTGATTCCTACACATAAGGACCATATGTAATCCAACTCTGCTTCTGAAACTGATACAAAGCACTGGACCTCTAGCATCCAATGCTTGTCTGTTATGATGAGAAACGTGTTTGCTTCATGAACGATGTAGTTCGTTTGAGCCTAAAAGTGAGTGCCCTTACATGAAACGAAGTCTTGCTTGTAGGAAGTCACAGAGGCTGGGCTTTTACTCCATTTATGAAGGAAAACAAACAGCATAGTTCTCATCCATGGATGACACTCTGCTTTAGAGCGAGAAGCACGCTCTTGCTTTCTTGAGTCTTTAATACAGCAGGAAACCTGAGTGTGCTCAGAACAAAAGAACGGTGTTTCCTACACCTACGGACCATATCTAGTTCAACTCAGCTTTTGAAACTGAAATAAACCACAGGTCCTCTAACATCCAATGCTTGTCAGTTAAGATGAGACCTGTAAGCTCTGTGAACGATGTAGTTCGTTTGAGCTGTAAGGAACTGCCCCTAACTGAAAAGAATTCTTGTTTGTAGGAAGACTCAGAGCCTGGGATTTAACTCCCTTTATGAAGGAAACAAACAGCATAGTTCTCATGCATGGATCAACTCTGCTTTTGAGCGAGAAGAACGCTCTTGCTTTCTAGAGTCTCTAATACAACAGGAAACGTGAGTGTGCCCAGAACAAAAGAATGGTGTTTCCTACACATACGGACCATATCTAGTCCAACTTTACTTCTGAAACTGATACAAAGCACTGGTCCTCTAACATCCAATGCTTGTCAGTTAAGATGAGAAATGTGTGAGCTTTGTCAACGATGTAGTTTGTTTATCTGAAAAGTGACTGTCCTTACTTGAAACGAAGTCTTGCTTGTAGGAAGACTCAGAGCCTGGGATTTAACTCCATGTCTGAAGTGAAACACACAGCATAGTTTTTCATCCATGGATCACACTCTGCTTTAGAACGAGAAGCACACTCTTGCTTTCTAGAGTCTCTAATACAGCAGGAAACCTGAGTGTGCTCAGAACAAAAGAATGGTGTTTCCTAAACATACGGACCATATCTAGTTCAACTCTGCTTCTGAAATTCATACAAATGAAAGCTCCTCTAACATCCAATGCTTTTCAGTTAAGATTAGAAACGTGTGAGCTTCATGAACGATGTAGTTCGTTTGAGATGTAAAGTAAGTGGCCTTACCTGAAAGGAAGTCTTGCATGCAGGAAGACTCAGAGCCTGGGATTTCACTCCATTTCTGAATGGAAACACACAGCATAGTTCTCATCCATAGGTCACACTCTGCTTTAGAGCGAGAAGCACGCTCGTGCTTTCTAGAGTCTCTAATACAATAGGAAATCTGAGTGTGCTGAGAACAAAAGAACGCTGTTTCCTACACATACTGACCATATCTAGTTCAACTCTGCTTTTGAAACTGAAACAAACCACAGGTCCTCTAACATCCAATGCTTGTCAGTTAGGATGAGAAACGTGTGAGCTTCGTGAACGATGTAGTTCCTTTGAGCTGAAAAGTGACTGCCCTTACCTGAAATGAAGTCTTGCTTGTAGGAAGACACAGAGCCTGGAATTTAACACCATTTCTGAAGGGAAACACACAGCATAGTTCTCATGCATGGATCACACTCTGCTTTAGAGCAAGAAGCACGCTCTTGCTTTCTAGATTCTCTAAGACAGTAGGAAACGTGAGTGTACTGAGAACAAAAGAACGTTGTATACTACACATACGGACCATATGTAGTCCAAATCTGCTTCTGAAACTGATACAAAGCACTGGTCCTCTAACATCCAATGCTTGTCAGTTATGAGGAAAAACGTGTGAGCTTCGTGAACGATGTAGTTCGTTTGAGCTGAACAGTGATAGCCCTTACCTGAAAAGAAGTCTTGCTTGTAGGAAGACACAGAGCCTGGGATTTAACTCCCTTTCTGAAGGGAAACACCCAGCAGTATTCTCATCCATTGATCACACTCTGCTTTAGAACAAGAAGCATGCTCTTGGTTTCTAGACTCTCTAAGATAGCAGGAAACGTGAGTGTGCTGAGAACAAAAGAACGGTGTTTCCTACACATACGGACCATATCTAGTCCATCACTGCTTCTGAAACTGATACAAAGCACTGGTCCTCTAACATCCAATGCTTGTCCGTTAAGATGAGAAACGTGTGAGCTTCGTGAAAGATGTAGTTCGTTTGTTCTGTAAAGTAACTGCCCTTACCTGAAACGAAGTCTTTTTTCTAGGAAGACTCAGAGCCTGGGATTTAACTCCATTTCTGAAGTGAAACACACAAAAGAGTTCTCCTCCATTGTTCACACTCTGATTTAGAGCAAGAAGAACGCTCTTGCTTTCTAGAGGCTCTAAGACAACATGAAACGTGAGTGTGCTGAGAACAAAAGAACGATGTTGCCTACACATACCGACAATATGTAGTCCAAATCTGCTTCTGAAACTGATATAAAGCACTGGTCCTCTAACATCCAATGCTTGTCAATTAAGATGAGAAACGTGAGAGTTTCGTGAACGATGTAGTTCGTTTGAGCTGAAAAGTGACTGCCCTTACTTGAAAGGAAGTCTTGCATGCAGGAAGACTCAGAGCCTGGGATTTCACTCCATTTCTGAAGGGAAACACACAGCATAGTTCTCATCCATAGATCACACTCTGCTTTAGAGCGAGAAGCACGCCCGTGCTTTCTAGAGTCTCTAATACCATAGGAAATCTGAGTGTGCTGAGAACAAAAGAACGGTGTTTCCTACACATACGGACCATATCTAGTTCAACTCTGCTTTTGAAACTGAAACAAACCACAGTTCCTCTAACATCCAATGCTTGTCAGTTATGAGGAAAAACGTGTGAGCTTCGTGAACGATGTAGTTCGTTTGAGCTGAAAAGTGACTGGCCTTACCTGAAACGAAGTCTTGTTTCTAGAAAGACTCAGAGCCTGGGATTTAACTCCATTTCTGAAGTGAAACACACAGCAGAGTTCTCATCCATTGATCACACTCTGCTTTAGAGCAAGAAGCACGCTCTTGCTTTCTAGAGTCTCTAATACAGCAGGAAACCTGAGTGTGATCCGAACAAAAGAACGGTGTTTCGTAAACATACCTAACCATATCTAGTTCAACTGTGCTTCTGAAATTCATACAAAGCAAAGGTCCTCTAACATCCAATGCTTGTCAGTTAAGATGAAAAACGTGTGAGCTTCGTGAAAGATGTAGTTCGTTTGTTCTGTAAAGTAACTGCCCTTACCTGAAACGAAGTCTTGTTTCTAGAAAGACTCAGAGCCTGGGATTTAACTCCATTTCTGAAGTGAAACACACAGCAGAGTTCTCATCCATTGATCACACTCTGCTTTAGAGCAAGAAGCAGGCTCTTGCTTTCTAGAGTCTCTAAGACAGCAGGAAACGTGAGTTGTGCTTAGAACAAAAGAACGGTGTTTCCTACACATACGGACCATATCTAGTCCAACTCTGCTTCTGAAACTGATACAAAGCACTGGTCCTCTAACATCCAATGCTTGTCAGTTAAGATGAGAAACGTGTGAGCTTCGTGAACGATGTAGTTCGTTTAAGCTGAAAAGTGACTGCCCTTACCTGAAATGAAGTCTTGCTTGTAGGAAGACACAGAGCCTGGGATTTAACACCATTTCTGAAGGGAAACACACAGCATAGTTCTCATGCATGGATCACACTCTGCTTTAGAGCGAGAAGCACGCTCTTGCTTTCTAGAGTCTCCAATACAGCATGAAGCCTATGTGTACTCAGAACAAAAGAACGGTGTTTCCTACACATACGGACCATATCTAGTTCAACTCTGCTTCTGAAATTCATACAAAGCAAAGGTCCTCTAACATCCAATGCTTGTCAGTTAAGATGAGAAACGTGTGAGCTTCGTGAAAGATGTAGTTCATTTGAGCTGTAAATTAGCTGCCCTTACCTGAAAGGATGTCTTGTTTCTAGGAAGACTCAGAGCCTGGGATTTAACTCCATTTCTGAAGTGAAACACACAGCAGAGTTCTCATCCATTGATCATACTCTGCTTTAGAGCAAGAAGCACTCTCTTGCTTTCTAGAGTCTTTAAGACAGCAGGAAATCTGAGTGTGCCCAGAACAAAAGAACGGTGTTTCCTACACATACGGACCATATGTAGTCCAAATCTGCTTCTGAAACTGATACAAAGTACTGGTCCTCTAACATCCAATGCTTGTCAGTTAGGATGAGAAACGTGTGAGCTTCGTGAACGATGTAGTTCGTTTGAGCTGAAAAGTGACTGCCCTTACTTGAAACGAAGTCTTGCTTGTAGGAAGACACAGAGCCTGGGATTTAACTCACTTTCTGAAGGGAAACACACAGCATAGTTCTCATCCATGCATCACACTCTGCTTTAGAGCGAGAAGCACGCTCTTGCTTTCTTGAGTCTTTAATAGAGCAGGAAACATGAGTGTGCTCAGAACAAAAGAACGGTGATTCCTACACATAAGGACCATATGTAATCCAACTCTGCTTCTGAAACTGATACAAAGCACTGGACCTCTAGCATCCAATGCTTGTCTGTTATGATGAGAAACGTGTTTGCTTCATGAACGATGTAGTTCGTTTGAGCCTAAAAGTGAGTGCCCTTACATGAAACGAAGTCTTGCTTGTAGGAAGTCACAGAGGCTGGGCTTTTACTCCATTTATGAAGGAAAACAAACAGCATAGTTCTCATCCATGGATGACACTCTGCTTTAGAGCGAGAAGCACGCTCTTGCTTTCTTGAGTCTTTAATACAGCAGGAAACCTGAGTGTGCTCAGAACAAAAGAACGGTGTTTCCTACACCTACGGACCATATGTAGTCCAACTCTGCTTCTGAAACTGATACAAAGCACTGGTCCTCTAACATCCAATGCTTGTCAGTTAAGATGAGAAACGTGTGAGCTTCGTGAAGGATGTAGTTTGTTTGAGCTGAAAAGTGACTGCCCTTACCTTAAACGAACTCTTGCTTGTAGGAAGACTCAGAGCCTGGGATTTAACTCCATTTCTGAAGTGAAACACCCAGCAGTGTTCTCATCCATTGATCACACTCTGCTTTAGAACAAGAAGCACGCTCTTGGTTTCTAGAATCTCTAAGACATCAGGAAACGTGAGTGTGCTGAGAACAAAAGAACGGTGTTTCCTACACATACGGACCATATCTAGTTCAACTCTGCTTCTGAAACTGATACAAAGCACTGGTCCTCTAACATCCAATGCTTGTCCGTTAAGATGAGAAACGTGTGAGCTTCGTGAACGATGTAGTTCGTTTGAGCTGAAAAGTGATTGGCCTTACCTGAAATGAAGTCTTGCTTGTAGGAAGAAACAGAGCCTGGGATTTAACTCCATTTCTGAAGTGAAACACACAAAAGAGTTCTCATCCATTGATCACACTCTGCTTTAGAGCAAGAAGCACGCTCTTGCTTTCTAGAGTCTCTAATACAGCAGGAAACCTGAGTGTGATCCGAACAAAAGAACTGTGTTTCCTAAACATACCTATCATATCTAGTTCAACTGTGCTTCTGAAATTCATACAAAGCAAAGGTCCTCTAACATCCAATGCTTGTCAGTTAAGATGAGAAACGTGTGAGCTTCGTGAAAGATGTAGTTCGTTTGAGCTGTAAAGTAACTGCCCTTACCTGAAACGAATTCTTGTTTCTAGGAAGACTCAGAGCCTGGGATTTAACTCCATTTCTGAAGTGAAACACACAAAAGAGTTCTCATCCATTGATCACACTCTGCTTTAGAGCAAGAAGCATCCTCTTGCTTGCTAGAGGCTCTAAGTCAACATGAAACGTGAGTGTGCTGAGAACAAAAGAACGATGTTGCCTAGACATAAAGACCATATGTAGTCCAAATCTGCTTCTGAAACTGATATAAAGCACTGGTCCTCTAACATCCAATGCTTGTCAATTAAGATGAGAAACGTGTGAGTTTCGTGAACGATGTAGTTCGTTTGAGCTATAAAGAAACTGCCCTTACGTGAAAGAAAGACTTGCTTGTAGGAAGACTCAGATGCTGGGATTTAACTCCATTTCTGAAGTGAAACACACAGCAGAGTTCTCATCCATTGATCATACTCTGCTTTAGAGCAAGAAGCACTCTCTTGCTTTCTAGAGTCTTTAAGACAGCAGGAAATCTGAGTGTGCCCAGAACAAAAGAACGGTGTTTCCTACACATACGGACCATATGTAGTCCAAATCTGCTTCTGAAACTGATACAAAGTACTGGTCCTCTAACATCCAATGCTTGTCAGTTAGGATGAGAAACGTGTGAGCTTCGTGAACGATGTAGTTTGTTTGACCTGAAAAGTGACTGCCCTTACCTGAAACGAAGTCTTGCTTGTAGGAAGACACAGAGCCTGGTATTTAACTCCCTTTCTGAAGGGAAACACACAGCATAGTTCTCATCCATGCATCACACTCTGCTTTAGAGCGATAAGCACGCTCTTGCTTTCTAGAATCTTTAATACAGCAGGAAACATGAGTGTTCTCAGAACAAAAGAACGGTGTTTCCTACACATAAGGACCATATGTAATCCAAATCTGCTTCTGAAACTGATACAAAGCACTGGTCCTCTAACAACCAATGCTTGTCAGTTAAGATGAGAAACGTGTGAGCTTCGTGAACCTTGTAGTTCGTTTGAGCAGAAAAGTGACTGCCCTTACCTTAAAAGAAGTCTTGCTTGTAGGAAGACTCAGCGCCTGGGATTTAACTCCATGTCTGAAGTGAAACACACAGCAGAGTTCTCATCCATTGTTCACACTCTGCTTTAGAAAAAGAAGCATGCTCTTGCTTTATAGAGTCTCTAAGACAGCAAGAAACGTGAGTGTGCTCAGAACAAAATATGGTGTTTCCTAAACATACGGACCATATCTAGTTGAACTCTGCTTCTGAAACTGATACATAGCACTGGTCCTCTAACATCCCATGCTTGTCAGTTAAGATGAGAAACGTGTGAGCTTAGTGAACGATGTAGTTTGTTTGAGCAGAGAAGTGACTGCCCTTACCTTAAACGAAGTCTTGCTTGTAGGAAGACTCAGAGCCTGGGATTTAACTCCATTTCTGAAGTGAAACACCCAGCAGTGTTCTCATCCATTGATCACACTCTGCTTTAGAACAAGAAGCACGCTCTTGGTTTCTAGAATCTCTAAGACATCAGGAAACGTGAGTGTGCTGAGAACAAAAGAACGGTGTTTCCTACACATACGGACCATATCTAGTTCAACTCTGCTTCTGAAACTGATACAAAGCACTGGTCCTCTAACATCCAATGCTTGTCCGTTAAGATGAGAAACGTGTGAGCTTCGTGAACGATGTAGTTCGTTTGAGCTGAAAAGTGATTGGCCTTACCTGAAATGAAGTCTTGCTTGTAGGAAGAAACAGAGCCTGGGATTTAACTCCATTTCTGAAGTGAAACACACAAAAGAGTTCTCATCCATTGATCACACTCTGCTTTAGAGCAAGAAGCACGCTCTTGCTTTCTAGAGTCTCTAATACAGCAGGAAACCTGAGTGTGATCCGAACAAAAGAACTGTGTTTCCTAAACATACCTATCATATCTAGTTCAACTGTGCTTCTGAAATTCATACAAAGCAAAGGTCCTCTAACATCCAATGCTTGTCAGTTAAGATGAGAAACGTGTGAGCTTCGTGAAAGATGTAGTTCGTTTGAGCTGTAAAGTAACTGCCCTTACCTGAAACGAATTCTTGTTTCTAGGAAGACTCAGAGCCTGGGATTTAACTCCATTTCTGAAGTGAAACACACAAAAGAGTTCTCATCCATTGATCACACTCTGCTTTAGAGCAAGAAGCATGCTCTTGCTTTCTAGAGGCTCTAAGACAACATGAAACGTGAGTGTGCTGAGAACAAAAGAACGAAGTTGCCTAGACATAAAGACCATATGTAGTACAAATCTGCTTCTGAAACTGATATAAAGCACTGGTCCTCTAACATCCAATGCTTGTAAATTAAGATGAGAAACGTGTGAGTTTCGTGAACGATGTAGTTCGTTTGAGCTATAAAGAAACTGCCCTTACGTGAAAGAAAGACTTGCTTGTAGGAAGACTCAGATGCTGGGATTTAACTCCATTTCTGAAGTGAAACACACAGCAGAGTTCTCATCCATTGATCATACTCTGCTTTAGAGCAAGAAGCACTCTCTTGCTTTCTAGAGTCTTTAAGACAGCAGGAAATCTGAGTGTGCCCAGAACAAAAGAACGGTGTTTCCTACACATACGGACCATATATAGTCCAAATCTGCTTCTGAAACTGTACAAAGTACTGGTCCTCTAACATCCAATGCTTGTCAGTTAGGATGAGAAATGTGTGAGCTTCGTGAACGATGTAGTTCCTTTGACCTGAAAAGTGACTGCCCTTACCTGAAACGAAGTCTTGCTTGTAGGAAGACACAGAGCCTGGTATTTAACTCCCTTTCTGAAGGGAAACACACAGCATAGTTCTCATCCATGCATCACACTCTGCTTTAGAGCGATAAGCACGCTCTTGCTTTCTAGAATCTTTAATACAGCAGGAAACATGAGTGTGCTCAGAACAAAAGAACGGTGTTTCCTACACATAAGGACCATATGTAATCCAAATCTGCTTCTGAAACTGATACAAAGCACTGGTCCTCTAACAACCAATGCTTGTCAATTAAGATGAGAAACGTGTGAGCTTCGTGAACCTTGTAGTTCGTTTGAGCAGAAAAGTGACTGCCCTTACCTTAAAAGAAGTCTTGCTTGTAGGAAGAATCAGCGCCTGGGATTTAACTCCATGTCTGAAGTGAAACACACAGCAGAGTTCTCATCCATTGTTCACACTCTGCTTTAGAAAAAGAAGCATGCTCTTGCTTTATAGAGTCTCTAAGACAGCAAGAAACGTGAGTGTGCTCAGAACAAAATATGGTGTTTCCTAAACATACGGACCATATCTAGTTGAACTCTGCTTCTGAAACTGATACATAGCACTGGTCCTCTAACATCCCATGCTTGTCAGTTAAGATGAGAAACGTGTGAGCTTCGTGAATGATGTAGTACTTTTGAGCTGAAAAGTGACTGCCCTTACCTGAAACGAAGTCTTGCTTGTAGGAAGACTCAGAGCCTGGGATTTAACTCCATTTCTGAAGAGAAACACACAGCATAGTTCTCATCCATAGATCACACTCTGCTTTAGAGCGAGAAGCACGCCCGTGCTTTCTAGAGTCTCTAATACAATAGGAAATCTGAGTGTGCTGAGAACAAAAGAACGGTGTTTCCTACACATACGGACCATATCTAGTTCAACTCTGCTTTTGAAACTGAAACAAACCACAGGTCCTCTAACATCCAATGCTTGTCAGTTAAGATGAGAAACGTGTGAGCTTAGTGAACGATGTAGTTTGTTTGAGCAGAGAAGTGACTGCCCTTACCTTAAACGAAGTCTTGCTTGTAGGAAGACTCAGAGCCTGGGATTTAACTCCATTTCAGAAGTGAAACACCCGCCAGTGTTCTCATCCATTGATAACACTCTGCTTTAGAACAAGAAGCACGCTCTTGGTTTCTAGAATCTCTAAGACAGCAGGAAACGTGAGTGTGCTGAAAACAAAAGAACGGTGTTTCCTACACATACGGACCATATCTAGTTCAGCTCTGCTTCTGAAACTGATACAAAGCACTGGTCCTCTAACATCCAATGCTTGTCCGTTAAGATGGGAAACGTGTGAGCTTCGTGAACGATGTAGTTCGTTTGAGCTGAAAAGTGACTGCCCTTACCCGAAACGAAGTCTTGCTTGTAGGAAGACTCAGAGCCTGGGATTTAACTCCATTTCTGAAGTGAAACACACAGCAGAGTTCTCATCCATTGATCATACTCTGCTTTAGAGCAAGAAGCACTCTCTTGCTTTCTAGAGTCTTTAAGACAGCAGGAAATCTGAGTGTGCCCAGAACAAAAGAACGGAGTTTCCTACACATACGGACCATATGTAGTCCAAATCTGCTTCTGAAACTGATACAAAGTACTGGTCCTCTAACATCCAATGCTTGTCAGTTAGGATGAGAAACGTGTGAGCTTTGTGAACGATGTAGTTCGTTAGAGCTGAAAAGTGACTGCCCTTACCAGAAACGAAGTCTTGCTTGTAGGAAGACACAGAGCCTGGGATTTAACACCATTTCTGAAGGGAAACAAACAGCATAGTTCTCATCCATGGATCACACTCTGCTTTAGAGCAAGAAGCACGCTCTTGCTTTCTAGAGTCTCTAATACAGCAGGAAACCTGAGTGTGATCCGAACAAAAGAACGGTGTTTCCTAAACATACCTACCATATCTAGTTCAACTGTGCTTCTGAAATTCATACAAAGCAAAGGTCCTCTAACATCCAATGCTTGTCAGTTAAGATTAGAAACGTGTGAGCTTCGTGAAAGATGTAGTTCGTTTGAGCTGTAAAGTAACTACCCTTACCTGAATCGAAGTCTTGTTTCTAGGAAGATTCAGAGCCTGGGATTTAACTCCATTTCTGAAGTGAAACACACAAAAGAGTTCTCATCCATTGATCACACTCTGCTTTAGAGCAAGAAGCACGCTCTTGCTTTCTAGAGGCTCTAAGACAACATGAAACGTGAGTGTGCTGAGAACAAAAGAACGATGTTGCCTACACATACAGACCATATGTAGTCTAAATCTGCTTCTGAAACTGATATAAAGCACTGGTCCTCTAACATCCAATGCTTGTCAGTTAAGATGAGAAACGTGTGAGCTTCGTGAACGATGTAGTTCGTTTGAGCTGAAAAGTGACTGCCCTTACCTGAAACGAAGTCTTGCTTGTAGGAAGACACAGAGCCTGGGATTTAACTCCCTTTCTGAAGGGAAACACACAGCATAGTTCTCATCCATGCATCACACTCTGCTTTAGAGCGAGAAGCATGCTCTTGCTTTCTAGAGTCTTTAATACAGAAGGAAACATGAGTGTGCTCAGAACAAAAGAACTGTGTTTCCTACACATAAGGACCATATGTAATCCAACTCTGCTTCTGAAACTGATACAAAGGACTGGTCGTCTAGCATCCAATGATTGTCCGTTATGTTGAGAAACGTGTGAGCTTCGTGAAAGATGTAGTTCGTTTCAGCTGTAAAGTAACTGCCCTTACCTGAAACGAATTCTTGTTTCTAGGAAGACTCAGAGCCTGGGATTTAACTCCATTTCTGAAGTGAAACACACAAAAGAGTTCTCATCCATTGATCACAGTCTGCTTTAGAGCAAGAAGCATGCTCTTGCTTTCTAGAGGCTCTAAGACAACATGAAACGTGAGTGTGCTGAGAACAAAAGAACGATGTTGCCTAGACATAAAGACCATATGTAGTCCAAATCTGCTTCTGAAACTGATATAGCACTGGTCCTCTAACATCCAATGCTTGTCAATTAAGATGAGAAACGTGTGAGTTTCGTGAACGATGTAGTTCGTTTGAGCTATAAAGAAACTGCCCTTACGTGAAAGAAAGACTTGCTTGTAGGAAGACTCAGATGCTGGGATTTAACTCCATTTCTGAAGTGAAACACACAGCAGAGTTCTCATCCATTGATCATACTCTGCTTTAGAGCAAGAAGCACTCTCTTGCTTTCTAGAGTCTTTAAGACAGCAGGAAATCTGAGTGTGCCCAGAACAAAAGAACGGTGTTTCCTACACATACGGACCATATGTAGTCCAAATCTGCTTCTGAAACTGATACAAAGTACTGGTCCTCTAACATCCAATGCTTGTCAGTTAGGATGAGAAACGTGTGAGCTTCGTGAACGATGTAGTTCGTTTGATCTGAAAAGTGACTGCCCTTACTTGAAACGAAGTCTTGCTTGTAGGAAGTCACAGAGGCTGGGCTTTTACTCCATTTATGAAGGGAAACACACAGCATAGTTCTCATCCATGCATCACACTCTGCTTTAGAGCGATAAGCACGCTCTTGCTTTCTAGAATCTTTAATACAGCAGGAAACATGAGTGTTCTCAGAACAAAAGAACGGTGTTTCCTACACATAAGGACCATATGTAATCCAAATCTGCTTCTGAAACTGATACAAAGCACTGGTCCTCTAACAACCAATGCTTGTCAGTTAAGATGAGAAACGTGTGAGCTTCGTGAACCTTGTAGTTCGTTTGAGCAGAAAAGTGACTGCCCTTACCTTAAAAGAAGTCTTGCTTGTAGGAAGACTCAGCGCCTGGGATTTAACTCCATGTCTGAAGTGAAACACACAGCAGAGTTCTCATCCATTGTTCACACTCTGCTTTAGAAAAAGAAGCATGCTCTTGCTTTATAGAGTCTCTAAGACAGCAAGAAACGTGAGTGTGCTCAGAACAAAATATGGTGTTTCCTAAACATACGGACCATATCTAGTTGAACTCTGCTTCTGAAACTGATACATAGCACTGGTCCTCTAACATCCCATGCTTGTCAGTTAAGATGAGAAACGTGTGAGCTTAGTGAACGATGTAGTTTGTTTGAGCAGAGAAGTGACTGCCCTTACCTTAAACGAAGTCTTGCTTGTAGGAAGACTCAGAGCCTGGGATTTAACTCCATTTCTGAAGTGAAACACCCAGCAGTGTTCTCATCCATTGATCACACTCTGCTTTAGAACAAGAAGCACGCTCTTGGTTTCTAGAATCTCTAAGACATCAGGAAACGTGAGTGTGCTGAGAACAAAAGAACGGTGTTTCCTACACATACGGACCATATCTAGTTCAACTCTGCTTCTGAAACTGATACAAAGCACTGGTCCTCTAACATCCAATGCTTGTCCGTTAAGATGAGGAACGTGTGAGCTTCGTGAACGATGTAGTTCGTTTGAGCTGAAAAGTGATTGGCCTTACCTGAAATGAAGTCTTGCTTGTAGGAAGAAACAGAGCCTGGGATTTAACTCCATTTCTGAAGTGAAACACACAAAAGAGTTCTCATCCATTGATCACACTCTGCTTTAGAGCAAGAAGCACGCTCTTGCTTTCTAGAGTCTCTAATACAGCAGGAAACCTGAGTGTGATCCGAACAAAAGAACTGTGTTTCCTAAACATACCTATCATATCTAGTTCAACTGTGCTTCTGAAATTCATACAAAGCAAAGGTCCTCTAACATCCAATGCTTGTCAGTTAAGATGAGAAACGTGTGAGCTTCGTGAAAGATGTAGTTCGTTTCAGCTGTAAAGTAACTGCCCTTACCTGAAACGAATTCTTGTTTCTAGGAAGACTCAGAGCCTGGGATTTAACTCCATTTCTGAAGTGAAACACACAAAAGAGTTCTCATCCATTGATCACACTCTGCTTTAGAGCAAGAAGCATGCTCTTGCTTTCTAGAGGCTCTAAGACAACATGAAACGTGAGTGTGCTGAGAACAAAAGAACGAAGTTGCCTAGACATAAAGACCATATGTAGTACAAATCTGCTTCTGAAACTGATATAAAGCACTGGTCCTCTAACATCCAATGCTTGTCAATTAAGATGAGAAACGTGTGAGTTTCGTGAACGATGTAGTTCGTTTGAGCTATAAAGAAACTGCCCTTACGTGAAAGAAAGACTTGCTTGTAGGAAGACTCAGATGCTGGGATTTAACTCCATTTCTGAAGTGAAACACACAGCAGAGTTCTCATCCATTGATCATACTCTGCTTTAGAGCAAGAAGCACTCTCTTGCTTTCTAGAGTCTTTAAGACAGCAGGAAATCTGTGTGTGCCCAGAACAAAAGAACGGTGTTTCCTACACATACGGACCATATATAGTCCAAATCTGCTTCTGAAACTGATACAAAGTACTGGTCCTCTAACATCCAATGCTTGTCAGTTAGGATGAGAAACGTGTGAGCTTCGTGAACGATGTAGTTCCTTTGACCTGAAAAGTGACTGCCCTTACCTGAAACGAAGTCTTGCTTGTAGGAAGACACAGAGCCTGGTATTTAACTCCCTTTCTGAAGGGAAACACACAGCATAGTTCTCATCCATGCATCACACTCTGCTTTAGAGCGATAAGCACGCTCTTGCTTTCTAGAATCTTTAATACAGCAGGAAACATGAGTGTGCTCAGAACAAAAGAACGGTGTTTCCTACACATAAGGACCATATGTAATCCAAATCTGCTTCTGAAACTGATACAAAGCACTGGTCCTCTAACAACCAATGCTTGTCAGTTAAGATGAGAAACGTGTGAGCTTCGTGAACCTTGTAGTTCGTTTGAGCAGAAAAGTGACTGCCCTTACCTTAAAAGAAGTCTTGCTTGTAGGAAGACTCAGCGCCTGGGATTTAACTCCATGTCTGAAGTGAAACACACAGCAGAGTTCTCATCCATTGTTCACACTCTGCTTTAGAAAAAGAAGCATGCTCTTGCTTTATAGAGTCTCTAAGACAGCAAGAAACGTGAGTGTGCTCAGAACAAAATATGGTGTTTCCTAAACATACGGACCATATCTAGTTGAACTCTGCTTCTGAAACTGATACATAGCACTGGTCCTCTAACATCCCATGCTTGTCAGTTAAGATGAGAAACGTGTGAGCTTCGTGAATGATGTAGTACTTTTGAGCTGAAAAGTGACTGCCCTTACCTGAAACGAAGTCTTGCTTGTAGGAAGACACAGAGCCTGGGATTTAACTCCCTTTCTGAAGGGAAACACACAGCATAGTTCTCATCCATGCATCACACTCTGCTTTAGAGCGAGAAGCACGCTCTTGCTTTCTAGAGTCTTTAATACAGCAGGAAACATGAGTGTGCTCAGAACAAAAGAACGGTGTTTCCTACACATACGGACCATATCTAGTCCAACTCTGCTTCTGAAACTGATACAAAGCACTGGTCCTCTAACATTCAATGCTTGTCTGTTAAGGTGAGAAACGTGTGAGCTTCGTGAATGATGTAGTTCGTTTGATCTGAAAAGCGACTGGCCTTACCTAAAATGAAGTCTTGCTAGTAGGAAGACACAGAGCCTGGGATTTAACACCATTTCTGAAGGGAAACAAACAGCATAGTTCTCATCCATGGATCACACTCTGCTTTAGAGCAAGAAGCACGCTCTTGCTTTCTAGAGTCTCTAATACAGCAGGAAACCTGAGTGTGATCCGAACAAAAGAACGGTGTTTCCTAAACATACCTACCATATCTAGTTCAACTGTGCTTCTGAAATTCATACAAAGCAAAGGTCCTCTAACATCCAATGCTTGTCAGTTAAGATTAGAAACGTGTGAGCTTCGTGAAAGATGTAGTTCGTTTGAGCTGTAAAGTAACTACCCTTACCTGAATCGAAGTCTTGTTTCTAGGAAGATTCAGAGCCTGGGATTTAACTCCATTTCTGAAGTGAAACACACAAAAGAGTTCTCATCCATTGATCACACTCTGCTTTAGAGCAAGAAGCACGCTCTTGCTTTCTAGAGGCTCTAAGACAACATGAAACGTGAGTGTGCTGAGAACAAAAGAACGATGTTGCCTACACATACAGACCATATGTAGTCTAAATCTGCTTCTGAAACTGATATAAAGCACTGGTCCTCTAACATCCAATGCTTGTCAGTTAAGATGAGAAACGTGTGAGCTTCGTGAACGATGTAGTTCGTTTGAGCTGAAAAGTGACTGCCCTTACCTGAAACGAAGTCTTGCTTGTAGGAAGACACAGAGCCTGGGATTTAACTCCCTTTCTGAAGGGAAACACACAGCATAGTTCTCATCCATGCATCACACTCTACTTTAGAGCGAGAAGCATGCTCTTGCTTTCTAGAATCTTTAATACAGAAGGAAACATGAGTGTGCTCAGAACAAAAGAACTGTGTTTCCTACACATAAGGACCATATGCAATCCAACTCTGCTTCTGAAACTGATACAAAGGACTGGTCGTCTAGCATCCAATGCTTGTCAGTTATGATGAGAAACGTGTTTGCTTCGTGAACGTTGTAGTTCGTTTGAGCTGTAAAGTGACTGCCCTTACATGAAACGAAGTCTTGCTTGTAGGAAGTCACAGAGGCTGGGATTTAACTCCATTTATGAAGGAAAACAAACAGCATAGTTCTCATCCATGGATCACACTCTGCTTTAGAGCGAGAAGAATGCTCTTGCTTTCTAGATTCTCTAATACAGCAGGAAAAGTGAGTGTACTGAGAAAAAAAGGACGTTGTTTCCTACACATACGGACCATATCTATTCCAACTCTGCTTCTGAAACTGATACAAAGCACTGGTCCTCTAATGTCCAATGCGTGTCAGTTAAGATGAGAAACGTGTGAGTTTCGTGAACGATGTAGTTCGTTTGAGCTATAAAGAAACTGCCCTTACCTGAAAGAAAGACTTGCTTGTAGGTAGACTCAGAGCCTGTGATTTAACTCCATTTCTGAAGTGAAACACACAGCAGAGTTCTCATCCATTGATCTCACTCAGCTTTAGAGTAAGAAGCACACTCTTGCTTTCTCTAGTCTCTAATACAGCAGGAAACCTGAGTGCGCTCAGAACAAAAGAACGGTGTTTCCTACACCTACGGACCATATGTAGTCCAAATCTGCTTCTGAAACTGATACAAAGCACTGGTCCTCTAACAACCAATGCTTGTCAGTTAAGATGAGAAACGTGTGAGCTTCCGAAACGATGTAGTTCGTTTGAGCAGAAAAGTGACGGCCCTTACCTTAAATGAAGTCTTGCTTGTAGGAAGAATCAGAGCCTGGGATTTAACTCCATGTCTGAAGTGAAACACACAGCATAGTTCTCATCCATGGATCACACTCTGCTTTAGAACGAGAAGCACACTCTTGCTTTCTAGAGTCTCTAATACAGCAGGAAACCTGAGTGTGCTCAGAACAAAAGAATGGTGTTTCCTAAACATACGGACCATATCTAGTTCAACTCTGATTCTGAAATTCATACAAATCAAAGGTCCTCTAACATCCAATGCTTTTCAGTTAAGATTAGAAACGTGTGAGCTTCATGAACAATGTAGTTCGTTTGATCTGAAAAGTGACTGCTCTTACTTGAAACAAAGTCTTGCTTGTAGTAAGACACAGAGCCTGGGATTTAACTCCATTTCTGAAGAGAAACACACAGTATAGTTCTCATCCATGTATCACACTCTGCTTTAGAGCGAGAAGCACGCTCTTGCTTTCTAGAGTCTCTAATACAGCAGGAAACCTGAGTGCGCTCAGAACAAAAGAACGGTGTTTCCTACACCTTCGGACCATATGTAGTCCAAATCTGCTTCTGAAACTGATACAAAGCACTGGTCCTCTAACACCCAAGGCTTGTCAGTTAAGATGAGAAACGTGTGAGCTTCGAGAACGATGTAGTTCGTTTGAGCAGAAAAGTGACTGCCCTAACCTTAAACGATGTCTTGCTTGTAGGAAGACTCAGAGCCTGGGATTTAACTCCATGTCTGAAGTGAAACACACAGCATAGTTCTCATCCATGGATCACACTCTGCTTTAGAACGAGAAGCACACTCTTGCTTTCTAGATTCTCTAATACAGCAGCAACCTGAGTGTGCTCAGAACAAATGAATGGTGTTTCCTAAACATACGGACCATATCTAGTTCAACTCTCCTTCTGAAATTCATACAAATGAAACGTCCTCTAACATCCAATGCTTTTCAGTTAAGATTAGAAACGTGTGAGCTTCATGAACGGTGTAATTGGTTTGAGCTGTAAAATAAGTGGCCTTACCTGAAACGAAGTCTTGCATGCAGGAAGACTCAGAGCCTGGGATTTAACTCCATTTCCAAAGGGAAACACACAGCATAGTTCTCTTCTATGCATCACACTCTGCTTTAGAGCGAGAAGCACGCTCTTGCTTTCTAGAGTCTCCAATACAGCATGAAGCCTGTGTGTACTCAGAACAAAAGAACGGTGTTTCCTAAACATACGGACCATATCTAGTTCAACTCTGCTGCTGAAATTCATACAAAGCAAAGGTCCTCTAACATCCAATGCTTGTCAGTTAGGATGAGAAACGTGTGAGCTTCGTGAACGATGTAGTTCCTTTGAGCTGAAAAGTGACTGCCCTTACCTGAAATGAAGTCTTGCTTGTAGGAAGACACAGAGCCTGGAATTTAACACCATTTCTGAAGGGAAACACACAGCATAGTTCTCATGCATGGATCACACTCTGCTTTAGAGCAAGAAGCACGCTCTTGCTTTCTAGAGTCTCTAAGACAGCAGGAAATGTGAGTGAACTGAGAACAAAAGAACGTTGTATGCTACACATACGGACCATATCTAGTTCAACTCTACTTCTGAAACTGATACAAAGCACTGGTCCTCTAACATCCAATGCTTGTCAGTTAAGATGAGAAACGTGTGAGCTTAGTGAACGATGTAGTTTGTTTGAGCAGAAAAGTGACTGCCCTTACCTTAAACGAAGTCTTGCTTGTAGGAAGACTCAGAGCCTGGGATTTAACTCCATTTCAGAAGTGAAACACCCACCAGTGTTCTCATCCATTGATCACACTCTGCTTTCGAACAAGATACACGCTCTTGGTTTCTAGAATCTCTAAGACAGCAGGAAACGTGAGTGTGCTGAGAACAAAATAACGGTGTTTCCTACACATAAGGACCATATCTAGTCCAACTCTGCTTCTGAAACTGATACAAAGCACTGGTCCTCTAACATCCAATGCTTGTCTGTTAAGGTGAGAAACGTGTGAGCTTCTTGAATGATGTAGTTCATTTGAGCTGAAAAGTGACTGGCATTACCTGAAATGAAGTCTTGCTTGTAGGAAGACACAGAGCCTTGGATTTAACACCATTTCTGAAGGGAAACAAACAGCATAGTTCTCATCCATGGATCACACTCTGCTTTAGAGCAAGAAGCATGCTCTTGCTTTCTAGAGTCTCTAATACAGCAGGAAACCTGAGTGTGATCTGAACAAAAGAACGGTGTTTCCTACACATACGGACCATATGTAGTCCAAATCTGCTTCTGAAACTGATATAAAGCACTGGTCCTCTAACATCCAATGCTTGTCAATTAAGATGAGAAACGTGTGAGTTTCGTGAACGATGTAGTTCGTTTGAGCTATAAAGAAACTGCCCTTACGTGAAAGAAAGACTTGCTTGTAGGAAGACTCAGATGCTGGGATTTAACTCCATTTCTGAAGTGAAACACACAGCAGAGTTCTCATCCATTGATCATACTCTGCTTTAGAGCAAGAAGCACTCTCTTGCTTTCTAGAGTCTTTAGACAGCAGGAAATCTGAGTGTGCCCAGAACAAAAGAACGGTGTTTCCTACACATACGGACCATATGTAGTCCAAATCTGCTTCTGAAACTGATACAAAGTACTGGTCCTCTAAAATCCAATGCTTGTCAGTTAGGATGAGAAACGTGTGAGCTTCGTGAACGATGTAGTTCGTTTGATTTGAAAAGTGACTGCCCTTACTTGAAACGAAGTCTTGCTTGTAGGAAGACACAGAGCCTGGGATTTAACTCCCTTTCTGAAGGGAACCACACAGCATAGTTCTCATCCATGCATCACACTCTGCTTTAGAGCGAGAAGCACGCTCTTGCTTTCTTGAGTCTTTAATACAGCAGGAAACATGAGTGTGCTCAGAACAAAAGAACGGTGATTCCTACACATAAGGACCATATGTAATCCAACTCTGCTTCTGAAACTGATACAAAGCACTGGACCTCTACCATCCAATGCTTGTCTGTTATGATGAGAAACGTGTTTGCTTCGTGAACGGTGTAGTTCGTTTGAGCCTAAAAGTGAGTGCCCTTACATGAAACGAAGTCTTGCTTGTAGGAAGTCACAGAGGCTGGGCTTTTACTCCATTTATGAAGGAAAACAAACAGCATAGTTCTCATCCATGGATGACACTCTGCTTTAGAGCGAGAAGCACGCTCTTGCTTTCTTGAGTCTTTAATACAGCAGGAAACCTGAGTGCGCTCAGAACAAAAGAACGGTGTTTCCTACACCTACTGACCATATGTAGTCCAACTCTGCTTCTGAAACTGATGCAAAGCACTGGTCCTCTAACATCCAATGCTTGTCAGTTAAGATGAGAAACGTGTGAGCTTCGTGAAGGATGTAGTTTGTTTGAGCTGAAAAGTGACTGCCCTTACCTTAAACGAACTCTTGCTTGTAGGAAGACTCAGAGCCTGGGATTTAACTCCATTTCTGAAGTGAAACACCCAGCAGTGTTCTCATCCATTGATCACACTCTGCTTTAGAACAAGAAGCACGCTCTTGGTTTCTAGAATCTCTAAGACATCAGGAAACGTGAGTGTGCTGAGAACAAAAGAACGGTGTTTCCTACACATACGGACCATATCTAGTTCAACTCTGCTTCTGAAACTGATACAAAGCACTGGTCCTCTAACATCCAATGCTTGTCCGTTAAGAAGAGAAACGTGTGAGCTTCGTGAACGATGTAGTTCGTTTGAGCTGAAAAGTGATTGGCCTTACCTGAAATGAAGTCTTGCTTGTAGGAAGAAACAGAGCCTGGGATTTAACTCCATTTCTGAAGTGAAACACACAAAAGAGTTCTCATCCATTGATCACACTCTGCTTTAGAGCAAGAAGCATGCTCTTGCTTTCTAGAGTCTCTAATACAGCAGGAAACCTGAGTGTGATCCGAACAAAAGAACTGTGTTTCCTAAACATACCTATCATATCTAGTTCAACTGTGCTTCTGAAATTCATACAAAGCAAAGGTCCTCTAACATCCAATGCTTGTCAGTTAAGATGAGAAACGTGTGAGCTTCGTGAAAGATGTAGTTCGTTTGAGCTGTAAAGTAACTGCCCTTACCTGAAACGAATTCTTGTTTCTAGGAAGACTCAGAGCCTGGGATTTAACTCCATTTCTGAAGTGAAACACACAAAAGAGTTCTCATCCATTGATCACACTCTGCTTTAGAGCAAGAAGCATGCTCTTGCTTTCTAGAGGCTCTAAGACAACATGAAACGTGAGTGTGCTGAGAACAAAAGAACGATGTTGCCTACACATAAAGACCATATGTAGTCCAAATCTGCTTCTGAAACTGATATAAAGCACTGGTCCTCTAACATCCAATGCTTGTCAATTAAGATGAGAAACGTGTGAGTTTCGTGAATGATGTAGTTCGTTTGAGCTATAAAGACACTGCCCTTACGTGAAAGAAAGACTTGCTTGTAGGAAGACTCAGATGCTGGGATTTAACTCATTTCTGAAGTGAAACACACAGCAGAGTTCTCATCCATTGATCATACTCTGCTTTAGAGCAAGAAGCACTCTCTTGCTTTCTAGAGTCTTTAAGATAGCAGGAAATCTGAGTGTGCCCAGAAAAAAGAACGGTGTTTCCTACAATTACGGACCATATGTAGTCCAAATCTGTTTCTGAAACTGATACAAAGCACTGGTCCTATAACAACCAATGCTTGTCAGTTAAGATGAGAAACGTGTGAGCTTCGTGAACCTTGTAGTTCGTTTGAGCAGAAAAGTGACTGCCCTTACCTTAAAAGAAATCTTGCTTGTAGGAAGACTCAGCGCCTGGGATTTAACTCCATGTCTGAAGTGAAACACACAGCAGAGTTCTCATCCATTGTTCACACTCTGCTTTAGAAAAAGAAGCATGCTCTTGCTTTATAGAGTCTCTAAGACAGCAAGAAACGTGAGTGTGCTCAGAACAAAATATGGTGTTTCCTAAACATACGGACCATATCTAGTTGAACTCTGCTTCTGAAACTGATACATAGCACTGGTCCTCTAACATCCCATGCTTGTCAGTTAAGATGAGAAACGTGTGAGCTTCGTGAATGATGTAGTACTTTTGAGCTGAAAAGTGACTGCCCTTACCTGAAACGAAGTCTTGCTTGTAGGAAGACTCAGAGCCTGGGATTTAACTCCCTTTCTGAAGGGAAACACACAGCATAGTTCTCATCCATAGATCACACTCTGCTTTAGAGCGAGAAGCACGCCCGTGCTTTCTAGAGTCTCTAATACAATAGGAAATCTGAGTGTGCTGAGAACAAAAGAACGGTGTTTCCTACACATACGGACCATATCTAGTTCAACTCTGCTTTTGAAACTGAAACAAACCACAGGTCCTCTAACATCCAATGCTTGTCAGTTAAGATGAGAAACGTGTGAGCTTAGTGAACGATGTAGTTTGTTTGAGCAGAGAAGTGACTGCCCTTACCTTAAACGAAGTCTTGCTTGTAGGAAGACTCAGAGCCTGGGATTTAACTCCATTTCAGAAGTGAAACACCAGCCAGTGTTCTCATCCATTGATAACACTCTGCTTTAGAACAAGAAGCACGCTCTTGGTTTCTAGAATCTCTAAGACAGCAGGAAACGTGAGTGTGCTGAAAACAAAAGAACGGTGTTTCCTACACATACGGACCATATCTAGTTCAGCTCTCCTTCTGAAACTGATACAAAGCACTGGTCCTCTAACATCCAATGCTTGTCCGTTAAGATGGGAAACGTGTGAGCTTCGTGAACGATGTAGTTCGTTTGAGCTGAAAAGTGACTGCCCTTACCCGAAACGAAGTCTTGCTTGTAGGAAGACTCAGAGCCTGGGATTTAACTCCATTTCTGAAGTGAAACACACAGCAGAGTTCTCATCCATTGATCATACTCTGCTTTAGAGCAAGAAGCACTCTCTTGCTTTCTAGAGTCTTTAAGACAGCAGGAAATCTGAGTGTGCCCAGAACAAAAGAACGGAGTTTCCTACACATACGGACCATATGTAGTCCAAATCTGCTTCTGAAACTGATACAAAGTATTGGTCCTCTAACATCCAATGCTTGTCAGTTAGGATGAGAAACGTGTGAGCTTCGTGAACGATGTAGTTCGTTTGAGCTGAAAAGTGACTGCCCTTACTTGAAACGAAGTCTTGCTTGTAGGAAGACACAGAGCCTGGGATTTAACTCCCTTTCTGAAGGGAAACACACAGCATAGTTCTCATCCATGCATCACACTCTGCTTTAGAGCGAGAAGCACGCTCTTGCTTTCTAGAGTCTTTAATACAGCAGGAAAC
Organism: Onychomys leucogaster; assembly: GCA_949786385.1. Lineage (NCBI taxonomy): Eukaryota > Metazoa > Chordata > Mammalia > Rodentia > Cricetidae > Onychomys > Onychomys leucogaster. The sequence goes on from CATKUP010000008.1 coordinate 4,612,511, forward strand.
ATGAGTGTGCTCAGAACAAAAGAACGGTGTTTCCTACACATACGGACCATATCTAGTCCAACTCTGCTTCTGAAACTGATACAAAGCACTGGTCCTCTAACATTCAATGCTTGTCTGTTAAGGTGAGAAACGTGTGAGCTTCGTGAATGATGTAGTTCGTTTGATCTGAAAAGCGACTGGCCTTACCTAAAATGAAGTCTTGCTAGTAGGAAGACACAGAGCCTGGGATTTAACACCATTTCTGAAGGGAAACAAACAGCATAGTTCTCATCCATGGATCACACTCTGCTTTAGAGCAAGAAGCACGCTCTTGCTTTCTAGAGTCTCTAATACAGCAGGAAACCTGAGTGTGATCCGAACAAAAGAACGGTGTTTCCTAAACATACCTACCATATCTAGTTCAACTGTGCTTCTGAAATTCATACAAAGCAAAGGTCCTCTAACATCCAATGCTTGTCAGTTAAGATTAGAAACGTGTGAGCTTCGTGAAAGATGTAGTTCGTTTGAGCTGTAAAGTAACTACCCTTACCTGAATCGAAGTCTTGTTTCTAGGAAGATTCAGAGCCTGGGATTTAACTCCATTTCTGAAGTGAAACACACAAAAGAGTTCTCAGCCATTGATCACAATCTGCTTTAGAGCAAGAAGCACGCTCTTGCTTTCTAGAGGCTCTAAGACAACATGAAACGTGAGTGTGCTGAGAACAAAAGAACGATGTTGCCTACACATACAGACCATATGTAGTCTAAATCTGCTTCTGAAACTGATATAAAGCACTGGTCCTCTAACATCCAATGCTTGTCAGTTAAGATGAGAAACGTGTGAGCTTCGTGAACGATGTAGTTCGTTTGAGCTGAAAAGTGACTGCCCTTACCTGAAACGAAGTCTTGCTTGTAGGAAGACACAGAGCCTGGGATTTAACTCCCTTTCTGAAGGGAAACACACAGCATAGTTCTCATCCATGCATCACACTCTGCTTTAGAGCGAGAAGCATGCTCTTGCTTTCTAGAGTCTTTAATACAGCAGGAAACATGAGTGTGCTCAGAACAAAAGAACTGTGTTTCCTACACATAAGGACCATATGTAATCCAACTCTGCTTCTGAAACTGATACAAAGGACTGGTCGTCTAGCATCCAATGCTTGTCAGTTATGATGAGAAACGTGTTTGCTTCGTGAACGTTGTAGTTCGTTTGAGCTGTAAAGTGACTGCCCTTACATGAAACAAAGTCTTGCTTGTAGGAAGTCACAGAGGCTGGGATTTAACTCCATTTATGAAGGAAAACAAACAGCATAGTTCTCATCCATGGATCACACTCTGCTTTAGAGCGAGAAGAACGCTCTTGCTTTCTAGATTCTCTAATACAGCAGGAAAAGTGAGTGTACTGAGAAAAAAAGAACGTTGTTTCCTACACATACGGACCATATCTATTCCAACTCTGCTTCTGAAACTGATACAAAGCACTGGTCCTCTAACGTCCAATGCGTGTCAGTTAAGATGAGAAACGTGTGAGTTTCGTGAACGATGTAGTTCGTTTGAGCTATAAAGAAACTGCCCTTACCTGAAAGAAAGACTTGCTTGTAGGTAGACTCAGAGCCTGTGATTTAACTCCATTTCTGAAGTGAAACACACAGCAGAGTTCTCATCCATTGATCTCACTCAGCTTTAGAGTAAGAAGCACACTCTTGCTTTCTAGAGTCTCTAATACAGCAGGAAACCTGAGTGCGCTCAGAACAAAAGAACGGTGTTTCCTACACCTACGGACCATATGTAGTCCAAATCTGCTTCTGAAACTGATACAAAGCACTGGTCCTCTAACAACCAATGCTTGTCAGTTAAGATGAGAAACGTGTGAGCTTCGGGAACGATGTAGTTCGTTTGAGCTGAAAAGTGACTGCCCTTACCAGAAACGAAGTCTTGCTTGTAGGAAGACACAGAGCCTGGGATTTAACTCCCTTTCTGAAGGGAAACACACAGCATAGTTCTCATCCATGCATCACACTCTGCTTTAGAGCGAGAAGCACGCTCTTGCTTTCTAGAGTCTTTAATACAGCAGGAAACATGAGTGTGCTCAGAACAAAAGAACGGTGTTTCCTACACATACGGACCATATCTAGTCCAACTCTGCTTCTGAAACTGATACAAAGCACTGGTCCTCTAACATTCAATGCTTGTCTGTTAAGGTGAGAAACGTGTGAGCTTCGTGAATGATGTAGTTCGTTTGATCTGAAAAGCGACTGGCCTTACCTAAAATGAAGTCTTGCTAGTAGGAAGACACAGAGCCTGGGATTTAACACCATTTCTGAAGGGAAACAAACAGCATAGTTCTCATCCATGGATCACACTCTGCTTTAGAGCAAGAAGCACGCTCTTGCTTTCTAGAGTCTCTAATACAGCAGGAAACCTGAGTGTGATCCGAACAAAAGAACGGTGTTTCCTAAACATACCTACCATATCTAGTTCAACTGTGCTTCTGAAATTCATACAAAGCAAAGGTCCTCTAACATCCAATGCTTGTCAGTTAAGATTAGAAACGTGTGAGCTTCGTGAAAGATGTAGTTCGTTTGAGCTGTAAAGTAACTACCCTTACCTGAATCGAAGTCTTGTTTCTAGGAAGATTCAGAGCCTGGGATTTAACTCCATTTCTGAAGTGAAACACACAAAAGAGTTCTCATCCATTGATCACACTCTGCTTTAGAGCAAGAAGCACGCTCTTGCTTTCTAGAGGCTCTAAGACAACATGAAACGTGAGTGTGCTGAGAACAAAAGAACGATGTTGCCTACACATACAGACCATATGTAGTCTAAATCTGCTTCTGAAACTGATATAAAGCACTGGTCCTCTAACATCCAATGCTTGTCAGTTAAGATGAGAAACGTGTGAGCTTCGTGAACGATGTAGTTCGTTTGAGCTGAAAAGTGACTGCCCTTACCTTAAACGAACTCTTGCTTGTAGGAAGACTCAGAGCCTGGGATTTAACTCCATTTCTGAAGTGAAACACCCAGCAGTGTTCTCATCCATTGATCACACTCTGCTTTAGAACAAGAAGCACGCTCTTGGTTTCTAGAATCTCTAAGACATCAGGAAACGTGAGTGTGCTGAGAACAAAAGAACGGTGTTTTCTACACATACGGACCATATCTAGTTCAACTCTGCTTCTGAAACTGATACAAATCACTGGTCCTCTAACATCCAATGCTTGTCCGTTAAGATGAGAAACGTGTGAGCTTCGTGAACGATGTAGTTCGTTTGAGCTGAAAAGTGATTGGCCTTACCTGAAATGAAGTCTTGCTTGTAGGAAGAAACAGAGCCTGGGATTTAACTCCATTTCTGAAGTGAAACACACAAAAGAGTTCTCATCCATTGATCACACTCTGCTTTAGAGCAAGAAGCATGCTCTTGCTTTCTAGAGTCTCTAATACAGCAGGAAACCTGAGTGTGATCCGAACAAAAGAACTGTGTTTCCTAAACATACCTATCATATCTAGTTCAACTGTGCTTCTGAAATTCATACAAAGCAAAGGTCCTCTAACATCCAATGCTTGTCAGTTAAGATGAGAAACTTGTGAGCTTCGTGAAAGATGTAGTTCGTTTGAGCTGTAAAGTAACTGCCCTTACCTGAAACGAATTCTTGTTTCTAGGAAGACTCAGAGCCTGGGATTTAACTCCATTTCTGAAGTGAAACACACAAAAGAGTTCTCATCCATTGATCACACTCTGCTTTAGAGCAAGAAGCATGCTCTTGCTTTCTAGAGGCTCGAAAACAACATGAAACGTGAGTGTGCTGAGAACAAAAGAACGATGTTGCCTACACATAAAGACCATATGTAGTCCAAATCTGCTTCTGAAACTGATATAAAGCACTGGTCCTCTAACATCCAATGCTTGTCAATTAAGATGAGAAACGTGTGAGTTTCGTGAATGATGTAGTTCGTTTGAGCTATAAAGACACTGCCCTTACGTGAAAGAAAGACTTGCTTGTAGGAAGACTCAGATGCTGGGATTTAACTCCATTTCTGAAGTGAAACACACAGCAGAGTTCTCATCCATTGATCATACTCTGCTTTAGAGCAAGAAGCACTCTCTTGCTTTCTAGAGTCTTTAAGACAGCAGGAAATCTGAGTGTGCCCAGAACAAAAGAACGGTGTTTCCTACAATTACGGACCATATGTAGTCCAAATCTGCTTCTGAAACTGATACAAAGCACTGGTCCTATAACAACCAATGCTTGTCAGTTAAGATGAGAAACGTGTGAGCTTCGTGAACCTTGTAGTTCGTTTGAGCAGAAAAGTGACTGCCCTTACCTTAAAAGAAATCTTGCTTGTAGGAAGACTCAGCGCCTGGGATTTAACTCCATGTCTGAAGTGAAACACACAGCAGAGTTCTCATCCATTGTTCACAATCTGCTTTAGAAAAAGAAGCATGCTCTTGCTTTATAGAGTCTCTAAGACAGCAAGAAACGTGAGTGTGCTCAGAACAAAATATGGTGTTTCCTAAACATACGGACCATATCTAGTTGAACTCTGCTTCTGAAACTGATACATAGCACTGGTCCTCTAACATCCCATACTTGTCAGTTAAGATGAGAAACGTGTGAGCTTCGTGAATGATGTAGTACTTTTGAGCTGAAAAGTGACTGCCCTTACCTGAAACGAAGTCTTGCTTGTAGGAAGACTCAGAGCCTGGGATTTAACTCCATTTCTGAAGGGAAACACACAGCATAGTTCTCATCCATAGATCACACTCTGCTTTAGAGCGAGAAGCACGCCCGTGCTTTCTAGAGTCTCTAATACAATAGGAAATCTGAGTGTGCTGAGAACAAAAGAACGGTGTTTCCTACACATACGGACCATATCTAGTTCAACTCTGCTTTTGAAACTGAAACAAACCACAGGTCCTCTAACATCCAATGCTTGTCAGTTAAGATGAGAAACGTGTGAGCTTAGTGAACGATGTAGTTTGTTTGAGCAGAGAAGTGACTGCCCTTACCTTAAACGAAGTCTTGCTTGTAGGAAGACTCAGAGCCTGGGATTTAACTCCATTTCAGAAGTGAAACACCAGCCAGTGTTCTCATCCATTGATAACACTCTGCTTTAGAACAAGAAGCACGCTCTTGGTTTCTAGAATCTCTAAGACAGCAGGAAACGTGAGTGTGCTGAAAACAAAAGAACGGTGTTTCCTACACATACGGACCATATCTAGTTCAGCTCTCCTTCTGAAACTGATACAAAGCACTGGTCCTCTAACATCCAATGCTTGTCCGTTAAGATGGGAAACGTGTGAGCTTCGTGAACGATGTAGTTCGTTTGAGCTGAAAAGTGACTGCCCTTACCCGAAACGAAGTCTTGCTTGTAGGAAGACTCAGAGCCTGGGATTTAACTCCATTTCTGAAGTGAAACACACAGCAGAGTTCTCATCCATTGATCATACTCTGCTTTAGAGCAAGAAGCACTCTCTTGCTTTCTAGAGTCTTTAAGACAGCAGGAAATCTGAGTGTGCCCAGAACAAAAGAACAGAGTTTCCTACACATACGGACCATATGTAGTCCAAATCTGCTTCTGAAACTGATACAAAGTATTGGTCCTCTAACATCCAATGCTTGTCAGTTAGGATGAGAAACGTGTGAGCTTCGTGAACGATGTAGTTCGTTTGAGCTGAAAAGTGACTGCCCTTACCAGAAACGAAGTCTTGCTTGTAGGAAGACACAGAGCCTGGGATTTAACTCCCTTTCTGAAGGGAAACACACAGCATAGTTCTCATCCATGCATCACACTCTGCTTTAGAGCGAGAAGCACGCTCTTGCTTTCTAGAGTCTTTAATACAGCAGGAAACATGAGTGTGCTCAGAACAAAAGAACGGTGTTTCCTACACATACGGACCATATCTAGTCCAACTCTGCTTCTGAAACTGATACAAAGCACTGGTCCTCTAACATTCAATGCTTGTCTGTTAAGGTGAGAAACGTGTGAGCTTCGTGAATGATGTAGTTCGTTTGATCTGAAAAGCGACTGGCCTTACCTAAAATGAAGTCTTGCTAGTAGGAAGACACAGAGCCTGGGATTTAACACCATTTCTGAAGGGAAACAAACAGCATAGTTCTCATCCATGGATCACACTCTGCTTTAGAGCAAGAAGCACGCTCTTGCTTTCTAGAGTCTCTAATACAGCAGGAAACCTGAGTGTGATCCGAACAAAAGAACGGTGTTTCCTAAACATACCTACCATATCTAGTTCAACTGTGCTTCTGAAATTCATACAAAGCAAAGGTCCTCTAACATCCAATGCTTGTCAGTTAAGATTAGAAACGTGTGAGCTTCGTGAAAGATGTAGTTCGTTTGAGCTGTAAAGTAACTACCCTTACCTGAATCGAAGTCTTGTTTCTAGGAAGATTCAGAGCCTGGGATTTAACTCCATTTCTGAAGTGAAACACACAAAAGAGTTCTCATCCATTGATCACACTCTGCTTTAGAGCAAGAAGCACGCTCTTGCTTTCTAGAGGCTCTAAGACAACATGAAACGTGAGTGTGCTGAGAACAAAAGAACGATGTTGCCTACACATACAGACCATATGTAGTCTAAATCTGCTTCTGAAACTGATATAAAGCACTGGTCCTCTAACATCCAATGCTTGTCAGTTAAGATGAGAAACGTGTGAGCTTCGTGAACGATGTAGTTCGTTTGAGCTGAAAAGTGACTGCCCTTACCTGAAAAGAAGTCTTGCTTGTAGGAAGACACAGAGCCTGGGATTTAACTCCCTTTCTGAAGGGAAACACACAGCATAGTTCTCATCCATGCATCACACTCTGCTTTAGAGCGAGAAGCATGCTCTTGCTTTCTAGAGTCTTTAATACAGCAGGAAACATGAGTGTGCTCAGAACAAAAGAACTGTGTTTCCTACACATAAGGACCATATGTAATCCAACTCTGCTTCTGAAACTGATACAAAGGACTGGTCGTCTAGCATCCAATGCTTGTCAGTTATGATGAGAAACGTGTTTGCTTCGTGAACGTTGTAGTTCGTTTGAGCTGTAAAGTGACTGCCCTTACATGAAACAAAGTCTTGCTTGTAGGAAGTCACAGAGGCTGGGATTTAACTCCATTTATGAAGGAAAACAAACAGCATAGTTCTCATCCATGGATCACACTCTGCTTTAGAGCGAGAAGAACGCTCTTGCTTTCTAGATTCTCTAATACAGCAGGAAAAGTGAGTGTACTGAGAAAAAAAGAACGTTGTTTCCTACACATATGGACCATATCTATTCCAACTCTGCTTCTGAAACTGATACAAAGCACTGGTCCTCTAACGTCCAATGCGTGTCAGTTAAGATGAGAAACGTGTGAGTTTCGTGAACGATGTAGTTCGTTTGAGCTATAAAGAAACTGCCCTTACCTGAAAGAAAGACTTGCTTGTAGGTAGACTCAGAGCCTGTGATTTAACTCCATTTCTGAAGTGAAACACACAGCAGAGTTCTCATCCATTGATCTCACTCAGCTTTAGAGTAAGAAGCACACTCTTGCTTTCTAGAGTCTCTAATACAGCAGGAAACCTGAGTGCGCTCAGAACAAAAGAACGGTGTTTCCTACACCTACGGACCATATGTAGTCCAAATCTGCTTCTGAAACTGATACAAAGCACTGGTCCTCTAACAACCAATGCTTGTCAGTTAAGATGAGAAACGTGTGAGCTTCGGGAACGATGTAGTTCGTTTGAGCTGAAAAGTGACTGCCCTTACCAGAAACGAAGTCTTGCTTGTAGGAAGACACAGAGCCTGGGATTTAACTCCCTTTCTGAAGGGAAACACACAGCATAGTTCTCATCCATGCATCACACTCTGCTTTAGAGCGAGAAGCACGCTCTTGCTTTCTAGAGTCTTTAATACAGCAGGAAACATGAGTGTGCTCAGAACAAAAGAACGGTGTTTCCTACACATACGGACCATATCTAGTCCAACTCTGCTTCTGAAACTGATACAAAGCACTGGTCCTCTAACATTCAATGCTTGTCTGTTAAGGTGAGAAACGTGTGAGCTTCGTGAATGATGTAGTTCGTTTGATCTGAAAAGCGACTGGCCTTACCTAAAATGAAGTCTTGCTAGTAGGAAGACACAGAGCCTGGGATTTAACACCATTTCTGAAGGGAAACAAACAGCATAGTTCTCATCCATGGATCACACTCTGCTTTAGAGCAAGAAGCACGCTCTTGCTTTCTAGAGTCTCTAATACAGCAGGAAACCTGAGTGTGATCCGAACAAAAGAACGGTGTTTCCTAAACATACCTACCATATCTAGTTCAACTGTGCTTCTGAAATTCATACAAAGCAAAGGTCCTCTAACATCCAATGCTTGTCAGTTAAGATTAGAAACGTGTGAGCTTCGTGAAAGATGTAGTTCGTTTGAGCTGTAAAGTAACTACCCTTACCTGAATCGAAGTCTTGTTTCTAGGAAGATTCAGAGCCTGGGATTTAACTCCATTTCTGAAGTGAAACACACAAAAGAGTTCTCATCCATTGATCACACTCTGCTTTAGAGCAAGAAGCACGCTCTTGCTTTCTAGAGGCTCTAAGACAACATGAAACGTGAGTGTGCTGAGAACAAAAGAACGATGTTGCCTACACATACAGACCATATGTAGTCTAAATCTGCTTCTGAAACTGATATAAAGCACTGGTCCTCTAACATCCAATGCTTGTCAGTTAAGATGAGAAACGTGTGAGCTTCGTGAACGATGTAGTTCGTTTGAGCTGAAAAGTGACTGCCCTTACCTTAAACGAACTCTTGCTTGTAGGAAGACTCAGAGCCTGGGATTTAACTCCATTTCTGAAGTGAAACACCCAGCAGTGTTCTCATCCATTGATCACACTCTGCTTTAGAACAAGAAGCACGCTCTTGGTTTCTAGAATCTCTAAGACATCAGGAAACGTGAGTGTGCTGAGAACAAAAGAACGGTGTTTCCTACACATACGGACCATATCTAGTTCAACTCTGCTTCTGAAACTGATACAAAGCACTGGTCCTCTAACATCCAATGCTTGTCCGTTAAGATGAGAAACGTGTGAGCTTCGTGAACGATGCAGTTCGTTTGAGCTGAAAAGTGATTGGCCTTACCTGAAATGAAGTCTTGCTTGTAGGAAGAAACAGAGCCTGGGATTTAACTCCATTTCTGAAGTGAAACACACAAAAGAGTTCTCATCCATTGATCACACTCTGCTTTAGAGCAAGAAGCATGCTCTTGCTTTCTAGAGTCTCTAATACAGCAGGAAACCTGAGTGTGATCCGAACAAAAGAACTGTGTTTCCTAAACATACCTATCATATCTAGTTCAACTGTGCTTCTGAAATTCATACAAAGCAAAGGTCCTCTAACATCCAATGCTTGTCAGTTAAGATGAGAAACGTGTGAGCTTCGTGAAAGATGTAGTTCGTTTGAGCTGTAAAGTAACTGCCCTTACCTGAAACGAATTCTTGTTTCTAGGAAGACTCAGAGCCTGGGATTTAACTCCATTTCTGAAGTGAAACACACAAAAGAGTTCTCATCCATTGATCACACTCTGCTTTAGAGCAAGAAGCATGCTCTTGCTTTCTAGAGGCTCTAAGACAACATGAAACGTGAGTGTGCTGAGAACAAAAGAACGATGTTGCCTACACATAAAGACCATATGTAGTCCAAATCTGCTTCTGAAACTGATATAAAGCACTGGTCCTCTAACATCCAATGCTTGTCAATTAAGATGAGAAACGTGTGAGTTTCGTGAATGATGTAGTTCGTTTGAGCTATAAAGACACTGCCCTTACGTGAAAGAAAGACTTGCTTGTAGGAAGACTCAGATGCTGGGATTTAACTCCATTTCTGAAGTGAAACACACAGCAGAGTTCTCATCCATTGATCATACTCTGCTTTAGAGCAAGAAGCACTCTCTTGCTTTCTAGAGTCTTTAAGACAGCAGGAAATCTGAGTGTGCCCAGAACAAAAGAACGGTGTTTCCTACAATTACGGACCATATGTAGTCCAAATCTGCTTCTGAAACTGATACAAAGCACTGGTCCTATAACAACCAATGCTTGTCAGTTAAGATGAGAAACGTGTGAGCTTCGTGAACCTTGTAGTTCGTTTGAGCAGAAAAGTGACTGCCCTTACCTTAAAAGAAATCTTGCTTGTAGGAAGACTCAGCGCCTGGGATTTAACTCCATGTCTGAAGTGAAACACACAGCAGAGTTCTCATCCATTGTTCACACTCTGCTTTAGAAAAAGAAGCATGCTCTTGCTTTATAGAGTCTCTAAGACAGCAAGAAACGTGAGTGTGCTCAGAACAAAATATGGTGTTTCCTAAACATACGGACCATATCTAGTTGAACTCTGCTTCTGAAACTGATACATAGCACTGGTCCTCTAACATCCCATGCTTGTCAGTTAAGATGAGAAACGTGTGAGCTTCGTGAATGATGTAGTACTTTTGAGCTGAAAAGTGACTGCCCTTACCTGAAACGAAGTCTTGCTTGTAGGAAGACTCAGAGCCTGGGATTTAACTCCATTTCTGAAGGGAAACACACAGCATAGTTCTCATCCATAGATCACACTCTGCTTTAGAGCGAGAAGCACGCCCGTGCTTTCTAGAGTCTCTAATACAATAGGAAATCTGAGTGTGCTGAGAACAAAAGAACGGTGTTTCCTACACATACGGACCATATCTAGTTCAACTCTGCTTTTGAAACTGAAACAAACCACAGGTCCTCTAACATCCAATGCTTGTCAGTTAAGATGAGAAACGTGTGAGCTTAGTGAACGATGTAGTTTGTTTGAGCAGAGAAGTGACTGCCCTTACCTTAAACGAAGTCTTGCTTGTAGGAAGACTCAGAGCCTGGGATTTAACTCCATTTCAGAAGTGAAACACCAGCCAGTGTTCTCATCCATTGATAACACTCTGCTTTAGAACAAGAAGCACGCTCTTGGTTTCTAGAATCTCTAAGACAGCAGGAAACGTGAGTGTGCTGAAAACAAAAGAACGGTGTTTCCTACACATACGGACCATATCTAGTTCAGCTCTGCTTCTGAAACTGATACAAAGCACTGGTCCTCTAACATCCAATGCTTGTCCGTTAAGATGGGAAACGTGTGAGCTTCGTGAACGATGTAGTTCGTTTGAGCTGAAAAGTGACTGCCCTTACCCGAAACGAAGTCTTGCTTGTAGGAAGACTCAGAGCCTGGGATTTAACTCCATTTCTGAAGTGAAACACACAGCAGAGTTCTCATCCATTGATCATACTCTGCTTTAGAGCAAGAAGCACTCTCTTGCTTTCTAGAGTCTTTAAGACAGCAGGAAATCTGAGTGTGCCCAGAACAAAAGAACAGAGTTTCCTACACATACGGACCATATGTAGTCCAAATCTGCTTCTGAAACTGATACAAAGTATTGGTCCTCTAACATCCAATGCTTGTCAGTTAGGATGAGAAACGTGTGAGCTTCGTGAACGATGTAGTTCGTTTGAGCTGAAAAGTGACTGCCCTTACCAGAAACGAAGTCTTGCTTGTAGGAAGACACAGAGCCTGGGATTTAACTCCCTTTCTGAAGGGAAACACACAGCATAGTTCTCATCCATGCATCACACTCTGCTTTAGAGCGAGAAGCACGCTCTTGCTTTCTAGAGTCTTTAATACAGCAGGAAACATGAGTGTGCTCAGAACAAAAGAACGGTGTTTCCTACACATACGGACCATATCTAGTCCAACTCTGCTTCTGAAACTGATACAAAGCACTGGTCCTCTAACATTCAATGCTTGTCTGTTAAGGTGAGAAACGTGTGAGCTTCGTGAATGATGTAGTTCGTTTGATCTGAAAAGCGACTGGCCTTACCTAAAATGAAGTCTTGCTAGTAGGAAGACACAGAGCCTGGGATTTAACACCATTTCTGAAGGGAAACAAACAGCATAGTTCTCATCCATGGATCACACTCTGCTTTAGAGCAAGAAGCACGCTCTTGCTTTCTAGAGTCTCTAATACAGCAGGAAACCTGAGTGTGATCCGAACAAAAGAACGGTGTTTCCTAAACATACCTACCATATCTAGTTCAACTGTGCTTCTGAAATTCATACAAAGCAAAGGTCCTCTAACATCCAATGCTTGTCAGTTAAGATTAGAAACGTGTGAGCTTCGTGAAAGATGTAGTTCGTTTGAGCTGTAAAGTAACTACCCTTACCTGAATCGAAGTCTTGTTTCTAGGAAGATTCAGAGCCTGGGATTTAACTCCATTTCTGAAGTGAAACACACAAAAGAGTTCTCATCCATTGATCACACTCTGCTTTAGAGCAAGAAGCACGCTCTTGCTTTCTAGAGGCTCTAAGACAACATGAAACGTGAGTGTGCTGAGAACAAAAGAACGATGTTGCCTACACATACAGACCATATGTAGTCTAAATCTGCTTCTGAAACTGATATAAAGCACTGGTCCTCTAACATCCAATGCTTGTCAGTTAAGATGAGAAACGTGTGAGCTTCGTGAACGATGTAGTTCGTTTGAGCTGAAAAGTGACTGCCCTTACCTGAAACGAAGTCTTGCTTGTAGGAAGACACAGAGCCTGGGATTTAACTCCCTTTCTGAAGGGAAACACACAGCATAGTTCTCATCCATGCATCACACTCTGCTTTAGAGCGAGAAGCATGCTCTTGCTTTCTAGAGTCTTTAATACAGCAGGAAACATGAGTGTGCTCAGAACAAAAGAACTGTGTTTCCTACACATAAGGACCATATGTAATCCAACTCTGCTTCTGAAACTGATACAAAGGACTGGTCGTCTAGCATCCAATGCTTGTCAGTTATGATGAGAAACGTGTTTGCTTCGTGAACGTTGTAGTTCGTTTGAGCTGTAAAGTGACTGCCCTTACATGAAACAAAGTCTTGCTTGTAGGAAGTCACAGAGGCTGGGATTTAACTCCATTTATGAAGGAAAACAAACAGCATAGTTCTCATCCATGGATCACACTCTGCTTTAGAGCGAGAAGAACGCTCTTGCTTTCTAGATTCTCTAATACAGCAGGAAAAGTGAGTGTACTGAGAAAAAAAGAACGTTGTTTCCTACACATATGGACCATATCTATTCCAACTCTGCTTCTGAAACTGATACAAAGCACTGGTCCTCTAACGTCCAATGCGTGTCAGTTAAGATGAGAAACGTGTGAGTTTCGTGAACGATGTAGTTCGTTTGAGCTATAAAGAAACTGCCCTTACCTGAAAGAAAGACTTGCTTGTAGGTAGACTCAGAGCCTGTGATTTAACTCCATTTCTGAAGTGAAACACACAGCAGAGTTCTCATCCATTGATCTCACTCAGCTTTAGAGTAAGAAGCACACTCTTGCTTTCTAGAGTCTCTAATACAGCAGGAAACCTGAGTGCGCTCAGAACAAAAGAACGGTGTTTCCTACACCTACGGACCATATGTAGTCCAAATCTGCTTCTGAAACTGATACAAAGCACTGGTCCTCTAACAACCAATGCTTGTCAGTTAAGATGAGAAACGTGTGAGCTTCGGGAACGATGTAGTTCGTTTGAGCAGAAAAGTGACTGCCCTTACCAGAAACGAAGTCTTGCTTGTAGGAAGACACAGAGCCTGGGATTTAACTCCCTTTCTGAAGGGAAACACACAGCATAGTTCTCATCCATGCATCACACTCTGCTTTAGAGCGAGAAGCACGCTCTTGCTTTCTAGAGTCTTTAATACAGCAGGAAACATGAGTGTGCTCAGAACAAAAGAACGGTGTTTCCTACACATACGGACCATATCTAGTCCAACTCTGCTTCTGAAACTGATACAAAGCACTGGTCCTCTAACATTCAATGCTTGTCTGTTAAGGTGAGAAACGTGTGAGCTTCGTGAATGATGTAGTTCGTTTGATCTGAAAAGCGACTGGCCTTACCTAAAATGAAGTCTTGCTAGTAGGAAGACACAGAGCCTGGGATTTAACACCATTTCTGAAGGGAAACAAACAGCATAGTTCTCATCCATGGATCACACTCTGCTTTAGAGCAAGAAGCACGCTCTTGCTTTCTAGAGTCTCTAATACAGCAGGAAACCTGAGTGTGATCCGAACAAAAGAACGGTGTTTCCTAAACATACCTACCATATCTAGTTCAACTGTGCTTCTGAAATTCATACAAAGCAAAGGTCCTCTAACATCCAATGCTTGTCAGTTAAGATTAGAAACGTGTGAGCTTCGTGAAAGATGTAGTTCGTTTGAGCTGTAAAGTAACTACCCTTACCTGAATCGAAGTCTTGTTTCTAGGAAGATTCAGAGCCTGGGATTTAACTCCATTTCTGAAGTGAAACACACAAAAGAGTTCTCATCCATTGATCACACTCTGCTTTAGAGCAAGAAGCACGCTCTTGCTTTCTAGAGGCTCTAAGACAACATGAAACGTGAGTGTGCTGAGAACAAAAGAACGATGTTGCCTACACATACAGACCATATGTAGTCTAAATCTGCTTCTGAAACTGATATAAAGCACTGGTCCTCTAACATCCAATGCTTGTCAGTTAAGATGAGAAACGTGTGAGCTTCGTGAACGATGTAGTTCGTTTGAGCTGAAAAGTGACTGCCCTTACCTGAAACGAAGTCTTGCTTGTAGGAAGACACAGAGCCTGGGATTTAACTCCCTTTCTGAAGGGAAACACACAGCATAGTTCTCATCCATGCATCACACTCTGCTTTAGAGCGAGAAGCATGCTCTTGCTTTCTAGAGTCTTTAATACAGCAGGAAACATGAGTGTGCTCAGAACAAAAGAACTGTGTTTCCTACACATAAGGACCATATGTAATCCAACTCTGCTTCTGAAACTGATACAAAGGACTGGTCGTCTAGCATCCAATGCTTGTCAGTTATGATGAGAAACGTGTTTGCTTCGTGAACGTTGTAGTTCGTTTGAGCTGTAAAGTGACTGCCCTTACATGAAACGAAGTCTTGCTTGTAGGAAGTCACAGAGGCTGGGATTTAACTCCATTTATGAAGGAAAACAAACAGCATAGTTCTCATCCATGGATCACACTCTGCTTTAGAGCGAGAAGAACGCTCTTGCTTTCTAGATTCTCTAATACAGCAGGAAAAGTGAGTGTACTGAGAAAAAAAGAACGTTGTTTCCTACACATACGGACCATATCTATTCCAACTCTGCTTCTGAAACTGATACAAAGCACTGGTCCTCTAACGTCCAATGCGTGTCAGTTAAGATGAGAAACGTGTGAGTTTCGTGAACGATGTAGTTCGTTTGAGCTATAAAGAAACTGCCCTTACCTGAAAGAAAGACTTGCTTGTAGGTAGACTCAGAGCCTGTGATTTAACTCCATTTCTGAAGTGAAACACACAGCAGAGTTCTCATCCATTGATCTCACTCAGCTTTAGAGTAAGAAGCACACTCTTGCTTTCTAGAGTCTCTAATACAGCAGGAAACCTGAGTGTGATCCAAAAAAAGAACGGTGTTTCCTAAACATACCTACCATATCTAGGTCAGCTGTGCCTCTGAAATTCATACAAAGCAAAGGTCCTCTAACATCCAATGCTTGTCAGTTAAGATGAGAAACGTGTGAGCTTCGTGAACGATGTAGTTCGTTTGATCTGAAAAGTGACTGCCCTTACTTGAAACGAAGTCTTGCTTGTAGTAAGACACAGAGCCTGGGATTTAACTCCATTTCTGAAGGGAAACACACAGCAGAGTTCTCATCCATGTATCACACTCTGCTTTAGAGCGAGAAGCACACTCTTGCTTTCTAGAGTCTCTAATACAGCAGGAAACCTGAGTGCCCTCAGAACAAAAGAACGGTGTTTCCTACACCTACGGACCATATGTAGTCCAAATCTGCTTCTGAAACTGATACAAAGCATTGGTCCTCTAACAACCAATGCTTGTCAGTTAAGATGAGAAACGTGTGAGCTTCGGGAACGATGTAGTTCTTTTGAGCAGAAAAGTGACTGCCCTTACCTTAAACGATGTCTTGCTTGTAGGAAGACTCAGAGACTGGTATTTAACTCCATGTCTGAAGTGAAACACACAGCATAGTTCTCATCCATGGATCACACTCTGCTTTAGAACGAGAAGCACACTCTTGCTTTCTAGAGTCTCTAATACAGCAGGAAACCTGAGTGTGATCCGAACAAAAGAATGGTGTTTCCTAAACATACGGACCATATCTAGTTCAACTCTGATTCTGAAATTCATACAAATCAAAGGTCCTCTAACATCCAATGCTTTTCAGTTAAGATTAGAAACGTGTGAGCTTCATGAACGATGTAGTTCGTTTGAGCTGTAAAGTAAGTGGCCTTACCTGAAACGAAGTCTTGCATGCAGGAAGACTCAGAGCCTGGGATTTAACTCCATTTCCGAAGGAAAACACACAGCATAGTTCTCATCCATAGATCACACTCTGCTTTAGAGCGAGAAGCACGCCCGTGCTTTCTAGAGTCTCTAACACAATAGGAAATCTGAGTGTGCTGAGAACAAAAGAATGGTGTTTCCTACACATACGGACCATATCTAGTACAACTCTGCTTTTGAAACTGAAACAAACCACAGGTCCTCTAACATCCAATGCTTGTCAGTTAGGATGAGAAACGTGTGAGCTTCGTGAACGATATAGTTCTTTTGAGCTGAAAAGTGACTGCCCTTACCTGAAATGAAGTCTTGCTTGTAGGAAGACTCAGAGCCTGGGATTTAACTCCATTTCAGAAGTGAAACACCCAGCAGTGTTCTCATCCATTGATCACACTCTGCTTTAGAACAAGAAGCACGCTCTTGTTTTCTAGAATCTCTAAGACAGCAGGAAACGTGAGTGTGCTGAGAACAAAAGAACGGTGTTTCCTACACATAAGGACCATATCTAGTCCAACTCTGCTTCTGAAACTGATAAAAGCACTGGTCCTCTAACATCCAATGCTTGTCTGTTAAGATGAGAAACGTGTGAGCTTCGTGAATGATGTAGTTCGTTTGAGCTGAAAAGTGATTGGCCTTACCTGAAATGAAGTCTTGCTTGTTGGAAGACACAGAGCCTGGGATTTAACTCCATTTCTGAAGTGAAACACACAAAAGAGTTCTCATCCATTGATCACACTCTGCTTTAGAGCAAGAAGCACGCTCTTGCTTTCTAGAGTCTCTAATACAGCAGGAAACCTGAGTGTGATCAGAAAAAAAGAACGGTGTTTCCTAAACATACCTACCATATCTAGTTCAACTGTGCCTCTGAAATTCATACAAAGCAAAGGTCCTCTAACATCCAATGCTTGTCAGTTAAGATGAGAAACGTGTGAGCTTCGTGAAAGATGTAGTTCGTATGAGCTGTAAATAACTGCCCTTACCTGACACGAAGTCTTGTTTGTAGGAAGACTCAGAGCCTGGGATTTAACTCCATTTCTGAAGTGAAACACACAAAAGAGTTCTCATCCATTGATCACACTCTGCTTAGAGGAAGAAGCACGCTCTTGCTTTCTAGAGGCTCTAAGACAACATGAAACGTGACTGTGCTGAGAACAAAAGAACGATGTTGCCTACACATACAGACCATATGTAGTCCAAATCTGCTTCTGAAACTGATATAAAGCACTGGTCCTCTAACATCCAATGCTTGTCAGTTAAGATGAGAAACGTGTGAGTTTCGTGAATGATGTAGTTCGTTTGAGCTATAAAGAAACTGCCCTTACATGAAAGAAAGACTTGCTTGTAGGAAGACTCAGAGCCTGGGATTTAACTCCATTTCTGAAGTGAAACACACAGCAGAGTTCTCATCCATTGATCATACTCTGCTTTAGAGCAAGAAGCACTCTCTTGCTTTCTAGAGTCTTTAAGACAGCAGGAAATCTGAGTGTGCCCAGAACAAAAGAACGGTGTTTCCTACACATACGGACCATATGTAGTCCAAATCTGCTTCTGAAACTGATACAAAGTACTGGTCCTCTAACATCCAATGCTTGTCAGTTAGGATGAGAAACGTGTGAGCTTCGTGAACGATGTAGTTCGTTTGAGCTGAAAAGTGACTGCCCTTACCTGAAACGAAGTCTTGCTTGTAGGAAGACACAGAGCCTGGGATTTAACACCCTTTCTGAAGGGAAACACACAGCATAGTTCTCATCCATGCATCACACTCTGCTTTAGAGCTAGAAGCACGCTCTTGCTTTCTAGAGTCTTTAATACAGCAGGAAACATGAGTGTGCTCAGAAAAAAAGAACGGTGTTTCCTACACATACGGACCATATCTAGTCCAAATCTGCTTCTGCATGTGATACAAAGCACTGGTCCTCTAACATCCAATGCTTGTCAGTTAAGATGAGAAGCATATGAGCTTCGTGAACGATGTAGTTCGTTTGATCTGAAAAGTGACTGCCCTTACTTGAAACGAAGTCTTGCTTGTAGTAAGACACAGAGCCTGGGATTTAACTCCATTTCTGAAGGGAAACACACAGCAGAGTTCTCATCCATGTATCACACTCTGCTTTAGAGCGAGAAGCACACTCTTGCTTTCTAGAGTCTCTAATACAGCAGGAAACCTGAGTGCCCTCAGAACAAAAGAACGGTGTTTCCTACACCTACGGACCATATGTAGTCCAAATCTGCTTCTGAAACTGATACAAAGCATTGGTCCTCTAACAACCAATGCTTGTCAGTTAAGATGAGAAACGTGTGAGCTTCGGGAACGATGTAGTTCTTTTGAGCAGAAAAGTGACTGCCCTTACCTTAAACGATGTCTTGCTTGTAGGAAGACTCAGAGACTGGTATTTAACTCCATGTCTGAAGTGAAACACACAGCATAGTTCTCATCCATGGATCACACTCTGCTTTAGAACGAGAAGCACACTCTTGCTTTCTAGAGTCTCTAATACAGCAGGAAACCTGAGTGTGATCCGAACAAAAGAATGGTGTTTCCTAAACATACGGACCATATCTAGTTCAACTCTGATTCTGAAATTCATACAAATCAAAGGTCCTCTAACATCCAATGCTTTTCAGTTAAGATTAGAAACGTGTGAGCTTCATGAACGATGTAGTTCGTTTGAGCTGTAAAGTAAGTGGCCTTACCTGAAACGAAGTCTTGCATGCAGGAAGACTCAGAGCCTGGGATTTAACTCCATTTCCGAAGGAAAACACACAGCATAGTTCTCATCCATAGATCACACTCTGCTTTAGAGCGAGAAGCACGCCCGTGCTTTCTAGAGTCTCTAACACAATAGGAAATCTGAGTGTGCTGAGAACAAAAGAATGGTGTTTCCTACACATACGGACCATATCTAGTACAACTCTGCTTTTGAAACTGAAACAAACCACAGGTCCTCTAACATCCAATGCTTGTCAGTTAGGATGAGAAACGTGTGAGCTTCGTGAACGATATAGTTCTTTTGAGCTGAAAAGTGACTGCCCTTACCTGAAATGAAGTCTTGCTTGTAGGAAGACTCAGAGCCTGGGATTTAACTCCATTTCAGAAGTGAAACACCCAGCAGTGTTCTCATCCATTGATCACACTCTGCTTTAGAACAAGAAGCACGCTCTTGTTTTCTAGAATCTCTAAGACAGCAGGAAACGTGAGTGTGCTGAGAACAAAAGAACGGTGTTTCCTACACATAAGGACCATATCTAGTCCAACTCTGCTTCTGAAACTGATAAAAGCACTGGTCCTCTAACATCCAATGCTTGTCTGTTAAGATGAGAAACGTGTGAGCTTCGTGAATGATGTAGTTCGTTTGAGCTGAAAAGTGATTGGCCTTACCTGAAATGAAGTCTTGCTTGTTGGAAGACACAGAGCCTGGGATTTAACTCCATTTCTGAAGTGAAACACACAAAAGAGTTCTCATCCATTGATCACACTCTGCTTTAGAGCAAGAAGCACGCTCTTGCTTTCTAGAGTCTCTAATACAGCAGGAAACCTGAGTGTGATCAGAAAAAAAGAACGGTGTTTCCTAAACATACCTACCATATCTAGTTCAACTGTGCTTCTGAAATTCATACATAGCAAAGGTTCTCTAACATCCAATGCTTGTCAGTTAAGATGAGAAACGTGTGAGCTTCGTGAAAGATGTAGTTCGTATGAGCTGTAAAGTAACTGCCCTTACCTGAAACGAAGTCTTGTTTCTAGGAAGACTCAGAGCCTGGGATTTAACTCCATTTCTGAAGTGAAACACACAAAAGAGTTCTCATCCATTGATCACACTCTGCTTTAGAGCAAGAAGCACGCTCTTGCTTTCTAGAGGCTCTAAGACAACATGAAACGTGAGTGTGCTGAGAACCAAAGGAAGATGTTGCCTACACATACAGACCATATGTAGTCCAAATCTGCTTCTGAAACTGATATAAAGCACTGGTCCTCTAACATCAAATGCTTGTCAGTTAAGATGAGAAACGTGTGAGTTTCGTGAACGATGTAGTTCATTTGAGCTATAAAGAAACTGCCCTTACATGAAAGAAAGACTTGCTTGTAGGAAGACTCAGAGCCTGGGATTTAACTCCATTTCTGAAGTGAAACACACAGCAGAGTTCTCATCCATTGATCATACTCTGCTTTAGAGCAAGAAGCACTCTCTTGCTTTCTAGAGTCTTTAAGACAGCAGGAAATCTGAGTGTGCTTAGAACAAAAGAACGGTGTTTCCTACACATACGGACCATATGTAGTCCAAATCTGCTTCTGAAACTGATACAAAGTACTGGTCCTCTAACATCCAATGCTTGTCATTTAGGATGAGAAACGTGTGAGCTTCGTGAACGATGTAGTTCGTTTGAGCTGAAAAGTGACTGCCCTTACCTGAAACGAAGTCTTGCTTGTAGGAAGACACAGAGCCTGGGATTTAACTCCCTTTCTGAAGGGAAACACACAGCATAGTTCTCATCCATGCATCACACTCTGCTTTAGAGCTAGAAGCACGCTCTTGCTTTCTAGAGTCTTTAATACAGCAGGAAACATGAGTGTGCTCAGAACAAAAGAACGGTGTTACCTACACCTACGGACCATATGTAGTCCAAATCTGCTTCTGAAACTGATACAAAGCACTGGTCCTCTAACATCCAATGCTTGTCAGTTAAGATGAGAATCATATGAGCTTCGTGAACGATGTAGTTCGTTTGATCTGAAAAGTGACTGCCCTTACTTGAAACGAAGTCTTGCTTGTAGTAAGACAAAGAGCCTGGGATTTAACTCCATTTCTGAAGGGAAACACACAGCAGAGTTCTCGTCCATGTATCACACTCTGCTTTAGAGCGAGAAGCACGCTCTTGCTTTCTAGAATCTCTAATACAGCAGGAAACCTGAGTGCGCTCAGAACAAAAGAACGGTGTTACCTACACCTACGGACCATATGTAGTCCAAATCTGCTTCTGAAACTGATACAAAGCACTGGTCCTCTAACAACCAGTGCTTGTCAGTTAAGATGAGAAACGTGTGAGCTTCGTGAACGATGTAGTTCGTTTGAGCAGAAAAGTGACTGCCCTTACCTTAAAAGAAGTCTTGCTTGTAGGAAGACTCAGCGCCTGGGATTTAACTCCATTTCTGAAGTGAAACACACAGCAGAGTCTCATCCATTGGTCACACTCTGCTTTAGAAAAAGAAGCATGCTCTTGCTTATAGAGTCTCTAAGACAGCAGGAAACATGAGTGTGCTCTGAACAAAAGAATGGTGTTTCCTACACATAAGGACCATATTTAATCCAACTCTGCTTCTGAAACTGATACAAAGCACTGTTCCTCTAGCATCCAATGCTTGTCAGTTATGACGAGAAACGTGTTTGCTTCGTGAACGGTGTAGTTCGTTTGAGCTGTAAAGTGACTGCCCTTACATGAAACGAAGTCTTCCTTGTAGGAAGTCACAGAGGCTGGGATTTAACTCCATTTATGAAGGAAAACAAACAGCATATTCTCATCCATTGATCACACTCTGCTTTAGAGCGAGAAGAACGCTCTTGCTTTCTAGATTCTCTAATACAGCAGGAAACGTGAGTGTACTGAGGAAAAAGAACGTTGTTTCCTACACATACGGACCATATCAAGTCCAACTCTGCTTCTGAAACTGATACAAAGCACTGGTCCTCTAACGTCCAATGCTTGTCAGTTAAGATGAGAAACGTGTGAGTTTCGTGAACGATGTAGTTCGTTTGAGCTATAAAGAAACTGCCCTTACCTGAAAGAAAGACTTGCTTGTAGGTAGACTCAGAGCCTGGGATTTAACTCCATTTCTGAAGGGAAACACACAGCATAGTTCTCATTCATAGATCACACTCTGCTTTAGAGCGAGAAGCACGCCCGTGCTTTCTAGAGTCTCTAACACAATAGGAAATCTGAGTGTGCTGAGAACAAAAGAATGGTGTTTCCTACACATACGGACCATATCTAGTTCAACTCTGCTTTTGAAACTGAAACAAACCACAGGTCCTCTAACATCCAATGCTTGTCTGTTAAGATGAGAAACGTGTGAGCTTCGTGAATGATGTAGTTCGTTTGAGCTGAAAAGTGATTGGCCTTACCTGAAATGACGTCTTGCTTGTAGGAAGACACAGAGCCTGGGATTTAACTCCATTTCTGAAGTGAAACACACAAAAGAGTTCTTATCCATTGATCACACTCTGCTTTAGAGCAAGAAGCACGCTCTTGCTTTCTAGAGTCTCTAATACAGCAGGAAACCTGAGTGTGATCCGAAAAAAAGAACGGTGTTTCCTAAACGTACCTACCATATCTAGTTCAACTGTGCTTCTGAAATTCATACAAAGCAAAGGTCCTCTAACATCCAATGCTTGTCAGTAAAGATGAGAAACATGTGAGCTTCGTGAAAGATGTAGTTCGTATGAGCTGTAAAGTAACTGCCCTTACCTGAAACGAAGTCTTGTTTCTAGGAAGACTCAGAGCCTGGGATTTAACTCCATTTCTGAAGTGAAACACACAAAAGAGTTCTCATCCTTTGATCACACTCTGCTTTAGAGCAAGAAGCACGCTCTTGCTTTCTAGAGGCTCTAAGACAACATGAAACGTGAGTGTGCTGAGAACAAAAGAACGATGTTGCCTACACATACAGACCATATGTAGTCCAAATGTGCTTCTGAAACTGATATAAAGCACTGGTCCTCTAACATCCAATGCTTGTCAAATAAGATGAGAAACGTGTGAGTTTCGTGAACGATGTTGTTCGTTTGAGCTATAAAGTAACTGCCCTTACGTGAAAGAAAGACTTGCTTGTAGGTAGACTCAGAGCCTGGGATTTAACTCCATTTCTGAAGTGAAACACACAGCAGAGTTCTCATCCATTGATCACACTCTGCTTTAGAGCGAGAAGCACACTCTTGCTTTCTAGATTCTCTAATACAGCAGGAAACCTGAGTGCGCTCAGAACAAAAGAACGGTGTTTCCTACACCTACGGACCATATGTAGTCCAAATCTGCTTCTGAAACTGATACAAAGCACTGGTCCTCTAACAACCAATGCTTGTCAGTTAAGATGAGAAACGTGTGAGCTTCGGGAACGATGTAGTTCTTTTGAGCAGAAAAGTGACTGCCTTTACCTTAAACGAAGTCTTGCTTGTAGGAAGAATCAGAGCCTGGGATTTAACTCCATGTCTGAAGTGAAACACACAGCATAGTTCTCATCCATGGATCACACTCTGCTTTAGAACGAGAAGCACACTCTTGCTTTCTAGATTCTCTAATACAGCAGGAAACCTGAGTGTGATCCGAACAAAAGAATGGTGTTTCCTAAACATACGGACCATATCTAGTTCAACTCTGATTCTGAAATTCATACAAATCAAAGGTCCTCTAACATCCAATGCTTTTCAGTTAAGATTAGAAACGTGTGAGCTTCATGAATGATGTAGTTCGTTTGAGCTGTAAAGTAAGTGGCCTTACCTGAAACGAAGTCTTGCATGCAGGAAGACTCAGAGCCTGGGATTTAACTCCATTTCCGAAGGGAAACACACAGCATAGTTCTCATCCATAGATCACACTCTGCTTTAGAGCGAGAAGCACGCCCGTGCTTTCTAGAGTCTCTAACACAATAGGAAATCTGAGTGTGCTGAGAACAAAAGAATGGTGTTTCCTACACATACGGACCATATCTAGTTCAACTCTGCTTTTGAAACTGAAACAAACCACAGGTCTTCTAACATCCAATGCTTGTCAGTTAGGATGAGAAATGTGTGAGCTTCGTGAACGATATAGTTCGTTTGAGCTGAAAAGTGACTGCCCTTACCTGAAATGAAGTCTTGCTTGTAGGAAGTCTCAGAGCCTGGGATTTAACTCCATTTCAGAAGTGAAACACCCAGCAGTGTTCTCATCCATTGATCACACTCTGCTTTAGAACAAGAAGCACGCTCTTGGTTTCTAGAATCTTTAAGACAGCAGGAAACGTGAGTGTGCTGAGAACAAAAGAATGGTGCTTCCTACATATAAGGACCATATCTAGTCCAACTCTGCTTCTGAAACTGATACAAAGCACTGGTCCTCTAACATCCAATGCTTGTCTGTTAAGATGAGAAACGTGTGAGCTTCGTGAATGATGTAGTTCGTTTGAGCTGAAAAGTGATTGGCCTTACCTGAAATGAAGTCTTGCTTGTAGGAAGACACAGAGCCTGGGATTTAACTCCATTCCTGAAGTGAAACAAAAAAAAGAGTTCTCATCCATTGATCACACTCTGCTTTAGAGCAAGAAGCACGCTCTTGCTTTCTAGAGTCTCTAATACAGCAGGAAACCTGAGTGTGATCCGAAAAAAGAACGGTGTTTCCTAAACATACCTACCATATCTAGTTCAACTGTGCATCTGAAATTCATACAAAGCAAAGGTCCTCTAACATCCAATGCTTGTCAGTTAAGATGAGAAACGTGTGAGCTTCCTGAAAGATGTAGTTCGTATGAGTTGTAAAGTAACTGCCCTTACCTGAAACGAAGTCTTGTTTCTAGGAAGACTCAGAGCCTGGGATTTAACTCCATTTCTGAATTGAAACACACAAAAGAGTTCTCATCCTTTGATCACACTCGGCTTTAGAGCAAGAAGCACGCTCTTGCTTTCTAGAGCCTCTAAGACAACATGAAACGTGAGTGTGCTGAGAACAAAAGAACGACGTTTCCTACACATACGGACCATATGTAGTCAAACTCTGCTTCTGAAACTGATACAAAGTACTGGTCCTCTAACATCCAATGCTTGTCAGTTAGGATGAGAAACGTGTGAGCTTCGTGAACGATGTAGTTCGTTTGAGCTGAAAATTGACTGCCCTTACCTGAAACGAAGTCTTGCTTGTAGGAAGACACAGAGCCTGGGATTTAACTCCCTTTCTGAAGGGAAACACACAGCATAGTTCTCATCCATGCATCACACTCTGCTTTAGAGCGAGAAGCACGCTCTTGCTTTCTAGAGTCTTTAATACAGCAGGAAACATGAATGTGCTCAGAACAAAAGAACGGTGTTTCCTACACATAAGGACCATATGTCATCCAATTCTGCTTCTGAAACTGATACAAAGCACTGGTCCTCTAACATCCAATGCTTGTCAGTTATGATGAGAAACGTATTTGCTTCGTGAACGGTGTAGTTCGTTTGAGCTGAAAAGTGACTGCCCTTACATGAAACGAAGTCTTGCTTGTAGTTAGTCTCAGAGGCTGGGATTTAACTCCATTTCTGAAGGAAAACAAACAGCATAGTTCTCATCCATGGATCACACTCTGCTTTAGAGCGAGAAGAACGCTCTTGCTTTCTAGATTCTCTAATACAGCAGGAAACGTGAGTGTACTGAGAAAAAAAGAACGTTGTTTCCTACACATACGGACCATATCTAGTCCAACTCTGCTTCTGAAACTGATACAAAGCACTGGTCCTCTAACGTCCAATGCTTGTCAGTTAAGATGAGAAACGTGTGAGTTTCGTGAACGATGTAGTTCGTTTGAGCTATAAAGAAACTGCCCTTACCTGAAAGAAAGACTTGCTTGTAGGTAGACTCAGAGCCTGGGATTTAACTCCATTTCTGAAGTGAAACACACAGCAGAGTTCTCATCCATTGATCACACTCTGCTTTAGAGCGAGAAGCACACTCTTGCTTTCTAGAGTCTCTAATACAGCAGGAAACCTGAGTGCGCTCAGAACAAAAGAATGGTGTTTCCTACACCTACGGACCATATGTAGTCCAAATCTGCTTCTTAAACTGATACAAAGCACTGGTCCTCTAACAACCAATGCTTGTCAGTTAAGATGAGAAACGTGTGAGCTTCGGGAACGATGTAGTTCGTTTGAGCAGAAAAGTGACTGCCCTTACCTTAAACGAAGTCTTGCTTGTAGGAAGAATCAGAGCCTGGGATTTAACTCCATGTCTGAAGTGAAACACACAGCATAGTTCTCATCCATGGATCACACTCTGCTTTAGAAGGAGAAGCACACTCTTGCTTTCTAGAGTCTCTAATACAGCAGGAAACCTGAGTGTGATCCGAACAAAAGAATGGTGTTTCCTAAACATACGGACCATATCTAGTTCAACTCTGATTCTGAAATTCATACAAATCAAAGGTCCTCTAACATCCAATGCTTTTCAGTTAAGATTAGAAACATGTGAGCTTCATGAACGATGTAGTTCTTTTGAGCTGTAAAGTAAGTGGCCTTACCTGAAATGAAGTCTTGCATGCAGGAAGACTCAGAGCCTGGGATTTAACTCCATTACCGAAGGGAAACACACAGCATAGTTCTCATCCATAGATCACACTCTGCTTTAGAGCGAGAAGCACGCCCGTGCTTTCTAGAGTCTCTAACACAATAGGAAATCTGAGTGTGCTGAGAACAAAAGAATGGTGTTTTCTACACATACGGACCATATCTAGTTCAACTCTGCTTTTGAAACTGAAACAAACCACAGGTCCTCTAACATCCAATGCTTGTCAGTTAGGATGAGAAACGTGTGAGCTTCGTGAACGATATAGTTCGTTTGAGCTGAAAAGTGACTGCCCTTACGTGAAATGATGTCTTGCTTGTAGGAAGACTCAGAGCCTGGGATTTAACTCCATTTCAGAAGTGAAACACCCAGCAGTGTTCTCATCCATTGATCACACTCTGCTTTAGAACAAGAAGCACGCTCTTGGTTTCTAGAATCTCTAAGACAGCAGGAAACGTGAGTGTGCTGAGAACAAAAGAACGGTGTTTCCTACACATAAGGACCATATCTAGTCCAACTCTGCTTCTGAAACTGATACAAAGCACTGGTCCTCTAACATCCAATGCTTGTCTGTTAAGATGAGAAACGTGTGAGCTTCGTGAATGATGTAGTTCGTTTGAGCTGAAAAGTGATTGGCCTTACCTGAAATGAAGTCTTGCTTGTAGGAAGACACAGAGCCTGGGATTTAACTCCATTTCTGAAGTGAAACACACAAAAGAGTTCTCATCCATTGATCACACTCTGCTTTAGAGCAAGAAGCACGCTCTTGCTTTCTAGAGTCTCTAATACAGCAGGAAACCTGAGTGTGATCCGAAAAAAAGAACGGTGTTTCCTAAACATACCTACCATATCTAGTTCAACTGTGCTTCTGAAATTCATACAAAGCAAAGGTCCTCTAACATCCAATGCTTGTCAGTTAAGATGAGAAACGTGTGAGCTTCGTGAATGATGTAGTTCGTATGAGCTGTAAAGTAACTGCCCTTACCTGAAACGAAGTCTTGTTTCTAGGAAGACTCAGAGCCTGGGATTTAACTCCATTTCTGAAGTGAAACACACAAAAGAGTTCTCATCCTTTGATCACACTCTGCTTTAGAGCAAGAAGCACGCTCTTGCTTTCTAGAGGCTCTAAGACAACATGAAACGTGAGTGTGCTGAGAACAAAAGAACGATGTTTCCTACACATAGGGACCATATGTAGTCCAACTCTGCTTCTGAAACTGATACAAAGTACTGGTCCTCTAACATCCAATGCTTGTAGTTAGGATGAGAAACGTGTGAGCTTCGTGAACGATGTAGTTCGTTTGAGCTGAAAAGTGACTGCCCTTACCTGAAACGAAGTCTTGCTTTTAGGAAGACACAGAGCCTGGGATTTAACTCCCTTTCTGATGGGAAACACACAGCATAGTTCTCATCCATGCATCACACTCTGCTTTAGAGCGAGAAGCACGCTCTTGCTTTCTAGAGTCTTTAATACAGCAGGAAACATGAGTGTGCTCAGAACAAAAGAACGGTGTTTCCTACACATAAGGACCATATGTCATCCAATACTGCTTCTGAAACTGATACAAAGCACTGGTCCTCTAACATCCAATGCTTGTCAGTTATGATGAGAAACGTGTTTGCTTCTTGAACGGTGTAGTTCGTTTGAGCTGAAAAGTGACTGCCCTTACATGAAACGAAGTCTTGCTTGTAGTTAGTCACAGAGGCTGGGATTTAACTCCATTTATGAAGGAAAACAAACAGCATAGTTCTCATCCATGGATCACACTCTGCTTTAGAGCGAGAAGAACGCTCTTGGTTTCGAGATTCTCTAATAGAGCAGGAAACCTGAGTGTGCTCAGAAAAAAAGGACGGTGTTTCCTACACATATGGACCATATCTAGTTCAACTCTGCTTCTGAAACTGAAACAAACCACAGGTCCTCTAACATCCTATGCTTGTCAGTTAAGATGTAAAACGTGTGAGCCTTGTAAACAATGTAGTTCTTTTGAGATATAAAGAAACTGCCCTTACCTGAAAGGAAGTCTTGTTTGTAGAAAGACTCAGAGCCTGGGATTTAACTCCATTTCTGAAGTGAAACACAAAGGAGTGTTCTCATCCATTGATCACACTCTGCTTTAGAGCAAGAAACACGCTCTTGCTTTCTAGAGTCTCTAAGACAGAAGGAAACGTGAGTGTGCTTAGAACAAAAGAACGGTGTTTCCTACACATACGGACCATATCTAGTCCAACTCTGCTTCTTCATGTGATACAAAGCACTGGTCCTCTAACATCCAATGCTTTTCAGTTAAGATGAGAATCGTATGAGCTTCGTGAACGATGTAGTTTGTTTGAACTGAAAAGTGACTGCCCTTACTTGAAACGAAGTCTTGCTTGTAGTAAGACACAGAGCCTGGGATTTAACTCCATTTCTGAAGGGAAACACACAGTATAGTTTTCATCCATGTATCACACTCTGCTTTAGAGCGAGAAGCACGCTCTTGCTTTCTAGAGTCTCTAATACAGCAGGAAACCTGAGTGCGCTCAGAACAAAAGAACGGTGTTTCCTACACCTACGGACCATATGTATTCCAAATCTGCTTCTGAAACTTATACAAAGCACTGGTCCTCTAACAACCAATGCTTGTCAGTTAAGATGAGAAACGTGTGAGCTTCGTGAACGATGTAGTTCGTTTGAGCAGAAAAGTGACTGCCCTTACCTTAAAAGAAGTCTTGCTTGTAGGAAGACTCAGCGCCTGGGATTTAACTCCATGTCTGAAGTGAAACACACAGCATAGTTCTCATCCATTGTTCACACTCTGCTTTAGAAAAAGAAGCATGCTCTTGCTTTATAGAGTCTCTAAGACAGCAGGAAACGTGAGAGTGCTCAGAACAAAATATGGTGTTTCCTAAACATACGGACCATATCTAGTTGAACTCTGCTTCTGAAACTGATACATAGCACTGGTCCTCTAACATCCCATACTTGTCAGTTAAGATGAGAAACGTGTGAGCTTCGTGAATGATGTAGTTCTTTTGAGCTGAAAAGTGACTGCCCTTACTTGAAACGAAGTCTTGCTTGTAGGAAGACTCAGAGCCTGGGATTTAACTCCATTTCTGAAGGGAAACACACAGCATATTTCTCATCCATAGATCACACTCTGCTTTAGAGCGAGAAGCATGCTCGTGCTTTCTAGAGTCTCTAATACAATAGGAAATCTGAGTGTGCTGAGAACAAAAGAACGGTGTTTCCTACACATACAGACCATACCTAGTTCAACTCTGCTTTTGAAACTGAAACAAACCACAGGTCCTCTAACATCCAATGCTTGTCAGTTAAGATGAGAAACGTGTGAGCTTAGTGAACGATGTAGTTTGTTTGAGCAGAGAAGTGACTGCCCTTACCTTAAACGAAGTCTTGCTTGTAGGAATACTCAGAGCCTGAGATTTAACTCCATTTCAGAAGTGAAACACCCGCCAGTGTTCTCATCCATTGATAACACTCGGCTTTAGAACAAGAAGTACGCTCTTGGTTTCTAGAATCTCTAAGACAGCAGGAAACGTGAGTGTGCTGAGAACAAAAGAACGGTGTTTCCTACACATACGGACCATATCTAGTCCAACTCTGCTTCTGAAACTGATACAAAGCACTGGTCCTCTAACATTCAATGCTTGTCTGTTAAGGTGAGAAACGTGTGAGCTTCGTGAATGATGTAGTTCGTTTGAGCTGAAAAGCGACTGGCCTTACCTAAAATGAAGTCTTGCTTGTAGGAAGACACAGAGCCTGGGATTTAACACCATTTCTGAAGGGAAACAAACAGCATAGTTCTCATCCATGGATCACACTCTGCTTTAGAGCAAGAAGCACGCTCTTGCTTTCTAGAGTCTCTAATACAGCAGGAAACCTGAGTGTGATCCGAACAAAAGAACGGTGTTTCCTAAACATACCTACCATATCTAGTTCAACTGTGCTTCTGAAATTCATACAAAGCAAAGGTCCTCTAACATCCAATGCTTGTCAGTTAAGATGAGAAACGTGTGAGCTTCTTGAAAGATGTAGTTCGTTTGAGCTGTAAAGTAACTGCCCTTACCTGAATCGAAGTCTTGTTTCTAGGAAGACTCAGAGCCTGGGATTTAACTCCATTTCTGAAGTAAAACACACAAAAGAGTTCTCATCCATTGATCACACTCTGCTTTATAGCAAGAAGCACGCTCTTGCTTTCTAGAGGCTCTAAGACAACATGAAACGTGAGTGTGCTGAGAACAAAAGAACGATGTTGCCTACACATAAAGACCATATGTAGTCCAAATCTGCTTCTGAAACTGATATAAAGCACTGGTCCTCTAACATCCAATGCTTGCAGTTAAGATGAGAAACGTGTGAGCTTCGAGAACGATGTAGTTCGTTTGAGCTGAAAAGTGACTGCCCTTACTTGAAAAGAAGTCTTGCTTGTAGGAAGACACAGAGCCTGGGATTTAACTCCCTTTCTGAAGGGAAACACACAGCATAGTTCTCATCCATGCATCACACTCTGCTTTAGAGCGAGAAGCACGCTCTTGCTTTCTAGAGTCTTTAATACAGCAGGAAACATGAGTGTGCTCAGAACAAAAGAACTGTGTTTCCTACACATAAGGACCATATGTAAACCAACTCTGCTTCTGAAACTGATACAAAGCACTGGTCCTCTAAAGTCCAATGCTTGTCAGTTAAGATGAGAAACGTGTGAGTTTCGTGAATGATGTAGTTCGTTTGAGCTATAAAGAAACTGCCCTTACCTGAAAGAAAGACTTGCTTGTAGGTAGACTCAGAGCCTGGAATTTAACTCCATTTCTGAAGTGAAACACACAGCAGAGTTCTCATCCATTGATCACACTCTGCTTTAGAGCGAGAAGCACACTCTTGCTTTCTAGAGTCTCTAATACAGCAGGACACCTGAGTGTGATCCGAACAAAAGAATGGTGTTTCCTAAACATACGGACCATATCTAGTTCAACTCTGATTCTGAAATTCATACAAATCAAAGGTCCTCTAACATCCAATGCTTTTCAGTTAAGATTAGAAACGTGTGAGCTTCATGAACGATGTAGTTCGTTTGAGCTGTAAAGTAAGTGGCCTTACCTGAAACGAAGTCTTGCATGCAGGAAGACTCAGAGCCTGGGATTTTACTCCATTTCCGAAGTGAAACACACAGCAGAGTTCTCATCCATTGATCATACTCTGTTTAGAGCAAGAAGCACTCTCTTGCTTTCTAGAGTCTTTAAGACAGCAGGAAATCTGAGTGTGCCCAGAACAAAAGTACTGTGTTTCCTACACATAGGGACCATATGTAGTCTAAATCTGCTTCTGAAACTGATACAAAATACTGGTCCTCTAACATCCAATGCTTGTCAGTTAGGATGAGAAACGTGTGAGCTTCGTGAACGATGTAGTTCGTTTGAGCTGAAAAGTGACTGCCCTTACCTGAAACGAAGTCTTGCTTTAGGAAAACACAGAGCCTGGGATTTAACTACCTTTCTGAAGGGAAACACACAGCATAGTTCTCATGCATGCATCACACTCTGCTTTAGAGCGAGAAGCACGCTCTTGCTTTCTAGAGTCTTTAATACAGCAGGAAACATGAGTGTGCTCAGAACAAAAGAACGGTGTTTCCTACACATAAGGACCATATGTAATCCAACTCTTCTTCTGAAACTGATCCAAAGCACTGGTCCTCTAACATCCGATGCTTGTCAGTTATGATGAGAAACGTGTTTGCTTCGTGAACGGTGTAGTTCGTTTGAGCGGAAAAGTGACTGCCCTTACATGAAACGAAGTCTTGCTTGTAGGAAGACACAGAGCCTGGGATTTAACTCCATTTATGAAGGAAAACAAACAGCATAGTTCTCATCCATGGATCACACTCTGCTTTAGAGCGAGAAGAACGCTCTTGGTTTCTAGATTATCTAATACAGCAGGAAACCTGAGGGTGCTCAGAAAAAAAGGACGGTGTTTCCTACACATATGGACCATATCTAGTTCAACTCTGCTTCTGAAACTGAAAGAAACCACAGGTCCTCTAACATCCTATGCTTGTCAGTTAAGATGAGAAACGTGTTAGCCTTGTAAACAATGAAGTTCTTTTGAGATATAAAGAAACTGCCCTTACCTGAAAGGAAATCTTGTTTGTAGAAAGACTCAGAGCCTGGGATTTAACTCCATTTCTGAAGTGAAACACAAAGGAGTGTTCTCATCCATTGTACACACTCTGCTTTAGAGCAAGAAGCACGCTCTTGCTTTGTAGAGTATCTAAGACAGCAAGAAACGTGAGTGTGCTTAGAACAAAAGAACGGTGTTTCCTAAACATACGGACCATATCTAGTCCAACTCTGCTTCTGCATGTGATACAAAGCACTGGTCCTCTAACATCCAATGCTTGTCAGTTAAGATGAGAATCGTATGAGCTTCGTGAACGATGTAGTTCGTTTGATCTGAAAAGTGACTGCCCTTAATTGAAATGAAGTCTTGCTTGTAGTAAGACACAGAGCCTGGGATTTAACTCCATTTCTGAAGGGAAACACACAGTATAGTTCTCATCCATGTATCACACTCTGCTTTAGAGCGAGAAGCAAGCTCTTGCTTTCTAGAGTCTCTAATACAGCAGGAAACCTGAGTGCGCTCAGAACAAAAGAACAGTGTTTCCTACACTTACGGACCATATGTAGTCCAAATCCGCTTCTGAAACTGATAAAAGCACTGGTCCTCTAACAACCAATGCTTGTCAGTTAAGATGAGAAACGTGTGAGCTTCGTGAACGATGTAGTTCGTTTGAGCAGAAAAGTGACTGCCCTTACCTTAAAAGGAGTCTTGCTTGTAGGAAGACTCAGCGCCTGGGATTTAACTCCATGTCTGAAGTGAAACACACAGCAGAATTCTCATCCATTGTTCACACTCTGCTTTAGAAAAAGAAGCATGCTCTTGCTTTCTAGAGTCTCTAAGACAGCAGGAAACGTGAGTGTGCTCAGAACAAAATATGGTGTTTCCTAAACATACGGACCATATCTAGTCCAACTCTGATTCTGAAACTGATACAAAGCACTGGTCCTCTAACGTCCAATGCTTGTCAGTTAAGATGAGAAACGTGTGAGTTTCGTGAATGATGTAGTTCGTTTGAGCTATAAAGAAACTGCCCTTACCTGAAAGAAAGACTTGCTTGTAGGTAGACTCAGAGCCTGGGATTTAACTCCATTTCTGAAGTGAAACACACAGCAGAGTTCTCATCCATTGATCACACTCTGCTTTAGAGCGAGAAGCACACTCTTGCTTTCTAGAGTCTCTAATACAGCAGGACACCTGAGTGTGATCCGAACAAAAGAATGGTGTTTCCTAAACATACGGACCATATCTAGTTCAACTCTGATTCTGAAATTCATACAAATCAAAGGTCCTCTAACATCCAATGCTTTTCAGTTAAGATTAGAAACGTGTGAGCTTCATGAACGATGTAGTTCGTTTGAGCTGTAAAGTAAGTGGCCTTACCTGAAACGAAGTCTTGCATGCAGGAAGACTCAGAGCCTGGGATTTTACTCCATTTCCGAAGTGAAACACACAGCAGAGTTCTCATCCATTGATCATACTCTGTTTAGAGCAAGAAGCACTCTCTTGCTTTCTAGAGTCTTTAAGACAGCAGGAAATCTGAGTGTGCCCAGAACAAAAGTACTGTGTTTCCTACACATAGGGACCATATGTAGTCTAAATCTGCTTCTGAAACTGATACAAAATACTGGTCCTCTAACATCCAATGCTTGTCAGTTAGGATGAGAAACGTGTGAGCTTCGTGAACGATGTAGTTCGTTTGAGCTGAAAAGTGACTGCCCTTACCTGAAACGAAGTCTTGCTTTAGGAAAACACAGAGCCTGGGATTTAACTACCTTTCTGAAGGGAAACACACAGCATAGTTCTCATGCATGCATCACACTCTGCTTTAGAGCGAGAAGCACGCTCTTGCTTTCTAGAGTCTTTAATACAGCAGGAAACATGAGTGTGCTCAGAACAAAAGAACGGTGTTTCCTACACATAAGGACCATATGTAATCCAACTCTTCTTCTGAAACTGATCCAAAGCACTGGTCCTCTAACATCCGATGCTTGTCAGTTATGATGAGAAACGTGTTTGCTTCGTGAACGGTGTAGTTCGTTTGAGCGGAAAAGTGACTGCCCTTACATGAAACGAAGTCTTGCTTGTAGGAAGACACAGAGCCTGGGATTTA
This sequence comes from Onychomys leucogaster, assembly GCA_949786385.1. NCBI lineage: Eukaryota > Metazoa > Chordata > Mammalia > Rodentia > Cricetidae > Onychomys > Onychomys leucogaster. The sequence continues at coordinate 4,647,365 of CATKUP010000008.1, forward strand.
ACTCCATTTATGAAGGAAAACAAACAGCATAGTTCTCATCCATGGATCACACTCTGCTTTAGAGCGAGAAGAACGCTCTTGGTTTCTAGATTATCTAATACAGCAGGAAACCTGAGGGTGCTCAGAAAAAAAGGACGGTGTTTCCTACACATATGGACCATATCTAGTTCAACTCTGCTTCTGAAACTGAAAGAAACCACAGGTCCTCTAACATCCTATGCTTGTCAGTTAAGATGAGAAACGTGTTAGCCTTGTAAACAATGAAGTTCTTTTGAGATATAAAGAAACTGCCCTTACCTGAAAGGAAATCTTGTTTGTAGAAAGACTCAGAGCCTGGGATTTAACTCCATTTCTGAAGTGAAACACAAAGGAGTGTTCTCATCCATTGTACACACTCTGCTTTAGAGCAAGAAGCACGCTCTTGCTTTGTAGAGTATCTAAGACAGCAAGAAACGTGAGTGTGCTTAGAACAAAAGAACGGTGTTTCCTAAACATACGGACCATATCTAGTCCAACTCTGCTTCTGCATGTGATACAAAGCACTGGTCCTCTAACATCCAATGCTTGTCAGTTAAGATGAGAATCGTATGAGCTTCGTGAACGATGTAGTTCGTTTGATCTGAAAAGTGACTGCCCTTAATTGAAATGAAGTCTTGCTTGTAGTAAGACACAGAGCCTGGGATTTAACTCCATTTCTGAAGGGAAACACACAGTATAGTTCTCATCCATGTATCACACTCTGCTTTAGAGCGAGAAGCAAGCTCTTGCTTTCTAGAGTCTCTAATACAGCAGGAAACCTGAGTGCGCTCAGAACAAAAGAACAGTGTTTCCTACACTTACGGACCATATGTAGTCCAAATCCGCTTCTGAAACTGATAAAAGCACTGGTCCTCTAACAACCAATGCTTGTCAGTTAAGATGAGAAACGTGTGAGCTTCGTGAACGATGTAGTTCGTTTGAGCAGAAAAGTGACTGCCCTTACCTTAAAAGGAGTCTTGCTTGTAGGAAGACTCAGCGCCTGGGATTTAACTCCATGTCTGAAGTGAAACACACAGCAGAATTCTCATCCATTGTTCACACTCTGCTTTAGAAAAAGAAGCATGCTCTTGCTTTCTAGAGTCTCTAAGACAGCAGGAAACGTGAGTGTGCTCAGAACAAAATATGGTGTTTCCTAAACATACGGACCATATCTAGTCCAACTCTGATTCTGAAACTGATACAAAGCACTGGTCCTCTAACGTCCAATGCTTGTCAGTTAAGATGAGAAACGTGTGAGTTTCGTGAATGATGTAGTTCGTTTGAGCTATAAAGAAACTGCCCTTACCTGAAAGAAAGACTTGCTTGTAGGTAGACTCAGAGCCTGGGATTTAACTCCATTTCTGAAGTGAAACACACAGCAGAGTTCTCATCCATTGATCACACTCTGCTTTAGAGCGAGAAGCACACTCTTGCTTTCTAGAGTCTCTAATGCAGCAGGAAACCTGAGTGCGCTCAGAACAAAAGAACGGTGTTTCCTACACCTACGGACCATATGTAGTCCAAATCTGCTTCTGAAACTGATACAAAGCACTGGTCCTCTAACAACCAATGCTTGTCAGTTAAGATGAGAAACGTGTGAGCTTCGGGAACGATGTAGTTCGTTTGAGCAGAAAAGTGACTGCCCTTACCTTAAATGAAGTCTTGCTTGTAGGAAGAATCAGAGCCTGGGATTTAACTCCATGTCTGAAGTGAAACACACAGCATAATTCTCATCCATGGATCACACTCTGCTTTAGAACGAGAAGCACACTCTTGCTTTCTAGAGTCTCTAATACAGCAGGAAACCTGAGTGTGCTCAGAACAAAAGAATGGTGTTTCCTAAACATACGGACCATATCTAGTTCAACTCTGATTCTGAAATTCATACAAATCAAAGGTCCTCTAACATCCAATGCTTTTCAGTTAAGATTAGAAACGTGTGAGCTTCATGAACGATGTAGTTCGTTTGAGCTGTAAAGTAAGTGGCCTTACCTGAAACGAAGTCTTGCATGCAGGAAGACTCAGAGCCTGGGATTTAACTCCATTTCAGAAGTGAAACACACAGCAGTGTTCTCATCCATTGATCACACTCTGCTTTATAGCAAGAAGCACGCTATTGCTTTCTAGAGGCTCTAAGACAACATGAAACGTGAGTGTGCTGAGAACAAAAGAACGATGTTGCCTACACATACAGACTATATGTAGTCCAAATGTGCTTCTGAAACTGATATAAAGCACTGGTCCTCTAACATCCAATGCTTGTCAGTTAAGATGAGAAACGTGTGAGTTTCGTGAACGATGTAGTTCGTTTGAGCTATAAAGAAACTGCCCTTACGTGAAAGAAAGACTTGCTTGTAGGAAGACTCAGAGCCTGGGATTTAACTCGATTTCCGAAGTGAAACACACAGCAGAGTTCTCATCCATTGATCATACTCTGCTTTAGAGCAAGAAGCACTCTCTTGCTTTCTAGAGTCTTTAAGACAGCAGGAAATCTGAGTGTGCCCAGAACAAAAGAACGGTGTTTCCTACACATACGGACCATATGTAGTCCAAATCTGCTTCTGAAACTGATACAAAGTACTGGTCCTCTAACATCCAATGCTTGTCAGTTAGGATGAGAAACGTGTGAGCTTCGTGAACGATGTAGTTCGTTTGAGCTGAAAAGTGACTGCCCTTACCTGAAACGAAGTCTTGCTTGTAGGAAGACACAGAGCCTGGGATTTAACTACCTTTCTGAAGGGAAACACACAGCATAGTTCTCATCCATGCATCACACTCTGCTTTAGAGCGAGAAGAACGCTCTTGGTTTCTAGATTATCTAATACAGCAGGAAACCTGAGTGTGCTCAGAAAAAAAGGACGGTGTTTCCTACACATATGGACCATATCTAGTTCAACTCTGCTTCTGAAACTGAAAGAAACCACAGGTCCTCTAACATCCTATGCTTGTCAGTTAAGATGAGAAACGTGTTAGCCTTGTAAACAATGTAGTTCTTTTGAGATATAAAGAAACTGCCCTTACCTGAAAGGAAGTCTTGTTTGTAGAAAGACTCAGAGCCTGGGATTTAACTCCATTTCTGAAGGGAAACTCAAAGGAGTGTTCTCATCCATTGATCACACTCTGCTTTAGAGCAAGAAGCACGCTCTTGCTTTCTAGAGTCTCTAAGACAGCAGGAAACCTGAGTGCGCTCAGAACAAAAGAACGGTATTTCCTACACTTACGGACCATATGTAGTCCAAATCCGCTTCTGAAACTGATAAAAGCACTGGTCCTCTAACAACCAATGCTTGTCAGTTAAGATGAGAAACATGTGAGCTTCGTGAACGATGTAGTTCGTTTGAGCAGAAAAGTGACTGCCCTTACCTTAAAAGGAGTCTTGCTTGTAGGAAGACTCAGCGCCTGGGATTTAACTCCATGTCTGAAGTGAAACACACAGCAGAATTCTCATCCATTCTTCACACTCTGCTTTAGAAAAAGAAGCATGCTCTTGCTTTCTAGAGTCTCTAAGACAGCAGGAAACGTGAGTGTGCTCAGAACAAAATATGGTGTTTCCTAAACATACGGACCATATCTAGTTGAACTCTGCTTCTGAAACTGATACATAGCACTGGTCCTCTAACATCCAATGATTGTCAGTTAAGATGAGAAACGTGTGAGCTTCGTGAATGATGTAGTTCTTGTGAGCTGAAAAGTGACTGCCCTTACCTGAAACGAAGTCTTGCTTGTAGGAAGACTCAGAGCCTGGGATTTAACTCCATTTCTGAAGGGAAACACACAGCATAGTTCTCATCCATAGATCACACTCTGCTTTAGAGCGAGAAGCACGCTCATGCTTTCTAGATTCTCTAATACAATAGGAAATCTGAGTGTGCTGAGAACAAAAGAACGGTGTTTCCTACACATAAGGACCATATCTATTCCAACTCTGCTTATGAAACTGATACAAAGCACTGGTCCTCTAACATTCAATGCTTGTCTGTTAAGGTGAGAAACGTGTGAGCTTCGTGAATGATGTAGTTCGTTTGAGCTGAAATGTGACTGGCCTTACCTGAAATGAAGTCTTGCTTGTAAGAAGACACAGAGCCTGGGATTTAACACCATTTCTGAAGGGAAACAAACAGCATAGTTCTCATCCATGGATCACACTCTGCTTTAGAGCAAGAAGCACGCTCTTGCTTACTAGAGTCTCTAATACAGCAGGAAACCTGAGTGTGATCCGAACAAAAGAACGGTGTTTCCTAAACATACTTACCATATCTAGTTCAACTGTGCTTCTGAAATTCATACAAAGCAAAGGTCCTCTAACATCCAATGCTTGTCAGTTAAGACGAGAAACGTGTGAGCTTCGTAAAAGATGTAGTTCGTTTGAGCTGTAAGGTAACTGCCCTTACCTGAATCGAAGTCTTGTTTCTAGGAAGACTCAGAGCCTGGGATTTAACTTCCTTTCTGAAGGGAAACACACAGCATAGTTCTCATCTATGTATCACACTCTGCTTTAGAGCGAGAAGCACGCTCTTGCTTTCTAGAGTCTTTAATACAGCAGGAAATATGACTGTGCTAAGAACAAAAGAACGGTGTTTCCTACACATAAGGACCATATGTAAACCAACTCTGCTTCTGAAACTGATACAAAGCACTGGTCCTCTAGCATCCAATGCTTGTCAGTTATGATGAGAAACGTGTTTGCTTCGTGAACGGTGTAGTTCGTTTGAGCTGAAAAGTGACTGCCCTTACATGAAACGAAGTCTTGCTTGTAGGAAGTCACAGAGGCTGGGATTTAACTCCATTTATGAAGGAAAACAAACAGCATAGTTCTCATCCATGGATCAGACTCTGCTTTAGAGCGAGAAGAACGCTCTTGCTTTCTAGATTCTCTAATACAGCAGGAAAAGTGAGTGTACTGAGAAAAAAAGAACGTTGTTTCCTACACATACGGACCATATCTAGTCCACCTCTGCTTCTGAAACTGATACAAAGCACTGGTCCTCTAACGTCCAATGCTTGTCAGTTAAGATGAGAAAAGTGTGAGCTTCGTGAACGATGTAGTTTGTTTGAGCAGAAAAGTGACTGCCCTTACCTTAAAGGAAGTCTTGCTTGTAGGAAGACTCAGAGCCTGGGATTTAACTCCATTTCTGAAGTGAAACACACAAAAGAGTTCTCATCCATTGTTCACACTCTGCTTTAGAGCAAGAAGCACGCTCTTGCTTTCTAGAGGCTCTAAGACAACATGAAACATGAGTGTGCTGAGAACAAAAGAACGATGTTGCCTACACATACAGACCATATGTAGTCCAAATCTGCTTCTGAAATTGATATAAAGCACTGGTCCTCTAACATCCAATGCTTGTCAGTTAAGATGAGAAACGTGTGAGTTTCGTGAACGATGTAGTTCGTTTGAGCTATAAAGAAACTGCCCTTACCTGAAAGAAAGACTTGCTTGTAGGAAGACTCAGAGCCTGGGATTTAACTCCATTTCGGAAGTGAAACACACAGCAGAGTTCTCCTCCATTGATCACACTCTGCTTTAGAGCAAGAACAAGGCTCTTGCTTACTAGAGTCTCTAAGACAGCAGGAAACGTGAGTGTGCTTAGAACAAAAGAACGGTGTTTCCTTCACTTATGGACCATATCTAGTCCAACTCTGTTTCTGAAACTGATACAAAGCACTGGTCCTCTAACATCCAATGCTTGTCAGTTAAGATGAGAAACGTGTGAGCTTCGTGAACGATGAAGTTCGTTTGATCTGAAAAGTGACTGCCCTTACTTGAAACAAAGTCTTACTTGTAGTAAGACACAGAGCCTGGGATTTAACGCCATTTCTGAAGGGAAACACACAGCATAGTTCTCCTCCATGGATCACACTCTGCTTTAGAACGAGAAGCACACTCTTGCTTTCTAGAGTCTCTAATACAGCAGGAAACCTGAGTGTGCTCAGAACAAAAGAATGGTGTTTCCTAAACATACGGACCATATCTAGTTCAACTCTGCTTCTGAAATTCATACAAATCAAAGGTCCGTTAACATCCAGTGCTTTTCAGTTAAGATTAGAAACGTGTGAGCTTCTTGAACGATGTAGTTCGTTTGAGCTGTAAAGTAAGTGGCCTTACCTGAAACGAAGTCTTGCATGCAGGAAGACTCAGAGCCTGGGATTTAACTCCATTTCCGAAGGGAAACACACAGCATAGTTCTCATCCATAGATCACACTCCACATTGGAGCGAGAAGCACGCTCTTGCTTTCTAGAGTCTCTAAGACAGCAGGAAAAGAGAGTGTGCTCAGAACAAAAGAACGGTGTTTCCTAAACATACGGACCATATCTAGTTCAACTCTGCTTCTGAAATTCATACAAAGCAAAGGTCCTCTAACATCCAATGCTTGTCAGTTAAGATGAAAAACGTATGAGCTTCTTGAAAGATGGAGTTTGTTTGAGCTGTAAAGTAACTGCCCTTACCTGAAACGAAGTCTTGATTGTAGGAAGACTCACAGGCTGGGATTTAACTCCATTTCTGAAGTGAAACACACAGAAGAGTTCTCATCCATTGATCACACTCTGCTTTATAGCAAGAAGCACGCTCTTGCTTTCTAGAGGCTCTAAGACAACATGAAACGTGAGTGTGCTGAGAACAAAAGAACGATGTTGCCTACACATACAGACCATATGTAGTCCAAATCTGCTTCTGAAACTGATATAAAGCACTGGTCCTCTAACATCCAATGCTTGTCAGTTAAGATGAGAAACGTGTGAGCATCGAGAACGATGTAGTTCGTTTGAGCTGAAATGTGACTGCCCTTACCTGAAAAGAAGTCTTGCTTGTAGGAAGACACAGAGCCTGGGATTTAACTCCCTTTCTGAAGGGAACCACACAGCATAGTTCTCATCCATGCATCACACTCTGCTTTAGAGCGAGAAGCACGCTCTTGCTTTCTAGAGTCTTTAATACAGCAGGAAACATGAGTGTGCTCAGAACAAAAGAAGTGTGTTTCCTACACATAAGGACCATATGTAAACAAACTCTGCTTCTGAAACTGATACAAAGCACTGGTTCTCTAGCATCCAATGCTTGTCAGTTATGATGAGAAACGTGTTTGCTTTGTGAAGGGTGTAGTTCGTTTGAGCTGTAAAGTGACTGCCCTTACATGAAACGAAGTCTTGCTTGTAGGAAGTCACAGAGGCTGGGATTTAACTCCATTTATGAAGGAAAACAAACCGCATAGTTCTCATCCATGGATCACACTCTGCTTTAGAGCGAGAAGAACGCTCTTGCTTTCTAGATTCTCTAAGACAGCAGGAAACGTGAGTGTACTGAGAAAAAAAGAACGTTGTTTCCTACACATACGGACCATATCTAGTCCAACTCTGCTTCTGAAACTGATACAAAGCACTGGTCCTCTAACGTCCAATGCTTGTCAGTTAAGATGAGAAACGTGTGAGTTTCGTGAATGATGTAGTTCGTTTGAGCTATAAAGAAACTGCCCTTACCTGAAAGAAAGACTTGCTTGTAGGTAGACTCAGAGCTTGGGATTTAACTCCATTTCTGAAGTGAAACACACAGCAGAGTTCTCATCCGTTGATCACACTCTGCTTTAGAGCGAGAAGCACACTCTTGCTTTCTAGAGTCTCTAATGGAGCAGGAAACCTGAGTGCGCTCAGAACAAAAGAACGGTGTTTCCTACACCTACGGACCATATGTAGTCCAAATCTGCTTCTGAAACTGATACAAAGCACTGGTCCTCTAACAACCAATGCTTGTCAGTTAAGATGAGAAACGTGTGAGCTTCGGGAACGATGTAGTTCGTTTGAGCAGAAAAGTGACTGCCCTTACCTTAAATGAAGTCTTGCTTGTAGGAAGAATCAGAGCCTGGGATTTAACTCCATGTCTGAAGTGAAACACACAGCATAATTCTCATCCATGGATCACACTCTGCTTTAGAACGAGAAGCACACTCTTGCTTTCTAGAGTCTCTATACAGCAGGAAACCTGAGTGTGCTCAGAACAAAAGAATGGTGTTTCCTAAACATACGGACCATATCTAGTTCAACTCTGATTCTGAAATTCATACAAATCAAAGGTCCTCTAACATCCAATGCTTTTCAGTTAAGATTAGAAACGTGTGAGCTTCATGAACGATGTAGTTCGTTTGAGCTGTAAAGTAAGTGGCCTTACCTGAAACGAAGTCTTGCATGCAGGAAGACTCAGAGCCTGGGATTTAACTCCATTTCAGAAGTGAAACACACAGCAGTGTTCTCATCCATTGATCACACTCTGCTTTATAGCAAGAAGCACGCTATTGCTTTCTAGAGGCTCTAAGACAACATGAAACGTGAGTGTGCTGAGAACAAAAGAACGATGTTGCCTACACATACAGACTATATGTAGTCCAAATGTGCTTCTGAAACTGATATAAAGCACTGGTCCTCTAACATCCAATGCTTGTCAGTTAAGATGAGAAACGTGTGAGTTTCGTGAACGATGTAGTTCGTTTGAGCTATAAAGAAACTGCCCTTACGTGAAAGAAAGACTTGCTTGTAGGAAGACTCAGAGCCTGGGATTTAACTCGATTTCCGAAGTGAAACACACAGCAGAGTTCTCATCCATTGATCATACTCTGCTTTAGAGCAAGAAGCACTCTCTTGCTTTCTAGAGTCTTTAAGACAGCAGGAAATCTGAGTGTGCCCAGAACAAAAGAACGGTGTTTCCTACACATACGGACCATATGTAGTCCAAATCTGCTTCTGAAACTGATACAAAGTACTGGTCCTCTAACATCCAATGCTTGTCAGTTAGGATGAGAAACGTGTGAGCTTCGTGAACGATGTAGTTCGTTTGAGCTGAAAAGTGACTGCCCTTACCTGAAACGAAGTCTTGCTTGTAGGAAGACACAGAGCCTGGGATTTAACTACCTTTCTGAAGGGAAACACACAGCATAGTTCTCATCCATGCATCACACTCTGCTTTAGAGCGAGAAGAACGCTCTTGGTTTCTAGATTATCTAATACAGCAGGAAACCTGAGTGTGCTCAGAAAAAAAGGACGGTGTTTCCTACACATATGGACCATATCTAGTTCAACTCTGCTTCTGAAACTGAAACAAACCACAGGTCCTCTAACATCCTATGCTTGTCAGTTAAGATGAGAAACGTGTTAGCCTTGTAAACAATGTAGTTCTTTTGAGATATAAAGAAACTGCCCTTACCTGAAAGGAAGTCTTGTTTGTAGAAAGACTCAGAGCCTGGGATTTAACTCCATTTCTGAAGGGAAACTCAAAGGAGTGTTCTCATCCATTGATCACACTCTGCTTTAGAGCAAGAAGCACGCTCTTGCTTTCTAGAGTCTCTAAGACAGCAGGAAACCTGAGTGCGCTCAGAACAAAAGAACGGTATTTCCTACACTTACGGACCATATGTAGTCCAAATCCGCTTCTGAAACTGATAAAAGCACTGGTCCTCTAACAACCAATGCTTGTCAGTTAAGATGAGAAACATGTGAGCTTCGTGAACGATGTAGTTCGTTTGAGCAGAAAAGTGACTGCCCTTACCTTAAAAGGAGTCTTGCTTGTAGGAAGACTCAGCGCCTGGGATTTAACTCCATGTCTGAAGTGAAACACACAGCAGAATTCTCATCCATTCTTCACACTCTGCTTTAGAAAAAGAAGCATGCTCTTGCTTTCTAGAGTCTCTAAGACAGCAGGAAACGTGAGTGTGCTCAGAACAAAATATGGTGTTTCCTAAACATACGGACCATATCTAGTTGAACTCTGCTTCTGAAACTGATACATAGCACTGGTCCTCTAACATCCAATGATTGTCAGTTAAGATGAGAAACGTGTGAGCTTCGTGAATGATGTAGTTCTTGTGAGCTGAAAAGTGACTGCCCTTACCTGAAACGAAGTCTTGCTTGTAGGAAGACTCAGAGCCTGGGATTTAACTCCATTTCTGAAGGGAAACACACAGCATAGTTCTCATCCATAGATCACACTCTGCTTTAGAGCGAGAAGCACGCTCGTGCTTTCTAGATTCTCTAATACAATAGGAAATCTGAGTGTGCTGAGAACAAAAGAACGGTGTTTCCTACACATAAGGACCATATCTATTCCAACTCTGCTTATGAAACTGATACAAAGCACTGGTCCTCTAACATTCAATGCTTGTCTGTTAAGGTGAGAAACGTGTGAGCTTCGTGAATGATGTAGTTCGTTTGAGCTGAAATGTGACTGGCCTTACCTGAAATGAAGTCTTGCTTGTAAGAAGACACAGAGCCTGGGATTTAACACCATTTCTGAAGGGAAACAAACAGCATAGTTCTCATCCATGGATCACACTCTGCTTTAGAGCAAGAAGCACGCTCTTGCTTACTAGAGTCTCTAATACAGCAGGAAACCTGAGTGTGATCCGAACAAAAGAACGGTGTTTCCTAAACATACCTACCATATCTAGTTCAACTGTGCTTCTGAAATTCATACAAAGCAAAGGTCCTCTAACATCCAATGCTTGTCAGTTAAGACGAGAAACGTGTGAGCTTCGTAAAAGATGTAGTTCGTTTGAGCTGTAAGGTAACTGCCCTTACCTGAATCGAAGTCTTGTTTCTAGGAAGACTCAGAGCCTGGGATTTAACTCCCTTTCTGAAGGGAAACACACAGCATAGTTCTCATCTATGTATCACACTCTGCTTTAGAGCGAGAAGCACGCTCTTGCTTTCTAGAGTCTTTAATACAGCAGGAAATATGACTGTGCTAAGAACAAAAGAACGGTGTTTCCTACACATAAGGACCATATGTAAACCAACTCTGCTTCTGAAACTGATACAAAGCACTGGTCCTCTAGCATCCAATGCTTGTCAGTTATGATGAGAAACGTGTTTGCTTCGTGAACGGTGTAGTTCGTTTGAGCTGAAAAGTGACTGCCCTTACATGAAACGAAGTCTTGCTTGTAGGAAGTCACAGAGGCTGGGATTTAACTCCATTTATGAAGGAAAACAAACAGCATAGTTCTCATCCATGGATCAGACTCTGCTTTAGAGCGAGAAGAACGCTCTTGCTTTCTAGATTCTCTAATACAGCAGGAAAAGTGAGTGTACTGAGAAAAAAAGAACGTTGTTTCCTACACATACGGACCATATCTAGTCCACCTCTGCTTCTGAAACTGATACAAAGCACTGGTCCTCTAACGTCCAATGCTTGTCAGTTAAGATGAGAAAAGTGTGAGCTTCGTGAACGATGTAGTTTGTTTGAGCAGAAAAGTGACTGCCCTTACCTTAAAGGAAGTCTTGCTTGTAGGAAGACTCAGAGCCTGGGATTTAACTCCATTTCTGAAGTGAAACACACAAAAGAGTTCTCATCCATTGTTCACACTCTGCTTTAGAGCAAGAAGCACGCTCTTGCTTTCTAGAGGCTCTAAGACAACATGAAACATGAGTGTGCTGAGAACAAAAGAACGATGTTGCCTACACATACAGACCATATGTAGTCCAAATCTGCTTCTGAAATTGATATAAAGCACTGGTCCTCTAACATCCAATGCTTGTCAGTTAAGATGAGAAACGTGTGAGTTTCGTGAACGATGTAGTTCGTTTGAGCTATAAAGAAACTGCCCTTACCTGAAAGAAAGACTTGCTTGTAGGAAGACTCAGAGCCTGGGATTTAACTCCATTTCGGAAGGGAAACACACAGCATAGTTCTCCTCCATGGATCACACTCTGCTTTAGAACGAGAAGCACACTCTTGCTTTCTAGAGTCTCTAATACAGCAGGAAACCTGAGTGTGCTCAGAACAAAAGAATGGTGTTTCCTAAACATACGGACCATATCTAGTTCAACTCTGCTTCTGAAATTCATACAAATCAAAGGTCCGTTAACATCCAGTGCTTTTCAGTTAAGATTAGAAACGTGTGAGCTTCTTGAACGATGTAGTTCGTTTGAGCTGTAAAGTAAGTGGCCTTACCTGAAACGAAGTCTTGCATGCAGGAAGACTCAGAGCCTGGGATTTAACTCCATTTCCGAAGGGAAACACACAGCATAGTTCTCATCCATAGATCACACTCTGCTTTAGAGCGGGAAGCACGCCCGTGCGTTCTAGAGTCTCTAATACAATTGGAAATCTGAGTGTGCTGAGAACAAAAGAACGGTGTTTCCTACACATACGGACCATATCTAGTTTAACTCTGCTTTTGAAACTGAAACAAACCACAGGTCCTCTAACATCCAATGCTTGTCAGTTAGGATGAGAAACGTGTGAGCTTCGTGAACGATGTAGTTCGTTTGAGCTGAAAAGTGACTGCCCTTACATGAAACGAAATCTTGCTTGTAGGAAGACTCAGAGCCTGGGATTTAACTCCATTTCTGAAGTGAAACACACAGGAGTGTTCTCATCCATTGATCACACTCCACATTGGAGCGAGAAGCACGCTCTTGCTTTCTAGAGTCTCTAAGACAGCAGGAAAAGAGAGTGTGCTCAGAACAAAAGAACGGTGTTTCCTAAACATACGGACCATATCTAGTTCAACTCTGCTTCTGAAATTCATACAAAGCAAAGGTCCTCTAACATCCAATGCTTGTCAGTTAAGATGAAAAACGTATGAGCTTCTTGAAAGATGGAGTTTGTTTGAGCTGTAAAGTAACTGCCCTTACCTGAAACGAAGTCTTGATTGTAGGAAGACTCACAGGCTGGGATTTAACTCCATTTCTGAAGTGAAACACACAGAAGAGTTCTCATCCATTGATCACACTCTGCTTTAGAGCAGGAAGCACGTTCTTGCTTTCTAGAAGCTCTAAGACAACATGAAACGTTAGTGTGCTGAGAACAAAAGAACGATGTTGCCTACACATACAGACCATATGTAGTCCAAATCTGCTTCTGAAACTGATACAAAGGACTGGTCCTCTAACATCCAATGCTTGTCAGTTAAGATGAAAAACGTGTGACTTTCGAGAACAATGTAGTTCGTTTGAGCTATAAAGAAACTGCCCTTACCTGAAAGGACGTCTTGATTGTAGGAAGACTCAGAGCCAGGGATTTAACTCCATTTCTGTAGTGAAACACACAGCAGAGTTCTCATCCATTGATCACACCCTACTTTAGAGCGAGAAGCACGTGCTTGCTCTCTAGATTCTCTAAACAGCAGGAAATCTGAGTGTGCTGAGAACAAAAGAATGGTGTTTCCTACACATACGGACCATATCTAGTTCAACTCTGTTTCTGAAACTGAAACAAACCACAGGTCCTCTAACATCATATGCTTGTCAGTTAAGATGAGAAACGAGTGCGCTTTGTGAACGATGTAGTTCATTTCAGATGTAAGAAACTGCCCTTACCTGAAAAGAATTCTTGTTTGTAGGAAGACTCAGAGCCTGGGATTTAACTCCATTTCTGAAGTGAAACACACAATAGAGTTCTCATCCATTGATCACACTCTGCGTTAGAACAAGCCGCAGCTCTTGTGTTGTAGGTTCTATAAGACAGCATGAAACGTGAGTATGCTGAGAAAAAATGAACGATGATTCCTACACATAAGGACCATATGTAATCCAACTCTGCTTCTGAAACTGATACAAAGCACTGGTCTTCTAACATCCAATGCTTGTCAGTTAAGATGAGAAACGTGTGAGCTTCGTGAACGATGTAGTTCGTTTGAGCTGAAAAGTGACTGCCCTTACCTGAAACGAAGTCTTGCTTGTAGGAAGACACAGAGCCTGGGATTTCACTCCATTTATGAAGGAAAACAAACAGCATAGTTCTCATCCATGGATCACACTCTGCTTTACAGCAAGATGCATGCTCGTGCTTTCTAGAGTCTCTAATACAAGAGAAAACCTGAGTGTTCTCCCAACAAAAGTACGGTGTTTCCTACACATACAGACAATATCTAGTTCAACTCTGCTTCTGAAACTGAAACAAACCACTGGTCATCTAACATCCTATGCTTGTCAGTTAAGATGAGAAACGTGTGAGCTTCGTAAACAATGTAGTTCTTTTGAGATGTAAAGAAACTGCCCTTACCTGAAACGAAGTGTTGTTTGTAGAAAGACTCAGAGCCTGGAATTTAACTCCATTTCTGAAGTGAAACACACAGGAGTGTTCTCATCCATTGGTATCACTCTGCTTTGGAGCGAGAAGCATGCTCTTGCTTTATAGAGTCTCTAAGACAGCAGGAAAAGAGAGTGTGCTGAGAACAAAAGAACGGTGTTTCCTACACAAACAGACCATATCTAGTCCAACTCTGCTCATGAAAATGATACAAAGCACTGGTATTCTAACATCCAATGCTTGTCAGTTAAGATGAGAAACGTGTGAGATTCGTGAACGATGTAGTTTGTTTGAGCTATAAAGAAACTGCCCTTACCTGAAAGAAAGACTTGCTTGTAGGAAGACTCAGAGCCTGGGATTTAACTCCATTTCAGAAGTGAAACACACAGCAGAGTTCTCCTCCATTGATCACACTCTGCTTTAGAGCAAGAACAAGGCTCTTGCTTACTAGAGTCTCTAAGACAGCAGGAAACGTGAGTGTGCTTAGAACAAAAGAACGGTGTTTCCTTCACTTATGGACCATATCTAGTCCAACTCTGTTTCTGAAACTGATACAAAGCACTGGTCCTCTAACATCCAATGCTTGTCAGTTAAGATGAGAAACGTGTGAGCTTCGTGAACGATGAAGTTCGTTTGATCTGAAAAGTGACTGCCCTTACTTGAAACAAAGTCTTGCTTGTAGTAAGACACAGAGCCTGGGATTTAACGCCATTTCTGAAGGGAAACACACAGCATAGTTCTCCTCCATGGATCACACTCTGCTTTAGAACGAGAAGCACACTCTTGCTTTCTAGAGTCTCTAATACAGCAGGAAACCTGAGTGTGCTCAGAACAAAAGAATGGTGTTTCCTAAACATACGGACCATATCTAGTTCAACTCTGCTTTTGAAACTGAAACAAACCACAGGTCCTCTAACATCCAATGCTTGTCAGTTAGGATGAGAAACGTGTGAGCTTCGTGAACGATGTAGTTCGTTTGAGCTGAAAAGTGACTGCCCTTACATGAAACGAAATCTTGCTTGTAGGAAGACTCAGAGCCTGGGATTTAACTCCATTTCTGAAGTGAAACACACAGGAGTGTTCTCATCCATTGATCACACTCTGCTTTAGAGCAAGAAGAACGCTCTTGCTTTCTAGAGTCTCTAAGACAGCAGGAAACGTGAGTGTGCTGAGAACAAAAGAACGGTGTTTCCTACACATACGGACCATATGTAGTTCATCTGTGCTTCTGAAACTGAAACAAACCACAGGTCCTCTAACATCCAATGCTTGTCAGTTAAGATGAGAAACGTGTGGGCTTCATGAATGATGTAGTTCGTTTGAGCAGAAAAGGATTGCCCTTACCTTAAACGAAGTCTTGCTTGTAGGAAGACTCAGAGCCTGGGATTTAACTCCATTTCTGAAGTGAAACACACAGCAGAGTTCTCATCCATTGAACACACTCTGCTTTAGAACAAGAATCATGCTCTTGCTTTCTAGAGTCTCTAAGACAGCAGGAAACGTGAGTGTGCTGAGAACAATAGAAAGGTGTTTCCTACACATAAGGACCATATGTAGTCCAACTCTGCTTCTGAACCTAATACAAAGCACTGGTCCTCTAACATCCAATGCTTGTCATTTAAGATGAGAAACGTGTGAGCTTCGTGAACGATGTAGTTCGTTTGAGCTGAAAAGTGACTGCCCTTACCTGAAACGAAGTCTTGCTTGTAGGGAGACACAGAGCCTGGGATTTAACTCCATTTCTTAAGTGAAAAACACAGCAGAGTTGTCATCCATTGATCGCACTCTGCTTTAGAGCAAGAAGAACGCTCTTGCTTTCTAGAGGCTCTAAGACAGCATGCAACGTGAGTGTGCTGAGAACAAAAGAACAATGTTTCCTACACATACCGACCATATGTAGTCTAACTCTGCTTCTGAAACTGATACAAAGCACTGATCCGCTAACATCCAATTCTTGTCAGTTAAGATGAGAAACGTGTGGGCTTCATGAACGATGTAGTTCGTTTGAGCAGAAAAGGACTGCCCTTAACTTAAACGAAGACTTGCTTGTAGGAAGACATAGAGCCTGAATTTAACACCATTTCTGAAGTGAAACACACAGCATAGTTCTCATCCATGGATCACACTCTGCTTTAGAGCGAGAAACACGCTCTTGCTTTCTAGCGTCTCTAATACAGCAGGAAATCTGAGTGTGCTCAGAACAAAACAACTGTGTTACCTACACATACGGACCATATCTAGTTCAAATCTGCTTCTGATACTGAAAGAAACCACAGGTCCTCTAACATCCAATGCTTGTCAGTTAAGATGTGAAACGTGTGAGCTTCGTGAACGATGTAGTTCCCTTGAGCTGACAAGTAACTGCCCTTTCCGGAAACGAAGTCTTGCTTGTAGGAAGACACAGAGCCTGGGATTTAACTCCACTTCTGAAGGTAAACACACAGCATAGTTCTCATCCATGGATCACACTCTGTTTTAGAGCAAGAAGCACGCTCTTGCTTTCTAGAGGCTCTAGGAGGGCATGAAACGTGAGTGTGCTGAAAACAAAAGAAGGATGTTTCCTACACATACAGACTATATCTAGTCCAACTCTGCTTCTGAAACTGATACAAAGCACTGATCCTCTAACATCCAATTCTTGTCAGTTCAGATGAGAAAGGAGTGAGTTTCGTGATCGAAGTAGTTCGTTTGAGCTATAATGAAACTGCCCTTACCTGAAAAGAATTCTTGCTTTTAGGAAGACTCAGAGCCTGGGATTTAACTACTTTTCTGAAGTGAAACACACAGAAGAGTTCTCATCCATTGACCATACTCTGCTTTAGAACAACAAGCACGCTCTTGCTTTCTAGAGTCTCTAAGACAGCAGGAAACGTGAGTGTGCTGAGAAAAAAAGAACGGTGTTTCCTACCCATACGGACCATGTCTAGTCAAACTCTGCTTCTGAAACGGATACAAAGCACTGGTCCTCTAACATCCAATGCTTGTCATTTAAGATGAGAAACGTGTGAGCTTCGTGAACTACATAGTTCATTTGAGCTGAAAAGTGACTGCCCTTACCTGAAACGAAGTCTTGCTTGTAGGAAGACACAGAGCCTGGGATTTAACTCCATTTCTGAAGCGAAACACACAGCATAGTTCTCATCCATGGATCACACTCTGCTTTAGAGCGAGAGGCACGCTCTTGCTTTCTAGAGTCTCTAATACAGCAGGAAATCTGAGTGTGATCAGAACAAAAGTACGGTGTTACCTACACATACGGACCATATCTAGTTCCACTCTGCTTATGATACTGAAACAAACCACAGGTCCTCTAACATCCAATGCTTGTCTGTTAAGATGAGAAACGTGTGAGCTTCGTGAACGATGTAATTGGTTTGAGCTGACAAGTGACTGCCCTTACCTGAAACGAAGTCTTGCTTATAGGAAGACACAGAGCCTGGGATTTAACTCCATTTCTGAAGCGAAACGCACAGCATAGTTCTCATCCATGGATCACACTCTGCTTTAGAGCGAGAAACACGCTCTTGCTTTCTAGAGTCTCTAATACAGAAGGTAATTTGTGTGTGCCCAGAACAAAAGAACGGTTTTTCCTACACATACAGACCATATGTTGTCCAAATCTGCTTCTGAAACTGATAAAATTCACTGACCCTCTAACATCCAATGCTTGTCAGTTAAGATGAGAAACGTGTGTTCTTCGTGAACGATGTAGTTCGTTTGAGATGACAAGTGACTGCCCTTACCTGAAATGAAGTCTTGCTTATAGGAAGACACAGAGCCTGGGATTTAACTCCATTTCTGAAGGGAAACAAACATCATTGTTCTCACCCATGGATCACACTCTGCTTTACAGCAAGAAGCACGTTCTTGCTTTCTAGAGTCTCTAATACAGCAGGAAATCTGAGTGTGCCCAAAACAAAAGAACGGAGTTTCGTACACATACGGACCATATGTAGTCCAGTCTTCTTCTGAAACTGATACAAAGCACTGGTCCTCTAACATCCAATGCTTGTTAGTTAAGATGGCAAACGTGTGAGCTTCAGAACGATGTAGTTCGTTTGAGCAGAAAAGTGACTGCCCTTACCTTAAACGAAGTCTTGCTTGTAGGAAGACACAGAGTCTGGGATTTAACTCCATTTCTGAAGGGAAACACACAGCATAGTTCTCACCCATGGATCACAATCTGCTTTAGAGCGAGAAGCACGCTCTTGCTTTCTAAAATCTCTAAGACAGCAGGAAATGTGAGTGCGCTGAGAACAAAAGAACGGTGTTTCCTACACATACGGACCATATCTAGTCCAACTCTGTTTCTGAAACTGACACAAAGCACTGGTCCTCAAACATCCAATGCTTGTCAGTTAAGATGAGAAACGTGTGAGCTTTGAGGATGATGTAGTGACTTTGAACTGAAAAGTGACTGCCCTTACCTGTAACGAAGTCTTGCTTGTAGTAAGACACAGAGCCTGGGATTTAACTCCATCTCTGAAGGGAAACACACAGCAGAGTTCTCATCCATGGATCACACTCTGCTTTAGAGCGAGAAGCACGCTCTGGCTTTCTAGAGTCTCTAATACACCAGGTAATCTGAGTGTGCTCAGAACAAAAGAACGGTGTTTCCTACACATACGGACCATATCTAGTCCAACTCTGTTTCTGAAACTGACACAAAGCACTGGTCCTCAAACATCCAATGCTTGTCAGTTAAGATGAGAAACGTGTGAGCTTTGAGGATGATGTAGTGACTTTGAACTGAAAAGTGACTGCCCTTACCAGTAACGAAGTCTTGCTTGTAGTAAGACACAGAGCCTGGGATTTAACTCCATTTCTGAAGGGAAACACACAGCATAGTTCTCATCCATGGATCACACTCTGCTTTAGACTGAGAAGCACGCTCTGGCTTTCTAGAGTCTCTAATACACCAGGTAATCTGAGTGTGCCCAGAACAAAAGAACGGTGTTTCCTACACTTATGTACCATATGTAGTCCAAATCTGCTTCTGAAACTGATACAAAGCACTGGTCCTCTAACATCCAATGCTTGTCTGTTAAGATGAGAAACGTGTGGGCTTCATGAATGATGTAGTTCGTTTGAGCAGAAAAGGACTGCCCTTACCTTAAACGAAGTCTTGCTTGTAGGAAGACTCAGAGCCTGGGATTTAACTCCATTTCTGAAGTGAAACACACAGCAGAGTTCTCATCCATTGAACACACTCTGCTTTAGAACAAGAATCATGCTCTTGCTTTCTAGAGTCTCTAAGACAGCAGGAAACGTGAGTGTGCTGAGAACAATAGAAAGGTGTTTCCTACACATAAGGACCATATGTAGTCCAACTCTGCTTCTGAACCTAATACAAAGCACTGGTCCTCTAACATCCAATGCTTGTCATTTAAGATGAGAAACATGTGAGCTTCGTGAACGATGTAGTTCGTTTGAGCTGAAAAGTGACTGCCCTTACCTGAAACGAAGTCTTGCTTGTAGGGAGACACAGAGCCTGGGATTTAACTCCATTTGTTAACAGAAACACACAGCATAGTTGTCATCCATGGATCACACTCTGCTTTAGAGCGAGAAGCACGCCCTTGCTTTCTAGAGGCTCTAGGAGGGCATGAAACGTGAGTCGGCTGAAAACAAAAGAAGGATGTTTCCTACACATACGGACCATATCTAGTACAACTCTGCTTCTGAAACTGATACAAAGCACTGATCCTCTAACATCCAATTCTTGTCAGTTCAGATGAGAAAGGAGTGAGTTTCGTGAATGAAGTAGTTCGTTTGAGCTATAATGAAACTGCCCTTACCTGAAAAGAATTCTTGCTTTTAGGAAGACTCAGAGCCTGCGATTTAACTACTTTTCTGAAGTGAAACACACAGAAGAGTTCTCATCCATTGACCATACTCTGCTTTAGAACAACAAGCACGCTCTTGCTTTCTAGAGTCTCTAAGACAGCAGGAAACGTGAGTGTGCTGAGAAAAAAAGAACGGTGTTTCCTACCCATACGTACCATGTCTAGTCAAACTCTGCTTCTGAAACGGATACCAAGCACTGGTCCTCTAACATCCAATGCTTGTCATTTAAGATGAGAAACGTGTGAGCTTCGTGAACGACATAGTTCATTTGAGCTGAAAAGTGACTGCCCTTACCTGAAACGAAGTCTTGCTTGTAGGAAGACACAGAGCCTGGGATTTAACTCCATTTCTGAAGCGAAACTCACAGCTTAGTTCTCATCCATGGATCACACTCTGCTTTAGAGCGAGAAGCACGCTCTTGCTTTCTAGAGTCTTTAATACAGCAGGAAACATGAGTGTGCTCAGAACAAAAGAACGGTGTTTCCTACACATAAGGACCATATGTCATCCAATACTGCTTCTGAAACTGATACAAAGCACTGGTCCTCTAACATCCAATGCTTGTCAGTTTCGATGAGAAACGTGTGAGCTTCGTGTACGATGTAGTTCGTTTGAGCTGTAAAGAAACTGCCCTTACCTGAAAAGAATTATTGCTTGTAGGAAGACTCAGAGCCTGGAATTTAACTCCACTTCTTAAGTGAAAAACACAGCAGAGTTGTCATCCATTGATCACACTCTGCTTTAGAGCAAGAAGAACACCCTTGCTTTCTAGAGGCTCTAAGACAGCATGAAACGTGAGTTGCTGAGAACAAAAGAATGATGTTTCATACACATACGGACCATATCTAGTCCAACTCTGCTTCTGAAACTGATACAAAGCACTGATCCTCTAACATCCAATGTTTGTCAGTTCAGATGAGAAACGAGTGAGTTTCGCGAACGAAGTAGTTCGTTTGAGCTATAATGAAACTGCCCTTACCTGAAAAGAATTCTTGCTTTTAGGAAGACTCAGAGACTGGGATTTAACTCCTTTTCTGAAGTGAAACACACAGAAGAGTTCTCATCCATTGATCACACTCTGCTTTAGAGCAAGAAGAACGCTCTTGCTTTCTAGAGTCTCTAAGACAGCAGGAAACGTGAGTGTGCTGAGAACAAAAGAACGGTGTTTCCTACACATACGGACCATATGCAGTTCATCTGTGCTTCTGAAACTGAAACAAACCACAGGTCCTCTAACATCCAATGCTTGTCAGTTAAGATGAGAAACGTGTGGGCTTCATGAATGATGTAGTTCGTTTGAGCAGAAAAGGACTGCCCTTACCTTAAACGAAGTCTTGCTTGTAGGAAGACTCAGAGCCTGGGATTTAACTCCATTTCTGAAGTGAAACACACAGCAGAGTTCTCATCCATTGAACACACTCTGCTTTAGAACAAGAATCATGCTCTTGCTTTCTAGAGTCTCTAAGACAGCAGGAAACGTGAGTGTGCTGAGAACAATAGAAAGGTGTTTCCTACACATAAGGACCATATGTAGTCCAACTCTGCTTCTGAACCTAATACAAAGCACTGGTCCTCTAACATCCAATGCTTGTCATTTAAGATGAGAAACGTGTGAGCTTCGTGAACGATGTAGTTCGTTTGAGCTGAAAAGTGACTGCCCTTACCTGAAACGAAGTCTTGCTTGTAGGGAGACACAGAGCCTGGGATTTAACTCCATTTCTTAAGTGAAAAACACAGCAGAGTTGTCATCCATTGATCGCACTCTGCTTTAGAGCAAGAAGAACGCTCTTGCTTTCTAGAGGCTCTAAGACAGCATGCAACGTGAGTGTGCTGAGAACAAAAGAACAATGTTTCCTACACATACCGACCATATGTAGTCTAACTCTGCTTCTGAAACTGATACAAAGCACTGATCCGCTAACATCCAATTCTTGTCAGTTAAGATGAGAAACGTGTGGGCTTCATGAACGATGTAGTTCGTTTGAGCAGAAAAGGACTGCCCTTAACTTAAACGAAGACTTGCTTGTAGGAAGACATAGAGCCTGAATTTAACACCATTTCTGAAGTGAAACACACAGCATAGTTCTCATCCATGGATCACACTCTGCTTTAGAGCGAGAAACACGCTCTTGCTTTCTAGCGTCTCTAATACAGCAGGAAATCTGAGTGTGCTCAGAACAAAACAACTGTGTTACCTACACATACGGACCATATCTAGTTCAAATCTGCTTCTGATACTGAAACAAACCACAGGTCCTCTAACATCCAATGCTTGTCAGTTAAGATGTGAAACGTGTGAGCTTCGTGAACGATGTAGTTCCCTTGAGCTGACAAGTAACTGCCCTTTCCGGAAACGAAGTCTTGCTTGTAGGAAGACACAGAGCCTGGGATTTAACTCCACTTCTGAAGGTAAACACACAGCATAGTTCTCATCCATGGATCACACTCTGTTTTAGAGCAAGAAGCACGCTCTTGCTTTCTAGAGGCTCTAGGAGGGCATGAAACGTGAGTGTGCTGAAAACAAAAGAAGGATGTTTCCTACACATACAGACTATATCTAGTCCAACTCTGCTTCTGAAACTAATACAAAGCACTGATCCTCTAACATCCAATTCTTGTCAGTTCAGATGAGAAAGGAGTGAGTTTCGTGAACGAAGTAGTTCGTTTGAGCTATAATGAAACTGCCCTTACCTGAAAAGAATTCTTGCTTTTAGGAAGACTCAGAGCCTGGGATTTAACTACTTTTCTGAAGTGAAACACACAGAAGAGTTCTCATCCATTGACCATACTCTGCTTTAGAACAGGAAGCACGCTCTTGCTTTCTAGAGTCTCTAAGACAGCAGGAAACGTGAGTGTGCTGAGAAAAAAAGAACGGTGTTTCCTACCCATACGGACCATGTCTAGTCAAACTCTGCTTCTGAAACGGATACAAAGCACTGGTCCTCTAACATCCAATGCTTGTCATTTAAGATGAGAAACGTGTGAGCTTCGTGAACGACATAGTTCATTTGAGCTGAAAAGTGACTGCCCTTACCTGAAACGAAGTCTTGCTTGTAGGAAGACACAGAGCCTGGGATTTAACTCCATTTCTGAAGCGAAACACACAGCATAGTTCTCATCCATGGATCACACTCTGCTTTAGAGCGAGAGGCACGCTCTTGCTTTCTAGAGTCTCTAATACAGCAGGAAATCTGAGTGTGATCAGAACAAAAGAACGGTGTTACCTACACATATGGACCATATCTAGTTCCACTCTGCTTATGATACTGAAACAAACCACAGGTCCTCTAACATCCAATGCTTGTCTGTTAAGATGAGAAACGTGTGAGCTTCGTGAACGATGTAATTGGTTTGAGCTGACAAGTGACTGCCCTTACCTGAAACGAAGTCTTGCTTATAGGAAGACACAGAGCCTGGGATTTAACTCCATTTCTGAAGCGAAACGCACAGCATAGTTCTCATCCATGGATCACACTCTGCTTTAGAGCGAGAAACACGCTCTTGCTTTCTAGAGTCTCTAATACAGAAGGTAATTTGTGTGTGCCCAGAACAAAAGAACGGTTTTTCCTACACATACAGACCATATGTTGTCCAAATCTGCTTCTGAAACTGATAAAATTCACTGACCCTCTAACATCCAATGCTTGTCAGTTAAGATGAGAAACGTGTGTTCTTCGTGAACGATGTAGTTCGTTTGAGATGACAAGTGACTGCCCTTACCTGAAATGAAGTCTTGCTTATAGGAAGACACAGAGCCTGGGATTTAACTCCATTTCTGAAGGGAAACAAACATCATTGTTCTCACCCATGGATCACACTCTGCTTTACAGCAAGAAGCACGTTCTTGCTTTCTAGAGTCTCTAATACAGCAGGAAATCTGAGTGTGCCCAAAACAAAAGAACGGAGTTTCGTACACATACGGACCATATGTAGTCCAGTCTTCTTCTGAAACTGATACAAAGCACTGGTCCTCTAACATCCAATGCTTGTTAGTTAAGATGGCAAACGTGTGAGCTTCAGAACGATGTAGTTCGTTTGAGCAGAAAAGTGACTGCCCTTACCTTAAACGAAGTCTTGCTTGTAGGAAGACACAGAGTCTGGGATTTAACTCCATTTCTGAAGGGAAACACACAGCATAGTTCTCACCCATGGATCACAATCTGCTTTAGAGCGAGAAGCACGCTCTTGCTTTCTAAAATCTCTAAGACAGCAGGAAATGTGAGTGCGCTGAGAACAAAAGAACGGTGTTTCCTACACATACGGACCATATCTAGTCCAACTCTGTTTCTGAAACTGACACAAAGCACTGGTCCTCAAACATCCAATGCTTGTCAGTTAAGATGAGAAACGTGTGAGCTTTGAGGATGATGTAGTGACTTTGAACTGAAAAGTGACTGCCCTTACCTGTAACGAAGTCTTGCTTGTAGTAAGACACAGAGCCTGGGATTTAACTCCATCTCTGAAGGGAAACACACAGCAGAGTTCTCATCCATGGATCACACTCTGCTTTAGAGCGAGAAGCACGCTCTGGCTTTCTAGAGTCTCTAATACACCAGGTAATCTGAGTGTGCTCAGAACAAAAGAACGGTGTTTCCTACACATACGGACCATATCTAGTCCAACTCTGTTTCTGAAACTGACACAAAGCACTGGTCCTCAAACATCCAATGCTTGTCAGTTAAGATGAGAAACGTGTGAGCTTTGAGGATGATGTAGTGACTTTGAACTGAAAAGTGACTGCCCTTACCAGTAACGAAGTCTTGCTTGTAGTAAGACACAGAGCCTGGGATTTAACTCCATTTCTGAAGGGAAACACACAGCATAGTTCTCATCCATGGATCACACTCTGCTTTAGAGCGAGAAACACGCTCTTGCTTTCTAGAGTCTCTAATACAGAAGGTAATTTGTGTGTGCCCAGAACAAAAGAACGGTGTTTCCTACACATACAGACCATATGTTGTCCAAATCTGCTTCTGAAACTGATAAAATTCACTGACCCTCTAACATCCAATGCTTGTCAGTTAAGATGAGAAACGTGTGAGCTCCGTGAACGATGTAGTTCATTTGAACTGAAAAGTGACTGCCCTTACCTGTAACGAAGTCTTGCTTGTAGGAAGACACAGAGCCTGGGATTTAACTCCATCTCTGAAGGGAAACACACAGCAGAGTTCTCATCCATGGATCACACTCTGCTTTAGAGCGAGAAGCACGCTCTTGCTTTCCGCAGTCTCTAACACAGCAGGAAACGTGAGTGTGCTGAGAACAAAAGAACGGAGTTTCCTACACATACGGACCATATCTAATCCAACTCTGCTTCTGAAACTGATACAAAGCACTGGTCCTCTAACATCCAATGCTTGTCTGTTAAGATGAGAAACGTGTGAGCTTCGTGAACGATGTAGTTCGTTTGAGATGACAAGTGACTGCCCTTACCTGAAATGAAGTCTTGCTTATAGGAAGACACAGAGCCTGGGATTTAACTCCATTTCTGAAGGGAAACACACATCATTGTTCTCACCCATGGATCACACTCTGCTTTACAGCAAGAAGCACGCTCTAGCTTTCTAGAGTCTCTAATACAGCAGGAAATCTGAGTGTGCCCAAAACAAAAGAACGGAGTTTCGTACACATACGGACCATATGTAGTCCAACTCTTCTTCTGAAACTGATACAATGCACTGGTCCTCTAACATCCAATGCTTGTCAGTTAAGATGAGAATCGTGTGAGCTTCGTGAACGATGTAGTTCGTTTGAGCAGAAAAGTGACTGCCCTTACCTGAAACGAAGTCTTTTTTGTAGGAAGACTCAGAGCCTGGGATTTAACTCCATTTCTGAAGTGAAACACACAGCAGTGTTCTCATCCATTGATCACACTCTGCTTTAGAACAAGAAGCACGCTCTTGCATTCTAGAGTCTCTAAGACAGCAGGAAACGTGTGTGTTCTGAGAACAAATGAACGGTGTTTCCTACACATATGAACCATATCTAGTCCAACTCTCCTTCTTAAACTGATACAAAGCACTGGTCCTCTAACATCCAATGCTTGTCAGTTAAGATGGGAAACGTGTAAGCTTCATGAACGATGTAGTTCGTTTCAGCAGAAAAGTGACTGCACTTACCTTAAACGAAGTCTTGCTTGTAGGAAGACTCAGAGCCTGGGATTTAACTCCATTTCTGAAGTGAAACACACGGCAGTGTAATCATCCATTGATCACACTCTGCTTTAGAACAAGAAGCACACTCTTGCTTTCTAGAGTCTCTAAGACAGCAGGAAAAGTGAGTGTGCTGAGAACAAAAGATCGCTGTTTCCTAAACATACCGATATTATATAGTCCAACTCTGCTTCTTAAACTGATACAAAGCACTGGTCCTCTAAAATCCAATGCTTGTCAGTTAAAATGAGAAATGTGTGAGCTTTGAGAATGATGTAGTTCCTTTGAACTGAAAAGTGACTGCCCTTACCTGTAACGAAGTCTTGCTTGTAGGAAGAAACAGAGCCTGGGATTTAACCCCATCTCTGAAGGGAAACACACAGCAGAGTTCTCATCCATGGATCACACTCTGCTTTAGAGCGAGAAGCACACTCTTGCTTTCTAGAGTCTCTAATACAGCAGGAAATCTGAGTGTGCCCAAAACAAAAGAACGGAGTTTCGTACACATACGGACCATATGTAGTCCAACTCTTCTTCTGAAACTGATACAAAGCACTGGTCCTCTAACATCCAATGCTTGTTAGTTAAGATGGCAAACGTGTGAGCTTCATGAACGATGTAATTCGTTTGAGCAGAAAAGTGACTGCCCTTACCTTAAACGAAGTCTTGCTTGTAGGAAGACACAGAGTCTGGGATTTAACTCCATTTCTGAAGGGAAACACACAGCAGAGTTCTCACCCATGGATCACAATCTGCTTTAGCGCGAGAAGCACGCTCTTGCTTTCTAAAATCTCTAAGACAGCAGGAAATGTGAGTGCGCTGAGAACAAAACAACGGTGTTTCCTACACATACGGACCATATCTAGTCCAACTCTGTTTCTGAAACTGACACAAAGCACTGGTCCTCAAACATCCAATGCTTGTCAGTTAAGATAAGAAACGTGTGAGCTTTGAGGATGATGTAGTGACTTTGAACTGAAAAGTGACTGCCCTTACCTGTAACGAAGTCTTGCTTGTAGTAAGACACAGAGCCTGGGATTTAACTCCATCTCTGAAGGGAAACACACAGCAGAGTTCTCATCCATGGATCACACTCTGCTTTAGAGCGAGAAGCACGCTCTGGCTTTCTAGAGTCTCTAATACACCAGGTAATCTGAGTGTGCCCAGAACAAAAGAACGGTGTTTCCTACACATACGGACCATATCTAGTCCAACTCTGTTTCTGAAACTGACACATAGCACTGGTCCTGAAACATCCAATGCTTGTCAGTTAAGATGAGAAACGTGTGATCTTTGAGGATGATGTAGTGACTTTGAACTGAAAAGTGACTGCCCTTACCTGTAACGAAGTCTTGCTTGTAGTAAGACACAGAGCCTGGGATTTAACTCCATCTCTGAAGGGAAACACACAGCAGAGTTCTCATCCATGGATCACACTCTGCTTTAGAGCGAGAAGCACGCTCTGGCTTTCTAGAGTCTCTAATACACCAGGTAATCTGAGTGTGCCCAGAACAAAAGAACGGTGTTTCCTACACATATGGACCATATGTAGTCCAAATCTGCTTCTGAAACTGATACAATGCACTGGTCCTCTAACATCCAATGCTTGTCAGTTAAGATGAGAAACGTGTGATCTTCGTGAACAATGTAGTTCGTTTGAGCAGAAAAGTGACTGCACTTACCTGAAACGAAGTCTTGCTTGTAGGAAGACACAGAGCCTGGGATTTAACTCCATCTCTGAAGGGAAACACACAGCAGAGTTCTAAACCATGGATCACACTCTGCTTTAGAGCGAGAAGCATGCTCTTGCTTTCTGGAGTCTCTAACACAGTAGGAAAAGTGAGTGTGCTGAGAACAAAAGAACGGTGTTTCCTACACATACGGACCATATCTAGTCCAACTCTCCTTCTTAAACTGATACAAAGCACTGGTCCTCTAACAACCAATGCTTGTCTGTTAAGATGAGAAATGTGTGAGCTCAGTGAGCGATGTAGTTCGTTTGAGCTGAAAAGTGACTGCCGTTACCTGAAACGAAGTCTTGCTGGTAGGAAGACACAGAGATTGGGATTTAACTCCATTTCTGAAGGGAAACACACAGCATAGTTCACATCCATGGATCACACTCTACTTTAGAGCGAGAAGTACGCTCTTTCTTTCTGGAGTCTCTAACAGAGCAGGAAACGTGAGTGTGCTGAGAACAAAAGAACGGTGTTTCCTACACATACAGACCATTTCTAGTCCAACTCTGATCTGTAAGTGACACAAAGCACTGGTCCTCTAACATCCAATGCTTGTCAGTTCAGATGAGAAACGTGTGAGCTTCGTGAACGATGTAATTGGATTGAGCTGACAAGTGACTGCCCTTACCTGAAACGAAGTCTTGCTTATAGGAAGACACAGAGCCTGGGATTTAACTCCATTTCTGAAGCGAAACGCACAGCATAGTTCTCATCCATGGATCACACTCTGCTTTAGAGCGAGAAACATGCTCTTGCTTTCTAGAGTTTCTAATACAGAAGGTAATTTGTGTGTGCCCAGAACAAAAGAACGGTGTTTCCTACACATACAGACGATATGTTGTCCAAATCTGCTTCTGAAACTGATACAAAGCACTGGTCCTCTAACATCCAATGCTTGTTAGTTAAGATGGCAAACGTGTGAGCTTCATGAACGATTTAGTTCGTTTGAGCAGAAAAGTGACTGCCCTTAAACGAAGTCTTGCTTGTAGGAAGACACAGAGTCTGGGATTTAACTCCATTTCTGAAGGGAAACACACAGCATAGTTCTCGTCCATGGATCACAATCTGCTTTAGAGTGAGAAGCACGCTCTTGCTTTCTAAAATCTCTAAGACAGCAGGAAACGTGAGTGCGCTGAGAACAAAAGAACTGTGTTTCTTACACATACGGACCATATCTAGTCCAACTCTGTTTCTGAAACTGACACAAAGCACTGGTCCTCAAACATCCAATGCTTGTCAGTTAAGATGAGAAACGTGTGATCTTTGAGGATAATGTAGTGACTTTGAACTGAAAAGTGACTGCCCTTACCTGTAACAAATTCTTGCTTGTACGAAGACACAGAGCCTGGGATTTAACTCCATCTCTGAAGGGAAACACACAGCAGAGTTCTCATCCATGGATCACACTCTTCTTTAGAGCGAGAAGCACGCTCTTGCTTTCTGGAGTCTCTAACAGAGCAGGAAACGTGAGTGTGCTGAGAACAAAAGATCGGTGTTTCCTACACATAGGGACCATATCTAGTCCAACTCTGCTTCTGAAACTGATACAAAGCACTGGTCCTCTAACATCCAATGCTTGTCTGTTAAGATGACAAGCGTGTGAGCTTCGTGAACGATGTAGTTCGTTTGAGATGACAAGTGACTGTCCTTACCTGAAACGAAGTCTTGCTTATAGGAAGACACAGAGCCTTGGATTTAACTCCATTTCTGAAGGGAAACACACAGCATAGTTCTCACCCATGGATCACACTCTGCTTTACAGCAAGAAGCACGCTCTTGCTTTCTAGAGTCTCTAATACAGCAGCAAATCTGAGTGTGCCCAAAACAAAAGAACGGTGTTTCGTACACATACGGACCATATGTAGTCCAACTCTTCTTCTGAAACTGATACAAAGCACTGGTCCTCTAACATCCAATGCTTGTTAGTTAAGATGGCAAACGTGTGAGCTTCATGAACGATGTAGTTCGTTTGAGCAGAAAAGTGACTGCCCTTAACTTAAACGAAGTCTTGCTTGTAGGAAGACACAGAGACTGGGATTTAACTCCATTTCTGAAGGGAAACACACAGCATAGTTCTCATCCATGGATCACAATCTGCTTTAGAGCGAGAAGCACGCTCTTGCTTTCTAAAGTCTCTAAGACAGCAGGAAAAGTGAGTGCGCTAAGAACAAAAGAATGGTGTTTCCTACACACGGACCATATCTAGTCCAACTCTGTTTCTGAAACTGACACAAAGCACTGGTCCTCAAACATCCAATGCTTGTCAGTTAAGATGAGAAACGTGTGAGCTTTGAGGATGATGTAGTGACTTTGAACTGAAAAGTGACTGCCCTTACCTGTAATGAAGTCTTGTTTTTAGTAAGACACAGAGCCTGGGATTTAACTCCATCTCTGAAGGGAAACACACAGCAGAGTTCTCATCCATGGATCACACTCTGCTTTAGAGCGAGAAGCACGCTCTTGCTTTCTTGAGTCTCTAATACACCAGGTAATCTGAGGGTGCCCAGAACAAAAGAACGGTGTTTCCTACACATACGGACCATATGTAGTCCAAATCTGCTTCTGAAACTGAAACAATGCACTGGTCTTCTAACATCCAATGCTTGTCTGTTAAGAAGAGAAACGTGTGAGCTCTGTGAACGATGCAGTTCGTTTGAGCAGAAAACTGACTGCCATTACCTGAAACGAAGTCTTGCTTGTAGGAAGACACAGAGATTGGGATTTAACTCCATTTCTTAAGGGAAACACACAGCATAGTTCTCATCCATGGATCACACTCTGCTTTAGATCGAGAAGCAGGGTGTGATCCATGGATTAGAACTATGCTGTGTGTTTCCCTTCATAAATGGAGTTAAATCCCAGGCTCTGTGTCTTACTACAAGCAAGACTTCGTTTTAAGTAAGGGAAGTCACTTTTCAGTTCAAAGGAATTACATCATTCACAAATCTCACACCTTTCTCATCTTAACTGACAAGCATTGGATGTTAGAGGACCAGTGCATCCTATGAGTTTCAGAAGAAGATTTGTACTACATATAGTCCGTATGTGTAGGAAACACCGTTCTTTTGTTCTTGGCACACTCAGATTTCCTGCTGTCTTAGAGACTCTAGAAAGCAAGAGTGTGCTTCTTGCTCTAAAGCAGAGTGTGATTCATGGATGAGAACTATGCTGTGTGTTTCCCTTCTGAAAAGTAGTTAAATCCGAGGCTTTGCATCTTCCTACAAGCAAGACTTCGTTTCAGGTAAGGGCAGTCACTTTTCAGCTCAAACGAACTACATTTTTCACGGAGATCACACGTTTCTCATCTTAACTGACAAGCATTGGATGTTAGAGGACCAGTGCTTTGAATCAGTTTCAGAAGCAGAGTTGGATTAGATATGGTCCGTATGTGTAGGATACACCGTTCTTTTGTTCTCAGCACACTCACGTTTCCTGCTGTCTTAGAGACTTTAGAAAGCAAGAGCGTTATTCTCGCTCTAAAGCAGAGTGTGATCCATGGAGGAGAACTATGATGTGTGTTTCCCTTCAAAAAAGGAGTTAAATCTCAGGCTCTATGTCTTCCTACAAGCAAGACTTCGTTTCAGGTAAGGGCAGTCACTTTTCTGCTCAAACGATCTACATCGTTCATGAAGCTTACACGTTTCTCATCTTAACTGACAAGCATTGTATGTTAGATGGTCAGTGCTTTGTATCAGTTTCAGAAGCAGATTTGGACTACATATGTTCCATATGTGTAGGAAACACCGTTCTTTTGTTCTCAGCACACTCACATTTCCTGCTGTCTTAGAGACTTTAGGAAGCAAGAGCGTGCTTCTTGTTCTAAAGCAGAGTGTGATCAATGGAGGAGACAATGCTGTGTGTTTCACTTCAGAAATGGAGTTAAATCCCATGCTCTGAGTCTCCCTACAAGCAAGACTTCGTTTCAGGTAAGGGCAGTCACTTTTCTGCTCAAAGGAACTACATTGTTCACGAAGCTCACACGTTTCTCATCTTAACTGACAAGCATTGGATGTTAGAGGACCAGTGCATTGTATCAGTTTCAGAAGAAGATTTGGACTACATATAGTCCGTATGTGTAGGAAACACCGTTCTTTTGTTCTGGGCACACTCAGATTTCCGGCTGTATTGAAGAATCTAGAAAGCAAGAGCGTGCTTCTTGCTCTAAAGCAGAGTGTGATCCATGGATGAGAACTATGCTGTGTGTTTCCCTTCAGAAATGGAGTTAAATCCCAGGCTCTGTGTCTTCCTACAAGCAAGACTTCGTTTCGGGTAAGGGCAATCACTTTTCAGCTCAAACGAACTACATCGTTCACTGAGCTCACACGTTTCTCATCTTAACAGACAAGCATTGGATGTTAGAGGACCAGTGCTTTCTATCAGTTTAAGAAGCATAGTTGGACTAGATATGTTCCGTATGTGTAGGAAACAACGTTCTTTTATTCTCATCACACTCACGTTTCCTGCTGTCTTAGAGACTCTAGAAAGCAAGAGCATGCTTCTTGTTCTAAAGCAGAGTGTGATCAATGGATGAGACAATGCTGTGTGTTTCACTTCAGAAATGGAGTTAAATCCCATGCTCTGAGTCTCCCTACAAGCAAGACTTCGTTTCAGGTAATGGCAGTCACTTTTCTGCTCAAAGGAACTACATTGTTCACGAAGCTCACACGTTTCTCATCTTAACTGACAAGCATTGGATGTGAGAGGACCAGTGCATTGTATCAGTTTCAGAAGAAGATTTGGACTACATATACTCCGTATGTGTAGGAAACACCGTTCTTTTGTTCTGGGCACACTCAGATTTCCTGCTGTATTAGAGCATCTAGAAAGCAAGAGTGTGCTTCTTGCTCTAAAGCAGAGTGTGATCCATGGATGAGAACTATGCTGTGTGTTTCCCTTCAGAAATGGAGTTAAATTCCAGGCTCTGTGTCTTACTACAAGCAAGACTTCGTTTTAAGTACGGGAAGTCACATTTCTGTTCAAAGGAATTACATCATTCACAAAGCTCACACGTTTCTCATCTTAACTGACAAGCATTGTATGTTAGAGGACCAGTGCTTTGTATCAGTGTCAGAAGAAGAGTTGGACTATATAATGTCCGTATGTGTAGGAAACACCGTTTTTTTTGTTATCAGCACACTCACGTTTCCTGCTGTCTTAGAGACTTTAGAAAGCAAGAGCGTGCTTCTCGCTCTAAAGCAGAGTGTGATCCATGGATGAGAACTATGCTGTGTGTTTCCCTTCAGAAATGGAGTTAAATCCCAGGCTCTTTGTCTTCCTACAAGCAAGACTTCTTTCGGGTAAGGGCAGTCACTTTTCAGCTCAAACGAACTACATCGTTCACTGAGCTCACACGTTTCTCATCTTAACAGACAAGCATTGGATGTTAGAGGACCAGTGCTTTCTATCAGTTTAAGAAGCAGAGTTGGACTAGATATGGTCCGTATGTGTAGGAAACACCGTTCTTTTGTTCTCAGCACACTCACGTTTCCTGCTCTCTTAGAGTCTCTAGAAAGCAAGAGCGTGCTTCTTGTTCTAAAGCAGAGTGTGATCAATGGATGAGACATTGCTCTGTGTTTCACTTCAAAAATGGAGTTAAATCCCATGCTCTGTGTCTCCCTACAAGCAAGACTTCGTTTAAGGTAAGGGCAGTCACTTTTCTGCTCAAAGGAACTACATCATTCACGAAGCTCACACGTTTCACATCTTAACTTACAAGCATTGGATTTTAGAGGACCAGTGCATTGTATCAGTTTCAGAAGAAGATTTGTACTACATATAGTCAGTATGTGTAGGAAACACCATTCTATTGTTCTGGGCACAGTCAGATTTCCTGCTGTATTAGAGACTCTAGAAAGCAAGAGCGTGCTTCTTGCTCTAAAGCAGAGTGTGATCCGTGGATAAGAACTATGCTGTATGTTTCCATTGAGAAATGGAGTTAAATATCAGACTCTGTGTCTTCCTACAGGCAAGACTTCGTTTCAGGTAAGGGCAGTCACTTTTCAGCTCAAACGAACTACATCGTTCACGAAGCTGACATGTCTCATCTTAACAGACAAGCATTGGATTTTAGAGGACCAGTGCTTTGTATCAGTTTCAGAAGCAGAGTTGGACTATATAATGTCCGTATGTGTAGGAAACACCGTTCTTTTGTTCTCAGCACACTCACGTTTCCTGCTGTCTTAGAGACTCTAGAAAGCTAGAGCGTGCTTCTTGTTCTAAAGCAGATTGTGATCAATGGATGATTACACTGCTGTGTGTTTTACTTCTGAAATGGAGTTAAATCCCAGGCTCTGAGTCTTCCTACAAGCAAGACTTCAATTCAGGTAAGGGCAGTCACTTTTCTGCTGAAATGAACTACATCGTTCATGAAGCTCACACGTTTCTCATCTTAACTGACAAGCATTGTATGTTAGATGGTCAGTGCTTTGTATCAGTTTCAGAAGCAGATTTGGACTACATATGTTCCATATGTGTAGGAAACACCGTTCTTTTGTTCTCAGCACACTCACGTTTCCTGCTGTCTTAGAGACTTTAGGAAGCAAGAGCGTGCTTCTTGTTCTAAAGCAGAGTGTGATCAATGGATGAGACAATGCTGTGTGTTTCACTTCAGAAATGGAATTAAATCCCATGCTCTGAGTCTCCCTACAAACAAGACTTCGTTTCAGGTAAGGGCAGTCACTTTTCTGCTCAAAGGAACTACATTGTTCACGAAGCTCACACGTTTCTCATCTTGACTGACAAGCATTGGATGTTAGAGGACCAGTGCATTGTATCAGTTTCAGAAGAAGATTTGGACTACATATAGTCCGTATGTGTAGGAAACACCGTTCTTTTGTTCTGGGCACACTCAGATTTCCTGCTGTATTAGAGAATCTAGAAAGCAAGAGCGTGCTTCTTGCTCTAAAGCAGAGTGTGATCCATGGATGAGAACTATGCTGTGTGTTTCCCTTCAGAAATGGAGTTAAATCCCTGGCTCTGTGTCTTACTACAAGCAAGACTTCGTTTTAAGTAAGGGAAGTCACTTTTCAGTTCAAAGGAATTACATCATTCACAAAGCTCACACGTTTCTCATCTTAACTGACAAGCATTGGATGTTAGAGGACCAGTGCTTTGAATCAGTTTCAGAAGCAGAGTTGGACTAGATATGGTCCGTATGTGTAGGATACACCGTTCTTTTGTTCTCAGCACAATCACGTTTCCTGCTGTCTTAGAGACTTTAGAAAGCAAGAGAGTGCTTCTCGCTCTAAAGCAGAGTGTGATCCATGGATGAGAACTATGCTGTGTGTTTCCCTTCAGAAAAGGAGTTAAATCCCAGGCTCTATGTCTTCCTACAAGCAAGACTTCGTTTCAGGTAAGGGCAGTCACTTTTCTGCTCAAACGAACTACATCGTTCACGAAACTCACACGTTTCTCATCTTAACTGACAAGCATTGTATGTTAGAGGACCAGTGCTTTGTATCAGTGTCAGAAGAAGAGTTGGACTATATAATGTCCGTATGTGTAGGAAACACCGTTTTTTTGTTATCA
This sequence comes from Onychomys leucogaster, assembly GCA_949786385.1. NCBI lineage: Eukaryota > Metazoa > Chordata > Mammalia > Rodentia > Cricetidae > Onychomys > Onychomys leucogaster. Next base: position 4,682,664 of record CATKUP010000008.1, read on the forward strand.
GCACACTCACGTTTCCTGCTGTCTTAGAGACTTTAGAAAGCAAGAGCGTGCTTCTCGCTCTAAAGCAGAGTGTGATCCATGGATGAGAACTATGCTGTGTGTTTCCCTTCAGAAATGGAGTTAAATCCCAGGCTCTTTGTCTTCCTACAAGCAAGACTTCTTTCGGGTAAGGGCAGTCACTTTTCAGCTCAAACGAACTACATCGTTCACTGAGCTCACACGTTTCTCATCTTAACAGACAAGCATTGGATGTTAGAGGACCAGTGCTTTCTATCAGTTTAAGAAGCAGAGTTGGACTAGATATGGTCCGTATGTGTAGGAAACACCGTTCTTTGGTCTCAGCACACTCACGTTTCCTGCTCTCATAGAGTCTCTAGAAAGCAAGAGCGTGCTTCTTGTTCTAAAGCAGAGTGTGATCAATGGATGAGACATTGCTCTGTGTTTCACTTCAAAAATGGAGTTAAATCCCATGCTCTGTGTCTCCGTACAAGCAAGACTTCGTTTAAGGTAAGGGCAGTCACTTTTCTGCTCAAAGGAACTACATCATTCACGAAGCTCACACGTTTCTCATCTTAACTTACAAGCATTGGATGTTAGAGGACCAGTGCATTGTATCAGTTTCAGAAGAAGATTTGTACTACATATAGTCAGTATGTGTAGGAAACACCATTCTATTGTTCTGGGCACAGTCAGATTTCCTGCTGTATTAGAGACTCTAGAAAGCAAGAGCGTGCTTCTTGCTCTAAAGCAGAGTGTGATCCATGGATGAGAAATATGCTGTATGTTTCCATTGAGAAATGGAGTTAAATATCAGACTCTGTGTCTTCCTACAGGCAAGACTTCGTTTCAGGTAAGGGCAGTCACTTTTCAGCTCAAACGAACTACATCGTTCACGAAGCTGACATGTCTCATCTTAACAGACAAGCATTGGATTTTAGAGGACCAGTGCTTTGTATCAGTTTCAGAAGCAGAGTTGGACTATATAATGTCCGTATGTGTAGGAAACACCGTTCTTTTGTTCTCAGCACACTCACGTTTCCTGCTGTCTTAGAGACTCTAGAAAGCTAGAGCGTGCTTCTTGTTCTAAAGCAGATTGTGATCAATGGATGATTACACTGCTGTGTGTTTTACTTCTGAAATGGAGTTAAATCCCAGGCTCTGAGTCTTCCTACAAGCAAGACTTCAATTCAGGTAAGGGCAGTCACTTTTCTGCTGAAATGAACTACATCGTTCATGAAGCTCACACGTTTCTCATCTTAACTGACAAGCATTGTATGTTAGATGGTCAGTGCTTTGTATCAGTTTCAGAAGCAGATTTGGACTACATATGTTCCATATGTGTAGGAAACACCGTTCTTTTGTTCTCAGCACACTCACGTTTCCTGCTGTCTTAGAGACTTTAGGAAGCAAGAGCGTGCTTCTTGTTCTAAAGCAGAGTGTGATCAATGGATGAGACAATGCTGTGTGTTTCACTTCAGAAATGGAATTAAATCCCATGCTCTGAGTCTCCCTACAAACAAGACTTCGTTTCAGGTAAGGGCAGTCACTTTTCTGCTCAAAGGAACTACATTGTTCACGAAGCTCACACGTTTCTCATCTTGACTGACAAGCATTGGATGTTAGAGGACCAGTGCATTGTATCAGTTTCAGAAGAAGATTTGGACTACATATAGTCCGTATGTGTAGGAAACACCGTTCTTTTGTTCTGGGCACACTCAGATTTCCTGCTGTATTAGAGAATCTAGAAAGCAAGAGCGTGCTTCTTGCTCTAAAGCAGAGTGTGATCCATGGATGAGAACTATGCTGTGTGTTTCCCTTCAGAAATGGAGTTAAATCCCTGGCTCTGTGTCTTACTACAAGCAAGACTTCGTTTTAAGTAAGGGAAGTCACTTTTCAGTTCAAAGGAATTACATCATTCACAAAGCTCACACGTTTCTCATCTTAACTGACAAGCATTGGATGTTAGAGGATCAGTGCATTCTATCAGTTTCAGAAGAAGATTTGGACTACATATAGTCCGTATGTGTAGGAAACACCGTTCTTTTGTTCTGGGCACACTCAGATTTCCTGCTGTCTTAGAGAATCTAGAAAGCAAGAGTGTGCTTCTTGCTCTAAAGCAGAGTGTGATTCATGGATGAGAACTATGCTGTGTGTTTCCCTTCAGAAAAGTAGTTAAATCCCAGACTCTGCATCTTCCTACAAGCAAGACTTCGTTTCATGTAAGGGCAGTCACTTTTCAGCTCAAACGAACTACATTTTTCACGGAGCTCACAAGTTTCTCATCTTAACTGACAAGCATTGGATGTTAGAGGACCAGTGCTTTGAATCAGTTTCAGAAGCAGAGTTGGACTAGATATGGTCCGTATGTGTAGGATACACCGTTCTTTTGTTCTCAGCACACTCACGTTTCCTGCTGTCTTAGAGACTTTAGAAAGCAAGAGCGTGCTTCTCGCTCTAAAGCAGAGTGTGATCCATGGATGAGAACTATGCTGTGTGTTTCCCTTCAGAAAAGGAGTTAAATCCCAGGGTCTATGTCTTCCTACAAGCAAGACTTCGTTTCAGGTAAGGGCAGTCACTTTTCTGCTCAAACGAACTACATCGTTCACGAAACTCACACGTTTCTCATCTTAACTGACAAGCATTGTATGTTAGAGGACCAGTGCTTTGTATCAGTGTCAGAAGAAGAGTTGGACTATATAATGTCCGTATGTGTAGGAAACACCGTTCTTTTGTTCTCAGCACACTCACGTTTCCTGATGTCTTAGTGACTTTAGAAAGCAAGAGCGTGCTTCTCGCTCTAAAGCAGAGTGTGATCCATGGATGAGAACTATGCTGTGTGTTTCCCTTCAGAAATGGAGTTAAATCCCAGGCTCTGTGTCTTCCTACAAGCAAGACTTCGTTTCGGGTAACGGCAGTCATTTTCAGCTCAAACGAACTACATCGTTCACTGAGCTCCTACGTTTCTCATCTTAACAGACAAGCATTGAATGTTAGAGGACCAGTGCTTTCTATCAGTTTAAGAAGCAGAGTTGGACTAGATATCGTCCGTATGTGTAGGAAACACCGTTCTTTTGTTCTCAGCACACTCACGTTTCCTGCTGTCTTAGAGACTCTAGAAAGCAAGAGCGTGCTTCTTGTTCTAAAGCAGAGTGTGATCAATGGATGAGACAATGATCTGTGTTTCACTTCAGAAATGGAGTTAAATCCCATGCTCTGGGTCTCCCTACAAGCAAGACTTCATTTAAGGTAAGGGCAGTCACTTTTCTGCTCAAAGGAACTACATCATTCACGAAGCTCACACGTTTCTCATCTTAACTTACAAGCATTGGATGTTAGAGGACCAGTGCATTGTATCAGTTTCAGAAGAAGATTTTGACTACTTATAGTCAGTATGTGTAGGAAACACTGTTCTATTGTTCTGGGCACACTCAGATTTCCTGCTGTATTAGAGACTCTAGAAAGCAAGAGCGTGCTTCTTGCTCTAAAGCAGAGTGTGATCCATGGATGAGAACTATGCTGTATATTTCCATTGAGAAATGGAGTTAAATCCCAGTCTCTGTGTCTTCCTACAGGCAAGACTTCGTTTCAGGTAAGGGCAGTCACTCTTCAGCTCAAACGAACTACATCGTTCACGAAGCTGACATGTTTCTCATCTTAACAGACAAGCATTGGATTTTAGAGGACCAGTGCTTTGTATCAGTTTCAGAAGCAGAGTTGGACTATATAATGTCCGTATGTGTAGGAAACAGCGTTCTTTTGTTCTCAGCACACTCACGTTTCCTGCTGTCTTAGAGACTCTAGAAAGCTAGAGCGTGCTTCTTGTTCTAAAGCAGAGTGTGATCAATGGATGATTACACTGCTGTGTGTTTTACTTCAGAAATGGAGTTAAATCCCAGGCTCTGAGTCTTCCTACAAGCAAGACTTGAATTCAGGTAAGGGCAGTCACTTTTCTGCTGAAATGAACTACATCGTTCATGAAGCTTACACGTTTCTCATCTTAACTGACAAGCATTGTATGTTAGATGGTCAGTGCTTTGTATCAGTTTCAGAAGCAGATTTGGACTACATATGTTCCATATGTGTAGGAAACACCGTTCTTTTGTTCTCAGCACACTCACATTTCCTGCTGTCTTAGAGACTTTAGGAAGCAAGAGCGTGCTTCTTGTTCTAAAGCAGAGTGTGATCAATGGATGAGACAATGCTGTGTGTTTCACTTCAGAAATGGAGTTAAATCCCAGGCTCTGAGTCTCCCTACAAGCAAGACTTCGTTTCAGGTAAGGGCAGTCACTTTTCTGCTCAAAGGAACTACATTGTTCACGAAGCTCACACGTTTCTCATCTTAACTGACAAGCATTGGATGTTAGAGGACCAGTGCATTGTATCAGTTTCAGAAGAAGATTTGGACTACATATAGTCTGTATGTGTAGGAAACACCGTTCTTTTGTTCTGGGCACACTCAGATTTCCGGCTGTATTGAAGAATCTAGAAAGCAAGAGCGTGCTTCTTGCTCTAAAGCAGAGTGTGATTCATGGATGAGAACTATGCTGTGTGTTTCCCTTCAGAAAAGTAGTTAAATCCCAGACTCTGCATCTTCCTACAAGCAAGACTTCGTTTCAGGTAAGGGCAGTCACTTTTCAGCTCAAACGAACTACATTTTTCACGGAGCTCACAAGTTTCTCATCTTAACTGACAAGCATTGGATGTTAGAGGACCAGTGCTTTGAATCAGTTTCAGAAGCAGAGTTGGACTAGATATGGTCCGTATGTGTAGGATACACCGTTCTTTTGTTCTCAGCACACTCACGTTTCCTGCTGTCTTAGAGACTTTAGAAAGCAAGAGCGTGCTTCTCGCTCTAAAGCAGAGTGTGATCCATGGATGAGAACTATGCTGTGTGTTTCCCTTCAGAAAAGGAGTTAAATCCCAGGGTCTATGTCTTCCTACAAGCAAGACTTCGTTTCAGGTAAGGGCAGTCACTTTTCTGCTCAAACGAACTACATCGTTCACGAAACTCACACGTTTCTCATCTTAACTGACAAGCATTGTATGTTAGAGGACCAGTGCTTTGTATCAGTGTCAGAAGAAGAGTTGGACTATATAATGTCCGTATGTGTAGGAAACACCGTTCTTTTGTTCTCAGCACACTCACGTTTCCTGATGTCTTAGTGACTTTAGAAAGCAAGAGCGTGCTTCTCGCTCTAAAGCAGAGTGTGATCCATGGATGAGAACTATGCTGTGTGTTTCCCTTCAGAAATGGAGTTAAATCCCAGGCTCTGTGTCTTCCTACAAGCAAGACTTCGTTTCGGGTAACGGCAGTCATTTTCAGCTCAAACGAACTACATCGTTCACTGAGCTCCTACGTTTCTCATCTTAACAGACAAGCATTGAATGTTAGAGGACCAGTGCTTTCTATCAGTTTAAGAAGCAGAGTTGGACTAGATATCGTCCGTATGTGTAGGAAACACCGTTCTTTTGTTCTCAGCACACTCACGTTTCCTGCTGTCTTAGAGACTCTAGAAAGCAAGAGCGTGCTTCTTGTTCTAAAGCAGAGTGTGATCAATGGATGAGACAATGATCTGTGTTTCACTTCAGAAATGGAGTTAAATCCCATGCTCTGAGTCTCCCTACAAGCAAGACTTCATTTAAGGTAAGGGCAGTCACTTTTCTGCTCAAAGGAACTACATCATTCACGAAGCTCACACGTTTCTCATCTTAACTTACAAGCATTGGATGTTAGAGGACCAGTGCATTGTATCAGTTTCAGAAGAAGATTTTGACTACTTATAGTCAGTATGTGTAGGAAACACTGTTCTATTGTTCTGGGCACACTCAGATTTCCTGCTGTATTAGAGACTCTAGAAAGCAAGAGCGTGCTTCTTGCTCTAAAGCAGAGTGTGATCCATGGATGAGAACTATGCTGTATATTTCCATTGAGAAATGGAGTTAAATCCCAGTCTCTGTGTCTTCCTACAGGCAAGACTTCGTTTCAGGTAAGGGCAGTCACTCTTCAGCTCAAACGAACTACATCGTTCACGAAGCTGACATGTTTCTCATCTTAACAGACAAGCATTGGATTTTAGAGGACCAGTGCTTTGTATCAGTTTCAGAAGCAGAGTTGGACTATATAATGTCCGTATGTGTAGGAAACAGCGTTCTTTTGTTCTCAGCACACTCACGTTTCCTGCTGTCTTAGAGACTCTAGAAAGCTAGAGCGTGCTTCTTGTTCTAAAGCAGAGTGTGATCAATGGATGATTACACTGCTGTGTGTTTTACTTCAGAAATGGAGTTAAATCCCAGGCTCTGAGTCTTCCTACAAGCAAGACTTGAATTCAGGTAAGGGCAGTCACTTTTCTGCTGAAATGAACTACATCGTTCATGAAGCTTACACGTTTCTCATCTTAACTGACAAGCATTGTATGTTAGATGGTCAGTGCTTTGTATCAGTTTCAGAAGCAGATTTGGACTACATATGTTCCATATGTGTAGGAAACACCATTCTTTTGTTCTCAGCACACTCACATTTCCTGCTGTCTTAGAGACTTTAGGAAGCAAGAGCGTGCTTCTTGTTCTAAAGCAGAGTGTGATCAATGGATGAGACAATGCTGTGTGTTTCACTTCAGAAATGGAGTTAAATCCCAGGCTCTGAGTCTCCCTACAAGCAAGACTTCGTTTCAGGTAAGGGCAGTCACTTTTCTGCTCAAAGGAACTACATTGTTCACGAAGCTCACACGTTTCTCATCTTAACTGACAAGCATTGGATGTTAGAGGACCAGTGCATTGTATCAGTTTCAGAAGAAGATTTGGACTACATATAGTCTGTATGTGTAGGAAACACCGTTCTTTTGTTCTGGGCACACTCAGATTTCCGGCTGTATTGAAGAATCTAGAAAGCAAGAGCGTGCTTCTCGCTCTAAAGCAGAGTGTGATCCATGGATGAGAACTATGCTGTGTGTTTCCCTTCAGAAATGGAGTTAAATCCCAGGCTCTGTGTCTTCCTACAAGCAAGACTTCTTTTCGGGTAAGGGCAGTCACTTTTCAGCTCAAACGAACTACATCGTTCACTGAGCTCACACGTTTCTCATCTTAACAGACAAGCATTGGATGTTAGAAGACCAGTGCTTTCTATCAGTTTAAGAAGCATAGTTGGACTAGATATGGTCCGTATGTGTAGGAAACACCGTTCTTTTATTCTCAGCACACTCACGTTCCCTGCTGTCTTAGAGACTCTAGAAAGCAAGAGCATGCTTCTTGTTCTAAAGCAGAGTGTGATCAATGGATGAGACAATGCTGTGTGTTTCACTTCAGAAATGGAGTTAAATCCCATGCTCTGAGTCTCCCTACAAGCAAGACTTCGTTTCAGGTAATGGCAGTCACTTTTGTGCTCAAAGGAACTACATTGTTCACGAAGCTCACACGTTTCTCATCTTAACTGACAAGCATTGGATGTTAGAGGACCAGTGCTTTCTATCAGTTTAAGAAGCAGAGTTGGACTAGATATGGTCCGTATGTGTAGGAAACACCGTTCTTTTGTTCTCAGCACACTCACATTTCCTGCTCTCTTAGAGTCTCTAGAAAGCAAGAGCGTGCTTCTTGTTCTAAAGCAGAGTGTGATCAATGGATGAGACAATGATCTGTGTTTCACTTCAGAAATGGAGTTAAATCCCATGCTCTGGGTCTCCCTACAAGCAAGACTTCATTTAAGGTAAGGGCAGTCACTTTTCTGCTCAAAGGAACTACATCATTCACGAAGCTCACACGTTTCTCATCTTAACTTACAAGCATTGGATGTTAGAGGACCAGTGCATTGTATCAGTTTCAGAAGAAGATTTTGACTACTTATAGTCAGTATGTGTAGGAAACACTGTTCTATTGTTCTGGGCACACTCAGATTTCCTGCTGTATTAGAGACTCTAGAAAGCAAGAGCGTGCTTCTTGCTCTAAAGCAGAGTGTGATCCGTGGATGAGAACTATGCTGTATGTTTCCATTGAGAAATGGAGTTAAATATCAGACTCTGTGTCTTCCTACAGGCAAGACTTCGTTTCAGGTAAGGGCAGTCACTTTTCAGCTCAAACGAACTACATCGTTCACGAAGCTGACATGTCTCATCTTAACAGACAAGCATTGGATTTTAGAGGACCAGTGCTTTGTATCAGTTTCAGAAGCAGAGTTGGACTATATAATGTCCGTATGTGTAGGAAACACCGTTCTTTTGTTCTCAGCACACTCACGTTTCCTGCTGTCTTAGAGACTCTAGAAAGCTAGAGCGTGCTTCTTGTTCTAAAGCAGATTGTGATCAATGGATGATTACACTGCTGTGTGTTTTACTTCTGAAATGGAGTTAAATCCCAGGCTCTGAGTCTTCCTACAAGCAAGACTTCAATTCAGGTAAGGGCAGTCACTTTTCTGCTGAAATGAACTACATCGTTCATGAAGCTCACACGTTTCTCATCTTAACTGACAAGCATTGTATGTTAGATGGTCAGTGCTTTGTATCAGTTTCAGAAGCAGATTTGGACTACATATGTTCCATATGTGTAGGAAACACCGTTCTTTTGTTCTCAGCACACTCACGTTTCCTGCTGTCTTAGAGACTTTAGGAAGCAAGAGCGTGCTTCTTGTTCTAAAGCAGAGTGTGATCAATGGATGAGACAATGCTGTGTGTTTCACTTCAGAAATGGAATTAAATCCCATGCTCTGAGTCTCCCTACAAACAAGACTTCGTTTCAGGTAAGGGCAGTCACTTTTCTGCTCAAAGGAACTACATTGTTCACGAAGCTCACACGTTTCTCATCTTGACTGACAAGCATTGGATGTTAGAGGACCAGTGCATTGTATCAGTTTCAGAAGAAGATTTGGACTACATATAGTCCGTATGTGTAGGAAACACCGTTCTTTTGTTCTGGGCACACTCAGATTTCCTGCTGTATTAGAGAATCTAGAAAGCAAGAGCGTGCTTCTTGCTCTAAAGCAGAGTGTGATCCATGGATGAGAACTATGCTGTGTGTTTCCCTTCAGAAATGGAGTTAAATCCCTGGCTCTGTGTCTTACTACAAGCAAGACTTCGTTTTAAGTAAGGGAAGTCACTTTTCAGTTCAAAGGAATTACATCATTCACAAAGCTCACACGTTTCTCATCTTAACTGACAAGCATTGGATGTTAGAGGACCAGTGCTTTGAATCAGTTTCAGAAGCAGAGTTGGACTAGATATGGTCCGTATGTGTAGGATACACCGTTCTTTTGTTCTCAGCACAATCACGTTTCCTGCTGTCTTAGAGACTTTAGAAAGCAAGAGAGTGCTTCTCGCTCTAAAGCAGAGTGTGATCCATGGATGAGAACTATGCTGTGTGTTTCCCTTCAGAAAAGGAGTTAAATCCCAGGCTCTATGTCTTCCTACAAGCAAGACTTCGTTTCAGGTAAGGGCAGTCACTTTTCTGCTCAAACGAACTACATCGTTCACGAAACTCACACGTTTCTCATCTTAACTGACAAGCATTGTATGTTAGAGGACCAGTGCTTTGTATCAGTGTCAGAAGAAGAGTTGGACTATATAATGTCCGTATGTGTAGGAAACACCGTTTTTTTGTTATCAGCACACTCACGTTTCCTGCTGTCTTAGAGACTTTAGAAAGCAAGAGCGTGCTTCTCGCTCTAAAGCAGAGTGTGATCCATGGATGAGAACTATGCTGTGTGTTTCCCTTCAGAAATGGAGTTAAATCCCAGGCTCTTTGTCTTCCTACAAGCAAGACTTCTTTCGGGTAAGGGCAGTCACTTTTCAGCTCAAACGAACTACATCGTTCACTGAGCTCACACGTTTCTCATCTTAACAGACAAGCATTGGATGTTAGAGGACCAGTGCTTTCTATCAGTTTAAGAAGCAGAGTTGGACTAGATATGGTCCGTATGTGTAGGAAACACCGTTCTTTGGTCTCAGCACACTCACGTTTCCTGCTCTCATAGAGTCTCTAGAAAGCAAGAGCGTGCTTCTTGTTCTAAAGCAGAGTGTGATCAATGGATGAGACATTGCTCTGTGTTTCACTTCAAAAATGGAGTTAAATCCCATGCTCTGTGTCTCCGTACAAGCAAGACTTCGTTTAAGGTAAGGGCAGTCACTTTTCTGCTCAAAGGAACTACATCATTCACGAAGCTCACACGTTTCTCATCTTAACTTACAAGCATTGGATGTTAGAGGACCAGTGCATTGTATCAGTTTCAGAAGAAGATTTGTACTACATATAGTCAGTATGTGTAGGAAACACCATTCTATTGTTCTGGGCACAGTCAGATTTCCTGCTGTATTAGAGACTCTAGAAAGCAAGAGCGTGCTTCTTGCTCTAAAGCAGAGTGTGATCCATGGATGAGAATTATGCTGTATGTTTCCATTGAGAAATGGAGTTAAATATCAGACTCTGTGTCTTCCTACAGGCAAGACTTCGTTTCAGGTAAGGGCAGTCACTTTTCAGCTCAAACGAACTACATCGTTCACGAAGCTGACATGTCTCATCTTAACAGACAAGCATTGGATTTTAGAGGACCAGTGCTTTGTATCAGTTTCAGAAGCAGAGTTGGACTATATAATGTCCGTATGTGTAGGAAACACCGTTCTTTTGTTCTCAGCACACTCACGTTTCCTGCTGTCTTAGAGACTCTAGAAAGCTAGAGCGTGCTTCTTGTTCTAAAGCAGATTGTGATCAATGGATGATTACACTGCTGTGTGTTTTACTTCTGAAATGGAGTTAAATCCCAGGCTCTGAGTCTTCCTACAAGCAAGACTTCAATTCAGGTAAGGGCAGTCACTTTTCTGCTGAAATGAACTACATCGTTCATGAAGCTCACACGTTTCTCATCTTAACTGACAAGCATTGTATGTTAGATGGTCAGTGCTTTGTATCAGTTTCAGAAGCAGATTTGGACTACATATGTTCCATATGTGTAGGAAACACCGTTCTTTTGTTCTCAGCACACTCACGTTTCCTGCTGTCTTAGAGACTTTAGGAAGCAAGAGCGTGCTTCTTGTTCTAAAGCAGAGTGTGATCAATGGATGAGACAATGCTGTGTGTTTCACTTCAGAAATGGAATTAAATCCCATGCTCTGAGTCTCCCTACAAACAAGACTTCGTTTCAGGTAAGGGCAGTCACTTTTCTGCTCAAAGGAACTACATTGTTCACGAAGCTCACACGTTTCTCATCTTGACTGACAAGCATTGGATGTTAGAGGACCAGTGCATTGTATCAGTTTCAGAAGAAGATTTGGACTACATATAGTCCGTATGTGTAGGAAACACCGTTCTTTTGTTCTGGGCACACTCAGATTTCCTGCTGTATTAGAGAATCTAGAAAGCAAGAGCGTGCTTCTTGCTCTAAAGCAGAGTGTGATCCATGGATGAGAACTATGCTGTGTGTTTCCCTTCAGAAATGGAGTTAAATCCCTGGCTCTGTGTCTTACTACAAGCAAGACTTCGTTTTAAGTAAGGGAAGTCACTTTTCAGTTCAAAGGAATTACATCATTCACAAAGCTCACACGTTTCTCATCTTAACTGACAAGCATTGGATGTTAGAGGATCAGTGCATTCTATCAGTTTCAGAAGAAGATTTGGACTACATATAGTCCGTATGTGTAGGAAACACCGTTCTTTTGTTCTGGGCACACTCAGATTTCCTGCTGTCTTAGAGAATCTAGAAAGCAAGAGTGTGCTTCTTGCTCTAAAGCAGAGTGTGATTCATGGATGAGAACTATGCTGTGTGTTTCCCTTCAGAAAAGTAGTTAAATCCCAGACTCTGCATCTTCCTACAAGCAAGACTTCGTTTCAGGTAAGGGCAGTCACTTTTCAGCTCAAACGAACTACATTTTTCACGGAGCTCACACGTTTCTCATCTTAACTGACAAGCATTGGATGTTAGAGGACCAGTGCTTTGAATCAGTTTCAGAAGCAGAGTTGGACTAGATATGGTCCGTATGTGTAGGATACACCGTTCTTTTGTTCTCAGCACACTCACGTTTCCTGCTGTCTTAGAGACTTTAGAAAGCAAGAGCGTGCTTCTCGCTCTAAAGCAGAGTGTGATCCATGGATGAGAACTATGCTGTGTGTTTCCCTTCAGAAAAGGAGTTAAATCCCAGGGTCTATGTCTTCCTACAAGCAAGACTTCGTTTCAGGTAAGGGCAGTCACTTTTCTGCTCAAACGAACTACATCGTTCACGAAACTCACACGTTTCTCATCTTAACTGACAAGCATTGTATGTTAGAGGACCAGTGCTTTGTATCAGTGTCAGAAGAAGAGTTGGACTATATAATGTCCGTATGTGTAGGAAACACCGTTCTTTTGTTCTCAGCACACTCACGTTTCCTGATGTCTTAGTGACTTTAGAAAGCAAGAGCGTGCTTCTCGCTCTAAAGCAGAGTGTGATCCATGGATGAGAACTATGCTGTGTGTTTCCCTTCAGAAATGGAGTTAAATCCCAGGCTCTGTGTCTTCCTACAAGCAAGACTTCGTTTCGGGTAACGGCAGTCATTTTCAGCTCAAACGAACTACATCGTTCACTGAGCTCCTACGTTTCTCATCTTAACAGACAAGCATTGAATGTTAGAGGACCAGTGCTTTCTATCAGTTTAAGAAGCAGAGTTGGACTAGATATCGTCCGTATGTGTAGGAAACACCGTTCTTTTGTTCTCAGCACACTCACGTTTCCTGCTGTCTTAGAGACTCTAGAAAGCAAGAGCGTGCTTCTTGTTCTAAAGCAGAGTGTGATCAATGGATGAGACAATGATCTGTGTTTCACTTCAGAAATGGAGTTAAATCCCATGGTCTGAGTCTCCCTACAAGCAAGACTTCATTTAAGGTAAGGGCAGTCACTTTTCTGCTCAAAGGAACTACATCATTCACGAAGCTCACACGTTTCTCATCTTAACTTACAAGCATTGGATGTTAGAGGACCAGTGCATTGTATCAGTTTCAGAAGAAGATTTTGACTACTTATAGTCAGTATGTGTAGGAAACACTGTTCTATTGTTCTGGGCACACTCAGATTTCCTGCTGTATTAGAGACTCTAGAAAGCAAGAGCGTGCTTCTTGCTCTAAAGCAGAGTGTGATCCATGGATGAGAACTATGCTGTATATTTCCATTGAGAAATGGAGTTAAATCCCAGTCTCTGTGTCTTCCTACAGGCAAGACTTCGTTTCAGGTAAGGGCAGTCACTCTTCAGCTCAAACGAACTACATCGTTCACGAAGCTGACATGTTTCACATCTTAACAGACAAGCGTTGGATTTTAGAGGACCAGTGCTTTGTATCAGTTTCAGAAGCAGAGTTGGACTATATAATGTCCGTATGTGTAGGAAACAGCGTTCTTTTGTTCTCAGCACACTCACGTTTCCTGCTGTCTTAGAGACTCTAGAAAGCTAGAGCGTGCTTCTTGTTCTAAAGCAGAGTGTGATCAATGGATGATTACACTGCTGTGTGTTTTACTTCAGAAATGGAGTTAAATCCCAGGCTCTGAGTCTTCCTACAAGCAAGACTTGAATTCAGGTAAGGGCAGTCACTTTTCTGCTGAAATGAACTACATCGTTCATGAAGCTTACACGTTTCTCATCTTAACTGACAAGCATTGTATGTTAGATGGTCAGTGCTTTGTATCAGTTTCAGAAGCAGATTTGGACTACATATGTTCCATATGTGTAGGAAACACCGTTCTTTTGTTCTCAGCACACTCACATTTCCTGCTGTCTTAGAGACTTTAGGAAGCAAGAGCGTGCTTCTTGTTCTAAAGCAGAGTGTGATCAATGGATGAGACAATGCTGTGTGTTTCACTTCAGAAATGGAGTTAAATCCCAGGCTCTGAGTCTCCCTACAAGCAAGACTTCGTTTCAGGTAAGGGCAGTCACTTTTCTGCTCAAAGGAACTACATTGTTCACGAAGCTCACACGTTTCTCATCTTAACTGACAAGCATTGGATGTTAGAGGACCAGTGCATTGTATCAGTTTCAGAAGAAGATTTGGACTACATATAGTCTGTATGTGTAGGAAACACCGTTCTTTTGTTCTGGGCACACTCAGATTTCCGGCTGTATTGAAGAATCTAGAAAGCAAGAGCGTGCTTCTCGCTCTAAAGCAGAGTGTGATCCATGGATGAGAACTATGCTGTGTGTTTCCCTTCAGAAATGGAGTTAAATCCCAGGCTCTGTGTCTTCCTACAAGCAAGACTTCTTTTCGGGTAAGGGCAGTCACTTTTCAGCTCAAACGAACTACATCGTTCACTGAGCTCACACGTTTCTCATCTTAACAGACAAGCATTGGATGTTAGAAGACCAGTGCTTTCTATCAGTTTAAGAAGCATAGTTGGACTAGATATGGTCCGTATGTGTAGGAAACACCGTTCTTTTATTCTCAGCACACTCACGTTTCCTGCTGTCTTAGAGACTCTAGAAAGCAAGAGCATGCTTCTTGTTCTAAAGCAGAGTGTGATCAATGGATGAGACAATGCTGTGTGTTTCACTTCAGAAATGGAGTTAAATCCCATGCTCTGAGTCTCCCTACAAGCAAGACTTCGTTTCAGGTAAGGGCAGTCACTTTTCTGCTCAAACGAACTACATCGTTCACGAAACTCACACGTTTCTCATCTTAACTGACAAGCATTGTATGTTAGAGGACCAGTGCTTTGTATCAGTGTCAGAAGAAGAGTTGGACTATATAATGTCCGTATGTGTAGGAAACACCGTTTTTTTGTTATCAGCACACTCACGTTTCCTGCTGTCTTAGAGACTTTAGAAAGCAAGAGCGTGCTTCTCGCTCTAAAGCAGAGTGTGATCCATGGATGAGAACTATGCTGTGTGTTTCCCTTCAGAAATGGAGTTAAATCCCAGGCTCTTTGTCTTCCTACAAGCAAGACTTCTTTCGGGTAAGGGCAGTCACTTTTCAGCTCAAACGAACTACATCGTTCACTGAGCTCACACGTTTCTCATCTTAACAGACAAGCATTGGATGTTAGAGGACCAGTGCATTGTATCAGTTTAAGAAGCAGAGTTGGACTAGATATGGTCCGTATGTGTAGGAAACACCGTTCTTTGGTCTCAGCACACTCACGTTTCCTGCTCTCATAGAGTCTCTAGAAAGCAAGAGCGTGCTTCTTGTTCTAAAGCAGAGTGTGATCAATGGATGAGACATTGCTCTGTGTTTCACTTCAAAAATGGAGTTAAATCCCATGCTCTGTGTCTCCGTACAAGCAAGACTTCGTTTAAGGTAAGGGCAGTCACTTTTCTGCTCAAAGGAACTACATCATTCACGAAGCTCACACGTTTCTCATCTTAACTTACAAGCATTGGATGTTAGAGGACCAGTGCATTGTATCAGTTTCAGAAGAAGATTTGTACTACATATAGTCAGTATGTGTAGGAAACACCATTCTATTGTTCTGGGCACAGTCAGATTTCCTGCTGTATTAGAGAATCTAGAAAGCAAGAGCGTGCTTCTTGCTCTAAAGCAGAGTGTGATCCATGGATGAGAATTATGCTGTATGTTTCCATTGAGAAATGGAGTTAAATATCAGACTCTGTGTCTTCCTACAGGCAAGACTTCGTTTCAGGTAAGGGCAGTCACTTTTCAGCTCAAACGAACTACATCGTTCACGAAGCTGACATGTCTCATCTTAACAGACAAGCATTGGATTTTAGAGGACCAGTGCTTTGTATCAGTTTCAGAAGCAGAGTTGGACTATATAATGTCCGTATGTGTAGGAAACACCGTTCTTTTGTTCTCAGCACACTCACGTTTCCTGCTGTCTTAGAGACTCTAGAAAGCTAGAGCGTGCTTCTTGTTCTAAAGCAGATTGTGATCAATGGATGATTACACTGCTGTGTGTTTTACTTCTGAAATGGAGTTAAATCCCAGGCTCTGAGTCTTCCTACAAGCAAGACTTCAATTCAGGTAAGGGCAGTCACTTTTCTGCTGAAATGAACTACATCGTTCATGAAGCTCACACGTTTCTCATCTTAACTGACAAGCATTGTATGTTAGATGGTCAGTGCTTTGTATCAGTTTCAGAAGCAGATTTGGACTACATATGTTCCATATGTGTAGGAAACACCGTTCTTTTGTTCTCAGCACACTCACGTTTCCTGCTGTCTTAGAGACTTTAGGAAGCAAGAGCGTGCTTCTTGTTCTAAAGCAGAGTGTGATCAATGGATGAGACAATGCTGTGTGTTTCACTTCAGAAATGGAATTAAATCCCATGCTCTGAGTCTCCCTACAAACAAGACTTCGTTTCAGGTAAGGGCAGTCACTTTTCTGCTCAAAGGAACTACATTGTTCACGAAGCTCACACGTTTCTCATCTTGACTGACAAGCATTGGATGTTAGAGGACCAGTGCATTGTATCAGTTTCAGAAGAAGATTTGGACTACATATAGTCCGTATGTGTAGGAAACACCGTTCTTTTGTTCTGGGCACACTCAGATTTCCTGCTGTCTTAGAGAATCTAGAAAGCAAGAGTGTGCTTCTTGCTCTAAAGCAGAGTGTGATTCATGGATGAGAACTATGCTGTGTGTTTCCCATCAGAAAAGTAGTTAAATCCCAGACTCTGCATCTTCCTACAAGCAAGACTTCGTTTCAGGTAAGGGCAGTCACTTTTCAGCTCAAACGAACTACATTTTTCACGGAGCTCACACGTTTCTCATCTTAACTGACAAGCATTGGATGTTAGAGGACCAGTGCTTTGAATCAGTTTCAGAAGCAGAGTTGGACTAGATATGGTCCGTATGTGTAGGATACACCGTTCTTTTGTTCTCAGCACACTCACGTTTCCTGCTGTCTTAGAGACTTTAGAAAGCAAGAGCGTGCTTCTCGCTCTAAAGCAGAGTGTGATCCATGGATGAGAACTATGCTGTGTGTTTCCCTTCAGAAAAGGAGTTAAATCCCAGGGTCTATGTCTTCCTACAAGCAAGACTTCGTTTCAGGTAAGGGCAGTCACTTTTCTGCTCAAACGAACTACATCGTTCACGAAACTCACACGTTTCTCATCTTAACTGACAAGCATTGTATGTTAGAGGACCAGTGCTTTGTATCAGTGTCAGAAGAAGAGTTGGACTATATAATGTCCGTATGTGTAGGAAACACCGTTCTTTTGTTCTCAGCACACTCACGTTTCCTGATGTCTTAGTGACTTTAGAAAGCAAGAGCGTGCTTCTCGCTCTAAAGCAGAGTGTGATCCATGGATGAGAACTATGCTGTGTGTTTCCCTTCAGAAATGGAGTTAAATCCCAGGCTCTGTGTCTTCCTACAAGCAAGACTTCGTTTCGGGTAACGGCAGTCATTTTCAGCTCAAACGAACTACATCGTTCACTGAGCTCCTACGTTTCTCATCTTAACAGACAAGCATTGAATGTTAGAGGACCAGTGCTTTCTATCAGTTTAAGAAGCAGAGTTGGACTAGATATCGTCCGTATGTGTAGGAAACACCGTTCTTTTGTTCTCAGCACACTCACGTTTCCTGCTGTCTTAGAGACTCTAGAAAGCAAGAGCGTGCTTCTTGTTCTAAAGCAGAGTGTGATCAATGGATGAGACAATGATCTGTGTTTCACTTCAGAAATGGAGTTAAATCCCATGCTCTGAGTCTCCCTACAAGCAAGACTTCATTTAAGGTAAGGGCAGTCACTTTTCTGCTCAAAGGAACTACATCATTCACGAAGCTCACACGTTTCTCATCTTAACTTACAAGCATTGGATGTTAGAGGACCAGTGCATTGTATCAGTTTCAGAAGAAGATTTTGACTACTTATAGTCAGTATGTGTAGGAAACACTGTTCTATTGTTCTGGGCACACTCAGATTTCCTGCTGTATTAGAGACTCTAGAAAGCAAGAGCGTGCTTCTTGCTCTAAAGCAGAGTGTGATCCATGGATGAGAACTATGCTGTATATTTCCATTGAGAAATGGAGTTAAATCCCAGTCTCTGTGTCTTCCTACAGGCAAGACTTCGTTTCAGGTAAGGGCAGTCACTCTTCAGCTCAAACGAACTACATCGTTCACGAAGCTGACATGTTTCTCATCTTAACAGACAAGCATTGGATTTTAGAGGACCAGTGCTTTGTATCAGTTTCAGAAGCAGAGTTGGACTATATAATGTCCGTATGTGTAGGAAACAGCGTTCTTTTGTTCTCAGCACACTCACGTTTCCTGCTGTCTTAGAGACTCTAGAAAGCTAGAGCGTGCTTCTTGTTCTAAAGCAGAGTGTGATCAATGGATGATTACACTGCTGTGTGTTTTACTTCAGAAATGGAGTTAAATCCCAGGCTCTGAGTCTTCCTACAAGCAAGACTTGAATTCAGGTAAGGGCAGTCACTTTTCTGCTGAAATGAACTACATCGTTCATGAAGCTTACACGTTTCTCATCTTAACTGACAAGCATTGTATGTTAGATGGTCAGTGCTTTGTATCAGTTTCAGAAGCAGATTTGGACTACATATGTTCCATATGTGTAGGAAACACCGTTCTTTTGTTCTCAGCACACTCACATTTCCTGCTGTCTTAGAGACTTTAGGAAGCAAGAGCGTGCTTCTTGTTCTAAAGCAGAGTGTGATCAATGGATGAGACAATGCTGTGTGTTTCACTTCAGAAATGGAGTTAAATCCCAGGCTCTGAGTCTCCCTACAAGCAAGACTTCGTTTCAGGTAAGGGCAGTCACTTTTCTGCTCAAAGGAACTACATTGTTCACGAAGCTCACACGTTTCTCATCTTAACTGACAAGCATTGGATGTTAGAGGACCAGTGCATTGTATCAGTTTCAGAAGAAGATTTGGACTACATATAGTCTGTATGTGTAGGAAACACCGTTCTTTTGTTCTGGGCACACTCAGATTTCCGGCTGTATTGAAGAATCTAGAAAGCAAGAGCGTGCTTCTCGCTCTAAAGCAGAGTGTGATCCACGGATGAGAACTATGCTGTGTGTTTCCCTTCAGAAATGGAGTTAAATCCCAGGCTCTGTGTCTTCCTACAAGCAAGACTTCTTTTCGGGTAAGGGCAGTCACTTTTCAGCTCAAACGAACTACATCGTTCACTGAGCTCACACGTTTCTCATCTTAACAGACAAGCATTGGATGTTAGAAGACCAGTGCTTTCTATCAGTTTAAGAAGCATAGTTGGACTAGATATGGTCCGTATGTGTAGGAAACACCGTTCTTTTATTCTCAGCACACTCACGTTTCCTGCTGTCTTAGAGACTCTAGAAAGCAAGAGCATGCTTCTTGTTCTAAAGCAGAGTGTGATCAATGGATGAGACAATGCTGTGTGTTTCACTTCAGAAATGGAGTTAAATCCCATGCTCTGAGTCTCCCTACAAGCAAGACTTCGTTTCAGGTAATGGCAGTCACTTTTCTGCTCAAAGGAACTACATTGTTCACGAAGCTCACACGTTTCTCATCTTAACTGACAAGCATTGGATGTGAGAGGACCAGTGCATTGTATCAGTTTCAGAAGAAGATTTGGACTACATATACTCCGTATGTGTAGGAAACACCGTTCTTTTGTTCTGGGCACACTCAGATTTCCTGCTGTATTAGAGCATCTAGAAAGCAAGAGTGTGCTTCTTGCTCTAAAGCAGAGTGTGATCCATGGATGAGAACTATGCTGTGTGTTTCCCTTCAGAAATGGAGTTAAATTCCAGGCTCTGTGTCTTACTGCAAGCAAGACTTCGTTTTAAGTAAGGGAAGTCACTTTTCAGTTCAAAGGAATTACATCATTCACAAAGCTCACACGTTTCTCATTTTAACTGACAAGCATTGGATGTTAGAGGACCAGTGCATTTTATCTGTTTCAGAAGAAGATTTGGACTACATATAGTCCGTATGTGTAGGGAACACCGTTCTTTTGTTCTGGGCACACTCAGATTTCCTGCTGTCTTAGAGACTCTAGAAAGCAAGAGTGTGCTTCTTGCTCTAAAGCAGAGTGTGATTCATGGATGAGAACTATGCTGTGTGTTTCCCTTCAGAAAAGTAGTTAAATCCCAGACTCTGCATCTAACTACAAGCAAGACTTCGTTTCAGGTAAGGGCAGTCACTTTTCAGCTCAAACGAACTACATTTTTCACGGAGCTCACACGTTTCTCATCTTAACTGACAAGCATTGGATGTTAGAGGACCAGTGCTTTGAATCAGTTTCAGAAGCAGAGTTGGACTAGATATGGTCCGTATGTGTAGGATACACCGTTCTTTTGTTCTCAGCACACTCACGTTTCCTGCTGTCTTAGAGACTTTAGAAAGCAAGAGCGTGCTTCTCGCTCTAAAGCAGAGTGTGATCCATGGATGAGAACTATGCTGTGTGTTTCCCTTCAGAAAAGGAGTTAAACCCCAGGCTCTTTGTGTTCCTACAAGCAAGACTTCTTTCGGGTAAGGGCAGTCACTTTTCAGCTCAAACGAACTACATCGTTCACTGAGCTCACACGTTTCTCATCTTAACAGACAAGCATTGGATGTTAGAGGACCAGTGCTTTCTATCAGTTTAAGAAGCAGAGTTGGACTAGATATGGTCCGTATGTGTAGGAAACACCGTTCTTTTGTTCTCAGCACACTCACGTTTCCTGCTCTCTTAGAGACTCTAGAAAGCAAGAGCGTGCTTCTTGTTCTAAAGCAGAGTGTGATCAATGGATGAGACAATGCTGTGTGTTTCACTTCAGTAATGGAGTTAAATCCCATGCTCTGAGTCTCCCTACAAGCAAGACTTCGTTTAAGGTAAGGGCAGTCACTTTTCTGCTCAAAGGAACTACATCATTCACGAAGCTCACACGTTTCTCATCTTAACTTACAAGCATTGGATGTTAGAGGACCAGTGCATTGTATCAGCTTCAGAAGAAGATTTGTACTACATATAGTCAGTATGTGTAGGAAACACCATTCTATTGTTCTGGGCACAGTCAGATTTCCTGCTGTATTAGAGACTCTAGAAAGCAAGAGCGTGCTTCTTGCTCTAAAGCAGAGTGTGATCCATGGATGAGAACTATGCTGTATGTTTCCATTGAGAAATGGAGTTAAATCCCAGACTCTGTGTCTTCCTACAGGCAAGACTTCGTTTCAGGTAAGGGCAGTCACTTTTCAGCTCAAACGAACTACATCGTTCACGAAGCTGACATGTCTCATCTTAACAGACAAGCATTGGATTTTAGAGGACCAGTGTTTTGTATCAGTTTCAGAAGCAGAGTTGGACTATATAATGTCCGTATGTGTAGGAAACACCGTTCTTTTGTTCTCAGCACATTCACGTTTCCTGCTGTCTTAGAGACTCTAGAAAGCTAGAGCGTGCTTCTTGTTCTAAAGCAGAGTGTGATCAATGGATGATTACACTGCTGTGTGTTTTACTTCTGAAATGGAGTTAAATCCCAGGCTCTGAGTCTTCCTACAAGCAAGACTTGAATTCAGGTAAGGGCAGTCACTTTTCTGCTGAAATGAACTACATCGTTCATGAAGCTTACACGTTTCTCATCTTAACTGACAAGCATTGTATGTTAGATGGTCAGTGCTTTGTATCAGTTTCAGAAGCAGATTTGGACTACATATGTTCCATATGTGTAGGAAACACCGTTCTTTTGTTCTCAGCACACTCACATTTCCTGCTGTCTTAGAGACTTTAGGAAGCAAGAGCGTGCTTCTTGTTCTAAAGCAGAGTGTGATCAATGGATGAGACAATGCTGTGTGTTTCACTTCAGAAATGGAGTTAAATCCCATGCTCTGAGTCTCCCTACAAGCAAGACTTCGTTTCAGGTAAGGGCAGTCACTTTTCTGCTCAAAGGAACTACATTGTTCACGAAGCTCACACGTTTCTCATCTTAACTGACAAGCATTGGATGTGAGAGGACCAGTGCATTGTATCAGTTTCAGAAGAAGATTTGGACTACATATACTCCGTATGTGTAGGAAACACCGTTCTTTTGTTCTGGGCACACTCAGATTTCCTGCTGTATTAGAGCATCTAGAAAGCAAGAGTGTGCTTCTTGCTCTAAAGCAGAGTGTGATCCATGGATGAGAACTATGCTGTGTGTTTCCCTTCAGAAATGGAGTTAAATTCCAGGCTCTGTGTCTTACTGCAAGCAAGACTTCGTTTTAAGTAAGGGAAGTCACTTTTCAGTTCAAAGGAATTACATCATTCACAAAGCTCACACGTTTCTCATTTTAACTGACAAGCATTGGATGTTAGAGGACCAGTGCATTTTATCTGTTTCAGAAGAAGATTTGGACTACATATAGTCCGTATGTGTAGGGAACACCGTTCTTTTGTTCTGGGCACACTCAGATTTCCTGCTGTCTTAGAGACTCTAGAAAGCAAGAGTGTGCTTCTTGCTCTAAAGCAGAGTGTGATTCATGGATGAGAACTATGCTGTGTGTTTCCCTTCAGAAAAGTAGTTAAATCCCAGACTCTGCATCTAACTACAAGCAAGACTTCGTTTCAGGTAAGGGCAGTCACTTTTCAGCTCAAACGAACTACATTTTTCACGGAGCTCACACGTTTCTCATCTTAACTGACAAGCATTGGATGTTAGAGGACCAGTGCTTTGAATCAGTTTCAGAAGCAGAGTTGGACTAGATATGGTCCGTATGTGTAGGATACACCGTTCTTTTGTTCTCAGCACACTCACGTTTCCTGCTGTCTTAGAGACTTTAGAAAGCAAGAGCGTGCTTCTCGCTCTAAAGCAGAGTGTGATCCATGGATGAGAACTATGCTGTGTGTTTCCCTTCAGAAAAGGAGTTAAACCCCAGGCTCTTTGTGTTCCTACAAGCAAGACTTCTTTCGGGTAAGGGCAGTCACTTTTCAGCTCAAACGAACTACATCGTTCACTGAGCTCACACGTTTCTCATCTTAACAGACAAGCATTGGATGTTAGAGGACCAGTGCTTTCTATCAGTTTAAGAAGCAGAGTTGGACTAGATATGGTCCGTATGTGTAGGAAACACCGTTCTTTTGTTCTCAGCACACTCACGTTTCCTGCTCTCTTAGAGACTCTAGAAAGCAAGAGCGTGCTTCTTGTTCTAAAGCAGAGTGTGATCAATGGATGAGACAATGCTGTGTGTTTCACTTCAGTAATGGAGTTAAATCCCATGCTCTGAGTCTCCCTACAAGCAAGACTTCGTTTAAGGTAAGGGCAGTCACTTTTCTGCTCAAAGGAACTACATCATTCACGAAGCTCACACGTTTCTCATCTTAACTTACAAGCATTGGATGTTAGAGGACCAGTGCATTGTATCAGTTTCAGAAGAAGATTTGTACTACATATAGTCAGTATGTGTAGGAAACACCATTCTATTGTTCTGGGCACAGTCAGATTTCCTGCTGTATTAGAGACTCTAGAAAGCAAGAGCGTGCTTCTTGCTCTAAAGCAGAGTGTGATCCATGGATGAGAACTATGCTGTATGTTTCCATTGAGAAATGGAGTTAAATCCCAGACTCTGTGTCTTCCTACAGGCAAGACTTCGTTTCAGGTAAGGGCAGTCACTTTTCAGCTCAAACGAACTACATCGTTCACGAAGCTGACATGTCTCATCTTAACAGACAAGCATTGGATTTTAGAGGACCAGTGTTTTGTATCAGTTTCAGAAGCAGAGTTGGACTATATAATGTCCGTATGTGTAGGAAACACCGTTCTTTTGTTCTCAGCACATTCACGTTTCCTGCTGTCTTAGAGACTCTAGAAAGCTAGAGCGTGCTTCTTGTTCTAAAGCAGAGTGTGATCAATGGATGATTACACTGCTGTGTGTTTTACTTCTGAAATGGAGTTAAATCCCAGGCTCTGAGTCTTCCTACAAGCAAGACTTGAATTCAGGTAAGGGCAGTCACTTTTCTGCTGAAATGAACTACATCGTTCATGAAGCTTACACGTTTCTCATCTTAACTGACAAGCATTGTATGTTAGATGGTCAGTGCTTTGTATCAGTTTCAGAAGCAGATTTGGACTACATATGTTCCATATGTGTAGGAAACACCGTTCTTTTGTTCTCAGCACACTCACATTTCCTGCTGTCTTAGAGACTTTAGGAAGCAAGAGCGTGCTTCTTGTTCTAAAGCAGAGTGTGATCAATGGATGAGACAATGCTGTGTGTTTCACTTCAGAAATGGAGTTAAATCCCATGCTCTGAGTCTCCCTACAAGCAAGACTTCGTTTCAGGTAAGGGCAGTCACTTTTCTGCTCAAAGGAACTACATTGTTCACGAAGCTCACACGTTTCTCATCTTAACTGACAAGCATTGGATGTTAGAGGACCAGTGCATTGTATCAGTTTCAGAAGAAGATTTGGACTACATATAGTCTGTATGTGTAGGAAACACCGTTCTTTTGTTCTGGGCACACTCAGATTTCCGGCTGTATTGAAGAATCTAGAAAGCAAGAGCGTGCTTCTCGCTCTAAAGCAGAGTGTGATCCATGGATGAGAACTATGCTGTGTGTTTCCCTTCAGAAATGGAGTTAAATCCCAGGCTCTGTGTCTTCCTACAAGCAAGACTTCGTTTCGGGTAAGGGCAGTCACTTTTCAGCTCAAACGAACTACATCGTTCACTGAGCTCACACGTTTCTCATCTTAACAGACAAGCATTGGATGTTAGAGGACCAGTGCTTTCTATCAGTTTAAGAAGCATAGTTGGACTAGATATGGTCCGTATGTGTAGGAAACACCGTTCTTTTATTCTCAGCACACTCACGTTTCCTGCTGTCTTAGAGACTCTAGAAAGCAAGAGCATGCTTCTTGTTCTAAAGCAGAGTGTGATCAATGGATGAGACAATGCTGTGTGTTTCACTTCAGAAATGGAGTTAAATCCCATGCTCTGAGTCTCCCTACAAGCAAGACTTCGTTTCAGGTAATGGCAGTCACTTTTCTGCTCAAAGGAACTACATTGTTCACGAAGCTCACACGTTTCTCATCTTAACTGACAAGCATTGGATGTGAGAGGACCAGTGCATTGTATCAGTTTCAGAAGAAGATTTGGACTACATATACTCCGTATGTGTAGGAAACACCGTTCTTTTGTTCTGGGCACACTCAGATTTCCTGCTGTATTAGAGCATCTAGAAAGCAAGAGTGTGCTTCTTGCTCTAAAGCAGAGTGTGATCCATGGATGAGAACTATGCTGTGTGTTTCCCTTCAGAAATGGAGTTAAATTCCAGGCTCTGTGTCTTACTACAAGCAAGACTTCGTTTTAAGTAAGGGAAGTCACTTTTCAGTTCAAAGGAATTACATCATTCACAAAGCTCACACGTTTCTCATTTTAACTGACAAGCATTGGATGTTAGAGGACCAGTGCATTTTATCTGTTTCAGAAGAAGATTTGGACTACATATAGTCCGTATGTGTAGGGAACACCGTTCTTTTGTTCTGGGCACACTCAGATTTCCTGCTGTCTTAGAGACTCTAGAAAGCAAGAGTGTGCTTCTTGCTCTAAAGCAGAGTGTGATTCATGGATGAGAACTATGCTTTGTGTTTCCCTTCAGAAAAGTAGTTAAATCCCAGACTCTGCATCTAACTACAAGCAAGACTTCGTTTCAGGTAAGGGCAGTCACTTTTCAGCTCAAACGAACTACATTTTTCACGGAGCTCACACGTTTCTCATCTTAACTGACAAGCATTGGATGTTAGAGGACCAGTGCTTTGAATCAGTTTCAGAAGCAGAGTTGGACTAGATATGGTCCGTATGTGTAGGATACACCGTTCTTTTGTTCTCAGCACACTCACGTTTCCTGCTGTCTTAGAGACTTTAGAAAGCAAGAGCGTGCTTCTCGCTCTAAAGCAGAGTGTGATCCATGGATGAGAACTATGCTGTGTGTTTCCCTTCAGAAAAGGAGTTAAACCCCAGGCTCTTTGTCTTCCTACAAGCAAGACTTCTTTCGGGTAAGGGCAGTCACTTTTCAGCTCAAACGAACTACATCGTTCACTGAGCTCACACGTTTCTCATCTTAACAGACAAGCATTGGATGTTAGAGGACCAGTGCTTTCTATCAGTTTAAGAAGCAGAGTTGGACTAGATATGGTCCGTATGTGTAGGAAACACCGTTCTTTTGTTCTCAGCACACTCACGTTTCCTGCTCTCTTAGAGACTCTAGAAAGCAAGAGCGTGCTTCTTGTTCTAAAGCAGAGTGTGATCAATGGATGAGACAATGCTGTGTGTTTCACTTCAGTAATGGAGTTAAATCCCATGCTCTGAGTCTCCCTACAAGCAAGACTTCGTTTAAGGTAAGGGCAGTCACTTTTCTGCTCAAAGGAACTACATCATTCACGAAGCTCACACGTTTCTCATCTTAACTTACAAGCATTGGATGTTAGAGGACCAGTGCATTGTATCAGTTTCAGAAGAAGATTTGTACTACATATAGTCAGTATGTGTAGGAAACACCATTCTATTGTTCTGGGCACAGTCAGATTTCCTGCTGTATTAGAGACTCTAGAAAGCAAGAGCGTGCTTCTTGCTCTAAAGCAGAGTGTGATCCATGGATGAGAACTATGCTGTATGTTTCCATTGAGAAATGGAGTTAAATCCCAGACTCTGTGTCTTCCTACAGGCAAGACTTCGTTTCAGGTAAGGGCAGTCACTTTTCAGCTCAAACGAACTACATCGTTCACGAAGCTGACATGTCTCATCTTAACAGACAAGCATTGGATTTTAGAGGACCAATGTTTTGTATCAGTTTCAGAAGCAGAGTTGGACTATATAATGTCCGTATGTGTAGGAAACACCGTTCTTTTGTTCTCAGCACATTCACGTTTCCTGCTGTCTTAGAGACTCTAGAAAGCTAGAGCGTGCTTCTTGTTCTAAAGCAGAGTGTGATCAATGGATGATTACACTGCTGTGTGTTTTACTTCTGAAATGGAGTTAAATCCCAGGCTCTGAGTCTTCCTACAAGCAAGACTTCAATTCAGGTAAGGGCAGTCACTTTTCTGCTGAAATGAACTACATCGTTCATGAAGCTCACACGTTTCTCATCTTAACTGACAAGCATTGTATGTTAGATGGTCAGTGCTTTGTATCAGTTTCAGAAGCAGATTTGGACTACATATGTTCCATATGTGTAGGAAACACCGTTCTTTTGTTCTCAGCACACTCACATTTCCTGCTGTCTTAGAGACTTTAGGAAGCAAGAGCGTGCTTCTTGTTCTAAAGCAGAGTGTGATCAATGGATGAGACAATGCTGTGTGTTTCACTTCAGAAATGGAGTTAAATCCCATGCTCTGAGTCTCCCTACAAGCAAGACTTCGTTTCAGGTAAGGGCAGTCACTTTTCTGCTCAAAGGAACTACATTGTTCACGAAGCTCACACGTTTCTCATCTTAACTGACAAGCATTGGATGTTAGAGGACCAGTGCATTGTATCAGTTTCAGAAGAAGATTTGGACTACATATAGTCTGTATGTGTAGGAAACACCGTTCTTTTGTTCTGGGCACACTCAGATTTCCGGCTGTATTGAAGAATCTAGAAAGCAAGAGCGTGCTTCTCGCTCTAAAGCAGAGTGTGATCCATGGATGAGAACTATGCTGTGTGTTTCCCTTCAGAAATGGAGTTAAATCCCAGGCTCTGTGTCTTCCTACAAGCAAGACTTCGTTTCGGGTAAGGGCAGTCACTTTTCAGCTCAAACGAACTACATCGTTCACTGAGCTCACACGTTTCTCATCTTAACAGACAAGCATTGGATGTTAGAGGACCAGTGCTTTCTATCAGTTTAAGAAGCATAGTTGGACTAGATATGGTCCGTATGTGTAGGAAACACCGTTCTTTTATTCTCAGCACACTCACGTTTCCTGCTGTCTTAGAGACTCTAGAAAGCAAGAGCATGCTTCTTGTTCTAAAGCAGAGTGTGATCAATGGATGAGACAATGCTGTGTGTTTCACTTCAGAAATGGAGTTAAATCCCATGCTCTGAGTCTCCCTACAAGCAAGACTTCGTTTCAGGTAATGGCAGTCACTTTTCTGCTCAAAGGAACTACATTGTTCACGAAGCTCACACGTTTCTCATCTTAACTGACAAGCATTGGATGTGAGAGGACCAGTGCATTGTATCAGTTTCAGAAGAAGATTTGGACTACATATACTCCGTATGTGTAGGAAACACCGTTCTTTTGTTCTGGGCACACTCAGATTTCCTGCTGTATTAGAGCATCTAGAAAGCAAGAGTGTGCTTCTTGCTCTAAAGCAGAGTGTGATCCATGGATGAGAACTATGCTGTGTGTTTCCCTTCAGAAATGGAGTTAAATTCCAGGCTCTGTGTCTTACTACAAGCAAGACTTCGTTTTAAGTAAGGGAAGTCACTTTTCAGTTCAAAGGAATTACATCATTCACAAAGCTCACACGTTTCTCATTTTAACTGACAAGCATTGGATGTTAGAGGACCAGTGCATTTTATCTGTTTCAGAAGAAGATTTGGACTACATATAGTCCGTATGTGTAGGGAACACCGTTCTTTTGTTCTGGGCACACTCAGATTTCCTGCTGTCTTAGAGACTCTAGAAAGCAAGAGTGTGCTTCTTGCTCTAAAGCAGAGTGTGATTCATGGATGAGAACTATGCTTTGTGTTTCCCTTCAGAAAAGTAGTTAAATCCCAGACTCTGCATCTAACTACAAGCAAGACTTCGTTTCAGGTAAGGGCAGTCACTTTTCAGCTCAAACGAACTACATTTTTCACGGAGCTCACACGTTTCTCATCTTAACTGACAAGCATTGGATGTTAGAGGACCAGTGCTTTGAATCAGTTTCAG
Organism: Onychomys leucogaster; assembly: GCA_949786385.1. NCBI lineage: Eukaryota > Metazoa > Chordata > Mammalia > Rodentia > Cricetidae > Onychomys > Onychomys leucogaster. The sequence goes on from CATKUP010000008.1 coordinate 4,711,363, forward strand.
AAGCAGAGTTGGACTAGATATGGTCCGTATGTGTAGGATACACCGTTCTTTTGTTCTCAGCACACTCACGTTTCCTGCTGTCTTAGAGACTTTAGAAAGCAAGAGCGTGCTTCTCGCTCTAAAGCAGAGTGTGATCCATGGATGAGAACTATGCTGTGTGTTTCCCTTCAGAAAAGGAGTTAAACCCCAGGCTCTTTGTCTTCCTACAAGCAAGACTTCTTTCGGGTAAGGGCAGTCACTTTTCAGCTCAAACGAACTACATCGTTCACTGAGCTCACACGTTTCTCATCTTAACAGACAAGCATTGGATGTTAGAGGACCAGTGCTTTCTATCAGTTTAAGAAGCAGAGTTGGACTAGATATGGTCCGTATGTGTAGGAAACACCGTTCTTTTGTTCTCAGCACACTCACGTTTCCTGCTCTCTTAGAGACTCTAGAAAGCAAGAGCGTGCTTCTTGTTCTAAAGCAGAGTGTGATCAATGGATGAGACAATGCTGTGTGTTTCACTTCAGTAATGGAGTTAAATCCCATGCTCTGAGTCTCCCTACAAGCAAGACTTCGTTTAAGGTAAGGGCAGTCACTTTTCTGCTCAAAGGAACTACATCATTCACGAAGCTCACACGTTTCTCATCTTAACTTACAAGCATTGGATGTTAGAGGACCAGTGCATTGTATCAGTTTCAGAAGAAGATTTGTACTACATATAGTCAGTATGTGTAGGAAACACCATTCTATTGTTCTGGGCACAGTCAGATTTCCTGCTGTATTAGAGACTCTAGAAAGCAAGAGCGTGCTTCTTGCTCTAAAGCAGAGTGTGATCCATGGATGAGAACTATGCTGTATGTTTCCATTGAGAAATGGAGTTAAATCCCAGACTCTGTGTCTTCCTACAGGCAAGACTTCGTTTCAGGTAAGGGCAGTCACTTTTCAGCTCAAACGAACTACATCGTTCACGAAGCTGACATGTCTCATCTTAACAGACAAGCATTGGATTTTAGAGGACCAATGTTTTGTATCAGTTTCAGAAGCAGAGTTGGACTATATAATGTCCGTATGTGTAGGAAACACCGTTCTTTTGTTCTCAGCACATTCACGTTTCCTGCTGTCTTAGAGACTCTAGAAAGCTAGAGCGTGCTTCTTGTTCTAAAGCAGAGTGTGATCAATGGATGATTACACTGCTGTGTGTTTTACTTCTGAAATGGAGTTAAATCCCAGGCTCTGAGTCTTCCTACAAGCAAGACTTCAATTCAGGTAAGGGCAGTCACTTTTCTGCTGAAATGAACTACATCGTTCATGAAGCTCACACGTTTCTCATCTTAACTGACAAGCATTGTATGTTAGATGGTCAGTGCTTTGTATCAGTTTCAGAAGCAGATTTGGACAACATATGGTCCATATGTGTAGGAAACACCGTTCTTTTGTTCTCAGCACACTCACGTTTCCTGCTGTCTTAGAGACTTTAGGAAGCAAGAGCGTGCTTCTTGTTCTAAAGCAGAGTGTGATCAATGGATGAGACAATGCTGTGTGTTTCACTTCAGAAATGGAATTAAATCCCATGCTCGGAGTCTCCCTACAAACAAGACTTCGTTTCAGGTAAGGGCAGTCACTTTTCTGCTCAAAGGAACTACATTGTTCACGAAGCTCACACGTTTCTCATCTTGACTGACAAGCATTGGATGTTAGAGGACCAGTGCATTGTATCAGTTTCAGAAGAAGATTTGGACTACATATAGTCCGTATGTGTAGGAAACACCGTTCTTTTGTTCTGGGCACACTCAGATTTCCTGCTGTATTAGAGAATCTAGAAAGCAAGAGCGTGCTTCTTGCTCTAAAGCAGAGTGTGATCCATGGATGAGAACTATGCTGTATGTTTCCCTTCAGAAATGGAGTTAAATCCCTGGCTCTGTGTCTTACTACAAGCAAGACTTCGTTTTAAGTAAGGGAAGTCACTTTTCAGTTCAAAGGAATTACATCATTCACAAAGCTCACACGTTTCTCATCTTAACTGACAAGCATTGGATGTTAGAGGATCAGTGCATTCTATCAGTTTCAGAAGAAGATTTGGACTACATATAGTCCGTATGTGTAGGAAACACCGTTCTTTTGTTCTGGGCACACTCAGATTTCCTGCTGTCTTAGAGACTCTAGAAAGCAAGAGTGTGCTTCTTGCTCTAAAGCAGAGTGTGATTCATGGATGAGAACTATGCTGTGTGTTTCCCTTCAGAAAAGTAGTTAAATCCCAGACTCTGCATCTTCCTACAAGCAAGACTTCGTTTCAGGTAAGGGCAGTCACTTTTCAGCTCAAACGAACTACATTTTTCACGGAGCTCACACGTTTCTCATCTTAACTGACAAGCATTGGATGCTAGAGGACCAGTGCTTTGAATCAGTTTCAGAAGCAGAGTTGGACTAGATATGGTCCGTATGTGTAGGATACACCGTTCTTTTGTTCTCAGCACAATCACGTTTCCTGCTGTCTTAGAGACTTTAGAAAGCAAGAGAGTGCTTCTCGCTCTAAAGCAGAGTGTGATCCATGGATGAGAACTATGCTGTGTGTTTCCCTTCAGAAAAGGAGTTAAATCCCAGGCTCTATGTCTTCCTACAAGCAAGACTTCGTTTCAGGTAAGGGCAGTCACTTTTCTGCTCAAACGAACTACATCGTTCACGAAACTCACACGTTTCTCATCTTAACTGACAAGCATTGTATGTTAGAGGACCAGTGCTTTGTATCAGTGTCAGAAGAAGAGTTGGACTATATAATGTCCGTATGTGTAGGAAACACCGTTTTTTGTTCTCAGCACACTCACGTTTCCTGCTGTCTTAGAGACTTTAGAAAGCAAGAGCGTGCTTCTCGCTCTAAAGCAGAGTGTGATCCATGGATGAGAACTATGCTGTGTGTTTCCCTTCAGAAATGGAGTTAAATCCCAGGCTCTTTGTCTTCCTACAAGCAAGACTTCTTTCGGGTAAGGGCAGTCACTTTTCAGCTCAAACGAACTACATCGTTCACTGAGCTCACACGTTTCTCATCTTAACAGACAAGCATTGGATGTTAGAGGACCAGTGCTTTCTATCAGTTTAAGAAGCAGAGTTGGACTAGATATGGTCCGTATGTGTAGGAAACACCGTTCTTTTGTTCTCAGCACACTCACGTTTCCTGCTCTCTTAGAGTCTCTAGAAAGCAAGAGCGTGCTTCTTGTTCTAAAGCAGAGTGTGATCAATGGATGAGACATTGCTCTGTGTTTCACCTCAGAAATGGAGTTAAATCCCATGCTCTGAGTCTCCCTACAAGCAAGACTTCGTTTAAGGTAAGGGCAGTCACTTTTCTGCTCAAAGGAACTACATCATTCACGAAGCTCACACGTTTCTCATCTTAACTTACAAGCATTGGATGTTAGAGGACCAGTGCATTGTATCAGTTTCAGAAGAAGATTTGTACTACATATAGTCAGTATGTGTAGGAAACACCATTCTATTGTTCTGGGCACAGTCAGATTTCCTGCTGTATTAGAGACTCTAGAAAGCAAGAGCGTGCTTCTTGCTCTAAAGCAGAGTGTGATCCATGGATGAGAACTATGCTGTATGTTTCCATTGAGAAATGGAGTTAAATATCAGACTCTGTGTCTTCCTACAGGCAAGACTTCGTTTCAGGTAAGGGCAGTCACTTTTCAGCTCAAACGAACTACATCGTTCACGAAGCTGACATGTCTCATCTTAACAGACAAGCATTGGATTTTAGAGGACCAGTGCTTTGTATCAGTTTCAGAATCAGAGTTGGACTATATAATGTCCGTATGTGTAGGAAACACCGTTCTTTTGTTCTCATTACACTCACGTTTCCTTCTGTCTTAGATACTCTAGAAAGCTAGAGCGTGCTTCTTGTTCTAAAGCAGATTGTGATCAATGGATGATTACACTGCTGTGTGTTTTACTTCTGAAATGGAGTTAAATCCCAGGCTCTGAGTCTTCCTACAAGCAAGACTTCAATTCAGGAAAGGGCAGTCACTTTTCTGCTGAAATGAACTACATCGTTCATGAAGCTCACACGTTTCTCATCTTAACTGACAAGCAATGTATGTTAGATGGTCAGTGCTTTGTATCAGTTTCAGAAGCAGATTTGGACTACATATGTTCCATATGTGTAGGAAACACCGTTCTTTTGTTCTCAGCACACTCACGTTTCCTGCTGTATTAGAGACTTTAGGAAGCAAGAGCGTGCTTCTTGTTCTAAAGCAGAGTGTGATCAATGGATGAGACAATGCTGTGTGTTTCACTTCAGAAATGGAATTAAATCCCATGCTCGGAGTCTCCCTACAAACAAGACTTCGTTTCCGGTAAGGGCAGTCACTTTTCTGCTCAAAGGAACTACATTGTTCACGAAGCTCACACGTTTCTCATTTTGACTGACAAGCATTGGATGTTAGAGGACCAGTGCATTGTATCAGTTTCAGAAGAAGATTTGGACTACATATAGTCCGTATGTGTAGGAAACACCGTTCTTTTGTTCTGGGCACACTCAGATTTCCTGCTGTATTAGAGAATCTAGAAAGCAAGAGCGTGCTTCTTGCTCTAAAGCAGAGTGTGATCCATGGATGAGAACTATGCTGTGTGTTTCCCTTCAGAAATGGAGTTAAATCCCTGGCTCTGTGTCTTACTACAAGCAAGACTTCGTTTTAAGTAAGGGAAGTCACTTTTCAGTTCAAAGGAATTACATCATTCACAAAGCTCACACGTTTCTCATCTTAACTGACAAGCATTGGATGTTAGAGGATCAGTGCATTCTATCAGTTTCAGAAGAAGATTTGGACTACATATAGTCTGTATGTGTAGGAAACACCGTTCTTTTGTTCTGGGCACACTCAGATTTCCTGCCTCTTAGAGACTCTAGAAAGCAAGAGTGTGCTTCTTGCTCTAAAGCAGAGTGTGATTCATGGATGAGAACTATGCTGTGTGTTTCCCTTCAGAAAAGTAGTTAAATCCCAGACTCTGCATCTTCCTACAAGCAAGACTTCGTTTCAGGTAAGGGCAGTCACTTTTCAGCTCAAACGAACTACATTTTTCACGGAGCTCACACGTTTCTCATCTTAACTGACAAGCATTGGATGTTAGAGGACCAGTGCTTTGAATCAGTTTCAGAAGCAGAGTTGGACTAGATATGGTCCGTATGTGTAGGATACACCGTTCTTTTGTTCTCAGCACACTCACGTTTCCTGCTGTCTTAGAGACTTTAGAAAGCAAGAGCGTGCTTCTCGCTCTAAAGCAGAGTGTGATCCATGGATGAGAACTATGCTGTGTGTTTCCCTTCAGAAAAGGAGTTAAATCCCAGGCTCTATGTCTTCCTACAAGCAAGACTTCGTTTCAGGTAAGGGCAGTCACTTTTCTGCTCAAATGAACTACATCGTTCACGAAACTCACACGTTTCTCATCTTAACTGACGAGCATTGTATGTTAGAGGACCAGTCCTTTGTATCAGTGTCAGAAGAAGAGTTGGACTATATAATGTCCGTATGTGTAGGAAACACCGTTTTTTTGTTCTCAGCACACTCACGTTTCCTGCTGTCTTATAGACTTTAGAAAGCAAGAGCATGCTTCTCGCTCTAAAGCAGAGTGTGATCCATGGATGAGAACTATGCTGTGTGTTTCCCTTCAGAAATGGAGTTAAATCCCAGGCTCTGTGTCTTCCTACAAGCAAGACTTCGTTTCGGGTAAGGGCAGTCACTTTTCAGCTCAAACGAACTACATTGTTCACTGAGCTCACACGTTTCTCATCTTAACAGACAAGCATTGGATGTTAGAGGACCAGTGCTTTCTATCAGTTTAAGAAGCATAGTTGGACTAGATATGGTCCGTATGTGTAGGAAACACCGTTCTTTTATTCTCAGCACACTCACGTTTCCTGCTGTCTTAGAGACTCTAGAAAGCAAGAGCGTGCTTCTTGTTCTAAAGCAGAGTGTGATCAATGGATGAGACAATGCTGTGTGTTTCACTTCAGAAATGGAGTTAAATCCCATGCTCTGAGTCTCCCTACAAGCAAGACTTCGTTTCAGGTAATGGCAGTCACTTTTCTGCTCAAAGGAACTACATTGTTCACGAAGCTCTCACGTTTCTCATCTTAACTGACAAGCATTGGATGTGAGAGGACCAGTGCATTGTATCAGTTTCAGAAGAAGATTTGGACTACATATACTCCGTATGTGTAGGAAACACCGTTCTTTTGTTCTGGGCACACTCAGATTTCCTGCTGTATTAGAGCATCTAGAAAGCAAGAGTGTGCTTCTTGCTCTAAAGCAGAGTGTGATCCATGGATGAGAACTATGCTGTGTGTTTCCCTTCAGAAATGGAGTTAAATTCCAGGCTCTGTGTCTTACTACTAGCAAGACTTCGTTTTAAGTAAGGGAAGTCACTTTTCAGTTCAAAGGAATTACATCATTCACAAAGCTCACACGTTTCTCATTTTAACTGACAAGCATTGGATGTTAGAGGACCAGTGCATTTTATCTGTTTCAGAAGAAGATTTGGACTACATATAGTCCGTATGTGTAGGGAACACCGTTCTTTTGTTCTGGGCACACTCAGATTTCCTGCTGTCTTAGAGACTCTAGAAAGCAAGAGTGTGCTTCTTGCTCTAAAGCAGAGTGTGATTCATGGATGAGAACTATGCTGTGTGTTTCCCTTCAGAAAAGTAGTTAAATCCCAGACTCTGCATCTAACTACAAGCAAGACTTCGTTTCAGGTAAGGGCAGTCACTTTTCAGCTCAAACGAACTACATTTTTCACGGAGCTCACACGTTTCTCATCTTAACTGACAAGCATTGGATGTTAGAGGACCAGTGCTTTGAATCAGTTTCAGAAGCAGAGTTGGACTAGATATGGTCCATATGTGTAGGATACACCGTTCTTTTGTTCTCAGCACACTCACGTTTCCTGCTGTCTTAGAGACTTTAGAAAGCAAGAGCGTGCTTCTCGCTCTAAAGCAGAGTGTGATCCATGGATGAGAACTATGCTGTGTGTTTCCCTTCAGAAAAGGAGTTAAATCCCAGGCTCTATGTCTTCCTACAAGCAAGACTTCTTTCGGGTAAGGGCAGTCACTTTTCAGCTCAAACGAACTACATCGTTCACTGAGCTCACAAGTTTCTCATCTTAACAGACAAGCATTGGATGTTAGAGGACCAGTGCTTTCTATCAGTTTAAGAAGCAGAGTTGGACTAGATATGGTCCGTATGTGTAGGAAACACCGTTCTTTTGTTCTCAGCACACTCACGTTTCCTGATCTCTTAGAGTCTCTAGAAAGCAAGAGCGTGCTTCTTGTTCTAAAGCAGAGTGTGATCAATGGATGAGACAATGCTCTTTGTTTCACTTCAGAAATGGAGTTAAATCCCATGCTCTGAGTCTCCCTACAAGCAAGACTTCGTTTAAGGTAAGGGCAGTCACTTTTCTGCTCAAAGGAACTACATCATTCACGAAGCTCACACGTTTCTCATCTTAACTTACAAGCATTGGATGTTAGAGGACCAGTGCATTGTATCAGTTTCAGAAGAAGATTTGTACTACATATAGTCAGTATGTGTAGGAAACACCATTCTATTGTTCTGGGCACAGTCAGATTTCCTGCTGTATTAGAGACTCTAGAAAGCAAGAGCGTGCTTCTTGCTCTAAAGCAGAGTGTGATCCATGGATGAGAACTATGCTGTATGTTTCCATTGAGAAATGGAGTTAAATCCCAGACTCTGTGTCTTCCTACAGGCAAGACTTCGTTTCAGGTAAGGGCAGTCACTTTTCAGCTCAAACGAACTACATCGTTCACGAAGCTGACATGTCTCATCTTAACAGACAAGCATTGGATTTTAGAGGACCAGTGTTTTGTATCAGTTTCAGAAGCAGAGTTGGACTATATAATGTCCGTATGTGTAGGAAACACCGTTCTTTTGTTCTCAGCACATTCACGTTTCCTGCTGTCTTAGAGACTCTAGAGAGCTAGAGCGTGCTTCTTGTTCTAAAGCAGAGTGTGATCAATGGATGATTACACTGCTGTGTGTTTTACTTCTGAAATGGAGTTAAATCCCAGGCTCTGAGTCTTCCTACAAGCAAGACTTCAATGCAGGTAAGGGCAAGTCACTTTTCTGCTGAAATGAACTACATCGTTCATGAAGCTCACACGTTTCTCATCTTAACTAACAAGCATTGTATGTTAGATGGTCAGTGCTTTGTATCAGTTTCAGAAGCAGATTTGGACAACATATGGTCCATATGTGTAGGAAACACCGTTCTTTTGTTCTCAGCACACTCACGTTTCCTGCTGTCTTAGAGACTTTAGGAAGCAAGAGCGTGCTTCTTGTTCTAAAGCAGAGTGTAATCAATGGATGAGACAATGCTGTGTGTTTCACTTCAGAAATGGAATTAAATCCCATGCTCTGAGTCTCCCTACAAACAAGACTTCGTTTCAGGTAAGGGCAGTCACTTTTCTGCTCAAAGGAACTACATTGTTCACGAAGCTCACACGTTTCTCATCTTGACTGACAAGCATTGGATGTTAGAGGACCAGTGCATTGTATCAGTTTCAGAAGACGATTTGTACTACATATAGTCCGTATGTGTAGGAAACACCGTTCTTTTGTTCTGGGCACACTCAGATTTCCTGCTGTATTAGAGAATCTAGAAAGCAAGAGCGTGCTTCTTGCTCTAAAGCAGAGTGTGATCCATGGATGAGAACTATGCTGTGTGTTTCCCTTCAGAAATGGAGTTAAATCCCTGGCTCTGTGTCTTACTACAAGCAAGACTTCGTTTTAAGTAAGGGAAGTCACTTTTCAGTTCAAAGGAATTACATCATTCACAAAGCTCACACGTTTCTCATCTTAACTGACAAGCATTGGATGTTAGAGGATCAGTGCATTCTATCAGTTTCAGAAGAAGATTTGGACTACATATAGTCCGTATGTGTAGGAAACACCGTTCTTTTGTTCTGGGCACACTCAGATTTCCTCCTGTCTTAGAGACTCTAGAAAGCAAGAGTGTGCTTCTTGCTCTAAAGCAGAGTGTGATTCATGGATGAGAACTATGCTGTGTGTTTCCCTTCAGAAAAGTAGTTAAATCCCAGACTCTGCATCTTCCTACAAGAAGACTTCGTTTCAGGTAAGGGCAGTCACTTTTCAGCTCAAACGAACTACATTTGTCATGGAGCTCACACGTTTCTCATCTTAACTGACAAGCATTGGATGTTAGAGGACCAGTGCTTTGAATCAGTTTCAGAAGCAGAGTTGGACTAGATATGGTCCGTATGTGTAGGATACACCGTTCTTTTGTTCTCAGCACACTCACGTTTCCTGCTGTCTTAGAGACTTTAGAAAGCAAGAGCGTGCTTCTCGCTCTAAAGCAGAGTGTGATCCATGGATGAGAACTATGCTGTGTGTTTCCCTTCAGAAAAGGAGTTAAATCCCAGGCTCTATGTCTTCCTACAAGCAAGACTTCGTTTCAGGTAAGGGCAGTCACTTTTCTGCTCAAACGAACTACATCGTTCACGAAACTCACACGTTTCTCATCTTAACTGACAAGCATTGTATGTTAGAGGACCAGTGCTTTGTATCAGTGTCAGAAGAAGAGTTGGACTATATAATGTCCGTATGTGTAGGAAACACCGTTTTTTTGTTCTCAGCACACTCACGTTTCCTGCTGTCTTAGAGACTTTAGAAAGCAAGAGCGTGCTTCTCGCTCTAAAGCAGAGTGTGATCCATGGATGAGAACTATGCTGTGTGTTTCCCTTCAGAAATGGAGTTAAATGCCAGGCTCTTTGTCTTCCTACAAGCAAGACTTCTTTCGGGTAAGGGCAGTCACTTTTCAGCTCAAACGAACTACATCGTTCACTGAGCTCACACGTTTCTCATCTTAACAGACAAGCATTGGATGTTAGAGGACCAGTGCTTTCTATCAGTTTAAGAAGCAGAGTTGGACTAGATATGGTCCGTATGTGTAGGAAACACCGTTCTTTTGTTCTCAGCACACTCACGTTTCCTGCTCTCTTAGAGTCTCTAGAAAGCAAGAGCGTGCTTCTTGTTCTAAAGCAGAGTGTGATCAATGGATGAGACATTGCTCTGTGTTTCACTTCAGAAATGGAGTTAAATCCCATGCTCTGAGTCTCCCTACAAGCAAGACTTCGTTTAAGGTAAGGGCAGTCACTTTTCTGCTCAAAGGAACTACATCATTCACGAAGCTCACACGTTTCTCATCTTAACTTACAAGCATTGGATGTTAGAGGACCAGTGCATTGTATCAGTTTCAGAAGAAGATTTGTACTACATATAGTCAGTATGTGTAGGAAACACCATTCTATTGTTCTGGGCACAGTCAGATTTCCTGCTGTATTAGAGACTCTAGAAAGCAAGAGCGTGCTTCTTGCTCTAAAGCAGAGTGTGATCCATGGATGAGAACTATGCTGTATGTTTCCATTGAGAAATGGAGTTAAATCCCAGACTCTGTATCTTCCTACAGGCAAGACTTCGTTTCAGGTAAGGGCAGTCACTTTTCAGCTCAAACGAACTACATCGTTCACGAAGCTGACATGTCTCATCTTAACAGACAAACATTGGATTTTAGAGGACCAGTGCTTTGTATCAGTTTCAGAAGCAGAGTTGGACTATATAATGTCTGTATGTGTAGGAAACACCGTTCTTTTGTTCTCAGCACACTCACGTTTCCTGCTGTCTTAGAGAATCTAGAAAGCTAGAGCGTGCTTCTTGTTCTAAAGCAGAGTGTGATCAATGGATGATTACACTGCTGTGTGTTTTACTTCTGAAATGGAGTTAAACCCCAGGCTCTGAGTCTTCCTACAAGCAAGACTTCAATTCAGGTAAGGGCAGTCACTTTTCTGCTGAAATGAACTACATCGTTCATGAAGCTCACACGTTTCTCATCTTAACTGACAAGCATTGTATGTTAGATGGTCAGTGCTTTGTATCAGTTTCAGAAGCAGATTTAGACTACATATGGTCCATATGTGTAGGAAACTCCGTTCTTTTGTTCTCAGCACACTCACGTTTCCTGCTGTCTTAGAGAATTTAGGAAGCAAGAGCGTGCTTCTTGCTCTAAAGCAGAGTGTGATCCATGGATGAGAACTATGCTGTATGTTTCCATTGAGAAATGGAGTTAAATCCCAGACTCTGTGTCTTCCTACAGGCAAGACTTCGTTTCAGGTAAGGGCAGTCACTTTTCAGCTCAAACGAACTACATCGTTCACGAAGCTGACATGTCTCATCTTAACAGACAAGCATTGGATTTTAGAGGACCAGTGTTTTGTATCAGTTTCAGAAGCAGAGTTGGACTATATAATGTCCGTATGTGTAGGAAACACCGTTCTTTTGTTCTCAGCACATTCACGTTTCCTGCTGTCTTAGAGACTCTAGAAAGCTAGAGCGTGCTTCTTGTTCTAAAGCAGAGTGTGATCAATGGATGATTACACTGCTGTGTGTTTTACTTCTGAAATGGAGTTAAATCCCAGGCTCTGAGTCTTCCTACAAGCAAGACTTCAATGCAGGTAAGGGCAGTCACTTTTCTGCTGAAATGAACTACATCGTTCATGAAGCTCACACGTTTCTCATCTTAACTAACAAGCATTGTATGTTAGATGATCAGTGCTTTGTATCAGTTTCAGAAGCAGATTTGGACAACATATGGTCCATATGTGTAGGAAACACCGTTCTTTTGTTCTCAGCACACTCACGTTTCCTGCTGTCTTAGAGACTTTAGGAAGCAAGAGCGTGCTTCTTGTTCTAAAGCAGAGTGTGATCAATGGATGAGACAATGCTGTGTGTTTCACTTCAGAAATGGAATTAAATCCCATGCTCTGAGTCTCCCTACAAACAAGACTTCGTTTCAGGTAAGGGCAGTCACTTTTCTGCTCAAAGGAACTACATTGTTCACGAAGCTCACACGTTTCTCATCTTGACTGACAAGCATTGGATGTTAGAGGACCAGTGCATTGTATCAGTTTCAGAAGACGATTTGTACTACATATAGTCCGTATGTGTAGGAAACACCGTTCTTTTGTTCTGGGCACACTCAGATTTCCTGCTGTATTAGAGAATCTAGAAAGCAAGAGCGTGCTTCTTGCTCTAAAGCAGAGTGTGATCCATGGATGAGAACTATGCTGTGTGTTTCCCTTCAGAAATGGAGTTAAATCCCTGGCTCTGTGTCTTACTACAAGCAAGACTTCGTTTTAAGTAAGGGAAGTCACTTTTCAGTTCAAAGGAATTACATCATTCACAAAGCTCACACGTTTCTCATCTTAACTGACAAGCATTGGATGTTAGAGGATCAGTGCATTCTATCAGTTTCAGAAGAAGATTTGGACTACATATAGTCCGTATGTGTAGGAAACACCGTTCTTTTGTTCTGGGCACACTCAGATTTCCTCCTGTCTTAGAGACTCTAGAAAGCAAGAGTGTGCTTCTTGCTCTAAAGCAGAGTGTGATTCATGGATGAGAACTATGCTGTGTGTTTCCCTTCAGAAAAGTAGTTAAATCCCAGACTCTGCATCTTCCTACAAGAAGACTTCGTTTCAGGTAAGGGCAGTCACTTTTCAGCTCAAACGAACTACATTTTTCATGGAGCTCACACGTTTCTCATCTTAACTGACAAGCATTGGATGTTAGAGGACCAGTGCTTTGAATCAGTTTCAGAAGCAGAGTTGGACTAGATATGGTCCGTATGTGTAGGATACACCGTTCTTTTGTTCTCAGCACACTCACGTTTCCTGCTGTCTTAGAGACTTTAGAAAGCAAGAGCGTGCTTCTCGCTCTAAAGCAGAGTGTGATCCATGGATGAGAACTATGCTGTGTGTTTCCCTTCAGAAAAGGAGTTAAATCCCAGGCTCTATGTCTTCCTACAAGCAAGACTTCGTTTCAGGTAAGGGCAGTCACTTTTCAGCTCAAACGAACTACATTTGTCATGGAGCTCACACGTTTCTCATCTTAACTGACAAGCATTGGATGTTAGAGGACCAGTGCTTTGAATCAGTTTCAGAAGCAGAGTTGGACTAGATATGGTCCGTATGTGTAGGATACACCGTTCTTTTGTTCTCAGCACACTCACGTTTCCTGCTGTCTTAGAGACTTTAGAAAGCAAGAGCGTGCTTCTCGCTCTAAAGCAGAGTGTGATCCATGGATGAGAACTATGCTGTGTGTTTCCCTTCAGAAAAGGAGTTAAATCCCAGGCTCTATGTCTTCCTACAAGCAAGACTTCGTTTCAGGTAAGGGCAGTCACTTTTCTGCTCAAACGAACTACATCGTTCACGAAACTCACACGTTTCTCATCTTAACTGACAAGCATTGTATGTTAGAGGACCAGTGCTTTGTATCAGTGTCAGAAGAAGAGTTGGACTATATAATGTCCGTATGTGTAGGAAACACCGTTTTTTTGTTCTCAGCACACTCACGTTTCCTGCTGTCTTAGAGACTTTAGAAAGCAAGAGCGTGCTTCTCGCTCTAAAGCAGAGTGTGATCCATGGATGAGAACTATGCTGTGTGTTTCCCTTCAGAAATGGAGTTAAATGCCAGGCTCTTTGTCTTCCTACAAGCAAGACTTCTTTCGGGTAAGGGCAGTCACTTTTCAGCTCAAACGAACTACATCGTTCACTGAGCTCACACGTTTCTCATCTTAACAGACAAGCATTGGATGTTAGAGGACCAGTGCTTTCTATCAGTTTAAGAAGCAGAGTTGGACTAGATATGGTCCGTATGTGTAGGAAACACCGTTCTTTTGTTCTCAGCACACTCACGTTTCCTGCTCTCTTAGAGTCTCTAGAAAGCAAGAGCGTGCTTCTTGTTCTAAAGCAGAGTGTGATCAATGGATGAGACATTGCTCTGTGTTTCACTTCAGAAATGGAGTTAAATCCCATGCTCTGAGTCTCCCTACAAGCAAGACTTCGTTTAAGGTAAGGGCAGTCACTTTTCTGCTCAAAGGAACTACATCATTCACGAAGCTCACACGTTTCTCATCTTAACTTACAAGCATTGGATGTTAGAGGACCAGTGCATTGTATCAGTTTCAGAAGAAGATTTGTACTACATATAGTCAGTATGTGTAGGAAACACCATTCTATTGTTCTGGGCACAGTCAGATTTCCTGCTGTATTAGAGACTCTAGAAAGCAAGAGCGTGCTTCTTGCTCTAAAGCAGAGTGTGATCCATGGATGAGAACTATGCTGTATGTTTCCATTGAGAAATGGAGTTAAATCCCAGACTCTGTATCTTCCTACAGGCAAGACTTCGTTTCAGGTAAGGGCAGTCACTTTTCAGCTCAAACGAACTACATCGTTCACGAAGCTGACATGTCTCATCTTAACAGACAAACATTGGATTTTAGAGGACCAGTGCTTTGTATCAGTTTCAGAAGCAGAGTTGGACTATATAATGTCTGTATGTGTAGGAAACACCGTTCTTTTGTTCTCAGCACACTCACGTTTCCTGCTGTCTTAGAGAATCTAGAAAGCTAGAGCGTGCTTCTTGTTCTAAAGCAGAGTGTGATCAATGGATGATTACACTGCTGTGTGTTTTACTTCTGAAATGGAGTTAAACCCCAGGCTCTGAGTCTTCCTACAAGCAAGACTTCAATTCAGGTAAGGGCAGTCACTTTTCTGCTGAAATGAACTACATCGTTCATGAAGCTCACACGTTTCTCATCTTAACTGACAAGCATTGTATGTTAGATGGTCAGTGCTTTGTATCAGTTTCAGAAGCAGATTTAGACTACATATGGTCCATATGTGTAGGAAACTCCGTTCTTTTGTTCTCAGCACACTCACGTTTCCTGCTGTCTTAGAGAATTTAGGAAGCAAGAGCGTGCTTCTTGCTCTAAAGCAGAGTGTGATCCATGGATGAGAACTATGCTGTATGTTTCCATTGAGAAATGGAGTTAAATCCCAGACTCTGTGTCTTCCTACAGGCAAGACTTCGTTTCAGGTAAGGGCAGTCACTTTTCAGCTCAAACGAACTACATCGTTCACGAAGCTGACATGTCTCATCTTAACAGACAAGCATTGGATTTTAGAGGACCAGTGTTTTGTATCAGTTTCAGAAGCAGAGTTGGACTATATAATGTCCGTATGTGTAGGAAACACCGTTCTTTTGTTCTCAGCACATTCACGTTTCCTGCTGTCTTAGAGACTCTAGAAAGCTAGAGCGTGCTTCTTGTTCTAAAGCAGAGTGTGATCAATGGATGATTACACTGCTGTGTGTTTTACTTCTGAAATGGAGTTAAATCCCAGGCTCTGAGTCTTCCTACAAGCAAGACTTCAATGCAGGTAAGGGCAGTCACTTTTCTGCTGAAATGAACTACATCGTTCATGAAGCTCACACGTTTCTCATCTTAACTAACAAGCATTGTATGTTAGATGATCAGTGCTTTGTATCAGTTTCAGAAGCAGATTTGGACAACATATGGTCCATATGTGTAGGAAACACCGTTCTTTTGTTCTCAGCACACTCACGTTTCCTGCTGTCTTAGAGACTTTAGGAAGCAAGAGCGTGCTTCTTGTTCTAAAGCAGAGTGTGATCAATGGATGAGACAATGCTGTGTGTTTCACTTCAGAAATGGAATTAAATCCCATGCTCTGAGTCTCCCTACAAACAAGACTTCGTTTCAGGTAAGGGCAGTCACTTTTCTGCTCAAAGGAACTACATTGTTCACGAAGCTCACACGTTTCTCATCTTGACTGACAAGCATTGGATGTTAGAGGACCAGTGCATTGTATCAGTTTCAGAAGACGATTTGTACTACATATAGTCCGTATGTGTAGGAAACACCGTTCTTTTGTTCTGGGCACACTCAGATTTCCTGCTGTATTAGAGAATCTAGAAAGCAAGAGCGTGCTTCTTGCTCTAAAGCAGAGTGTGATCCATGGATGAGAACTATGCTGTGTGTTTCCCTTCAGAAATGGAGTTAAATCCCTGGCTCTGTGTCTTACTACAAGCAAGACTTCGTTTTAAGTAAGGGAAGTCACTTTTCAGTTCAAAGGAATTACATCATTCACAAAGCTCACACGTTTCTCATCTTAACTGACAAGCATTGGATGTTAGAGGATCAGTGCATTCTATCAGTTTCAGAAGAAGATTTGGACTACATATAGTCCGTATGTGTAGGAAACACCGTTCTTTTGTTCTGGGCACACTCAGATTTCCTCCTGTCTTAGAGACTCTAGAAAGCAAGAGTGTGCTTCTTGCTCTAAAGCAGAGTGTGATTCATGGATGAGAACTATGCTGTGTGTTTCCCTTCAGAAAAGTAGTTAAATCCCAGACTCTGCATCTTCCTACAAGAAGACTTCGTTTCAGGTAAGGGCAGTCACTTTTCAGCTCAAACGAACTACATTTTTCATGGAGCTCACACGTTTCTCATCTTAACTGACAAGCATTGGATGTTAGAGGACCAGTGCTTTGAATCAGTTTCAGAAGCAGAGTTGGACTAGATATGGTCCGTATGTGTAGGATACACCGTTCTTTTGTTCTCAGCACACTCACGTTTCCTGCTGTCTTAGAGACTTTAGAAAGCAAGAGCGTGCTTCTCGCTCTAAAGCAGAGTGTGATCCATGGATGAGAACTATGCTGTGTGTTTCCCTTCAGAAAAGGAGTTAAATCCCAGGCTCTATGTCTTCCTACAAGCAAGACTTCGTTTCAGGTAAGGGCAGTCACTTTTCTGCTCAAACGAACTACATCGTTCACGAAACTCACACGTTTCTCATCTTAACTGACAAGCATTGTATGTTAGAGGACCAGTGCTTTCTATCAGTTTAAGAAGCAGAGTTGGACTAGATATGGTCCGTATGTGTAGGAAACACCGTTCTTTTGTTCTCAGCACACTCACGTTTCCTGCTCTCTTAGAGTCTCTAGAAAGCAAGAGCGTGCTTCTTGTTCTAAAGCAGAGTGTGATCAATGGATGAGACATTGCTCTGTGTTTCACTTCAGAAATGGAGTTAAATCCCATGCTCTGAGTCTCCCTACAAGCAAGACTTCGTTTAAGGTAAGGGCAGTCACTTTTCTGCTCAAAGGAACTACATCATTCACGAAGCTCACACGTTTCTCATCTTAACTTACAAGCATTGGATGTTAGAGGACCAGTGCATTGTATCAGTTTCAGAAGAAGATTTGTACTACATATAGTCAGTATGTGTAGGAAACACCATTCTATTGTTCTGGGCACAGTCAGATTTCCTGCTGTATTAGAGACTCTAGAAAGCAAGAGCGTGCTTCTTGCTCTAAAGCAGAGTGTGATCCATGGATGAGAACTATGCTGTATGTTTCCATTGAGAAATGGAGTTAAATCCCAGACTCTGTATCTTCCTACAGGCAAGACTTCGTTTCAGGTAAGGGCAGTCACTTTTCAGCTCAAACGAACTACATCGTTCACGAAGCTGACATGTCTCATCTTAACAGACAAACATTGGATTTTAGAGGACCAGTGCTTTGTATCAGTTTCAGAAGCAGAGTTGGACTATATAATGTCTGTATGTGTAGGAAACACCGTTCTTTTGTTCTCAGCACACTCACGTTTCCTGCTGTCTTAGAGAATCTAGAAAGCTAGAGCGTGCTTCTTGTTCTAAAGCAGAGTGTGATCAATGGATGATTACACTGCTGTGTGTTTTACTTCTGAAATGGAGTTAAACCCCAGGCTCTGAGTCTTCCTACAAGCAAGACTTCAATTCAGGTAAGGGCAGTCACTTTTCTGCTGAAATGAACTACATCGTTCATGAAGCTCACACGTTTCTCATCTTAACTGACAAGCATTGTATGTTAGATGGTCAGTGCTTTGTATCAGTTTCAGAAGCAGATTTAGACTACATATGGTCCATATGTGTAGGAAACTCCGTTCTTTTGTTCTCAGCACACTCACGTTTCCTGCTGTCTTAGAGAATTTAGGAAGCAAGAGCGTGCTTCTTGCTCTAAAGCAGAGTGTGATCCATGGATGAGAACTATGCTGTATGTTTCCATTGAGAAATGGAGTTAAATCCCAGACTCTGTGTCTTCCTACAGGCAAGACTTCGTTTCAGGTAAGGGCAGTCACTTTTCAGCTCAAACGAACTACATCGTTCACGAAGCTGACATGTCTCATCTTAACAGACAAGCATTGGATTTTAGAGGACCAGTGTTTTGTATCAGTTTCAGAAGCAGAGTTGGACTATATAATGTCCGTATGTGTAGGAAACACCGTTCTTTTGTTCTCAGCACATTCACGTTTCCTGCTGTCTTAGAGACTCTAGAAAGCTAGAGCGTGCTTCTTGTTCTAAAGCAGAGTGTGATCAATGGATGATTACACTGCTGTGTGTTTTACTTCTGAAATGGAGTTAAATCCCAGGCTCTGAGTCTTCCTACAAGCAAGACTTCAATGCAGGTAAGGGCAGTCACTTTTCTGCTGAAATGAACTACATCGTTCATGAAGCTCACACGTTTCTCATCTTAACTAACAAGCATTGTATGTTAGATGATCAGTGCTTTGTATCAGTTTCAGAAGCAGATTTGGACAACATATGGTCCATATGTGTAGGAAACACCGTTCTTTTGTTCTCAGCACACTCACGTTTCCTGCTGTCTTAGAGACTTTAGGAAGCAAGAGCGTGCTTCTTGTTCTAAAGCAGAGTGTGATCAATGGATGAGACAATGCTGTGTGTTTCACTTCAGAAATGGAATTAAATCCCATGCTCTGAGTCTCCCTACAAACAAGACTTCGTTTCAGGTAAGGGCAGTCACTTTTCTGCTCAAAGGAACTACATTGTTCACGAAGCTCACACGTTTCTCATCTTGACTGACAAGCATTGGATGTTAGAGGACCAGTGCATTGTATCAGTTTCAGAAGACGATTTGTACTACATATAGTCCGTATGTGTAGGAAACACCGTTCTTTTGTTCTGGGCACACTCAGATTTCCTGCTGTATTAGAGAATCTAGAAAGCAAGAGCGTGCTTCTTGCTCTAAAGCAGAGTGTGATCCATGGATGAGAACTATGCTGTGTGTTTCCCTTCAGAAATGGAGTTAAATCCCTGGCTCTGTGTCTTACTACAAGCAAGACTTCGTTTTAAGTAAGGGAAGTCACTTTTCAGTTCAAAGGAATTACATCATTCACAAAGCTCACACGTTTCTCATCTTAACTGACAAGCATTGGATGTTAGAGGATCAGTGCATTCTATCAGTTTCAGAAGAAGATTTGGACTACATATAGTCCGTATGTGTAGGAAACACCGTTCTTTTGTTCTGGGCACACTCAGATTTCCTCCTGTCTTAGAGACTCTAGAAAGCAAGAGTGTGCTTCTTGCTCTAAAGCAGAGTGTGATTCATGGATGAGAACTATGCTGTGTGTTTCCCTTCAGAAAAGTAGTTAAATCCCAGACTCTGCATCTTCCTACAAGAAGACTTCGTTTCAGGTAAGGGCAGTCACTTTTCAGCTCAAACGAACTACATTTTTCATGGAGCTCACACGTTTCTCATCTTAACTGACAAGCATTGGATGTTAGAGGACCAGTGCTTTGAATCAGTTTCAGAAGCAGAGTTGGACTAGATATGGTCCGTATGTGTAGGATACACCGTTCTTTTGTTCTCAGCACACTCACGTTTCCTGCTGTCTTAGAGACTTTAGAAAGCAAGAGCGTGCTTCTCGCTCTAAAGCAGAGTGTGATCCATGGATGAGAACTATGCTGTGTGTTTCCCTTCAGAAAAGGAGTTAAATCCCAGGCTCTATGTCTTCCTACAAGCAAGACTTCGTTTCAGGTAAGGGCAGTCACTTTTCTGCTCAAACGAACTACATCGTTCACGAAACTCACACGTTTCTCATCTTAACTGACAAGCATTGTATGTTAGAGGACCAGTGCTTTGTATCAGTGTCAGAAGAAGAGTTGGACTATATAATGTCCGTATGTGTAGGAAACACCGTTTTTTTGTTCTCAGCACACTCACGTTTCCTGCTGTCTTAGAGACTTTAGAAAGCAAGAGCGTGCTTCTCGCTCTAAAGCAGAGTGTGATCCATGGATGAGAACTATGCTGTGTGTTTCCCTTCAGAAATGGAGTTAAATGCCAGGCTCTTTGTCTTCCTACAAGCAAGACTTCTTTCGGGTAAGGGCAGTCACTTTTCAGCTCAAACGAACTACATCGTTCACTGAGCTCACACGTTTCTCATCTTAACAGACAAGCATTGGATGTTAGAGGACCAGTGCTTTCTATCAGTTTAAGAAGCAGAGTTGGACTAGATATGGTCCGTATGTGTAGGAAACACCGTTCTTTTGTTCTCAGCACACTCACGTTTCCTGCTCTCTTAGAGTCTCTAGAAAGCAAGAGCGTGCTTCTTGTTCTAAAGCAGAGTGTGATCAATGGATGAGACATTGCTCTGTGTTTCACTTCAGAAATGGAGTTAAATCCCATGCTCTGAGTCTCCCTACAAGCAAGACTTCGTTTAAGGTAAGGGCAGTCACTTTTCTGCTCAAAGGAACTACATCATTCACGAAGCTCACACGTTTCTCATCTTAACTTACAAGCATTGGATGTTAGAGGACCAGTGCATTGTATCAGTTTCAGAAGAAGATTTGTACTACATATAGTCAGTATGTGTAGGAAACACCATTCTATTGTTCTGGGCACAGTCAGATTTCCTGCTGTATTAGAGACTCTAGAAAGCAAGAGCGTGCTTCTTGCTCTAAAGCAGAGTGTGATCCATGGATGAGAACTATGCTGTATGTTTCCATTGAGAAATGGAGTTAAATCCCAGACTCTGTATCTTCCTACAGGCAAGACTTCGTTTCAGGTAAGGGCAGTCACTTTTCAGCTCAAACGAACTACATCGTTCACGAAGCTGACATGTCTCATCTTAACAGACAAACATTGGATTTTAGAGGACCAGTGCTTTGTATCAGTTTCAGAAGCAGAGTTGGACTATATAATGTCTGTATGTGTAGGAAACACCGTTCTTTTGTTCTCAGCACACTCACGTTTCCTGCTGTCTTAGAGAATCTAGAAAGCTAGAGCGTGCTTCTTGTTCTAAAGCAGAGTGTGATCAATGGATGATTACACTGCTGTGTGTTTTACTTCTGAAATGGAGTTAAACCCCAGGCTCTGAGTCTTCCTACAAGCAAGACTTCAATGCAGGTAAGGGCAGTCACTTTTCTGCTGAAATGAACTACATCGTTCATGAAGCTCACACGTTTCTCATCTTAACTAACAAGCATTGTATGTTAGATGATCAGTGCTTTGTATCAGTTTCAGAAGCAGATTTGGACAACATATGGTCCATATGTGTAGGAAACACCATTCTTTTGTTCTCAGCACACTCACGTTTCCTGCTGTCTTAGAGACTTTAGGAAGCAAGAGCGTGCTTCTTGTTCTAAAGCAGAGTGTGATCAATGGATGAGACAATGCTGTGTGTTTCACTTCAGAAATGGAATTAAATCCCATGCTCTGAGTCTCCCTACAAACAAGACTTCGTTTCAGGTAAGGGCAGTCACTTTTCTGCTCAAAGGAACTACATTGTTCACGAAGCTCACACGTTTCTCATCTTGACTGACAAGCATTGGATGTTAGAGGACCAGTGCATTGTATCAGTTTCAGAAGACGATTTGTACTACATATAGTCCGTATGTGTAGGAAACACCGTTCTTTTGTTCTGGGCACACTCAGATTTCCTGCTGTATTAGAGAATCTAGAAAGCAAGAGCGTGCTTCTTGCTCTAAAGCAGAGTGTGATCCATGGATGAGAACTATGCTGTGTGTTTCCCTTCAGAAATGGAGTTAAATCCCTGGCTCTGTGTCTTACTACAAGCAAGACTTCGTTTTAAGTAAGGGAAGTCACTTTTCAGTTCAAAGGAATTACATCATTCACAAAGCTCACACGTTTCTCATCTTAACTGACAAGCATTGGATGTTAGAGGATCAGTGCATTCTATCAGTTTCAGAAGAAGATTTGGACTACATATAGTCCGTATGTGTAGGAAACACCGTTCTTTTGTTCTGGGCACACTCAGATTTCCTCCTGTCTTAGAGACTCTAGAAAGCAAGAGTGTGCTTCTTGCTCTAAAGCAGAGTGTGATTCATGGATGAGAACTATGCTGTGTGTTTCCCTTCAGAAAAGTAGTTAAATCCCAGACTCTGCATCTTCCTACAAGAAGACTTCGTTTCAGGTAAGGGCAGTCACTTTTCAGCTCAAACGAACTACATTTTTCATGGAGCTCACACGTTTCTCATCTTAACTGACAAGCATTGGATGTTAGAGGACCAGTGCTTTGAATCAGTTTCAGAAGCAGAGTTGGACTAGATATGGTCCGTATGTGTAGGATACACCGTTCTTTTGTTCTCAGCACACTCACGTTTCCTGCTGTCTTAGAGACTTTAGAAAGCAAGAGCGTGCTTCTCACTCTAAAGCAGAGTGTGATCCATGGATGAGAACTATGCTGTGTGTTTCCCTTCAGAAAAGGAGTTAAATCCCAGGCTCTATGTCTTCCTACAAGCAAGACTTCGTTTCAGGTAAGGGCAGTCACTTTTCTGCTCAAACGAACTACATCGTTCACGAAACTCACACGTTTCTCATCTTAACTGACAAGCATTGTATGTTAGAGGACCAGTGCTTTCTATCAGTTTAAGAAGCAGAGTTGGACTAGATATGGTCCGTATGTGTAGGAAACACCGTTCTTTTGTTCTCAGCACACTCACGTTTCCTGCTCTCTTAGAGTCTCTAGAAAGCAAGAGCGTGCTTCTTGTTCTAAAGCAGAGTGTGATCAATGGATGAGACATTGCTCTGTGTTTCACTTCAGAAATGGAGTTAAATCCCATGCTCTGAGTCTCCCTACAAGCAAGACTTCGTTTAAGGTAAGGGCAGTCACTTTTCTGCTCAAAGGAACTACATCATTCACGAAGCTCACACGTTTCTCATCTTAACTTACAAGCATTGGATGTTAGAGGACCAGTGCATTGTATCAGTTTCAGAAGAAGATTTGTACTACATATAGTCAGTATGTGTAGGAAACACCATTCTATTGTTCTGGGCACAGTCAGATTTCCTGCTGTATTAGAGACTCTAGAAAGCAAGAGCGTGCTTCTTGCTCTAAAGCAGAGTGTGATCCATGGATGAGAACTATGCTGTATGTTTCCATTGAGAAATGGAGTTAAATCCCAGACTCTGTATCTTCCTACAGGCAAGACTTCGTTTCAGGTAAGGGCAGTCACTTTTCAGCTCAAACGAACTACATCGTTCACGAAGCTGACATGTCTCATCTTAACAGACAAACATTGGATTTTAGAGGACCAGTGCTTTGTATCAGTTTCAGAAGCAGAGTTGGACTATATAATGTCTGTATGTGTAGGAAACACCGTTCTTTTGTTCTCAGCACACTCACGTTTCCTGCTGTCTTAGAGAATCTAGAAAGCTAGAGCGTGCTTCTTGTTCTAAAGCAGAGTGTGATCAATGGATGATTACACTGCTGTGTGTTTTACTTCTGAAATGGAGTTAAACCCCAGGCTCTGAGTCTTCCTACAAGCAAGACTTCAATTCAGGTAAGGGCAGTCACTTTTCTGCTGAAATGAACTACATCGTTCATGAAGCTCACACGTTTCTCATCTTAACTGACAAGCATTGTATGTTAGATGGTCAGTGCTTTGTATCAGTTTCAGAAGCAGATTTAGACTACATATGGTCCATATGTGTAGGAAACTCCGTTCTTTTGTTCTCAGCACACTCACGTTTCCTGCTGTCTTAGAGAATTTAGGAAGCAAGAGCGTGCTTCTTGCTCTAAAGCAGAGTGTGATCCATGGATGAGAACTATGCTGTATGTTTCCATTGAGAAATGGAGTTAAATCCCAGACTCTGTGTCTTCCTACAGGCAAGACTTCGTTTCAGGTAAGGGCAGTCACTTTTCAGCTCAAACGAACTACATCGTTCACGAAGCTGACATGTCTCATCTTAACAGACAAGCATTGGATTTTAGAGGACCAGTGTTTTGTATCAGTTTCAGAAGCAGAGTTGGACTATATAATGTCCGTATGTGTAGGAAACACCGTTCTTTTGTTCTCAGCACATTCACGTTTCCTGCTGTCTTAGAGACTCTAGAAAGCTAGAGCGTGCTTCTTGTTCTAAAGCAGAGTGTGATCAATGGATGATTACACTGCTGTGTGTTTTACTTCTGAAATGGAGTTAAATCCCAGGCTCTGAGTCTTCCTACAAGCAAGACTTCAATGCAGGTAAGGGCAGTCACTTTTCTGCTGAAATGAACTACATCGTTCATGAAGCTCACACGTTTCTCATCTTAACTAACAAGCATTGTATGTTAGATGATCAGTGCTTTGTATCAGTTTCAGAAGCAGATTTGGACAACATATGGTCCATATGTGTAGGAAACACCGTTCTTTTGTTCTCAGCACACTCACGTTTCCTGCTGTCTTAGAGACTTTAGGAAGCAAGAGCGTGCTTCTTGTTCTAAAGCAGAGTGTGATCAATGGATGAGACAATGCTGTGTGTTTCACTTCAGAAATGGAATTAAATCCCATGCTCTGAGTCTCCCTACAAACAAGACTTCGTTTCAGGTAAGGGCAGTCACTTTTCTGCTCAAAGGAACTACATTGTTCACGAAGCTCACACGTTTCTCATCTTGACTGACAAGCATTGGATGTTAGAGGACCAGTGCATTGTATCAGTTTCAGAAGACGATTTGTACTACATATAGTCCGTATGTGTAGGAAACACCGTTCTTTTGTTCTGGGCACACTCAGATTTCCTGCTGTATTAGAGAATCTAGAAAGCAAGAGCGTGCTTCTTGCTCTAAAGCAGAGTGTGATCCATGGATGAGAACTATGCTGTGTGTTTCCCTTCAGAAATGGAGTTAAATCCCTGGCTCTGTGTCTTACTACAAGCAAGACTTCGTTTTAAGTAAGGGAAGTCACTTTTCAGTTCAAAGGAATTACATCATTCACAAAGCTCACACGTTTCTCATCTTAACTGACAAGCATTGGATGTTAGAGGATCAGTGCATTCTATCAGTTTCAGAAGAAGATTTGGACTACATATAGTCCGTATGTGTAGGAAACACCGTTCTTTTGTTCTGGGCACACTCAGATTTCCTCCTGTCTTAGAGACTCTAGAAAGCAAGAGTGTGCTTCTTGCTCTAAAGCAGAGTGTGATTCATGGATGAGAACTATGCTGTGTGTTTCCCTTCAGAAAAGTAGTTAAATCCCAGACTCTGCATCTTCCTACAAGAAGACTTCGTTTCAGGTAAGGGCAGTCACTTTTCAGCTCAAACGAACTACATTTTTCATGGAGCTCACACGTTTCTCATCTTAACTGACAAGCATTGGATGTTAGAGGACCAGTGCTTTGAATCAGTTTCAGAAGCAGAGTTGGACTAGATATGGTCCGTATGTGTAGGATACACCGTTCTTTTGTTCTCAGCACACTCACGTTTCCTGCTGTCTTAGAGACTTTAGAAAGCAAGAGCGTGCTTCTCGCTCTAAAGCAGAGTGTGATCCATGGATGAGAACTATGCTGTGTGTTTCCCTTCAGAAAAGGAGTTAAATCCCAGGCTCTATGTCTTCCTACAAGCAAGACTTCGTTTCAGGTAAGGGCAGTCACTTTTCTGCTCAAACGAACTACATCGTTCACGAAACTCACACGTTTCTCATCTTAACTGACAAGCATTGTATGTTAGAGGACCAGTGCTTTGTATCAGTGTCAGAAGAAGAGTTGGACTATATAATGTCCGTATGTGTAGGAAACACCGTTTTTTTGTTCTCAGCACACTCACGTTTCCTGCTGTCTTAGAGACTTTAGAAAGCAAGAGCGTGCTTCTCGCTCTAAAGCAGAGTGTGATCCATGGATGAGAACTATGCTGTGTGTTTCCCTTCAGAAATGGAGTTAAATGCCAGGCTCTTTGTCTTCCTACAAGCAAGACTTCTTTCGGGTAAGGGCAGTCACTTTTCAGCTCAAACGAACTACATCGTTCACTGAGCTCACACGTTTCTCATCTTAACAGACAAGCATTGGATGTTAGAGGACCAGTGCTTTCTATCAGTTTAAGAAGCAGAGTTGGACTAGATATGGTCCGTATGTGTAGGAAACACCGTTCTTTTGTTCTCAGCACACTCACGTTTCCTGCTCTCTTAGAGTCTCTAGAAAGCAAGAGCGTGCTTCTTGTTCTAAAGCAGAGTGTGATCAATGGATGAGACATTGCTCTGTGTTTCACTTCAGAAATGGAGTTAAATCCCATGCTCTGAGTCTCCCTACAAGCAAGACTTCGTTTAAGGTAAGGGCAGTCACTTTTCTGCTCAAAGGAACTACATCATTCACGAAGCTCACACGTTTCTCATCTTAACTTACAAGCATTGGATGTTAGAGGACCAGTGCATTGTATCAGTTTCAGAAGAAGATTTGTACTACATATAGTCAGTATGTGTAGGAAACACCATTCTATTGTTCTGGGCACAGTCAGATTTCCTGCTGTATTAGAGACTCTAGAAAGCAAGAGCGTGCTTCTTGCTCTAAAGCAGAGTGTGATCCATGGATGAGAACTATGCTGTATGTTTCCATTGAGAAATGGAGTTAAATCCCAGACTCTGTATCTTCCTACAGGCAAGACTTCGTTTCAGGTAAGGGCAGTCACTTTTCAGCTCAAACGAACTACATCGTTCACGAAGCTGACATGTCTCATCTTAACAGACAAACATTGGATTTTAGAGGACCAGTGCTTTGTATCAGTTTCAGAAGCAGAGTTGGACTATATAATGTCTGTATGTGTAGGAAACACCGTTCTTTTGTTCTCAGCACACTCACGTTTCCTGCTGTCTTAGAGAATCTAGAAAGCTAGAGCGTGCTTCTTGTTCTAAAGCAGAGTGTGATCAATGGATGATTACACTGCTGTGTGTTTTACTTCTGAAATGGAGTTAAACCCCAGGCTCTGAGTCTTCCTACAAGCAAGACTTCAATTCAGGTAAGGGCAGTCACTTTTCCACATGAAATGAACTACATTGTTCATGAAGCTCACACGTTTCTCATCTTAACTGACAAGCATTGTATGTTAGATGGTCAGTGCTTTGTATCAGTTTCAGAAGCAGATTTGGACTACATATGGTCCATATGTGTAGGAAACACCGTTCTTTTGTTCTCAGCACACTCACGTTTCCTGCTGTCTTAGAGACTTTAGGAAGCAAGAGCGTGCTTCTTGTTCTAAAGCAGAGTGTGATCAATGGATGAGACAATGCTGTGTGTTTCACTTCAAAATGGAATTAAATCCCATGCTCTGAGTCTCCCTACAAACAAGACTTCGTTTCAGGTAAGGGCAGTCACTTTTCTGCTCAAAGGAACTACATTGTTCACGAAGCTCACACGTTTCTCATCTTGACTGACAAGCATTGGATGTTAGAGGACCAGTGCATTGTATCAGTTTCAGAAGAAGATTTGGACTACATATAGTCCGTATGTGTAGGAAACACCGTTCTTTTGTTCTGGGCACACTCAGATTTCCTGCTGTATTAGAGAATCTAGAAAGCAAGAGCGTGCTTCTTGCTCTAAAGCAGAGTGTGATCCATGGATGAGAACTATGCTGTGTGTTTCCCTTCAGAAATGGAGTTAAATCCCTGGCTCTGTGTCTTACTACAAGCAAGACTTCGTTTTAAGTAAGGGAAGACACTTTTCAGTTCAAAGGAATTACATCATTCACGAAGCTCACACGTTTCTCATCTTAACTGACAAGCATTGGATGTTAGAGGATCAGTGCATTCTATCAGTTTCAGAAGAAGATTTGGACTACATATAGTCCGTATGTGTAGGAAACACCGTTCTTTTGTTCTCAGCACACTCACATTTCCTGCTCTCTTAGAGACTCTAGAAAGCAAGAGCGTGCTTCTTGTTCTAAAGCAGAGTGTGATCAATGGATGAGACATTGCTCTGTGTTTCATTTCAGAAATGGAGTTAAATCCCATGCTCTGAGTCTCCCTACAAGCAAGACTTCGTTTAAGGTAAGGGCAGTCACTTTTCTGCTCAAAGGAACTACATCATTCACGAAGCTCACACGTTTCTCATCTTAACTTACAAGCATTGGATGTTAGAGGACCAGTGCATTGTATCAGTTTCAGAAGAAGATTTGTACTACATATAGTCCGTATGTGTAGGAAACACCGTTCTTTTGTTCTGGGCACACTCAGATTTCCTGCTGTCTTAGAGACTCTAGAAAGCAAGAGTGTGCTTCTTGCTCTAAAGCAGAGTGTGATTCATGGATGAGAACTATGCTGTGTGTTTCCCTTCAGAAAAGTAGTTAAATCCCAGACTCTGCATCTTCCTACAAGCAAGACTTCGTATCAGGTAAGGGCAGTCACTTTTCAGCTCAAACGAACTACATTTTTCACGGAGCTCACACGTTTCTCATCTTGACTGACAAGCATTGGATGTTAGAGGACCAGTGCTTTGAATCAGTTTCAGAAGCAGAGTTGGACTAGATATGGTCCGTATGTGTAGGATACACCGTTCTTTTGTTCTCAGCACACTCACGTTTCCTGCTGTCTTAGAGACTTTAGAAAGCAAGAGCGTGCTTCTCGCGCTAAAGCAGAGTGTGATCCATGGATGAGAACTATGCTGTGTGTTTCCCTTCAGAAAAGGAGATAAATCCCAGGCTCTATGTCTTCCTACAAGCAAGACTTCGTTTCAGGTAAGGGCAGTCACTTTTCTGCTCAAACGAACTACATCGTTCACGAAACTCACACGTTTCTCATCTTAACTGACAAGCATTGTATGTTAGAGGACCAGTGCTTTGTATCAGTGTCAGAAGAAGAGTTGGACTATATAATGTCCGTATGTGTAGGAAACACCGTTTTTTTGTTCTCAGCACACTCACGTTTCCTGCTGTCTTAGAGACTTTAGAAAGCAAGAGCGTGCTTC
This sequence comes from Onychomys leucogaster, assembly GCA_949786385.1. Lineage (NCBI taxonomy): Eukaryota > Metazoa > Chordata > Mammalia > Rodentia > Cricetidae > Onychomys > Onychomys leucogaster. Next base: position 4,740,228 of record CATKUP010000008.1, read on the forward strand.
TCGCGCTAAAGCAGAGTGTGATCCATGGATGAGAACTATGCTGTGTGTTTCCCTTCAGAAATGGAGTTAAATCCCAGGCTCTTTGTCTTCCTACAAGCAAGACTTCAATTCAGGTAAGGGCAGTCACTTTTCAGCTCAAACGAACTACATCGTTCACTGAGCTCACACGTTTCTCATCTTAACAGACAAGCATTGGATGTTAGAGGACCAGTGCTTTCTATCAGTTTAAGAAGCAGAGTTGGACTAGATATGGTCCGTATGTGTAGGAAACACCGTTCTTTTGTTCTCAGCACACTCACATTTCCTGCTCTCTTAGAGACTCTAGAAAGCAAGAGCGTGCTTCTTGTTCTAAAGCAGAGTGTGATCAATGGATGAGACATTGCTCTGTGTTTCATTTCAGAAATGGAGTTAAATCCCATGCTCTGAGTCTCCCTACAAGCAAGACTTCGTTTAAGGTAAGGGCAGTCACTTTTCTGCTCAAAGGAACTACATCATTCACGAAGCTCACACGTTTCTCATCTTAACTTACAAGCATTGGATGTTAGAGGACCAGTGCATTGTATCAGTTTCAGAAGAAGATTTGTACTACATATAGTCCGTATGTGTATTAAACACCGTTCTTTTGTTCTGGGCACACTCAGATTTCCTGCTGTCTTAGAGACTCTAGAAAGCAAGAGTGTGCTTCTTGCTCTAAAGCAGAGTGTGATTCATGGATGAGAACTGTGCTGTGTGTTTCCCTTCAGAAAAGTAGTTAAATCCCAGACTCTGCATCTTCCTACATCAAGACTTCGTTTCAGGTAAGGGCAGTCACTTTTCAGCTCAAACGAACTACATTTTTCACGGAGCTCACACGTTTCTAATCTTAACTGACAAGCATTGGATGTTAGAGGACCAGAGCTTTGAATCAGTTTCAGAAGCAGAGTTGGACTAGATATGGTCCGTATGTGTAGGATACACCGTTCTTTTGTTCTCAGCACACTCACGTTTCCTGCTGTCTTAGAGACTTTAGAAAGCAAGAGCGTGCTTCTCGCTCTAAAGCAGAGTGTGATCCATGGATGAGAACTATGCTGTGTGTTTCCCTTCAGAAAAGGAGTTAAATCCCAGGCTCTATGTCTTCCTACAAGCAAGACTTCGTTTCAGGTAAGGGCAGTCACTTTTCTGCAAAAAGGAACTACATCGTTCACGAAGCTCACACGTTTCTCATCTTAACTGACAAGCATTGTATGTTAGAGGACCAGTGCTTTGTATCAGTGTCAGAAGAAGAGTTGGACTATATAATGTCCGTATGTGTAGGAAACACCGTTCTTTTGTTCTCAGCACACTCACGTTTCCTGCTGTCTTAGAGACTTTAGAAAGCAAGAGCGTGCTTCTCGCTCCAAAGCAGAGTGTGATCCATGGATGAGAACTATGCTGTGTGTTTCCCTTCAGAAATGGAGTTAAATCCCAGGCTCTGTGTCTTCCTACAAGCAAGACTTCGTTTCGGGTAAGGGCAGTCACTTTTCAGCTCAAACGAACTACATCGTTCACTGAGCTCACACGTTTCTCATCTTAACAGACAAGCATTGGATGTTAGAGGACCAGTGCTTTCTATCAGTTTAAGAAGCAGAGTTGGACTAGATATGGTCCGTATGTGTAGGAAACACCGTTCTTTTGTTCTCAGCACACTCACATTTCCTGCTCTCTTAGAGACTCTAGAAAGCAAGAGCGTGCTTCTTGTTCTAAAGCAGAGTGTGATCAATGGATGAGACATTGCTCTGTGTTTCATTTCAGAAATGGAGTTAAATCCCATGCTCTGAGTCTCCCTACAAGCAAGACTTCGTTTAAGGTAAGGGCAGTTACTTTTCTGCTCAAAGGAACTACATCATTCACGAAGCTCACACGTTTCTCATCTTAACTTACAAGCATTGGATGTTAGAGGACCAGTGCATTGTATCAGTTTCAGAAGAAGATTTGTACTACATATAGTCCGTATGTGTAGGAAACACCGTTCTTTTGTTCTGGGCACACTCAGATTTCCTGCTGTCTTAGAGACTCTAGAAAGCAAGAGTGTGCTTCTTGCTCTAAAGCAGAGTGTGATTCATGGATGAGAACTGTGCTGTGTGTTTCCCTTCAGAAAAGTAGTTAAATCCCAGACTCTGCATCTTCCTACATCAAGACTTCGTTTCAGGTAAGGGCAGTCACTTTTCAGCTCAAACGAACTACATTTTTCACGGAGCTCACACGTTTCTAATCTTAACTGACAAGCATTGGATGTTAGAGGACCAGTGCTTTGAATCAGTTTCAGAAGCAGAGTTGGACTAGATATGGTCCGTATGTGTAGGATACACCGTTCTTTTGTTCTCAGCACACTCACGTTTCCTGCTGTCTTAGAGACTTTAGAAAGCAAGAGCGTGCTTCTCGCGCTAAAGCAGAGTGTGATCCATGGATGAGAACTATGCTGTGTGTTTCCCTTCAGAAAAGGAGATAAATCCCAGGCTCTATGTCTTCCTACAAGCAAGACTTCGTTTCAGGTAAGGGCAGTCACTTTTCTGCTCAAACGAACTACATCGTTCACGAAACTCACACGTTTCTCATCTTAACTGACAAGCATTGTATGTTAGAGGACCAGTGCTTTGTATCAGTGTCAGAAGAAGAGTTGGACTATATAATGTCCGTATGTGTAGGAAACACCGTTTTTTTGTTCTCAGCACACTCACGTTTCCTGCTGTCTTATAGACTTTAGAAAGCAAGAGCGTGCTTCTCGCTCTAAAGCAGAGTGTGATCCATGGATGAGAACTATGCTGTGTGTTTCCCTTCAGAAATGGAGTTAAATCCCAGGCTCTTTGTCTTCCTACAAGCAAGACTTCAATTCAGGTAAGGGCAGTCACTTTTCAGCTCAAACGAACTACATCGTTCACTGAGCTCACACGTTTCTCATCTTAACAGACAAGCATTGGATGTTAGAGGACCAGTGCTTTCTATCAGTTTAAGAAGCAGAGTTGGACTAGATATGGTCCGTATGTGTAGGAAACACCGTTCTTTTGTTCTCAGCACACTCACATTTCCTGCTCTCTTAGAGACTCTAGAAAGCAAGAGCGTGCTTCTTGTTCTAAAGCAGAGTGTGATCAATGGATGAGACATTGCTCTGTGTTTCATTTCAGAAATGGAGTTAAATCCCATGCTCTGAGTCTCCCTACAAGCACGACTTCGTTTAAGGTAAGGGCAGTCACTTTTCTGCTCAAAGGAACTACATCATTCACGAAGCTCACACGTTTCTCATCTTAACTTACAAGCATTGGATGTTAGAGGACCAGTGCATTGTATCAGTTTCAGAAGAAGATTTGTACTACATATAGTCCGTATGTGTAGGAAACACCGTTCTTTTGTTCTGGGCACACTCAGATTTCCTGCTGTCTTAGAGACTCTAGAAAGCAAGAGTGTGCTTCTTGCTCTAAAGCAGAGTGTGATTCATGGATGAGAACTGTGCTGTGTGTTTCCCTTCAGAAAAGTAGTTAAATCCCAGACTCTGCATCTTCCTACATCAAGACTTCGTTTCAGGTAAGGGCAGTCACTTTTCAGCTCAAACGAACTACATTTTTCACGGAGCTCACACGTTTCTAATCTTAACTGACAAGCATTGGATGTTAGAGGACCAGAGCTTTGAATCAGTTTCAGAAGCAGAGTTGGACTAGATATGGTCCGTATGTGTAGGATACACCGTTCTTTTGTTCTCAGCACACTCACGATTCCTGCTGTCTTAGAGACTTTAGAAAGCAAGAGCGTGCTTCTCGCTCTAAAGCAGAGTGTGATCCATGGATGAGAACTATGCTGTGTGTTTCCCTTCAGAAAAGGAGTTAAATTCCAGGCTCTATGTCTTCCTACAAGCAAGACTTCGTTTCAGGTAAGGGCAGTCACTTTTCTGCTCAAAGGAACTACATCGTTCACGAAGCTCACACGTTTCTCATCTTAACTGACAAGCATTGTATGTTAGAGGACCAGTGCTTTGTATCAGTGTCAGAAGAAGAGTTGGACTATATAATGTCCGTATGTGTAGGAAACACCGTTTTTTTGTTCTCAGCACACTCACGTTTCCTGCTGTCTTATAGACTTTAGAAAGCAAGAGCGTGCTTCTCGCTCTAAAGCAGAGTGTGATCCATGGATGAGAACTATGCTGTGTGTTTCCCTTCAGAAATGGAGTTAAATCCCAGGCTCTTTGTCTTCCTACAAGCAAGACTTCAATTCAGGTAAGGGCAGTCACCTTTCAGCTTAAACGACCTACATCGTTCACTGAGCTCACACGTTTCTCATCTTAACAGACAAGCATTGGATGTTAGAGGACCAGTGCTTTCTATCAGTTTAAGAAGCAGAGTTGGACTAGATATGGTCCGTATGTGTAGGAAACACCGTTCTTTTGTTCTCAGCACACTCACATTTCCTGCTCTCTTAGAGACTCTAGAAAGCAAGAGCGTGCTTCTTGTTCTAAAGCAGAGTGTGATCAATGGATGAGACATTGCTCTGTGTTTCATTTCAGAAATGGAGTTAAATCCCATGCTCTGAGTCTCCCTACAAGCACGACTTCGTTTAAGGTAAGGGCAGTCACTTTTCTGCTCAAAGGAACTACATCATTCACGAAGCTCACACGTTTCTCATCTTAACTTACAAGCATTGGATGTTAGAGGACCAGTGCATTGTATCAGTTTCAGAAGAAGATTTGTACTACATATAGTCCGTATGTGTAGGAAACACCGTTCTTTTGTTCTGGGCACACTCAGATTTCCTGCTGTCTTAGAGACTCTAGAAAGCAAGAGTGTGCTTCTTGCTCTAAAGCAGAGTGTGATTCATGGATGAGAACTGTGCTGTGTGTTTCCCTTCAGAAAAGTAGTTAAATCCCAGACTCTGCATCTTCCTACATCAAGACTTCGTTTCAGGTAAGGGCAGTCACTTTTCAGCTCAAACGAACTACATTTTTCACGGAGCTCACACGTTTCTAATCTTAACTGACAAGCATTGGATGTTAGAGGACCAGAGCTTTGAATCAGTTTCAGAAGCAGAGTTGGACTAGATATGGTCCGTATGTGTAGGATACACCGTTCTTTTGTTCTCAGCACACTCACGATTCCTGCTGTCTTAGAGACTTTAGAAAGCAAGAGCGTGCTTCTCGCTCTAAAGCAGAGTGTGATCCATGGATGAGAACTATGCTGTGTGTTTCCCTTCAGAAAAGGAGTTAAATTCCAGGCTCTATGTCTTCCTACAAGCAAGACTTCGTTTCAGGTAAGGGCAGTCACTTTTCTGCTCAAAGGAACTACATCGTTCACGAAGCTCACACGTTTCTCATCTTAACTGACAAGCATTGTATGTTAGAGGACCAGTGCTTTGTATCAGTGTCAGAAGAAGAGTTGGACTATATAATGTCCGTAGGTGTAGGAAACACCGTTCTTTTGTTCTCAGCACACTCACGTTTCCTGCTGTCTTAGAGACTTTAGAAAGCAAGAGCGTGCTTCTCGCTCCAAAGCAGAGTGTGATCCATGGATGAGAACTATGCTGTGTGTTTCCCTTCAGAAATGGAGTTAAATCCCAGGCTCTGTGTCTTCCTACAAGCAAGACTTCGTTTCGGGTAAGGGCAGTCAATTTTCAGCTCAAACGAACTACATCGTTCACTGAGCTCACACGTTTCTCATCTTAACAGACAAGCATTGGATGTTAGAGGACCAGTGCTTTCTATCAGTTTCAGAAGCAGAGTTGGACTAGTTATGGTCCGTATGTGTAGGAAACAGCGTTCTTTTGTTCTCAGCACACTCACGTTTCCTGCTGTCTTAGAGACTCTAGAAAGCAAGAGCGTGCTTCTTGTTCTAAAGCAGAGTGTGATCAATGGATGAGACAATGCTCTGTGTTTCACTTCAGAAATGGAGTTAAATCCCATGCTCTGAGTCTCCCTACAAGCAAGACTTTGTTTAAGGTAAGGGCAGTCACTTTTCTGCTCAAAGGAACTACATCATTCACGAAGCTCACACGTTTCTCATCTTAACTTACAAGCATTGGATGTTAGAGGACCAGTGCTTTCTATCAGTTTAAGAAGCAGAGTTGGACTAGATATGGTCCGTATGTGTAGGAAACACCGTTCTTTTGTTCTCAGCACACTCACATTTCCTGCTCTCTTAGAGACTCTAGAAAGCAAGAGCGTGCTTCTTGTTCTAAAGCAGAGTGTGATCAATGGATGAGACATTGCTCTGTGTTTCATTTCAGAAATGGAGTTAAATCCCATGCTCTGAGTCTCCCTACAAGCAAGACTTCGTTTAAGGTAAGGGCAGTCACTTTTCTGCTCAAAGGAACTACATCATTCACGAAGCTCACACGTTTCTCATCTTAACTTACAAGCATTGGATGTTAGAGGACCAGTGCATTGTATCAGTTTCAGAAGAAGATTTGTACTACATATAGTCCGTATGTGTAGGAAACACCGTTCTTTTGTTCTGGGCACACTCAGATTTCCTGCTGTCTTAGAGACTCTAGAAAGCAAGAGTGTGCTTCTTGCTCTAAAGCAGAGTGTGATTCATGGATGAGAACTGTGCTGTGTGTTTCCCTTCAGAAAAGTAGTTAAATCCCAGACTCTGCATCTTCCTACATCAAGACTTCGTTTCAGGTAAGGGCAGTCACTTTTCAGCTCAAACGAACTACATTTTTCACGGAGCTCACACGTTTCTAATCTTAACTGACAAGCATTGGATGTTAGAGGACCAGTGCTTTGAATCAGTTTCAGAAGCAGAGTTGGACTAGATATGGTCCGTATGTGTAGGATACACCGTTCTTTTGTTCTCAGCACACTCACGTTTCCTGCTGTCTTAGAGACTTTAGAAAGCAAGAGCGTGCTTCTCGCGCTAAAGCAGAGTGTGATCCATGGATGAGAACTATGCTGTGTGTTTCCCTTCAGAAAAGGAGATAAATCCCAGGCTCTATGTCTTCCTACAAGCAAGACTTCGTTTCAGGTAAGGGCAGTCACTTTTCTGCTCAAACGAACTACATCGTTCACGAAACTCACACGTTTCTCATCTTAACTGACAAGCATTGTATGTTAGAGGACCAGTGCTTTGTATCAGTGTCAGAAGAAGAGTTGGACTATATAATGTCCGTATGTGTAGGAAACACCGTTTTTTTGTTCTCAGCACACTCACGTTTCCTGCTGTCTTATAGACTTTAGAAAGCAAGAGCGTGCTTCTCGCTCTAAAGCAGAGTGTGATCCATGGATGAGAACTATGCTGTGTGTTTCCCTTCAGAAATGGAGTTAAATCCCAGGCTCTTTGTCTTCCTACAAGCAAGACTTCAATTCAGGTAAGGGCAGTCACTTTTCAGCTCAAACGAACTACATCGTTCACTGAGCTCACACGTTTCTCATCTTAACAGACAAGCATTGGATGTTAGAGGACCAGTGCTTTCTATCAGTTTAAGAAGCAGAGTTGGACTAGATATGGTCCGTATGTGTAGGAAACACCGTTCTTTTGTTCTCAGCACACTCACATTTCCTGCTCTCTTAGAGACTCTAGAAAGCAAGAGCGTGCTTCTTGTTCTAAAGCAGAGTGTGATCAATGGATGAGACATTGCTCTGTGTTTCATTTCAGAAATGGAGTTAAATCCCATGCTCTGAGTCTCCCTACAAGCACGACTTCGTTTAAGGTAAGGGCAGTCACTTTTCTGCTCAAAGGAACTACATCATTCACGAAGCTCACACGTTTCTCATCTTAACTTACAAGCATTGGATGTTAGAGGACCAGTGCATTGTATCAGTTTCAGAAGAAGATTTGTACTACATATAGTCCGTATGTGTAGGAAACACCGTTCTTTTGTTCTGGGCACACTCAGATTTCCTGCTGTCTTAGAGACTCTAGAAAGCAAGAGTGTGCTTCTTGCTCTAAAGCAGAGTGTGATTCATGGATGAGAACTGTGCTGTGTGTTTCCCTTCAGAAAAGTAGTTAAATCCCAGACTCTGCATCTTCCTACATCAAGACTTCGTTTCAGGTAAGGGCAGTCACTTTTCAGCTCAAACGAACTACATTTTTCACGGAGCTCACACGTTTCTAATCTTAACTGACAAGCATTGGATGTTAGAGGACCAGAGCTTTGAATCAGTTTCAGAAGCAGAGTTGGACTAGATATGGTCCGTATGTGTAGGATACACCGTTCTTTTGTTCTCAGCACACTCACGATTCCTGCTGTCTTAGAGACTTTAGAAAGCAAGAGCGTGCTTCTCGCTCTAAAGCAGAGTGTGATCCATGGATGAGAACTATGCTGTGTGTTTCCCTTCAGAAAAGGAGTTAAATTCCAGGCTCTATGTCTTCCTACAAGCAAGACTTCGTTTCAGGTAAGGGCAGTCACTTTTCTGCTCAAAGGAACTACATCGTTCACGAAGCTCACACGTTTCTCATCTTAACTGACAAGCATTGTATGTTAGAGGACCAGTGCTTTGTATCAGTGTCAGAAGAAGAGTTGGACTATATAATGTCCGTATGTGTAGGAAACACCGTTTTTTTGTTCTCAGCACACTCACGTTTCCTGCTGTCTTATAGACTTTAGAAAGCAAGAGCGTGCTTCTCGCTCTAAAGCAGAGTGTGATCCATGGATGAGAACTATGCTGTGTGTTTCCCTTCAGAAATGGAGTTAAATCCCAGGCTCTTTGTCTTCCTACAAGCAAGACTTCAATTCAGGTAAGGGCAGTCACTTTTCAGCTCAAACGAACTACATCGTTCACTGAGCTCACACGTTTCTCATCTTAACAGACAAGCATTGGATGTTAGAGGACCAGTGCTTTCTATCAGTTTAAGAAGCAGAGTTGGACTAGATATGGTCCGTATGTGTAGGAAACACCGTTCTTTTGTTCTCAGCACACTCACATTTCCTGCTCTCTTAGAGACTCTAGAAAGCAAGAGCGTGCTTCTTGTTCTAAAGCAGAGTGTGATCAATGGATGAGACATTGCTCTGTGTTTCATTTCAGAAATGGAGTTAAATCCCATGCTCTGAGTCTCCCTACAAGCACGACTTCGTTTAAGGTAAGGGCAGTCACTTTTCTGCTCAAAGGAACTACATCATTCACGAAGCTCACACGTTTCTCATCTTAACTTACAAGCATTGGATGTTAGAGGACCAGTGCATTGTATCAGTTTCAGAAGAAGATTTGTACTACATATAGTCCGTATGTGTAGGAAACACCGTTCTTTTGTTCTGGGCACACTCAGATTTCCTGCTGTCTTAGAGACTCTAGAAAGCAAGAGTGTGCTTCTTGCTCTAAAGCAGAGTGTGATTCATGGATGAGAACTGTGCTGTGTGTTTCCCTTCAGAAAAGTAGTTAAATCCCAGACTCTGCATCTTCCTACATCAAGACTTCGTTTCAGGTAAGGGCAGTCACTTTTCAGCTCAAACGAACTACATTTTTCACGGAGCTCACACGTTTCTAATCTTAACTGACAAGCATTGGATGTTAGAGGACCAGAGCTTTGAATCAGTTTCAGAAGCAGAGTTGGACTAGATATGGTCCGTATGTGTAGGATACACCGTTCTTTTGTTCTCAGCACACTCACGATTCCTGCTGTCTTAGAGACTTTAGAAAGCAAGAGCGTGCTTCTCGCTCTAAAGCAGAGTGTGATCCATGGATGAGAACTATGCTGTGTGTTTCCCTTCAGAAAAGGAGTTAAATTCCAGGCTCTATGTCTTCCTACAAGCAAGACTTCGTTTCAGGTAAGGGCAGTCACTTTTCTGCTCAAAGGAACTACATCGTTCACGAAGCTCACACGTTTCTCATCTTAACTGACAAGCATTGTATGTTAGAGGACCAGTGCTTTGTATCAGTGTCAGAAGAAGAGTTGGACTATATAATGTCCGTAGGTGTAGGAAACACCGTTCTTTTGTTCTCAGCACACTCACGTTTCCTGCTGTCTTAGAGACTTTAGAAAGCAAGAGCGTGCTTCTCGCTCCAAAGCAGAGTGTGATCCATGGATGAGAACTATGCTGTGTGTTTCCCTTCAGAAATGGAGTTAAATCCCAGGCTCTGTGTCTTCCTACAAGCAAGACTTCGTTTCGGGTAAGGGCAGTCAATTTTCAGCTCAAACGAACTACATCGTTCACTGAGCTCACACGTTTCTCATCTTAACAGACAAGCATTGGATGTTAGAGGACCAGTGCTTTCTATCAGTTTCAGAAGCAGAGTTGGACTAGTTATGGTCCGTATGTGTAGGAAACAGCGTTCTTTTGTTCTCAGCACACTCACGTTTCCTGCTGTCTTAGAGACTCTAGAAAGCAAGAGCGTGCTTCTTGTTCTAAAGCAGAGTGTGATCAATGGATGAGACAATGCTCTGTGTTTCACTTCAGAAATGGAGTTAAATCCCATGCTCTGAGTCTCCCTACAAGCAAGACTTCGTTTAAGGTAAGGGCAGTCACTTTTCTGCTCAAAGGAACTACATCATTCACGAAGCTCACACGTTTCTCATCTTAACTTACAAGCATTGGATGTTAGAGGACCAGTGCATTGTATCAGTTTCAGAAGAAGATTTGGACTACATATAGTCAGTATGTGTAGGAAACACCGTTCTATTGTTCTGTGCACACTCAGATTTCCTGCTGTATTAGAGACTCTAGAAAGCAAGAGCGTGCTTCTTGCTCTAAAGCAGAGTGTGATCCATGGATGAGAACTATGCTGTATGTTTCCATTGAGAAATGGAGTTAAATCCCATACTCTGTGTCTTCCTACAGGCAAGACTTCGTTTCAGGTAAGGGCAGTCACTTTTCAGCTCAAACGAACTACATCGTTCACGAAGCTGACATGTTTCTCATCTTAACAGACAAGCATTGGATTTTAGAGGACCAGTGCTTTGTATCAGTTTCAGAAGCAGAGTTGGACTATATAATGTCCGTATGTGTAGGAAACACCGTTCTTTTGTTCTCAGCACACTCACGTTTCCTGCTGTCTTAGAGACTTTAGAAAGCAAGAGCGTGCTTCTTGTTCTAAAGCAGAGTGTGATCAATGGATGATTACACTGCTGTGTGTTTTACTTCAGAAATGGAGTTAAATACCAGGCTCTGACTCTTCCTACAAGCAAGACAACAATTCAGGTAAGGGCAGTCACTTTTCTGCTGAAACAAACTACATCGTTCATGAAGCTCACACATTTCTCATCTTAACTGACAAGCATTGTATGTTAGATGGTCAGTGCTTTGTATCAGTTTCAGAAGCAGATTTGGACTACATATGGTCCATATGTGTAGGAAACACCGTTCTTTTGTTCTCAGCACACTCACGTTTCCTGCTGTCTTAGAGACTCTAGAACGCTAGAGCGTGCTTCTTGTTCTAAAGCAGAGTGTGATCAATGGATGAGACAATGCTGTGTGTTTCACATCAGAAATGGAGTTAAATCCCATGCTCTGAGTCTCCCTACAAGCAAGAATTCATTTCAGGTAAGGGCAGTCACTTTTCTGCTCAAAGGAACTACATTGTTCACGAAGCTCACACGTTTCTCATCTTAACTGACAAGCATTGGATGTTAGAGGACCAGTGCATTGTATCGGTTTCAGAAGAAGATTTGGACTACATATAGTCCGTATGTGTAGGAAACACCGTTCTTTTGTTCTGGGCACACTCAGATTTCCTGCTGTATTAGAGAATCTAGAAAGCAAGAGCGTGCTTCTTGCTCTAAAGCAGAGTGTGATCCATGGATGAGAACTATGCTGTGTGTTTCCCTTCAGAAATGGAGTTAAATCCCTGGCTCTGTGTCTTACTACAAGCAAGACTTCGTTTTAAGTAAGGGAAGTCACTTTTCAGTTCAAAGGAATTACATCATTCACGAAGCTCACACGTTTCTCATCTTAACTGACAAGCATTGGATGTTAGAGGATCAGTGCATTCTATCAGTTTCAGAAGAAGATTTGGACTACATATAGTCCGTATGTGTAGGAAACACCGTTCTTTTGTTCTGGGCACACTCAGATTTCTTGCTGTCTTAGAGACTCTAGAAAGCAAGAGTGTGCTTCTTGCTCTAAAGCAGAGTGTGATTCATGGATGAGAACTATGCTGTGTGTTTCCCTTCAGAAAAGTAGTTAAATCCCAGACTCTGCATCTTCCTACAAGCAAGACTTCGTATCAGGTAAGGGCAGTCACTTTTCAGCTCAAACGAACTACATTTTTCACGGAGCTCACACGTTTCTCATCTTGACTGACAAGCATTGCATGTTAGAGGACCAGTGCTTTGAATCAGTTTCAGAAGCAGAGTTGGACTAGATATGGTCCGTATGTGTAGGATACACCGTTCTTTTGTTCTCAGCACACTCACGTTTCCTGCTGTCTTAGAGACTTTAGAAAGCAAGAGCGTGCTTCTCGCTCTAAAGCAGAGTGTGATCCATGGATGAGAACTATGCTGTGTGTTTCCCTTCAGAAAAGGAGATAAATCCCAGGCTCTATGTCTTCCTACAAGCAAGACTTCGTTTCAGGTAAGGGCAGTCACTTTTCTGCTCAAACGAACTACATCGTTCACGAAACTCACACGTTTCTCATCTTAACTGACAAGCATTGTATGTTAGAGGACCAGTGCTTTGTATCAGTGTCAGAAGAAGAGTTGGACTATATAATGTCCGTATGTGTAGGAAACACCGTTTTTTTGTTCTCAGCACACTCACGTTTCCTGCTGTCTTATAGACTTTAGAAAGCAAGAGCGTGCTTCTCGCTCTAAAGCAGAGTGTGATCCATGGATGAGAACTATGCTGTGTGTTTCCCTTCAGAAATGGAGTTAAATCCCAGGCTCTTTGTCTTCCTACAAGCAAGACTTCAATTCAGGTAAGGGCAGTCACTTTTCAGCTCAAACGAACTACATCGTTCACTGAGCTCACACGTTTCTCATCTTAACAGACAAGCATTGGATGTTAGAGGACCAGTGCTTTCTATCAGTTTAAGAAGCAGAGTTGGACTAGATATGGTCCGTATGTGTAGGAAACACCGTTATTTTGTTCTCAGCACACTCACATTTCCTGCTCTCTTAGAGACTCTAGAAAGCAAGAGCGTGCTTCTTGTTCTAAAGCAGAGTGTGATCAATGGATGAGACATTGCTCTGTGTTTCATTTCAGAAATGGAGTTAAATCCCATGCTCTGAGTCTCCCTACAAGCAAGACTTCGTTTAAGGTAAGGGCAGTCACTTTTCTGCTCAAAGGAACTACATCATTCACGAAGCTCACACGTTTCTCATCTTAACTTACAAGCATTGGATGTTAGAGGACCAGTGCATTGTATCAGTTTCAGAAGAAGATTTGTACTACATATAGTCCGTATGTGTAGGAAACACCGTTCTTTTGTTCTGGGCACAATCAGATTTCCTGCTGTCTTAGAGACTCTAGAAAGCAAGAGTGTGCTTCTTGCTCTAAAGCAGAGTGTGATTCATGGATGAGAACTGTGCTGTGTGTTTCCCTTCAGAAAAGTAGTTAAATCCCAGACTCTGCATCTTCCTACATCAAGACTTCGTTTCAGGTAAGGGCAGTCACTTTTCAGCTCAAACGAACTACATTTTTCACGGAGCTCACACGTTTCTAATCTTAACTGACAAGCATTGGATGTTAGAGGACCAGAGCTTTGAATCAGTTTCAGAAGCAGAGTTGGACTAGATATGGTCCGTATGTGTAGGATACACCGTTCTTTTGTTCTCAGCACACTCACGATTCCTGCTGTCTTAGAGACTTTAGAAAGCAAGAGCGTGCTTCTCGCTCTAAAGCAGAGTGTGATCCATGGATGAGAACTATGCTGTGTGTTTCCCTTCAGAAAAGGAGTTAAATCCCAGGCTCTATGTCTTCCTACAAGCAAGACTTCGTTTCAGGTAAGGGCAGTCACTTTTCTGCTCAAAGGAACTACATCGTTCACGAAGCTCACACGTTTCTCATCTTAACTGACAAGCATTGTATGTTAGAGGACCAGTGCTTTGTATCAGTGTCAGAAGAAGAGTTGGACTATATAATGTCCGTATGTGTAGGAAACACCGTTCTTTTGTTCTCAGCACACTCACGTTTCCTGCTGTCTTAGAGACTTTAGAAAGCAAGAGCGTGCTTCTCGCTCCAAAGCAGAGTGTGATCCATGGATGAGAACTATGCTGTGTGTTTCCCTTCAGAAATGGAGTTAAATCCCAGGCTCTGTGTCTTCCTACAAGCAAGACTTCGTTTCGGGTAAGGGCAGTCAATTTTCAGCTCAAACGAACTACATCGTTCACTGAGCTCACACGTTTCTCATCTTAACAGACAAGCATTGGATGTTAGAGGACCAGTGCTTTCTATCAGTTTAAGAAGCAGAGTTGGACTAGATATGGTCCGTATGTGTAGGAAACACCGTTCTTTTGTTCTCAGCACACTCACATTTCCTGCTCTCTTAGAGACTCTAGAAAGCAAGAGCGTACTTCTTGTTCTAAAGCAGAGTGTGATCAATGGATGAGACATTGCTCTGTGTTTCATTTCAGAAATGGAGTTAAATCCCATGCTCTGAGTCTCCCTACAAGCAAGACTTCGTTTAAGGTAAGGGCAGTCACTTTTCTGCTCAAAGGAACTACATCATTCACGAAGCTCACACGTTTCTCATCTTAATTTACAAGCATTGGATGTTAGAGGACCAGTGCATTGTATCAGTTTCAGAAGAAGATTTGTACTACATATAGTCCGTATGTGTAGGAAACACCGTTCTTTTGTTCTGGGCACACTCAGATTTCCTGCTGTCTTAGAGACTCTAGAAAGCAAGAGTGTGCTTCTTGCTCTAAAGCAGAGTGTGATTCATGGATGAGAACTGTGCTGTGTGTTTCCCTTCAGAAAAGTAGTTAAATCCCAGACTCTGCATCTTCCTACATCAAGACTTCGTTTCAGGTAAGGGCAGTCACTTTTCAGCTCAAACGAACTACATTTTTCACGGAGCTCACACGTTTCTAATCTTAACTGACAAGCATTGGATGTTAGAGGACCAGTGCTTTGAATCAGTTTCAGAAGCAGAGTTGGACTAGATATGGTCCGTATGTGTAGGATACACCGTTCTTTTGTTCTCAGCACACTCACGTTTCCTGCTGTCTTAGAGACTTTAGAAAGCAAGAGCGTGCTTCTCGCGCTAAAGCAGAGTGTGATCCATGGATGAGAACTATGCTGTGTGTTTCCCTTCAGAAAAGGAGATAAATCCCAGGCTCTATGTCTTCCTACAAGCAAGACTTCGTTTCAGGTAAGGGCAGTCACTTTTCTGCTCAAACGAACTACATCGTTCACGAAACTCACACGTTTCTCATCTTAACTGACAAGCATTGTATGTTAGAGGACCAGTGCTTTGTATCAGTGTCAGAAGAAGAGTTGGACTATATAATGTCCGTATGTGTAGGAAACACCGTTTTTTTGTTCTCAGCACACTCACGTTTCCTGCTGTCTTATAGACTTTAGAAAGCAAGAGCGTGCTTCTCGCTCTAAAGCAGAGTGTGATCCATGGATGAGAACTATGCTGTGTGTTTCCCTTCAGAAATGGAGTTAAATCCCAGGCTCTTTGTCTTCCTACAAGCAAGACTTCAATTCAGGTAAGGGCAGTCACTTTTCAGCTCAAACGAACTACATCGTTCACTGAGCTCACACGTTTCTCATCTTAACAGACAAGCATTGGATGTTAGAGGACCAGTGCTTTCTATCAGTTTAAGAAGCAGAGTTGGACTAGATATGGTCCGTATGTGTAGGAAACACCGTTCTTTTGTTCTCAGCACACTCACATTTCCTGCTCTCTTAGAGACTCTAGAAAGCAAGAGCGTGCTTCTTGTTCTAAAGCAGAGTGTGATCAATGGATGAGACATTGCTCTGTGTTTCATTTCAGAAATGGAGTTAAATCCCATGCTCTGAGTCTCCCTACAAGCACGACTTCGTTTAAGGTAAGGGCAGTCACTTTTCTGCTCAAAGGAACTACATCATTCACGAAGCTCACACGTTTCTCATCTTAACTTACAAGCATTGGATGTTAGAGGACCAGTGCATTGTATCAGTTTCAGAAGAAGATTTGTACTACATATAGTCCGTATGTGTAGGAAACACCGTTCTTTTGTTCTGGGCACACTCAGATTTCCTGCTGTCTTAGAGACTCTAGAAAGCAAGAGTGTGCTTCTTGCTCTAAAGCAGAGTGTGATTCATGGATGAGAACTGTGCTGTGTGTTTCCCTTCAGAAAAGTAGTTAAATCCCAGACTCTGCATCTTCCTACATCAAGACTTCGTTTCAGGTAAGGGCAGTCACTTTTCAGCTCAAACGAACTACATTTTTCACGGAGCTCACACGTTTCTAATCTTAACTGACAAGCATTGGATGTTAGAGGACCAGAGCTTTGAATCAGTTTCAGAAGCAGAGTTGGACTAGATATGGTCCGTATGTGTAGGATACACCGTTCTTTTGTTCTCAGCACACTCACGATTCCTGCTGTCTTAGAGACTTTAGAAAGCAAGAGCGTGCTTCTCGCTCTAAAGCAGAGTGTGATCCATGGATGAGAACTATGCTGTGTGTTTCCCTTCAGAAAAGGAGTTAAATTCCAGGCTCTATGTCTTCCTACAAGCAAGACTTCGTTTCAGGTAAGGGCAGTCACTTTTCTGCTCAAAGGAACTACATCGTTCACGAAGCTCACACGTTTCTCATCTTAACTGACAAGCATTGTATGTTAGAGGACCAGTGCTTTGTATCAGTGTCAGAAGAAGAGTTGGACTATATAATGTCCGTATGTGTAGGAAACACCGTTCTTTTGTTCTCAGCACACTCACGTTTCCTGCTGTCTTAGAGACTTTAGAAAGCAAGAGCGTGCTTCTCGCTCCAAAGCAGAGTGTGATCCATGGATGAGAACTATGCTGTGTGTTTCCCTTCAGAAATGGAGTTAAATCCCAGGCTCTGTGTCTTCCTACAAGCAAGACTTCGTTTCGGGTAAGGGCAGTCAATTTTCAGCTCAAACGAACTACATCGTTCACTGAGCTCACACGTTTCTCATCTTAACAGACAAGCATTGGATGTTAGAGGACCAGTGCTTTCTATCAGTTTCAGAAGCAGAGTTGGACTAGTTATGGTCCGTATGTGTAGGAAACAGCGTTCTTTTGTTCTCAGCACACTCACGTTTCCTGCTGTCTTAGAGACTCTAGAAAGCAAGAGCGTGCTTCTTGTTCTAAAGCAGAGTGTGATCAATGGATGAGACAATGCTCTGTGTTTCACTTCAGAAATGGAGTTAAATCCCATGCTCTGAGTCTCCCTACAAGCAAGACTTCGTTTAAGGTAAGGGCAGTCACTTTTCTGCTCCAAGGAACTACATCATTCACGAAGCTCACACGTTTCTCATCTTAACTTACAAGCATTGGATGTTAGAGGACCAGTGCATTGTATCAGTTTCAGAAGAAGATTTGGACTACATATAGTCAGTATGTGTAGGAAACACCGTTCTATTGTTCTGTGCACACTCAGATTTCCTGCTGTATTAGAGACTCTAGAAAGCAAGAGCGTGCTTCTTGCTCTAAAGCAGAGTGTGATCCATGGATGAGAACTATGCTGTATGTTTCCATTGAGAAATGGAGTTAAATCCCATACTCTGTGTCTTCCTACAGGCAAGACTTCGTTTCAGGTAAGGGCAGTCACTTTTCAGCTCAAACGAACTACATCGTTCACGAAGCTGACATGTTTCTCATCTTAACAGACAAGCATTGGATTTTAGAGGACCAGTGCTTTGTATCAGTTTCAGAAGCAGAGTTGGACTATATAATGTCCGTATGTGTAGGAAACACCGTTCTTTTGTTCTCAGCACACTCACGTTTCCTGCTGTCTTAGAGACTTTAGAAAGCAAGAGCGTGCTTCTTGTTCTAAAGCAGAGTGTGATCAATGGATGATTACACTGCTGTGTGTTTTACTTCAGAAATGGAGTTAAATACCAGGCTCTGACTCTTCCTACAAGCAAGACATCAATTCAGGTAAGGGCAGTCACTTTTCTGCTGAAACAAACTACATCGTTCATGAAGCTCACACATTTCTCATCTTAACTGACAAGCATTGTATGTTAGATGGTCAGTGCTTTGTATCAGTTTCAGAAGCAGATTTGGACTACATATGGTCCATATGTGTAGGAAACACCGTTCTTTTGTTCTCAGCACACTCACGTTTCCTGCTGTCTTAGAGACTCTAGAACGCTAGAGCGTGCTTCTTGTTCTAAAGCAGAGTGTGATCAATGGATGAGACAATGCTGTGTGTTTCACATCAGAAATGGAGTTAAATCCCATGCTCTGAGTCTCCCTACAAGCAAGAATTCATTTCAGGTAAGGGCAGTCACTTTTCTGCTCAAAGGAACTACATTGTTCACGAAGCTCACACGTTTCTCATCTTAACTGACAAGCATTGGATGTTAGAGGACCAGTGCATTGTATCGGTTTCAGAAGAAGATTTGGACTACATATAGTCCGTATGTGTAGGAAACACCGTTCTTTTGTTCTGGGCACACTCAGATTTCCTGCTGTATTAGAGAATCTAGAAAGCAAGAGCGTGCTTCTTGCTCTAAAGCAGAGTGTGATCCATGGATGAGAACTATGCTGTGTGTTTCCCTTCAGAAATGGAGTTAAATCCCTGGCTCTGTGTCTTACTACAAGCAAGACTTCGTTTTAAGTAAGGGAAGTCACTTTTCAGTTCAAAGGAATTACATCATTCACGAAGCTCACACGTTTCTCATCTTAACTGACAAGCATTGGATGTTAGAGGATCAGTGCATTCTATCAGTTTCAGAAGAAGATTTGGACTACATATAGTCCGTATGTGTAGGAAACACCGTTCTTTTGTTCTGGGCACACTCAGATTTCTTGCTGTCTTAGAGACTCTAGAAAGCAAGAGTGTGCTTCTTGCTCTAAAGCAGAGTGTGATTCATGGATGAGAACTATGCTGTGTGTTTCCCTTCAGAAAAGTAGTTAAATCCCAGACTCTGCATCTTCCTACAAGCAAGACTTCGTATCAGGTAAGGGCAGTCACTTTTCAGCTCAAACGAACTACATTTTTCACGGAGCTCACACGTTTCTCATCTTGACTGACAAGCATTGCATGTTAGAGGACCAGTGCTTTGAATCAGTTTCAGAAGCAGAGTTGGACTAGATATGGTCCGTATGTGTAGGATACACCGTTCTTTTGTTCTCAGCACACTCACGTTTCCTGCTGTCTTAGAGACTTTAGAAAGCAAGAGCGTGCTTCTCGCGCTAAAGCAGAGTGTGATCCATGGATGAGAACTATGCTGTGTGTTTCCCTTCAGAAAAGGAGATAAATCCCAGGCTCTATGTCTTCCTACAAGCAAGACTTCGTTTCAGGTAAGGGCAGTCACTTTTCTGCTCAAACGAACTACATCGTTCACGAAACTCACACGTTTCTCATCTTAACTGACAAGCATTGTATGTTAGAGGACCAGTGCTTTGTATCAGTGTCAGAAGAAGAGTTGGACTATATAATGTCCGTATGTGTAGGAAACACCGTTTTTTTGTTCTCAGCACACTCACGTTTCCTGCTGTCTTATAGACTTTAGAAAGCAAGAGCGTGCTTCTCGCTCTAAAGCAGAGTGTGATCCATGGATGAGAACTATGCTGTGTGTTTCCCTTCAGAAATGGAGTTAAATCCCAGGCTCTTTGTCTTCCTACAAGCAAGACTTCAATTCAGGTAAGGGCAGTCACTTTTCAGCTCAAACGAACTACATCGTTCACTGAGCTCACACGTTTCTCATCTTAACAGACAAGCATTGGATGTTAGAGGACCAGTGCTTTCTATCAGTTTAAGAAGCAGAGTTGGACTAGATATGGTCCGTATGTGTAGGAAACACCGTTATTTTGTTCTCAGCACACTCACATTTCCTGCTCTCTTAGAGACTCTAGAAAGCAAGAGCGTGCTTCTTGTTCTAAAGCAGAGTGTGATCAATGGATGAGACATTGCTCTGTGTTTCATTTCAGAAATGGAGTTAAATCCCATGCTCTGAGTCTCCCTACAAGCAAGACTTCGTTTAAGGTAAGGGCAGTCACTTTTCTGCTCAAAGGAACTACATCATTCACGAAGCTCACACGTTTCTCATCTTAACTTACAAGCATTGGATGTTAGAGGACCAGTGCATTGTATCAGTTTCAGAAGAAGATTTGTACTACATATAGTCCGTATGTGTAGGAAACACCGTTCTTTTGTTCTGGGCACAATCAGATTTCCTGCTGTCTTAGAGACTCTAGAAAGCAAGAGTGTGCTTCTTGCTCTAAAGCAGAGTGTGATTCATGGATGAGAACTGTGCTGTGTGTTTCCCTTCAGAAAAGTAGTTAAATCCCAGACTCTGCATCTTCCTACATCAAGACTTCGTTTCAGGTAAGGGCAGTCACTTTTCAGCTCAAACGAACTACATTTTTCACGGAGCTCACACGTTTCTAATCTTAACTGACAAGCATTGGATGTTAGAGGACCAGAGCTTTGAATCAGTTTCAGAAGCAGAGTTGGACTAGATATGGTCCGTATGTGTAGGATACACCGTTCTTTTGTTCTCAGCACACTCACGATTCCTGCTGTCTTAGAGACTTTAGAAAGCAAGAGCGTGCTTCTCGCTCTAAAGCAGAGTGTGATCCATGGATGAGAACTATGCTGTGTGTTTCCCTTCAGAAAAGGAGTTAAATCCCAGGCTCTATGTCTTCCTACAAGCAAGACTTCGTTTCAGGTAAGGGCAGTCACTTTTCTGCTCAAAGGAACTACATCGTTCACGAAGCTCACACGTTTCTCATCTTAACTGACAAGCATTGTATGTTAGAGGACCAGTGCTTTGTATCAGTGTCAGAAGAAGAGTTGGACTATATAATGTCCGTATGTGTAGGAAACACCGTTCTTTTGTTCTCAGCACACTCACGTTTCCTGCTGTCTTAGAGACTTTAGAAAGCAAGAGCGTGCTTCTCGCTCCAAAGCAGAGTGTGATCCATGGATGAGAACTATGCTGTGTGTTTCCCTTCAGAAATGGAGTTAAATCCCAGGCTCTGTGTCTTCCTACAAGCAAGACTTCGTTTCGGGTAAGGGCAGTCAATTTTCAGCTCAAACGAACTACATCGTTCACTGAGCTCACACGTTTCTCATCTTAACAGACAAGCATTGGATGTTAGAGGACCAGTGCTTTCTATCAGTTTAAGAAGCAGAGTTGGACTAGATATGGTCCGTATGTGTAGGAAACACCGTTCTTTTGTTCTCAGCACACTCACATTTCCTGCTCTCTTAGAGACTCTAGAAAGCAAGAGCGTACTTCTTGTTCTAAAGCAGAGTGTGATCAATGGATGAGACATTGCTCTGTGTTTCATTTCAGAAATGGAGTTAAATCCCATGCTCTGAGTCTCCCTACAAGCAAGACTTCGTTTAAGGTAAGGGCAGTCACTTTTCTGCTCAAAGGAACTACATCATTCACGAAGCTCACACGTTTCTCATCTTAATTTACAAGCATTGGATGTTAGAGGACCAGTGCATTGTATCGGTTTCAGAAGAAGATTTGGACTACATATAGTCCGTATGTGTAGGAAACACCGTTCTTTTGTTCTGGGCACACTCAGATTTCCTGCTGTATTAGAGAATCTAGAAAGCAAGAGCGTGCTTCTTGCTCTAAAGCAGAGTGTGATCCATGGATGAGAACTATGCTGTGTGTTTCCCTTCAGAAATGGAGTTAAATCCCTGGCTCTGTGTCTTACTACAAGCAAGACTTCGTTTTAAGTAAGGGAAGTCACTTTTCAGTTCAAAGGAATTACATCATTCACGAAGCTCACACGTTTCTCATCTTAACTGACAAGCATTGGATGTTAGAGGATCAGTGCATTCTATCAGTTTCAGAAGAAGATTTGGACTACATATAGTCCGTATGTGTAGGAAACACCGTTCTTTTGTTCTGGGCACACTCAGATTTCTTGCTGTCTTAGAGACTCTAGAAAGCAAGAGTGTGCTTCTTGCTCTAAAGCAGAGTGTGATTCATGGATGAGAACTATGCTGTGTGTTTCCCTTCAGAAAAGTAGTTAAATCCCAGACTCTGCATCTTCCTACAAGCAAGACTTCGTATCAGGTAAGGGCAGTCACTTTTCAGCTCAAACGAACTACATTTTTCACGGAGCTCACACGTTTCTCATCTTGACTGACAAGCATTGCATGTTAGAGGACCAGTGCTTTGAATCAGTTTCAGAAGCAGAGTTGGACTAGATATGGTCCGTATGTGTAGGATACACCGTTCTTTTGTTCTCAGCACACTCACGTTTCCTGCTGTCTTAGAGACTTTAGAAAGCAAGAGCGTGCTTCTCGCGCTAAAGCAGAGTGTGATCCATGGATGAGAACTATGCTGTGTGTTTCCCTTCAGAAAAGGAGATAAATCCCAGGCTCTATGTCTTCCTACAAGCAAGACTTCGTTTCAGGTAAGGGCAGTCACTTTTCTGCTCAAACGAACTACATCGTTCACGAAACTCACACGTTTCTCATCTTAACTGACAAGCATTGTATGTTAGAGGACCAGTGCTTTGTATCAGTGTCAGAAGAAGAGTTGGACTATATAATGTCCGTATGTGTAGGAAACACCGTTTTTTTGTTCTCAGCACACTCACGTTTCCTGCTGTCTTATAGACTTTAGAAAGCAAGAGCGTGCTTCTCGCTCTAAAGCAGAGTGTGATCCATGGATGAGAACTATGCTGTGTGTTTCCCTTCAGAAATGGAGTTAAATCCCAGGCTCTTTGTCTTCCTACAAGCAAGACTTCAATTCAGGTAAGGGCAGTCACTTTTCAGCTCAAACGAACTACATCGTTCACTGAGCTCACACGTTTCTCATCTTAACAGACAAGCATTGGATGTTAGAGGACCAGTGCTTTCTATCAGTTTAAGAAGCAGAGTTGGACTAGATATGGTCCGTATGTGTAGGAAACACCGTTATTTTGTTCTCAGCACACTCACATTTCCTGCTCTCTTAGAGACTCTAGAAAGCAAGAGCGTGCTTCTTGTTCTAAAGCAGAGTGTGATCAATGGATGAGACATTGCTCTGTGTTTCATTTCAGAAATGGAGTTAAATCCCATGCTCTGAGTCTCCCTACAAGCAAGACTTCGTTTAAGGTAAGGGCAGTCACTTTTCTGCTCAAAGGAACTACATCATTCACGAAGCTCACACGTTTCTCATCTTAACTTACAAGCATTGGATGTTAGAGGACCAGTGCATTGTATCAGTTTCAGAAGAAGATTTGTACTACATATAGTCCGTATGTGTAGGAAACACCGTTCTTTTGTTCTGGGCACAATCAGATTTCCTGCTGTCTTAGAGACTCTAGAAAGCAAGAGTGTGCTTCTTGCTCTAAAGCAGAGTGTGATTCATGGATGAGAACTGTGCTGTGTGTTTCCCTTCAGAAAAGTAGTTAAATCCCAGACTCTGCATCTTCCTACATCAAGACTTCGTTTCAGGTAAGGGCAGTCACTTTTCAGCTCAAACGAACTACATTTTTCACGGAGCTCACACGTTTCTAATCTTAACTGACAAGCATTGGATGTTAGAGGACCAGAGCTTTGAATCAGTTTCAGAAGCAGAGTTGGACTAGATATGGTCCGTATGTGTAGGATACACCGTTCTTTTGTTCTCAGCACACTCACGATTCCTGCTGTCTTAGAGACTTTAGAAAGCAAGAGCGTGCTTCTCGCTCTAAAGCAGAGTGTGATCCATGGATGAGAACTATGCTGTGTGTTTCCCTTCAGAAAAGGAGTTAAATCCCAGGCTCTATGTCTTCCTACAAGCAAGACTTCGTTTCAGGTAAGGGCAGTCACTTTTCTGCTCAAAGGAACTACATCGTTCACGAAGCTCACACGTTTCTCATCTTAACTGACAAGCATTGTATGTTAGAGGACCAGTGCTTTGTATCAGTGTCAGAAGAAGAGTTGGACTATATAATGTCCGTATGTGTAGGAAACACCGTTCTTTTGTTCTCAGCACACTCACGTTTCCTGCTGTCTTAGAGACTTTAGAAAGCAAGAGCGTGCTTCTCGCTCCAAAGCAGAGTGTGATCCATGGATGAGAACTATGCTGTGTGTTTCCCTTCAGAAATGGAGTTAAATCCCAGGCTCTGTGTCTTCCTACAAGCAAGACTTCGTTTCGGGTAAGGGCAGTCAATTTTCAGCTCAAACGAACTACATCGTTCACTGAGCTCACACGTTTCTCATCTTAACAGACAAGCATTGGATGTTAGAGGACCAGTGCTTTCTATCAGTTTAAGAAGCAGAGTTGGACTAGATATGGTCCGTATGTGTAGGAAACACCGTTCTTTTGTTCTCAGCACACTCACATTTCCTGCTCTCTTAGAGACTCTAGAAAGCAAGAGCGTACTTCTTGTTCTAAAGCAGAGTGTGATCAATGGATGAGACATTGCTCTGTGTTTCATTTCAGAAATGGAGTTAAATCCCATGCTCTGAGTCTCCCTACAAGCAAGACTTCGTTTAAGGTAAGGGCAGTCACTTTTCTGCTCAAAGGAACTACATCATTCACGAAGCTCACACGTTTCTCATCTTAATTTACAAGCATTGGATGTTAGAGGACCAGTGCATTGTATCAGTTTCAGAAGAAGATTTGTACTACATATAGTCCGTATGTGTAGGAAACACCGTTCTTTTGTTCTGGGCACACTCAGATTTCCTGCTGTCTTAGAGACTCTAGAAAGCAAGAGTGTGCTTCTTGCTCTAAAGCAGAGTGTGATTCATGGATGAGAACTGTGCTGTGTGTTTCCCTTCAGAAAAGTAGTTAAATCCCAGACTCTGCATCTTCCTACATCAAGACTTCGTTTCAGGTAAGGGCAGTCACTTTTCAGCTCAAACGAACTACATTTTTCACGGAGCTCACACGTTTCTAATCTTAACTGACAAGCATTGGATGTTAGAGGACCAGTGCTTTGAATCAGTTTCAGAAGCAGAGTTGGACTAGATATGGTCCGTATGTGTAGGATACACCGTTCTTTTGTTCTCAGCACACTCACGTTTCCTGCTGTCTTAGAGACTTTAGAAAGCAAGAGCGTGCTTCTCGCGCTAAAGCAGAGTGTGATCCATGGATGAGAACTATGCTGTGTGTTTCCCTTCAGAAAAGGAGATAAATCCCAGGCTCTATGTCTTCCTACAAGCAAGACTTCGTTTCAGGTAAGGGCAGTCACTTTTCTGCTCAAACGAACTACATCGTTCACGAAACTCACACGTTTCTCATCTTAACTGACAAGCATTGTATGTTAGAGGACCAGTGCTTTGTATCAGTGTCAGAAGAAGAGTTGGACTATATAATGTCCGTATGTGTAGGAAACACCGTTTTTTTGTTCTCAGCACACTCACGTTTCCTGCTGTCTTATAGACTTTAGAAAGCAAGAGCGTGCTTCTCGCTCTAAAGCAGAGTGTGATCCATGGATGAGAACTATGCTGTGTGTTTCCCTTCAGAAATGGAGTTAAATCCCAGGCTCTTTGTCTTCCTACAAGCAAGACTTCAATTCAGGTAAGGGCAGTCACTTTTCAGCTCAAACGAACTACATCGTTCACTGAGCTCACACGTTTCTCATCTTAACAGACAAGCATTGGATGTTAGAGGACCAGTGCTTTCTATCAGTTTAAGAAGCAGAGTTGGACTAGATATGGTCCGTATGTGTAGGAAACACCGTTCTTTTGTTCTCAGCACACTCACATTTCCTGCTCTCTTAGAGACTCTAGAAAGCAAGAGCGTGCTTCTTGTTCTAAAGCAGAGTGTGATCAATGGATGAGACATTGCTCTGTGTTTCATTTCAGAAATGGAGTTAAATCCCATGCTCTGAGTCTCCCTACAAGCAAGACTTCGTTTAAGGTAAGGGCAGTCACTTTTCTGCTCAAAGGAACTACATCATTCACGAAGCTCACACGTTTCTCATCTTAACTTACAAGCATTGGATGTTAGAGGACCAGTGCATTGTATCAGTTTCAGAAGAAGATTTGTACTACATATAGTCCGTATGTGTAGGAAACACCGTTCTTTTGTTCTGGGCACACTCAGATTTCCTGCTGTCTTAGAGACTCTAGAAAGCAAGAGTGTGCTTCTTGCTCTAAAGCAGAGTGTGATTCATGGATGAGAACTGTGCTGTGTGTTTCCCTTCAGAAAAGTAGTTAAATCCCAGACTCTGCATCTTCCTACATCAAGACTTCGTTTCAGGTAAGGGCAGTCACTTTTCAGCTCAAACGAACTACATTTTTCACGGAGCTCACACGTTTCTAATCTTAACTGACAAGCATTGGATGTTAGAGGACCAGAGCTTTGAATCAGTTTCAGAAGCAGAGTTGGACTAGATATGGTCCGTATGTGTAGGATACACCGTTCTTTTGTTCGGGGCACACTCACGTTTCCTGCTGTCTTAGAGACTTTAGAAAGCAAGAGCGTGCTTCTCGCTCTAAAGCAGAGTGTGATCCATGGATGAGAACTATGCTGTGTGTTTCCCTTCAGAAAAGGAGTTAAATCCCAGGCTCTATGTCTTCCTACAAGCAAGACTTCGTTTCAGGTAAGGGCAGTCACTTTTCTGCTCAAAGGAACTACATCGTTCACGAAGCTCACACGTTTCTCATCTTAACTGACAAGCATTGTATGTTAGAGGACCAGTGCTTTGTATCAGTGTCAGAAGAAGTGTTGGACTATATAATGTCCGTATGTGTAGGAAACACCGTTCTTTTGTTCTCAGCACACTCACGTTTCCTGCTGTCTTAGAGACTTTAGAAAGCAAGAGCGTGCTTCTCGCTCCAAAGCAGAGTGTGATCCATGGATGAGAACTATGCTGTGTGTTTCCCTTCAGAAATGGAGTTAAATCCCAGGCTCTGTGTCTTCCTACAAGCAAGACTTCGTTTCGGGTAAGGGCAGTCAATTTTCAGCTCAAACGAACTACATCGTTCACTGAGCTCACACGTTTCTCATCTTAACAGACAAGCATTGGATGTTAGAGGACCAGTGCTTTCTATCAGTTTCAGAAGCAGAGTTGGACTAGTTATGGTCCGTATGTGTAGGAAACAGCGTTCTTTTGTTCTCAGCACACTCACGTTTCCTGCTGTCTTAGAGACTCTAGAAAGCAAGAGCGTGCTTCTTGTTCTAAAGCAGAGTGTGATCAATGGATGAGACAATGCTCTGTGTTTCACTTCAGAAATGGAGTTAAATCCCATGCTCTGAGTCTCCCTACAAGCAAGACTTCGTTTAAGGTAAGGGCAGTCACTTTTCTGCTCAAAGGAACTACATCATTCACGAAGCTCACACGTTTCTCATCTTAACTTACAAGCATTGGATGTTAGAGGACCAGTGCATTGTATCAGTTTCAGAAGAAGATTTGGACTACATATAGTCAGTATGTGTAGGAAACACCGTTCTATTGTTCTGTGCACACTCAGATTTCCTGCTGTATTAGAGACTCTAGAAAGCAAGAGCGTGCTTCTTGCTCTAAAGCAGAGTGTGATCCATGGATGAGAACTATGCTGTATGTTTCCATTGAGAAATGGAGTTAAATCCCATACTCTGTGTCTTCCTACAGGCAAGACTTCGTTTCAGGTAAGGGCAGTCACTTTTCAGCTCAAACGAACTACATCGTTCACGAAGCTGACATGTTTCTCATCTTAACAGACAAGCATTGGATTTTAGAGGACCAGTGCTTTGTATCAGTTTCAGAAGCAGAGTTGGACTATATAATGTCCGTATGTGTAGGAAACACCGTTCTTTTGTTCTCAGCACACTCACGTTTCCTGCTGTCTTAGAGAATCTAGAAAGCTAGAGCGTGCTTCTTGTTCTAAAGCAGAGTGTGATCAATGGATGATTACACTGCTGTGTGTTTTACTTCAGAAATGGAGTTAAATACCAGGCTCTGACTCTTCCTACAAGCAAGACATCAATTCAGGTAAGGGCAGTCACTTTTCTGCTGAAACAAACTACATCGTTCATGAAGCTCACACGTTTCTCATCTTAACTGACAAGCATTGTATGTTAGATGGTCAGTGCTTTGTATCAGTTTCAGAAGCAGATTTGGACTACATATGGTCCATATGTGTAGGAAACACCGTTCTTTTGTTCTCAGCACACTCACGTTTCCTGCTGTCTTAGAGACTCTAGAACGCTAGAGCGTGCTTCTTGTTCTAAAGCAGAGTGTGATCAATGGATGAGACAATGCTGTGTGTTTCACATCAGAAATGGACTTAAATCCCATGCTCTGAGTCTCCCTACAAGCAAGAATTCGTTTCAGGTAAGGGCAGTCACTTTTCTGCTCAAAGGAACTACATTGTTCACGAAGCTCACACGTTTCTCATCTTAACTGACAAGCATTGGATGTTAGAGGACCAGTGCATTGTATCGGTTTCAGAAGAAGATTTGGACTACATATAGTCTGTATGTGTAGGAAACACCGTTCTTTTGTTCTGGGCACACTCAGATTTCCTGCTGTATTAGAGAATCTAGAAAGCAAGAGCGTGCTTCTTGCTCTAAAGCAGAGTGTGATCCATGGATGAGAACTATGCTGTGTGTTTCCCTTCAGAAATGGAGTTAAATCCCATGCTCTGAGTCTCCCTACAAGCAAGACTTCGTTTAAGGTAAGGGCAGTCACTTTTCTGCTCAAAGGAACTACATCATTCACGAAGCTCACACGTTTCTCATCTTAATTTACAAGCATTGGATGTTAGAGGACCAGTGCATTGTATCAGTTTCAGAAGAAGATTTGTACTACATATAGTCCGTATGTGTAGGAAACACCGTTCTTTTGTTCTGGGCACACTCAGATTTCCTGCTGTCTTAGAGACTCTAGAAAGCAAGAGTGTGCTTCTTGCTCTAAAGCAGAGTGTGATTCATGGATGAGAACTGTGCTGTGTGTTTCCCTTCAGAAAAGTAGTTAAATCCCAGACTCTGCATCTTCCTACATCAAGACTTCGTTTCAGGTAAGGGCAGTCACTTTTCAGCTCAAACGAACTACATTTTTCACGGAGCTCACACGTTTCTAATCTTAACTGACAAGCATTGGATGTTAGAGGACCAGTGCTTTGAATCAGTTTCAGAAGCAGAGTTGGACTAGATATGGTCCGTATGTGTAGGATACACCGTTCTTTTGTTCTCAGCACACTCACGTTTCCTGCTGTCTTAGAGACTTTAGAAAGCAAGAGCGTGCTTCTCGCGCTAAAGCAGAGTGTGATCCATGGATGAGAACTATGCTGTGTGTTTCCCTTCAGAAAAGGAGATAAATCCCAGGCTCTATGTCTTCCTACAAGCAAGACTTCGTTTCAGGTAAGGGCAGTCACTTTTCTGCTCAAACGAACTACATCGTTCACGAAACTCACACGTTTCTCATCTTAACTGACAAGCATTGTATGTTAGAGGACCAGTGCTTTGTATCAGTGTCAGAAGAAGAGTTGGACTATATAATGTCCGTATGTGTAGGAAACACCGTTTTTTTGTTCTCAGCACACTCACGTTTCCTGCTGTCTTATAGACTTTAGAAAGCAAGAGCGTGCTTCTCGCTCTAAAGCAGAGTGTGATCCATGGATGAGAACTATGCTGTGTGTTTCCCTTCAGAAATGGAGTTAAATCCCAGGCTCTTTGTCTTCCTACAAGCAAGACTTCAATTCAGGTAAGGGCAGTCACTTTTCAGCTCAAACGAACTACATCGTTCACTGAGCTCACACGTTTCTCATCTTAACAGACAAGCATTGGATGTTAGAGGACCAGTGCTTTCTATCAGTTTAAGAAGCAGAGTTGGACTAGATATGGTCCGTATGTGTAGGAAACACCGTTCTTTTGTTCTCAGCACACTCACATTTCCTGCTCTCTTAGAGACTCTAGAAAGCAAGAGCGTGCTTCTTGTTCTAAAGCAGAGTGTGATCAATGGATGAGACATTGCTCTGTGTTTCATTTCAGAAATGGAGTTAAATCCCATGCTCTGAGTCTCCCTACAAGCAAGACTTCGTTTAAGGTAAGGGCAGTCACTTTTCTGCTCAAAGGAACTACATCATTCACGAAGCTCACACGTTTCTCATCTTAACTTACAAGCATTGGATGTTAGAGGACCAGTGCATTGTATCAGTTTCAGAAGAAGATTTGTACTACATATAGTCCGTATGTGTAGGAAACACCGTTCTTTTGTTCTGGGCACACTCAGATTTCCTGCTGTCTTAGAGACTCTAGAAAGCAAGAGTGTGCTTCTTGCTCTAAAGCAGAGTGTGATTCATGGATGAGAACTGTGCTGTGTGTTTCCCTTCAGAAAAGTAGTTAAATCCCAGACTCTGCATCTTCCTACATCAATACTTCGTTTCAGGTAAGGGCAGTCACTTTTCAGCTCAAACGAACTACATTTTTCACGGAGCTCACACGTTTCTAATCTTAACTGACAAGCATTGGATGTTAGAGGACCAGAGCTTTGAATCAGTTTCAGAAGCAGAGTTGGACTAGATATGGTCCGTATGTGTAGGATACACCGTTCTTTTGTTCGGGGCACACTCACGTTTCCTGCTGTCTTAGAGACTTTAGAAAGCAAGAGCGTGCTTCTCGCTCTAAAGCAGAGTGTGATCCATGGATGAGAACTATGCTGTGTGTTTCCCTTCAGAAAAGGAGTTAAATCCCAGGCTCTATGTCTTCCTACAAGCAAGACTTCGTTTCAGGTAAGGGCAGTCACTTTTCTGCTCAAAGGAACTACATCGTTCACGAAGCTCACACGTTTCTCATCTTAACTGACAAGCATTGTATGTTAGAGGACCAGTGCTTTGTATCAGTGTCAGAAGAAGTGTTGGACTATATAATGTCCGTATGTGTAGGAAACACCGTTCTTTTGTTCTCAGCACACTCACGTTTCCTGCTGTCTTAGAGACTTTAGAAAGCAAGAGCGTGCTTCTCGCTCCAAAGCAGAGTGTGATCCATGGATGAGAACTATGCTGTGTGTTTCCCTTCAGAAATGGAGTTAAATCCCAGGCTCTGTGTCTTCCTACAAGCAAGACTTCGTTTCGGGTAAGGGCAGTCAATTTTCAGCTCAAACGAACTACATCGTTCACTGAGCTCACACGTTTCTCATCTTAACAGACAAGCATTGGATGTTAGAGGACCAGTGCTTTCTATCAGTTTCAGAAGCAGAGTTGGACTAGTTATGGTCCGTATGTTTAGGAAACAGCGTTCTTTTGTTCTCAGCACACTCACGTTTCCTGCTGTCTTAGAGACTCTAGAAAGCAAGAGCGTGCTTCTTGTTCTAAAGCAGAGTGTGATCAATGGATGAGACAATGCTCTGTGTTTCACTTCAGAAATGGAGTTAAATCCCATGCTCTGAGTCTCCCTACAAGCAAGACTTCGTTTAAGGTAAGGGCAGTCACTTTTCTGCTCAAAGGAACTACATCATTCACGAAGCTCACACGTTTCTCATCTTAACTTACAAGCATTGGATGTTAGAGGACCAGTGCATTGTATCAGTTTCAGAAGAAGATTTGGACTACATATAGTCAGTATGTGTAGGAAACACCGTTCTATTGTTCTGTGCACACTCAGATTTCCTGCTGTATTAGAGACTCTAGAAAGCAAGAGCGTGCTTCTTGCTCTAAAGCAGAGTGTGATCCATGGATGAGAACTATGCTGTATGTTTCCATTGAGAAATGGAGTTAAATCCCATACTCTGTGTCTTCCTACAGGCAAGACTTCGTTTCAGGTAAGGGCAGTCACTTTTCAGCTCAAACGAACTACATCGTTCACGAAGCTGACATGTTTCTCATCTTAACAGACAAGCATTGGATTTTAGAGGACCAGTGCTTTGTATCAGTTTCAGAAGCAGAGTTGGACTATATAATGTCCGTATGTGTAGGAAACACCGTTCTTTTGTTCTCAGCACACTCACGTTTCCTGCTGTCTTAGAGAATCTAGAAAGCTAGAGCGTGCTTCTTGTTCTAAAGCAGAGTGTGATCAATGGATGATTACACTGCTGTGTGTTTTACTTCAGAAATGGAGTTAAATACCAGTCTCTGACTCTTCCTACAAGCAAGACATCAATTCAGGTAAGGGCAGTCACTTTTCTGCTGAAACAAACTACATCGTTCATGAAGCTCACACGTTTCTCATCTTAACTGACAAGCATTGTATGTTAGATGGTCAGTGCTTTGTATCAGTTTCAGAAGCAGATTTGGACTACATATGGTCCATATGTGTAGGAAACACCGTTCTTTTGTTCTCAGCACACTCACGTTTCCTGCTGTCTTAGAGACTCTAGAACGCTAGAGCGTGCTTCTTGTTCTAAAGCAGAGTGTGATCAATGGATGAGACAATGCTGTGTGTTTCACATCAGAAATGGACTTAAATCCCATGCTCTGAGTCTCCCTACAAGCAAGAATTCGTTTCAGGTAAGGGCAGTCACTTTTCTGCTCAAAGGAACTACATTGTTCACGAAGCTCACACGTTTCTCATCTTAACTGACAAGCATTGGATGTTAGAGGACCAGTGCATTGTATCGGTTTCAGAAGAAGATTTGGACTACATATAGTCTGTATGTGTAGGAAACACCGTTCTTTTGTTCTGGGCACACTCAGATTTCCTGCTGTATTAGAGAATCTAGAAAGCAAGAGCGTGCTTCTTGCTCTAAAGCAGAGTGTGATCCATGGATGAGAACTATGCTGTGTGTTTCCCTTCAGAAATGGAGTTAAATCCCTGGCTCTGTGTCTTACTACAAGCAAGACTTCGTTTTAAGTAAGGGAAGTCACTTTTCAGTTCAAAGGAATTACATCATTCACGAAGCTCACACGTTTCTCATCTTAACTGACAAGCATTGGATGTTAGAGGATCAGTGCATTCTATCAGTTTCAGAAGAAGATTTGGACTACATATAGTCCGTATGTGTAGGAAA
This sequence comes from Onychomys leucogaster, assembly GCA_949786385.1. Classification (NCBI taxonomy): domain Eukaryota; kingdom Metazoa; phylum Chordata; class Mammalia; order Rodentia; family Cricetidae; genus Onychomys; species Onychomys leucogaster. The sequence continues at coordinate 4,773,042 of CATKUP010000008.1, forward strand.
CACCGTTCTTTTGTTCTGGGCACACTCAGATTTCCTGCTGTCTTAGAGACTCTAGAAAGCAAGAGTGTGCTTCTTGCTCTAAAGCAGAGTGTGATTCATGGATGAGAACTATGCTGTGTGTTTCCCTTCAGAAAAGTAGTTAAATCCCAGACTCTGCATCTTCCTACAAGCAAGACTTCGTATCAGGTAAGGGCAGTCACTTTTCAGCTCAAACGAACTACATTTTTCACGGAGCTCACACGTTTCTCATCTTGACTGACAAGCATTGGATGTTAGAGGACCAGTGCTTTGAATCAGTTTCAGAAGCAGAGTTGGACTAGATATGGTCCGTATGTGTAGGATACACCGTTCTTTTGTTCTCAGCACACTCACGTTTCCTGCTGTCTTAGAGACTTTAGAAAGCAAGAGCGTGCTTCTCGCGCTAAAGCAGAGTGTGATCCATGGATGAGAACTATGCTGTGTGTTTCCCTTCAGAAAAGGAGTTAAATCCCAGGCTCTATGTCTTCCTACAAGCAAGACTTCGTTTCAGGTAAGGGCAGTCACTTTTCTGCTCAAACGAACTACATCGTTCACGAAACTCACACGTTTCTCATCTTAACTGACAAGCATTGTATGTTAGAGGACCAGTGCTTTGTATCAGTGTCAGAAGAAGAGTTGGACTATATAATGTCCGTATGTGTAGGAAACACCGTTTTTTTGTTCTCAGCACACTCATGTTTCCTGCTGTCTTATAGACTTTAGAAAGCAAGAGCGTGCTTCTCGCTCTAAAGCAGAGTGTGATCCATGGATGAGAACTATGCTGTGTGTTTCCCTTCAGAAATGGAGTTAAATCCCTGGCTCTTTGTCTTCCTACAAGCAAGACTTCAATTCAGGTAAGGGCAGTCACTTTTCAGCTCAAACAAACTACATCGTTCACTGAGCTCACACGTTTCTCATCTTAACAGACAAGCATTGGATGTTAGAGGACCAGTGCTTTCTATCAGTTTAAGAAGCAGAGTTGGACTAGATATGGTCCGTATGTGTAGGAAACACCGTTCTTTTGTTCTCAGCACACTCACATTTCCTGCTCTCTTAGAGACTCTAGAAAGCAAGAGCGTGCTTCTTGTTCTAAAGCAGAGTGTGATCAATGGATGAGACATTGCTCTGTGTTTCATTTCAGAAATGGAGTTAAATCCCATGCTCTGAGTCTCCCTACAAGCAAGACTTCGTTTAAGGTAAGGGCAGTCACTTTTCTGCTCAAAGGAACTACATCATTCACGAAGCTCACACGTTTCTCATCTTAACTTACAAGCATTGGATGTTAGAGGACCAGTGCATTGTATCAGTTTCAGAAGAAGATTTGTACTACATATAGTCCGTATGTGTAGGAAACACCGTTCTTTTGTTCTGGGCACACTCAGATTTCCTGCTGTCTTAGAGACTCTAGAAAGCAAGAGTGTGCTTCTTGCTCTAAAGCAGAGTGTGATTCATGGATGAGAACTATGCTGTGTGTTTCCCTTCAGAAAAGTAGTTAAATCCCAGACTCTGCATCTTCCTACATCAAGACTTCGTTTCAGGTAAGGGCAGTCACTTTTCAGCTCAAACGAACTACATTTTTCACGGAGCGCACACGTTTCTAATCTTAACTGACAAGCATTGGATGTTAGAGGACCAGTGCTTTGAATCAGTTTCAGAAGCAGAGTTGGACTAGATATGGTCCGTATGTGTAGGATACACCGTTCTTTTGTTCTCAGCACACTCACGTTTCCTGCTGTCTTAGAGAATCTAGAAAGCTAGAGCGTGCTTCTTGTTCTAAAGCAGAGTGTGATCAATGGATGATTACACTGCTGTGTGTTTTACTTCAGAAATGGAGTTAAATACCAGGCTCTGACTCTTCCTACAAGCAAGACATCAAATCAGGTAAGGGCAGTCACTTTTCTGCTGAAACGAACTACATCGTTCATGAAGCTCACACGTTTCTCATCTTAACTGACAAGCATTGTATGTTAGATGGTCAGTGCTTTGTATCAGTTTCAGAAGCAGATTTGGACTACATATGGTCCATATGTGTAGGAAACACCGTTCTTTTGTTCTCAGCACACTCACGTTTCCTGCTGTCTTAGAGACTCTAGAACGCTAGAGCGTGCTTCTTGTTCTAAAGCAGAGTGTGATCAATGGATGAGACAATGCTGTGTGTTTCACATCAGAAATGGAGTTAATCCCATGCTCTGAGTCTCCCTAAAAGCAAGAATTCGTTTCAGGTAAGGGCAGTCACTTTTCTGCTCAAAGGAACTACATTGTTCACGAAGCTCACACGTTTCTCATCTTAACTGACAAGCATTGGATGTTAGAGGACCAGTGCATTGTATCAGTTTCAGAAGAAGATTTGGACTACATATAGTCCGTATGTGTAGGAAACACCGTTCTTTTGTTCTGGGCACACTCAGATTTCCTGCTATATTAGAGAATCTAGAAAGCAAGAGCGTGCTTCTTGCTCTAAAGCAGAGTGTGATCCATGGATGAGAACTATGCTGTGTGTTTCCCTTCAGAAATGGAGTTAAATCCCAGGCTCTGTGTCTTACTACAAGCAAGACTTCGTTTTAAGTAAGGGAAGTCACTTTTCAGTTCAAAGGAATTACATCATTCACAAAGCTCACACGTTTCTCATCTTAACTGACAAGCATTGGATGTTAGAGGACCATTGCATTCTATCAGTTTCAGAAGAAGATTTGGACTACATATAGTCCGTATGTGTAGGAAACACCGTTCTTTTGTTCTCAGCACACACACGTTTCCTGCTGTCTTAGAGACTTTAGAAAGCAAGAGCGTGCTTCTCGCTCTAAAGCAGAGTGTGATTCATGGATGAGAACTATGCTGTGTGTTTCCCTTCAGAAAAGTAGTTAAATCCCAGACTCTGCATCATCCTACAAGCAAGACTTCGTTTCAGGTAAGGGCAGTCACCTTTCAGCTCAAACGAACTACATTTTTCACGGAGCTCACACGTTTCTCATCTTAACTGACAAGCATTGGATGTTAGAGGACCAGTGCTTTGAATCAGTTTCAGAAGCAGAGTTGGACTAGATATGGTCCGTATGTGTAGGATACACCGTTCTTTTGTTCTCAGCACACTCACGTTTCCTGCTGTCTTAGAGACTTTAGAAAGCAAGAGCGTGCTTCTCGCTCAAAAGCAGAGTGTGATCCATGGATGAGAACTATGCTGTGTGTTTCCCTTCAGAAATGGAGTTAAATCCCAGGCTCTGTGTCTTCCTACAAGCAAGACTTCGTTTCGGGTAAGGGCAGTCACTTTTCAGCTCAAACGAACTACATCATTCACGAAGCTGACATGTTTCTCATCTTAACAGACAAGCATTGGATTTTAGAGGACCAGTGCTTTGTATCAGTTTCAGAAGCAGAGTTGGACTATATAATGTCCGTATGTGTAGGAAACTCCGTTCTTTTGTTCTCAGCACACTCACGTTTCCTGCTGTCTTACAGAATCTAGAAAGCTAGAGTGTGCTTCTATTAAAGCAGAGTGTGATCAATGGATGATTACACTGCTGTGTGTTTTACTTCAGAAATGGAGTTAAATCCCAGGCTCTGAGTCTTCCTACAAGCAAGACATCAATTCAGGTAAGGGCAGTCACTTTTCTGCTGAAATGAACTACATCGTTCATGAAGCTCACACGTTTCTCATCTTAACTGACAAGCATTGTATGTTAGATGGTCTGTGCTTTGTATCAGTTTCAGAAGCAGATTTGGACTACATATGGTCCATATGTGTAGGAAACACCGTTCTTTTGTTCTCAGCACACTCACGTTTCCTGCTGTCTTAGAGACTCTAGAACGCTAGAGCGTGCTTCTTGTTCTAAAGCAGAGTGTGATCAATGGATGAGACAATGCTGTGTGTTTCACATCAGAAATGGAGTTAAATCCCATGCTCTGAGTCTCCCTACAAGCAAGAATTCGTTTCAGGTAAGGGCAGTCACTTTTCTGCTCAAAGGAACTACATTGTTCACGAAGCTCACACGTTTCTCATCTTAACTGACAAGCATTGGATGTTAGAGGACCAGTGCATTCTATCAGTTTCAGAAGAAGATTTGGACTACATATAGTCCGTATGTGTAGGAAACACCGTTCTTTTGTTCTCAGCACACACGTTTCCTGCTGTCTTAGAGACTTTAGAAAGCAAGAGCGTGCTTCTCGCTCTAAAGCAGAGTGTGATCCATGGATGAGAACTATGCTGTGTGTTTCCCTTCAGAAAAGGAGTTAAATCCCAGGCTCTATGTCTTCCTACAAGCAAGACTTCGTTTCAGGTAAGGGCAGTCACTTTTCTGCTCAAAGGAACTACATCGTTCACGAAGCTCACACGTTTCTCATCTTAACTGACAAGCATTGTATGTTAGAGGACCAGTGCTTTGTATCAGTGTCAGAAGAAGAGTTGGACTATATAATGTCCGTATGTGTAGGAAACACCGTTCTTTTGTTCTCAGCACACTCACGTTTCCTGCTGTCTTAGTGACTTTAGAAAGCAAGAGCGTGCTTCTCGCTCTAAAGCAGAGTGTGATCCATGGATGAGAACTATGCTGTGTGTTTCCCTTCAGAAATGGAGTTAAATCCCAGGCTCTGTGTCTTCCTACAAGCAAGACTTCGTTTCGGGTAAGGGCAGTCACTTTTCAGCTCAAACGAACTACATCGTTCACTGAGCTCACACGTTTCTCATCTTAAGAGACAAGCATTGGATGTTAGAGGACCAGTGCTTTCTATCAGTTTAAGAAGCAGAGTTGGACTAGATATGGTCTGTATGTGTAGGAAACACCGTTCTTTTGTTCTTAGCACACTCACGTTTCCTGCTGTCTTAGAGTCTCTAGAAAGCAAGAGCGTGCTTCTTGTTCTAAAGCAGATTGTGATCAATGGATGAGACAATGCTCTGTGTTTCACTTCAGAAATGGAGTTAAATCCCATGCTCTGAGTCTCCCTACAAGCAAGACTTCGTTTAAGGTAAGGGCAGTCACTTTTCTGCTCAAAGGAACTACATCATTCACGAAGCTCACACGTTTCTCATCTTAACTTACAAGCATTGGATGTTAGAGGACCAGTGCATTGTATCAGTTTCAGAAGAAGATTTGGACTACATATAGTCAGTATGTGTAGGAAACACCATTCTATTGTTCTCAGCACACACACGTTTCCTGCTGTATTAGAGACTCTAGAAAGCAAGAGCATGCTTCTTGCTCTAAAGCAGAGTGTGATCCATGGATGAGAACTATGCTGTATGTTTCCATTGAGAAATGTAGTTAAATCCCAGGCTCTGTGTCTTCCTACAGGCAAGACCTCGTTTCAGGTAAGGGCAGTCACTTTTCAGCTCAAACGAAATACATCGTTCACGAAGCTGACATGTTTCTCATCTTAACAGACAAGCATTGGATTTTAGAGGACCAGTGCTTTGTATCAGTTTCAGAAGCAGAGTTGGACTATATAATGTCCGTATGTGTAGGAAACACCGTTCTTTTGTTCTCAGCACACTCACGTTTCCTGCTGTCTTAGAGACTCTAGAAAGCTAGAGCGTGCTTCTTGTTCTAAAGCAGAGTGTGATCAATGGATGATTACACTGCTGTGTGTTTTACTTCAGAAATGGAGTTAAATACCAGGCTCTGAGTCTTCCTACAAGCAAGACTTCAATTCAGGTAAGGGCAGTCACTTTTCTGCTGAAATGAACTACATCGTTCATGAAGCTCACACGTTTCTCATCTTAACTGACAAGCATTGTATGTTAGATGGTCAGTGCTTTGTATCATTTTCAGAAGCAGTTTTGGACTACATATGTTCCATATGTGTAGGAAACACCGTTCTTTTGTTCTCAGCACACTCACGTTTCCTGCTGTCTTAGAGACTTTAGGAAGCAAGAGCGTGCTTCTTGTTCTAAAGCAGAGTGTGATCAATGGATGAGACAATGCTGTGTGTTTCACTTCAGAAATGGAGTTAAATCCCATGCTCTGAGTCTCCCTACAAGCAAGACTTCATTTCAGGTAAGGGCAGTCTCTTTTCTGCTCAAAGGAACTACATTGTTCACGAAGCTCACACGTTTCTCATCTTAACTGACAAGCATTGGATGTTAGAGGACCAGTGCTTTGAATCAGTTTCAGAAGCAGAGTTGGACTAGATATGGTCCGTATGTTTAGGATAAACCATTCTTTTGTTCTCAGCACACTCACGTTTCCTGCTGTCTTAGAGACTTTAGAAAGCAAGAGCGTGCTTCTCGCTCTAAAACAGAGTGTGATCCATGGATGAGAACTATGCTGTGTGTTTCCCTTCAGAAAAGGAGTTAAATCCCAGGCTCTATGTCTTCCTACAAGCAAGACTTCGTTTCAGGTAAGGGCAGTCACTTTTCTGCTCAAAGGAACTACATCGTTCACGAAGCTCACACGTTTCTCATCTTAACTGACAAGCATTGTATGTTAGAGGACCAGTGCTTTGTATCAGTGTCAGAAGAAGAGTTGGACTATATATAGTCCGTATGTGTAGGAAACACCGTTCTTTTGTTCTCAGCACACTCACGTTTCCTGCTGTCTTAGAGACTTTAGAAAGCAAGAGCGTGCTTCTCGCTCTAAAGCAGAGTGTGATCCATGGATGAGAACTATGCTGTGTGTTTCCCTTCAGAAATGGAGTTAAATCCCAGGCTTTGTGTCTTCCTACAAGCAAGACTTCGTTTCGGGTAAGGGCAGTCACTTTTCAGCTCAAACGAACTACATCGTTCACTGAGCTTACATGTTTCTCATCTTAACAGACAAGCATTGGATGTTAGAGGACCAGTGCTTTCTATCAGTTTAAGAAGCAGAGTTGGACTAGATATGGTCCGTATGTGTAGGAAACACCGTTCTTTTGTTCTCAGCACACTCATGTTTCCTGCTGTCTTAGAGAATCTAGAAAGCAAGAGCGTGCTTCTTGTTCTAAAGCAGAGTGTGATCAATGGATGAGACAATGCTCTGTGTTTCACTTCAGAAATGGAGTTAAATCCCATGCTCTGAGTCTCCCTACAAGCAAGACTTCGTTTAAGGTAAGGGCAGTCACTTTTCTGATCACAGGAACTACATCATTCACGAAGCTCACACGTTTCTCATCTTAACTTACAAGCATTGGATGTTAGAGGACCAGAGCATTGTATCAGTTTCAGAAGAAGATTTGGACTACATATAGTCAGTATGTGTAGGAAACACCGTTCTATTGTTCTGGGCACACTCAGATTTCCTGCTGTATTAGAGACTCTAGAAAGCAAGAGCGTGCTTCTTGCTCTAAAGCAGAGTGTGATCCATGGATGAGAACTATGCTGTAGGTTTCCATTGAGAAATGGAGTTAAATCCCAGACTCTGTGTCTTCCTACAGGCAAGACTTCGTTTCAGGTAAGGGCAGTCACTTTTCAGCTCAAAGGAACTACATCGTTCACGAAGCTGACATGTTTCTAATCTTAACAGACAAGCATTGGATTTTAGAGGACCAGTGCTTTGTATCAGTTTCAGAAGCAGAGTTGGACTATATAATGTCCGTATGTGTAGGAAACACCGTTCTTTTGTTCTCAGCACACTCACGTTTCCTGCTGTCTTAGAGAATCTAGAAAGCTAGAGCGTGCTTCTTGTTCTAAAGCAGAGTGTGATCAATGGATGATTACACTGCTGCGTGTTTTACTTCAGAAATGGAGTTAAATCCCAGGCTCTGAGTCTTCCTACAAGCAAGACATCAATTCAGGTAAGGGCAGTCACTTTTCTGCTGAAACGAACTACATCGTTCATGAAGCTCACACGTTTCTCATCTTAACTGACAAGCATTGTATGTTAGATGGTCAGTGCTTTGTATCAGTTTCAGAAGCAGATTTGGACTACATATGGTCCATATGTGTAGGAAACACCGTTCTTTTGTTCTCAGCACACTCACGTTTCCTGCTGTCTTAGAGACTCTAGAACGCTAGAGCGTGCTTCTTGTTCTAAAGCAGAGTGTGATCAATGGATGAGACAATGCTGTGTGTTTCACATCAGAAATGGAGTTAAATCCCATGCTCTGAGTCTCCCTACAAGCAAGAATTCGTTTCAGGTAAGGGCAGTCACTTTTCTGCTCAAAGGAACTACATTGTTCACGAAGCTCACACGTTTCTCATCTTAACTGACAAGCATTGGATGTTAGAGGACCAGTGCATTCTATCAGTTTCAGAAGAAGATTTGGACTACATATAGTCCGTATGTGTAGGAAACACCGTTCTTTTGTTCTCAGCACACACATGTTTCCTGCTGTCTTGGAGACTTTAGAAAGCAAGAGCATGCTTCTCGCTCTAAAGCAGAGTGTGATCCATGGATGAGAACTATGCTGTGTGTTTCCCTTCAGAAAAGGAGTTAAATCCCAGGCTCTATGTCTTCCTACAAGCAAGACTTCGTTTCAGGTAAGGGCAGTCACTTTTCTGCTCAAAGGAACTACATCGTTCACGAAGCTCACACGTTTCTCATCTTAACTGACAAGCATTGTATGTTAGAGGACCAGTGCTTTGTATCAGTGTCAGAAGAAGAGTTGGACTATATAATGTCCGTATGTGTAGGAAACACCGTTCTTTTGTTCTCAGCACACTCACGTTTCCTGCTGTCTTAGTGACTTTAGAAAGCAAGAGCGTGCTTCTCGCTCTAAAGCAGAGTGTGATCCATGGATGAGAACTATGCTGTGTGTTTCCCTTCAGAAATGGAGTTAAATCCCAGGCTCTGTGTCTTCCTACAAGCAAGACTTCGTTTCGGGTAAGGGCAGTCACTTTTCAGCTCAAACGAACTACATCGTTCACTGAGCTCACATGTTTCTCATCTTAAGAGACAAGCATTGGATGTTAGAGGACCAGTGCTTTCTATCAGTTTAAGAAGCAGAGTTGGACTAGATATGGTCTGTATGTGTAGGAAACACCGTTCTTTTGTTCTTAGCACACTCACGTTTCCTGCTGTCTTAGAGACTCTAGAAAGCAAGAGCGTGCTTCTTGTTCTAAAGCAGATTGTGATCAATGGATGAGACAATGCTCTGTGTTTCACTTCAGAAATGGAGTTAAATCCCATGCTCTGAGTCTCCCTACAAGCAAGACTTCGTTTAAGGTAAGGGCAGTCACTTTTCTGCTCAAAGGAACTACATCATTCACGAAGCTCACACGTTTCTCATCTTAACTTACAAGCATTGGATGTTAGAGGACCAGTGCATGGTATCAGTTTCAGAAGAAGATTTGGACTACATATAGTCAGTATGTGTAGGAAACACCATTCTATTTTTCTCAGCACACACACGTTTCCTGCTGTATTAGAGACTCTAGAAAGCAAGAGCATGCTTCTTGCTCTAAAGCAGAGTGTGATCCATGGATGAGAACTATGCTGTATGTTTCCATTGAGAAATGTAGTTAATTCCCAGACTCTGTGTCTTCCTACAGGCAAGACCTCGTTTCAGGTAAGGGCAGTCACTTTTCAGCTCAAACGAAATACATCGTTCACGAAGCTGACATGTTTCTCATCTTAACAGACAAGCATTGGATTTTAGAGGACCAGTGCTTTGTATCAGTTTCAGAAGCAGAGTTGGACTATATAATGTCCGTATGTGTAGGAAACACCGTTCTTTTGTTCTCAGCACACTCACATTTCCTGCTGTCTTAGAGATTCTAGAAAGCTAGAGCGTGCTTCTTGTTCTAAAGCAGAGTGTGATCAATGGATGATTACACTGCTGTGTGTTTTACTTCAGAAATGGAGTTAAATACCAGGCTCTGAGTCTTCCTACAAGCAAGACTTCAATTCAGGTAAGGGCAGTCACTTTTCTGCTGAAATGAACTACATCGTTCATGAAGCTCACACGTTTCTCATCTTAACTGACAAGCATTGTATGTTAGATGGTCAGTGCTTTGTATCATTTTCAGAAGCAGTTTTGGACTACATATGTTCCATATGTGTAGGAAACACCGTTCTTTTGTTCTCAGCACACTCACGTTTCCTGCTGTCTTAGAGACTTTAGGAAGCAAGAGCGTGCTTCTTGTTCTAAAGCAGAGTGTGATCAATGGATGAGACAATGCTGTGTGTTTCACTTCAGAAATGGAGTTAAATCCCATGCTCTGAGTCTCCCTACAAGCAAGACTTCATTTCAGGTAAGGGCAGTCACTTTTCTGCTCAAAGGAACTACATTGTTCACGAAGCTCACACGTTTCTCATCTTAACTGACAAGCATTGGATGTTAGAGGACCAGTGCTTTGAATCAGTTTCAGAAGCAGAGTTGGACTAGATATGGTCCGTATGTGTAGGATACACCATTCTTTTGTTCTCAGCACACTCACGTTTCCTGCTGTCTTAGAGAATTTAGAAAGCAAGAGCGTGCTTCTCGCTCTAAAACAGAGTGTGATCCATGGATGAGAACTATGCTGTGTGTTTCCCTTCAGAAATGGAGTTAAATCCCAGGCTCTATGTCTTCCTACAAGCAAGACTTCGTTTCAGGTAAGGGCAGTCACTTTTCTGCTCAAAGGAACTACATCGTTCACGAAGCTCACACGTTTCTCATCTTAACTGACAAGCATTGTATGTTAGAGGACCAGTGCTTTGTATCAGTGTCAGAAGAAGAGTTGGACTATATATAGTCCGTATGTGTAGGAAACACCGTTCTTTTGTTCTCAGCACACTCACGTTTCCTGCTGTCTTAGAGACTTTAGAAAGCAAGAGCGTGCTTCTCGCTCTAAAGCAGAGTGTGATCCATGGATGAGAACTATGCTGTGTGTTTCCCTTCAGAAATGGAGTTAAATCCCAGGCTCTGTGTCTTCCTACAAGCAAGACTTCGTTTCGGGTAAGGGCAGTCACTTTTCAGCTCAAACGAACTACATCGTTCACTGAGCTTACATGTTTCTCATCTTAACAGACAAGCATTGGATGTTAGAGGACCAGTGCTTTCTATCAGTTTAAGAAGCAGAGTTGGACTAGATATGGTCCGTATGTGTAGGAAACAACGTTCTTTTGTTCTCAGCACACTCATGTTTCCTGCTGTCTTAGAGAATCTAGAAAGCAAGAGCGTGCTTCTTGTTCTAAAGCAGAGTGTGATCAATGGATGAGACAATGCTGTGTGTTTCACTTCAGAAATGGAGTTAAATCCCATGCTCTGAGTCTCCCTACAAGCAAGACTTCGTTTAAGGTAAGGGCAGTCACTTTTCTGCTCACAGGAACTACATCATTCACGAAGCTCACACGTTTCTCATCTTAACTTACAAGCATTGGATGTTAGAGGACCAGAGCATTGTATCAGTTTCAGAAGAAGATTTGGACTACATATAGTCAGTATGTGTAGGAAACACCGTTCTATTGTTCTGGGCACACTCAGATTTCCTGCTGTATTAGAGACTCTAGAAAGCAAGAGTGTGCTTCTTGCTCTAAAGCAGAGTGTGATCCATGGATGAGAACTATGCTGTATGTTTCCATTGAGAAATGGAATTAAATCCCAGACTCTGTGTCTTCCTACAGGCAAGACTTCGTTTCAGGTAAGGGCAGTCACTTTTCAGCTCAAAGGAACTACATGGTTCACGAAGCTGACATGTTTCTCATCTTAACAGACAAGCATTGGATTTTAGAGGACCAGTGCTTTGTATCAGTTTCAGAAGCAGAGTTGGACTATATAATATCCGTATGTGTAGGAAACACCGTTCTTTTGTTCTCAGCACACTCACGTTTCCTGCTGTCTTAGAGAATCTAGAAAGCTAGAGCGTGCTTCTTGTTCTAAAGCAGAGTGTGATCAATGGATGATTACACTGCTGCGTGTTTTACTTCAGAAATGGAGTTAAATCCCAGGCTCTGAGTCTTCCTACAAGCAAGACATCAATTCAGGTAAGGGCAGTCACTTTTCTGCTGAAACAAACTACATCGTTCATGAAGCTCACACGTTTCTCATCTTAAATGACAAGCATTGTATGTTAGATGGTCAGTGCTTTGTATCAGTTTCAGAAGCAGATTTGGACTACATATGGTCCATATGTGTAGGAAACACCGTTCTTTTGTTCTCAGCACACTCACGTTTCCTGCTGTCTTAGAGACTCTAGAACGCTAGAGCGTGCTTCTTGTTCTAAAGCAGAGTGTGATCAATGGATGAGACAATGCTGTGTGTTTCACATCAGAAATGGAGTTAAATCCCATGCTCTGAGTCTCCCTACAAGCAAGAATTCGTTTCAGGTAAGGGCAGTCACTTTTCTGCTCAAAGGAACTACATTGTTCACGAATCTCACACGTTTCTCATCTTAACTGACAAGCATTGGATGTTAGAGGACCAGTGCATTGTATCAGTTTCAGAAGAAGATTTGGACTACATATAGTCTGTATGTGTAGGAAACACCGTTCTTTTGTTCTGGGCACACTCAGATTTCCTGCTGTATTAGAGAATCTAGAAAGCAAGAGCGTGCTTCTTGCTCTAAAGCAGAGTGTGATCCATGGATGAGAACTATGCTGTGTGTTTCCCTTCAGAAATGGAGTTAAATCCCAGGCTCTGTGTCTTACTACAAGGAAGACTTCGTTTTAAGTAAGGGAAGTCACTTTTCAGTTCAAAGGAATTACATCATTCACAAAGCTCACACGTTTCTCATCTTAACTGACAAGCATTGTATGTTAGAGGACCAGTGCTTTGTATCAGTGTCAGAAGAAGAGTTGGACTATATAATGTCCGTATGTGTAGGAAACACCGTTCTTTTGTTCTCAGCACACTCACGTTTCCTGCTGTCTTACAGAATCTAGAAAGCTAGAGCGTGCTTCTATCTAAAGCAGAGTGTGATCAATGGATGATTACACTGCTGTGTGTTTTACTTCAGAAATGGAGTTAAATCCCAGGCTCTGAGTCTTCCTACAAGCAAGACATCAATTCAGGTAAGGGCAGTCACTTTTCTGCTGAAACGAACTACATCGTTCATGAAGCTCACACGTTTCTCATCTTAACTGACAAGCATTGTATGTTTGATGGTCAGTGCTTTGTATCAGTTTCAGAAGCAGATTTGGACTACATATGGTCCATATGTGTAGGAAACACCGTTCTTTTGTTCTCAGCACACACACGTTTCCTGCTGTCTTAGAGACTTTAGAAAGCAAGAGCGTGCTTCTCGCTCTAAAGCAGAGTGTGATCAATGGATGAGACAATGCTGTGTGTTTCACTTCAGAAATGAGGTTAAATCCCATGCTCTGAGTCTCCCTACAAGCAAGACTTCATTTCAGGTAAGGGCAGTCACTTTTCTGCTCAAAGGAACTACATTGTTCACGAAGCTCACACGTTTCTCATCTTAACTGACAAGCATTGGATGTTAGAGGACCAGTGCTTTGAATCAGTTTCAGAAGCAGAGTTGGACTAGATATGGTCCGTATGTGTAGGATACACCATTCTTTTGTTCTCAGCACACTCACGTTTCCTGCTGTCTTAGAGACTTTAGAAAGCAAGAGCATGCTTCTCGCTCTAAAGCAGAGTGTGATCCATGGATGAGAACTATGCTGTGTGTTTCCCTTCAGAAATGGAGTTAAATCCCAGGCTCTGTGTCTTCCTACAAGCAATACTTCGTTTCGGGTAAGGGCAGTCACTTTTCAGCTCAAACGAACTACATCGTTCACTGAGCTTACATGTTTCTCATCTTAACAGACAAGCATTGGATGTTAGAGGACCAGTGCTTTCTATCAGTTTAAGAAGCAGAGTTGGACTAGATATGGTCCGTATGTGTAGGAAACAACGTTCTTTTGTTCTCAGCACACTCATGTTTCCTGCTGTCTTAGAGAATCTAGAAAGCAAGAGCGTGCTTCTTGTTCTAAAGCAGAGTGTGATCAATGGATGAGACAATGCTCTGTGTTTCACTTCAGAAATGGAGTTAAATCCCATGCTCTGAGTCTCCCTACAAGCAAGACTTCGTTTAAGGTAAGGGCAGTCACTTTTCTGCTCACAGGAACTACATCATTCACGAAGCTCACACGTTTCTCATCTTAACTTACAAGCATTGGATGTTAGAGGACCAGAGCATTGTATCAGTTTCAGAAGAAGATTTGGACTACATATATTCAGTATGTGTAAGAAACACCGTTCTATTGTTCTGGGCACACTCAGATTTCCTGCTGTATTAGAGACTCTAGAAAGCAAGAGCGTGCTTCTTGCTCTAAAGCAGAGTGTGATCCATGGATGAGAACTATGCTGTATGTTTCCATTGAGAAATGGAGTTAAATCCCAGACTCTGTGTCTTCCTACAGGCAAGACTTCGTTTCAGGTAAGGGCAGTCACTTTTCAGCTCAAAGGAACTACATCGTTCACGAAGCTGACATGTTTCTCATCTTAACAGACAAGCATTGGATTTTAGAGGACCAGTGCTTTGTATCAGTTTCAGAAGCAGAGTTGGACTATATAATGTCCGTATGTGTAGGAAACACCGTTCTTTTGTTCTCAGCACACTCACGTTTCCTGCTGTCATAGATTCTAGAAAGCTAGAGCGTGCTTCTTGTTCTAAAGCAGAGTGTGATCAATGGATGATTACAATGCTGCGTGTTTTACTTCAGAAATGGAGTTAAATCCCAGGCTCTGAGTCTTCCTACAAGCAAGACATCAATTCAGGTAAGGGCAGTCACTTTTCTGCTGAAACGAACTACATCGTTCATGAAGCTCACACGTTTCTCATCTTAACTGACAAGCATTGTATGTTAGATGGTCAGTGCTTTGTATCAGTTTCAGAAGCAGATTTGGACTACATATGGTCCATATGTGTAGGAAACACCGTTCTTTTGTTCTCAGCACACTCACGTTTCCTGCTGTCTTAGAGACTCTAGAACGCTAGAGCGTGCTTCTTGTTCTAAAGCAGAGTGTGATCAATGGATGAGACAATGCTGTGTGTTTCACATCAGAAATGGAGTTAAATCCCATGCTCTGAGTCTCCCTACAAGCAAGAATTCGTTTCAGGTAAGGGCAGTCACTTTTCTCCTCAAAGGAACTACATTGTTCACGAATCTCACACGTTTCTCATCTTAACTGACAAGCATTGGATGTTAGAGGACCAGTGCATTGTATCAGTTTCAGAAGTAGATTTGGACTACATATAGTCTGTATGTGTAGGAAACACCGTTCTTTTGTTCTGGGCAGACTCAGATTTCCTGCTGTATTAGAGAATCTAGAAAGCAAGAGCGTGCTTCTTGCTCTAAAGCAGAGTGTGATCCATGGATGAGAACTATGCTGTGTGTTTCCCTTCAGAAATGGAGTTAAATCCCAGGCTCTGTGTCTTACTACAAGCAAGACTTCGTTTTAAGTAAGGGAAGTCACTTTTCAGTTCAAAGGAATTACATCATTCACAAAGCTCACACGTTTCTCATCTTAACTGACAAGCATTGTATGTTAGAGGACCAGTGCTTTGTATCAGTTTCAGAAGCAGATTTGGACTACATATGGTCCATATGTGTAGGAAACACCGTTCTTTTGTTCTCAGCACACTCACGTTTCCTGCTGTCTTAGAGACTCTAGAACGCTAGAGCGTGCTTCTTGTTCTAAAGCAGAGTGTGATCAATGGATGAGACAATGCTGTGTGTTTCACATCAGAAATGGAGTTAAATCCCATGCTCTGAGTCTCCCTACAAGCAAGAATTCGTTTCAGGTAAGGGCAGTCACTTTTCTGCTCAAAGGAACTACATTGTTCACGAAGCTCACACGTTTCTCATCTTAACTGACAAGCATTGGATGTTAGAGGACCAGTGCATTCTATCAGTTTCAGAAGAAGATTTGGACTACATATAGTCCGTATGTGTAGGAAACACCGTTCTTTTGTTCTCAGCACACACACGTTTCCTGCTGTCTTAGAGACTTTAGAAAGCAAGAGCGTGCTTCTCGCGCTAAAGCAGAGTGTGATCCATGGATGAGAACTATGCTGTGTGTTTCCCTTCAGAAAAGGAGTTAAATCCCAGGCTCTATGTCTTCCTACAAGCAAGACTTCGTTTCAGGTAAGGGCAGTCACTTTTCTGCTCAAACGAACTACATCGTTCACGAAGCTCACACGTTTCTCATCTTAACTGACAAGCATTGTATGTTAGAGGACCAGTGCTTTGTATCAGTGTCAGAAGAAGAGTTGGACTATATAATGTCCGTATGTGTAGGAAACACCGTTCTTTTGTTCTCAGCACACTCACGTTTCCTGCTGTCTCAGTGACTTTAGAAAGCAAGAGCGTGCTTCTCGCTCTAAAGCAGAGTGTGATCCATGGATGAGAACTATGCTGTGTGTTTCCCTTCAGAAATGGAGTTAAATCCCAGGCTCTGTGTCTTCCTACAAGCAAGACTTCGTTTCGGGTAAGGGCAGTCACTTTTCAGCTCAAACGAACTACATCGTTCACTGAGCTCACACGTTTCTCATCTTAACAGACAAGCATTGGATGTTAGAGGACCAGTGCTTTCTATCAGTTTAAGAAGCAGAGTTGGACTAGATATGGTCCGTATGTGTAGGAAACACCGTTCTTTTGTTCTTAGCACACTCACGTTTCCTGCTGTCTTAGAGACTCTAGAAAGCAAGAGCGTGCTTCTTGTTCTAAAGCAGATTGTGATCAATGGATGAGACAATGCTCTGTGTTTCACTTCAGAAATGGAGTTAAATCCCATGCTCTGAGTCTCCCTACAAGCAAGACTTCGTTTAAGGTAAGGGCAGTCACTTTTCTGCTCAAAGGAACTACATCATTCACGAAGCTCACAAGTTTCTCATCTTAACTTACAAGCATTGGATGTTAGAGGACCAGTGCATTGTATCAGTTTCAGAAGAAGATTTGGACTACATATAGTCAGTATGTGTAGGAAACCCCATTCTATTGTTCTCAGCACACACACGTTTCCTGCTGTATTAGAGACTCTAGAAAGCAAGAGCATGCTTCTTGCTCTAAAGCAGAGTGTGATCCATGGATGAGAACTATGCTGTATGTTTCCATTGAGAAATGGAGTTAAATCCCAGACTCTGTGTCTTCCTACAGGCAAGACCTCGTTTCAGGTAAGGGCAGTCACTTTTCAGCTCAAACGAAATACATCGTTCACGAAGCTGACATGTTTCTCATCTTAACAGACAAGCATTGGATTTTAGAGGACCAGTGCTTTGTATCAGTTTCAGAAGCAGAGTTGGACTATATAATGTCCGTATGTGTAGGAAACACCGTTCTTTTGTTCTCAGCACACTCACGTTTCCTGCTGTCTTAGAGACTTTAGGAAGCAAGAGCGTGCTTCTTGTTCTAAAGCAGAGTGTGATCAATGGATGAGACAATGCTGTGTGTTTCACTTCAGAAATGGAGTTAAATCCCATGCTCTGAGTCTCCCTACAAGCAAGACTTCATTTCAGGTAAGGGCAGTCACTTTTCTGCTCAAAGGAACTACATTGTTCACGAAGCTCACACGTTTCTCATCTTAACTGACAAGCATTGGATGTTAGAGGACCAGTGCTTTGAATCAGTTTCAGAAGCAGAGTTGGACTAGATATGGTCCGTATGTGTAGGATGCACCATTCTTTTGTTCTCAGCACACTCACGTTTCCTGCTGTCTTAGAGACTTTAGAAAGCAAGAGCGTGCTTCTCGCTCTAAAGCAGAGTGTGATCCATGGATGAGAACTATGCTGTGTGTTTCCCTTCAGAAAAGGAGTTAAATCCCAGGCTCTATGTCTTCCTACAAGCAAGACTTCGTTTCAGGTAAGGGCAGTCACTTTTCTGCTCAAAGGAACTACATCGTTCACGAAGCTCACACGTTTCTCATCTTAACTGACAAGCATTGTATGTTAGAGGACCAGTGCTTTCTATCAGTGTCAGAAGAAGAGTTGGACTATATATAGTCCGTATGTGTAGGAAACACCGTTCTTTTGTTCTCAGCACACTCACGTTTCCTGCTGTCTTAGAGACTTTAGAAAGCAAGAGCGTGCTTCTCGCTCTAAAGCAGAGTGTGATCCATGGATGAGAACTATGCTGTGTGTTTCCCTTCAGAAATGGAGTTAAATCCCAGGCTCTGTGTCTTCCTACAAGCAAGACTTCGTTTCGGGTAAGGGCAGTCACTTTTCAGCTCAAAGGAACTACATCGTTCACTGAGCTTACACGTTTCTCATCTTAACAGACAAGCATTGGATGTTAGAGGACCAGTGTTTTCTATCAGTTTCAGAAGCAGAGTTGGACTAGATATGGTCCGTATGTGTAGGAAACACCGTTCTATTGTTCTGGGCACACTCAGATTTCCTGCTGTATTAGAGACTCTAGAAAGCAAGAGAGTGCTTCTTGCTCTAAAGCAGAGTGTGATCCATGGATGAGAACTATGCTGTATGTTTCCATTGAGAAATGGAGTTAAATCCCAGACTCTGTGTCTTCCTACAGGCAAGACTTCGTTTCAGGTAAGGGCAGTCACTTTTCAGCTCAAACGAACTACATCGTTCACGAAGCTGACATGTTTCTCATCTTAACAGAAGCATTGGATTTTAGAGGACCAGTGCTTTGTATCAGTTTCAGAAGCAGAGTTGGACTATATAATGTCCGTATGTGTAGGAAACACCGTTCTTTTGTTCTCAGCACACTCACGTTTCCTGCTGTCTTAGAGAATCTAGAAAGCTAGAGCGTGCTTCTTGTTCTAAAGCAGAGTGTGATCAATGGATGATTACACTGCTGCGTGTTTTACTTCAGAAATGGAGTTAAATACCAGGCTCTGAGTCTTCCTACAAGCAAGACATCAATTCAGGTAAGGGCAGTCACTTTTCTGCTGAAACGAACTACATCGTTCATGAAGCTCACTCGTTTCTCATCTTAACTGACAAGCATTGTATGTTAGATGGTCAGTGCTTTGTATCAGTTTCAGAAGCAGATTTGGACTACATATGGTCCATATGTGTAGGAAACACCGTTCTTTTGTTCTCAGCACACTCACGTTTCCTGCTGTCTTAGAGACACTAGAACGCTAGAGCGTGCTTCTTGTTCTAAAGCAGAGTGTGATCAATGGATGAGACAATGCTGTGTGTTTCACATCAGAAATGGAGTTAAATCCCATGCTCTGAGTCTCCCTACACGCAAGAATTCGTTTCAGGTAAGGGCAGTCACTTTTCTGCTCAAAGGAACTACATTGTTCACCAAGCTCACACGTTTCTCATCTTAACTGACAAGCATTGGATGTTAGAGGACCAGTGCATTCTATCAGTTTCAGAAGAAGATTTGGACTACATATAGTCCATATGTGTAGGAAACACCGTTCTTTTGTTCTCAGCACACACACGTTTCCTGCTGTCTTAGAGACTTTAGAAAGCAAGAGCGTGCTTCTCGCTCTAAAGCAGAGTGTGATCCATGGATGAGAACTATGCTGTGTGTTTCCCTTCAGAAAAGGAGTTAAATCCCAGGCTCTATGTCTTCCTACAAGCAAGACTTCGTTTCAGGTACGGGCAGTCACTTTTCTGCTCAAACGAACTACATCGTTCACGAAGCTCACACGTTTCTCATCTTAACTGACAAGCATTGTATGTTAGAGGACCAGTGCTTTGTATCAGTGTCAGAAGAAGAGTTGGACTATATAATGTCCGTATGTGTAGGAAACACCGTTCTTTTGTTCTCAGCACACTCACGTTTCCTGCTGTCTTAGTGACTTTAGAAAGCAAGAGCATGCTTCTTGCTCTAAAGCAGAGTGTGATCCATGGATGAGAACTATGCTGTGTGTTTCCCTTCAGAAATGGAGTTAAATCCCAGGCTCTGTGTCTTCCTACAAGCAAGACTTCGTTTCGGGTAAGGGCAGTCACTTTTCAGCTCAAACGAACTACATCGTTCACTGAGCTCACACGTTTCTCATCTTAACAGACAAGCATTGGATGTTAGAGGACCAGTGCTTTCTATCAGTTTAAGAAGCAGAGTTGGACTAGATATGGTCCGTATGTGTAGGAAACACCGTTCTTTTGTTCTTAGCACACTCACGTTTCCTGCTGTCTTAGAGACTCTAGAAAGCAAGAGCGTGCTTCTTGTTCTAAAGCAGATTGTGATCAATGGATGAGACAATGCTCTGTGTTTCACTTCAGAAATGGAGTTAAATCCCATGCTCTGAGTCTCCCTACAAGCAAGACTTCGTTTAAGGTAAGGGCAGTCACTTTTCTGCTCAAAGGAACTACATCATTCACGAAGCTCACACGTTTCTCATCTTAACTTACAAGCATTGGATGTTAGAGGACCAGTGCATTGTATCAGTTTCAGAAGAAGATATGGACTACATATAGTCAGTATGTGTAGGAAACACCATTCTATTGTTCTCAGCACACACACGTTTCCTGCTGTATTAGAGACTCTAGAAAGCAAGAGCATGCTTCTTGCTCTAAAGCAGAGTGTGATCCATGGATGAGAACTATGCTGTATGTTTCCATTGAGAAATCGAGTTAAATCCCAGACTCTGTGTCTTCCTACAGGCAAGACCTCGTTTCAGGTAAGGGCAGTCACTTTTCAGCTCAAACGAAATACATCGTTCACGAAGCTGACATGTTTCTCATCTTAACAGACAAGCATTGGATTTTAGAGGACCAGTGCTTTGTATCAGTTTCAGAAGCAGAGTTGGACTATATAATGTCCGTATGTGTAGGAAACACTGTTCTTTTGTTCTCAGCACACTCACGTTTCCTGCTGTCTTAGAGACTCTAGAAAGCTAGAGCGTGCTTCTTGTTCTAAAGCAGAGTGTGATCAATGGATGATTACACTGCTGTGTGTTTTACTTCAGAAATGGAGTTAAATACCAGGCTCTGAGTCTTCCTACAAGCAAGACTTCAATTCAGGTAAGGGCAGTCACTTTTCTGCTGAAATGAACTACATCGTTCATGAAGCTCACACGTTTCTCATCTTAACTGACAAGCATTGTATGTTAGATGGTCAGTGCTTTGTATCATTTTCAGAAGCAGATTTGGACTACATATGTTCCATATGTGTAGGAAACACCGTTCTTTTGTTCTCAGCACACTCACGTTTCCTGCTGTCTTAGAGACTTTAGGAAGCAAGAGCGTGCTTCTTGTTCTAAAGCAGAGTGTGATCAATGGATGAGACAATGCTCTGTGTTTCACTTCAGAAATGGAGTTAAATCCCATGCTCTGAGTCTCCCTACAAGCAAGAATTCGTTTAAGGTAAGGGCAGTCACTTTTCTGCTCACAGGAACTACATCATTCACGAAGCTCACACGTTTCTCATCTTAACTTACAAGCATTGGATGTTAGAGGACCAGTGCATTGTATCAGTTTCAGAAGAAGATTTGGACTACATATAGTCAGTATGTGTAGGAAACACCGTTCTATTGTTCTGGGCACACTCAGATTTCCTGCTGTATTAGAGACTCTAGAAAGCAAGAGCGTGCTTCTTGCTCTAAAGCAGAGTGTGATCCATGGATGAGAACTATGCTGTATGTTTCCATTGAGAAATGGAGTTAAATCCCAGACTCTGTGTCTTCCTACAGGCAAGACTTCGTTTCAGGTAAGGGCAGTCACTTTTCAGCTCAAAGGAACTACATCGTTCACGAAGCTGACATGTTTCTCATCTTAACAGACAAGCATTGGATTTTAGAGGACCAGTGCTTTGTATCAGTTTCAGAAGCAGAGTTGGACTATATAATGTCCGTATGTGTAGGAAACACCGTTCTTTTGTTCTCAGCACACTCACGTTTCCTGCTGTCTTAGAGAATCTAGAAAGCTAGAGCGTGCTTCTTGTTCTAAAGCAGAGTGTGATCAATGGATGATTACACTGCTGCGTGTTTTACTTCAGAAATGGAGTTAAATCCCAGGCTCTGAGTCTTCCTACAAGCAAGACATCAATTCAGGTAAGGGCAGTCACTTTTCTGCTGAAACGAACTACATCGTTCATGAAGCTCACACGTTTCTCATCTTAACTGACAAGCATTGTATGTTAGATGGTCAGTGCTTTGTATCAGTTTCAGAAGCAGATTTGGACTACATATGGTCCATATGTGTAGGAAACACCGTTCTTTTGTTCTCAGCACACTCACGTTTCCTGCTGTCTTAGAGACTCTAGAACGCTAGAGCGTGCTTCTTGTTCTAAAGCAGAGTGTGATCAATGGATGAGACAATGCTGTGTGTTTCACATCAGAAATGGAGTTAAATCCCATGCTCTGAGTCTCCCTACAAGCAAGAATTCGTTTCAGGTAAGGGCAGTCACTTTTCTGCTCAAAGGAACTACATTGTTCACGAATCTCACACGTTTCTCATCTTAACTGACAAGCATTGGATGTTAGAGGACCAGTGCATTGTATCAGTTTGAGAAGAAGATTTGGACTACATATAGTCTGTATGTGTAGGAAACACCGTTCTTTTGTTCTGGGCACACTCAGATATCCTGCTGTATTAGAGAATCTAGAAAGCAAGAGCGTGCTTCTTGCTCTAAAGCAGAGTGTGATCCATGGATGAGAACTATGCTGTGTGTTTCCCTTCAGAAATGGAGATAAATCCCAGGCTCTGTGTCTTACTACAAGCAAGACTTCGTTTTAAGTAAGGGAAGTCACTTTTCAGTTCAAAGGAATTACATCATTCACAAAGCTCACACGTTTCTCATCTTAACTGACAAGCATTGTATGTTAGAGGACCAGTGCTTTGTATCAGTGTCAGAAGAAGAGTTGGACTATATAATGTCCGTATGTGTAGGAAACACCGTTCTTTTGTTCTCAGCACACTCACGTTTCCTGCTGTCTTAGAGACTCTAGAAAGCTAGAGCGTGCTTCTTGTTCTAAAGCAGAGTGTGATCAATGGATGATTACACTGCTGTGTGTTTTACTTCAGAAATGGAGTTAAATACCAGGCTCTGAGTCTTCCTACAAGCAAGACTTCAATTCAGGTAAGGGCAGTCACTTTTCTGCTGAAATGAACTACATCGTTCATGAAGCTCACACGTTTCTCATCTTAACTGACAAGCATTGTATGTTAGATGGTCAGTGCTTTGTATCATTTTCAGAAGCAGATTTGGACTACATATGTTCCATATGTGTAGGAAACACCGTTCTTTTGTTCTCAGCACACTCACGTTTCCTGCTGTCTTAGAGACTTTAGGAAGCAAGAGCGTGCTTCTTGTTCTAAAGCAGAGTGTGATCAATGGATGAGACAATGCTCTGTGTTTCACTTCAGAAATGGAGTTAAATCCCATGCTCTGAGTCTCCCTACAAGCAAGACTTCGTTTAAGGTAAGGGCAGTCACTTTTCTGCTCACAGGAACTACATCATTCACGAAGCTCACACGTTTCTCATCTTAACTTACAAGCATTGGATGTTAGAGGACCAGTGCATTGTATCAGTTTCAGAAGAAGATTTGGACTACATATAGTCAGTATGTGTAGGAAACACCGTTCTATTGTTCTGGGCACACTCAGATTTCCTGCTGTATTAGAGACTCTAGAAAGCAAGAGCGTGCTTCTTGCTCTAAAGCAGAGTGTGATCCATGGATGAGAACTATGCTGTATGTTTCCATTGAGAAATGGAGTTAAATCCCAGACTCTGTGTCTTCCTACAGGCAAGACTTCGTTTCAGGTAAGGGCAGTCACTTTTCAGCTCAAAGGAACTACATCGTTCACGAAGCTGACATGTTTCTCATCTTAACAGACAAGCATTGGATTTTAGAGGACCAGTGCTTTGTATCAGTTTCAGAAGCAGAGTTGGACTATATAATGTCTGTATGTGTAGGAAACACCGTTCTTTTGTTCTCAGCACACTCACGTTTCCTGCTGTCTTAGAGAATCTAGAAAGCTAGAGCGTGCTTCTTGTTCTAAAGCAGAGTGTGATCAATGGATGATTACACTGCTGCGTGTTTTACTTCAGAAATGGAGTTAAATCCCAGGCTCTGAGTCTTCCTACAAGCAAGACATCAATTCAGGTAAGGGCAGTCACTTTTCTGCTGAAACGAACTACATCGTTCATGAAGCTCACACGTTTCTCATCTTAACTGACAAGCATTGTATGTTAGATGGTCAGTGCTTTGTATCAGTTTCAGAAGCAGATTTGGACTACATATGGTCCATATGTGTAGGAAACACCGTTCTTTTGTTCTCAGCACACTCACGTTTCCTGCTGTCTTAGAGACTCTAGAACGCTAGAGCGTGCTTCTTGTTCTAAAGCAGAGTGTGATCAATGGATGAGACAATGCTGTGTGTTTCACATCAGAAATGGAGTTAAATCCCATGCTCTGAGTCTCCCTACAAGCAAGAATTCGTTTCAGGTAAGGGCAGTCACTTTTCTGCTCAAAGGAACTACATTGTTCACGAATCTCACACGTTTCTCATCTTAACTGACAAGCATTGGATGTTAGAGGACCAGT
This sequence comes from Onychomys leucogaster, assembly GCA_949786385.1. NCBI lineage: Eukaryota > Metazoa > Chordata > Mammalia > Rodentia > Cricetidae > Onychomys > Onychomys leucogaster. The sequence goes on from CATKUP010000008.1 coordinate 4,797,301, forward strand.
GCATTGTATCAGTTTCAGAAGAAGATTTGGACTACATATAGTCTGTATGTGTAGGAAACACCGTTCTTTTGTTCTGGACACACTCAGATTTCCTGCTGTATTAGAGAATCTAGAAAGCAAGAGCGTGCTTCTTGCTCTAAAGCAGAGTGTGATCCATGGATGAGAACTATGCTGTGTGTTTCCCTTCAGAAATGGAGTTAAATCCCAGGCTCTGTGTCTTACTACAAGCAAGACTTCGTTTTAATAAGGGAAGTCACTTTTCAGTTCAAAGGAATTACATCATTCACAAAGCTCACACGTTTCTCATCTTAACTTACAAGCATTGGATGTTAGAGGACCAGTGCATTGTATCAGTTTCAGAAGAAGATTTGGACTACATATAGTCAGTATGTGTAGGAAACACCATTCTATTGTTCTCAGCACACACACGTTTCCTGCTGTATTAGAGACTCTAGAAAGCAAGAGCATGCTTCTTGCTCTAAAGCAGAGTGTGATCCATGGATGAGAACTATGCTGTATGTTTCCATTGAGAAATGGAGTTAAATCCCAGACTCTGTGTCTTCCTACAGGCAAGACCTCGTTTCAGGTAAGGGCAGTCACTTTTCAGCTCAAACGAAATACATCGTTCACGAAGCTGACATGTTTCTCATCTTAACAGACAAGCATTGGATTTTAGAGGACCAGTGCTTTGTATCAGTTTCAGAAGCAGAGTTGGACTATATAATGTCCGTATATGTAGGAAACACCGTTCTTTTGTTCTCAGCACACTCACGTTTCCTGCTGTCTTAGAGACTTTAGAAAGCAAGAGCGTGCTTCTCACTCTAAAGCAGAGTGTGATCCATGGATGAGAACTATGCTGTGTGTTTCCCTTCAGAAAAGGAGTTAAATCCCAGGCACTATGTCTTCCTACAAGCAAGACTTCGTTTCAGGTAAGGGCAGTCACTTTTCTGCTCAAAGGAACTACATCGTTCACGAAGCTCACACGTTTCTCATCTTAACTGACAAGCATTGTATGTTAGAGGACCAGTGCTTTGTATCAGTGTCAGAAGAAGAGTTGGACTATATATAGTCCGTATGTGTAGGAAACACCGTTCTTTTGTTCTCAGCACACTCACGTTTCCTGCGGTCTTAGAGACTTTAGAAAGCAAGAGCGTGCTTCTCGCTCTAAAGCAGAGTGTGATCCATGGATGAGAACTATGCTGTGTGTTTCCCTTCAGAAATGGAGTTAAATCCCAGGCTCTGTGTCTTCCTACAAGCAAGACTTCGTTTCGGGTAAGGGCAGTCACTTTTCAGCTCAAACGAACTACATCGTTCACTGAGCTTACACGTTTCTCATCTTAACAGACAAGCATTGGATGTTAGAGGACCAGTGTTTTCTATCAGTTTCAGAAGCAGAGTTGGACTAGATATGGTCCGTATGTGTAGGAAACACCGTTCTTTTGTTCTCAGCACACTCATGTTTCCTGCTGTCTTAGAGACTCTAGAAAGCAAGAGCGTGCTTCTTGTTCTAAAGCAGAGTGTGATCAATGGATGAGACAATGCTCTGTGTTTCACTTCAGAAATGGAGTTAATCCCATGCTCTGAGTCTCCCTACAAGCAAGACTTCGTTTAAGGTAAGGGCAGTCACTTTTCTGCTCACAGGAACTACATCATTCACGAAGCTCACACGTTTCTCATCTTAACTTACAAGCATTGGATGTTAGAGGACCAGTGCATTGTATCAGTTTCAGAAGAAGATTTGGACTACATATAGTCAGTATGTGTAGGAAACACCGTTCTATTGTTCTGGGCACACTCAGATTTCCTGCTGTATTAGAGACTCTAGAAAGCAAGAGCGTGCTTCTTGCTCTAAAGCAGAGTGTGATCCATGGATGAGAACTATGCTGTATGTTTCCATTGAGAAATGGAGTTAAATCCCAGACTCTGTGTCTTCCTACAGGCAAGACTTCGTTTCAGGTAAGGGCAGTCACTTTTCAGCTCAAAGGAACTACATCGTTCACGAAGCTGACATGTTTCTCATCTTAACAGACAAGCATTGGATTTTAGAGGACCAGTGCTTTGTATCAGTTTCAGAAGCAGAGTTGGACTATATAATGTCCGTATGTGTAGGAAACACCGTTCTTTTGTTCTCAGCACACTCACGTTTCCTGCTGTCTTAGAGAATCTAGAAAGCTAGAGCGTGCTTCTTGTTCTAAAGCAGAGTGTGATCAATGGATGATTACACTGCTGCGTGTTTTACTTCAGAAATGGAGTTAAATCCCAGGCTCTGAGTCTTCCTACAAGCAAGACATCAATTCAGGTAAGGGCAGTCACTTTTCTGCTGAAACAAACTACATCGTTCATGAAGCTCACACGTTTCTCATCTTAACTGACAAGCATTGTATGTTAGATGGTCAGTGCTTTGTATCAGTTTCAGAAGCAGATTTGGACTACATATGGTCCATATGTGTAGGAAACACCGTTCTTTTGTTCTCAGCACACTCACGTTTCCTGCTGTCTTAGAGACTCTAGAACGCTAGAGCGTGCTTCTTGTTCTAAAGCAGAGTGTGATCAATGGATGAGACAATGCTGTGTGTTTCACATCAGAAATGGAGTTAAATCCCATGCTCTGAGTCTCCCTACAAGCAAGAATTCGTTTCAGGTAAGGGCAGTCACTTTTCTGCTCAAAGGAACTACATTGCTCACGAATCTCACACGTTTCTCATCTTAACTGACAAGCATTGGATGTTAGAGGACCAGTGCATTGTATCAGTTTCAGAAGAAGATTTGGACTACATATAGTCTGTATGTGTAGGAAACACCGTTCTTTTGTTCTGGGCACACTCAGATTTCCTGCTGTATTAGAGAATCTAGAAAGCAAGAGCGTGCTTCTTGCTCTAAAGCAGAGTGTGATCCATGGATGAGAACTATGCTGTGTGTTTCCCTTCAGAAATGGAGTTAAATCCCAGGCACTATGTCTTCCTACAAGCAAGACTTCGTTTCAGGTAAGGGCAGTCACTTTTCTGCTCAAAGGAACTACATCGTTCACGAAGCTCACACGTTTCTCATCTTAACTGACAAGCATTGTATGTTAGAGGACCAGTGCTTTGTATCAGTGTCAGAAGAAGAGTTGGACTATATATAGTCCGTATGTGTAGGACACACCGTTCTTTTGTTCTCAGCACACTCACGTTTCCTGCGGTCTTAGAGACTTTAGAAAGCAAGAGCGTGCTTCTCGCTCTAAAGCAGAGTGTGATCCATGGATGAGAACTATGCTGTGTGTTTCCCTTCAGAAATGGAGTTAAATCCCAGGCTCTGTGTCTTCCTACAAGCAAGACTTCGTTTCGGGTAAGGGCAGTCACTTTTCAGCTCAAACGAACTACATCGTTCACTGAGCTTACACGTTTCTCATCTTAACAGACAAGCATTGGATGTTAGAGGACCAGTGTTTTCTATCAGTTTCAGAAGCAGAGTTGGACTAGATATGGTCCGTATGTGTAGGAAACACCGTTCTTTTGTTCTCAGCACACTCATGTTTCCTGCTGTCTTAGAGACTCTAGAAAGCAAGAGCGTGCTTCTTGTTCTAAAGCAGAGTGTGATCAATGGATGAGACAATGCTCTGTGTTTCACTTCAGAAATGGAGTTAATCCCATGCTCTGAGTCTCCCTACAAGCAAGACTTCGTTTAAGGTAAGGGCAGTCACTTTTCTGCTCACAGGAACTACATCATTCACGAAGCTCACACGTTTCTCATCTTAACTTACAAGCATTGGATGTTAGAGGACCAGTGCATTGTATCAGTTTCAGAAGAAGATTTGGACTACATATAGTCAGTATGTGTAGGAAACACCGTTCTATTGTTCTGGGCACACTCAGATTTCCTGCTCTATTAGAGACTCTAGAAAGCAAGAGCGTGCTTCTTGCTCTAAAGCAGAGTGTGATCCATGGATGAGAACTATGCTGTATGTTTCCATTGAGAAATGGAGTTAAATCCCAGACTCTGTGTCTTCCTACAGGCAAGACTTCGTTTCAGGTAAGGGCAGTCACTTTTCAGCTCAAAGGAACTACATCGTTCACGAAGCTGACATGTTTCTCATCTTAACAGACAAGCATTGGATTTTAGAGGACCAGTGCTTTGTATCAGTTTCAGAAGCAGAGTTGGACTATATAATGTCCGTATGTGTAGGAAACACCGTTCTTTTGTTCTCAGCACACTCACGTTTCCTGCTGTCTTAGAGAATCTAGAAAGCTAGAGCGTGCTTCTTGTTCTAAAGCAGAGTGTGATCAATGGATGATTACACTGCTGCGTGTTTTACTTCAGAAATGGAGTTAAATCCCAGGCTCTGAGTCTTCCTACAAGCAAGACATCAATTCAGGTAAGGGCAGTCACTTTTCTGCTGAAACGAACTACATCGTTCATGAAGCTCACACGTTTCTCATCTTAACTGACAAGCATTGTATGTTAGATGGTCAGTGCTTTGTATCAGTTTCAGAAGCAGATTTGGACTACATATGGTCCATATGTGTAGGAAACACCGTTCTTTTGTTCTCAGCACACTCACGTTTCCTGCTGTCTTAGAGACTCTAGAACGCTAGAGCGTGCTTCTTGTTCTAAAGCAGAGTGTGATCAATGGATGAGACAATGCTGTGTGTTTCACATCAGAAATGGAGTTAAATCCCATGCTCTGAGTCTCCCTACAAGCAAGAATTCGTTTCAGGTAAGGGCAGTCACTTTTCTGCTCAAAGGAACTACATTGTTCACGAATCTCACACGTTTCTCATCTTAACTGACAAGCATTGGATGTTAGAGGACCAGTGCATTGTATCAGTTTCAGAAGAAGATTTGGACTACATATAGTCTGTATGTGTAGGAAACACCGTTCTTTTGTTCTGGGCACACTCAGATTTCCTGCTGTATTAGAGAATCTAGAAAGCAAGAGCGTGCTTCTTGCTCTAAAGCAGAGTGTGATCCATGGATGAGAACTATGCTGTGTGTTTCCCTTCAGAAATGGAGTTAAATCCCAGGCTCTGTGTCTTACTACAAGCAAGACTTCGTTTTAAGTAAGGGAAGTCACTTTTCAGTTCAAAGGAATTACATCATTCACAAAGCTCACACGTTTCTCATCTTAACTTACAAGCATTGGACGTTAGAGGACCAGTGCATTGTATCAGTTTCAGAAGAAGATTTGGACTACATATAGTCAGTATGTGTAGGAAACACCATTCTATTGTTCTCAGCACACACACGTTTCCTGCTGTATTAGAGACTCTAGAAAGCAAGAGCATGCTTCTTGCTCTAAAGCAGAGTGTGATCCATGGATGAGAACTATGCTGTATGTTTCCATTGAGAAATGGAGTTAAATCCCAGACTCTGTGTCTTCCTACAGGCAAGACCTCGTTTCAGGTAAGGGCAGTCACTTTTCAGCTCAAACGAAATACATCGTTCACGAAGCTGACATGTTTCTCATCTTAACAGACAAGCATTGGATTTTAGAGGACCAGTGCTTTGTATCAGTTTCAGAAGCAGAGTTGGACTATATAATGTCCGTATATGTAGGAAACACCGTTCTTTTGTTCTCAGCACACTCACGTTTCCTGCTGTCTTAGAGACTTTAGAAAGCAAGAGCGTGCTTCTCGCTCTAAAGCAGAGTGTGATCCATGGATGAGAACTATGCTGTGTGTTTCCCTTCAGAAAAGGAGTTAAATCCCAGGCTCTATGTCTTCCTACAAGCAAGACTTCGTTTCAGGTAAGGGCAGTCACTTTTCTGCTCAAACGAACTACATCGTTCACGAAGCTCACACGTTTCTCATCTTAACTGACAAGCATTGTATGTTAGAGGACCAGTGCTTTGTATCAGTGTCAGAAGAAGAGTTGGACTATATATAGTCCGTATGTGTAGGAAACACCGTTCTTTTGTTCTCAGCACACTCACGTTTCCTGCTGTCTTAGAGACTTTAGAAAGCAAGAGCGTGCTTCTCGCTCTAAAGCAGAGTGTGATCCATGGATGAGAACTATGCTGTGTGTTTCCCTTCAGAAATGGAGTTAAATCCCAGGCTCTGTGTCTTCCTACAAGCAAGACTTCGTTTCGGGTAAGGGCAGTCACTTTTCAGCTCAAACGAACTACATCGTTCACTGAGCTTACACGTTTCTCATCTTAACAGACAAGCATTGGATGTTAGAGGACCAGTGTTTTCTATCAGTTTCAGAAGCAGAGTTGGACTAGATATGGTCCGTATGTGTAGGAAACACCGTTCTTTTGTTCTCAGCACACTCATGTTTCCTGCTGTCTTAGAGACTCTAGAAAGCAAGAGCGTGCTTCTTGTTCTAAAGCAGAGTGTGATCAATGGATGAGACAATGCTCTGTGTTTCACTTCAGAAATGGAGTTAAATCCCATGCTCTGAGTCTCCCTACAAGCAAGACTTCGTTTAAGGTAAGGGCAGTCACTTTTCTGCTCACAGGAACTACATCATTCACGAACCTCACACGTTTCTCATCTTAACTTACAAGCATTGGATGTTAGAGGACCAGTGCATTGTATCAGTTTCAGAAGAAGATTTGGACTACATATAGTCAGTATGTGTAGGAAACACCGTTCTATTGTTCTGGGCACACTCAGATTTCCTGCTCTATTAGAGACTCTAGAAAGCAAGAGCGTGCTTCTTGCTCTAAAGCAGAGTGTGATCCATGGATGAGAACTATGCTGTATGTTGTCATTGAGAAATGGAGTTAAATCCCAGACTCTGTGTCTTCCTACAGGCAAGACTTCGTTTCAGGTAAGGGCAGTCACTTTTCAGCTCAAACGAACTACATCGTTCACGAAGCTGACATGTTTCTCATCTTAACAGACAAGCATTGGATTTTAGAGGACCAGTGCTTTGTATCAGTTTCAGAAGCAGAGTTGGACTATATAATGTCCGTATGTGTAGGAAACACCGTTCTTTTGTTCTCAGCACACTCACGTTTCCTGCTGTCTTAGAGAATCTAGAAAGCTAGAGCGTGCTTCTTGTTCTAAAGCAGAGTGTGATCAATGGATGATTACACTGCTGCGTGTTTTACTTCAGAAATGGAGTTAAATACCAGGCTCTGAGTCTTCCTACAAGCAAGACATCAATTCAGGTAAGGGCAGTCACTTTTCTGCTGAAACGAACTACATCGTTCATGAAGCTCACACGTTTCTCATCTTAACTGACAAGCATTGTATGTTAGATGGTCAGTGCTTTGTATCAGTTTCAGAAGCAGATTTGGACTACATATAGTCCGTATGTGTAGGAAACACCGTTCTTTTGTTCTGGGCACACTCAGAATTCCTGCTGTCTTAGAGACTCTAGAAAGCAAGAGTGTGCTTCTTGCTCTAAAGCAGAGTGTGATTCATGGATGAGAACTGTGCTGTGTGTTTCCCTTCAGAAAAGTAGTTAAATCCCAGACTCTGCATCTTCCTACATCAAGACTTCGTTTCAGGTAAGGGCAGTCACTTTTCAGCTCAAACGAACTACATTTTTCACGGAGCTCACACGTTTCTAATCTTAACTGACAAGCATTGGATGTTAGAGGACCAGTGCTTTGAATCAGTTTCAGAAGCAGAGTTGGACTAGATATGGTCCGTATGTGTAGGATACACCGTTCTTTTGTTCTCAGCACACTCACGTTTCCTGCTGTCTTAGAGACTTTAGAAAGCAAGAGCGTGCTTCTCGCGCTAAAGCAGAGTGTGATCCATGGATGAGAACTATGCTGTGTGTTTCCCTTCAGAAAAGGAGATAAATCCCAGGCTCTATGTCTTCCTACAAGCAAGACTTCGTTTCAGGTAAGGGCAGTCACTTTTCTGCTCAAAGGAACTACATCGTTCACGAAGCTCACACGTTTCTCATCTTAACTGACAAGCATTGTATGTTAGAGGACCAGTGCTTTGTATCAGTGTCAGAAGAAGAGTTGGACTATATATAGTCCGTATGTGTAGGAAACACCGTTCTTTTGTTCTCAGCACACTCACGTTTCCTGCTGTCTTAGAGACTTTAGAAAGCAAGAGCGTGCTTCTCGCTCTAAAGCAGAGTGTGATCCATGGATGAGAACTATGCTGTGTGTTTCCCTTCATAAAAGGAGTTAAATCCCTGGCTCTATGTCTTCCTACAAGCAAGACTTCGTTTCAGGTAAGGGCAGTCACTTTTCTGCTCAAAGGAACTACATCGTTCACGAAGCTCACACGTTTCTCATCTTAACTGACAAGCATTGTATGTTAGAGGACCAGTGCTTTGTATCAGTGTCAGAAGAAGATTTGGACTACATATAGTCTGTATGTGTAGGAAACACCGTTCTTTTGTTCTGGGCACACTCAGATATCCTGCTGTATTAGAGAATCTAGAAAGCAAGAGCGTGCTTCTTGCTCTAAAGCAGAGTGTGATCCATGGATGAGAACTATGCTGTGTGTTTCCCTTCAGAAATGGAGATAAATCCCAGGCTCTGTGTCTTACTACAAGCAAGACTTCGTTTTAAGTAAGGGAAGTCACTTTTCAGTTCAAAGGAATTACATCATTCACAAAGCTCACACGTTTCTCATCTTAACTGACAAGCATTGTATGTTAGAGGACCAGTGCTTTGTATCAGTGTCAGAAGAAGAGTTGGACTATATAATGTCCGTATGTGTAGGAAACACCGTTCTTTTGTTCTCAGCACACTCACGTTTCCTGCTGTCTTAGAGACTCTAGAAAGCTAGAGCGTGCTTCTTGTTCTAAAGCAGAGTGTGATCAATGGATGATTACACTGCTGTGTGTTTTACTTCAGAAATGGAGTTAAATACCAGGCTCTGAGTCTTCCTACAAGCAAGACTTCAATTCAGGTAAGGGCAGTCACTTTTCTGCTGAAATGAACTACATCGTTCATGAAGCTCACACGTTTCTCATCTTAACTGACAAGCATTGTATGTTAGATGGTCAGTGCTTTGTATCATTTTCAGAAGCAGATTTGGACTACATATGTTCCATATGTGTAGGAAACACCGTTCTTTTGTTCTCAGCACACTCACGTTTCCTGCTGTCTTAGAGACTTTAGGAAGCAAGAGCGTGCTTCTTGTTCTAAAGCAGAGTGTGATCAATGGATGAGACAATGCTCTGTGTTTCACTTCAGAAATGGAGTTAAATCCCATGCTCTGAGTCTCCCTACAAGCAAGACTTCGTTTAAGGTAAGGGCAGTCACTTTTCTGCTCACAGGAACTACATCATTCACGAACCTCACACGTTTCTCATCTTAACTTACAAGCATTGGATGTTAGAGGACCAGTGCATTGTATCAGTTTCAGAAGAAGATTTGGACTACATATAGTCAGTATGTGTAGGAAACACCATTCTATTGTTCTCAGCACACACGTTTCCTGCTGTATTAGAGACTCTAGAAAGCAAGAGCATGCTTCTTGCTCTAAAGCAGAGTGTGATCCATGGATGAGAACTATGCTGTATGTTTCCATTGAGAAATGGAGTTAAATCCCAGACTCTGTGTCTTCCTACAGGCAAGACCTCGTTTCAGGTAAGGGCAGTCACTTTTCAGCTCAAACGAAATACATCATTCACGAAGCTGACATGTTTCTCATCTTAACAGACAAGCATTGGATTTTAGAGGACCAGTGCTTTGTATCAGTTTCAGAAGCAGAGTTGGACTATATAATGTCCGTATGTGTAGGAAACACCGTTCTTTTGTTCTCAGCACACTCACGTTTCCTGCTGTCTTAGAGACTCTAGAAAGCTAGAGCGTGCTTCTTGTTCTAAAGCACAGTGTGATCAATGGATGATTACACTGCTGTGTGTTTTACTTCAGAAATGGAGTTAAATACCAGGCTCTGAGTCTTCCTACAAGCAAGACTTCAATTCAGGTAAGGGCAGTCACTTTTCTGCTGAAATGAACTACATCGTTCATGAAGCTCACACGTTTCTCATCTTAACTGACAAGCATTGTATGTTAGACGGTCAGTGCTTTGTATCATTTTCAGAAGCAGATTTGGACTACATATGTTCCATATGTGTAGGAAACACCGTTCTTTTGTTCTCAGCACACTCACGTTTCCTGCTGTCTTAGAGACTTTAGGAAGCAAGAGCGTGCTTCTTGTTCTAAAGCAGAGTGTGATCAATGGATGAGACAATGCTGTGTGTTTCACTTCAGAAATGGAGTTAAATCCCATGCTCTGAGTCTCCCTACAAGCAAGACTTCATTTCAGGTAAGGGCAGTCACTTTTCTGCTCAAAGGAACTACATTGTTCACAAAGCTCACACGTTTCTCATCTTAACTGACAAGCCTTGGATGTTAGAGGACCAGTGCTTTGAATCAGTTTCAGAAGCAGAGTTGGACTAGATATGGTCCGTATGTGTAGGATACACCATTCTTTTGTTCTCAGCACACTCACGTTTCCTGCTGTCTTAGAGACTTTAGAAAGCAAGAGCGTGCTTCTCGCTCTAAAGCAGAGTGTGATCCATGGATGAGAACTATGCTGTGTGTTTCCCTTCAGAAAAGGAGTTAAATCCCAGGCTCTATGTCTTCCTACAAGCAAGACTTCGTTTCAGGTAAGGGCAGTCACTTTTCTGCTCAAAGGAACTACATCGTTCACGAAGCTCACACGTTTCTCATCTTAACTGACAAGCATTGTATGTTAGAGGACCAGTGCTTTGTATCAGTGTCAGAAGAAGATTTGGACTACATATAGTCTGTATGTGTAGGAAACACCGTTCTTTTGTTCTGGGCACACTCAGATATCCTGCTGTATTAGAGAATCTAGAAAGCAAGAGCGTGCTTCTTGCTCTAAAGCAGAGTGTGATCCATGGATGAGAACTATGCTGTGTGTTTCCCTTCAGAAATGGAGATAAATCCCAGGCTCTGTGTCTTACTACAAGCAAGACTTCGTTTTAAGTAAGGGAAGTCACTTTTCAGTTCAAAGGAATTACATCATTCACAAAGCTCACACGTTTCTCATCTTAACTGACAAGCATTGTATGTTAGAGGACCAGTGCTTTGTATCAGTGTCAGAAGAAGAGTTGGACTATATAATGTCCGTATGTGTAGGAAACACCGTTCTTTTGTTCTCAGCACACTCACGTTTCCTGCTGTCTTAGAGACTCTAGAAAGCTAGAGCGTGCTTCTTGTTCTAAAGCAGAGTGTGATCAATGGATGATTACACTGCTGTGTGTTTTACTTCAGAAATGGAGTTAAATACCAGGCTCTGAGTCTTCCTACAAGCAAGACTTCAATTCAGGTAAGGGCAGTCACTTTTCTGCTGAAATGAACTACATCGTTCATGAAGCTCACACGTTTCTCATCTTAACTGACAAGCATTGTATGTTAGATGGTCAGTGCTTTGTATCATTTTCAGAAGCAGATTTGGACTACATATGTTCCATATGTGTAGGAAACACCGTTCTTTTGTTCTCAGCACACTCACGTTTCCTGCTGTCTTAGAGACTTTAGGAAGCAAGAGCGTGCTTCTTGTTCTAAAGCAGAGTGTGATCAATGGATGAGACAATGCTCTGTGTTTCACTTCAGAAATGGAGTTAAATCCCATGCTCTGAGTCTCCTTACAAGCAAGACTTCGTTTAAGGTAATGGCAGTCACTTTTCTGCTCACAGGAACTACATCATTCACGAACCTCACACGTTTCTCATCTTAACTTACAAGCATTGGATGTTAGAGGACCAGTGCATTGTATCAGTTTCAGAAGAAGATTTGGACTACATATAGTCAGTATGTGTAGGAAACACCGTTCTATTGTTCTGGGCACACTCAGATTTCCTGCTGTATTAGAGGCTCTAGAAAGCAAGAGCGTGCTTCTTGCTCTAAAGCAGAGTGTGATCCATGGATGAGAACTATGCTGTATGTTTCCATTGAGAAATGGAGTTAAATCCCAGACTCTGTGTCTTCCTACAGGCAAGACTTCGTTTCAGGTAAGGGCAGTCACTTTTCAGCTCAAAGGAACTACATCGTTCACGAAGCTGACATGTTTCTCATCTTAACAGACAAGCATTGGATTTTAGAGGACCAGTGCTTTGTATCAGTTTCAGAAGCAGAGTTGGACTATATAATGTCCGTATGTGTAGGAAACACCGTTCTTTTGTTCTCAGCACACTCACGTTTCCTGCTGTCTTAGAGAATCTAGAAAGCTAGAGCGTGCTTCTTGTTCTAAAGCAGAGTGTGATCAATGGATGATTACACTGCTGCGTGTTTTACTTCAGAAATGGAGTTAAATCCCAGGCTCTGAGTCTTCCTACAAGCAAGACATCAATTCAGGTAAGGGCAGTCACTTTTCTGCTGAAACGAACTACATCGTTCATGAAGCTCACACGTTTCTCATCTTAACTGACAAGCATTGTATGTTAGATGGTCAGTGCTTTGTATCAGTTTCAGAAGCAGATTTGGACTACATATGGTCCATATGTGTAGGAAACACCGTTCTTTTGTTCTCAGCACACTCACGTTTCCTGCTGTCTTAGAGACTCTAGAACGCTAGAGCGTGCCTCTTGTTCTAAAGCAGAGTGTGATCAATGGATGAGACAATGCTGTGTGTTTCACATCAGAAATGGAGTTAAATCCCATGCTCTGAGTCTCCCTACAAGCAAGAATTCGTTTCAGGTAAGGGCAGTCACTTTTCTGCTCAAAGGAACTACATTGTTCACGAATCTCACACGTTTCTCATCTTAACTGACAAGCATTGGATGTTAGAGGACCAGTGCATTGTATCAGTTTCAGAAGAAGATTTGGACTACATATAGTCTGTATGTGTAGGAAACACCGTTCTTTTGTTCTGGGCACACTCAGATTTCCTGCTGTATTAGAGAATCTAGAAAGCAAGAGCGTGCTTCTTGCTCTAAAGCAGAGTGTGATCCATGGATGAGAACTATGCTGTGTGTTTCCCTTCAGAAATGGAGTTAAATCCCAGGCTCTGTGTCTTACTACAAGCAAGACTTCGTTTTAAGTAAGGGAAGTCACTTTTCAGTTCAAAGGAATTACATCATTCACAAAGCTCACACGTTTCTCATCTTAACTTACAAGCATTGGACGTTAGAGGACCAGTGCATTGTATCAGTTTCAGAAGAAGATTTGGACTACATATAGTCAGTATGTGTAGGAAACACCATTCTATTGTTCTCAGCACACACACGTTTCCTGCTGTATTAGAGACTCTAGAAAGCAAGAGCATGCTTCTTGCTCTAAAGCAGAGTGTGATCCATGGATGAGAACTATGCTGTATGTTTCCATTGAGAAATGGAGTTAAATCCCAGACTCTGTGTCTTCCTACAGGCAAGACCTCGTTTCAGGTAAGGGCAGTCACTTTTCAGCTCAAACGAAATACATCGTTCACGAAGCTGACATGTTTCTCATCTTAACAGACAAGCATTGGATTTTAGAGGACCAGTGCTTTGTATCAGTTTCAGAAGCAGAGTTGGACTATATAATGTCCGTATATGTAGGAAACACCGTTCTTTTGTTCTCAGCACACTCACGTTTCCTGCTGTCTTAGAGACTTTAGATAGCAAGAGCGTGCTACTCGCTCTAAAGCAGAGTGTGATCCATGGATGAGAACTATGCTGTGTGTTTCCCTTCAGAAAAGGAGTTAAATCCCAGGCTCTATGTCTTCCTACAAGCAAGACTTCGTTTCAGGTAAGGGCAGTCACTTTTCTGCTCAAAGGAACTACATCGTTCACGAAGCTCACACGTTTCTCATCTTAACTGACAAGCATTGTATGTTAGAGGACCAGTGCTTTGTATCAGTGTCAGAAGAAGAGTTGGACTATATATAGTCCGTATGTGTAGGAAACACCGTTCTTTTGTTCTCAGCACACTCACGTTTCCTGCTGTCTTAGAGACTTTAGAAAGCAAGAGCGTGCTTCTCGCTCTAAAGCAGAGTGTGATCCATGGATGAGAACTATGCTGTGTGTTTCCCTTCAGAAATGGAGTTAAATCCCAGGCTCTGTGTCTTCCTACAAGCAAGACTTCGTTTCGGGTAAGGGCAGTCACTTTTCAGCTCAAACGAACTACATCGTTCACTGAGCTTACACGTTTCTCATCTTAACAGACAAGCATTGGATGTTAGAGGACCAGTGTTTTCTATCAGTTTCAGAAGCAGAGTTGGACTAGATATGGTCCGTATGTGTAGGAAACACCGTTCTTTTGTTCTCAGCACACTCATGTTTCCTGCTGTCTTAGAGACTCTAGAAAGCAAGAGCGTGCTTCTTGTTCTAAAGCAGAGTGTGATCAATGGATGAGACAATGCTCTGTGTTTCACTTCAGAAATGGAGTTAAATCCCATGCTCTGAGTCTCCCTACAAGCAAGACTTCGTTTAAGGTAAGGGCAGTCACTTTTCTGCTCACAGGAACTACATCATTCACGAACCTCACACGTTTCTCATCTTAACTTACAAGCATTGGATGTTAGAGGACCAGTGCATTGTATCAGTTTCAGAAGAAGATTTGGACTACATATAGTCAGTATGTGTAGGAAACACCGTTCTATTGTTCTGGGCACACTCAGATTTCCTGCTCTATTAGAGACTCTAGAAAGCAAGAGCGTGCTTCTTGCTCTAAAGCAGAGTGTGATCCATGGATGAGAACTATGCTGTATGTTTCCATTGAGAAATGGAGTTAAATCCCAGACTCTGTGTCTTCCTACAGGCAAGACTTCGTTTCAGGTAAGGGCAGTCACTTTTCAGCTCAAACGAACTACATCGTTCACGAAGCTGACATGTTTCTCATCTTAACAGACAAGCATTGGATTTTAGAGGACCAGTGCTTTGTATCAGTTTCAGAAGCAGAGTTGGACTATATAATGTCCGTATGTGTAGGAAACACCGTTCTTTTGTTCTCAGCACACTCACGTTTCCTGCTGTCTTAGAGAATCTAGAAAGCTAGAGCGTGCTTCTTGTTCTAAAGCAGAGTGTGATCAATGGATGATTACACTGCTGCGTGTTTTACTTCAGAAATGGAGTTAAATCCCAGGCTCTGAGTCTTCCTACAAGCAAGACATCAATTCAGGTAAGGGCAGTCACTTTTCTGCTGAAACGAACTACATCGTTCATGAAGCTCACACGTTTCTCATCTTAACTGACAAGCATTGTATGTTAGATGGTCAGTGCTTTGTATCAGTTTCAGAAGCAGATTTGGACTACATATGGTCCATATGTGTAGGAAACACCGTTCTTTTGTTCTCAGCACACTCACGTTTCCTGCTGTCTTAGAGACTCTAGAACGCTAGAGCGTGCCTCTTGTTCTAAAGCAGAGTGTGATCAATGGATGAGACAATGCTGTGTGTTTCACATCAGAAATGGAGTTAAATCCCATGCTCTGAGTCTCCCTACAAGCAAGAATTCGTTTCAGGTAAGGGCAGTCACTTTTCTGCTCAAAGGAACTACATTGTTCACGAATCTCACACGTTTCTCATCTTAACTGACAAGCATTGGATGTTAGAGGACCAGTGCATTGTATCAGTTTCAGAAGAAGATTTGGACTACATATAGTCTGTATGTGTAGGAAACACCGTTCTTTTGTTCTGGGCACACTCAGATTTCCTGCTGTATTAGAGAATCTAGAAAGCAAGAGCGTGCTTCTTGCTCTAAAGCAGAGTGTGATCCATGGATGAGAACTATGCTGTGTGTTTCCCTTCAGAAATGGAGTTAAATCCCAGGCTCTGTGTCTTACTACAAGCAAGACTTCGTTTTAAGTAAGGGAAGTCACTTTTCAGTTCAAAGGAATTACATCATTCACAAAGCTCACACGTTTCTCATCTTAACTTACAAGCATTGGACGTTAGAGGACCAGTGCATTGTATCAGTTTCAGAAGAAGATTTGGACTACATATAGTCAGTATGTGTAGGAAACACCATTCTATTGTTCTCAGCACACACACGTTTCCTGCTGTATTAGAGACTCTAGAAAGCAAGAGCATGCTTCTTGCTCTAAAGCAGAGTGTGATCCATGGATGAGAACTATGCTGTATGTTTCCATTGAGAAATGGAGTTAAATCCCAGACTCTGTGTCTTCCTACAGGCAAGACCTCGTTTCAGGTAAGGGCAGTCACTTTTCAGCTCAAACGAAATACATCGTTCACGAAGCTGACATGTTTCTCATCTTAACAGACAAGCATTGGATTTTAGAGGACCAGTGCTTTGTATCAGTTTCAGAAGCAGAGTTGGACTATATAATGTCCGTATATGTAGGAAACACCGTTCTTTTGTTCTCAGCACACTCACGTTTCCTGCTGTCTTAGAGACTTTAGATAGCAAGAGCGTGCTACTCGCTCTAAAGCAGAGTGTGATCCATGGATGAGAACTATGCTGTGTGTTTCCCTTCAGAAAAGGAGTTAAATCCCAGGCTCTATGTCTTCCTACAAGCAAGACTTCGTTTCAGGTAAGGGCAGTCACTTTTCTGCTCAAAGGAACTACATCGTTCACGAAGCTCACACGTTTCTCATCTTAACTGACAAGCATTGTATGTTAGAGGACCAGTGCTTTGTATCAGTGTCAGAAGAAGAGTTGGACTATATATAGTCCGTATGTGTAGGAAACACCGTTCTTTTGTTCTCAGCACACTCACGTTTCCTGCTGTCTTAGAGACTTTAGAAAGCAAGAGCGTGCTTCTCGCTCTAAAGCAGAGTGTGATCCATGGATGAGAACTATGCTGTGTGTTTCCCTTCAGAAATGGAGTTAAATCCCAGGCTCTGTGTCTTCCTACAAGCAAGACTTCGTTTCGGGTAAGGGCAGTCACTTTTCAGCTCAAACGAACTACATCGTTCACTGAGCTTACACGTTTCTCATCTTAACAGACAAGCATTGGATGTTAGAGGACCAGTGTTTTCTATCAGTTTCAGAAGCAGAGTTGGACTAGATATAGTCCGTATGTGTAGGAAACACCGTTCTTTTGTTCTCAGCACACTCATGTTTCCTGCTGTCTTAGAGACTCTAGAAAGCAAGAGCGTGCTTCTTGTTCTAAAGCAGAGTGTGATCAATGGATGAGACAATGCTCTGTGTTTCACTTCAGAAATGGAGTTAAATCCCATGCTCTGAGTCTCCCTACAAGCAAGACTTCGTTTAAGGTAAGGGCAGTCACTTTTCTGCTCACAGGAACTACATCATTCACGAACCTCACACGTTTCTCATCTTAACTTACAAGCATTGGATGTTAGAGGACCAGTGCATTGTATCAGTTTCAGAAGAAGATTTGGACTACATATAGTCAGTATGTGTAGGAAACACCGTTCTATTGTTCTGGGCACACTCAGATTTCCTGCTCTATTAGAGACTCTAGAAAGCAAGAGCGTGCTTCTTGCTCTAAAGCAGAGTGTGATCCATGGATGAGAACTATGCTGTATGTTTCCATTGAGAAATGGAGTTAAATCCCAGACTCTGTGTCTTCCTACAGGCAAGACTTCGTTTCAGGTAAGGGCAGTCACTTTTCAGCTCAAACGAACTACATCGTTCACGAAGCTGACATGTTTCTCATCTTAACAGACAAGCATTGGATTTTAGAGGACCAGTGCTTTGTATCAGTTTCAGAAGCAGAGTTGGACTATATAATGTCCGTATGTGTAGGAAACACCGTTCTTTTGTTCTCAGCACACTCACGTTTCCTGCTGTCTTAGAGAATCTAGAAAGCTAGAGCGTGCTTCTTGTTCTAAAGCAGAGTGTGATCAATGGATGATTACACTGCTGCGTGTTTTACTTCAGAAATGGAGTTAAATACCAGGCTCTGAGTCTTCCTACAAGCAAGACATCAATTCAGGTAAGGGCAGTCACTTTTCTGCTGAAACGAACTACATCGTTCATGAAGCTCACACGTTTCTCATCTTAACTGACAAGCATTGTATGTTAGATGGTCAGTGCTTTGTATCAGTTTCAGAAGCAGATTTGGACTACATATGGTCCATATGTGTAGGAAACACCGTTCTTTTGTTCTCAGCACACTCACGTTTCCTGCTGTCTTAGAGACTCTAGAACGCTAGAGCGTGCCTCTTGTTCTAAAGCAGAGTGTGATCAATGGATGAGACAATGCTGTGTGTTTCACATCAGAAATGGAGTTAAATCCCATGCTCTGAGTCTCCCTACAAGCAAGAATTCATTTCAGGTAAGGGCAGTCACTTTTCTGCTCAAAGGAACTACATTGTTCACGAATCTCACACGTTTCTCATCTTAACTGACAAGCATTGGATGTTAGAGGACCAGTGCATTGTATCAGTTTCAGAAGAAGATTTGGACTACATATAGTCTGTATGTGTAGGAAACACCGTTCTTTTGTTCTGGGCACACTCAGATTTCCTGCTGTATTAGAGAATCTAGAAAGCAAGAGCGTGCTTCTTGCTCTAAAGCAGAGTGTGATCCATGGATGAGAACTATGCTGTGTGTTTCCCTTCAGAAATGGAGTTAAATCCCAGGCTCTGTGTCTTACTACAAGCAAGACTTCGTTTTAAGTAAGGGAAGTCACTTTTCAGTTCAAAGGAATTACATCATTCACAAAGCTCACACGTTTCTCATCTTAACTTACAAGCATTGGACGTTAGAGGACCAGTGCATTGTATCAGTTTCAGAAGAAGATTTGGACTACATATAGTCAGTATGTGTAGGAAACACCATTCTATTGTTCTCAGCACACACACGTTTCCTGCTGTATTAGAGACTCTAGAAAGCAAGAGCATGCTTCTTGCTCTAAAGCAGAGTGTGATCCATGGATGAGAACTATGCTGTATGTTTCCATTGAGAAATGGAGTTAAATCCCAGACTCTGTGTCTTCCTACAGGCAAGACCTCGTTTCAGGTAAGGGCAGTCACTTTTCAGCTCAAACGAAATACATCGTTCACGAAGCTGACATGTTTCTCATCTTAACAGAAAAGCATTGGATTTTAGAGGACCAGTGCTTTGTATCAGTTTCAGAAGCAGAGTTGGACTATATAATGTCCGTATATGTAGAAAACACCGTTCTTTTGTTCTCAGCACACTCACGTTTCCTGCTGTCTTAGAGACATTAGAAAGCAAGAGCGTGCTTCTCGCTCTAAAGCAGAGTGTGATCCATGGATGAGAACTATGCTGTGTGTTTCCCTTCAGAAAAGGAGTTAAATCCCAGGCTCTATGTCTTCCTACAAGCAAGACTTCGTTTCAGGTAAGGGCAGTCACTTTTCTGCTCAAAGGAACTACATCGTTCACGAAGCTCACACGTTTCTCATCTTAACTGACAAGCATTGTATGTTAGAGGACCAGTGCTTTGTATCAGTGTCAGAAGAAGAGTTGGACTATATATAGTCCGTATGTGTAGGAAACACCGTTCTTTTGTTCTCAGCACACTCACGTTTCCTGCTGTCTTAGAGACTTTAGAAAGCAAGAGCGTGCTTCTCGCTCTAAAGCAGAGTGTGATCCATGGATGAGAACTATGCTGTGTGTTTCCCTTCAGAAATGGAGTTAAATCCCAGGCTCTGTGTCTTCCTACAAGCAAGACTTCGTTTCGGGTAAGGGCAGTCACTTTTCAGCTCAAACGAACTACATCGTTCACTGAGCTTACACGTTTCTCATCTTAACAGACAAGCATTGGATGTTAGAGGACCAGTGTTTTCTATCAGTTTCAGAAGCAGAGTTGGACTAGATATGGTCCGTATGTGTAGGAAACACCGTTCTTTTGTTCTCAGCACACTCATGTTTCCTGCTGTCTTAGAGACTCTAGAAAGCAAGAGCGTGCTTCTTGTTCTAAAGCAGAATGTGATCAATGGATGAGACAATGCTCTGTGTTTCACTTCAGAAATGGAGTTAAATCCCATGCTCTGAGTCTCCCTACAAGCAAGACTTCGTTTAAGGTAAGGGCAGTCACTTTTCTGCTCACAGGAACTACATCATTCACGAACCTCACACGTTTCTCATCTTAACTTACAAGCATTGGATGTTAGAGGACCAGTGCATTGTATCAGTTTCAGAAGAAGATTTGGACTACATATAGTCAGTATGTGTAGGAAACACCGTTCTATTGTTCTGGGCACACTCAGATTTCCTGCTGTATTAGAGACTCTAGAAAGCAAGAGCGTGCTTCTTGCTCTAAAGCAGAGTGTGATCCATGGATGAGAACTATGCTGTATGTTTCCATTGAGAAATGGAGTTAAATCCCAGACTCTGTGTCTTCCTACAGGCAAGACTTCGTTTCAGGTAAGGGCAGTCACTTTTCAGCTCAAAGGAACTACATCGTTCACGAAGCTGACATGTTTCTCATCTTAACAGACAAGCATTGGATTTTAGAGGACCAGTGCTTTGTATCAGTTTCAGAAGCAGAGTTGGACTATATAATGTCCGTATGTGTAGGAAACACCGTTCTTTTGTTCTCAGCACACTCACGTTTCCTGCTGTCTTAGAGAATCTAGAAAGCTAGAGCGTGCTTCTTGTTCTAAAGCAGAGTGTGATCAATGGATGATTACACTGCTGCGTGTTTTACTTCAGAAATGGAGTTAAATCCCAGGCTCTGAGTCTTCCTACAAGCAAGACATCAATTCAGGTAAGGGCAGTCACTTTTCTGCTGAAACGAACTACATCGTTCATGAAGCTCACACGTTTCTCATCTTAACTGACAAGCATTGTATGTTAGATGGTCAGTGCTTTGTATCAGTTTCAGAAGCAGATTTGGACTACATATGGTCCATATGTGTAGGAAACACCGTTCTTTTGTTCTCAGCACACTCACGTTTCCTGCTGTCTTAGAGACTCTAGAACGCTAGAGCGTGCTTCTTGTTCTAAAGCAGAGTGTGATCAATGGATGAGACAATGCTGTGTGTTTCACATCAGAAATGGAGTTAAATCCCATGCTCTGAGTCTCCCTACAAGCAAGAATTCGTTTCAGGTAAGGGCAGTCACTTTTCTGCTCAAAGGAACTACATTGTTCACGAATCTCACACGTTTCTCATCTTAACTGACAAGCATTGGATGTTAGAGGACCAGTGCATTGTATCAGTTTCAGAAGAAGATTTGGACTACATATAGTCTGTATGTGTAGGAAACACCGTTCTTTTGTTCTGGGCACACTCAGATTTCCTGCTGTATTAGAGAATCTAGAAAGCAAGAGCGTGCTTCTTGCTCTAAAGCAGAGTGTGATCCATGGATGAGAACTATGCTGTGTGTTTCCCTTCAGAAATGGAGTTAAATCCCAGGCTCTGTGTCTTACTACAAGCAAGACTTCGTTTTAAGTAAGGGAAGTCACTTTTCAGTTCAAAGGAATTACATCATTCACAAAGCTCACACGTTTCTCATCTTAACTTACAAGCATTGGACGTTAGAGGACCAGTGCATTGTATCAGTTTCAGAAGAAGATTTGGACTACATATAGTCAGTATGTGTAGGAAACACCATTCTATTGTTCTCAGCACACACACGTTTCCTGCTGTATTAGAGACTCTAGAAAGCAAGAGCATGCTTCTTGCTCTAAAGCAGAGTGTGATCCATGGATGAGAACTATGCTGTATGTTTCCATTGAGAAATGGAGTTAAATCCCAGACTCTGTGTCTTCCTACAGGCAAGACCTCGTTTCAGGTAAGGGCAGTCACTTTTCAGCTCAAACGAAATACATCGTTCACGAAGCTGACATGTTTCTCATCTTAACAGACAAGCATTGGATTTTAGAGGACCAGTGCTTTGTATCAGTTTCAGAAGCAGAGTTGGACTATATAATGTCCGTATATGTAGGAAACACCGTTCTTTTGTTCTCAGCACACTCACGTTTCCTGCTGTCTTAGAGACTTTAGAAAGCAAGAGCGTGCTTCTCACTCTAAAGCAGAGTGTGATCCATGGATGAGAACTATGCTGTGTGTTTCCCTTCAGAAAAGGAGTTAAATCCCAGGCTCTATGTCTTCCTACAAGCAAGACTTCGTTTCAGGTAAGGGCAGTCACTTTTCTGCTCAAAGGAACTACATCGTTCACGAAGCTCACACGTTTCTCATCTTAACTGACAAGCATTGTATGTTAGAGGACCAGTGCTTTGTATCAGTGTCAGAAGAAGAGTTGGACTATATATAGTCCGTATGTGTAGGAAACACCGTTCTTTTGTTCTCAGCACACTCACGTTTCCTGCTGTCTTAGAGACTTTAGAAAGCAAGAGCGTGCTTCTCGCTCTAAAGCAGAGTGTGATCCATGGATGAGAACTATGCTGTGTGTTTCCCTTCAGAAATGGAGTTAAATCCCAGGCTCTGTGTCTTCCTACAAGCAAGACTTCGTTTCGGGTAAGGGCAGTCACTTTTCAGCTCAAACGAACTACATCGTTCACTGAGCTTACACGTTTCTCATCTTAACAGACAAGCATTGGATGTTAGAGGACCAGTGTTTTCTATCAGTTTCAGAAGCAGAGTTGGACTAGATATGGTCCGTATGTGTAGGAAACACCGTTCTTTTGTTCTCAGCACACTCATGTTTCCTGCTGTCTTAGAGACTCTAGAAAGCAAGAGCGTGCTTCTTGTTCTAAAGCAGAGTGTGATCAATGGATGAGACAATGCTCTGTGTTTCACTTCAGAAATGGAGTTAATCCCATGCTCTGAGTCTCCCTACAAGCAAGACTTCGTTTAAGGTAAGGGCAGTCACTTTTCTGCTCACAGGAACTACATCATTCACGAAGCTCACACGTTTCTCATCTTAACTTACAAGCATTGGATGTTAGAGGACCAGTGCATTGTATCAGTTTCAGAAGAAGATTTGGACTACATATAGTCAGTATGTGTAGGAAACACCGTTCTATTGTTCTGGGCACACTCAGATTTCCTGCTCTATTAGAGACTCTAGAAAGCAAGAGCGTGCTTCTTGCTCTAAAGCAGAGTGTGATCCAGGGATGAGAACTATGCTGTATGTTGTCATTGAGAAATGGAGTTAAATCCCAGACTCTGTGTCTTCCTACAGGCAAGACTTCGTTTCAGGTAAGGGCAGTCACTTTTCAGCTCAAAGGAACTACATCGTTCACGAAGCTGACATGTTTCTCATCTTAACAGACAAGCATTGGATTTTAGAGGACCAGTGCTTTGTATCAGTTTCAGAAGCAGAGTTGGACTATATAATGTCCGTATGTGTAGGAAACACCGTTCTTTTGTTCTCAGCACACTCACGTTTCCTGCTGTCTTAGAGAATCTAGAAAGCTAGAGCGTGCTTCTTGTTCTAAAGCAGAGTGTGATCAATGGATGATTACACTGCTGCGTGTTTTACTTCAGAAATGGAGTTAAATACCAGGCTCTGAGTCTTCCTACAAGCAAGACATCAATTCAGGTAAGGGCAGTCACTTTTCTGCTGAAACGAACTACATCGTTCATGAAGCTCACACGTTTCTCATCTTAACTGACAAGCAATGTATGTTAGATGGTCAGTGCTTTGTATCAGTTTCAGAAGCAGATTTGGACTACATATGGTCCATATGTGTAGGAAACACCGTTTTTTTGTTCTCAGCACACTCACGTTTCCTGCTGTCTTAGAGACACTAGAACGCTAGAGCGTGCTTCTTGTTCTAAAGCAGAGTGTGATCAATGGATGAGACAATGCTGTGTGTTTCACATCAGAAATGGAGTTAAATCCCATGCTCTGAGTCTCCCTACAAGCAAGAATTCGTTTCAGGTAAGGGCAGTCACTTTTCTGCTCAAAGGAACTACATTGTTCACGAAGCTCACACGTTTCTCATCTTAACTGACAAGCATTGGATGTTAGAGGACCAGTGCATTCTATCAGTTTCAGAAGAAGATTTGGACTACATATAGTCCGTATGTGTAGGAAACACCGTTCTTTTGTTCTCAGCACACACAGGTTTCCTGCTGTCTTAGAGACTTTAGAAAGCAAGAGCGTGCTTCTCGCTCTAAAGCAGAGTGTGATCCATGGATGAGAACTATGCTGTGTGTTTCCCTTCAGAAAAGGAGTTAAATCCCAGGCTCTATGTCTTCCTACAAGCAAGACTTCGTTTCAGGTAAGGGCAGTCACTTTTCTGCTCAAAGGAACTACATCGTTCACGAAGCTCACACGTTTCTCATCTTAAGTGACAAGCATTGTATGTTAGAGGACCAGTGCTTTGTATCAGTGTCAGAAGAAGAGTTGGACTATATAATGTCCGTATGTGTAGGAAACACCGTTCTTTTGTTCTCAGCACACTCACGATTCCTGCTGTCTTAGTGACTTTAGATAGCAAGAGCGTGCTTCTCGCTCTAAAGCAGAGTGTGATCCATGGATGAGAACTATGCTGTATGTTTCCATTGAGAAATGGAGTTAAATCCCAGACTCTGTGTCTTCCTACAGGCAAGACCTCGTTTCAGGTAAGGGCAGTCACTTTTCAGCTCAAACGAAATACATCGTTCACGAAGCTGACATGTTTCTCATCTTAACAGACAAGCATTGGATTTTAGAGGACCAGTGCTTTGTATCAGTTTCAGAAGCAGAGTTGGACTATATAATGTCCGTATGTGTAGGAAACACCGTTCTTTTGTTCTCAGCACACTCACGTTTCCTGCTGTCTTAGAGACTCTAGAAAGCTAGAGCGTGCTTCTTGTTCTAAAGCACAGTGTGATCAATGGATGATTACACTGCTGTGTGTTTTACTTCAGAAATGTAGTTAAATACCAGGCTCTGAGTCTTCCTACAAGCAAGACTTCAATTCAGGTAAGGGCAGTCACTTTTCTGCTGAAATGAACTACATCGTTCATGAAGCTCACACGTTTCTCATCTTAACTGACAAGCATTGTATGTTAGATGGTCAGTGCTTTGTATCATTTTCAGAAGCAGATTTGGACTACATATGTTCCATATGTGTAGGAAACACCGTTCTTTTGTTCTCAGCACACTCACGTTTCCTGCTGTCTTAGAGACTTTAGGAAGCAAGAGCGTGCTTCTTGTTCTAAAGCAGAGTGTGATCAATGGATGAGACAATGCTGTGTGTTTCACTTCAGAAATGGAGTTAAATCCCATGCTCTGAGTCTCCCTACAAGCAAGACTTCATTTCAGGTAAGGGCAGTCACTTTTCTGCTCAAAGGAACTACATTGTTCACAAAGCTCACACGTTTCTCATCTTAACTGACAAGCCTTGGATGTTAGAGGACCAGTGCTTTGAATCAGTTTCAGAAGCAGAGTTGGACTAGATATGGTCCGTATGTGTAGGATACACCATTCTTTTGTTCTCAGCACACTCACGTTTCCTGCTGTCTTAGAGACTTTAGAAAGCAAGAGCGTGCTTCTCGCTCTAAAGCAGAGTGTGATCCATGGATGAGAACTATGCTGTGTGTTTCCCTTCAGAAAAGGAGTTAAATCCCAGGCTCTATGTCTTCCTACAAGCAAGACTTCGTTTCAGGTAAGGGCAGTCACTTTTCTGCTCAAAGGAACTACATCGTTCACGAAGCTCACACGTTTCTCATCTTAAGTGACAAGCATTGTATGTTAGAGGACCAGTGCTTTGTATCAGTGTCAGAAGAAGAGTTGGACTATATAATGTCCGTATGTGTAGGAAACACCGTTCTTTTGTTCTCAGCACACTCACGATTCCTGCTGTCTTAGTGACTTTAGAAAGCAAGAGCGTGCTTCTCGCTCTAAAGCAGAGTGTGATCCATGGATGAGAACTATGCTGTGTGTTTCCCTTCAGAAATGGAGTTAAATTCCAGGCTCTGTGTCTTCCTACAAGCAAGACTTCGTTTCGGGTAAGGGCAGTCACTTTTCAGCTCAAACGAACTACATCGTTCACTGAGCTCACACGTTTCTCATCTTAACAGACAAGCATTGGATGTTTGAGGACCAGTGCTTTCTATCAGTTTAAGAAGCAGAGTTGGACTAGATATGGTCCGTATGTGTAGGAAACACCGTTCTTTTGTTCTTAGCACACTCACGTTTCCTGCTGTCTTAGAGACTCTAGAAAGCAAGAGCGTGCTTCTTGTTCTAAAGCAGATTGTGATCAATGGATGAGACAATGCTCTGTGTTTCACTTCAGAAATGGAGTTAAATCCCATGCTCTGAGTCTCCCTACAAGCAAGACTTCGTTTAAGGTAAGGGCAGGCACTTTTCTGCTCAAAGGAACTACATCATTCACGAAGCTCACACGTTTCTCATCTTAACTTACAAGCATTGGATGTTAGAGGACCAGTGCATTGTATCAGTTTCAGAAGAAGATTTGGACTACATATAGTCAGTATGTGTAGGAAACACCATTCTATTGTTCTCAGCACACACACGTTTCCTGCTGTATTAGAGACTCTAGAAAGCAAGAGCATGCTTCTTGCTCTAAAGCAGAGTGTGATCCATGGATGAGAACTATGCTGTATGTTTCCATTGAGAAATGGAGTTAAATCCCAGACTCTGTGTCTTCCTACAGGCAAGACCTCGTTTCAGGTAAGGGCAGTCACTTTTCAGCTCAAACGAAATACATCGTTCACGAAGCTGACATGTTTCTCATCTTAACAGACAAGCATTGGATTTTAGAGGACCAGTGCTTTGTATCAGTTTCAGAAGCAGAGTTGGACTATATAATGTCCGTATGTGTAGGAAACACCGTTCTTTTGTTCTCAGCACACTCACGTTTCCTGCTGTCTTAGAGACTCTAGAAAGCTAGAGCGTGCTTCTTGTTCTAAAGCAGAGTGTGATCAATGGATGATTACACTGCTGTGTGTTTTACTTCAGAAATGGAGTTAAATACCAGGCTCTGAGTCTTCCTACAAGCAAGACTTCAATTCAGGTAAGGGCAGTCACTTTTCTGCTGAAATGAACTACATCGTTCATGAAGCTCACACGTTTCTCATCTTAACTGACAAGCATTGTATGTTAGATGGTCAGTGCTTTGTATCATTTTCAGAAGCAGATTTGGACTACATATGTTCCATATGTGTAGGAAACACCGTTCTTTTGTTCTCAGCACACTCACGTTTCCTGCTGTCTTAGAGACTTTAGGAAGCAAGAGCGTGCTTCTTGTTCTAAAGCAGAGTGTGATCAATGGATGAGACAATGCTGTGTGTTTCACTTCAGAAATGGAGTTAAATCCCATGCTCTGAGTCTCCCTACAAGCAAGACTTCGTTTAAGGTAAGGGCAGTCACTTTTCTGCTCACAGGAACTACATCATTCACGAACCTCACACGTTTCTCATCTTAACTTACAAGCATTGGATGTTAGAGGACCAGTGCATTGTATCAGTTTCAGAAGAAGATTTGGACTACATATAGTCAGTATGTGTAGGGAACACCGTTCTATTGTTCTGGGCACACTCAAATTTCCTGCTGTATTAGAGACTCTAGAAAGCAAGAGCGTGCTTCTTGCTCTAAAGCAGAGTGTGATCCATGGATGAGAACTATGCTGTATGTTTCCATTGAGAAATGGAGTTAAATCCCAGACTCTGTGTCTTCCTACAGGCAAGACTTCGTTTCAGGTAAGGGCAGTCACTTTTCAGCTCAAACGAACTACATCGTTCACGAAGCTGACATGTTTCTCATCTTAACAGACAAGCATTGGATTTTAGAGGACCAGTGCTTTGTATCAGTTTCAGAAGCAGAGTTGGACTATATAATGTCCGTATGTGTAGGAAACACCGTTCTTTTGTTCTCAGCACACTCACGTTTCCTGCTGTCTTAGAGAATCTAGAAAGCTAGAGCGTGCTTCTTGTTCTAAAGCAGAGTGTGATCAATGGATGATTACACTGCTGCGTGTTTTACTTCAGAAATGGAGTTAAATACCAGGCTCTGAGTCTTCCTACAAGCAAGACATCAATTCAGGTAAGGGCAGTCACTTTTCTGCTGAAACGAACTACATCGTTCATGAAGCTCACACGTTTCTCATCTTAACTGACAAGCATTGTATGTTAGATGGTCAGTGCTTTGTATCAGTTTCAGAAGCAGATTTGGACTACATATGGTCCATATGTGTAGGAAACACTGTTCTTTTGTTCTCAGCACACTCACATTTCCTGCTGTCTTAGAGACACTAGAACGCTAGAGCGTGCTTCTTGTTCTAAAGCAGAGTGTGATCAATGGATAAAACAATGCTGTGTGTTTCACATCAGAAATGGAGTTAAATCCCATGCTCTGAGTCTCCCTACAAGCAAGAATTCGTTTCAGGTAAGGGCAGTCACTTTTCTGCTCAAAGGAACTACATTGTTCACGAAGCTCACACGTTTCTCATCTTAACTGACAAGCATTGGATGTTAGAGGACCAGTGCATTGTATCAGTTTCAGAAGAAGATTTGGACTACATATAGTCTGTATGTGTAGGAAACACCGTTCTTTTGTTCTGGGCACACTCAGATTTCCTGCTGTATTAGAGAATCTAGAAAGCAAGAGCGTGCTTCTTGCTCTAAAGAAGATTGTGATCCAAGGATGAGAACTATGCTGTGTGTTTCCCTTCAGAAAAGGATTTAAATCCCAGGCTCTATGTCTTCCTACAAGCAGGACTTCGTTTCAGGTAAGGGCAGTCACTTTTCTGCTCAAAGGAACTACATCGTTCACGAAGCTCACACGTTTCTCATCTTAACTGACAAGCATTGTATGTTAGAGGTCCAGTGCTTTGTATCAGTGTCAGAAGAAGAGTTGGACTATATAATGTCCGTATGTGTAGGAAACACCGTTCTTTTGTTCTCAGCACACTCACGTTTCCTGCTGTCTTAGAGACTTTAGAAAGCAAGAGCGTGCTTCTCGCTCCAAAGCAGAGTGTGATCCATGGATGAGAACTATGCTGTGTGTTTCCCTTCAGAAATGGAGTTAAATCCCAGGCTCTGTGTCTTCCTACAAGCAAGACTTCGTTTCGGGTAAGGGCAGTCACTTTTCAGCTCAAAAGAACTACATCGTTCACTGAGCTCACACGTTTCTCATCTTAACAGACAAGCATTGGATGTTAGAGGACCTGTGCTTTCTATCAGTTTCAGAAGCAGAGTTGGACTAGATATGGTCCGTATGTGTAGGAAACACCGTTCTTTGTTCTCAGCACACTCACGTTTCCTGCTGTCTTTGAGACTCTAGAAAGCAAGAGCGTGCTTCTTGTTCTAAAGCAGAGTGTGATCAATGGATGAGACAATGCTGTGTGTTTCACATCAGAAATGGAGTTAAATCCCATGCTCTGAGTCTCCCTACAAGCAAGAATTCGTTTCAGGTAAGGGCAGTCACTTTTCTGCTCAAAGGAACTACATTGTTCACGAAGCTCACACGTTTCTCATCTTAACTGACAAGCATTGGATGTTAGAGGACCAGTGCATTGTATCAGTTTCAGAAGAAGATTTGGACTACATATAGTCTGTATGTGTAGGAAACACCGTTCTTTTGTTCTGGGCACACTCAGATTTCCTGCTGTATTAGAGAATCTAGAAAGCAAGAGCGTGCTTCTTGCTCTAAAGCAGATTGTGATCCATGGATGAGAACTATGCTGTGTGTTTCCCTTCAGAAATGGAGTTAAATCCCAGGCTCTTTGTCTTACTACAAGCAAGACTTCGTTTTAAGTAAGGGAAGTCACTTTTCAGTTCAAAGGAATTACAGCATTCACAAAGCTCACACGTTTCTCATCTTAACTGACAAGCATTGTATGTTAGAGGACCAGTGCTTTGTATCAGTGTCAGAAGAAGAGTTGGACTATATAATGTCCGTATGTGTAGGAAACACCGTTCTTTTGTTCTCAGCACACTCACGTTTCCTGCTGTCTTACAGAATCTAGAAAGCTAGAGCGTGCTTCTATCTAAAGCAGAGTGTGATCAATGGATGATTACACTGCTGTGTGTTTTACTTCAGAAATGGAGTTAAATCCCAGGCTCTGAGTCTTCCTACAAGCAAGACATCAATTCAGGTAAGGGCAGTCACTTTTCTGCTGAAACGAACTACATCGTTCATGAAGCTCACACGTTTCTCATCTTAACTGACAAGCAGTGTATGTTAGATGGTCAGTGCTTTGTATCAGTTTCAGAAGCAGATTTGGACTACATATGGTCCATATGTGTAGGAAACACCGTTCTTTTGTTCTCAGCACACTCACTTTTCCTGCTGTCTTAGAGACTCTAGAACGCTAGAGCATGCTTCTTGTTCTAAAGCAGAGTGTGATCAATGGATGAGACAATGCTGTGTGTTTCACATCAGAAATGGAGTTAAATCCCATGCTCTGAGTCTCCCTACAAGCAAGAATTCGTTTCAGGAAAGGGCAGTCACTTTTCTGCTCAAAGGAACTACATTGTTCACGAAGCTCACACGTTTCTCATCTTAACTGACAAGCATTGTATGTTAGAGGACCAGTGCATTCTATCAGTTTCAGAAGAAGATTTGGACTACATATAGTCCGTATGTGTAGGAAACACCGTTCTTTTGTTCTCAGCACACACACGTTTCCTGCTGTCTTAGAGACTTTAGAAAGCAAGAGCGTGCTTCTCGCTCTAAAGCAGAGTGTGATCCATGGATGAGAACTATGCTGTGTGTTTCCCTTCAGAAAAGGAGTTAAATCCCAGGCTCTATGTCTTCCTACAAGCAAGACTTCGTTTCAGGTAAGGGCAGTCACTTTTCTGCTCAAACGAACTACATCAATCACGAAGCTCACACGTTTCTCATCTTAACTGACAAGCATTGTATGTTAGAGGACCAGTGCATTCTATCAGTTTCAGAAGAAGATTTGGACTACATATAGTCCGTATGTGTAGGAAACACCGTTCTTTTGTTCTCAGCACACACACGTTTCCTGCTGTCTTAGAGACTTTAGAAAGCAAGAGCGTGCTTCTCGCTCTAAAGCAGAGTGTGATCCATGGATGAGAACTATGCTGTGTGTTTCCCTTCAGAAATGGAGTTAAATCCCAGGCTCTGTGTCTTACTACAAGCAAGACTTCGTTTTAAGTAAGGGAAGTCACTTTTCAGTTCAAAGGAATTACATCATTCACAAAGCTCACACGTTTCTCATCTTAACTTACAAGCATTGGACGTTAGAGGACCAGTGCATTGTATCAGTTTCAGAAGAAGATTTGGACTACATATAGTCAGTATGTGTAGGAAACACCATTCTATTGTTCTCAGCACACACACGTTTCCTGCTGTATTAGAGACTCTAGAAAGCAAGAGCATGCTTCTTGCTCTAAAGCAGAGTGTGATCCATGGATGAGAACTATGCTGTATGTTTCCATTGAGAAATGGAGTTAAATCCCAGACTCTGTGTCTTCCTACAGGCAAGACCTCGTTTCAGGTAAGGGCAGTCACTTTTCAGCTCAAACGAAATACATCGTTCACGAAGCTGACATGTTTCTCATCTTAACAGACAAGCATTGGATTTTAGAGGACCAGTGCTTTGTATCAGTTTCAGAAGCAGAGTTGGACTATATAATGTCCGTATATGTAGGAAACACCGTTCTTTTGTTCTCAGCACACTCACGTTTCCTGCTGTCTTAGAGACTTTAGAAAGCAAGAGCGTGCTTCTCGCTCTAAAGCAGAGTGTGATCCATGGATGAGAACTATGCTGTGTGTTTCCCTTCAGAAAAGGAGTTAAATCCCAGGCTCTATGTCTTCCTACAAGCAAGACTTCGTTTCAGGTAAGGGCAGTCACTTTTCTGCTCAAAGGAACTACATCGTTCACGAAGCTCACACGTTTCTCATCTTAACTGACAAGCATTGTATGTTAGAGGACCAATGCTTTGTATCAGTGTCAGAAGAAGAGTTGGACTATATATAGTCCGTATGTGTAGGAAACACCGTTCTTTTGTTCTCAGCACACTCACGTTTCCTGCTGTCTTAGAGACTTTAGAAAGCAAGAGCGTGCTTCTCGCTCTAAAGCAGAGTGTGATCCATGGATGAGAACTATGCTGTGTGTTTCCCTTCAGAAATGGAGTTAAATCCCAGGCTCTGTGTCTTCCTACAAGCAAGACTTCGTTTCGGGTAAGGGCAGTCACTTTTCAGCTCAAACGAACTACATCGTTCACTGAGCTTACACGTTTCTCATCTTAACAGACAAGCATTGGATGTTAGAGGACCAGTGTTTTCTATCAGTTTCAGAAGCAGAGTTGGACTAGATATGGTCCGTATGTGTAGGAAACACCGTTCTTTTGTTCTCAGCACACTCATGTTTCCTGCTGTCTTAGAGACTCTAGAAAGCAAGAGCGTGCTTCTTGTTCTAAAGCAGAGTGTGATCAATGGATGAGACAATGCTATGTGTTTCACTTCAGAAATGGAGTTAAATCCCATGCTCTGAGTCTCCCTACAAGCAAGACTTCGTTTAAGGTAAGGGCAGTCACTTTTCTGCTCACAGGAACTACATCATTCACGAACCTCACACGTTTCTCATCTTAACTTACAAGCATTGGATGTTAGAGGACCAGTGCATTGTATCAGTTTCAGAAGAAGATTTGGACTACATATAGTCAGTATGTGTAGGAAACACCGTTCTATTGTTCTGGGCACACTCAGATTTCCTGCTCTATTAGAGACTCTAGAAAGCAAGAGCGTGCTTCTTGCTCTAAAGCAGAGTGTGATCCATGGATGAGAACTATGCTGTATGTTGTCATTGAGAAATGGAGTTAAATCCCAGACTCTGTGTCTTCCTACAGGCAAGACTTCGTTTCAGGTAAGGGCAGTCACTTTTCAGCTCAAAGGAACTACATCGTTCACGAAGCTGACATGTTTCTCATCTTAACAGACAAGCATTGGATTTTAGAGGACCAGTGCTTTGTATCAGTTTCAGAAGCAGAGTTGGACTATATAATGTCCGTATGTGTAGGAAACACCGTTCTTTTGTTCTCAGCACACTCACGTTTCCTGCTGTCTTAGAGAATCTAGAAAGCTAGAGCGTGCTTCTTGTTCTAAAGCAGAGTGTGATCAATGGATGATTACACTGCTGCGTGTTTTACTTCAGAAATGGAGTTAAATACCAGGCTCTGAGTCTTCCTACAAGCAAGACATCAATTCAGGTAAGGGCAGTCACTTTTCTGCTGAAACGAACTACATCGTTCATGAAGCTCACACGTTTCTCATCTTAACTGACAAGCAATGTATGTTAGATGGTCAGTGCTTTGTATCAGTTTCAGAAGCAGATTTGGACTACATATGGTCCATATGTGTAGGAAACACCGTTTTTTTGTTCTCAGCACACTCACGTTTCCTGCTGTCTTAGAGACACTAGAACGCTAGAGCGTGCTTCTTGTTCTAAAGCAGAGTGTGATCAATGGATGAGACAATGCTGTGTGTTTCACATCAGAAATGGAGTTAAATCCCATGCTCTGAGTCTCCCTACAAGCAAGAATTCGTTTCAGGTAAGGGCAGTCACTTTTCTGCTCAAAGGAACTACATTGTTCACGAAGCTCACACGTTTCTCATCTTAACTGACAAGCATTGGATGTTAGAGGACCAGTGCATTCTATCAGTTTCAGAAGAAGATTTGGACTACATATAGTCCGTATGTGTAGGAAACACCGTTCTTTTGTTCTCAGCACACACAGGTTTCCTGCTGTCTTAGAGACTTTAGAAAGCAAGAGCGTGCTTCTCGCTCTAAAGCAGAGTGTGATCCATGGATGAGAACTATGCTGTGTGTTTCCCTTCAGAAAAGGAGTTAAATCCCAGGCTCTATGTCTTCCTACAAGCAAGACTTCGTTTCAGGTAAGGGCAGTCACTTTTCTGCTCAAAGGAACTACATCGTTCACGAAGCTCACACGTTTCTCATCTTAAGTGACAAGCATTGTATGTTAGAGGACCAGTGCTTTGTATCAGTGTCAGAAGAAGAGTTGGACTATATAATGTCCGTATGTGTAGGAAACACCGTTCTTTTGTTCTCAGCACACTCACGATTCCTGCTGTCTTAGTGACTTTAGATAGCAAGAGCGTGCTTCTCGCTCTAAAGCAGAGTGTGATCCATGGATGAGAACTATGCTGTATGTTTCCATTGAGAAATGGAGTTAAATCCCAGACTCTGTGTCTTCCTACAGGCAAGACCTCGTTTCAGGTAAGGGCAGTCACTTTTCAGCTCAAACGAAATACATCGTTCACGAAGCTGACATGTTTCTCATCTTAACAGACAAGCATTGGATTTTAGAGGACCAGTGCTTTGTATCAGTTTCAGAAGCAGAGTTGGACTATATAATGTCCGTATGTGTAGGAAACACCGTTCTTTTGTTCTCAGCACACTCACGTTTCCTGCTGTCTTAGAGACTCTAGAAAGCTAGAGCGTGCTTCTTGTTCTAAAGCACAGTGTGATCAATGGATGATTACACTGCTGTGTGTTTTACTTCAGAAATGTAGTTAAATACCAGGCTCTGAGTCTTCCTACAAGCAAGACTTCAATTCAGGTAAGGGCAGTCACTTTTCTGCTGAAATGAACTACATCGTTCATGAAGCTCACACGTTTCTCATCTTAACTGACAAGCATTGTATGTTAGATGGTCAGTGCTTTGTATCATTTTCAGAAGCAGATTTGGACTACATATGTTCCATATGTGTAGGAAACACCGTTCTTTTGTTCTCAGCACACTCACGTTTCCTGCTGTCTTAGAGACTTTAGGAAGCAAGAGCGTGCTTCTTGTTCTAAAGCAGAGTGTGATCAATGGATGAGACAATGCTGTGTGTTTCACTTCAGAAATGGAGTTAAATCCCATGCTCTGAGTCTCCCTACAAGCAAGACTTCATTTCAGGTAAGGGCAGTCACTTTTCTGCTCAAAGGAACTACATTGTTCACAAAGCTCACACGTTTCTCATCTTAACTGACAAGCCTTGGATGTTAGAGGACCAGTGCTTTGAATCAGTTTCAGAAGCAGAGTTGGACTAGATATGGTCCGTATGTGTAGGATACACCATTCTTTTGTTCTCAGCACACTCACGTTTCCTGCTGTCTTAGAGACTTTAGAAAGCAAGAGCGTGCTTCTCGCTCTAAAGCAGAGTGTGATCCATGGATGAGAACTATGCTGTGTGTTTCCCTTCAGAAAAGGAGTTAAATCCCAGGCTCTATGTCTTCCTACAAGCAAGACTTCGTTTCAGGTAAGGGCAGTCACTTTTCTGCTCAAAGGAACTACATCGTTCACGAAGCTCACACGTTTCTCATCTTAAGTGACAAGCATTGTATGTTAGAGGACCAGTGCTTTGTATCAGTGTCAGAAGAAGAGTTGGACTATATAATGTCCGTATGTGTAGGAAACACCGTTCTTTTGTTCTCAGCACACTCACGATTCCTGCTGTCTTAGTGACTTTAGAAAGCAAGAGCGTGCTTCTCGCTCTAAAGCAGAGTGTGATCCATGGATGAGAACTATGCTGTGTGTTTCCCTTCAGAAATGGAGTTAAATTCCAGGCTCTGTGTCTTCCTACAAGCAAGACTTCGTTTCGGGTAAGGGCAGTCACTTTTCAGCTCAAACGAACTACATCGTTCACTGAGCTCACACGTTTCTCATCTTAACAGACAAGCATTGGATGTTTGAGGACCAGTGCTTTCTATCAGTTTAAGAAGCAGAGTTGGACTAGATATGGTCCGTATGTGTAGGAAACACCGTTCTTTTGTTCTTAGCACACTCACGTTTCCTGCTGTCTTAGAGACTCTAGAAAGCAAGAGCGTGCTTCTTGTTCTAAAGCAGATTGTGATCAATGGATGAGACAATGCTCTGTGTTTCACTTCAGAAATGGAGTTAAATCCCATGCTCTGAGTCTCCCTACAAGCAAGACTTCGTTTAAGGTAAGGGCAGGAACTTTTCTGCTCAAAGGAACTACATCATTCACGAAGCTCACACGTTTCTCATCTTAACTTACAAGCATTGGATGTTAGAGGACCAGTGCATTGTATCAGTTTCAGAAGAAGATTTGGACTACATATAGTCAGTATGTGTAGGAAACACCAT
This sequence comes from Onychomys leucogaster, assembly GCA_949786385.1. Taxonomy (NCBI): domain Eukaryota; kingdom Metazoa; phylum Chordata; class Mammalia; order Rodentia; family Cricetidae; genus Onychomys; species Onychomys leucogaster. The sequence continues at coordinate 4,833,000 of CATKUP010000008.1, forward strand.
TCTATTGTTCTCAGCACACACACGTTTCCTGCTGTATTAGAGACTCTAGAAAGCAAGAGCATGCTTCTTGCTCTAAAGCAGAGTGTGATCCATGGATGAGAACTATGCTGTATGTTTCCATTGAGAAATGGAGTTAAATCCCAGACTCTGTGTCTTCCTACAGGCAAGACCTCGTTTCAGGTAAGGGCAGTCACTTTTCAGCTCAAACGAAATACATCGTTCACGAAGCTGACATGTTTCTCATCTTAACAGACAAGCATTGGATTTTAGAGGACCAGTGCTTTGTATCAGTTTCAGAAGCAGAGTTGGACTATATAATGTCCGTATGTGTAGGAAACACCGTTCTTTTGTTCTCAGCACACTCACGTTTCCTGCTGTCTTAGAGACTCTAGAAAGCTAGAGCGTGCTTCTTGTTCTAAAGCAGAGTGTGATCAATGGATGATTACACTGCTGTGTGTTTTACTTCAGAAATGGAGTTAAATACCAGGCTCTGAGTCTTCCTACAAGCAAGACTTCAATTCAGGTAAGGGCAGTCACTTTTCTGCTGAAATGAACTACATCGTTCATGAAGCTCACACGTTTCTCATCTTAACTGACAAGCATTGTATGTTAGATGGTCAGTGCTTTGTATCATTTTCAGAAGCAGATTTGGACTACATATGTTCCATATGTGTAGGAAACACCGTTCTTTTGTTCTCAGCACACTCACGTTTCCTGCTGTCTTAGAGACTTTAGGAAGCAAGAGCGTGCTTCTTGTTCTAAAGCAGAGTGTGATCAATGGATGAGACAATGCTGTGTGTTTCACTTCAGAAATGGAGTTAAATCCCATGCTCTGAGTCTCCCTACAAGCATGACTTCATTTCAGGTAAGGGCAGTCACTTTTCTGCTCAAAGGAACTACATTGTTCACAAAGCTCACACGTTTCTCATCTTAACTGACAAGCCTTGGATGTTAGAGGACCAGTGCTTTGAATCAGTTTCAGAAGCAGAGTTGGACTAGATATGGTCTGTATGTGTAGGATACACCATTCTTTTGTTCTCAGCACACTCACGTTTCCTGCTGTCTTAGAGACTTTAGAAAGCAAGAGCGTGCTTCTCGCTCTAAAGCAGAGTGTGATCCATGGATGAGAACTATGCTGTGTGTTTCCCTTCAGAAAAGGAGTTAAATCCCAGGCTCTATGTCTTCCTACAAGCAAGACTTCGTTTCAGGTAAGGGCAGTCACTTTTCTGCTCAAAGGAACTACATCGTTCACGAAGCTCACACGTTTCTCATCTTAACTGACAAGCATTGTATGTTAGAGGACCAGTGCTTTGTATCAGTGTCAGAAGAAGAGTTGGACTATATATAGTCCGTATGTGTAGGAAACACCGTTCTTTTGTTCTCAGCACACTCACGTTTCCTGCTGTCTTAGAGACTTTAGAAAGCAAGAGCGTGCTTCTCGCTCTAAAGCAGAGTGTGATCTATGGATGAGAACTATGCTGTGTGTTTCCCTTCAGAAATGGAGTTAAATCCCAGGCTCTGTGTCTTCCTACAAGCAAGACTTCGTTTCGGGTAAGGGCAGTCACTTTTCAGCTCAAACAAACTACATCGTTCACTGAGCTTACACGTTTCTCATCTTAACAGACAAGCATTGGATGTTAGAGGACCAGTGTTTTCTATCAGTTTCAGAAGCAGAGTTGGACTAGATATGGTCTATATGTGTAGGAAACACCGTTCTTTTGTTCTCAGCACACTCATGTTTCATGCTGTCTTAGAGACTCTAGAAAGCAAGAGCGTGCTTCTTGTTCTAAAGCAGAGTGTGATCAATGGATGAGACAATGCTCTGTGTTTCACTTCAGAAATGGAGTTAAATCCCATGCTCTGAGTCTCCCTACAAGCAAGACTTCGTTTAAGGTAAGGGCAGTCACTTTTCTGCTCACAGGAACTACATCATTCACGAACCTCACACGTTTCTCATCTTAACTTACAAGCATTGGATGTTAGAGGACCAGTGCATTGTATCAGTTTCAGAAGAAGATTTGGACTACATATAGTCAGTATGTGTAGGGAACACCGTTCTATTGTTCTGGGCACACTCAAATTTCCTGCTGTATTAGAGACTCTAGAAAGCAAGAGCGTGCTTCTTGCTCTAAAGCAGAGTGTGATCAATGGATGATTACACTGCTGCGTGTTTTACTTCAGAAATGGAGTTAAATACCAGGCTCTGAGTCTTCCTACAAGCAAGACATCAATTCAGGTAAGGGCAGTCACTTTTCTGCTGAAACGAACTACATCGTTCATGAAGCTCACACGTTTCTCATCTTAACTGACAAGCATTGTATGTTAGATGGTCAGTGCTTTGTATCAGTTTCAGAAGCAGATTTGGACTACATATGGTCCATATGTGTAGGAAACACCGTTCTTTTGTTCTCAGCACACTCACATTTCCTGCTGTCTTAGAGACACTAGAACGCTAGAGCGTGCTTCTTGTTCTAAAGCAGAGTGTGATCAATGGATAAAACAATGCTGTGTGTTTCACATCAGAAATGGAGTTAAATCCCATGCTCTGAGTCTCCCTACAAGCAAGAATTCGTTTCAGGTAAGGGCAGTCACTTTTCTGCTCAAAGGAACTACATTGTTCACGAAGCTCACACGTTTCTCATCTTAACTGACAAGCATTGGATGTTAGAGGACCAGTGCATTGTATCAGTTTCAGAAGAAGATTTGGACTACATATAGTCTGTATGTGTAGGAAACACCGTTCTTTTGTTCTGGGCACACTCAGATTTCCTGCTGTATTAGAGAATCTAGAAAGCAAGAGCGTGCTTCTTGCTCTAAAGAAGATTGTGATCCAAGGATGAGAACTATGCTGTGTGTTTCCCTTCAGAAAAGGATTTAAATCCCAGGCTCTATGTCTTCCTACAAGCAGGACTTCGTTTCAGGTAAGGGCAGTCACTTTTCTGCTCAAAGGAACTACATCGTTCACGAAGCTCACACGTTTCTCATCTTAACTGACAAGCATTGTATGTTAGAGGTCCAGTGCTTTGTATCAGTGTCAGAAGAAGAGTTGGACTATATAATGTCCGTATGTGTAGGAAACACCGTTCTTTTGTTCTCAGCACACTCACGTTTCCTGCTGTCTTAGAGACTTTAGAAAGCAAGAGCGTGCTTCTCGCTCCAAAGCAGAGTGTGATCCATGGATGAGAACTATGCTGTGTGTTTCCCTTCAGAAATGGAGTTAAATCCCAGGCTCTGTGTCTTCCTACAAGCAAGACTTCGTTTCGGGTAAGGGCAGTCACTTTTCAGCTCAAAAGAACTACATCGTTCACTGAGCTCACACGTTTCTCATCTTAACAGACAAGCATTGGATGTTAGAGGACCTGTGCTTTCTATCAGTTTCAGAAGCAGAGTTGGACTAGATATGGTCCGTATGTGTAGGAAACACCGTTCTTTGTTCTCAGCACACTCACGTTTCCTGCTGTCTTTGAGACTCTAGAAAGCAAGAGCGTGCTTCTTGTTCTAAAGCAGAGTGTGATCAATGGATGAGACAATGCTGTGTGTTTCACATCAGAAATGGAGTTAAATCCCATGCTCTGAGTCTCCCTACAAGCAAGAATTCGTTTCAGGTAAGGGCAGTCACTTTTCTGCTCAAAGGAACTACATTGTTCACGAAGCTCACACGTTTCTCATCTTAACTGACAAGCATTGGATGTTAGAGGACCAGTGCATTGTATCAGTTTCAGAAGAAGATTTGGACTACATATAGTCTGTATGTGTAGGAAACACCGTTCTTTTGTTCTGGGCACACTCAGATTTCCTGCTGTATTAGAGAATCTAGAAAGCAAGAGCGTGCTTCTTGCTCTAAAGCAGAGTGTGATCCATGGATGAGAACTATGCTGTGTGTTTCCCTTCAGAAATGGAGTTAAATCCCAGGCTCTTTGTCTTACTACAAGCAAGACTTCGTTTTAAGTAAGGGAAGTCACTTTTCAGTTCAAAGGAATTACATCATTCACAAAGCTCACACGTTTCTCATCTTAACTGACAAGCATTGTATGTTAGAGGACCAGTGCTTTGTATCAGTGTCAGAAGAAGAGTTGGACTATATAATGTCCGTATGTGTAGGAAACACCGTTCTTTTGTTCTCAGCACACTCACGTTTCCTGCTGTCTTACAGAATCTAGAAAGCTAGAGCGTGCTTCTATCTAAAGCAGAGTGTGATCAATGGATGATTACACTGCTGTGTGTTTTACTTCAGAAATGGAGTTAAATCCCAGGCTCTGAGTCTTCCTACAAGCAAGACATCAATTCAGGTAAGGGCAGTCACTTTTCTGCTGAAACGAACTACATCGTTCATGAAGCTCACACGTTTCTCATCTTAACTGACAAGCAGTGTATGTTAGATGGTCAGTGCTTTGTATCAGTTTCAGAAGCAGATTTGGACTACATATGGTCCATATGTGTAGGAAACACCGTTCTTTTGTTCTCAGCACACTCACTTTTCCTGCTGTCTTAGAGACTCTAGAACGCTAGAGCGTGCTTCTTGTTCTAAAGCAGAGTGTGATCAATGGATGAGACAATGCTGTGTGTTTCACATCAGAAATGGAGTTAAATCCCATGCTCTGAGTCTCCCTACAAGCAAGAATTCGTTTCAGGAAAGGGCAGTCACTTTTCTGCTCAAAGGAACTACATTGTTCACGAAGCTCACACGTTTCTCATCTTAACTGACAAGCATTGTATGTTAGAGGACCAGTGCATTCTATCAGTTTCAGAAGAAGATTTGGACTACATATAGTCCGTATGTGTAGGAAACACCGTTCTTTTGTTCTCAGCACACACACGTTTCCTGCTGTCTTAGAGACTTTAGAAAGCAAGAGCGTGCTTCTCGCTCTAAAGCAGAGTGTGATCCATGGATGAGAACTATGCTGTGTGTTTCCCTTCAGAAAAGGAGTTAAATCCCAGGCTCTATGTCTTCCTACAAGCAAGACTTCGTTTCAGGTAAGGGCAGTCACTTTTCTGCTCAAACGAACTACATCAATCACGAAGCTCACACGTTTCTCATCTTAACTGACAAGCATTGTATGTTAGAGGACCAGTGCATTCTATCAGTTTCAGAAGAAGATTTGGACTACATATAGTCCGTATGTGTAGGAAACACCGTTCTTTTGTTCTCAGCACACACACGTTTCCTGCTGTCTTAGAGACTTTAGAAAGCAAGAGCGTGCTTCTCGCTCTAAAGCAGAGTGTGATCCATGGATGAGAACTATGCTGTGTGTTTCCCTTCAGAAAAGGAGTTAAATCCCAGGCTCTATGTCTTCCTACAAGCAAGACTTCGTTTCGGGTAAGGGCAGTCACTTTTCAGCTCAAACGAACTACATCGTTCACTGAGCTCACACGTTTCTCATCTTAACAGACAAGCATTGGATGTTAGAGGACCAGTGCTTTCTATCAGTTTAGGAAGCAGAGTTGGACTAGATATGGTCCGTATGTGTAGGAAACACCGTTCTTTTGTTCTTAGCACACTCACGTTTCCTGCTGTCTTAGAGACTCTAGAAAGCAAGAGCGTGCTTCTTGTTCTAAAGCAGATAGTGATCAATGGATGAGACAATGCTCTGTGTTTCACTTCAGAAATGGAGTTAAATCCCATGCTCTGAGTCTCCCTACAAGCAAGACTTCGTTTAAGGTAAGGGCAGTCACTTTTCTGCTCAAAGGAACTACATCATTCACGAAGCTCACACGTTTCTCATCTTAACTTACAAGCATTGGATGATAGAGGACCAGTGCATTGTATCAGTTTCAGAAGAAGATTTGGACTACATATAGTCAGTATGTGTAGGAAACACCATTCTATTGTTCTCAGCACACACACATTTCCTGCTGTATTAGAGACTCTAGAAAGCAAGAGCATGCTTCTTGCTCTAAAGCAGAGTGTGATCCATGGATGAGAACTATGCTGTATGTTTCCATTGAGAAATGGAGTTAAATCCCAGACTCTGTGTCTTCCTACAGGCAAGACCTCGTTTCAGGTAAGGGCAGTCACTTTTCAGCTCAAACGAAATACATTGTTCACGAAGCTGACATGTTTCTCATCTTAAGAGACAAGCATTGGATTTTAGAGGACCAGTGCTTTGTATCAGTTTCAGAAGCAGAGTTGGACTATATAATGTCCGTATGTGTAGGAAACACCGTTCTTTTGTTCTCAGCACACTCACGTTTCCTGCTGTCTTAGAGACTCTAGAAAGCTAGAGCGTGCTTCTTGTTCTAAAGCAGAGTGTGATCAATGGATGATTACACTGCTGTGTGTTTTACTTCAGAAATGGAGTTAAATACCAGGCTCTGAGTCTTCCTACAAGCAAGACTTCAATTCAGGTAAGGGCAGTCACTTTTCTGCTGAAATGAACTACATCGTTCATGAAGCTCACACGTTTCTCATCTTAACTGACAAGCATTGTATGTTAGATGGTCAGTGCTTTGTATCATTTTCAGAAGCAGATTTGGACTACATATGTTCCATATGTGTAGGAAACACCGTTCTTTTGTTCTCAGCACACTCACGTTTCCTGCTGTCTTAGAGACTTTAGGAAGCAAGAGCGTGCTTCTTGTTCTAAAGCAGAGTGTGATCAATGGATGAGACAATGCTGTGTGTTTCACTTCAGAAATGGAGTTAAATCCCATGCTCTGAGTCTCCCTACAAGCAAGACTTCATTTCAGGTAAGGGCAGTCACTTTTCTGCTCAAAGGAACTACATTGTTCACGAAGCTCACACGTTTCTCATCTTAACTGACAAGCATTGGATGTTAGAGGACCAGTGCTTTGAATCAGTTTCAGAAGCAGAGTTGGACTAGATATGGTCTGTATGTGTAGGATACACCATTCTTTTGTTCTCAGCACACTCACGTTTCCTGCTGTCTTAGAGACTTTAGAAAGCAAGAGCGTGCTTCTCGCTCTAAAGCAGAGTGTGATCCATGGATGAGAACTATGCTGTGTGTTTCCCTTCAGAAATGGAGTTAAATCCCAGGCTCTGTGTCTTCCTACAAGCAAGACTTCGTTTCGGGTAAGGGCAGTCACTTTTCAGCTCAAACGAACTACATCGTTCACTGAGCTTACACGTTTCTCATCTTAACAGACAAGCATTGGATGTTAGAGGACCAGTGTTTTCTATCAGTTTCAGAAGCAGAGTTGGACTAGATATGGTCCGTATGTGTAGGAAACACCGTTCTTTTGTTCTCAGCACACTCATGTTTCCTGCTGTCTTAGAGACTCTAGAAAGCAAGAGCATGTTTCTTGTTCTAAAGCAGAGTGTGATCAATGGATGAGACAATGCTCTGTGTTTCACTTCAGAAATGGAGTTAAATCCCATGCTCTGAGTCTCCCTACAAGCAAGACTTCGTTTAAGGTAAGGGCAGTCACTTTTCTGCTCAAAGGAACTACATCATTCACGAACCTCACACGTTTCTCATCTTAACTGACAAGCATTGGATGTTAGAGGACCAGTGCATTGTATCAGTTTCAGAAGAAGATTTGGACTACATATAGTCTGTATGTGTAGGAAACACCGTTCTTTTGTTCTGGGCACACTCAGATTTCCTGCTGTATTAGAGAATCTAGAAAGCAAGAGCGTGCTTCTTGCTCTAAAGCAGAGTGTGATCCATGGATGAGAACTATGCTGTGTGTTTCCCTTCAGAAATGGAGTTAAATCCCAGGCTCTGTGTCTTACTACAAGCAAGACTTCGTTTTAAGTAAGGGAAGTCACTTTTCAGTTCAAAGGAATTACATCATTCACAAAGCTCACACGTTTCTCATCTTAACTGACAAGCATTGTATGTTAGAGGACCAGTGCTTTGTATCAGTGTCAGAAGAAGAGTTGGACTATATAATGTCCGTATGTGTAGGAAACACCGTTCTTTTGTTCTCAGCACACTCACGTTTCCTGCTGTCTTACAGAATCTAGAAAGCTAGAGCGTGCTTCTATCTAAAGCAGAGTGTGATCAATGGATGATTACACTGCTGTGTGTTTTACTTCAGAAATGGAGTTAAATCCCAGGCTCTGAGTCTTCCTACAAGCAAGACATCAATTCAGGTAAGGGCAGTCACTTTTCTGCTGAAACGAACTACATCGTTCATGAAGCTCACACGTTTCTCATCTTAACTGACAAGCAGTGTATGTTAGATGGTCAGTGCTTTGTATCAGTTTCAGAAGCAGATTTGGACTACATATGGTCCATATGTGTAGGAAACACCGTTCTTTTGTTCTCAGCACACTCACGTTTCCTGCTGTCTTAGAGACTCTAGAACGCTAGAGCGTGCTTCTTGTTCTAAAGCAGAGTGTGATCAATGGATGAGACAATGCTGTGTGTTTCACATCAGAAATGGAGTTAAATCCCATGCTCTGAGTCTCCCTACAAGCAAGAATTCGTTTCAGGAAAGGGCAGTCACTTTTCTGCTCAAAGGAACTACATTGTTCACGAAGCTCACACGTTTCTCATCTTAACTGACAAGCATTGTATGTTAGAGGACCAGTGCATTCTATCAGTTTCAGAAGAAGATTTGGACTACATATAGTCCGTATGTGTAGGAAACACCGTTCTTTTGTTCTCAGCACACACACGTTTCCTGCTGTCTTAGAGACTTTAGAAAGCAAGAGCGTGCTTCTCGCTCTAAAGCAGAGTGTGATCCATGGATGAGAACTATGCTGTGTGTTTCCCTTCAGAAAAGGAGTTAAATCCCAGGCTCTATGTCTTCCTACAAGCAAGACTTCGTTTCAGGTAAGGGCAGTCACTTTTCTGCTCAAACGAACTACATCAATCACGAAGCTCACACGTTTCTCATCTTAACTGACAAGCATTGTATGTTAGAGGACCAGTGCTTTGTATCAGTGTCAGAAGAAGAGTTGGACTATATAATGTCCGTATGTGTAGGAAACACCGTTCTTTTGTTCTCAGCACACTCACGTTTCCTGCTGTCTTAGTGACTTTAGAAAGCAAGAGCGTGCTTCTCGCTCTAAAGCAGAGTGTGATCCATGGATGAGAACTATGCTGTGTGTTTCCCTTCAGAAATGGAGTTAAATCCCAGGCTCTGTGTCTTCCTACAAGCAAGACTTCGTTTCGGGTAAGGGCAGTCACTTTTCAGCTCAAACGAACTACATCGTTCACTGAGCTCACACGTTTCTCATCTTAACAGACAAGCATTGGATGTTAGAGGACCAGTGCTTTCTATCAGTTTAGGAAGCAGAGTTGGACTAGATATGGTCCGTATGTGTAGGAAACACCGTTCTTTTGTTCTTAGCACACTCACGTTTCCTGCTGTCTTAGAGACTCTAAAAAGCAAGAGCGTGCTTCTTGTTCTAAAGCAGATTGTGATCAATGGATGAGACAATGCTCTGTGTTTCACTTCAGAAATGGAGTTAAATCCCATGCTCTGAGTCTCCCTACAAGCAAGACTTCGTTTAAGGTAAGGGCAGTCACTTTTCTGCTCAAAGGAACTACATCATTCACGAAGCTCACACGTTTCTCATCTTAACTTACAAGCATTGAATGATAGAGGACCAGTGCATTGTATCAGTTTCAGAAGAAGATTTGGACTACATATAGTCAGTATGTGTAGGAAACACCATTCTATTGTTCTCAGCACACACACATTTCCTGCTGTATTAGAGACTCTAGAAAGCAAGAGCATGCTTCTCGCTCTAAAGCAGAGTGTGATCCATGGATGAGAACTATGCTGCATGTTTCCATTGAGAAATGGAGTTAAATCCCAGACTCTGTGTCTTCCTACAGGCAAGACCTCGTTTCAGGTAAGGGCAGTCACTTTTCAGCTCAAACGAAATACATCGTTCACGAAGCTGACATGTTTCTCATCTTAAGAGACAAGCATTGGATTTTAGAGGACCAGTGCTTTGTATCAGTTTCAGAAGCAGAGTTGGACTATATAATGTCCGTATGTGTAGGAAACACCGTTCTTTTGTTCTCAGCACACTCACGTTTCTTGCTGTCTTAGAGACTCTAGAAAGCTAGAGCGTGCTTCTTGTTCTAAAGCAGAGTGTGATCAATGGATGATTACACTGCTGTGTGTTTTACTTCAGAAATGGAGTTAAATACCAGGCTCTGAGTCTTCCTACAAGCAAGACTTCAATTCAGGTAAGGGCAGTCACTTTTCTGCTGAAATGAACTACATCGTTCATGAAGCTCACACGTTTCTCATCTTAACTGACAAGCATTGTATGTTAGATGGTCAGTGCTTTGTATCATTTTCAGAAGCAGATTTGGACTACATATGTTCCATATGTGTAGGAAACACCGTTCTTTTGTTCTCAGCACACTCACGTTTCCTGCTGTCTTAGAGACTTTAGGAAGCAAGAGCGTGCTTCTTGTTCTAAAGCAGAGTGTGATCAATGGATGAGACAATGCTGTGTGTTTCACTTCAGAAATGGAGTTAAATCCCATGCTCTGAGTCTCCCTACAAGCAAGACTTCATTTCAGGTAAGGGCAGTCACTTTTCTGCTCAAAGGAACTACATTGTTCACGAAGCTCACACGTTTCTCATCTTAACTGACAAGCATTGGATGTTAGAGGACCAGTGCTATGAATCAGTTTCAGAAGCAGAGTTGGACTAGATATGGTCTGTATGTGTAGGATACACCATTCTTTTGTTCTCAGCACACTCACGTTTCCTGCTGTCTTAGAGACTTTAGAAAGCAAGAGCGTGCTTCTCGCTCTAAAGCAGAGTGTGATCCATGGATGAGAACTATGCTGTGTGTTTCCCTTCAGAAAAGGAGTTAAATCCCAGGCTCTATGTCTTCCTACAAGCAAGACTTCGTTTCAGGTAAGGGCAGTCACTTTTCTGCTCAAAGGAACTACATCGTTCACGAAGCTCACACGTTTCTCATCTTAACTGACAAGCATTGTATGTTAGAGGACCAGTGCTTTGTATCAGTGTCAGAAGAAGAGTTGGACTATATATAGTCCGTATGTGTAGGAAACACCGTTCTTTTATTCTCAGCACACTCACGTTTCTTGCTGTCTTAGAGACTTTAGAAAGCAAGAGCGTGCTTCTCGCTCTAAAGCAGAGTGTGATCCATGGATGAGAACTATGCTGTGTGTTTCCCTTCAGAAATGGAGTTAAATCCCAGGCTCTGTGTCTTCCTACAAGCAAGACTTCGTTTCGGGTAAGGGCAGTCACTTTTCAGCTCAAACGAACTACATCGTTCACTGAGCTTACACGTTTCTCATCTTAACAGACAAGCATTGGATGTTAGAGGACCAGTGTTTTCTATCAGTTTCAGAAGCAGAGTTGGACTAGATATGGTCCGTATGTGTAGGAAACACCGTTCTTTTGTTCTCAGCACACTCATGTTTCCTGCTGTCTTAGAGACTCTAGAAAGCAAGAGCATGTTTCTTGTTCTAAAGCAGAGTGTGATCAATGGATGAGACAATGCTCTGTGTTTCACTTCAGAAATGGAGTTAAATCCCATGCTCTGAGTCTCCCTACAAGCAAGACTTCGTTTAAGGTAAGGGCAGTCACTTTTCTGCTCACAGGAACTACATCATTCACGAACCTCACACGTTTCTCATCTTAACTTACAAGCATTGGATGTTAGAGGACCAGTGCATTGTATCAGTTTCAGAAGAAGATTTGGACTACATATAGTCAGTATGTGTAGGAAACACCATTCTATTGTTCTCAGCACACACACATTTCCTGCTGTATTAGAGACTCTAGAAAGCAAGAGCGTGCTTCTTGCTCTAAAGCAGAGTGTGATCCATGGATGAGAACTATGCTGTATGTTTCCATTGAGAAATGGAGTTAAATCCCAGACTCTGTGTCTTCCTACAGGCAAGACCTCGTTTCAGGTAAGGGCAGTCACTTTTCAGCTCAAACGAAATACATCGTTCACGAAGCTGACATGTTTCTCATCTTAAGAGACAAGCATTGGATTTTAGAGGACCAGTGCTTTGTATCAGTTTCAGAAGCAGAGTTGGACTATATAATGTCCGTATGTGTAGGAAACACCGTTCTTTTGTTCTCAGCACACTCACGTTTCTTGCTGTCTTAGAGACTCTAGAAAGCTAGAGCGTGCTTCTTGTTCTAAAGCAGAGTGTGATCAATGGATGATTACACTGCTGTGTGTTTTACTTCAGAAATGGAGTTAAATACCAGGCTCTGAGTCTTCCTACAAGCAAGACTTCAATTCAGGTAAGGGCAGTCACTTTTCTGCTGAAATGAACTACATCGTTCATGAAGCTCACACGTTTCTCATCTTAACTGACAAGCATTGTATGTTAGATGGTCAGTGCTTTGTATCATTTTCAGAAGCAGATTTGGACTACATATGTTCCATATGTGTAGGAAACACCGTTCTTTTGTTCTCAGCACACTCACGTTTCCTGCTGTCTTAGAGACTTTAGGAAGCAAGAGCGTGCTTCTTGTTCTAAAGCAGAGTGTGATCAATGGATGAGACAATGCTGTGTGTTTCACTTCAGAAATGGAGTTAAATCCCATGCTCTGAGTCTCCCTACAAGCAAGACTTCATTTCAGGTAAGGGCAGTCACTTTTCTGCTCAAAGGAACTACATTGTTCACGAAGCTCACACGTTTCTCATCTTAACTGACAAGCATTGGATGTTAGAGGACCAGTGCTATGAATCAGTTTCAGAAGCAGAGTTGGACTAGATATGGTCTGTATGTGTAGGATACACCATTCTTTTGTTCTCAGCACACTCACGTTTCCTGCTGTCTTAGAGACTTTAGAAAGCAAGAGCGTGCTTCTCGCTCTAAAGCAGAGTGTGATCCATGGATGAGAACTATGCTGTGTGTTTCCCTTCAGAAAAGGAGTTAAATCCCAGGCTCTATGTCTTCCTACAAGCAAGACTTCGTTTCAGGTAAGGGCAGTCACTTTTCTGCTCAAAGGAACTACATCGTTCACGAAGCTCACACGTTTCTCATCTTAACTGACAAGCATTGTATGTTAGAGGACCAGTGCTTTGTATCAGTGTCAGAAGAAGAGTTGGACTATATATAGTCCGTATGTGTAGGAAACACCGTTCTTTTATTCTCAGCACACTCACGTTTCTTGCTGTCTTAGAGACTTTAGAAAGCAAGAGCGTGCTTCTCGCTCTAAAGCAGAGTGTGATCCATGGATGAGAACTATGCTGTGTGTTTCCCTTCAGAAATGGAGTTAAATCCCAGGCTCTGTGTCTTCCTACAAGCAAGACTTCGTTTCGGGTAAGGGCAGTCACTTTTCAGCTCAAACGAACTACATCGTTCACTGAGCTTACACGTTTCTCATCTTAACAGACAAGCATTGGATGTTAGAGGACCAGTGTTTTCTATCAGTTTCAGAAGCAGAGTTGGACTAGATATGGTCCGTATGTGTAGGAAACACCGTTCTTTTGTTCTCAGCACACTCATGTTTCCTGCTGTCTTAGAGACTCTAGAAAGCAAGAGCATGTTTCTTGTTCTAAAGCAGAGTGTGATCAATGGATGAGACAATGCTCTGTGTTTCATTTCAGAAATGGAGTTAAATCCCATGCTCTGAGTCTCCCTACAAGCAAGACTTCGTTTAAGGTAAGGGCAGTCACTTTTCTGCTCACAGGAACTACATCATTCACGAACCTCACACGTTTCTCATCTTAACTTACAAGCATTGGATGTTAGAGGACCAGTGCATTGTATCAGTTTCAGAAGAAGATTTGGACTACATATAGTCAGTATGTGTAGGAAACACCGTTCTATTGTTCTGGGCACACTCAGATTTCCTGCTGTATTAGAGACTCTAGAAAGCAAGAGCGTGCTTCTTGCTCTAAAGCAGAGTGTGATCCATGGATGAGAACTATGCTGTATGTTTCCATTGAGAAATGGAGTTAAATCCCAGACTCTGTGTCTTCCTACAGGCAAGACTTCGTTTCAGGTAAGGGCAGTCACTTTTCAGCTCAAACGAAATACATCGTTCACGAAGCTGACATGTTTCTCGTCTTAACAGACAAGCATTGGATTTTAGAGGACCAGTGCTTTGTATCAGTTTCAGAAGCAGAGTTGGACTATATAATGTCCGTATGTGTAGGAAACACCGTTCTTTTGTTCTCAGCACACTCACGTTTCCTGCTGTCTTAGAGACTCTAGAAAGCTAGAGCGTGCTTCTTGTTCTAAAGCAGAGTGTGATCAATGGATGATTACACTGCTGTGTGTTTTACTACAGAAATGGAGTTAAATACCAGGCTCTGAGTCTTCCTACAAGCAAGACTTCAATTCAGGTAAGGGCAGTCACTTTTCTGCTGAAATGAACTACATCGTTCATGAAGCTCACACGTTTCTCATCTTAACTGACAAGCATTGTATGTTAGATGGTCAGTGCTTTGTATCATTTTCAGAAGCAGATTTGGACTACATATGTTCCATATGTGTAGGAAACACCGTTCTTTTGTTCTCAGCACACTCACGTTTCCTGCTGTCTTAGAGACTTTAGGAAGCAAGAGCGTGCTTCTTGTTCTAAAGCAGAGTGTGATCAATGGATGAGACAATGCTGTGTGTTTCACTTCAGAAATGGAGTTAAATCCCATGCTCTGAGTCTCCCTACAAGCAAGACTTCATTTCAGGTAAGGGCAGTCACTTTTCTGCTCAAAGGAACTACATTGTTCACGAAGCTCACACGTTTCTCATCTTAACTGACAAGCATTGGATGTTAGAGGACCAGTGCTTTGAATCAGTTTCAGAAGCAGAGTTGGACTAGATATGGTCTGTATGTGTAGGATACACCATTCTTTTGTTCTCAGCACACTCACGTTTCCTGCTGTCTTAGAGACTTTAGAAAGCAAGAGCGTGCTTCTCGCTCTAAAGCAGAGTGTGATCCATGGATGAGAACTATGCTGTGTGTTTCCCTTCAGAAAAGGAGTTAAATCCCAGGCTCTATGTCTTCCTACAAGCAAGACTTCGTTTCAGGTAAGGGCAGTCACTTTTCTGCTCAAAGGAACTACATCGTTCACGAAGCTCACACGTTTCTCATCTTAACTGACAAGCATTGTATGTTAGAGGACCAGTGCTTTGTATCAGTGTCAGAAGAAGAGTTGGACTATATATAGTCCATATGTGTAGGAAACACCGTTCTTTTGTTCTCAGCACACTCACGTTTCCTGCTGTCTTAGAGACTCTAGAACGCTCGAGCGTGCTTCTTGTTCTAAAGCAGAGTGTGATCAATGGATGAGACAATGCTGTGTGTTTCACATCAGAAATGGAGTTAAATCCCATGCTCTGAGTCTCCCTACAAGCAAGAATTCGTTTCACGTAAGGGCAGTCACTTTTCTGCTCAAAGGAACTACATTGTTCACGAATCTCACACGTTTCTCATCTTAACTGACAAGCATTGGATGTTAGAGGACCAGTGCATTGTATCAGTTTCAGAAGAAGATTTGGACTACATATAGTCTGTATGTGTAGGAAACACCGTTCTTTTGTTCTGGGCACACTCAGATTTCCTGCTGTATTAGAGAATCTAGAAAGCAAGAGCGTGCTTCTTGCTCTAAAGCAGAGTGTGATCCATGGATGAGAACTATGCTGTGTGTTTCCCTTCAGAAATGGAGTTAAATCCCAGGCTCTGTGTCTTACTACAAGCAAGACTTCGTTTTAAGTAAGGGAAGTCACTTTTCAGTTCAAAGGAATTACATCATTCACAAAGCTCACACGTTTCTCATCTTAACTGACAAGCATTGGATGTTAGAGGACCAGTGCATTCTATCAGTTTCAGAAGAAGATTCGGACTACATATAGTCCATATGTGTAGGAAACACCGTTCTTTTGTTCTCAGCACACACACGTTTCCTGCTGTCTTAGAGACTTTAGAAAGCAAGAGCGTGCTTCTCGCTCTAAAGCAGAGTGTGATTCATGGATGAGAACTATGCTGTGTGTTTCCCTTCAGAAAAGTAGTTAAATCCCAGACTCTGCATCTTCCTACAAGCAAGACTTCGTTTCAGGTAAGGGCAGTCACTTTTCATCTCAAACGAACTACATTTTTCACGGAGCTCACACGTTTCTCATCTTAACTGACAAGCATTGGATGTTAGAGGACCAGTGCTTTGAATCAGTTTCAGAAGCAGAGTTGGACTAGATATGGTCCGTATGTGTAGGATACACCGTTCTTTTGTTCTCAGCACACTCACGTTTCCTGCTGTCTTAGAGACTTTAGAAAGCAAGAGCGTGCTTCTCGCTCTAAAGCAGAGTGTGATCCATGGATGAGAACTATGCTGTGTGTTTCCCTTCAGAAAAGGAGTTAAATCCCAGGCTCTATGTCTTCCTACAAGCAAGACTTCGTTTCAGGTAAGGGCAGTCACTTTTCTGCTCAAAGGAACTACATCGTTCACGAAGCTCACACGTTTCTCATCTTAACTGACAAGCATTGTATGTTAGAGGACCAGTGCTTTGTATCAGTGTCAGAAGAAGAGTTGGACTATATATAGTCCGTATGTGTAGGAAACACCGTTCTTTTATTCTCAGCACACTCACGTTTCCTGCTGTCTTAGAGACTTTAGAAAGCAAGAGCGTGCTTCTCGCTCTAAAGCAGAGTGTGATCCATGGATGAGAACTATGCTGTGTGTTTCCCTTCAGAAATGGAGTTAAATCCCAGGCTCTGTGTCTTCCTACAAGCAAGACTTCGTTTCGGGTAAGGGCAGTCACTTTTCAGCTCAAACGAACTACATCGTTCACTGAGCTTACACGTTTCTCATCTTAACAGACAAGCATTGGATGTTAGAGGACCAGTGTTTTCTATCAGTTTCAGAAGCAGAGTTGGACTAGATATGGTCCGTATGTGTAGGAAACACCGTTCTTTTGTTCTCAGCACACTCATGTTTCCTGCTGTCTTAGAGACTCTAGAAAGCAAGAGCATGTTTCTTGTTCTAAAGCAGAGTGTGATCAATGGATGAGACAATGCTCTGTGTTTCACTTCAGAAATGGAGTTAAATCCCATGCTCTGAGTCTCCCTACAAGCAAGACTTCGTTTAAGGTAAGGGCAGTCACTTTTCTGCTCACAGGAACTACATCATTCACGAACCTCACACGTTTCTCATCTTAACTTACAAGCATTGGATGTTAGAGGACCAGTGCATTGTATCAGTTTCAGAAGAAGATTTGGACTACATATAGTCAGTATGTGTAGGAAACACCGTTCTATTGTTCTGGGCACACTCAGATTTCCTGCTGTATTAGAGACTCTAGAAAGCAAGAGCGTGCTTCTTGCTCTAAAGCAGAGTGTGATCCATGGATGAGAACTATGCTGTATGTTTCCATTGAGAAATGGAGTTAAATCCCAGACTCTGTGTCTTCCTACAGGCAAGACTTCGTTTCAGGTAAGGGCAGTCACTTTTCAGCTCAAACGAAATACATCGTTCACGAAGCTGACATGTTTCTCGTCTTAACAGACAAGCATTGGATTTTAGAGGACCAGTGCTTTGTATCAGTTTCAGAAGCAGAGTTGGACTATATAATGTCCGTATGTGTAGGAAACACCGTTCTTTTGTTCTCAGCACACTCACGTTTCCTGCTGTCTTAGAGACTCTAGAAAGCTAGAGCGTGCTTCTTGTTCTAAAGCAGAGTGTGATCAATGGATGATTACACTGCTGTGTGTTTTACTTCAGAAATGGAGTTAAATACCAGGCTCTGAGTCTTCCTACAAGCAAGACTTCAATTCAGGTAAGGGCAGTCACTTTTCTGCTGAAATGAACTACATCGTTCATGAAGCTCACACGTTTCTCATCTTAACTGACAAGCATTGTATGTTAGATGGTCAGTGCTTTGTATCATTTTCAGAAGCAGATTTGGACTACATATGTTCCATATGTGTAGGAAACACCGTTCTTTTGTTCTCAGCACACTCACGTTTCCTGCTGTCTTAGAGACTTTAGGAAGCAAGAGCGTGCTTCTTGTTCTAAAGCAGAGTGTGATCAATGGATGAGACAATGCTGTGTGTTTCACTTCAGAAATGGAGTTAAATCCCATGCTCTGAGTCTCCCTACAAGCAAGACTTCATTTCAGGTAAGGGCAGTCACTTTTCTGCTCAAAGGAACTACATTGTTCACGAAGCTCACACGTTTCTCATCTTAACTGACAAGCATTGGATGTTAGAGGACCAGTGCTTTGAATCAGTTTCAGAAGCAGAGTTGGACTAGATATGGTCTGTATGTGTAGGATACACCATTCTTTTGTTCTCAGCACACTCACGTTTCCTGCTGTCTTAGAGACTTTAGAAAGCAAGAGCGTGCTTCTCGCTCTAAAGCAGAGTGTGATCCATGGATGAGAACTATGCTGTGTGTTTCCCTTCAGAAAAGGAGTTAAATCCCAGGCTCTATGTCTTCCTACAAGCAAGACTTCGTTTCAGGTAAGGGCAGTCACTTTTCTGCTCAAAGGAACTACATCGTTCACGAAGCTCACACGTTTCTCATCTTAACTGACAAGCATTGTATGTTAGAGGACCAGTGCTTTGTATCAGTGTCAGAAGAAGAGTTGGACTATATATAGTCCATATGTGTAGGAAACACCGTTCTTTTGTTCTCAGCACACTCACGTTTCCTGCTGTCTTAGAGACTCTAGAACGCTCGAGCGTGCTTCTTGTTCTAAAGCAGAGTGTGATCAATGGATGAGACAATGCTGTGTGTTTCACATCAGAAATGGAGTTAAATCCCATGCTCTGAGTCTCCCTACAAGCAAGAATTCGTTTCACGTAAGGGCAGTCACTTTTCTGCTCAAAGGAACTACATTGTTCACGAATCTCACACGTTTCTCATCTTAACTGACAAGCATTGGATGTTAGAGGACCAGTGCATTGTATCAGTTTCAGAAGAAGATTTGGACTACATATAGTCTGTATGTGTAGGAAACACCGTTCTTTTGTTCTGGGCACACTCAGATTTCCTGCTGTATTAGAGAATCTAGAAAGCAAGAGCGTGCTTCTTGCTCTAAAGCAGAGTGTGATCCATGGATGAGAACTATGCTGTGTGTTTCCCTTCAGAAATGGAGTTAAATCCCAGGCTCTGTGTCTTACTACAAGCAAGACTTCGTTTTAAGTAAGGGAAGTCACTTTTCAGTTCAAAGGAATTACATCATTCACAAAGCTCACACGTTTCTCATCTTAACTGACAAGCATTGGATGTTAGAGGACCAGTGCTTTCTATCAGTTTCAGAAGAAGATTCGGACTACATATAGTCCATATGTGTAGGAAACACCGTTCTTTTGTTCTCAGCACACACACGTTTCCTGCTGTCTTAGAGACTTTAGAAAGCAAGAGCGTGCTTCTCGCTCTAAAGCAGAGTGTGATTCATGGATGAGAACTATGCTGTGTGTTTCCCTTCAGAAAAGTAGTTAAATCCCAGACTCTGCATCTTCCTACAAGCAAGACTTCGTTTCAGGTAAGGGCAGTCACTTTTCAGCTCAAACGAACTACATTTTTCACGGAGCTCACACGTTTCTCATCTTAACTGACAAGCATTGGATGTTAGAGGACCAGTGCTTTGAATCAGTTTCAGAAGCAGAGTTGGACTAGATATGGTCCGTATGTGTAGGATACACCGTTCTTTTGTTCTCAGCACACTCACGTTTCCTGCTGTCTTAGAGACTTTAGAAAGCAAGAGCGTGCTTCTCGCTCTAAAGCAGAGTGTGATCCATGGATGAGAACTATGCTGTGTGTTTCCCTTCAGAAAAGGAGTTAAATCCCAGGCTCTATGTCTTCCTACAAGCAAGACTTCGTTTCAGGTAAGGGCAGTCACTTTTCTGCTCAAAGGAACTACATCGTTCACGAAGCTCACAAGTTTCTCATCTTAACTGACAAGCATTGTATGTTAGAGGACCAGTGCTTTGTATCAGTGTCAGAAGAAGAGTTGGACTATATAATGTCCGTATGTGTAGGAAACACCGTTCTTTTGTTCTCAGCACACTCACGTTTCCTGCTGTCTTAGAGAATCTAGAAAGCTAGAGCGTGCTTCTTGTTCTAAAGCAGAGTGTGATCAATGGATGATTACACTGCTGTGTGTTTTACTTCAGAAATGGAGTTAAATACCAGGCTCTGAGTCTTCCTACAAGCAAGACATCAATTCAGGTAAGGGCAGTCACTTTTCTGCTGAAACGAACTACATCGTTCATGTAGCTCACTCGTTTGTCATGTTAAATGACAAGCATTGTATGTTAGATGGTCAGTGCTTTGTATCAGTTTCAGAAGCAAATTTGGACTAAATATGGTCCATATGTGTAGGAAACACCGTTCTTTTGTTCTCAGCACACTCACGTTTCCTGCTGTCTTAGAGACTCTAGAACGCTAGAGCGTGCTTCTTGTTCTAAAGCAGAGTGTGATCAATGGATGAGACAATGCTGTGTGTTTCACATCAGAAATGGAGTTAAATCCCATGCTCTGAGTCTCCCTACAAGCAAGAATTCGTTTCAGGTAAGGGCAGTTACTTTTCTGCTCAAAGGAACTACATTGTTCACGAAGCTCACACGTTTCTCATCTTAACTGACAAGCATTGGATGTTAGAGGACCAGTGCATTCTATCAGTTTCAGAAGAAGATTTGGACTACATATAGTCCGTATGTGTAGGAAACACCGTTCTTTTGTTCTCAGCACACACACGTTTCCTGCTGTCTTAGAGACTTTAGAAAGCAACAGCGTGCTTCTCGCTCTAAAGCAGAGTGTGATCCATGGATGAGAACTATGCTGTGTGTTTCCCTTCAGAAAAGGAGTTAAATCCCAGGCTCTATGTCTTCCTACAAGCAAGACTTCGTTTCAGGTAAGGGCAGTCACTTTTCTGCTCAAACGAACTACATCATTCACGAAGCTCACACGTTTCTCATCTTAACTGACAAGCATTGTATGTTAGAGGACCAGTGCTTTGTATCAGTGTCAGAAGAAGAGTTGGACTATATAATGTCCGTATGTGTAGGAAACACCGTTCTTTTGTTCTCAGCACACTCACGTTTCCTGCTGTCTTAGAGACTTTAGAAAGCAAGAGCGTGCTTCTCGCTCTAAAGCAGAGTGTGATCCATGGATGAGAACTATGCTGTGTGTTTCCCTTCAGAAATGGAGTTAAATCCCAGGCTCTGTGTCTTCCTACAAGCAAGACTTCGTTTCGGGTAAGGGCAGTCACTTTTCAGCTCAAACGAACTACATAGTTCACTGAGCTCACATGTTTCTCATCTTAACAGACAAGCATTGGATGTTAGAGGACCAGTGCTTTCTATCAGTTTAAGAAGCAGAGTTGGACTAGATATGGTCCCTATGTGTAGGAAACACCGTTCTTTTGTTCTTAGCACACTCACGTTTCCTGCTGTCTTAGAGACTCTAGAAAGCAAGAGCGTGCTTCTTGTGCTAAAGCAGATTTTGATCAATGGATGAGACAATGCTCTGTGTTTCACTTCAGAAATGGAGTTAAATCCCATGCTCTGAGTCTCCCTACAAGCAAGACTTCGTTTAAGGTAAGGGCAGTCACTTTTCCGCTCAAAGGAACTACATCATTCACGAAGCTCACACGATTCTCATCTTAACTTACAAGCATTGGGTGTTAGAGGACCAGTGCATTGTATCAGTTTCAGAAGAAGATTTGGACTACATATAGTCAGTATGTGTAGGAAACACCGTTCTATTGTTCTCAGCACACACACGTTTCCTGCTGTCTTAGAGACTTTAGAAGGCAAGAGCGTGCTTCTCGCTCTAAAGCAGAGTGAGATCCATGGATGAGAACTATGCAGTGTGTTTCCCTTCAGAAAAGGAGTTAAATCCCAGGCTCTATGTCTTCCTACAAGCAAGACTTCGTTTCAGGTAAGGGCAGTCACTTTTCTGCTCAAACGAACTACATCGTTCACGAAGCTCACACGTTTCTCATCTTAACTGACAAGAATTGTATGTTAGAGGACCAGTGCTTTGTATCAGTGTCAGAAGAAGAGTTGGACTATATAATGTTCGTATGTGTAGGAAACACCGTACTTTTGTTCTCAGCACACTCACGTTTCCTGCTGTCTTAGAGAATTTAGAAAGCAAGAGCGTGCTTCTCGCTCTAAAGCAGAGTGTGATCCATGGATGAGAACTATGCTGTGTGTTTCCCTTCAGAAATGGTGTTAAATCCCAGGCTCTGTGTCTTAATACAAGCAAGACTTCGTTTTAAGTAAGGGAAGTCACTTTTCAGTTCAAAGGAATTACATCATTCACAAAGCTCACACGTTTCTCATCTTAACTGACAAGCATTGGATGTTAGAGGACCAGTGCATTCTATCAGTTTCAGAAGAAGATTTCGACTACATATAGTCCGTATGTGTAGGAAACACCGTTCTTTTGTTCTGGGCACACTCAGATTTCCTGCTGTCTTAGAGACTCTAGAAAGCAAGTGTGTGCTTCTTGCTCTAAAGCAGAGTGTGATTCATGGATGAGAACTATGCTGTGTGTTTCCCATCAGAAATGGAGTTAAATCCCAGACTCTGCATCTTCCTACAAGCAAGACTTCGTTTCAGGTAAGGGCAGTCACTTTTCAGCTCAAACGAACTACATTTTTCACGGAGCTCACACGTTTCTCATCTTAACTGACAAGCATTGGATGTTAGAGGACCAGTGCTTTGAATCAGTTTCAGAAGCAGAGTTGGACTATATAATGTCCGTATGTGTAGGAAACACCATTCTTTTGTTCTCAGCACACTCACGTTTCCTGCTGTCTTAGAGACTTTAGAAAGCAAGAGCGTGCTTCTCGCTCTAAAGCAGAGTGTGATCCATGGATGAGAACTATGCTGTGTGTTTCCCTTCAGAAATGGAGTTAAATCCCAGGCTCTGTGTCTTCCTACAAGCAAGACTTCGTTTCGGGTAAGGGCAGTCACTTTTCAGCTCAAACGAACTACATCGTTCACTGAGCTTACACGTTTCTCATCTTAACAGACAAGCATTGGATGTTAGAGGACCAGTGTTTTCTATCAGTTTCAGAAGCAGAGTTGGACTAGATATGGTCCGTATGTGTAGGAAACACCGTTCTTTTGTTCTCAGCACACTCATGTTTCCTGCTGTCTTAGAGACTCTAGAAAGCAAGAGCATGTTTCTTGTTCTAAAGCAGAGTGTGATCAATGGATGAGACAATGCTCTGTGTTTCACTTCAGAAATGGAGTTAAATCCCATGCTCTGAGTCTCCCTACAAGCAAGACTTCGTTTAAGGTAAGGGCAGTCACTTTTCTGCTCACAGGAACTACATCATTCACGAACCTCACACGTTTCTCATCTTAACTTACAAGCATTGGATGTTAGAGGACCAGTGCATTGTATCAGTTTCAGAAGAAGATTTGGACTACATATAGTCAGTATGTGTAGGAAACACCGTTCTATTGTTCTGGGCACACTCAGATTTCCTGCTGTATTAGAGACTCTAGAAAGCAAGAGCGTGCTTCTTGCTCTAAAGCAGAGTGTGATCCATGGATGAGAACTATGCTGTATGTTTCCATTGAGAAATGGAGTTAAATCCCAGACTCTGTGTCTTCCTACAGGCAAGACTTCGTTTCAGGTAAGGGCAGTCACTTTTCAGCTCAAACGAAATACATCGTTCACGAAGCTGACATGTTTCTCGTCTTAACAGACAAGCATTGGATTTTAGAGGACCAGTGCTTTGTATCAGTTTCAGAAGCAGAGTTGGACTATATAATGTCCGTATGTGTAGGAAACACCGTTCTTTTGTTCTCAGCACACTCACGTTTCCTGCTGTCTTAGAGACTCTAGAAAGCTAGAGCGTGCTTCTTGTTCTAAAGCAGAGTGTGATCAATGGATGATTACACTGCTGTGTGTTTTACTTCAGAAATGGAGTTAAATACCAGGCTCTGAGTCTTCCTACAAGCAAGACTTCAATTCAGGTAAGGGCAGTCACTTTTCTGCTGAAATGAACTACATCGTTCATGAAGCTCACACGTTTCTCATCTTAACTGACAAGCATTGTATGTTAGATGGTCAGTGCTTTGTATCATTTTCAGAAGCAGATTTGGACTACATATGTTCCATATGTGTAGGAAACACCGTTCTTTTGTTCTCAGCACACTCACGTTTCCTGCTGTCTTAGAGACTTTAGGAAGCAAGAGCGTGCTTCTTGTTCTAAAGCAGAGTGTGATCAATGGATGAGACAATGCTGTGTGTTTCACTTCAGAAATGGAGTTAAATCCCATGCTCTGAGTCTCCCTACAAGCAAGACTTCATTTCAGGTAAGGGCAGTCACTTTTCTGCTCAAAGGAACTACATTGTTCACGAAGCTCACACGTTTCTCATCTTAACTGACAAGCATTGGATGTTAGAGGACCAGTGCTTTGAATCAGTTTCAGAAGCAGAGTTGGACTAGATATGGTCTGTATGTGTAGGATACACCATTCTTTTGTTCTCAGCACACTCACGTTTCCTGCTGTCTTAGAGACTTTAGAAAGCAAGAGCGTGCTTCTCGCTCTAAAGCAGAGTGTGATCCATGGATGAGAACTATGCTGTGTGTTTCCCTTCAGAAAAGGAGTTAAATCCCAGGCTCTATGTCTTCCTACAAGCAAGACTTCGTTTCAGGTAAGGGCAGTCACTTTTCTGCTCAAAGGAACTACATCGTTCACGAAGCTCACACGTTTCTCATCTTAACTGACAAGCATTGTATGTTAGAGGACCAGTGCTTTGTATCAGTGTCAGAAGAAGAGTTGGACTATATATAGTCCATATGTGTAGGAAACACCGTTCTTTTGTTCTCAGCACACTCACGTTTCCTGCTGTCTTAGAGACTCTAGAACGCTCGAGCGTGCTTCTTGTTCTAAAGCAGAGTGTGATCAATGGATGAGACAATGCTGTGTGTTTCACATCAGAAATGGAGTTAAATCCCATGCTCTGAGTCTCCCTACAAGCAAGAATTCGTTTCACGTAAGGGCAGTCACTTTTCTGCTCAAAGGAACTACATTGTTCACGAATCTCACACGTTTCTCATCTTAACTGACAAGCATTGGATGTTAGAGGACCAGTGCATTGTATCAGTTTCAGAAGAAGATTTGGACTACATATAGTCTGTATGTGTAGGAAACACCGTTCTTTTGTTCTGGGCACACTCAGATTTCCTGCTGTATTAGAGAATCTAGAAAGCAAGAGCGTGCTTCTTGCTCTAAAGCAGAGTGTGATCCATGGATGAGAACTATGCTGTGTGTTTCCCTTCAGAAATGGAGTTAAATCCCAGGCCATGTGTCTTACTACAAGCAAGACTTCGTTTTAAGTAAGGGAAGTCACTTTTCAGTTCAAAGGAATTACATCATTCACAAAGCTCACACGTTTCTCATCTTAACTGACAAGCATTGGATGTTAGAGGACCAGTGCATTCTATCAGTTTCAGAAGAAGATTCGGACTACATATAGTCCATATGTGTAGGAAACACCGTTCTTTTGTTCTCAGCACACACACGTTTCCTGCTGTCTTAGAGACTTTAGAAAGCAAGAGCGTGCTTCTCGCTCTAAAGCAGAGTGTGATTCATGGATGAGAACTATGCTGTGTGTTTCCCTTCAGAAAAGTAGTTAAATCCCAGACTCTGCATCTTCCTACAAGCAAGACTTCGTTTCAGGTAAGGGCAGTCACTTTTCAGCTGAAACGAACTACATTTTTCACGGAGCTCACACGTTTCTCATCTTAACTGACAAGCATTGGATGTTAGAGGACCAGTGCTTTGAATCAGTTTCAGAAGCAGAGTTGGACTAGATATGGTCCGTATGTGTAGGATACACCGTTCTTTTGTTCTCAGCACACTCACGTTTCCTGCTGTCTTAGAGACTTTAGAAAGCAAGAGCGTGCTTCTCGCTCTAAAGCAGAGTGTGATCCATGGATGAGAACTATGCTGTGTGTTTCCCTTCAGAAAAGGAGTTAAATCCCAGGCTCTATGTCTTCCTACAAGCAAGACTTCGTTTCAGGTAAGGGCAGTCACTTTTCTGCTCAAAGGAACTACATCGTTCACGAAGCTCACAAGTTTCTCATCTTAACTGACAAGCATTGTATGTTAGAGGACCAGTGCTTTGTATCAGTGTCAGAAGAAGAGTTGGACTATATAATGTCCGTATGTGTAGGAAACACCGTTCTTTTGTTCTCAGCACACTCACGTTTCCTGCTGTCTTAGAGAATCTAGAAAGCTAGAGCGTGCTTCTTGTTCTAAAGCAGAGTGTGATCAATGGATGATTACACTGCTGTGTGTTTTACTTCAGAAATGGAGTTAAATACCAGGCTCTGAGTCTTCCTACAAGCAAGACATCAATTCAGGTAAGGGCAGTCACTTTTCTGCTGAAACGAACTACATCGTTCATGTAGCTCACTCGTTTGTCATGTTAAATGACAAGCATTGTATGTTAGATGGTCAGTGCTTTGTATCAGTTTCAGAAGCAAATTTGGACTAAATATGGTCCATATGTGTAGGAAACACCGTTCTTTTGTTCTCAGCACACTCACGTTTCCTGCTGTCTTAGAGACTCTAGAACGCTAGAGCGTGCTTCTTGTTCTAAAGCAGAGTGTGATCAATGGATGAGACAATGCTGTGTGTTTCACATCAGAAATGGAGTTAAATCCCATGCTCTGAGTCTCCCTACAAGCAAGAATTCGTTTCAGGTAAGGGCAGTTACTTTTCTGCTCAAAGGAACTACATTGTTCACGAAGCTCACACGTTTCTCATCTTAACTGACAAGCATTGGATGTTAGAGGACCAGTGCATTCTATCAGTTTCAGAAGAAGATTTGGACTACATATAGTCCGTATGTGTAGGAAACACCGTTCTTTTGTTCTCAGCACACACACGTTTCCTGCTGTCTTAGAGACTTTAGAAAGCAACAGCGTGCTTCTCGCTCTAAAGCAGAGTGTGATCCATGGATGAGAACTATGCTGTGTGTTTCCCTTCAGAAAAGGAGTTAAATCCCAGGCTCTATGTCTTCCTACAAGCAAGACTTCGTTTCAGGTAAGGGCAGTCACTTTTCTGCTCAAACGAACTACATCATTCACGAAGCTCACACGTTTCTCATCTTAACTGACAAGCATTGTATGTTAGAGGACCAGTGCTTTGTATCAGTGTCAGAAGAAGAGTTGGACTATATAATGTCCGTATGTGTAGGAAACACCGTTCTTTTGTTCTCAGCACACTCACGTTTCCTGCTGTCTTAGAGACTTTAGAAAGCAAGAGCGTGCTTCTCGCTCTAAAGCAGAGTGTGATCCATGGATGAGAACTATGCTGTGTGTTTCCCTTCAGAAATGGAGTTAAATCCCAGGCTCTGTGTCTTCCTACAAGCAAGACTTCGTTTCGGGTAAGGGCAGTCACTTTTCAGCTCAAACGAACTACATAGTTCACTGAGCTCACATGTTTCTCATCTTAACAGACAAGCATTGGATGTTAGAGGACCAGTGCTTTCTATCAGTTTAAGAAGCAGAGTTGGACTAGATATGGTCCCTATGTGTAGGAAACACTGTTCTTTTGTTCTTAGCACACTCACGTTTCCTGCTGTCTTAGAGACTCTAGAAAGCAAGAGCGTGCTTCTTGTGCTAAAGCAGATTGTGATCAATGGATGAGACAATGCTCTGTGTTTCACTTCAGAAATGGAGTTAAATCCCATGCTCTGAGTCTCCCTACAAGCAAGACTTCGTTTAAGGTAAGGGCAGTCACTTTTCCGCTCAAAGGAACTACATCATTCACGAAGCTCACACGATTCTCATCTTAACTTACAAGCATTGGGTGTTAGAGGACCAGTGCATTGTATCAGTTTCAGAAGAAGATTTGGACTACATATAGTCAGTATGTGTAGGAAACACCGTTCTATTGTTCTCAGCACACACACGTTTCCTGCTGTCTTAGAGACTTTAGAAGGCAAGAGCGTGCTTCTCGCTCTAAAGCAGAGTGAGATCCATGGATGAGAACTATGCAGTGTGTTTCCCTTCAGAAAAGGAGTTAAATCCCAGGCTCTATGTCTTCCTACAAGCAAGACTTCGTTTCAGGTAAGGGCAGTCACTTTTCTGCTCAAACGAACTACATCGTTCACGAAGCTCACACGTTTCTCATCTTAACTGACAAGCATTGTATGTTAGAGGACCAGTGCTTTGTATCAGTGTCAGAAGAAGAGTTGGACTATATAATGTTCGTATGTGTAGGAAACACCGTACTTTTGTTCTCAGCACACTCACGTTTCCTGCTGTCTTAGAGAATTTAGAAAGCAAGAGCGTGCTTCTCGCTCTAAAGCAGAGTGTGATCCATGGATGAGAACTATGCTGTGTGTTTCCCTTCAGAAATGGTGTTAAATCCCAGGCTCTGTGTCTTAATACAAGCAAGACTTCGTTTTAAGTAAGGGAAGTCACTTTTCAGTTCAAAGGAATTACATCATTCACAAAGCTCACACGTTTCTCATCTTAACTGACAAGCATTGGATGTTAGAGGACCAGTGCATTCTATCAGTTTCAGAAGAAGATTTCGACTACATATAGTCCGTATGTGTAGGAAACACCGTTCTTTTGTTCTGGGCACACTCAGATTTCCTGCTGTCTTAGAGACTCTAGAAAGCAAGAGTGTGCTTCTTGCTCTAAAGCAGAGTGTGATTCATGGATGAGAACTATGCTGTGTGTTTCCCATCAGAAAAGTAGTGAAATCCCAGACTCTGCATCTTCCTACAAGCAAGACTTCGTTTCAGGTAAGGGCAGTCACTTTTCAGCTCAAACGAACTACATTTTTCACGGAGCTCACACGTTTCTCATCTTAACTGACAAGCATTGGATGTTAGAGGACCAGTGCTTTGAATCAGTTTCAGAAGCAGAGTTGGACTATATAATGTCCGTATGTGTAGGAAACACCATTCTTTTGTTCTCAGCACACTCACGTTTCCTGCTGTCTTAGAGACTTTAGAAAGCAAGAGCGTGCTTCTCGCTCAAAAGCAGAGTGTGATCCATGAATGAGAACTATGCTGTGTGTTTCCCTTCAGAAATGGAGTTAAATCCCAGGCTCTGTGTCTTCCTACAAGCAAGACTTCGTTTCGGGTAAGGG
The DNA here is from genome assembly GCA_949786385.1 of Onychomys leucogaster. Lineage (NCBI taxonomy): Eukaryota > Metazoa > Chordata > Mammalia > Rodentia > Cricetidae > Onychomys > Onychomys leucogaster. The sequence continues at coordinate 4,861,968 of CATKUP010000008.1, forward strand.
CAGTCACTTTTCAGCTCAAACGAACTACATCGTTCACTGAGCTCACACGTTTCTCCTCTTAACAGACAAGCATTGGATGTTAGAGGACCAGTGCTTTCTATCAGTTTAAGAAGCAGAGTTGGACTAGATATGGTCCGTATGTGTAGGAAACACTGTTCTTTTGTTCTTAGCACACTCACGTTTCCTGCTGTCTTAGAGACTCTAGAAAGCAAGAGCGTGCTTCTTGTTCTAAAGCAGATTGTGATCAATGGATGAGACAATACTCTGTGTTTCACTTCAGAAATGGAGTTAAATCCCATGCTCTGAGTCTCCCTACAAGCAAGACTTCGTTTAAGGTAAGGGCAGTCACTTTTCTGCTCAAAGGAACTACATCATTCACGAAGCTCACACGTTTCTCATCTTAACTTACAAGCATTGGATGTTAGAGGACCAGTGCATTGTATCAGTTTCAGAAGAAGATTTGGACTACATATAGTCAGTATGTGTAGGAAACACCGTTCTACTGTTCTTGGCACACTCAGATTTCCTGCTGTATTAGAGACTCTAGAAAGCAAGAGCATGCTTCTTGCTCTAAAGCAGAGTGTGATCCATGGATGAGAACTATGCTGTATGTTTCCATTGAGAAATGGAGTTAAATCCCAGACTCTGTGTCTTCCTACATGCAAGACTTCGTTTCAGGTAAGGGCAGTCACTTTTCAGCTGAAACGAACTACATCGTTCACGAAGCTGACATGTTTCTCATCTTAACAGACAAGCATTGGATTTTAGAGGACCAGTGCTTTGTATCAGTTTCAGAAGCAGAGTTGGACTATATAATGTCCGTATGTGTAGGAAACACCGTTCTTTTGTTCTCAGCACACTCACGTTTCCTGCTGTCTTAGAGACTCTAGAAAGCTAGAGCGTGCTTCTTTTTCTAAAGCAGAGTGTGATCAATGGATGATTACACTGCTGTGTGTTTCCCTTCAGAAATGGAGTTAAATCCCAGGCTCTATGTCTTCCTACAAGCAAGATTCGTTTCAGGTAAGGGCAGTCACTTTTCTGCTCAAAGGAACTACATCATTCACGAAGCTCACACGTTTCTCATCTTAACAGACAAGCATTGTATGTTAGAGGACCAGTGCTTTGTATCAGTGTCAGAAGAAGAGTTGGACTATATAATGTCCGTATGTGTAGGAAACACCGTTCTTTTGTTCTCAGCACACTCACGTTTCCTGCTGTCTTAGAGACTTTAGGAAGCAAGAGCGTGCTTCTTGTTCTAAAGCAGAGTGTGATCAATGGATGAGAACTATGCTGTGTGTTGCCCTTCAGAAATGGAGTTAAATCCCAATCTCTGTGTCTTCCTACAAGCAAGACTTCGTTTCAGGTAACGGCAGTCACTTATCAGCTCAAACGAACTACATCGCTCACTGAGCTCACACATTTCTCATCTTAACAGACCAGCATTGGATGTTAGAGGACCAGTGCTTTCTATCAGTTTAAGAAGGAGAGTTGGACTAGATATGGTCCGTATGTGTAGGAAACACCGTTCTTTTGTTCTCAGCGCACTCACGTTTCCTGCTGTCTTAGAGACTCTAGAAAGCAAGAGCGTGCTTCTCAGTCTAAAGCAGAGTGTGATCCATGGATGAGAACTCTGCTGTGTGTTTCCCTTCAGAGATGGAGTTAAATCCCAGGCTCTGTGTCTTACTACATCAAGACTTCGTTTCAGGTAAGGGCAGTCACTTTTCAGTTCAAAGGAACTACATCATTCTCAAAGCTCACACGTTTCTCATCTTAACTGACAAGCATTGGATGTTAGAGGACCAGTGTTTTGTGTCAGTTTCAGAAACAGAGTTGTACTAGATAGGGTCCGTATGTGTAGGAAACACCGTTCTTTTGTTCTTGGCACACTCAGATTTCCTGCTGTCTTAGAGACTCTAGAAAGCTAGAGCGTGCTTCTTGCTGTAAAGCAGAGTGTGATCAATGGATGAGATAATGCTGTGTGTTTCACTTCAGAAATGGAGTTAAATCCCATGCTCTGAGTCTCCCTACAAGCAAGACTTCGTTTCAGGTAAGGGCAGTCACTTTTCTGCTCAAAGGAACTACATTGTTCACGAAGCTCACACGTTTCTCATCTTAACTGACAAGCAATGGATGTTTGAGGACCAGTGCATTGTATCAGTTTCACAAGAAGATTTGGACTACATATAGTCCGTATGTATAGGAAACACCGTTCTTTTCTTCTGGGCACACTCAGATTTCCTGCTGTATTAGAGACTCTAGAAAGCAAGAGTGTGATTCTCGCTCTAAAGCATAGTGTGATCCATGGATGAGAATTATGCTGTGTGTTTCCCTTCAGAAATGGACTTAAATCACAGGCTCTGTGTCTTACTACAAGCAAGACTTCGTTTCAGGTAAGGGCAGTCACTATTCAGTTCAAAGGAACTACATCATTCACAAAGCTCACATGTTTCTCATCTTAACTGACAAGCATTGGATGTTAGAGGACCAGTGCTTTGTATCAGTTTCAGAAGCAGAGTTGGACTAGATATGGTCCGTATGTGTCTGAAACTCAGTTCTTTTGTTCTCAGCACACTCACGTTTCTTGCTGTCTTAGAGACTTTAGAAAGCAAGAGCGTGCTTCTCGCTCTAAAGCAGAGTGTGATCCATGGAGGAGAACTATGATGTGTGTTTCCCTTCAGAAAAGGAGTTAAATCCCATGCTCTGAGTCTCCCTACAAGCAAGACTTCATTTAAGGTAAGGGCAGTTACTTTTCTGCTCAAAGGAACTACATCGTTCACGAAGCTCACACGTTTCTCATCTTAAATGACAAGCATTGGATGTTAGAGGACCAGTGCATTGTATCAGTTTCAGAAGAAGATTTGGACTACATGTAGTCAGTATGTGTAGGAAACACCGTTCTTTTGTTCTGTGAACACTCAGAATTTCTCCTGTATTAGAGACTCTAGAAAGCAAGAGCGTGCTTCTTGTTCTAAAGCAGAGAGTGATCCATGGATGAGAACTATGCTGTATGTTTCCCTTCAGAAAAGGAGTTAAATGCCAGACTCTGTGTCTTCCTACAGGCAAGACTTCGTTTCAGGTAAGGGCAGTCACTTTTCAGCTCAAACGAACTACATCGTTCACGAAGCTCACACGTTTCTCATCTTAACAGACAAGCATTGGATTTTAGAGGACCAGTGCGTTGTATCAGTTTCAGAAGCAGAGTTGGACTATATAATGTCCGTATGTGTAGGAAACACCGTTCTTTTGTTCTCAGCACACTCACGTTTCCTGCTGTCTTAGAGAATCTAGAAAGCTAGAGCGTGCTTCTTGTTCTAAAGCAGAGTGTGATCAATGGATGATTACACTGCTGTGTGTTTTACTTCAGAAATGGAGTTAAATCCCAGGCTCTGAGTCTTCCTACAAGCAAGACTTCAATTCAGGTAAGGGCAGTCACTTTTCTGCTGAAACGAATTACATCGTTCACGAAGCTCACACATTTCTCCTCTTAACTGACAAGCATTGGATGTTAGATGGTCAGTGCTTTGTATCAGTTTCAGAAGCAGATTTGGACTAAATATGGTCCATATGTGTAGGAAACACTGTTCTTTTGTTCTCAGCACACTCACGTTTCCTGCTGTCTTAGAGACTTTAGAAAGCAAGAGCGTGCTTCTCGCTCTAAAGCAGAGTGTGATCCATGGATGAGAACTATGCTGTGTGTTTCCCTTCAGAAATGGAGTTAAATCCCAGGCTCTGTGTCTTCCTACAAGCAAGACTTCGTTTCGGGTAAGGGCAGTCACTTTTCAGCTCAAACGAACTACATCGTTCACTGAGCTTACACGTTTCTCATCTTAACAGACAAGCATTGGATGTTAGAGGACCAGTGTTTTCTATCAGTTTCAGAAGCAGAGTTGGACTAGATATGGTCCGTATGTGTAGGAAACACCGTTCTTTTGTTCTCAGCACACACATGTTTCCTTCTGTCTTAGAGACTCTAGAAAGCAAGAGCATGCTTCTTGTTCTAAAGCAGAGTGTGATCAATGGATGAGACAATGCTCTGTGTTTCACTTCAGAAATGGAGTTAAATCCCATGCTCTGAGTCTCCCTACAAGCAAGACTTCGTTTAAGGTAAGGGCAGTCACTTTTCTGCTCAAAGGAACTACATCGTTCAAGAAGCTCACACGTTTCTCATCTTAACTGACAAGCATTGGAAGTTAGAGGACCAGTGCATTGTATCAGTTTCCGAAGAAGATTTGGACTACGTATAGTCCGTATGTGTAGGAAACACCGTTCTTTTGTTCTGGGCACACTCAGATTTCCTGCTGTATTAGAGACTCTAGAAAGCAAGTGCGTGCTTCTTGCTCTAAAGCAGAGTGTGATCCATGGATGAGAACTATGCTGTATGTTTCCCTTCAGAAATGGAGTTAAATCCCAGACTCTGTGTCTTCCTACAGGCAAGACTTCGTTTCAGGTAACAGCAGTCACTTTTCAGCTCAAACGAACTACATCGTTCACGAAGCTCACACGTTTCTCATCTTAACAGACAAGCATTGGATTTTAGAGGACCAGTGCTTTTTATCTGTTTCAGAAGCAGCGTTGGACTATATAATGTCCGTATGTGTAGGAAATACCGTTCTTTTGTTCTCAGCACTCTCACGTTTCCTGCTGTCTTAGAGACTCCAGAAAGCAAGAGCGTGCTACTCGCTCTAAAGCAGAGTGTGATCCATGGATGAGAACTATGCTGTGTGTTGCCCTTCAGAAATGGAGTTAAATCCCAATCTCTGTGTCTTCCTACAAGCAAGACTTCGTTTCAGGTAACGGCAGTCACTTATCAGCTCAAACGAACTACATCGCTCACTGAGCTCACACATTTCTCATCTTAACAGACCAGCATTGGATGTTAGAGGACCAGTGCTTTCTATCAGTTTAAGAAGGAGAGTTGGACTAGATATGGGCCGTATGTGTAGGAAACACCATTCTTTTGTTCTCAGCGCACTCACGTTTCCTGCTGTCTTAGAGACTCTAGAAAGCAAGAGCGTGCTTCTCAGTCTAAAGCAGAGTGTGATCCATGGATGAGAACTCTGCTGTGTGTTTCCCTTCAGAGATGGAGTTAAATCCCAGGCTCTGTGTCTTACTACATCAAGACTTCGTTTCAGGTAAGGGCAGTCACTTTTCAGTTCAAAGGAACTACATCATTCTCAAAGCTCACACGTTTCTCATCTTAACTGACAAGCATTGGATGTTAGAGGACCAGTGTTTTGTGTCAGTTTCAGAAACAGAGTTGTACTAGATAGGGTCCGTATGTGTAGGAAACACCGTTCTTTTGTTCTTGGCACACTCAGATTTCCTGCTGTCTTAGAGACTCTAGAAAGCTAGAGCGTGCTTCTTGCTGTAAAGCAGAGTGTGATCAATGGATGAGACAATGCTGTGTGTTTCACTTCAGAAATGGAGTTAAATCCCATGCTCTGAGTCTCCCTACAAGCAAGACTTCGTTTCAGGTAAGGGCAGTCACTTTTCTGCTCAAAGGAACTACATTGTTCACGAAGCTCACACGTTTCTCATCTTAACTGACAAGCAATGGATGTTAGAGGACCAGTGCATTGTATCAGTTTCACAAGAAGATTTGGACTACATATAGTCCGTATGTATTTGAAACACCGTTCTTTTCTTCTGGGCACACTCAGATTTCCTTCTGTATTAGAGACTCTAGAAAGCAAGAGTGTGCTTCTCGCTCTAAAGCATAGTGTGATCCATGGATGAGAATTATGCTGTGTGTTTCCCTTCAGAAATGGACTTAAATCACAGGCTCTGTGTCTTACTACAAGCAAGACTTCTTTTCAGGTAAGGGCAGTCACTATTCAGTTCAAAGGAACTACATCATTCACAAAGCTCACATGTTTCTAATCTTAACTGACAAGCATTGGATGTTAGAGGACCAGTGCTTTGTATCAGTTTCAGAAGCAGAGTTGGACTAGATATGGTCCGTATGTGTCTGAAACTCAGTTCTTTTGTTCTCAGCACACTCACGTTTCTTGCTGTCTTAGAGACTTTAGAAAGCAAGAGCGTGCTTCTCGCTCTAAAGCAGAGTGTGATCCATGGAGGAGAACTATGATGTGTGTTTCCCTTCAGAAAAGGAGTTAAATCCCATGCTCTGAGTCTCCCTACAAGCAAGACTTCATTTAAGGTAAGGGCAGTTACTTTTCTGCTCAAAGGAACTACATCGTTCACGAAGCTCACACGTTTCTCATCTTAAATGACAAGCATTGGATGTTAGAGGACCAGTGCATTGTATCAGTTTCAGAAGAAGATTTGGACTACATGTAGTCAGTATGTGTAGGAAACCCCGTTCTTTTGTTCTGTGAACACTCAGAATTTCTGCTGTATTAGAGACTCTAGAATGCAAGAGCGTGCTTCTTGTTCTAAAGCAGAGAGTGATCCATGGATGAGAACTATGCTGTATGTTTCCCTTCAGAAAAGGAGTTAAATGCCAGACTCTGTGTCTTCCTACAGGCAAGACTTCGTTTCAGGTAAGGGCAGTCACTTTTCAGCTCAAACGAACTACATCGTTCACGAAGCTCACACGTTTCTCATCTTAACAGACAAGCATTGGATTTTAGAGGACCAGTGCGTTGTATCAGTTTCAGAAGCAGAGTTGGACTATATAATGTCCGTATGTGTAGGAAACACCGTTCTTTTGTTCTCAGCACACTCACGTTTCCTGCTGTCTTAGAGAATCTAGAAAGCTAGAGCGTGCTTCTTGTTCTAAAGCAGAGTGTGATCAATGGATGATTACACTGCTGTGTGTTTTACTTCAGAAATGGAGTTAATCCCAGGCTCTGAGTCTTCCTACAAGCAAGACTTCAATTCAGGTAAGGGCAGTCACTTTTCTGCTGAAACGAATTACATCGTTCACGAAGCTCACACATTTCTCCTCTTAACTGACAAGCATTGGATGTTAGATGGTCAGTGCTTTGTATCAGTTTCAGAAGCAGATTTGGACTAAATATGGTCCATATGTGTAGGAAACACCGTTCTTTTGTTCTCAGCACACTCACGTTTCCTGCTGTCTTAGAGACTTTAGAAAGCAAGAGCGTGCTTCTCGCTCTAAAGCAGAGTGTGATCCATGGATGAGAACTATGCTGTGTGTTTCCCTTCAGAAATGGAGTTAAATCCCAGGCTCTGTGTCTTCCTACAAGCAAGACTTCGTTTCGGGTAAGGGCAGTCACTTTTCAGCTCAAACGAACTACATCGTTCACTGAACTTACACGTTTCTCATCTTAACAGACAAGCATTGGATGTTAGAGGACCAGTGTTTTCTATCAGTTTCAGAAGCAGAGTTGGACTAGATATGGTCCGTATGTGTAGGAAACACCGTTCTTTTGTTCTCAGCACACTCATGGTTCCTGCTGTCTTAGAGACTCTAGAAAGCAAGAGCATGCTTCTTGTTCTAAAGCAGAGTGTGATCAATGGATGAGACAATGCTCTGTGTTTCACTTCAGAAATGGAGTTAAATCCCATGCTCTGAGTCTCCCTACAAGCAAGACTTCGTTTAAGGTAAGGGCAGTCACTTTTCTGCTCAAAGGAACTACATCGTTCAAGAAGCTCACACGTTTCTCATCTTAACTGACAAGCATTGGAAGTTAGAGGACCAGTGCATTGTATCAGTTTCCGAAGAAGATTTGGACTACGTATAGTCCGTATGTGTAGGAAACACCGTTCTTTGGTTCTGGGCACACTCAGATTTCCTGCTGTATTAGAGACTCTAGAAAGCAAGTGCGTGCTTCTTGCTCTAAAGCAGAGTGTGATCCATGGATGAGAACTATGCTGTATGTTTCCCTTCAGAAATGGAGTTAAATCCCAGACTCTGTGTCTTCCTACAGGCAAGACTTCGTTTCAGGTAACAGCAGTCACTTTTCAGCTCAAACGAACTACATCGTTCACGAAGCTCACACGTTTCTCATCTTAACAGACAAGCATTGGATTTTAGAGGACCAGTGCTTTGTATCAGTTTCAGAAGCAGAGTTGGACTATATAATGTCCGTATGTGTAGGAAACACCGTTCTTTTGTTCTCAGCACACTCACGTTTCCTGCTGACTTAGAGACTCTAGAAAGCTAGAGAGTGCTTCTTGTTCAAAAGCAGACTGTGATCAATGGATGATTACACTGCTGTGTGTTTTACTTCAGAAAAGGAGTTAAATCCCAGGCTCTGAGTCTTCCTACAAGCAAGACTTCAATTCAGGTAAGGGCAGTCACTTTTCTGCTGAAACGAATTACATCATTCACAAAGCTCACACGTTACTCATCTTAACTGACAAGCATTGGATGTTAGATGGTCAGTGCTTTGTATCAGTTTCAGAAGCACAGTTGGACTAAATATGGTCCCTATGTGTAGGAAATACAGTTCTTTTGTTCTCAGCACACTCACGTTTCCTGCTGTCTTAGAGACTTTAGAAAGCAAGATCGTGCTTCTCGCTCTAAAGCAGAGTGTGATCCATGGAGGAGAACTATGCTGTGTGTTTCCCTTCAGAAAAGGAGTTAAATCCCATGCTCTGAGTCTCCCTACAAGCAAGACTTCATTTAAGGTAAGGGCAGTCACTTTTCTGCTCAAAGGAACTACATCGTTCACGAAGCTCACACGTTTCTCATCTTAACTGACAAGCATTGGATGTTAGAGGACCAGTGCATTGTATCAGTTTCAGAAGAAGATTTGGACTACATATAGTCAGTATGTGTAGGAAACACCGTTCTTTTGTTCTGGTCACACTCATATTTCCTTCTGTATTAGAGAATCTAGAAAGCAAGAGCGTGCTTCTTGCTCTAAAGCAGAGTGTGATCCATGGATGAGAACTATGCTGTATGTTTCCCTTCAGAAATGGAGTTAAATCCCAGACTCTGTGTCTTCCTACAGGCAAGACTTCGTTTCAGGTAAGGGCAGTCACTTTTCAGCTCAAACAAACTACATCGTTCACGAAGCTCACTTGTTTCTCATCTTAACAGACAAGCATTGGATTTTAGAGGACCAGTGCTTTTTATCTGTTTCAGAAGCAGCGTTGGACTATATAATGTCCGTATGTGTAGGAAATACCGTTCTTTTGTTCTCAGCACACTCACGTTTCCTGCTGTCTTAGAGACTCCAGAAAGCAAGAGCGTGCTACTCGCTCTAAAGCAGAGTGTGATCCATGGATGAGAACTATGCTGTGTGTTGCCCTTCAGAAATGGAGTTAAATCCCAATCTCTGTGTCTTCCTACAAGCAAGACTTCGTTTCAGGTAACGGCAGTCACTTATCAGCTCAAACGAACTACATCGCTCACTGAGCTCACACATTTCTCATCTTAACAGACCAGCATTGGATGTTAGAGGACCAGTGCTTTCTATCAGTTTAAGAAGGAGAGTTGGACTAGATATGGTCCGTATGTGTAGGAAACACCGTTCTTTTGTTCTCAGCGCACTCACGTTTCCTGCTGTCTTAGAGACTCTAGAAAGCAAGAGCGTGCTTCTCGGTCTAAAGCAGAGTGTGATCCATGGATGAGAACTCTGCTGTGTGTTTCCCTTCAGAGATGGAGTTAAATCCCAGGCTCTGTGTCTTACTACATCAAGACTTCGTTTCAGGTAAGGGCAGTCACTTTTCAGTTCAAAGGAACTACATCATTCTCAAAGCTCACACGTTTCTCATCTTAACTGACAAGCATTGGATGTTAGAGGACCAGTGTTTTGTGTCAGTTTCAGAAACAGAGTTGTACTAGATAGGGTCCGTATGTGTAGGAAACACCGTTCTTTTGTTCTTGGCACACTCAGATTTCCTGCTGTCTTAGAGACTCTAGAAAGCTAGAGCGTGCTTCTTGCTGTAAAGCAGAGTGTGATCAATGGATGAGACAATGCTGTGTGTTTCACTTCAGGAATGGAGTTAAATCCCATGCTCTGAGTCTCCCTACAAGCAAGACTTCGTTTCAGGTAAGGGCAGTCACTTTTCTGCTCAAAGGAACTACATTGTTCACGAAGCTCACACGTTTCTCATCTTAACTGACAAGCATTGGATGTTAGAGGACCAGTGCATTGTATCAGTTTCACAAGAAGATTTGGACTACATATAGTCCGTATGTATTTGAAACACCGTTCTTTTCTTCTGGGCACACTCAGATTTCCTTCTGTATTAGAGACTCTAGAAAGCAAGAGTGTGCTTCTCGCTCTAAAGCATAGTGTGATCCATGGATGAGAATTATGCTGTGTGTTTCCCTTCAGAAATGGACTTAAATCACAGGCTCTGTGTCTTACTACAAGCAAGACTTCGTTTCAGGTAAGGGCAGTCACTATTCAGTTCAAAGGAACTACATCATTCACAAAGCTCACATGTTTCTCATCTTAACTGACAAGCATTGGATGTTAGAGGACCAGTGCTTTGTATCAGTTTCAGAAGCAGAGTTGGACTAGATATGGTCCGTATGTGTCTGAAACTCAGTTCTTTTGTTCTCAGCACACTCACGTTTCTTGCTGTCTTAGAGACTTTAGAAAGCAAGAGCGTGCTTCTCGCTCTAAAGCAGAGTGTGATCCATGGAGGAGAACTATGATGTGTGTTTCCCTTCAGGAAAGGAGTTAAATCCCATGCTCTGAGTCTCCCTACAAGCAAGACTTCATTTAAGGTAAGGGCAGTCACTTTTCTGCTCAAAGGAACTACATCGTTCACGAAGCTCACACGTTTCTCATCTTAAATGACAAGCATTGGATGTTAGAGGACCAGTGCATTGTATCAGTTTCAGAAGAAGATTTGGACTACATATAGTCAGTATGTGTAGGAAACACCGTTCTTTTGTTCTGTGAACACTCAGAATTTCTGCTGTATTAGAGACTCTAGAAAGCAAGAGCGTGATTCTTGTTCTAAAGCAGAGAGTGATCCATGGATGAGAACTATGCTGTATGTTTCCCTTCAGAAAAGGAGTTAAATGCCAGACTCTGTGTCTTCCTACAGGCAAGACTTCGTTTCAGGTAAGGGCAGTCACTTTTCAGCTCAAACGAACTAAATCGCTCACGAAGCTCACACGTTTCTCATCTTAACAGACAAGCATTGGATTTTAGAGGACCAGTGCGTTGTATCAGTTTCAGAAGCAGAGTTGGACTATATAATGTCCGTATGTGTAGGAAACACCGTTCTTTTGTTCTCAGCACACTCACGTTTCCTGCTGTCTTAGAGAATCTAGAAAGCTAGAGCGTGCTTCTTGTTCTAAAGCAGAGTGTGATCAATGGATGATTACACTGCTGTGTGTTTTACTTCAGAAATGGAGTTAAATCCCAGGCTCTGAGTCTTCCTACAAGCAAGACTTCAATTCAGGTAAGGGCAGTCACTTTTCTGCTGAAACGAATTACATCGTTCACGAAGCTCACACATTTCTCCTCTTAACTGACAAGCATTGGATGTTAGATGGTCAGTGCTTTGTATCAGTTTCAGAAGCAGATTTGGACTACATATGGTCCATATGTGTAGGAAACACCGTTCTTTTGTTCTGGGCACACTAAGAATTCCTGCTGTATTAGAGACTCTAGAAAGCAAGAGTGTGCTTCTCGCTCTAAAGCAGAGTGTGATCCATGGATGAGAACTATGCTTTGTGTTTCCCTTCAGAAATGGACTTAAATCCCAGGCTCTGTGTCTTCCTACAAGCAAGACTTCGTTTCAGGTAAGGGCAGTCACTTTTCAGTTCAAAGGAACTACATCATTCACAAAGCTCACACGTTTCTCATCTTAACTGACAAGCATTGGATATTAGAGCACCAGTGCTTTGTATCAGTTTAAGAAGCAGAGTTGGACTAGATATGGTCCTTATGTGTAGGAAACACCGTTCTTTTGTTCTCAGCACACTCACGTTTCCTGCTGTCTTAGAGACTCTAGAACGCTAGAGCGTGCTTCTTGTTCTGAAGCAGAGTGTGATCAATGGATGATTACACTGCTGTGTGTTTTACTTCAGAAATGGAGTTAAATCCCAGGCTCTGAGTCTTCCTACAAGCAAGACTTCAATTCAGGTAAGGGCAGTCACTTTTCTGCTGAAACGAACTACATCGTTCACGAAGCTCACACGTTTCTCATCTTAACTGACAAGCATTGGATGTTAGATGGTCAGTGCTTTGTATCAGTTTCAGAAGCAGATTTGGACTACATATGGTCCATATGTGTAGGAAACCCCGTTCTTTTGTTCTCAGCACACTCATGTTTCCTGCTGTCTTAGAGACTTTAGGAAGCAAGAGCGTGCTTCTTGTTCTAAAGCAGAGTGTGATCAATGGATGAGAACAGTGCTGTGTGTTTCACTTCAGAAATGGACTTAAATCCCGTGCTCTGAGTCTCCCTACAAGCAAGACTTCGTTTCAGGTAAGGGCAGTCACTTTTCTGCTCAAAGGAACTACATTGTTCACGAAGCTTACACGTTTCTCATCTTAACTGACAGGCATTGGATGTTAGAGGACCAGTGCTTTGTATCAGTTTAAGAAGCAGATTTGGACTATATATGGTCTGTATGTGTAGGAAACACCGTTCTTTTGTTCACAGCACACTCACGTTTCCTGCTGTCTTAGAGACTCTAGAACGCTAGAGCGTGCTTCTTGTTCTAAAGCAGATTGTGATCAATGGATAATTACACTGCTGTGTGTTTTACTTCAGAAATGGAGTTAAATCCCAGGCTCTGAGTCTTCCTACAAGCAAGACTTCAATTCAGGTAAGGGCAGTCACTTTTCTGCTGAAACGAACTACATCGTTCACGAAGCTCACACGTTTCTCATCTTAACTGACAAGCATTGGATGTTAGATGGTCAGTGCTTTGTATCAGTTTAAGAAGCAGAGTTGGACTAGATATGGTCCGTATGTGTAGGAAACACCGTTCTTTTGTTCTCAGCACACTCACATTTCCTGCTGTCTTAGAGACTCTAGAACGCTAGAGCGTGCTTCTTGTTCTAAAGCAGAGTGTGATCAATGGATGAGACAATGCTGTGTGTTTCACTTCAGAAATGGAGTTAAATCCCATGCTCTGAGTCTCCCTACAAGCAAGACTTCGTTTCAGGTAAGGGCAGTCACTTTTCAGCTCAAATGAACTACATTGTTCACGAAGCTCACACGTTTCTCATCTTAACAGAGAAGCATTAGATTTTAGAGGACCAGTGCTTTGTATCAGTTTCAGAAGCAGAGTTGGACTATATAATGTCCGAATGTGTAGGAAACACCATTCTTTTGTTCTGAGCACACTCACGTTTCCTGCTGTCTTAGAGACTCTAGAAAGCAAGGGCGTGCTTGTTGTTCTAAAGCAGAGTGTGATCAATGGATGAGAACTCTTCTGTGTGTTTCACTTCAGAAAAGGAGTTAAATCCCAGGCTCTGAGTCTTCCTAAAAGCAAGAATTCTTTTCAGGTAAGGGCAGTTTCTTTATAGCTCAAATGAACTACTTCGTTCATGAAACTCACTCGTTTCTCATCTTAACTGACAAGAATTGGATGTTAGAGGATCAGTGCTTTGTATCAGTTTCAGAAGCAGAGTTGGACTAGATATGGTCCATATGTGTAGGAAACACTGTTCTTTTGTTCTAAGCACACTCACATTTCCTGCTTTCTTGGAGACTCTAGAAAGCAAGAGCGTGCTTCTTGCTCTAAAGCAGAGTGTGATCCATGGATGAGAACTATGCTGTGTGTTTATCTTCAGAAATGGAGTTAAATCCCAGGCTCTGTGTCTTCCTACAAGCAAGACTTCGTTTCCGGAAAGGGCAGTTACTTTTCAGCTCAAGGGAACTACATCGTTCACGAAGCTCACACGTTTCTTTTATTAATTGAAAAGCATTTGATGTTAGAGGACCTGTGGTTTGTTTCAGTATCAGAAGCAGATTTGAACTAGATATGGTCCGTATGTGTAGGTAACACCATTGTTTTGTTCTGAGCACACTCAGATTTCCTGCTGTATTAGAGACGCTAGAAAGCAAGAGCGTGTTTCTCGCTCTAAAGCAGAGTGTGATCCATGGATGAGAACTATGCTGTGTGTTTCACTTCAGAAATGGTGTTAAATCCAGGCACTATGTCTTCCTAGCAGCAAGACTTCGTTTCAGGTAAGGGCAGTCACTTTTCAGCTCAAACGAACTACATCGTTCACGAAGCTCACACGTTTCTCATCTCAAATGACAAGCATCAGATGTTCAGGACCATTGCTTTGTATTAGTTTCAGAAGCAGAGTTGGACTACATATGGTCCTTATGTGTAGGAAACACCGTTCCATTGTTCTCAGCACACTCACGTTTCCTGCTGTCTTAGAGACTCTAGAAAGCAAGAGCATGATTCTTGTTCTAAAGCAGAGTGTGATCAATGGATGAGGACTCTGCTGTGTGTTTCACTTCAGAATTGGAGTTAAATCCCAGGCTCTGAGTTTTCCTACAAGCAAGACTTCAATTCAGGTAAGGGCAGTCACTTTTCTGCTCCAACGAACTACATCGTTCACGAAGCTCACACGTTTCTCATCTTAACTGACAAGCATTGGATGTTAGAGGAGCAGTGCTTTGTATCAGTTTCAGAAGCAGATTTGGACTACATATGGTCCATAAATGTAGGAAACACCGTTCTGTTGTTCGGGGAACACTCAGATTTCCTGCTGTATTAGAGACTCTAGAAAGCAAGAGTGTGCTTCTTGCTCTAAAGCATAGTGTGATCCATGGATGAGAATTATGCTGTGTGTTTCCCTTCAGAAATGGACTTAAATCCCAGGCTCTTTGTCTTTCTACAAGCAAGACTTCATTTCAGGTAAGGGCAGTCACATTTCAGTTCAAAGGAACTACATTATTCACAAAGCTCACATGTTTCTCATCTTAACTGACAAGCATTGGATGTTAGAGGACCAGTGCTTTGTATCAGTTTCAGAAGCAGATTTGGACTACATAAGGTCCATATGTGTAGGAAACACCGTTCTTTTGTTCTCAGCACACTCACGTTTCCTGCTGTCTTAGAGACTTTAGGAAGCAAGAGCGTGCTTCTTGTTCTAAAGCAGAGTGTGATCAATGGATGAGAACAATGCTGTGTGTTTCCCTTCAGAAATGGAGTTAAATCCCAGGCTCTGTGTCTTACTACAAGCAAGACTTCGTTTCAGGTAAGGGCAGTCACTTTTCAGTTCAAAGGAACTACATAATTGACAAAGCTCACACGTTTCTCATCTTAACTGACAAGCATTGGATGTTAGAGGACCAGTGCTTTGTATCAGTTTCAGAAGCAGAGTTGGACTATATAATGTCCGTATGTGTAGGAAACACCGTTCTTTTGTTCTCAGCACACTCACGTTTCCTGCTGTCTTAGAGACTCTAGAACGCTAGAGCGTGCTTCTTGTTCTAAAGCAGAGTGTGATCAATGGATGATTAAACTGCTGTTTGTTTTACTTCAGAAATGGAGTTAAATCCCAGGCTCTGAGTCTTCCTACAAGCAAGACTTCAATTCAGGTAAGGGCAGTCCCTTGTCTGCTGAAACGAACTACATCGTTCACGAAGGTCACACGTTTCTCATCTTAAATGACAAGCATTGGATGTTAGATGGTCAGTGCTTTGTATCAGTTTCAGAAGCAGATTTGGACTACGTATGGTCATATGTGTAGGAAACACCGTTCTTTTGTTCTCAGCACACTCACGTTTCCTGCTGTCTTAGAGACTTTAGGAAGCAAGAGCGTGCTTCTTGTTCTAAAGCAGAGTTTGATCAATGGATGAGACAATGCTGTGTGTTTCACTTCAGAAATGGAGTTAAATCCCATGCTCTGAGTCTCCCTACAAGCAAGACTTCGTTTCAGTTAAGGGCAGTCACTTTTCAGCTCAAAGGAACTACATCATTCACGAAGCGCACACGTTTCTCATCTTAACAGACAAGCATTAGATTTTAGAGGACCAGTGCTTTGTATCAGTTTCAGAAGGAGAGTTGTACTATATAATGTCCGTATGTGTAGGAAACACCGTTCTTTTGTTCTCAGCACACTCACGTTTCCTGCTGTCTTAGATAGTCTAGAAAGCAAGAGCGTGCTTCTTGTTCTAAAGCAGTGTGTGATCAATGGATGATTACACTGCTGTGTGTTTTACTTCAGAAATGGAGTTAAATCCCAGGCTCTGAGTCTTCCTACAAGCAAGACATCAGTTCAGGTAAGGGCAGTCACTTTTCTGCTCCAAGGAACTACATCGTTCACGAAGCTCATACGTTTCTCATCTTAAATGACAAGCATTGGATGTTAGAGGAGCAGTGCTTTGTATCAGTTTCAGAAGCAGATTTGGACTACATATGGTCCATAAATGTAGGAAACACCGTTCTTTTGTTCTGGGCACATTCAGATTTCCTGCTGTATTAGAGACTCTAGAAAGCAAGAGTGTGCTTCTCGCTCTAAAGCAGAGTGTGATCAATGGATGAGAACTGTGCTGTGTGTTTCCCTTCAGAAATGGAGTGAAATCGCAAGCTCTGTGTCTTACTACAAGCAAGACTTCGTTTCAGGTAAGGGCAGTCACTTTTCTGCTCAAAGGAACAACATCATTCACAAAGCTCACACGTTTCTCATCTTAACTGACAAGCATTGGATGTTAGAGGACCAGTGCTTTGTATCAGTTTCAGAATCAGAGTTGGACTATATAATGTCCGTATGTGTAGCAAACACCGTTTTTTGTTCTCAGCACACTCACGTTTCATGCTGTCTTAGAGCCTCTAGAAAGCAAGAGCGTTCTTCTTGCTCTAAAACAGAGTTTGATCAATGGATGACAACTCTGCTGTGTGTTTCAGTTAAGAAATGGAGTTAAATTCCAGGCTCTGAGTCTTCCTACAAGCAAGAATTCTTTTCAGGTAAGGGCAGTTTCTTTACAGCTCAAACGAACTACTTGGTTCATGAAACTCACTCGTTTCTCATCTTAACTGACAAGATTTGGATGTAAGAGGTTCAGTGCTTAGTATCAGTTTCAGAAGCAGAGTTGGACTAGATATGGTCCATATGTGTAGGAAACACTGTTCTTTTGTTCTAAGCACACTCACCTTTCCTGCTGTCTTGGAGACTCTAGAAAGCAAGAGCGTGCTTCTTGCTCTAAAGCAGAGTGTGATCCATGGATGAGAACTATGCTGTGTGTTTACCTTCAGAAATGGAGTTAAATCCCAGGCTCTGTGTCTTCCTACAAGCAAGACTTCGTTTCCGGAAAGGGCAGTTTCTTTTCAGCTCAAGGGAACTACATCGTTCACGAAGCTCACACGTTTCTTTTATTAAATGACAAGCATTTGATGTTAGAGGACCTGTGGTTTGTTTCAGTATCAGAAGCAGATTTGAACTAGATATGGTCCGTATGTGTAGGTAACACCATTGTTTTGTTCTGAGCACACTCAGATTTCCTGCTGTATTAGAGACGCTAGAAAGCAAGAGCGTGTTTCTCGCTCTAAAGCAGAGTGTGATCCATGGATGAGAACTATGCTGTGTGTTTCACTTCAGAAATGGTGTTAAATCCAGGCTCTATGTCTTTCTAGCAGCAAAACTTCGTTTCAGGTAAGGGCAGTCACTTTTCAACTCAAACGAACTACATCGTTCACGAAGCTCACACGTTTCTCATCTTAACTGACAAGCATTGGATGTTAGAGGACCAGTGCTTTGTATCAGTTTCAGAAGCCGATTTGGACTACATAAGGTCCATATGTGTAGGAAACACCGTTCTTTTGTTCTCAGCACACTCACGTTTCCTGCTGTCTTAGAGATTTTAGGAAGCAAGAGCGTGCTTCTTGTTCTAAAGCAGAGTGTGATCAATGGATGAGAACAATGCTGTGTGTTTCCCTTCAGAAATGGAGTTAAATCCCAGGCTCTGTGTCTTACTACAAGCAAGACTTCGTTTCAGGTAAGGGCAGTCACTTTTCAGTTCAAAGGAACTACATAATTGACAAAGCTCACACGTTTCTCATCTTAACTGACAAGCATTGGATGTTAGAGGACCAGTGCTTTGTATCAGTTTCAGAAGCAGAGTTGGACTATATAATGTCCGTATGTGTAGGAAACACCGTTCTTTTGTTCTCAGCACACTCACGTTTCCTGCTGTCTTAGAGACTCTAGAACGCTAGAGCGTGCTTCTTGTTCTAAAGCAGAGTGTGATCAATGGATGATTAAACTGCTGTTTGTTTTACTTCAGAAATGGAGTTAAATCCCAGGCTCTGAGTCTTCCTACAAGCAAGACTTCAATTCAGGTAAGGGCAGTCCCTTGTCTGCTGAAACGAACTACATCGTTCACGAAGGTCACACGTTTCTCATCTTAAATGACAAGCATTGGATGTTAGATGGTCAGTGCTTTGTATCAGTTTCAGAAGCAGATTTGGACTACGTATGGTCATATGTGTAGGAAACACCGTTCTTTTGTTCTCAGCACACTCACGTTTCCTGCTGTCTTAGAGACTTTAGGAAGCAAGAGCGTGCTTCTTGTTCTAAAGCAGAGTTTGATCAATGGATGAGACAATGCTGTGTGTTTCACTTCAGAAATGGAGTTAAATCCCATGCTCAGAGTCTCCCTACAAGCAAGACTTCGTTTCAGTTAAGGGCAGTCACTTTTCAGCTCAAAGGAACTACATCATTCACGAAGCTCACACGTTTCTCATCTTAACAGACAAGCATTAGATTTTAGAGGACCAGTGCTTTGTATCAGTTTCAGAAGGAGAGTTGTACTATATAATGTCCGTATGTGTAGGAAACACCGTTCTTTTGTTCTCAGCACACTCACGTTTCCTGCTGTCTTAGATAATCTAGAAAGCAAGGGCGTGCTTCTTGTTCTAAAGCAGTGTGTGATCAATGGATGATTACACTGCTGTGTGTTTTACTTCAGAAATGGAGTTAAATCCCAGGCTCTGAGTCTTCCTACAAGCAAGACATCAGTTCAGGTAAGGGCAGTCACTTTTCTGCTCCAAGGAACTACATCGTTCACGAAGCTCATACGTTTCTCATCTTAAATGACAAGCATTGGATGTTAGAGGAGCAGTGCTTTGTATCAGTTTCAGAAGCAGATTTGGACTACATATGGTCCATAAATGTAGGAAACACCGTTCTTTTGTTCTGGGCACATTCAGATTTCCTGCTGTATTAGAGACTCTAGAAAGCAAGAGTGTGCTTCTCGCTCTAAAGCAGAGTGTGATCAATGGATGAGAACTGTGCTGTGTGTTTCCCTTCAGAAATGGAGTGAAATCGCAATCTCTGTGTCTTACTACAAGCAAGACTTCGTTTCAGGTAAGGGCAGTCACTTTTCTGCTCAAAGGAACAACATCATTCACAAAGCTCACACGTTTCTCATCTTAACTGACAAGCATTGGATGTTAGAGGACCAGTGCTTTGTATCAGTTTCAGAATCAGAGTTGGACTATATAATGTCCGTATGTGTAGCAAACACCGTTTTTTGTTCTCAGCACACTCACGTTTCATGCTGTCTTAGAGCCTCTAGAAAGCAAGAGCCTTCTTCTTGCTCTAAAACAGAGTTTGATCAATGGATGACAACTCTGCTGTGTGTTTCAGTTAAGAAATGGAGTTAAATTCCAGGCTCTGAGTCTTCCTACAAGCAAGAATTCTTTTCAGGTAAGGGCAGTTTCTTTACAGCTCAAACGAACTACTTGGTTCATGAAACTCACTCGTTTCTCATCTTAACTGACAAGATTTGGATATAAGAGGTTCAGTGCTTAGTATCAGTTTCAGAAGCAGAGTTGGACTAGATATGGTCCATATGTGTAGGAAACACTGTTCTTTTGTTCTAAGCACACTCACCTTTCCTGCTGTCTTGGAGACTCTAGAAAGCAAGAGCGTGCTTCTTGCTCTAAAGCAGAGTGTGATCCATGGATGAGAACTATGCTGTGTGTTTACCTTCAGAAATGGAGTTAAATCCCAGGCTCTGTGTCTTCCTACAAGCAAGACTTCGTTTCCGGAAAGGGCAGTTTCTTTTCAGCTCAAGGGAACTACATCGTTCACGAAGCTCACACGTTTCTTTTATTAAATGACAAGCATTTGATGTTAGAGGACCTGTGGTTTGTTTCAGTATCAGAAGCAGATTTGAACTAGATATGGTCCGTATGTGTAGGTAACACCATTGTTTTGTTCTGAGCACACTCAGATTTCCTGCTGTATTAGAGACGCTAGAAAGCAAGAGCGTGTTTCTCGCTCTAAAGCAGAGTGTGATCCATGGATGAGAACTATGCTGTGTGTTTCACTTCAGAAATGGTGTTAAATCCAGGCTCTATGTCTTTCTAGCAGCAAAACTTCGTTTCAGGTAAGGGCAGTCACTTTTCAGCTCAAACGAACTACATCGTTCACGAAGCTCACACGTTTCTCATCTCAAATGACAAGCATCGGATGTTAGAGGACCATTGCTTTGTATTAGTTTCAGAAGCAGAGTTGGACTACATATGGTCCTTATGTGTAGGAAACACCGTTCTTTTGTTCTCAGCACACTCACGTTTCCTGCTGTCTTAGAGAATCTAGAAAGCTAGAGTGTGCTTCTTGTTCTAAAGCAGAGTGTGATCAATGGATGATTACACTGCTGTGTGTTTTACTTCAGAAATGGAGTTAAATCCCAGGCTCTGAGTCTTCCTACAAGCAAGACTTCAATTCAGGTAAGGGCAGTCACTTTTCTGCTGAAACGAATTACATCATTCACGAAGCTCACACGTTTCTCCTCTTAACTGACAAGCATTGGATGTTAGATGGTCAGTGCTTTGTATCAGTTTCAGAAGCAGATTTGGACTACATATGGTCCATATGTGTAGGAAACACCGTTCTTTTGTTCTGGGCACACTAATTATTCCTGCTGTATTAGAGACTCTAGAAAGCAAGAGTGTGCTTCTCGCTCTAAAGCAGAGTGTGATCCATGGATGAGAACTATGCTTTGTGTTTCCCTTCAGAAATGGACTTAAATCCCAGGCTCTGTGTCTTCCTACAAGCAAGACTTCGTTTCAGGTAAGGGCAGTCACTTTTCAGTTCAAAGGAACTACATCATTCACAAAGCTCACACGTTTCTCATCTTAACTGACAAGCATTGGATGTTAGAGGACCAGTGCTATGTATCAGTTTAAGAAGCAGAGTTGGACTAGATATGGTCCGTATGTGTAGGAAACACCGTTCTTTTGTTCTCAGCACACTCACATTTCCTGCTGTCTTAGAGACTCCAGAACGCTAGAGCGTGCTTCTTGTTCTAAAGCAGAGTGTGATCAATGGATGATTACACTGCTGTGTGTTTTTCTTCAGAAATGGAGTTAAATCCCAGGCTCTGAGTCTTCCTACAATCAAGACTTCAATTCAGGTAAGGGCAGTCACTTTTCTGCTCAAAGGAACTACATCGTTCACGAAGCTCATACGTTTCTCATCTTAAATGACAAGCATTTGATGTTAGAAGAGCAGTGCTTTGTATCAGTTTTAGAAGCAGATTTGGACTACATATGGTCCATAAATGTAGGAAACACCGTTCTTTTGTTCTGGGCACACTCAGATTTCCTGCTGTATTAGAGACTCTAGAAAGCAAGAGTGTGCTTCTCGCTCTAAAGCAGAGTGTGATCAGTGGATGAGAACTGTGCTGTGTGTTTCCCTTCAGAAATGGAGTGAAATCCCAAGCTCTGTGTCTTACTACAAGCAAGACTTCGTTTCAGGTAAGGGCAGTCACTTTTCTGCTCAAAGGAACTACATCATTCACAAAGCTCACACGTTTCTCATCTTAACTGACAAGCATTGGATGTTAGAGGACCAGTGCTTTGTATCAGTTTCAGAAGCAGAGTTGGACTATATAATGTCCGTATGTGTAGCAAACACCGTTTTTTGTTCTCAGCACACTCACGTTTCATGCTGTTTTAGAGCCTCTAGAAAGCAAGAGCGTTCTTCTTGCTCTAAAACAGAGTTTGATCAATGGATGACAACTCTGCTGTGTGTTTCAGTTAAGAAATGGAGTTAAATTCCAGGCTCTGAGTCTTCCTACAAGCAAGAATTCTTTTCAGGTAAGGGCAGTTTCTTTACAGCTCAAACGAACTACATCGTACACGAAGCTCACACGTTTCTCATCTTAAATGACAAGCAGAATTTGACTAGACATGGTCCGTATTTGTAGGAAACACCGTTCTTTTGTTCTCAGCACACTCACGTTTCCTGCTGTCTTAGAGACTCTAGAAAGCATAAGCGCGCTTGTTGTTCTAAAGCAGAGTGTGATAAATGGATGAGAACTCTTCTGTGTGTTTCACTTCAGAAAAGGAGTTAAATCTCAGGCTCTGAGTCTTCCTAAAAGCAAGAATTCTTTTCAGGTAAGGGCAGTTTCTTTATAGCTCAAACGAACTACTTGGTTCATGAAACTCACTCGTTTCTCATCTTAACTGATAAGAATTGGATGTTAGAGGTTCAGTGCTTTGTATCAGTTTTAGAAGCAGAGTTGTACTAGATATGGTCCGTATGTGTAGGAAACACTGTTCTTTTGTTCTAAGCACACTCACGTATCCTGCTGTCTTGGAGAATCTAGAAAGCAAGAGCGTGCTTCTTGCTCTAAAGCAGAGTGTGATCCATGGATGAGAACTATGCTGTGTGTTTACCTTCAGAAATGGAGTTAAATCCCAGGCTCTGTGTCTTCCTACAAGCAAGACTTCGTTTCCGGAAAGGGCAGTTACTTTTCAGCTCAAGGGAACTACATCGTTCACGAAGCTCACACGTTTCTTTTATTAAATGACAAGCATTTGATGTTACAGGACCTGTGGTTTGTTTCAGTATCAGAAGCAGATTTGAACTAGATATGGTCTGTATGTGTAGGTAACACCATTGTTTTGTTCTGAGCACACTCAGATTTCCTGCTGTATTAGAGACGCTAGAAAGCAAGAGCGTGTTTCTCGCTCTAAAGCAGAGTGTGATCCATGGATGAGAACTATGCTGTGTGTTTCACTTCAGAGATGGTGTTAATTCCAGGCTCTATGTCTTCCTAGCAGCAAGACTTCGTTTCAGGTAAGGGCAGTCACTTTTCAGCTCAAACGAACTACATCGTTCACGAAGCTCACACGTTTCTCATCTCAAATGACAAGCATCGGATGTTAGAGGACCATTGCTTTGTATGTGTTTCAGAAGCAGAGTTGGACTACATATGGTCCTCATGTGTAGGAAACACCGTTCCATTGTTCTCAGCACACTCACGTTTCCTGCTGTCTTAGAGACTCTAGAAAGCAAGAGCATGATTCTTGTTCTAAAGCAGAGTGTGATCAATGGATGAGGACGCTGCTGTGTGTTTCACTTCAGAAATGGAGTTAAATCCCAGGCTCTGAGTCTTCCTACAAGCAAGACTTCCTTTAAGGTAAGGGCAGTCCTTTTCTGCTCAAACGAACTACATCGTTCATGAAGCCCACACGTTTCTCATCGAAACTGACAAGCATTGGATGTTAGAGGACCAGTGCTTTCTATCCGTTTCAGAAGCAGAATTTGACTAGACATGGTCTGTATTTGTAGGAAACACCGTTCTTTTGTTCTCAGCACACTCACGTTTCCTGCTGTCTTAGAGACTCTAGAAAGCAAGAGCATGCTTGTTGTTCTAAAGCAGAGTGTGATCAATGGATGAGAACTCTTATGTGTGTTTCACTTCAGAAAAGGAGTTAAATCCCAGGCTCTGAGTCTTCCTAAAAGCAAGAATTCTTTTCAGGTAAGGGCAGTTTCTTTATAGCTCAAACGAACTACTTCGATCACGAAACTCACTCGTTTCTCATCTTAACTGACAAGAATTGGATTTTAGGGGATCAGTGCTTTGTATCAGTTTTAGAAGCAGAGTTGTACTAGATATGGTCCGTATGTGTAGGAAACACTGTTCTTTTGTTCTAAGCACACTCACGTTTCCTGCTGTCTTGGAGAATCTAGAAAGCAAGAGCGTGCTTCTTGCTCTAAAGCAGAGTGTGATCCATGGATGAGAACTATGCTGTGTGTTTACCTTCAGAAATGGAGTTAAATCCCAAGCTCTGTGTCTTCCTACAAGCAAGACTTCGTTTCCGGAAAGGGCAGTTACTTTTCAGCTCAAGGGAACTACATCATTCACGAAGCTCACACGTTTCTTTTCTTAAATGACAAGCATTGGATGTTAGAGGACCTGTGGTTTGTTTGAGTATCAGAAGCAGATTTGAACTAGATATGGTCCGTATGTGTAGGTTACACCGTTCTTTTGTTCTGAGCACACTCAGATTTCCTGCTGTATTAGAGACGCTAGAAAGCAACAGCGTGTTTCTCGCTCTAAAGCAGAGTGTGATCCATGGATGAGAACTATGCTGTGTGTTTCACTTCAGAAATGGTGTTAAATCCAGGCTCTATGTCTTCCTAGCAGCAAGACTTCGTTTCAGGTAAGGGCAGTCACTTTTCAGCTCAAAAGAACTACATCATTCACGTAGCTCACACGTTTCTCATCTTAAATGACAAGCATCGGATGTTAGAGGACCAGTGCTTTGTATTAGTTTCAGAAGCAGAGTTGGACTACATATGGTCCTTATGTGTAGGAAACACCGTTCTTTTGTTCTCAGCACACTCACGTTTCCTGCTGTCTTAGAGACTCTAGAAAGCAAGAGCATGATTCTTGTTCTAAAGCAGAGTGTGATCAATGGATGAGAACTCTGCTGTGTGTTTCACTTCAGAAATGGAGTTAAATCCCAGGCTCTGAGTCTTCCTACAAGCAAGACTTCGTTTAAGGTAAGGGCAGTCCTTTTCTGCTCAAACGAACTATATCGTTCATGAAGCCCACACGTTACTCATCTTAACTGACAAGAATTGGATGTTAGAGGATCAGTGCTTTGTATCAGTTTCAGAAGCAGAGTTGGACTACATATGGTCCGTATGTGTAGGAAACATAGTTTCAGAAGCAGAGTTGGACTACATATGGTCCGTATGTGTAGGAAACATCGTTCTTTGTTCTCAGCACACTCACGTTTCATGCTGTCTTAGAGCCTCTAGAAAGCAAGAGCGTTCTTCTTTCTCTAAAGCAGAGTGTGATCAATGGATGAGAACTCTGCTGTGTGTTTCACTTAAGAAATGGAGTTAAATTCCAGGCTCTGAGTCTTCCTACAAGCAAGAATTCTTTTCAGGTAAGGGCAGTTTCTTTACAGCTCAAACGAACTACATCGTACACGAAGCTCACACGTTTCTCATTGAAACTGACAAGCATTGGATGTTAGAGGACCTGTGGTTTGTTTCAGTTTCAGAAGCAGAGTTTAATTATATATGGTCTGTATGTGTAGGAAACACCATTCTTTTGTTCTGAGCACACTCAGGTGTCCTGCTGACATAGAGACTCTAGAAAGCAACAGCGTGCTTCTCGCTCTAAAGCAGAGTGTGATCCATGGATGAGAACTATGCTGTGTGTTTCCCTTCAGAAATGGAGTTAAATCCCATGCTCTGTGTCTTCCTACAAGCAAGACTTCATTTCAGGTAAGGGCAGTCACTTTTCAGCTCAAACGAACTGCATTGTTCACGAAGCTCACACGTTTCACATCTTAACCTACAAGCATTGGATGTTAGAGGACCAGTGCTTTGTATCATTTTCAGAAGCAGTGTTGGACTAGATATGGTCCGTATGTATAGGAAACACCATTCTTTGGTTCTCAGCACACTCACGTTTCCTGATGTCTTAGAGACTCTAGAGGGCAATAGCATGCTTCTTGTTCTAAAGCAGAGTGTGATCAATGGATGAGAACTCTGCTGTGTGTTTCACTTCAGAAATGGTGTTAAATCCCAGGCTCTGAGTCTTCCTACAAGCACTACTTCTTTTCAGGTATGGGCAGTCACTTTTCAGCTCAAACGAACTACATCGTTCACGAAGCTCACACGTTTCTCATCTCAAATGACAAGCATCGGATGTTAGAGGACCAGTGCTTTGTATTAGTTTCAGAAGCAGAGTTGGACTACATATGGTCCTTATGTGTTGGAAACACCGTTCTATTGTTCTAAGCACACTCACGTTTCCTGCTGTCTTAGAGACTCTAGAAAGCAAGAGCATGATTCTTTTTCTAAAGCAGAGTGTGATCAAGGGATGAGAACTCTGCTGTGTGTTTCACTTCAGAAATGGAGTTAAATACCAGGCTCTGAGTCTTCCTACAAGCAAGACTTCGTTTAAGGTAAGGCAAGTCCTTTTCTGCTCAAACGAACTACATCGTTCATGAAGCCCACACGTTTCTCATCTTAACTGACAAGAATTGGAGGTTAGAGGATCAGTGCTTTGTATCAGTTTCAGAAGCAGAGTTGGACTACATATGATCTGTATATGTAGGAAACATCGTTCTTTTGTTCTCAGCACACTCACATTTCATGCTGTCTAAGAGCCTCTAGAAAGCAAGAGCGTTCTTCTTGCTCTAAAGCAGAGTGTGATCAATGGATGACAACTCTGCTGTGTGTTTCACTTAAGAAATGGAGTTAAATTCCAGGCTCTGAGTCTTCCTAGAAGCCAGAATTCTTTTCAGGTAAGGGCAGTTTCTTTACAGCTCAAACGAACTACATCGTACACGACGCTCACATGATTCTCATCGAAACTGACAAGCATTGGATGTTAGAGGACCTGTGGTTTGTTTCAGTTTCAGAAGCAGAGTTTAACAAGATATGGTCCGTATGTGTAGGAAACACCGTTCTTTTGTTCTGAGCACACTCACGTTTCCTGTTTTATTAGAGACTCTAGAAAGCAAGAGCGTGCTTCTCGCTCTAAAGCAGAGTGTGATCCATGGATGAGAACTGTGCTGTGTGTTTCACTTCAGAAATGGAGCTAAATGCCAGGCTCTGAGTCTTCCTAAAAACAAGACTTCGTTTCAGGTAAGGGCAGTCACTGTTCAGCTCAAACGAACTACATCATTAACGAAGCACACACGTTTCGCATCTTAACTGACAAGCATTGGATGTTAGAGGACCTGTGGTTTGTTTCAGTATCATAAGCAGAGTTGAACTAGATATGGTCTGTATGTGTAGGTAACACCGTTCTTTTGTTCTGAGCACACTCAGATTTCCTGCTGTATTAGAGATGCTAGAAAGCAAAAGTGTGCTTCTCGCTCTAAAGCAGAGTGTGATCAAGGGATGAGAACTATGCTGTGTGTTTTACTTCAGAAATGGAGTTAAATCCCAGGCTCTGAGTCTTCCTACAAGCAAGACATCAGTTCAGGTAAGGGCAGTCACTTTTCTGTTCCAAGGAACTACATCGTTCACGAAGCTCACACGTTTCTCATCTTAAATGACAAGCATTGGATGTTAGAGGAGCAGTGCTTTGTATCAGTTTCAGAAGCAGATTTAGACTACATATGGTCCATAAATGTAGGAAACAACGTTCTTTTGTTCTTGGCACACTCAGATTTCCTGCTGTATTAGAGACTCTAGAAAGCAAGAGTGTGCTTCTCGCTCTAAAGCAGAGTGTGTTCCATGGATGAGAACTATGCTGTGTGTTTCCCTTCAGAAATGGAGAGAAATCCCAAGCTCTGTGTCTTACTACAAGCAAGACTTCGTTTCAGGTAAGGGCAGTCACTTTTCTGCTCCAAGGAACTACATCGTTCACGAAGCTCACACGTTTCTTTTATTAAATGACAAGCATTTGATGTTACAGGACCTGTGGTTTGTTTCAGTATCAGAAGCAGATTTGAACTAGATATGGTCTGTATGTGTAGGTAACACCATTGTTTTGTTCTGAGCACACTCAGATTTCCTGCTGTATTAGAGACGCTAGAAAGCAAGAGCGTGTTTCTCGCTCTAAAGCAGAGTGTGATCCATGGATGAGAACTATGCTGTGTGTTTCACTTCAGAAATGGTGTTAATTCCAGGCTCTATGTCTTCCTAGCAGCAAGACTTCGTTTCAGGTAAGGGCAGTCACTTTTCAGCTCAAAAGAACTACATCGTTCACGAAGCTCACACGTTTCTCATCTCAAATGACAAGCATCGGATGTTAGAGGACCATTGCTTTGTATGTGTTTCAGAAGCAGAGTTGGACTACATATGGTCCTCATGTGTAGGAAACACCGTTCCATTGTTCTCAGCACACTCACGTTTCCTGCTGTCTTAGAGACTCTAGAAAGCAAGTGCATGATTCTTGTTCTAAAGCAGAGTGTGATCAATGGATGAGAACAATGCTGTGTGTTTCCCTTCAGAAATGGAGTTAAATTCCAGGCTCTGTGTCTTACTACAAGCAAGACTTCGTTTCAGGTAAGGGCAGTCACTTTTCAGTTCAAAGGAACTACATAATTGACAAAGCTCACACGTTTCTCATCGAAACTGACAAGCATTGGATGTTAGAGGACCAGTGCTTTCTATCCGTTTCAGAAGCAGAATTTGACTAGACATGGTCTGTATTTGTAGGAAACACCGTTCTTTTGTTCTCAGCACACTCACGTTTCCTGCTGTCTTAGAGACTCTAGAAAGCAAGAGCATGCTTGTTGTTCTAAAGCAGAGTGTGATCAATGGATGAGAACTCTTCTGTGTGTTTCACTTCAGAAAAGGAGTTAAATCCCAGGCTCTGAGTCTTCCAAAAAGCAAGAATTATTTTAAGGTAAGGGCAGTTTCTTTATAGCTCAAACGCACTACTTCGTTCATGAAACTCACTCGTTTCTCATCTTAACTGACAAGAATTGGATGTTAGAGGATCAGTGCTTTGTATCAGTTTCAGAAGCAGAGTTGGACTAGATATGGTCCATATGTGTAGGAAACACTGTTCTTTTGTTCTAAGCACACTCACCTTTCCTGCTGTCTTGGAGACTCTAGAAAGCAAGAGCGTGCTTCTTGCTCTAAAGCAGAGTGTGATCCATGGATGAGAACTATGCTGTGTGTTTACCTTCAGAAATGGAGTTAAATCCCAGGCTCTGTGTCTTCCTACAAGCAAGACTTCGTTTCCGGAAAGGGCAGTTACTTTTCAGCTCAAGGGAACTACATCGTTCACGAAGCTCACACGTTTCTTTTATTAAATGACAAGCATTTGATGTTAGAGGACGTGTGGTTTGTTTCAGTATCAGAAGCAGATTTGAACTAGATATGGTCCGTATGTGTAGGTAACACCATTGTTTTGTTCTGAGCACACTCAGATTTCCTGCTGTATTAGAGACGCTAGAAAGCAAGAGCGTGTTTCTCGCTCTAAAGCAGAGTGTGATCCATGGATGAGAACTATGCTGTGTGTTTCACTTCAGAAATGGTGTTAAATCCAGGCTCTATGTCTTCCTAGCAGCAAGACTTCGTTTCAGGTAAGGGCAGTCACTTTTCAGCTCAAACGAACTACATCGTTCATGAAGCTCACACATTTCTCATCTCAAATTACAAGCATCGGATGTTAGAGGACCAGTGTTTTGTATTAGTTTCAGAAGCAGAGTTGGACTACATATGGTCCTTATGTGTAGGAAACACCGTTCCATTGTTCTCAGCACACTCACGTTTCCTGCTGTCTTAGAGACTCTAGAAAGCAAGAGCATGATTCTTGTTCTAAAGCAGAGTGTGATCAATGGATGAGAACTCTGCTGTGTGTTTCACTTCAGAAATGGAGTTAAATCCCAGGCTCTGAGTCTTCCTACAAGCAAGACATCCTTTAAGGTAAGGGCAGTCCTTTTCTGCTCAAACGAACTACATCGTTCATGAAGCCCACACGTTTCTCATCGAAACTGACAAGCATTGGATGTTAGAGGACCAGTGCTTTGTATCCGTTTCAGAAGCAGAGTTTGACTAGACATGGTCTGTATTTGTAGGAAACACCGTTCTTTTGTTCTCAGCACACTCACGTTTCCTGCTCTCTTAGAGACTCTAGAAAGCAAGAGCATGCTTGTTGTTCTAAAGCACAGTGTGATCCATGGATGAGAACTATGCTGTGTGTTTCCCTTCAGAGATGGGGTTAAATCCCAGGTTCTGTGTCTTACTACAAGCAAGACTTCGTTACAGGTAAGGCAAGTCACTTTTCAGTTCAAAGTCAGTACATCATCCTCAAAGCTCACACGTTTCTCATCTTAACTGACAAGCATTGGATGTTTGAGGACCATTGCTTTGTGTCAGTTTCAGAAACAGAGTTGGACTAGATATGGTCCGTATGTGTAGGAAACACCATTCTTTTGTTCTCAGCGCACTCACGTTTCCTGCTCTCTTAGAGACTCTAGAAAGCAAGAGCATGCTTGTTGTTCTAAAGCAGAGTGTGATCAATGGATGAGAACTCTTCTGTGTGTTTCACTTCAGAAAAGGAGTTAAATCCCAGGCTCTGAGTCTTCCTAAAAGCAAGAATTCTTTTCAGGTAAGGGCAGTTTCTTTATAGCTCAAACGAACTACTTCGATCACGAAACTCACTCGTTTCTCATCTTAACTGACAAGAATTGGATTTTAGGGGATCAGTGCTTTGTATCAGTTTCAGAAGCAGAGTTGGACTAGATATGGTCCGTATGTTTAGGAAACACTGTTCTTTTGTTCTAAGCACACTCACGTTTCTTGCTGTCTTGGAGAATCTAGAAAGCAAGAGCGTGCTTCTTGCTCTAAAGCAGAGTGTGATCCATGGATGAGAAGTATGCTGTGTGTTTACCTTCAGAAATGGAGTTAAATCCCAGGCTCTGTGTCTTCCTACAAGCAAGACTTCGTTTCCGGAAAGGGCAGTTACTTTTCAGCTCAAGGGAACTACATCATTCACGAAGCTCACACGTTTCTTTTCTTAAATGACAAGCATTGGATGTTAGAGGACCTGTGGTTTGTTTCAGTATCAGAAGCAGATTTGAACTAGATATGGTCGGTATGTGTAGGTAACACCGTTCTTTTGTTCTGAGCACACTCAGATTTCCTGCTGTATTAGAGACGCTAGAAAGCAACAGCGTGTTTCTCGCTCTAAAGCAGAGTGTGATCCATGGATGAGAACTATGCTGTGTGTTTCACTTCAGAAATGGAGTTAAATCCCAGGCTCTGAGTCTTCCTACAAGCAAGACTTCCTTTAAGGTAAGGGCAGTCCTTTTCTGCTCAAACGAACTACATCGTTCATGAAGCCCACACGTTTCTCATCGAAACTGACAAGCATTGGATGTTAGAGGACCAGTGCTTTGTATCCATTTCAGAAGCAAAGTTTGACTAGACATGGTCTGTATTTGTAGGAAACACCGTTCTTTTGTTCTCAGCACACTCACGTTTCCTGCTCTCTTAGAGACTCTAGAAAGCAAGAGCATGCTTGTTGTTCTAAAGCAGAGTGTGATCAATGGATGAGAACTCTTCTGTGTGTTTCTCTTCAGAAAAGGAGTTAAATCCCAGGCTCTGAGTCTTCCTAAAAGCAAGAATTCTTTTCAGGTAAGGGCAGTTTCTTTATAGCTCAAACGAACTACTTCGATCACGAAACTCACTCGTTTCTCATCTTAACTGACAAGAATTGGATTTTAGGGGATCAGTGCTTTGTATCAGTTTCAGAAGCAGAGTTGGACTAGATATGGTCTGTATGTGTAGGAAACACTGTTCTTTTGTTCTAAGCACACTCACGTTTGCTGCTCTCTTGGAGAATCTAGAAAGCAAGAGCGTGCTTCTTGCTCTAAAGCAGAGTGTGATCCATGGATGAGAACTATGCTGTGTGTTTAGCTTCAGTAATGGAGTTAAATCCCAGGCTCTGTGTCTTCCTACAAGCAAGACTTCGTTTCCGGAAAGGGCAGTTACTTTTCAGCTCAAGGGAACTACATCATTCACGAAGCTCACACGTTTCTTTTCTTAAATGACAAGCATTGGATGTTAGAGGACCTGTGGTTTGTTTCAGTATCAGAAGCAGATTTGAACTAGATATGGTCGGTATGTGTAGGTAACACCGTTCTTTTGTTCTGAGCACACTCAGATTTCCTGCTGTATTAGAGACGCTAGAAAGCAACAGCGTGTTTCTCGCTCTAAAGCAGAGTGTGATCCATGGATGAGAACTATGCTGTGTGTTTCACTTCAGAAATGGTGTTAAATCCAGGCTCTATGTCTTCCTAGCAGCAAGACTTCGTTTCAGGTAAGGGCAGTCACTTTTCAGCTCAAAAGAACTACATCATTCACGAAGCTCACACGTTTCTCATCTTAAATGACAAGCATCGGATGTTAGAGGACCAGTGCTTTGTATTAGTTTCAGAAGCAGAGTTGGACTACATATGGTCCTTATGTGTAGGAAACACCATTCTATTGTTCTCAGCACACTCATGTTTCCTGCTGTCTTAGAGACTCTAGAAAGCAAGAGCATGATTCTTGTTCTAAAGCAGAGTGTGATCAATGGATGAGAACTCTGCTGTGTGTTTCACTTCAGAAATGGAGTTAAATACCAGGCTCTGTGTCTTCCTACAAGCAAGACTTCGTTTAAGGTAAGGCCAGTCCTTTTCTACTCAAACGAACTACATCGTTCATGAAGCCCACACGTTACTCATCTTAACTAACAAGAATTGGATGTTAGAGGATCAGTGCTTTGTATCAGTTTCAGAAGCAGAGTTGGACTACATATGGTCCCTATGTGTAGGAAACATCGTTCTTTTGTTCTCAGCACACTCACGTTTCATGCTGTCTTAGAGCCTCTAGAAAGCAACAGCGTTCTTCTTGCTCTAAAGCAGAGTGTGATCAATGGATGAGAACTCTGCTGTGTGTTTCACTTAAGAAATGGAGTTAAATTCCAGGCTCTGAGTCTTCCTACAAGCAAGAATTCTTTTCAGGTAAGGGCAGTTTCTTTACAGCTCAAACGAACTACATCGTACACGAAGCTCACACGTTTCTCATCGAAACTGACAAGCATTGGATGTTAGAGGACCTGTGGTTTGTTTCAGTTTCAGAAGCAGAGTTTAATTAGATATGGTCTGTATGTGTAGGAAACATCGTTCTTTTGTTCTCAGCACACTCACGTTTCATGTTGTCTTAGAGCCTCTAGAAAGCAAGAGCGTTCTTCTTGCTCTCAAGCAGAGTGTGATCAATGGATGAGAACTCTGCTGTGTGTTTCACTTCAGAAATGGAGTTAAATCCCAGACTCTGTGTCTTCCTACAAGCAAGACTTCGTTTAAGGTAAGGGCAGTCACTTTTCTGCTCAAACGAACTACATCGTTCATGAAGCTCACACGTTTCCCATCTTAACTGACAAGCATTGGATGTTAGAGGACCAGTGCTTTGTGTCAGTTTCAGAAACAGAGTTGGACTAGATATGTTCTGTATGTGTAGGAAACACCGTTCTTTTGTTCTCAGCACACTCACTTTTCCTGCTGTGTTAGAGACTCCAGAAAGCAAGAGCGTGCTTCTCGCTCTAAAGCAGAGTGTGATCCATGGATGAGAACTATGCTATGTGTTTCCCTTCAGAAATGGAGTTAAATCCCAATCTCTGTGTCTTCCTACAAGCAAGAATTCTTTTCAGGTAAGGGCAGTTTCTTTACAGCTCAAACGAACTACATCGTACACGTCGCTCACACGTTTCTCATCGAAACTGACAAGCATTGGATGTTAGAGGACCTGTGGTTTGTTTCAGTTTCAGAAGCAGAGTTTAACAAGATATGGTCCGTATGTGTAGGAAACACCGTTCTTTTGTTCTGAGCACACTCACGTTTCCTGTTTTATTAGAGACTCTAGAAGCAAGAGCCTGCTTCTCGCTCTAAAGCAGAGTGTGATCCATGGATGAGAACTGTGCTGTGTGTTTCACTTCTGAAATGGATCTAAATGCCAGGCTCTGAGTCTTCCAAAAAAAAAGGCTTCGTTTCAGTTAAGGGCAGTCACTGTTCAGCTCAAACGAACTACATCATTCACGAAGCTCACACGTTTCTCCTCTTAAATGACAAGCATTGGATGTTAGAGGACCAGTGCTTTGTATCAGTTTAAGAAGGAGAGTTGGACTAGATATGGTCCATATGTGTAGGAAACACCGTTCTTTTGTTCTCAGCACACTCACGTTTCCTGCTGTCTTAGAGACTCTAGAAAGCAAGAGCGTGCTTCTTGTTCTAAAGCAGAGTGTGATCAATGGATGAGAACACTGCTGTGTGTTTCACTTC
Source organism: Onychomys leucogaster (assembly GCA_949786385.1). Lineage (NCBI taxonomy): Eukaryota > Metazoa > Chordata > Mammalia > Rodentia > Cricetidae > Onychomys > Onychomys leucogaster. The sequence continues at coordinate 4,895,833 of CATKUP010000008.1, forward strand.
AGAAATGGAGTTAAATCCCAGGCTCTGAGTCTTCCTACAAGCAAGACTTCGATTCAGGTAAGGGCAGTCACTTTTCTGCTCAAACGAACTCCATCATTCACGAACCACACAGGTTTCTCATCTTAAGTGACAAGCATTGGATGTTATAGGGTCTGTGCTTTGTATCAGTTTCAGAAGCAGATTTGGACTACATATGGTCTGTATGTGTAGGAAACACCGTTCTTTTGTTCTGGGCACACTCAGATTAGCTGCTATATTAGAGACTCTAAAAGCAAGAGCGTGCTTCTCGTTCTAAAGCATAGTGTGATCTATGGATGAGAAAAATGCTGTGTGTTTCCCTTCAGAAATGGAGTTAAATCCCAGGCTCTGTGTCTTACTACAAGCAAGACTTTGTTTCAGGTAAGGGCAGTCACTTTTCAGTTCAAAGGAACTACATCATTCACAAAGCTCTCACGTATCTCATCTTAACTGACAAGCATAGGATGTTAGAGGACCAGTGCTTTTTATCAGTTTCAGAAGCAGATTTGGACTAGATATGGTCCGTATGTGTAGGAAAGAACGTTCTTTTTTTCTCAGCACACTCATGTTTCCTGCTGTCTTAGAGACTTTAGAAAGCAAGAGCGTGATTCTCGCTCTAAAGCAGAGTGTGATCCATGGATGAGAACTATGCTGTGTGTTTCCCTTCAGAAATGGAGTTAAATAACAGGCTCTGTTTCTTCCTACAAGCAAGACTTCGTTTCAGGTAAGGGCAGTCACTTTTCTGCTCAAACGAACTACATTGTTCACGAAGCTCACACGTTTCTCATCTTAACTGACAAGCATTGGATGTTAGAGGGTCAGTGCATTGTATCAGTTTCAGAAGCAGATTTGGACTACATATGGTCCGTATGTGTAGGAAACACCTTTCTTTTGTTCTGGGCACACTCAAATTACCTGCTGTATTAGAAACTCTAGAAAACAAGAGCGTGCTTCTTGTTCTTAAGCAGAGAGTGATCAATGGATGAGAACACTGCTGTGTGTTTCCTTTAGGAAATGGAGTTAAATCCCAATCTCTGTGTCTTCCTACAAGCAAGACTTCGTTTCAGGTAACGGCAGTCACTTTTCAGCTCAAACGAACTACATCGCTCACTGAGCTCACACATTTCTCATCTTAACAGACAAGCATTGGATGTTAGAGGACCAGTGCTTTGTATCAGTTTAAGAAGGAGAGTTGGACTAGATATGGTATGTATGTGTAGGAAACACCGTTCTTTTATTCTCAGCACACTCACGTTTCTTGCTGTCTTAGAGACTCTAGAAAGCAAGAGCGTGCTTCTTGTTCTAAAGCAGAGAAGGATCAATGGATGAGAACACTGCTGTGTGTTTCCCTTCAGAAATGGAGTTAAATCCCAATCTCTGTGTCTTCCTACAAGCAAGACTTCGTATCAGGTAAGGGCAGTTACTTTTCTGCTCAAACAAACTACATCGTTCACAAAGATCACACGTTTCTCATCTTAACTGACAAGCATTGGATGTTAGAGGAACAGTGCATTGTATCAGTTTCAGAAGCAGATTTGGACTGCATATGGTCCGTATGTGTAGGAAACACCGTTCTTTTGTTCTGGGCACACTCAGATTACCTGGTGTATTAGAGAATCTAGAAAGCAAGAGCGTGCTTCTCGCTCTAAAGCAGAGTGTGATCCATGGATGAGAACTATGCTGTGTGTTTCACTTCAGAAATGGAGTTAAATCCCAGGCTCTGAGTCTTCCTACAAGCAAGACTTCCTTTAAGGTAAGGGCAGTCCTTTTCTGCTCAAACGAACTACATCGTTCATGAAGCCCACACGTTTCTCATCGAAACTGACAAGCATTGGATGTTAGAGGACCAGTGCTTTGTATCCGTATCAAAAGCAAAGTTTGACTAGACATGGTCTGTATTTGTAGGAAACACCGTTCTTTTGTTCTCAGCACACTCACGTTTCCTTCTCTCTTAGAGACTCTAGAAAGCAAGAGCATGCTTGTTGTTCTAAAGCAGAGTGTGATCAATGGATGAGAACTCTTCTGTGTGTTTCTCTTCAGAAAAGGAGTTAAATCCCAGGCTCTGAGTCTTCCTAAAAGCAAGAATTCTTTTCAGTTAAGGGCAGTTTCTTTATAGCTCAAACGAACTACTTCGATCACGAAACTCACTCGTTTCTCATCTTAACTGACAAGAATTGGATTTTAGGGGATCAGTGCTTTGTATCAGTTTCAGAAGCAGAGTTGGACTAGATATGGTCCGTATGTGTAGGAAACACTGTTCTTTTGTTCTAAGCACACTCACGTTTGCTGCTCTCTTGGAGAATCTAGAAAGCAAGAGCGTGCTTCTTGCTCTAAAGCAGAGTGTGATCCATGGATGAGAACTATGCTGTGTGTTTAGCTTCAGTAATGGAGTTAAATCCCAGGCTCTGTGTCTTCCTACAAGCAAGACTTCGTTTCCGGAAAGGGCAGTTACTTTTCAGCTCAAGGGAACTACATCATTCACGAAGCTCACACGTTTCTTTTCTTAAATGACAAGCATTGGATGTTAGAGGACCTGTGGTTTGTTTCAGTATCAGAAGCAGATTTGAACTAGATATGGTCCGTATGTGTAGGTAACACCGTTCTTTTGTTCTGAGCACACTCAGATTTCCTGCTGTATTAGAGACGCTAGAAAGCAACAGCGTGTTTCTCGCTCTAAAGCAGAGTGTGATCCAGGGATAAGAACTATGCTGTGTGTTTCACTTCAGAAATGGTGTTAAATCCAGGCTCTATGTCTTCCTAGCAGCAAGACTTCGTTTCAGGTAAGGGCAGTCACTTTTCAGCTCAAAAGAACTACATCATTCACGAAGCTCACACGTTTCTCATCTTAAATGACAAGCATCGGATGTTAGAGGACCAGTGCTTTGTATTAGTTTCAGAAGCAGAGTTGGACTACATATGGTCCTTATGTGTAGGAAACACCATTCTATTGTTCTCAGCACACTCATGTTTCCTGCTGTCTTAGAGACTCTAGAAAGCAAGAGCATGATTCTTGTTCTAAAGCAGAGTGTGATCAATGGATGAGAACTCTGCTGTGTGTTTCACTTCAGAAATGGAGTTAAATACCAGGCTCTGAGTCTTCCTACAAGCAAGACTTCGTTTAAGGTAAGGCCAGTCCTTTTCTCCTCAAACGAACTACATCGTTCATGAAGCCCACACGTTACTCATCTTAACTAACAAGAATTGGATGTTAGAGGATCAGTGCTTTGTATCAGTTTCAGAAGCAGAGTTGGACTACATATGGTCCCTATGTGTAGGAAACACCGTTCTTTTGTTCTCAGCACACTCACTTTTCCTGCTGTGTTAGAGACTCCAGAAAGCAAGAGCGTGCTTCTCGCTCTAAAGCAGAGTGTGATCCATGGATGAGAACTATGCTGTGTGTTTCCCTTCAGAAATGGAGTTAAATCCCATTCTCTGTGTCTTCCTACAAGCAAGAATTCTTTTCAGGTAAGGGCAGTTTCTTTACAGCTCAAACGAACTACATCGTACACGTCGCTCACACGTTTCTCATCGAAACTGACAAGCATTGGATGTTAGAGGACCTGTGGTTTGTTTCAGTTTCAGAAGCAGAGTTTAACAAGATATGGTCCGTATGTGTAGGAAACACCGTTCTTTTGTTCTGAGCACACTCACGTTTCCTGTTTTATTAGAGACTCTAGAAGCAAGAGCATGCTTCTCGCTCTAAAGCAGAGTGTGATCCATGGATGAGAACTGTGCTGTGTGTTGCACTTCAGAAATGGATCTAAATGCCAGGCTCTGAGTCTTCCAAAAATAAAGGCTTCGTTTCAGTTAAGGGCAGTCACTGTTCAGCTCAAACGAACTACATCATTCACGAAGATCACACGTTTCTCCTCTTAAATGACAAGCATTGGATGTTAGAGGACCAGTGCTTTGTATCAGTTTAAGAAGGAGAGTTGGACTAGATATGGTCCATATGTGTAGGAAACACCGTTCTTTTGTTCTCAGCACACTCACGTTTCCTGCTGTCTTAGAGACTCTAGAAAGCAAGAGCGTGCTTCTTGTTCTAAAGCAGAGTGTGATCAATGGATGAGAACACTGCTGTGTGTTTCACTTCAGAAATGGAGTTAAATCCCAGGCTCTGAGTCTTCCTACAAGCAAGACGTCGATTCAGGTAAGGGCAGTCACTTTTCTGCTCAAACGAACTCCATCATTCACGAACCTCACAGGTTTCTCATCTTAAGTGACAAGCATTGGATGTTATAGGGTCAGTGCTTTGTATCAGTTTCAGAAGCAGATTTGGACTACATATGGTCTGTATGTGTAGGAAACACCATTCTTTTGTTCTGGGCACACTCAGATTAGCTGCTATATTAGAGACTCTAAAAGCAAGAGCGTGCTTCTCGTTCTAAAGCATAGTGTGATCTATGGATGAGAAAAATGCTGTGTGTTTCCCTTCAGAAATGGAGTTAAATCCCAGGCTCTGTGTCTTACTACAAGCAAGACTTCGTTTCAGGTAAGGGCAGTCACTTTTCAGTTCAAAGGAACTACATCATTCACAAAGCTCTCACGTATCTCATCTTAACTGACAAGCATAGGATGTTAGAGGACCAGTTCTTTTTATCAGTTTCAGAAGCAGATTTGGACTAGATATGGTCCGTATGTGTAGGAAACAACGTTCTTTTTTTCTCAGCACACTCATGTTTCCTGCTGTCTTAGAGACTTTAGAAAGCAAGAGCGTGATTCTCGCTCTAAAGCACAGTGTGATCCATGGATGAGAACTATGCTGTGTGTTTCCCTTCAGAAATGGAGTTAAATACCAGGCTCTGAGTCTTCCTACAAGCAAGACTTCGTTTAAGGTAAGGCCAGTCCTTTTCTCCTCAAACGAACTACATCGTTCATGAAGCCCACACGTTACTCATCTTAACTAACAAGAATTGGATGTTAGAGGATCAGTGCTTTGTATCAGTTTCAGAAGCAGAGTTGGACTACATATGGTCCCTATGTGTAGGAAACATCGTTCTTTTGTTCTCAGCACACTCACGTTTCATGCTGTCTTAGAGCCTCTAGAAAGCAAGAGCGTTCTTCTTGCTGTAAAGCAGAGTGTGATCAATGGATGAGAACTCTGCTGTGTGTTTCACTTAAGAAATGGAGTTAAATTCCAGGCTCTGAGTCTTCCTACAAGCAAGAATTCTTTTCAGGTAAGGGCAGTTTCTTTACAGCTCAAACGAACTACATCGTACACGAAGCTCACACGTTTCTCATCGAAACTGACAAGCATTGGATGTTAGAGGACCTGTGGTTTGTTTCAGTTTCAGAAGCAGAGTTTAATTAGATATGGTCTGTATGTGTAGGAAACATCGTTCTTTTGTTCTCAGCACACTCACTTTTCATGTTGTCTTAGAGCCTCTAGAAAGCAAGAGCGTTCTTCTTGCTCTCAAGCAGAGTGTGATCAATGGATGAGAACTCTGCTGTGTGTTTCACTTCAGAAATGGAGTTAAATCCCAGACTCTGTGTCTTCCTACAAGCAAGACTTCGTTTAAGGTAAGGGCAGTCACTTTTCTGCTCAAACGAACTACATCGTTCATGAAGCTCACACGTTTCCCATCTTAACTGACAAGCATTGGATGTTAGAGGACCAGTGCTTTGTGTCAGTTTCAGAAACAGAGTTGGACTAGATATGTTCCGTATGTGTAGGAAACACCGTTCTTTTGTTCTCAGCACACTCACTTTTCCTGCTGTGTTAGAGACTCCAGAAAGCAAGAGCGTGCTTCTCGCTCTAAAGCAGAGTGTGATCCATGGATGAGAACTATGCTGTGTGTTTCCCTTCAGAAATGGAGTTAAATCCCATTCTCTGTGTCTTCCTACAAGCAAGAATTCTTTTCAGGTAAGGGCAGTTTCTTTACAGCTCAAACGAACTACATCGTACACGTCGCTCACACGTTTCTCATCGAAACTGACAAGCATTGGATGTTAGAGGACCTGTGGTTTGTTTCAGTTTCAGAAGCAGAGTTTAACAAGATATGGTCCGTATGTGTAGGAAACACCGTTCTTTTGTTCTGAGCACACTCACGTTTCCTGTTTTATTAGAGACTCTAGAAGCAAGAGCATGCTTCTCGCTCTAAAGCAGAGTGTGATCCATGGATGAGAACTGTGCTGTGTGTTGCACTTCAGAAATGGATCTAAATGCCAGGCTCTGAGTCTTCCAAAAATAAAGGCTTCGTTTCAGTTAAGGGCAGTCACTGTTCAGCTCAAACGAACTACATCATTCACGAAGATCACACGTTTCTCCTCTTAAATGACAAGCATTGGATGTTAGAGGACCAGTGCTTTGTATCAGTTTAAGAAGGAGAGTTGGACTAGATATGGTCCATATGTGTAGGAAACACCGTTCTTTTGTTCTCAGCACACTCACGTTTCCTGCTGTCTTAGAGACTCTAGAAAGCAAGAGCGTGCTTCTTGTTCTAAAGCAGAGTGTGATCAATGGATGAGAACACTGCTGTGTGTTTCACTTCAGAAATGGAGTTAAATCCCAGGCTCTGAGTCTTCCTACAAGCAAGACTTCGATTCAGGTAAGGGCAGTCACTTTTCTGCTCAAACGAACTCCATCATTCACGAACCTCACAGGTTTCTCATCTTAAGTGACAAGCATTGGATGTTATAGGGTCAGTGCTTTGTATCAGTTTCAGAAGCAGATTTGGACTACATATGGTCTGTATGTGTAGGAAACACCATTCTTTTGTTCTGGGCACACTCAGATTATCTGCTATATTAGAGACTCTAAAAGCAAGAGCGTGCTTCTCGTTCTAAAGCATAGTGTGATCTATGGATGAGAAAAATGCTGTGTGTTTCCCTTCAGAAATGGAGTTAAATCCCAGGCTCTGTGTCTTACTACAAGCAAGACTTCGTTTCAGGTAAGGGCAGTCACTTTTCAGTTCAAAGGAACTACATCATTCACAAAGCTCTCACGTATCTCATCTTAACTGACAAGCATAGGATGTTAGAGGACCAGTTCTTTTTATCAGTTTCAGAAGCAGATTTGGACTAGATATGGTCCGTATGTGTAGGAAACAACGTTCTTTTTTTCTCAGCACACTCATGTTTCCTGCTGTCTTAGAGACTTTAGAAAGCAAGAGCGTGATTCTCGCTCTAAAGCACAGTGTGATCCATGGATGAGAACTATGCTGTGTGTTTCCCTTCAGAAATGGAGTTAAATACCAGGCTCTGAGTCTTCCTACAAGCAAGACTTCGTTTAAGGTAAGGCCAGTCCTTTTCTCCTCAAACGAACTACATCGTTCATGAAGCCCACACGTTACTCATCTTAACTAACAAGAATTGGATGTTAGAGGATCAGTGCTTTGTATCAGTTTCAGAAGCAGAGTTGGACTACATATGGTCCCTATGTGTAGGAAACATCGTTCTTTTGTTCTCAGCACACTCACGTTTCATGCTGTCTTAGAGCCTCTAGAAAGCAAGAGCGTTCTTCTTGCTCTAAAGCAGAGTGTGATCAATGGATGAGAACTCTGCTGTGTGTTTCACTTAAGAAATGGAGTTAAATTCCAGGCTCTGAGTCTTCCTACAAGCAAGAATTCTTTTCAGGTAAGGGCAGTTTCTTTACAGCTCAAACGAACTACATCGTACACGAAGCTCACACGTTTCTCATCGAAACTGACAAGCATTGGATGTTAGAGGACCTGTGGTTTGTTTCAGTTTCAGAAGCAGAGTTTAATTAGATATGGTCTGTATGTGTAGGAAACATCGTTCTTTTGTTCTCAGCACACTCACTTTTCATGTTGTCTTAGAGCCTCTAGAAAGCAAGAGCGTTCTTCTTGCTCTCAAGCAGAGTGTGATCAATGGATGAGAACTCTGCTGTGTGTTTCACTTCAGAAATGGAGTTAAATCCCAGACTCTGTGTCTTCCTACAAGCAAGACTTCGTTTCAGGTAAGGGCAGTCACTTTTCAGTTCAAAGGAACTACATCATTCACAAAGCTCTCACGTATCTCATCTTAACTGACAAGCATAGGATGTTAGAGGACCAGTTCTTTTTATCAGTTTCAGAAGCAGATTTGGACTAGATATGGTCCGTATGTGTAGGAAACAACGTTCTTTTTTTCTCAGCACACTCATGTTTCCTGCTGTCTTAGAGACTTTAGAAAGCAAGAGCGTGATTCTCGCTCTAAAGCAGAGTGTTATCCATGGATGAGAACTATGCTGTGTGTTTCCCTTCAGAAATGGAGTTAAATAACAGGCTCTGTTTCTTCCTACAAGCAAGACTTCGTTTCAGGTAAGGGCAGTCACTTTTCTGCTCAAACGAACTACATTGTTCACGAAGCTCACACGTTTCTCATCTTAACTGACAAGCATTGGATGTTAGAGGGTCAGTGCATTGTATCAGTTTCAGAAGCAGATTTGGACTACATATGGTCCATATGTGTAGGAAACACCGTTCTTTTGTTCTGGGCACACTCAAATTACCTGCTGTATTAGAGACTCTAGAAAACAAGAGCGTGCTTCTTGTTCTAAAGCAGAGAGTGATCAATGGATGAGAACACTGCTGTGTGTTTCCTTTAGGAAATGGAGTTAAATCCCAATCTCTGTGTCTTCCTACAAGCAAGACTTCGTTTCAGGTAACGGCAGTCACTTTTCAGCTCAAACGAACTACATCGCTCACTGAGCTCACACATTTCTCATCTTAACAGACAAGCATTGGATGTTAGAGGACCAGTGCTTTGTATCAGTTTAAGAAGGAGAGTTGGACTAGATATGGTCCGTATGTGTAGGAAACACCGTTCTTTTGTTCTCAGCACACTCACGTTTCTTGCTGTCTTAGAGACTCTAGAAAGCAAGAGCGTGCTTCTTGTTCTAAAGCAGAGAGTGATCAATGGATGAGAACACTGCTGTGTGTTTCCCTTCAGAAATGGAGTTAAATCCCAATCTCTGTGTCTTCCTACAAGCAAGACTTCGTATCAGGTAAGGGCAGTTACTTTTCTGCTCAAACAAACTACATCGTTCACAAAGATCACACGTTTCTCATCTTAACTGACAAGCATTGCATGTTAGAGGAACAGTGCATTGTATCAGTTTCAGAAGCAGATTTGGACTACATATGTTCCCTATGTGTAGGAAACACCGTTCTTTTGTTCTGGGCACACTCAGATTACCTGGTGTATTAGAGACTCTAGAAAGCAAGAGCGTGCTTCTCGCTCTAAAGCAGAGTGTGATCCATGGATGAGAACTCTGCTGTGTGTTTACCTTCAGAGATGGGGTTAAATCCCAGGCTCTGTGTCTTACTACAAGCAAGACTTCGTTACAGGTAAGGGCAGTCACTTTTCAGTTCAAAGTCAGTACATCATCCTCAAAGCTAACACGTTTCTCATCTTAACTGACAAGCATTGGATGTTTGAGGACCAGTGCTTTGTGTCAGTTTCAGAAACAGAGTTAGACTAGATATGGTCCCTATGTGTAGGAAACACCGTTCTTTTGTTCTCAGCACACTCACGTTTCCTGCTATGTTAGAGACTACAGAAAGCAAGAGCTTGCTTCTCGCTCTAAAGCAGAGTGTGATCCATGGATGAGAACTCTGCTGTGTGTTTCCCTTCAGAGACGGAGTTAAATCCCAGGCTCTGTGTCTTCCTACAAGCAAGACTTCGTTACAGGTAAGGGCAGTCACTTTTCAGTTCAAAGGAACTACATCATTCTCAAAGCTCACACGTTTCTCATCTGAATTGACAAGCACTGGATGTTAGAGGACCAGTGCTTTGTGTCACTTACAGATCAGAGTTGGACTAGATATGGTCTGTATGTGTAGGAAACACCGTTCTTTTGTTCTCAGCCCACTCACGTTTCCTGCTGTCTTAGAGATTCTAGAAAGCAAGAGCGTGCTTCTTGTTCTAAACCAGAGTGTGATCCATGGATGAGAACTATGCTTTGTGTTTCCCTTCAGAAATGGAGTTAAATCCCAGGCTCTGTTTCTTCCCACAAGCAAGACTTCGTTTCAGGTAAGGGCAGTTACTTTTCTGCTCAAACGAACAACATCGTTCACGAAGATCACACGTTTCTCATCTTAACTGACAAGCATTGGATGTTAGAGGACCAGTGCATTGTATCAGTTTCAGAAGCAGATTTGAACTAGATATGGTCCGTATGTGTAGGTAACACCATTGTTTTGTTCTGAGCACACTCAGATTTCCTGCTGTATTAGAGACGCTAGAAAGCAAGAGCGTGTTTCTCGCTCTAAAGCAGAGTGTGATCCATGGATGAGAACTATGCTGTGTATTTCACTTCAGAAATGGTGTTAAATCCCAGGCTCTGAGTCTTCCTAAAAGCAAGAAATCTTTTCAGGTAAGGGAAGTTTCTTTATAACTCAAACGAACTACTTCGTTCACGAAACTCACTCGTTTCTCATCTTAACTGACAAGATTTGGATTTTAGAGGATCAGTGCATTGTATCAGTTTCAGAAGCAGATTTGGACTACATATGGTCCGTATGTGTAGGAAACACCGTTATTTTGTTCTGGGCACACTCAGATTACCTGGTGTATTAGAGACTATAGAAAGCAAGAGCGTGCTTCTCGCTCTAAAGCAGAGTGTGATCCATGGATGAGAACTCTGCTGTGTGTTTCCCTTCAGAGATGGAGTTAAATCCCAGACTCTGTGTCTTCCCACAAGCAAGACTTCGTTTCAGGTAAGGGCAGTCACTTTTCAGCTCAAACGAACTACATCGTTCACGAAGCTCACACGTTTCTCATCTCAAATGACAAGCATCGGATGTTAGAGGACCATTGCTTTGTATGTGTTTCAGAAGCAGAGTTGGACTACATATGGTCCTTATGTGTAGGAAACACCGTTCCATTGTTCTCAGCACACTCACGTTTCCTGCTGTCTTAGAGATTCTAGAAAGCAAGAGCATGATTCTTGTTCTAAAGCAGAGTGTGATCAATGGATGAGGACGCTGCTGTGTGTTTCACTTCAGAAATGGAGTTAATCCAAGGCTCTGAGTCTTCCTACAAGCAAGACTTCCTTTAAGGTAAGGGCAGTCCTTTTCTGCTCAAAGGAACTACATCGTTCATGAAGCCCACACGTTTCTCATCGAAACTGACAAGCATTGGATGTTAGAGGACCAGTGCTTTGTATCCGTTTCAGAAGCAGAATTTGACTAGACATGGTCTGTATTTGTAGGAAACACCGTTCTTTTGTTCTCAGCACACTCACGTTTCCTGCTGTCTTAGAGACTCTACAAAGCAAGAGCATGATTCTTGTTCTAAAGCAGAGTGTGATCAATGGATGAGAACTCTTCTGTGTGTTTCACTTCAGAAAAGGAGTTAAATCCCAGGCTCTGAGTCTTCCTAAAAGCAAGAATTATTTTCAGGTAAGGGCAGTTTCTTTATAGCTCAAACGAACTACTTCGTTCATGAAACTCACTCCTTTCTCATCTTAACTGACAAGAATTGGATGTTAGAGGATCAGTGCTTTGTATCAGTTTCAGAAGCAGAGTTGGACTAGATATGGTCCATATGTGTAGGAAACACTGTTCTTTTGTTCTAAGCACACTCACGTTTCCTGCTGTCTTTGAGACTCTAGAAAGCAAGAGCGTGCTTCTTGCTCTAAAACAGAGTGTGATCCATGGATGAGAACTATGCTGTGTGTTTCACTTCAGAAATGGAGTTAAATCCCAGGCTCTGTGTCTTCCTACAAGCAAGACTTCGTTCCCGGAAAGGGCAGTTACTTTTCAGCTCAAGGGAACTACATCGTTCACGAAGCTCACACGTTTCTTTTATTAAATGACAAGCATTTGATGTTAGAGGACCTGTGGTTTGTTTCAGTATCAGAAGCAGATTTGAACTAGATATGGTCCGTATGTGTACGTAACACCATTGTTTTGTTCTGAGCACACTCAGATTTCCTGCTGTATTAGAGACGCTAGAAAGCAAGAGCGTGTTTCTCGCTCTAAAGCAGAGTGTGATCCATGGATGAGAACTATGCTGTGTGTTTCACTTCAGAAATGGTGTTAAATCCAGGCTCTATGTCTTCCTAGCAGCAAGACTTCGTTTCAGGTAATGGCAGTCAATTTTCAGCTCAAACGAACTACATCGTTCATGAAGCTCACACATTTCTCATCTCAAATTACAAGCATCGGATGTTAGAGGACCAGTGCTTTGTATTAGTTTCAGAAGCAGAGTTGGACTACATATGGTCCTTATGTGTAGGAAACACCGTTCCATTGTTCTCAGCACACTCACGTTTCCTGCTGTCTTAGAGACTCTAGAAAGCAAGAGCATGATTCTTGTTCTAAAGCAGAGGGTGGTCAATGGATGAGAACTCTGCTGTGTGTTTCACTTCAGAAATGGAGTTAAATCCCAGGCTCTGAGTCTTCCTACAAGCAAGACTTCCTTTAAGGTAAGGGCAGTCCTTTTCTGCTCAAACGAACTACATCGTTCATGAAGCCCACACGTTTCTCATCGAAACTGACAAGCATTGGATGTTAGAGGACCAGTGCTTTGTATCCGTTTCAGAAGCATAGTTTGACTAGACATGGTCTGTATTTGTAGGAAACACCGTTTTTTGTTCTCAGCACACTCACGTTTCCTGCTCTCTTAGAGACTCTAGAAAGCAAGAGCATGCTTGTTGTTCTAAAGCAGAGTGTGATCAATGGATGAGAACTCTTCTGTGTGTTTCACTTCAGAAAAGGAGTTAAATCCCAGGCTCTGAGTCTTCCTAAAAGCAAGAATTCTTTTCAGGTAAGGGCAGTTTCTTTATAGCTCAAACAAACTACTTCGATCACGAAACACACTCGTTTCTCATCTTAACTGACAAGAATTGGATTTTAGGGGATCAGTGCTTTGTATCAGTTTCAGAAGCAGAGTTGGACTAGATATGGTCCATATGTGTAGGAAACACTGTTCTTTTGTTCTAAGCACACTCACGTTTGCTGCTCTCTTGGAGAATCTAGAAAGCAAGAGCGTGCTTCTTGCTCTAAAGCAGAGTGTGATCCATGGATGAGAACTATGCTGTGTGTTTAGCTTCAGTAATGGAGTTAAATCCCAGGCTCTGTGTCTTCCTACAAGCAAGACTTCGTTTCCGGAAAGGGCAGTTACTTTTCAGCTCAAGGGAACTACATCATTCACGAAGCTCACACGTTTCTTTTCTTAAATGACAAGCATTGGATGTTAGAGGACCTGTGGTTTGTTTCAGTATCAGAAGCAGATTTGAACTAGATATGGTCCGTATGTGTAGGTAACACCGTTCTTTTGTTCTGAGCACACTCAGAATTCCTGCTGTATTAGAGACGCTAGAAAGCAACAGCGTGTTTCTCGCTCTAAAGCAGAGTGTGATCCATGGATGAGAACTATGCTGTGTGTTTCACTTCAGAAATGGTGTTAAATCCAGGCTCTATGTCTTCCTAGCAGCAAGACTTCGTTTCAGGTAAGGGCAGTCACTTTTCAGCTCAAAAGAACTACATCATTCACGAAGCTCACACGTTTCTCATCTTAAATGACAAGCATCGGATGTTAGAGGACCAGTGCTTTGTATTAGTTTCAGAAGCAGAGTTGGACTACATATGGTCCTTATGTGTAGGAAACACCGTTCTATTGTTCTCAGCACACTCATGTTTCCTGCTGTCTTAGAGACTCTAGAAAGCAAGAGCATGATTCTTGTTCTAAAGCAGAGTGTGATCAATGGATGAGAACTCTGCTGTGTGTTTCACTTCAGAAATGGAGTTAAATACCAGGCTCTGAGTCTTCCTACAAGCAAGACTTCGTTTAAGGTAAGGCCAGTCCTTTTCTGCTCAAACGAACTACATCGTTCATGAAGCCCACACGTTACTCATCTTAACTAACAAGAATTGGATGTTAGAGGATCAGTGCTTTGTATCAGTTTCAGAAGCAGAGTTGGACTAAATATGGTCCATATGTGTAGGAAACACTGTTCTTTTGTTCTAAGCACACTCACGTTTCCTGCTGTCTTTGAGACTCTAGAAAGCAAGAGCGTGCTTCTTGCTCTAAAGCAGAGTGTGATCCATGGATGAGAACTATGCTGTGTGTTTACCTTCAGAAATGGAGTTAAATCCCAGGCTCTGTGTCTTTCTACAAGCAAGACTTCGTTCCCGGAAAGGGCAGTTACTTTTCAGCTCAAGGGAATTACATCGTTCACGAAGCTCACACGTTTCTTTTATTAAATGACAAGCATTTGATGTTAGAGGACCTGTGGTTTGTTTCAGTATCAGAAGCAGATTTGAACTAGATATGGTCCGTATGTGTACGTAACACCATTGTTTTGTTCTGAGCACACTCAGATTTCCTGCTGTATTAGAGACGCTAGAAAGCAAGAGCGTGTTTCTCGCTCTAAAGCAGAGTGTGATCCATGGATGAGAACTATGCTGTGTGTTTCACTTCAGAAATGGTGTTAAATCCAGGCTCTATGTCTTCCTAGCAGCAAGACTTCGTTTCAGGTAAGGGCAGTCACTTTTCAGCTCAAACGAACTACATCGTTCATGAAGCTCACACATTTCTCATCTCAAATTACAAGCATCGGATGTTAGAGGACCAGTGCTTTGTATTAGTTTCAGAAGCAGAGTTGGACTACATATGGTCCCTATGTGTAGGAAACATCGTTCTTTTGTTCTCAGCACACTCACGTTTCATGCTGTCTTAGAGACTCTAGAAAGCAAGAGCGTTCTTCTTGCTCTAAAGCAGAGTGTGATCAATGGATGAGAACTCTGCTGTGTGTTTCACTTAAGAAATGGAGTTAAATTCGAGGCTCTGAGTCTTCCTACAAGCAAGAATTCTTTTCAGGTAAGGGCAGTTTCTTTATAGCTCAAACGAACTACATCGTACACGAAGCTCACACGTTTCTCATCGAAACTGACAAGCATTGGATGTTAGAGGACCTGTGGTTTGTTTCAGTTTCAGAAGCAGATTTTAATTAGATATGGTCTGTATGTGTAGGAAACATCGTTCTTTTGTTCTCAGCACACTCACGTTTCATGCTGTCTTAGAGCCTCTAGAAAGCAAGAGCGTTCTTCTTGCTCTCAAGCAGAGTGTGATCAATGGATGAGAACTCTGCTGTGTGTTTCACTTCAGAAATGGAGTTAAATCCCAGACTCTGTGTCTTCCTACAAGCAAGACTTCGTTTAAGGTAAGGGCAGTCACTTTTCTGCTCAAACAAACTACATCGTTCATGAAGCTCACACGTTTCCCATCTTAACTGACAAGCATTGGATGTTAGAGGACCAGTGCTTTGTGTCAGTTTCAGAAACAGAGTTGGACTAGATATGTTCCGTATGTGTAGGAAACACCGTTCTTTTGTTCTCAGCACACTCACTTTTCCTGCTGTGTTAGAGACTCCAGAAAGCAAGAGCGTGCTTCTCGCTCTAAAGCAGAGTGTGATCCATGGATGAGAACTATGCTATGTGTTTCCCTTCAGAAATGGAGTTAAATCCCAATCTCTGTGTCTTCCTACAAGCAAGAATTCTTTTCAGGTAAGGGCAGTTTCTTTACAGCTCAAAGGAACTACATCGTACACGTCGCTCACACGTTTCTCATCGAAACTGACAAGCATTGGATGTTAGAGGACCTGTGGTTTGTTTCAGTTTCAGAAGCAGAGTTTAACAAGATATGGTCCGTATGTGTAGGAAACACCGTTCTTTTGTTCTGAGCACACTCACGTTTCCTGTTTTATTAGAGACTCTAGAAGCAAGAGCATGCTTCTCGCTCTAAAGCAGAGTGTGATCCATGGATGAGAACTGTGCTGTGTGTTTCACTTCTGAAATGGATCTAAATGCCAGGCTCTGAGTCTTCCAAAAAACAAGACTTAGTTTCAGGTAAGGGCAGTCACTTTTCAGCTCAAACGAACTACATCATTCACGAAGCTCACACGTTTCTCCTCTTAAATGACAAGCATTGGATGTTAGAGGACCAGTGCTTTGTATCCGTTTCAGAAGCAGAGTTTGACTAGACATGGTCCGTATGGGTAGGAAACACCGTTCTTTTATTCTCAGCACACTCACGTTTCCTGCTCTCTTAGAGACTCTAGAAAGCAAGAGCGTGCTTGTTGTTCTAAAGCAGAGTGTGATCAATGGATGAGAACTCTTCTGTGTGTTTCACTTCAGAAACGGAGTTAAATCCCAGGCTATGAGTCTTCCTAAAAGCAAGAAATCTTTTCAGGTAAGGGAAGTTTCTTTATAACTCAAACGAACTACTTCGTTCACGAAACTCACTCGTTTCTCATCTTAACTGACAAGAATTGGATTTTAGAGGATCAGTGCTTTGTGTCAGTTTCAGAAACAGAGTTGGACTAGATATGGTCCGTATGTGTAGAAAACACCGTTCTTTTGTTCTCAGCACACTCACTTTTCCTGCTGTGTTAGAGACTCCAGAAAGCAAGAGCGTGCTTCTCGCTCTAAAGCAGAGTGGGATCCATTGATGAGAACTATGCTGTGTGTTTCCCTTCAGAAATGGAGTTAAATCCCAATCTCTGTGTCTTCCTACAAGCAAGACTTCGTTTCAGGTAACGGCAGTCACTTTTCAGTTCAAAGGAACTACATCATTCACAAAGCTCTCACGTATCTCATCTTAACTGACAAGCATAGGATGTTAGAGGACCAGTGCTTTTTATCAGTTTCAGAAGCAGATTTGGACTAGATATGGTCCGTATGTGTAGGTAACAACGTTCTTTTTTTCTCAGCACACTCATGTTTCCTGCTGTCTTAGAGACTTTAGAAAGCAAGAGCGTGATTCTCGCTCTAAAGCAGAGTGTGATCCATGGATGAGAACTATGCTGTGTGTTTCCCTTCAGAAATGGAGTTAAATAACAGGCTCTGTTTCTTCCTTCAAGCAAGACTTCGTTTCAGGTAAGGGCAGTCACTTTTCTGCTCAAACGAACTACATTGTTCACGAAGCTCACACGTTTCTCATCTTAACTGACAAGCATTGGATGTTAGAGGGTCAGTGCATTGTATCAGTTTCAGAAGCAGATTTGTACTACATATGGTCCGTATGTGTAGGAAACACCGTTCTTTTGTTCTGGGCACACTCAAATTACCTGCTGTATTAGAGATTCTAGAAAACAAGAGCGTGCTTCTTGTTCTAAAGCAGAGAGTGATCAATGGATGAGAACACTGCTGTGTGTTTCCTTTAGGAAATGGAGTTAAATCCCAATCTCTGTGTCTTCCTACAAGCAAGATTTCGTTTCAGGTAACGGCAGTCACTTTTCAGCTCAAACGAACTACATCGCTCACTGAGCTCAAACATTTCTCATCTTAACAGACAAGCATTGGATGTTAGAGGACCAGTGCTTTGTATCAGTTTAAGAAGGAGAGTTGGACTAGATATGATCTGTATGTGTAGGAAACACCGTTCTTTTGTTCTCAGCACACACACGTTTCCTGCTGTCTTAGAGACTCTAGAAAGCAAGAGCGTGCTTCTTGTTCTAAAGCAGAGAGTGAACAATGGATGAGAACACTGCTGTGTGTTTCACTTCAGAAATGGAGTTAAATCCCAGGCTCTGTGTCTTCCTACAAGCAAGACTTCATTTCAGGTAAGGGCAGTTACTTTTCTGCTCAAACAAACTACATCGTTCACAAAGATCACACGTTTCTCATCTTAACTGACAAGCATTGGATGTTAGAGGAACAGTGCATTGTATCAGTTTCAGAAGCAGATTTGGACTGCATATGGTCCGTATGTGTAGGAAACACCGTTCTTTTGTTCTGGGCACACTCAGATTACCTGGTGTATTAGAGACTCTAGAAAGCAAGAGCGTGCTTCTCGCTCTAAAGCAGAGTGTGATCCATGGATGAGAACTCTGCTGTGTGTTTCCCTTCAGAGATGGGGTTAAATCCCAGGCTCTGTGTCTTACTACAAGCAAGACTTTGTTACAGGTAAGGCAAGTCACTTTTCAGTTCAAAGTCAGTACATCATCCTCAAAGCTCACACGTTTCTCATCTTAACTGACAAGCATTGGATGTTTGAGGACCATTGCTTTGTGTCAGTTTCAGAAACAGAGTTGGACTAGATATGGTCCGTATGTGTAGGAAACACCGTTCTTTTGTTCTCAGCACACTCACGTTTCCTGCTGTCTTAGAGACTCTAGAAAGCAAGAGCGTGCTTCTTGTTCTAAAGCAGAGAGTGATCAATGGATGAGAACACTGCTGTGTGTTTCACTACAGAAATGGAGTTAAATCCCAGACTCTGTGTCTTCCTACAAGCAAGACTTCGTTTCAGGTAAGGGCAGTTACTTTTCTGCTCAAACAAACTACATCGTTCACAAAGATCACACGTTTCTCATCTTAACTGACAAGCATTGGATGTTAGAGGAACAGTGCATTGTATCAGTTTCAGAAGCAGATTTGGACTGCATATGGTCCGTATGTGTAGGAAACACCGTTCTTTTGTTCTGGGCACACTCAGATTACCTGGTGTATTAGAGACTCTAGAAAGCAAGAGCATGCTTCTCGCTCTAAAGCAGAGTGTGATCCATGGATGAGAACTCTGCTGTGTGTTTCCCTTCAGAGATGAGGTTAAATCCCAGGCTCTGTGTCTTACTACAAGCAAGACTTCGTTACAGGTAAGGGCAGTCACTTTTCAGTTCAAAGTCACTACATCATCCTCAAAGCTCACACGTTTCTCATCTTAACTGACAAGCATTGGATGTTTGAGGACCAGTGCTTTGTGTCAGTTTCAGAAACAGAGTTAGACTAGATATGGTCCCTATGTGTAGGAAACACCGTTCTTTTGTTCTCAGCACACTCACGTTTCCTGCTATGTTAGAGACTACAGAAAGCAAGAGCGTGCTTCTCGCTCTAAAGCAGAGTGTGATCCATGGATGAGAACTCTGCTGTGTGTTTCCCTTCAGAGATGGAGTTAAATCCCAGGCTCTGTGTCTTCCTACAAGCAAGACTTCGTTACAGGTAAGGGCAGTCACTTTTCAGTTCAAAGGAACTACATCATTCTCAAAGCTCACACGTTTCTCATCTGAATTGACAAGCACTGGATGTTAGAGGACCAGTGCTTTGTGTCACTTACAGATCAGAGTTGGACTAGATATGGTCCGTATGTTTAGAAAACACCGTTCTTTTGTTCTCAGCCCACTCACATTTCCTGCTGTCTTAGAGATTCTAGAAAGCAAGAGCGTGCTTCTCGCTCTAAAGCAGAGTGTGATCCATGGATGAGAACTCTGCTGTGTGTTTCCCTTCAGAGATGGAGTTAAATCCCAGACTCTGTGTCTTCCTACAAGCAAGACTTCGTTTAAGGTAAGGGCAGTCACTTTTCAGCCTAAACGAACTACATCGTTCACTGAGCTCACACATTTCTCTTCTTAACAGAGAAGCATTGGATGTTAGAGGACCAGTGCTTTGTATCAGTTTAAGAAGGAGAGTTGGACTAGATATGGTCCGTATGTGTAGGAAACACCGTTCTTTTGTTCTCAGCGCACTCACGTTTCCTGCTGTCTTAGAGACTCTAGAAAGCAAGAGCGTGCTTCTTGTTCTAAAGCAGAGTGTGATCAATGGATGATTACACTGCTGTGTGTTTCACTTCAGAAATGGAGTTAAATCCCAGGCTCTGAGTCTTCCTACAAGCAAGACTTCGTTTCAGGTAAGGGCTGTCACTTTTCTGCTCAAACGAAATACATCATTCACGAAGATCACACGTTTCTCATCTTAACTGACAAGCATTGGATGTTAGAGGACCAGTGCATTGTATCAGTTTCAGAAGCAGATTTGGACTACATATGGTCCATATGTGTAGGAAACACCGTTCTTTTGTTCTGGGCACACTCAGATTACCTGTTGTATTAGAGACTCTAGAAAGCCAGAGCGTGCTTCTCGCTCTAAAGCAGAGTGTGATCCATGGATGAGAACTCTGCTGTGTGTTTCCCTTCAGAGATGGAGTTAAATCCCAGGCTCTGTGTCTTACTACAAGCAAGACTTCGTTACAGGTAAGGGCAGTCACTTTTCAGTTCAAAGTCACTACATCATCCTCAAAGCTCACACGTTTCTCATCTTAACTGACAAGCATTGGATGTTTGAGGACCAGTGCTTTGTGTCAGTTTCAGAAACAGAGTTGGACTAGATATGGTCCGTATGTGTAGGAAACACCGTTCTTTTGTTCTCAGCACACTCACGTTTCCGGCTGTCTTAGAGACTTTAGAAAGCAAGAGCGTGCTTCTCGCTCTAAAGCAGATTGTGATCCATGGATGAGAACTATGCTGTGTGTTTCCCTTCAGAAATGGAGTTAAATCCCAGACTCTGTGTCTTCCTACAAGCAAGACTTCGTTTAAGGTAAGGGCAGTCACTTTTCTGCTCAAACGAACTACATCGTTCATGAAGCTCACACGTTTCTCATCTGAACTGACAAGCATTGGATGTTAGAGGACCAGTGCTTTGTGTCACTTACAAATCAGAGTTGGACTAGATATGGTCCGTATGTGTAGGAAACACCGTTCTTTTGTCCTCAGCGCACTCACGTTTCCTGCTGTCTTAGAGATGCTAGAAAGCAAGAGCGTGCTTCTTGTTCTAAAGCAGAGTGTGATCCATGGATGAGAACTATGCTTTGTGTTTCCCTTCAGAAATGGTGTTAAATCCCAGGCTCTGTTTCTTCCCACAAGCAAGACTTCGTTTCAGGTAAGGGTAGTCACTTTTCTGCTCAAATGAACTACATCGTTCACGAAGATCACACGTTTCTCATCTTAACAGACAAGCATTGGATGTTAGAGGACCAGTGCTTTGTATCAGTTTCAGAAGCAGAGTTGGACTAGATATGGTCCGTATGTGTAGGAAACACCGTTCTTTTCTTCTGGGCACACACAAATTACCTGCTGTATTAGAGAATCTAGAAAGCAAGCGCGTGCTTCTCGCTCTAAAGCAGAGTGTGATCCATGGATGAGAACTATGCTGTGTGTTTCGCTTCAGAAATGGAGTTAAATCCCAATCTCTGTGCCTTCCTATAAGCAAGACTTCGTTTCAGGTAACGGCAGTCACTTTTCAGCTCAAACGAACTACATCGCTCACTGAGCTCACACATTTCTCATCTTAACAGACAAGCATTGGATGTTAGAAGACCAGTGCTTTGTATCAGTTTAAGAAGGAGAGTTGGACTAGATATGGTCCGTATGTGTAGGAAACACCGTTCTTTTGTTCTCAGCGCACTCACGTTTCCTGCTGTCTTAGAGACTCTAGAAAGCGAGAGCGTGCTTCTTGTTCTAAAGCAGAGAGTGATCAATGGATGAGAACACTTCTGTGTGTTTCACTTCAGAAATGGAGTTAAATCCCAGTCTGTGAGTCTTCCTACAAGCTAGACTTCATTTCAGGTAAAGGCAGTCAATTTTCTGCTCAAACGAACTACATCGTTCACGAAGATCACACGTTTCTCATCTTAACTGACAAGCATTGGATGTTAGAGGACCAGTGCTTTGTATCAGTTTCAGAAACAGAGTTGGACTAGATATGGTCCATATGTGTAGGAAACACCGTTCTTTTGTTCTCAGCACACTCACTTTTCCTTCTGTGTTAGAGACTCCAGAAAGCAAGAGCGTGCTTCTCGCTCTAAAGCAGAGTGTGATCCATGGATGAGAACTATGCTGTGTGTTTCCCTTCAGAAATTGAGTTAAATCCCAATCTCTGTGTCTTCCTACAGGCAAGACTTTGTTTCAGGTAACGGCAGTCACTTTTCAGCTCAAACGAACTACATCGTTCACTGAGCTCACACATTTCTCTTCTTAACAGACAAGCATTGGATGTTAGAGGACCAGTGCTTTGTATCAGTTTAAGAAGGAGAGTTGGACTAGATATGGTCCGTATGTGTAGGAAACACCGTTCTTTTGTTCTCAGCGCACTCACGTTTCCTGCTGTCTTAGAGACTCTAGAAAGCAAGAGCGTGCTTCTTGTTCTAAAGCAGAGTGTGATCAATGGATGAGAACACTGCTGTGTGTTTCACTTCAGAAATGGAGTTAAATCCCAGGCTGTGAGTCTTCTTACAAGCAAGACTTCGTTTCAGGTAAGGGCAGTCACTTTTCTGCTCAAAAGAACTACATCGTTCACGAAGATCACACGGTTCTCATCTTTACTTACAAGCATAGGATGTTAGAGGACCAGTGCTTTTTATTAGTTTCAGAAGCAGATTTGGACTAGATATGGTCCGTATGTGTAGGTAACAACGTTCTTTTTTTCTCAGCACACTCATGTTTCCTGCTGTCTTAGAGACTTTAGAAAGCAAGAGCGTGATTCTCGCTCTAAAGCAGAGTGTGATCCATGGATGAGAACTATGCTGTGTGTTTCCCTTCAGAAATGGAGTTAAATAACAGGCTCTGTTTCTTCCTTCAAGCAAGACTTCGTTTCAGGTAAGGGCAGTCACTTTTCTGCTCAAACGAACTACATTGTTCACGAAGCTCACACGTTTCTCATCTTAACTGACAAGCATTGGATGTTAGAGGGTCAGTGCATTGTATCAGTTTCAGAAGCAGATTTGTACTACATATGGTCCGTATGTGTAGGAAACACCGTTCTTTTGTTCTGGGCACACTCAAATTACCTGCTGTATTAGAGATTCTAGAAAACAAGAGCGTGCTTCTTGTTCTAAAGCAGAGAGTGATCAATGGATGAGAACACTGCTGTGTGTTTCCTTTAGGAAATGGAGTTAAATCCCAATCTCTGTGTCTTCCTACAAGCAAGATTTCGTTTCAGGTAACGGCAGTCACTTTTCAGCTCAAACGAACTACATCGCTCACTGAGCTCAAACATTTCTCATCTTAACAGACAAGCATTGGATGTTAGAGGACCAGTGCTTTGTATCAGTTTAAGAAGGAGAGTTGGACTAGATATGATCTGTATGTGTAGGAAACACCGTTCTTTTGTTCTCAGCACACTCACGTTTCCTGCTGTCTTAGAGACTCTAGAAAGCAAGAGCGTGCTTCTTGTTCTAAAGCAGAGAGTGAACAATGGATGAGAACACTGCTGTGTGTTTCACTTCAGAAATGGAGTTAAATCCCAGGCTCTGTGTCTTCCTACAAGCAAGACTTCATTTCAGGTAAGGGCAGTTACTTTTCTGCTCAAACAAACTACATCGTTCACAAAGATCACACGTTTCTCATCTTAACTGACAAGCATTGGATGTTAGAGGAACAGTGCATTGTATCAGTTTCAGAAGCAGATTTGGACTGCATATGGTCCGTATGTGTAGGAAACACCGTTCTTTTGTTCTGGGCACACTCAGATTACCTGGTGTATTAGAGACTCTAGAAAGCAAGAGCGTGCTTCTCGCTCTAAAGCAGAGTGTGATCCATGGATGAGAACTCTGCTGTGTGTTTCCCTTCAGAGATGGGGTTAAATCCCAGGCTCTGTGTCTTACTACAAGCAAGACTTTGTTACAGGTAAGGCAAGTCACTTTTCAGTTCAAAGTCAGTACATCATCCTCAAAGCTCACACGTTTCTCATCTTAACTGACAAGCATTGGATGTTTGAGGACCATTGCTTTGTGTCAGTTTCAGAAACAGAGTTGGACTAGATATGGTCCGTATGTGTAGGAAACACCGTTCTTTTGTTCTCAGCACACTCACGTTTCCTGCTGTCTTAGAGACTCTAGAAAGCAAGAGCGTGCTTCTTGTTCTAAAGCAGAGAGTGATCAATGGATGAGAACACTGCTGTGTGTTTCACTACAGAAATGGAGTTAAATCCCAGACTCTGTGTCTTCCTACAAGCAAGACTTCGTTTCAGGTAAGGGCAGTTACTTTTCTGCTCAAACAAACTACATCGTTCACAAAGATCACACGTTTCTCATCTTAACTGACAAGCATTGGATGTTAGAGGAACAGTGCATTGTATCAGTTTCAGAAGCAGATTTGGACTGCATATGGTCCGTATGTGTAGGAAACACCGTTCTTTTGTTCTAGGCACACTCAGATTACCTGGTGTATTAGAGACTCTAGAAAGCAAGAGCATGCTTCTCGCTCTAAAGCAGAGTGTGATCCATGGATGAGAACTCTGCTGTGTGTTTCCCTTCAGAGATGAGGTTAAATCCCAGGCTCTGTGTCTTACTACAAGCAAGACTTCGTTACAGGTAAGGGCAGTCACTTTTCAGTTCAAAGTCACTACATCATCCTCAAAGCTCACACGTTTCTCATCTTAACTGACAAGCATTGGATGTTTGAGGACCAGTGCTTTGTGTCAGTTTCAGAAACAGAGTTAGACTAGATATGGTCCCTATGTGTAGGAAACACCGTTCTTTTGTTCTCAGCACACTCACGTTTCCTGCTATGTTAGAGACTACAGAAAGCAAGAGCGTGCTTCTCGCTCTAAAGCAGAGTGTGATCCATGGATGAGAACTATGCTGTATGTTTCCCTTCAGAAATGGAGTTAAATAACAGGCTCTGTTTCTTCCTTCAAGCAAGACTTCGTTTCAGGTAAGGGCAGTCACTTTTCTGCTCAAACGAACTACATTGTTCACGAAGCTCACACGTTTCTCATCTTAACTGACAAGCATTGGATGTTAGAGGGTCAGTGCATTGTATCAGTTTCAGAAGCAGATTTGTACTACATATGGTCCGTATGTGTAGGAAACACCGTTCTTTTGTTCTGGGCACACTCAAATTACCTGCTGTATTAGAGATTCTAGAAAACAAGAGCGTGCTTCTTGTTCTAAAGCAGAGAGTGATCAATGGATGAGAACACTGCTGTGTGTTTCCTTTAGGAAATGGAGTTAAATCCCAATCTCTGTGTCTTCCTACAAGCAAGATTTCGTTTCAGGTAACGGCAGTCACTTTTCAGCTCAAACGAACTACATCGCTCACTGAGCTCAAACATTTCTCATCTTAACAGACAAGCATTGGATGTTAGAGGACCAGTGCTTTGTATCAGTTTAAGAAGGAGAGTTGGACTAGATATGATCTGTATGTGTAGGAAACACCGTTCTTTTGTTCTCAGCACACTCACGTTTCCTGCTGTCTTAGAGACTCTAGAAAGCAAGAGCGTGCTTCTTGTTCTAAAGCAGAGAGTGAACAATGGATGAGAACACTGCTGTGTGTTTCACTTCAGAAATGGAGTTAAATCCCAGGCTCTGTGTCTTCCTACAAGCAAGACTTCATTTCAGGTAAGGGCAGTTACTTTTCTGCTCAAACAAACTACATCGTTCACAAAGATCACACGTTTCTCATCTTAACTGACAAGCATTGGATGTTAGAGGAACAGTGCATTGTATCAGTTTCAGAAGCAGATTTGGACTGCATATGGTCCGTATGTGTAGGAAACACCGTTCTTTTGTTCTGGGCACACTCAGATTACCTGGTGTATTAGAGACTCTAGAAAGCAAGAGCGTGCTTCTCGCTCTAAAGCAGAGTGTGATCCATGGATGAGAACTCTGCTGTGTGTTTCCCTTCAGAGATGGGGTTAAATCCCAGGCTCTGTGTCTTACTACAAGCAAGACTTTGTTACAGGTAAGGCAAGTCACTTTTCAGTTCAAAGTCAGTACATCATCCTCAAAGCTCACACGTTTCTCATCTTAACTGACAAGCATTGGATGTTTGAGGACCATTGCTTTGTGTCAGTTTCAGAAACAGAGTTGGACTAGATATGGTCCGTATGTGTAGGAAACACCGTTCTTTTGTTCTCAGCACACTCACGTTTCCTGCTGTCTTAGAGACTCTAGAAAGCAAGAGCGTGCTTCTTGTTCTAAAGCAGAGAGTGATCAATGGATGAGAACACTGCTGTGTGTTTCACTACAGAAATGGAGTTAAATCCCAGACTCTGTGTCTTCCTACAAGCAAGACTTCGTTTCAGGTAAGGGCAGTTACTTTTCTGCTCAAACAAACTACATCGTTCACAAAGATCACACGTTTCTCATCTTAACTGACAAGCATTGGATGTTAGAGGAACAGTGCATTGTATCAGTTTCAGAAGCAGATTTGGACTGCATATGGTCCGTATGTGTAGGAAACACCGTTCTTTTGTTCTGGGCACACTCAGATTACCTGGTGTATTAGAGACTCTAGAAAGCAAGAGCATGCTTCTCGCTCTAAAGCAGAGTGTGATCCATGGATGAGAACTCTGCTGTGTGTTTCCCTTCAGAGATGAGGTTAAATCCCAGGCTCTGTGTCTTACTACAAGCAAGACTTCGTTACAGGTAAGGGCAGTCACTTTTCAGTTCAAAGTCACTACATCATCCTCAAAGCTCACACGTTTCTCATCTTAACTGACAAGCATTGGATGTTTGAGGACCAGTGCTTTGTGTCAGTTTCAGAAACAGAGTTAGACTAGATATGGTCCCTATGTGTAGGAAACACCGTTCTTTTGTTCTCAGCACACTCACGTTTCCTGCTATGTTAGAGACTACAGAAAGCAAGAGCGTGCTTCTCGCTCTAAAGCAGAGTGTGATCCATGGATGAGAACTCTGCTGTGTGTTTCCCTTCAGAGATGGAGTTAAATCCCAGGCTCTGTGTCTTCCTACAAGCAAGACTTCGTTACAGGTAAGGGCAGTCACTTTTCAGTTCAAAGGAACTACATCATTCTCAAAGCTCACACGTTTCTCATCTGAATTGACAAGCACTGGATGTTAGAGGACCAGTGCTTTGTGTCACTTACAGATCAGAGTTGGACTAGATATGGTCCGTATGTGTAGGAAACACCGTTCTTTTGTTCTCAGCCCACTCACGTTTCCTGCTGTCTTAGAGATTCTAGAAAGCAAGAGCGTGCTTCTTGTTCTAAAGCAGAGTGTGATCCATGGATGAGAACTATGCTTTGTGTTTCCCTTCAGAAATGGAGTTAAATCCCAGGCTCTGTTTCTTCCCACAAGCAAGACTTCGTTTCAGGTAAGGGTAGTCACTTTTCTGCTCAAACGAACAACATCGTTCACGAAGATCACACGTTTCTCATCTTAACTGACAAGCATTGGATGTTAGAGGACCAGTGCATTGTATCAGTTTCAGAAGCAGATTTGGACTACATATGGTCCGTATGTGTAGGAAACAGCGTTTTTTTGTTCTGGGCACACTAATATTACCTGGTGTATTAGAGACTATAGAAAGCAAGAGCTTGCTTCTCGCTCTAAAGGAGAGTGTGATCCATGGATGAGAACTCTGCTGTGTGTTTCCCTTCAGAGATGGAGTTAAATCCCAGGCTCTGTGTCTTACTACAAGCAAGACTTCGTTTCAGGTAAGGGCAGTCACTTTTCAGTTCAAAGGAACTACATCATTCTCAAAGCTCACACGTTTCTCATCTGAATTGACAAGCACTGGATGTTAGAGGACCAGTGCTTTGTGTCACTTACAGATCAGAGTTGGACTAGATATGGTCCGTATGTTTAGAAAACACCGTTCTTTTGTTCTCAGCCCACTCACGTTTCCTGCTGTCTTAGAGATTCTAGAAAGCAAGAGCGTGCTTCTCGCTCTAAAGCAGAGTGTGATCCATGGATGAGAACTCTGCTGTGTGTTTCCCTTCAGAGATGGAGTTAAATCCCAGACTCTGTGTCTTCCTACAAGCAAGACTTCGTTTAAGGTAAGGGCAGTCACTTTTCAGCCTAAACGAACTACATCGTTCACTGAGCTCACACATTTCTCTTCTTAACAGAGAAGCATTGGATGTTAGAGGACCAGTGCTTTGTATCAGTTTAAGAAGGAGAGTTGGACTAGATATGGTCCGTATGTGTAGGAAACACCGTTCTTTTGTTCTCAGCGCACTCACGTTTCCTGCTGTCTTAGAGACTCTAGAAAGCAAGAGCGTGCTTCTTGTTCTAAAGCAGAGTGTGATCAATGGATGATTACACTGCTGTGTGTTTCACTTCAGAAATGGAGTTAAATCCCAGGCTCTGAGTCTTCCTACAAGCAAGACTTCGTTTCAGGTAAGGGCTGTCACTTTTCTGCTCAAACGAAATACATCATTCACGAAGATCACACGTTTCTCATCTTAACTGACAAGCATTGGATGTTAGAGGACCAGTGCATTGTATCAGTTTCAGAAGCAGATTTGGACTACATATGGTCCATATGTGTAGGAAACACCGTTCTTTTGTTCTGGGCACACTCAGATTACCTGTTGTATTAGAGACTCTAGAAAGCCAGAGCGTGCTTCTCGCTCTAAAGCAGAGTGTGATCCATGGATGAGAACTCTGCTGTGTGTTTCCCTTCAGAGATGGAGTTAAATCCCAGGCTCTGTGTCTTACTACAAGCAAGACTTCGTTACAGGTAAGGGCAGTCACTTTTCAGTTCAAAGTCACTACATCATCCTCAAAGCTCACACGTTTCTCATCTTAACAGACAAGCATTGGATGTTTGAGGACCAGTGCTTTGTGTCAGTTTCAGAAACAGAGTTGGAATAGATATGGTCCGTATGTGTAGGAAACACCGTTCTTTTGTTCTCAGCACACTCACGTTTCCGGCTGTCTTAGAGACTTTAGAAAGCAAGAGCGTGCTTCTCGCTCTAAAGCAGATTGTGATCCATGGATGAGAACTATGCTGTGTGTTTCCCTTCAGAAATGGAGTTAAATCCCAGACTCTGTGTCTTCCTACAAGCAAGACTTCGTTTAAGGTAAGGGCAGTCACTTTTCTGCTCAAACGAACTACATCGTTCATGAAGCTCACACGTTTCTCATCTGAACTGACAAGCATTGGATGTTAGAGGACCAGTGCTTTGTGTCACTTACAAATCAGAGTTGGACTAGATATGGTCCGTATGTGTAGGAAACACCGTTCTTTTGTCCTCAGCGCACTCACGTTTCCTGCTGTCTTAGAGATGCTAGAAAGCAAGAGCGTGCTTCTTGTTCTAAAGCAGAGTGTGATCCATGGATGAGAACTATGCTTTGTGTTTCCCTTCAGAAATGGTGTTAAATCCCAGGCTCTGTTTCTTCCCACAAGCAAGACTTCGTTTCAGGTAAGGGTAGTCACTTTTCTGCTCAAATGAACTACATCGTTCACGAAGATCACACGTTTCTCATCTTAACAGACAAGCATTGGATGTTAGAGGACCAGTGCTTTGTATCAGTTTCAGAAGCAGAGTTGGACTAGATATGGTCCGTATGTGTAGGAAACACCGTTCTTTTGTTCTGGGCACACACAAATTACCTGCTGTATTAGAGAATCTAGAAAGCAAGCGCGTGCTTCTCGCTCTAAAGCAGAGTGTGATCCATGGATGAGAACTATGCTGTGTGTTTCGCTTCAGAAATGGAGTTAAATCCCAATCTCTGTGCCTTCCTATAAGCAAGACTTCGTTTCAGGTAACGGCAGTCACTTTTCAGCTCAAACGAACTACATCGCTCACTGAGCTCACACATTTCTCATCTTAACAGACAAGCATTGGATGTTAGAAGACCAGGGCTTTGTATCAGTTTAAGAAGGAGAGTTGGACTAGATATGGTCCGTATGTGTAGGAAACACCGTTCTTTTGTTCTCAGCGCACTCACGTTTCCTGCTGTCTTAGAGACTCTAGAAAGCAAGAGCGTGCTTCTTGTTCTAATGCAGAGTGTGATCAATGGATGAGAACACTGCTGTGTGTTTCACTTCAGAAATGGAGTTAAATCCCAGGCTCTGAGACTTCCTACAAGCAAGACTTCGTTTCAGGTAAGGGCAGTCACTTTTCTGCTCAAAAGAACTACATCGTTCACGAAGCTCACACGTTTGCCATCTTAAATAACAAGCATTGGATGTTAGAGGACCAGTTCTTTGTATCAGTTTCAGAAGAAGAGTTGGACTACATATGGTCCGTATATGTACGAAACTCCGTTCTTTTCTTTTGGGCACACTCAGATTTCCTGCTGTATTAGAGACTCTAGAAAGCAAGAGCGTGCTTCTTGCTGTAAAGCAGAGTGTGATCCATGGGTGAGAATTATGCTGTGTGTTTCCCTTCAGAGATGGAGTTAAATCCCAGGCTCTGTGTCTTCCTACAAGCAAGACTTCGTTACAGGTAAGGGCAGTCACTTTTCAGTTCAAAGGAACTACATCATTCTCAAAGCTCACACGTTTCCCATCTTAACTGACAAGCATTGGATGTTAGAGGACCAGTGCTTTGTGTCAGTTTCAGAAACAGAGTTGGACTAGATATGGTCCGTATGTGTTGGAAACACCGTTCTTTTGTTCTCAGCACACTCACTTTTCCTGCTGTGTTAGAGACTCCAGAAAGCAAGAGCGTGCTTCTCGCTCTAAAGCAGAGTGTGATCCATGGATGAGAACTATGCTGTGTGTTTCCCTTCAGAAATGGAGTTAAATCCCAATCTCTGTGTCTTCCTACAGGCAAGACTTTGTTTCAGGTAATGGCAGTCACTTTTCAGCTCAAACGAACTACATCGTTCACTGAGCTCACACATTTCCCTTCTTAACAGACAAGCATTGGATGTTAGAGGACCAGTGCTTTGTATCAGTTTAAGAAGGAGAGTTGGACTAGATATGGTCCGTATGTGTAGGAAACACCGTTCTTTTGTTCTCAGTACACACAGATTTCCTGCTGTATTAGAGAATCTAGAAAGCAAGAGCGTGCTTCTTGCTGCAAAGCAGAGTGTGATCCATGGGTGAGAACTATGCAATGTGTTTCCCTTCAGAGATGGAGTTAAATCCCAGGCTCTGTGTCTTCCTACAAGAAAGACTTCGTTACAGGTAAGGGCAGTCACTTTTCAGTTCAAAGGAACTACATCATTCTCAAAGCTCACACGTTTCTCATCTGAACTGACAAGCATTGGATGTTAGAGGACCAGTGCTTTGTGTCACTTACAGATCAGAGTTGGACTAGACATAGTCCGTATGTGTAGGAAACACCGTTCTTTTGTTCTCAGCGCACTCACGTTTCCTGCTGTCTTAGAGACTCTAGAAAGCAAGAGCGTGCTTCTTGTTCTAATGCAGAGTGTGATCAATGGATGAGAACACTGCTGTGTGTTTCACTTCAGAAATGGAGTTAAATCCCAGGCTCTGAGTCTTCCTACAAGCAAGACTTCGTTTCAGGTAAGGGCAGTCACTTTTCTGCTCAAAAGAACTACATCGTTCACGAAGATCACACGTTTCTCATCTTAACTGACAAGCATTGGATGTTAGAGGACCAGTGCATTGTATCAGTTTCAGAAGCAGATTTGGACTACATATGGTCCGTATGTGTAGGAAACACCGTTCTTTTGTTCTGGGCACACTCATATTACCTGCTTTATTAGAGACTCTAGAAAGCAAGAGCGTGCTTCTCGCTCTAAAGCAGAGTGTGATCCATGGATGAGAACTCTGCTGGGTGTTTCCCTTCAGAGATAGAGTTAAATCCCAGGCTCTGTGTCTTACTACAAGCAAGACTTCATTACAGGTAAGGGCAGTCACTTTTCAGTTCAAAGGAACGACATCATTCTCAAAGCTCACACGTTTCTCATCTTAACTGACAAGCATTGGATTTTAGAGGACCAGTGCTTTGTATCAGTTTCAGAAGCAGAGTTGGAATATATAATGTCGGTATGTGTAGGAAACAGCGTTCTTTTGTTCTCAGCACACTCACGTTTCCTTCTGTCTTAGAGACTCTAGAAAGCAAGAGCGTGCTTCTTGTTCTAAAGCAGAGTGTGATCAATGGATGATTACAATGCTGTGTGTTTCACTTCAGAAATGGAGTTAAATCCCAGACTCTGTGTCTTCCTACAAGCAAGACTTCGTTTAAGGTAAGGGCAGTCACTTTTCTGCTCAAACAAACTACATCGTTCATGAAGCTCACACGTTTCCCATTTTAACTGACAAGCATTGGATGTTAGAGGACCAGTGCTTTGTGTCAGTTTCAGAAACAGAGTTGGACTAGATATGGTCCGTATGTGTAGGAAACACCGTTCTTTTGTTCTCAGCACACTCACTTTTCCTTCTGTGTTAGAGACTCCAGAAAGCAAGAGCGTGCTTCTCGCTCTAAAGCAGAGTGTGATCCATGGATGAGAACTATGCTGTGTGTTTCCCTTCAGAAATGGAGTTAAATCCGAATCTCTGTGTCTTCCTACAAGCAAGACTTCATTTCAGGTAACGGCAGTCACTTTTCAGCTCAAACGAACTACATCGTTCACTGAGCTCACACATTTCTCTTCTTAACAGACAAGCATTGGATGTTAGAGGACCAGTGCTTTGTATCAGTTTAAGAAGGAGAGTTGGACTAGATATGGTCCGTAAGTGTAGGAAACACCGTTCTTTTGTTCTCAGCGACCTCACGTTTCCTGCTGTCTTAGAGACTCTAGAAAGCAAGAGCGTGATTCTCGCTCTAAAGCAGAGTGTGATCCATGGATGAGAACTATGCTGTGTGTTTCCCTTCAGAAATGGAGTTAAATCCCAGGATTTGTTTCTTCCTACAAGCAAGACTTCGTTTCAGGTAAGGGCAGTCACTTTTCTGCTCGAACGAACTACATCGTTCACGAAGCTCACACGTTTCTCATCTTAACTGACAAGCATTGGATGTTAGAGGGTCAGTGCATTGTATCAGTTTCAGAAGCAGATTTGGACTACATATGGTCCGTATGTGTAGGAAGCACCGTTCTTTTGTTCTGGGCACACTCAAATTACCTGCTGTATTAGAGACTCTAGAAAGCAAGAGCGTGCATCTTGTTCTAAAGCAGAGAGTGATCAATGGATGAGAACACTGCTGTGTGTTTCCTTTAGGAAATGGAGTTAACTCCCAATCTCTGTGTCTTCCTACAAGCAAGACTTCGTTTCAGGTAACGGCAGTCACTTTTCAGCTCAAACGAACTACATAGCTCACTGAGCTCACACATTTCTCATCTTAACAGACAAGCGTTGGATGTTAGAGGACCAGTGCTTTGTATCAGTTTAAGAAGGAGAGTTGGACTAGATATGGTCCGTATGTGTAGGAAACACCGTTCTTTTGTTCTCAGCGCACTCACGTTTCCTGCTGTCTTAGAGACTCTAGAAAGCAAGAGCGTGCTTCTTGTTCTAAAGCAGAGAGTGATCAATGGATGAGAACACTGCTGTGTGTTTCACTTCAGAAATGGAGTTAAATCCCAGGCTCTGAGTCTTCCTACAAGCAAGACTTCGTTTTAGGTAAGGGCAGTCACTTTTCTGCTCAAAAGAACTACATCGTTCACGAATATCACACGTTTCTCATCTTAACTGACAAGCATTGGATGTTAGAGGACCAGTGCATTGTATCAGTTTCAGAAGCAGATTTGGACTACATATGGTCCGTATGTGTAGGAAACACCGTTATTTTGTTCTGGGCACACTCAGATTACCTGGTGTATTAGAGACTCTAGAAAGCAAGAGCGTGCTTCTCGCTCTAAAGCAGAGTGTGATCCATGGATGAGAACTCTGCTGTGTGTTTCCATTCAGAGATGGGGTTAAATCCCAGGCTCTGTGTCTTACTACAAGCAAGACTTCGTTACAGGTAAGGGCAGTCACTTTTCAGTTCAAAGTCACTACATCATCCTCAAAGCTCACACGTTTCTCATCTTAACTGACAAGCATAGGATGTTTGAGGACCAGTGCTTTGTGTCAGTTTCAGAAACAGAGTTGGACTAGATATGGTCCATATGTGTAGGAAACACCGTTCTTTTGTTCTCAGCGCACTCACGTTTCCTGCTGTCTTGGAGACTTTAGAAAGCAAGAGCGTGCTTCACGCTCTAAAGCAGATTGTGATCCATGGATGAGAACTATGCTGTGTGTTTCCCTTCACAAATGGAGTTAAATCCCAGACTCTGTGTCTTCCTACAAGCAAGACTTCGTTTCAGATAACGGCAGTCACTTTTCAGCTCAAACGAACTACATCGTTCACGAAGATCACACGTTTCTCATCTTAACTGGCAAGCATTGGATGTTAGAGGACCAGTTCATTGTATCAGTTTCAGAAGCAGATTTGGACTACATATGGTCTGTATGTGTAGGAAACACCGTTCTTTTGTTCTGGGCACACTCAGATTACCTGGTGTATTAGAGACTCTAGAAAGCAAGAGCGTGCTTCTCGCTCTAAAGCAGCGTGTGATCCATGGATGAGAACTCTGCTGTGTGTTTCCCTTCAGAGATGGGGTTAAATCCCAGGCTCTGTGTCTTACTACAAGCAAGACTTCGTTACAGGTAAGGGCAGTCACTTTTCAGTTCAAAGTCACTACATCATCCTCAAAGCTCACACGTTTCTCATGTTAACTGACAAGCATTGGATGTTTGAGGACCAGTGCTTTGTGTCAGTTTCAGAAACAGAGTTGGACTAGATATGGTCCGTATGTGTAGGAAACACCGTTCTTTTGTTCTCAGCGCACTCACGTTTCCTGCTGTCTTAGAGACTTTAGAAAGCAAGAGCGTGCTTCTCGCTCTAAAGCAGATTGTGATCCATGGATGAGAACTATTCTGTGTGTTTCCCTTCAGAAATGGAGTTAAATCCCAGACTCTGTGTCTTCCTACAAGCAAGACTTCGTTTAAGGTAAGGGCAGTCGCTTTTCTGCTCAAACGAACTACATCGTTCATGAAGCTCACACGTTTGCCATCTTAAATAACAAGCATTGGATGTTAGAGGACCAGTTCTTTGTATCAGTTTCAGAAGAAGAGTTGGACTACATATGGTCCGTATATGTACGAAACTCCGTTCTTTTCTTTTGGGCACACTCAGATTTCCTGCTGTATTAGAGACTCTAGAAAGCAAGAGCGTGCTTCTTGCTGTAAAGCAGAGTGTGATCCATGGGTGAGAATTATGCTGTGTGTTTCCCTTCAGAGATGGAGTTAAATCCCAGGCTCTGTGTCTTCCTACAAGCAAGACTTCGTTACAGGTAAGGGCAGTCACTTTTCAGTTCAAAGGAACTACATCATTCTCAAAGCTCACACGTTTCCCATCTTAACTGACAAGCATTGGATGTTAGAGGACCAGTGCTTTGTGTCAGTTTCAGAAACAGAGTTGGACTAGATATGGTCCGTATGTGTAGGAAACACCGTTCTTTTGTTCTCAGCACACTCACTTTTCCTGCTGTGTTAGAGACTCCAGAAAGCAAGAGCGTGCTTCTCGCTCTAAAGCAGAGTGTGATCCATGGATGAGAACTATGCTGTGTGTTTCCCTTCAGAAATGGAGTTAAATCCCAATCTCTGTGTCTTCCTACAGGCAAGACTTTGTTTCAGGTAATGGCAGTCACTTTTCAGCTCAAACGAACTACATCGTTCACTGAGCTCACACATTTCCCTTCTTAACAGACAAGCATTGGATGTTAGAGGACCAGTGCTTTGTATCAGTTTAAGAAGGAGAGTTGGACTAGATATGGTCCGTATGTGTAGGAAACACCGTTCTTTTGTTCTCAGTACACACAGATTTCCTGCTGTATTAGAGAATCTAGAAAGCAAGAGCGTGCTTCTTGCTGCAAAGCAGAGTGTGATCCATGGGTGAGAACTATGCAATGTGTTTCCCTTCAGAGATGGAGTTAAATCCCAGGCTCTGTGTCTTCCTACAAGAAAGACTTCGTTACAGGTAAGGGCAGTCACTTTTCAGTTCAAAGGAACTACATCATTCTCAAAGCTCACACGTTTCTCATCTGAACTGACAAGCATTGGATGTTAGAGGACCAGTGCTTTGTGTCACTTACAGATCAGAGTTGGACTAGACATAGTCCGTATGTGTAGGAAACACCGTTCTTTTGTTCTCAGCGCACTCACGTTTCCTGCTGTCTTAGAGACTCTAGAAAGCAAGAGCGTGCTTCTTGTTCTAATGCAGAGTGTGATCAATGGATGAGAACACTGCTGTGTGTTTCACTTCAGAAATGGAGTTAAATCCCAGGCTCTGAGTCTTCCTACAAGCAAGACTTCGTTTCAGGTAAGGGCAGTCACTTTTCTGCTCAAAAGAACTACATCGTTCACGAAGATCACACGTTTCTCATCTTAACTGACAAGCATTGGATGTTAGAGGACCAGTGCATTGTATCAGTTTCAGAAGCAGATTTGGACTACATATGGTCCGTATGTGTAGGAAACACCGTTCTTTTGTTCTGGGCACACTCATATTACCTGCTTTATTAGAGACTCTAGAAAGCAAGAGCGTGCTTCTCGCTCTAAAGCAGAGTGTGATCCATGGATGAGAACTCTGCTGGGTGTTTCCCTTCAGAGATAGAGTTAAATCCCAGGCTCTGTGTCTTACTACAAGCAAGACTTCATTACAGGTAAGGGCAGTCACTTTTCAGTTCAAAGGAACGACATCATTCTCAAAGCTCACACGTTTCTCATCTTAACTGACAAGCATTGGATTTTAGAGGACCAGTGCTTTGTATCAGTTTCAGAAGCAGAGTTGGAATATATAATGTCGGTATGTGTAGGAAACAGCGTTCTTTTGTTCTCAGCACACTCACGTTTCCTTCTGTCTTAGAGACTCTAGAAAGCAAGAGCGTGCTTCTTGTTCTAAAGCAGAGTGTGATCAATGGATGATTACAATGCTGTGTGTTTCACTTCAGAAATGGAGTTAAATCCCAGACTCTGTGTCTTCCTACAAGCAAGACTTCGTTTAAGGTAAGGGCAGTCACTTTTCTGCTCAAACAAACTACATCGTTCATGAAGCTCACACGTTTCCCATTTTAACTGACAAGCATTGGATGTTAGAGGACCAGTGCTTTGTGTCAGTTTCAGAAACAGAGTTGGACTAGATATGGTCCGTATGTGTAGGAAACACCGTTCTTTTGTTCTCAGCACACTCACTTTTCCTTCTGTGTTAGAGACTCCAGAAAGCAAGAGCGTGCTTCTCGCTCTAAAGCAGAGTGTGATCCATGGATGAGAACTATGCTGTGTGTTTCCCTTCAGAAATGGAGTTAAATCCGAATCTCTGTGTCTTCCTACAAGCAAGACTTCATTTCAGGTAACGGCAGTCACTTTTCAGCTCAAACGAACTACATCGTTCACTGAGCTCACACATTTCTCTTCTTAACAGACAAGCATTGGATGTTAGAGGACCAGTGCTTTGTATCAGTTTAAGAAGGAGAGTTGGACTAGATATGGTCCGTAAGTGTAGGAAACACCGTTCTTTTGTTCTCAGCGACCTCACGTTTCCTGCTGTCTTAGAGACTCTAGAAAGCAAGAGCGTGATTCTCGCTCTAAAGCAGAGTGTGATCCATGGATGAGAACTATGCTGTGTGTTTCCCTTCAGAAATGGAGTTAAATCCCAGGATTTGTTTCTTCCTACAAGCAAGACTTCGTTTCAGGTAAGGGCAGTCACTTTTCTGCTCGAACGAACTACATCGTTCACGAAGCTCACACGTTTCTCATCTTAACTGACAAGCATTGGATGTTAGAGGGTCAGTGCATTGTATCAGTTTCAGAAGCAGATTTGGACTACATATGGTCCGTATGTGTAGGAAGCACCGTTCTTTTGTTCTGGGCACACTCAAATTACCTGCTGTATTAGAGACGCTAGAAAGCAAGAGCGTGATTCTCGCTCTAAAGCAGAGAGTGATCAATGGATGAGAACACTGCTGTGTGTTTCACTTCAGAAATGGAGTTAAATCCCAGGCTCTGAGTCTTCCTACAAGCAAGACTTCGTTTTAGGTAAGGGCAGTCACTTTTCTGCTCAAAAGAACTACATCGTTCACGAATATCACACGTTTCTCATCTTAACTGACAAGCATTGGATGTTAGAGGACCAGTGCATTGTATCAGTTTCAGAAGCAGATTTGGACTACATATGGTCCGTATGTGTAGGAAACACCGTTATTTTGTTCTGGGCACACTCAGATTACCTGGTGTATTAGAGACTCTAGAAAGCAAGAGCGTGCTTCTCGCTCTAAAGCAGAGTGTGATCCATGGATGAGAACTCTGCTGTGTGTTTCCATTCAGAGATGGGGTTAAATCCCAGGCTCTGTGTCTTACTACAAGCAAGACTTCGTTACAGGTAAGGGCAGTCACTTTTCAGTTCAAAGTCACTACATCATCCTCAAAGCTCACACGTTTCTCATCTTAACTGACAAGCATAGGATGTTTGAGGACCAGTGCTTTGTGTCAGTTTCAGAAACAGAGTTGGACTAGATATGGTCCATATGTGTAGGAAACACCGTTCTTTTGTTCTCAGCGCACTCACGTTTCCTGCTGTCTTGGAGACTTTAGAAAGCAAGAGCGTGCTTCACACTCTAAAGCAGATTGTGATCCATGGATGAGAACTATGCTGTGTGTTTCCCTTCACAAATGGAGTTAAATCCCAGACTCTGTGTCTTCCTACAAGCAAGACTTCGTTTCAGATAACGGCAGTCACTTTTCAGCTCAAACGAACTACATCGTTCACGAAGATCACACGTTTCTCATCTTAACTGGCAAGCATTGGATGTTAGAGGACCAGTTCATTGTATCAGTTTCAGAAGCAGATTTGGACTACATATGGTCTGTATGTGTAGGAAACACCGTTCTTTTGTTCTGGGCACACTCAGATTACCTGGTGTATTAGAGACTCTAGAAAGCAAGAGCGTGCTTCTCGCTCTAAAGCAGAGTGTGATCCATGGATGAGAACTCTGCTGTGTGTTTCCCTTCAGAGATGGGGTTAAATCCCAGGCTCTGTGTCTTACTACAAGCAAGACTTCGTTACAGGTAAGGGCAGTCACTTTTCAGTTCAAAGTCACTACATCATCCTCAAAGCTCACACGTTTCTCATGTTAACTGACAAGCATTGGATGTTTGAGGACCAGTGCTTTGTGTCAGTTTCAGAAACAGAGTTGGACTAGATATGGTCCGTATGTGTAGGAAACACCGTTCTTTTGTTCTCAGCGCACTCACGTTTCCTGCTGTCTTAGAGACTTTAGAAAGCAAGAGCGTGCTTCTCGCTCTAAAGCAGATTGTGATCCATGGATGAGAACTATTCTGTGTGTTTCCCTTCAGAAATGGAGTTAAATCCCAGACTCTGTGTCTTCCTACAAGCAAGACTTCGTTTAAGGTAAGGGCAGTCGCTTTTCTGCTCAAACGAACTACATCGTTCATGAAGCTCACACGTTTGCCATCTTAAATAACAAGCATTGGATGTTAGAGGACCAGTTCTTTGTATCAGTTTCAGAAGAAGAGTTGGACTACATATGGTCCGTATATGTACGAAACTCCGTTCTTTTCTTTTGGGCACACTCAGATTTCCTGCTGTATTAGAGACTCTAGAAAGCAAGAGCGTGCTTCTTGCTGTAAAGCAGAGTGTGATCCATGGGTGAGAATTATGCTGTGTGTTTCCCTTCAGAGATGGAGTTAAATCCCAGGCTCTGTGTCTTCCTACAAGCAAGACTTCGTTACAGGTAAGGGCAGTCACTTTTCAGTTCAAAGGAACTACATCATTCTCAAAGCTCACACGTTTCCCATCTTAACTGACAAGCATTGGATGTTAGAGGACCAGTGCTTTGTGTCAGTTTCAGAAACAGAGTTGGACTAGATATGGTCCGTATGTGTAGGAAACACCGTTCTTTTGTTCTCAGCACACTCACTTTTCCTGCTGTGTTAGAGACTCCAGAAAGCAAGAGCGTGCTTCTCGCTCTAAAGCAGAGTGTGATCCATGGATGAGAACTATGCTGTGTGTTTCCCTTCAGAAATGGAGTTAAATCCCAATCTCTGTGTCTTCCTACAGGCAAGACTTTGTTTCAGGTAATGGCAGTCACTTTTCAGCTCAAACGAACTACATCGTTCACTGAGCTCACACATTTCCCTTCTTAACAGACAAGCATTGGATGTTAGAGGACCAGTGCTTTGTATCAGTTTAAGAAGGAGAGTTGGACTATATATGGTCCGTATGTGTAGGAAACACCGTTCTTTTGTTCTCAGTACACACAGATTTCCTGCTGTATTAGAGACTCTAGAAAGCAAGAGCGGGCTTCTTGCTGTAAAGCAGAGTGTGATCCATGGGTGAGAACTATGCAATGTGTTTCCCTTCAGAGATGGAGTTAAATCCCAGGCTCTGTGTCTTCCTACAAGCAAGACTTCGTTACAGGTAAGGGCAGTCACTTTTCAGTTCAAAGGAACTACATCATTCTCAAAGCTCACACGTTTCTCATCTGAACTGACAAGCATTGGATGTTAGAGGACCAGTGCTTTGTGTCACTTACAGATCAGAGTTGGACTAGATATGGTCCGTATGTGTAGGAAACACCGTTCTTTTGTTCTCAGCGCACTCACGTTTCCTGCTGTCTTAGAGTCTCTAGAAAGCAAGAGCGTGCTTCTTGTTCTAAAGCAGAGAGTGATCAATGGATGAGAACACTGCTGTGTGTTTCACTTCAGAAATGGAGTTAAATCCCAGGCTCTGAGTCTTCCTACAAGCAAGACTTCGTTTCAGGTAAGGGCAGTCACTTTTCTGCTCAAAAGAACTACATCGTTCACGAAGATCACACGTTTCTCATCTTAACTGACAAGCATTGGATGTTAGAGGACCAGTGCATTGTATCAGTTTCTGAAGCAGATTTGGCCTACATATGGTCCGTATGTGTAGGAAACACTGTTCTTTTGTTCTGGGCACACACAGATTACCTGGTGTATTAGAGACTATAGAAAGTAAGAGCGTGCTTCTCGCTCTAAAGGAGAGTGTGATCCATGGATGAGAACTCTGCTGTGTGTTTCCCTTCAGAGATGGAGTTAAATCCCAGGCTCTGTGTCTTATTACAAGCAAGAATACGTTACAGGTAAGGGCAGTCACTTTTCAGTTCAAAGTCACTACATCATCCTCAAAGATCACACGTTTCTCATCTTAACTGACAAGCATTGGATGTTTGAGGACCAGTGCTTTGTGTCAGTTTCAGAAAGAGAGTTGGACTAGATATGGTCAGTATGTGTAGGAAACACCGTTCTTTTGTTCTCAGCGCACTCACGTTTCCTGCTGTCTTAGAGACTTTAGAAAGCAAGAGCATGCTTCTCGCTCTAAAGCAGATTGTGATCCATGGATGAGAACTATTCTGTGTGTTTCCCTTCAGAAATGGAGTTAAATCCCAGACTCTGTGTCTTCCTACAAGCAAGATTTCGTTTAAGGTAAGGGCAGTTGCTTTTCTGCTCAAACGAACTACATCGTTCATGAAGCTCACACGTTTGCCATCTTAAATAACAAGCATTGGGTGTTAGAGGACCAGTTCTTTGTATCAGTTTCAGAAGAAGAGTTGGACTACATATGGTCCGTATATGTACGAAACTCCGTTCTTTTCTTTTGGGCACACTCAGATTTCCTGCTGTATTAGAGACTCTAGAAAGCAAGAGTGTGCTTCTTGCTGTAAAGCAGAGTGTGATCCATGGGTGAGAATTATGCTGTGTGTTTCCCTTCAGAGATGGAGTTAAATCCCAGGCTCTGTGTCTTCCTACAAGCAAGACTTCGTTACAGGTAAGGGCAGTCACTTTTCAGTTCAAAGGAACTACATCATTCTCAAAGCTCACACGTTTCCCATCTTACTGACAAGCATTGGATGTTAGAGGACCAGTGCTTTGTGTCAGTTTCAGAAACAGAGTTGGACTAGATATGGTCCGTATGTGTTGGAAACACCGTTCTTTTGTTCTCAGCACACTCACTTTTCCTGCTGTGTTAGAGACTCCAGAAAGCAAGAGCATGCTTCTCGCTCTAAAGCAGAGTGTGATCCATGGATGAGAACTATGCTGTGTGTTTCCCTTCAGAAATGGAGTTAAATCCCAATCTCTGTGTCTTCCTACAGGCAAGACTTCGTTTCAGGTAATGGCAGTCACTTTTCAGCTCAAACGAACTACATCGTTCACTGAGCTCACACATTTCCCTTCTTAACAGACAAGCATTGGATGTTAGAGGACCAGTGCTTTGTATCAGTTTAAGAAGGAGAGTTGGACTAGATATGGTCCGTATGTGTAGGAAACACCGTTCTTTTGTTCTCAGTACACACAGATTTCCTGCTGTATTAGAGACTCTAGAAAGCAAGAGCGTGCTTCTTGCTGTAAAGCAGAGTGTGATCCATGGGTGAGAATTATGCTGTGTGTTTCCCTTCAGAGATGGAGTTAAATCCCAGGCTCTGTGTCTTCCTACAAGCAAGACTTCGTTACAGGTAAGGGCAGTCACTTTTCATTTCAAAGGAACTACATCATTCTCAAAGCTCACACGTTTCCCATCTTAACTGACAAGCATTGGATGTTTGAGGACCAGTGCTTTGTGTCAGTTTCAGAAACAGAGTTGGACTAGATATGGTCCGTATGTGTAGGAAACACCGTTCTTTTCTTCTCAGCACACTCACTTTTCCTGCTGTGTTAGAGACTCCAGAAAGCAAGAGCGTGCTTCTTGCCGTAAAGCAGAGTGTGATCCATGGGTGAGAATTATGCTGTGTGTTTCCCTTCAGAGATGGAGTTAAATCCCAGGCTCTGAGTCTTCCTACAAGCAAGACTTCGTTTTAGGTAAGGGCAGTCACTTTTCTGCTCAAATGAACTACATCGTTCACGAAGATCACACGTTTTTCATCTTAACTGACAAGCATTGGATGTTAGAGGACCAGTGCATTGTATCAGTTTCAGAAGCAGATTTGGACTACATATGGTCCGTATGTGTAGGAAACACCGTTCTTTTGTTCTGGGCACACTCATATTACCTGCTTTATTAGAGACTCTAGAAAGCAAGAGCGTGCTTCTCGCTCTAAAGCAGAGTGTGATCCATGGATGAGAACTCTGCTGGGTGTTTCCTTTCAGAGATAGAGTTAAATCCCAGGCTCTGTGTCTTACTACAAGCAAGACTTCATTACAGGTAAGGGCAGTCACTTTTCAGTTCAAAGGAACTACATCATTCTCAAAGCTCACACGTTTCTCATCTTAACTGACAAGCATTGGATTTTAGAGGACCAGTGCTTTGTATCAGTTTCAGAAGCAGAGTTGGAATATATAATGTCGGTATGTGTAGGAAACAGCGTTCTTTTGTTCTCAGCACACTCACGTTTCCTTCTGTCTTAGAGACTCTAGAAAGCAAGAGCGTGCTTCTTGTTCTAAAGCAGAGTGTGATCAATGGATGATTACAATGCTGTGTGTTTCACTTCAGAAATGGAGTTAAATCCCAGACTCTGTGTCTTCCTACAAGCAAGACTTCGTTTAAGGTAAGGGCAGTCACTTTTCTGCTCAAACAAACTACATCGTTCATGAAGCTCACACGTTTCCCATCTTAACTGACAAGCATTGGATGTTAGAGGACCAGTGCTTTGTGTCAGTTTCAGAAACAGAGTTGGACTAGATATGGTCCGTATGTGTAGGAAACACCGTTCTTTTGTTCTCAGCACACTCACTTTTCCTTCTGTGTTAGAGACTCCAGAAAGCAAGAGCGTGCTTCTCGCTCTAAAGCAGATTGTGATCCATGGATGAGAACTATGCTGTGTGTTTCCCTTCAGAAATGGAGTTAAATCCGAATCTCTGTGTCTTCCTACAAGCAAGACTTCATTTCAGGTAACGGCAGTCACTTTTCAGCTCAAACGAACTACATCGTTCACTGAGCTCACACATTTCTCTTCTTAACAGACAAGCATTGGATGTTAGAGGACCAGTGCTTTGTATCAGTTTAAGAAGGAGAGTTGGACTAGATAT
Source organism: Onychomys leucogaster (assembly GCA_949786385.1). Classification (NCBI taxonomy): domain Eukaryota; kingdom Metazoa; phylum Chordata; class Mammalia; order Rodentia; family Cricetidae; genus Onychomys; species Onychomys leucogaster. Next base: position 4,939,217 of record CATKUP010000008.1, read on the forward strand.
GGTCCGTAAGTGTAGGAAACACCGTTCTTTTGTTCTCAGCGCACTCACGTTTCCTGCTGTCTTAGAGACTCTAGAAAGCAAGAGCGTGATTCTCGCTCTAAAGCAGAGTGTGATCCATGGATGAGAACTATGCTGTGTGTTTCCCTTCAGAAATGGAGTTAAATCCCAGGATTTGTTTCTTCCTACAAGCAAGACTTCGTTTCAGGTAAGGGCAGTCACTTTTCTGCTCGAACGAACTACATCGTTCACGAAGCTCACACGTTTCTCATCTTAACTGACAAGCATTGGATGTTAGAGGGTCAGTGCATTGTATCAGTTTCAGAAGCAGATTTGGACTACATATGGTCCGTATGTGTAGGAAGCACCGTTCTTTTGTTCTGGGCACACTCAAATTACCTGCTGTATTAGAGACGCTAGAAAGCAAGAGCGTGCATCTTGTTCTAAAGCAAAGAGTGATCAATGGATGAGAACACTGCTGTGTGTTTCCTTTAGGAAATGGAGTTAAATCCCAATCTCTGTGTCTTCCTACAAGCAAGACTTCGTTTCAGGTAACGGCAGTCACTTTTCAGCTCAAACGAACTACATAGCTCACTGAGCTCACACATTTCTCATCTTAAAAGACAAGCGTTGGATGTTAGAGGACCAGTGCTTTGTATCAGTTTAAGAAGGAGAGTTGGACTAGATATGGTCCGTATGTGTAGGAAACACCGTTCTTTTGTTCTCAGCGCACTCACGTTTCCTGCTGTCTTAGAGACTCTAGAAAGCAAGAGCGTGCTTCTTGTTCTAAAGCAGAGAGTGATCAATGGATGAGAACACTGCTGTGTGTTTCACTTCAGAAATGGAGTTAAATCCCAGGCTCTGAGTCTTCCTACAAGCAAGACTTCGTTTTAGGTAAGGGCAGTCACTTTTCTGCTCAAAAGAACTACATCGTTCACGAATATCACACGTTTCTCATCTTAACTGACAAGCATTGGATGTTAGAGGACCAGTGCATTGTATCAGTTTCAGAAGCAGATTTGGACTACATATGGTCCGTATGTGTAGGAAACACCGTTATTTTGTTCTGGGCTCACTCAGATTACCTCGTGTATTAGAGACTCTAGAAAGCAAGAGCGTGCTTCTCGCTCTAAAGCAGAGTGTGATCCATGGATGAGAACTCTGCTGTGTGTTTCCATTCAGAGATGGGGTTAAATCCCAGGCTCTGTGTCTTACTACAAGCAAGACTTCGTTACAGGTAAGGGCAGTCACTTTTCAGTTCAAAGTCACTACATCATCCTCAAAGCTCACACGTTTCTCATCTTAACTGACAAGCATAGGATGTTTGAGGACCAGTGCTTTGTGTCAGTTTCAGAAACAGAGTTGGACTAGATATGGTCCATATGTGTAGGAAACACCGTTCTTTTGTTCTCAGCGCACTCACGTTTCCTGCTGTCTTGGAGACTTTAGAAAGCAAGAGCGTGCTTCTCGCTCTAAAGCAGATTGTGATCCATGGATGCGAACTATGCTGTGTGTTTCCCTTCACAAATGGAGTTAAATCCCAGACTCTGTGTCTTCCTACAAGCAAGACTTCGTTTCAGATAACGGCAGTCACTTTTCAGCTCAAACGAACTACATCGTTCACGAAGATCACACGTTTCTCATCTTAACTGGCAAGCATTGGATGTTAGAGGACCAGTGCATTGTATCAGTTTCAGAAGCAGATTTGGACTACATATGGTCTGTATGTGTAGGAAACACCGTTCTTTTGTTCTGGGCACACTCAGATTACCTGGTGTATTAGAGACTCTAGAAAGCAAGAGCGTGCTTCTCGCTCTAAAGCAGAGTGTGATCCATGGATGAGAACTCTGCTGTGTGTTTCCCTTCAGAGATGGGGTTAAATCCCAGGCTCTGTGTCTTACTACAAGCAAGACTTCGTTACAGGTAAGGGCAGTCACTTTTCAGTTCAAAGTCACTACATCATCCTCAAAGCTCACACGTTTCTCATCTGAATTGACAAGCACTGGATGTTAGAGGACCAGTGCTTTGTGTCAGTTTCAGAAACAGAGTTGGACTAGATATGGTCCGTATGTGTAGGAAACACCGTTCTTTTGTTCTCAGCACACTCACGTTTCCTGCTGTGTTAGAGACTCCAGAAAGCAAGAGCGTGCTTCTCGCTCTAAAGCAGAGTGTGATCCATGGATGAGAACTCTGCTGTGTGTTTCCCTTCAGAGATGGAGTTAAATCCCAGGCTCTGTGTCTTACTACAAGCAAGACTTCGTTACAGGTAAGGGCAGTCACTTTTCAGTTCAAAGGAACTACATCATTCTCAAAGCTCACACCTTTCTCATCTGAATTGACAAGCACTGGATGTTAGAGGACCAGTGCTTTGTGTCACTTACAGATCAGAGTTGGACTAGATATGGTCCGTATGTGTAGGAAACACCGTTCTTTTGTTCTCAGCGCACTCACGTTTCCTGCTGTCTTAGAGACTTTAGAAATCAAGAGCGTGCTTCTCGCTCTAAAGCAGATTGTGATCCATGGATGAGAACTATTCTGTGTTTTTCCCTTCAGAAATGGAGTTAAATCCCAGACTCTGTGTCTTCCTACAAGCAAGACTTCGTTTAAGGTAAGGGCAGTCGCTTTTCTGCTAAAACGAACTACATCGTTCATGAAGTTCACACGTTTGCCATCTTAAATAACAAGCATTGGATGTTAGAGGACCTGTTCTTTGTATCAGTTTCAGAAGAAGAGTTGGACTACATATGGTCCGTATATGTACGAAACTCCGTTCTTTTCTTTTGGGCACACTCAGATTTCCTGCTGTATTAGAGACTCTAGAAAGCAAGAGCGTGCTTCTTGCTGTAAAGCAGAGTGTGATCCATGTGTGAGAATTATGCTGTGTGTTTCCCTTCAGAGATGGAGTTAAATCCCAGGCTCTGTGTCTTCCTACAAGCAAGACTTCGTTACAGGTAAGGGCAGTCACTTTTCATTTCAAAGGAACTACATCATTCTCAAAGCTCACACGTTTCCCATCTTAACTGACAAGCATTGGATGTTTGAGGACCAGTGCTTTGTGTCAGTTTCAGAAACAGAGTTGGACTAGATATGGTCCGTATGTGTAGGAAACGCCGTTCTTTTCTTCTCAGCACACTCACATTTCCTGCTGTGTTAGAGACTCCAGAAAGCAAGAGCGTGCTTCTTGTTCTAAAGCAGAGAGTGATCAATGGATGAGAACACTGCTGTGTGTTTCACTTCAGAAATGGAGTTAAATCCCAGGCTCTGAGTCTTCCTACAAGCAAGACTTCGTTTTAGGTAAGGGCAGTCACTTTTCTGCTCAAATGAACTACATCGTTCACGAAGATCACACGTTTTTCATCTTAACTGACAAGCATTGGATGTTAGAGGACCAGTGCATTGTATCAGTTTCAGAAGCAGATTTGGACTACATATGTTCTGTATGTGTAGGAAACACCGTTCTTTTGTTCTGGGCACACTCAGATTACCTGGTGTATTAGAGACTCTAGAAAGCAAGAGCGTGCTTCTTGCTGTAAAGCAGAGTGTGATCCATGGATGAGAACTATGCAATGTGTTTCCCTTCAGAGATGGAGTTAAATCCCAGACTCTGTGTCTTCCTACAAGCAAGACTTCGTTTCAGATAACGGCAGTCACTTTTCAGCTCAAATGAACTACATCGTTCACGAAGATCACACGTTTCTCATCTTAACTGGCAAGCATTGGATGTTAGAGGACCAGTGCATTGTATCAGTTTCAGAAGCAGATTTGGACTACATATATTCTGTATGTGTAGGAAACACCGTTCTTTTGTTCTGGGCACACTCAGATTACCTGGTGTATTAGAGACTCTAGAAAGCAAGAGCGTGCTTCTCGCTCTAAAGCAGAGTGTGATCCATCGATGAGAACTCTGCTGTGTGTTTCCCTTCAGAGATGGGGTTAAATCCCAGGCTCTGTGTCTTACTACAAGCAAGACTTCGTTACAGGTAAGGGCAGTCACCTTTCAGTTCAAAGTCACTACATCATCCTCAAAGCTCACACGTTTCTCATGTTAACTGACAAGCATTGGATGTTTGAGGACCAGTGCTTTGTGTCAGTTTCAGAAACAGAGTTGGACTAGATATGGTCCGTATGTGTAGGAAACACCGTTCTTTTGTTCTCAGCACACTCACGTTTCCTGCTGTGTTAGAGACTCCAGAAAGCAAGAGCATGCTTCTCGCTCTAAAGCAGAGTGTGATCCATGGATGAGAACTCTGCTGTGTGTTTCCCTTCAGAGATGGAGTTAAATCCCAGGCTCTGTGTCTTCCTACAAGCAAGACTTCGTTACAGGTAAGGGCAGTCACTTTTCAGTTCAAAGGAACTACATCATTCTCAAAGCTCACACCTTTCTCATCTGAATTGACAAGCACTGGATGTTAGAGGACCAGTGCTTTGTGTCACTTACAGATCAGAGTTGGACTAGATATGGTCCGTATGTGTAGGAAACACCGTTCTTTTGTTCTCAGCGCACTCACGTTTCCTGCTGTCTTAGAGATTCTAGACAGCAAGAGCGTGCTTCTTGTTCTAAAGCAGAGTGTGATCCATGGATGAGAACTATGCTTTGTGTTTCCCTTCAGAAATGGAGTTAAATCCCAGGCTCTGTTTCTTCCCACAAGGAAGACTTCGTTTTAGGTAAGGGCAGTCACTTTTCTGCTCAAATGAACTACATCGTTCACGAAGATCACACGTTTTTCATCTTAACTGACAAGCATTGGATGTTAGAGGACCAGTGCATTGTATCAGTTTCAGAAGCAGATTTGGACTACATATGGTCCGTATGTGTAGGAAACAACGTTATTTTGTTCTGGGCACACTCAGATTACCTGGTGTATTAGAGACTCTAGAAAGCAAGAGCGTGCTTCTCGCTCTAAAGCAGAGTGTGATCCATGGATGAGAACTCTGCTGTGTGTTTCCATTCAGAGATGGGGTTAAATCCCAGGCTCTTTGTCTTACTACAAGCAAGACTTCGTTACAGGTAAGGGCAGTCACTTTTCAGTTCAAAGTCACTACATCATCCTCAAAGCTCACACGTTTCTCATCTTAACTGACAAGCATAGGATGTTTGAGGACCAGTGCTTTGTGTCAGTTTCAGAAACAGAGTTGGACTAGATATGGTCCGTATGTGTAGGAAACACCGTTCTTTTGTTCTCAGCACACTCACGTTTCCTGCTGTCTTGGAGACTTTAGAAAGCAAGAGCGTGCTTCTCGCTCTAAAGCAGATTGTGATCCATGGATGAGAACTATGCTGTGTGTTTCCCTTCACAAATGGAGTTAAATCCCAGACTCTGTGTCTTCCTACAAGCAAGACTTCGTTTCAGATAACGGCAGTCACTTTTCAGCTCAAACGAACTACATCGTTCACGAAGATCACACGTTTCTCATCTTAACTGGCAAGCATTGGATGTTAGAGGACCAGTGCATTGTATCAGTTTCAGAAGCAGATTTGGACTACATATGTTCTGTATGTGTAGGAAACACCGTTCTTTTGTTCTGGGCACACTCAGATTACCTGGTGTATTAGAGACTCTAGAAAGCAAGAGCGTGCTTCTTGCTGTAAAGCAGAGTGTGATCCATGGATGAGAACTATGCAATGTGTTTCCCTTCAGAGATGGAGTTAAATCCCAGGCTCTGTGTCTTCCTACAGGCAAGACTTCGTTACAGGTAAGGGCAGTCACTTTTCAGTTCAAAGGAACTACATCATTCTCAAAGCTCACACCTTTCTCATCTGAACTGACAAGCATTGGATGTTAGAGGACCAGTGCTTTGTGTCACTTACAGATCAGAGTTGGACTAGATATGTTCCGTATGTATAGGAAACACCGTTCTTTTGTTCTCAGCGCACTCACGTTTCCTGCTGTCTTAGAGACTCTAGAAAGCAAGAGTGTGCTTCTTGTTCTAAAGCAGAGAGTGATCAATGGATGAGAACACTGCTGTGTGTTTCACTTCAGAAATGGAGTTAAATCCCAGGCTCTGAGTCTTCCTACAAGCAAGACTTCGTTTTAGGTAAGGGCAGTCACTTTTCTGCTCAAACGAACTACATCGTTCACGAAGATCACACGTTTTTCATCTTAACTGACAAGCATTGGATGTTAGAGGACCAGTGAATTGTATCAGTTTCAGAAGCAGATTTGGACTACATATGGTCCGTATGTGTAGGAAACACCGTTATTTTGTTCTGGGCACACTCAGATTACCTGGTGTATTAGAGAATCTAGAAAGCAAGAGCGTGCTTCTCGCTCTAAAGCAGAGTGTGATCCATGGATGAGAACTCTGCTGTGTGTTTCCATTCAGAGATGGGGTTAAATCCCAGGCTCTGTGTCTTACTACAAGCAAGACTTCGTTACAGGTAAGGGCAGTCACTTTTCAGTTCAAAGTCACTACATCATCCTCAAAGCTCACACGTTTCTCATCTTAACTGACAAGCATAGGATGTTTGAGGACCAGTGCTTTGTGTCAGTTTCAGAAACAGAGTTGGACTAGATATGGTCCGTATGTGTAGGAAACACCGTTCTTTTGTTCTCAGCGCACTCACGTTTCCTGCTGTCTTGGAGACTTTAGAAAGCAAGAGCGTGCTTCTCGCTCTAAAGCAGATTGTGAATCATGGATGAGAACTATTCTGTGTGTTTCCCTTCACAAATGGAGTTAAATCCCAGACTCTGTGTCTTCCTACAAGCAAGACTTCGTTTCAGATAACGGCAGTCACTTTTCAGCTCAAATGAACTACATCGTTCACGAAGATCACACGTTTCTCATCTTAACTGGCAAGCATTGGATGTTAGAGGACCAGTGCATTGTATCAGTTTCAGAAGCAGATTTGGACTACATATGTTCTGTATGTGTAGGAAACACCGTTCTTTTGTTCTGGGCACACTCAGATTACCTGGTGTATTAGAGACTCTAGAAAGCAAGAGCGTGCTTCTCGCTCTAAAGCAGAGTGTGATCCATCGATGAGAACTCTGCTGTGTGTTTCCCTTCAGAGATGGGGTTAAATCCCAGGCTCTGTGTCTTACTACAAGCAAGACTTCGTTACAGGTAAGGGCAGTCACTTTTCAGTTCAAAGTCACTACATCATCCTCAAAGCTCACACGTTTCTCATGTTAACTGACAAGCATTGGATGTTTGAGGACCAGTGCTTTGTGTCAGTTTCAGAAACAGAGTTGGACTAGATATGGTCCGTATGTGTAGGAAACACCGTTCTTTTGTTCTCAGCACACTCACGTTTCCTGCTGTGTTAGAGACTCCAGAAAGCAAGAGCATGCTTCTCGCTCTAAAGCAGAGTGTGATCCATGGATGAGAACTCTGCTGTGTGTTTCCCTTCAGAGATGGAGTTAAATCCCAGGCTCTGTGTCTTCCTACAAGCAAGACTTCGTTACAGGTAAGGGCAGTCACTTTTCAGTTCAAAGGAACTACATCATTCTCAAAGCTCACACCTTTCTCATCTGAATTGACAAGCACTGGATGTTAGAGGACCAGTGCTTTGTGTCACTTACAGATCAGAGTTGGACTAGATATGGTCCGTATGTGTAGGAAACACCGTTCTTTTGTTCTCAGCGCACTCACGTTTCCTGCTGTCTTAGAGATTCTAGACAGCAAGAGCGTGCTTCTTGTTCTAAAGCAGAGTGTGATCCATGGATGAGAACTATGCTTTGTGTTTCCCTTCAGAAATGGAGTTAAATCCCAGGCTCTGTTTCTTCCCACAAGGAAGACTTCGTTTCAGGTAAGGCCAGTCACTTTTCTGCTCAAACGAAATACATCGTTCACGAAGATCACACGTTTCTCATCTTAACTGACAAGCATTGGATGTTAGAGGACCAGTGCATTGTATCAGTTTCTGAAGCAGATTTGGCCTACATATGGTCCGTATGTGTAGGAAACACCGTTCTTTTGTTCTGGGCACACACAGATTACCTGGTGTATTAGAAACAATAGAAAGTAAGAGCGTGCTTCTCGCTCTAAAGGAGAGTGTGATCCATGGATGAGAACTCTGCTGTGTGTTTCCCTTCAGAGATGGAGTTAAATCCCAGGCTCTGTGTCTTACTACAAGCAAGACTTCGTTACAAGTAAGGGCAGTCACTTTTCAGTTCAAAGTCACTACATCATCCTCAAAGCTCACACGTTTCTCATCTTAACTGACAAGCATTGGATGTTTGAGGACCAGTGCTTTGTGTCAGTTTCAGAAACAGAGTTGGACTAGATATGGTCCGTATGTGTAGGAAACACCGTTCTTTTGTTGTCAGCGCACTCACATTTCCTGCTGTCTTAGAGACTTTAGAAAGCAAGAGCGTGCTTCTCGCTCTAAAGCAGATTGTGATCCATGGATGAGAACTATTCTGTGTGTTTCCCTTCAGAAATGGAGTTAAATCCCAGACTCTGTGTCTTCCTACAAGCAAGACTTCCTTTAAGGTAAGGGCAGTTGCTTTTCTGCTCAAACGAACTACATCGTTCATGAAGCTCACACGTTTGCCATCTTAAATAACAAGCATTGGATGTTAGAGGACCAGTTCTTTGTATCAGTTTCAGAAGAAGAGTTAGACTACATATGGTCCGTATATGTATGAAACTCCGTTCTTTTCTTTTGGGCACACTCAGATTTCCTGCTGTATTAGAGACTCTAGAAAGCAAGAGCGTGCTTCTTGCTGTAAAGCAGAGTGTGATCCATGGGTGAGAATTATGCTGTGTGTTTCCCTTCAGAGATGGAGTTAAATCCCAGGCTCTGTGTCTTCCTACAAGCAAGACTTCGTTACAGGTAAGGGCAGTCACTTTTCAGTTCAAAGGAACTACATCATTCTCAAAGCTCATACGTTTCCCATCTTAACTGACAAGCATTGGATGTTAGACGACCAGTGCCTTGTGTCAGTTTCAGAAACAGAGTTGGACTAGATATGGTCCGTATGTGTAGGAAACACCATTCTTTTGTTCTCAGCACACTCACTTTTCCTGCTGTGTTAGAGACTCCAGAAAGCAAGAGCCTGCTTCTCGCTCTAAAGCAGAGTGTGATCCATGGATGAGAACTATGCTGTGTGTTTCCCTTCAGAAATGGAGTTAAATCCCAATCTCTGTGTCTTCCTACAGGCAAGACTTCGTTTCAGGTAACGGCAGTCACTTTTCAGCTCAAACGAACTACATCGTTCACTGAGCTCACACATTTCCCTTCTTAACAGACAAGCATTGGATTTTAGAGGACCAGTGCTTTGTATCAGTTTCAGAAGCAGAGTTGGACTATACAATGTCGGTATGTGTAGGAAACAGCGTTCTTTTGTTCTCAGCACACTCATGTTTCCTGCTGTCTTAGAGACTCTAGAAAGCAAGAGCGTGCTTCTTGTTCTAAAGCAGAGTGTGATCAATGGATGATTACAATGCTGTGTGTTTCACTTCAGAAATGGAGTTAAATCCCAGACTCTGTGTCTTCCTACAAGCAAGACTTCGTTTAAGGTAAGGGCAGTCAGTTTTCTGCTCAAACGAACTACATCCTTCATGAAGCTCACACGTTTCCCATCTTAACTGACAAGCATTGGATGTTAGAGGACCAGTGCTTTGTGTCAGTTTCAGAAACAGAGTTGGACTAGATATGGTCCGTATGTGTAGGAAACACCGTTCTTTTGTTCTCAGCACACTCACTTTTCCTGCTGTGTTAGAGACTCCAGAAAGCAAGAGCGTGCTTCTCGCTCTAAAGCAGAGTGTGATCCATGGGTGAGAACTATGCTGTGTGTTTCCCTTCAGAGATGGAGTTAAATCCCAGGCTCTGTGTCTACCTACAAGCAAGACTTCATTACAGGTAAGGGCAGTCACTTTTCAGTTCAAAGGAACTACATCATTCTCAAAGCTCACACGTTTCTCATCTGTACTGACAAGCATTGGATGTTAGAGGACCAGTGCTTTGTGTCACTTACAGATCAGAGTTGGACTAGATATGGTCCGTATGTGTAGGAAACACCGTTCTTTTGTTCTCAGCGCACTCACGTTTCCTGCTGTCTTAGAGACTCTAGAAAGCAAGAGCGTGCTTCTTGTTCTAAAGCAGAGTGTGATCAATGGATGAGAACACTGCTGTGTGTTTCACTTCAGAAATGGAGTTAAATCCCAGGTTCTGAGTCTTCCTACAAGCAAGACTTCGTTACAGGTAAGGGCAGTCACTTTTCTGCTCAAAAGCACTACATCGTTCATGAAGCTCACACGTTTCCCATCTTAACTGACAAGCATTGGATGTTAGAGGACCAGTGCTTTGTATCAGTTTCAGAAGAAGAGTTGGACTACATATGGTCCGTATGTGTAGGAAACACCGTTCTTTTGTTCTGGGCACACTCATATTCCCTGCTTTATTAGAGACTCTAGAAAGCAAGAGCGTGCTTCTCCCTCTAAAGCAGAGTGTGATCCATGGATGAGAACTCTGCTGGGTGTTTCCCTTCAGAGATGGAGTTAAATCCCAGGCTCTGTGTCTTACTACAAGCAAGACTTCATTACAGGTAAGGGCAGTCACTTTTCAGTTCAAAGGAACTACATCATTCTCAAAGCTCACACGTTTCTCATCTTAACTGACAAGCATTGGATTTTAGAGGACCAGTGCTTTGTATCAGTTTCAGAAGCAGAGTTGGACTATATAATGTCGGTATGTGTAGGAAACAGCGTTCTTTTCTTCTCAGCACACTCACGTTTCCTGCTGTCTTAGAGACTCTAGAAAGCAAGAGCGTGCTTCTTGTTCTAAAGCAGAGTGTGATCAATGGATGATTACAATGCTGTGTGTTTCACTTCAGAAATGGAGTTAAATCCCAGACTCTGTGTCTTCCTACAAGCAAGACTTCGTTTAAGGTAAGGGCAGTCACTTTTCTGCTCAAAAGCACTACATCGTTCATGAAGCTCACACGTTTCTCATCTGAACTGACAAGCATTGGATGTTAGAGGACCAGTGCTTTGTGTCACTTACAAATCAGAGTTGGACTAGATATGGTCCATATGTGTAGGAAACACCGTTCTTTTGTCCTCAGCGCACTCACGTTTCCTGCTGTCTTAGAGATGCTAGAAAGCAAGAGCGTGCTTCTTGTTCTAAAGCAGAGTGTGATCCATGGATGAGAACTATGCTGTGTGTTTCCCTTCAGAAATGGAGTTAAATCCCAGGATCTGTTTCTTCCTACAAGCAAGACTTCGTTTCAGGTAAGGGCAGTCACTTTTCTGCTCAAACGAACTACATCGTTCACGAAGCTCACACGTTTCTCATCTTAACTGACAAGCATTGGATGTTAGAGGGTCAGTGCATTGTATCAGTTTCAGAAGCAGATTTGGACTACATATGGTCCGTATGTGTAGGAAGCACCGTTCTTTTGTTCTGGGCACACTCAAATTACCTGCTGTATTGGAGACTCTAGAAAGCAAGAGCATGCATCTTGTTCTAAAGCAGAGAGTGATCAATGGATGAGAACACTGCTGTGTGTTTCCTTTAGGAAATGGAGTTAAATCCCAATCTCTGTGTCTTCCTACAAGCAAGACTTCGTTTCAGGTAACGGCAGTCACTTTTCAGCTCAAACGAACTACATAGCTCACTGAGCTCACACATTTCTCATCTTAACAGACAAGCATTGGATGTTAGAGGACCAGTGCTTTGTATCAGTTTAAGAAGGAGAGTTGGACTAGATATGGTCCGTATGTGTAGGAAACATCGTTCTTTTGTTCTCAGCGCACTCACGTTTCCTGCTCTCTTAGAGACTCTAGAAAGCGAGAGCGTGCTTCTTGTTCTAAAGCAGAGAGTGATCAATGGATGAGAACACTTCTGTGTGTTTCACTTCAGAAATGGAGTTAAATCCCAGGCTGTGAGTCTTCCTACCAGCAAGACTTCATTTCAGGTAAAGGCAGTCAATTTACTGCTCAAACGAACTACATCGTTCACGAAGATCACACGTTTCTCATCTTAACTGACAAGCATTGGATGTTAGAGGACGAGTGCTTTTTGTCAGTTTCAGAAACAGAGTTGGACTAGATATGGTCCATATGTGTAGGAAACACCGTTCTTTTGTTCTCAGCACACTCACTTTTCCTTCTGTGTTAGAGACTCCAGAAAGCAAGAGCGTGCTTCTCGCTCTAAAGCAGAGTGTGATCCATGGATGAGAACTATGCTGTGTGTTTCCCTTCAGAAATGGAGTTAAATCCGAATCTCTGTGTCTTCCTACAAGCAAGACTTCATTTCAGGTAACGGCAGTCACTTTTCAGCTCAAACGAACTACATCGTTCACTGAGCTCACACATTTCTCTTCTTAACAGACAAGCATTGGATGTTAGAGGACCAGTGCTTTGTATCAGTTTAAGAAGGAGACTTGGACTAGATATGGTCCGTATGTGTAGGAAACATCGTTCTTTTGTTCTCAGGGCACTCACGTTTCCTGCTGTCTTAGAGACTCTAGAAAGCGAGAGCGTGCTTCTTGTTCTAAAGCAGAGAGTGATCAATGGATGAGAACACTTCTGTGTGTTTCACTTCAGAAATGGAGTTAAATCCCAGGCTGTGAGTCTTCCTACAAGCAAGACTTCATTTCAGGTAAAGGCAGTCAATTTTCTGCTCAAACGAACTACATCGTTCACAAAGATCACACGTTTCTCATCTTAACTGACAAGCATTGGATGTTAGAGGACCAGTGCTTTTTGTCAGTTTCAGAAACAGAGTTGGACTAGATATGGTTCTTATGTGTAGGAAACACCGTTCTTTTGTTCTCAGCACACTCACTTTTCCTTCTGTGTTAGAGACTCCAGAAAGCAAGAGCGTGCTTCTCGCTCTAAAGCAGAGTGTGATCCATGGATGAGAACTATGCTGTGTGTTTCCCTTCAGAAATGGAGTTAAATCCGAATCTCTGTGTCTTCCTACAAGCAAGACTTCATTTCAGGTAACGGCAGTCACTTTTCAGCTCAAACGAACTACATCGTTCACTGAGCTCACACATTTCTCTTCTTAACAGACAAGCATTGGATGTTAGAGGACCAGTGCTTTGTATCAGTTTAAGAAGGAGAGTTGGACTAGATATGGTCCGTAAGTGTAGGAAACACCGTTCTTTTGTTCTCAGCGCACTCACGTTTCCTGCTGTCTTAGAGACTCTAGAAAGCAAGAGCGTGCTTCTTGTTCTAATGCAGAGTGTGATCAATGGATGAGAACACTGCTGTGTGTTTCACTTCAGAAATGGAGTTAAATCCCAGGCTCTGAGTCTTCCTACAAGCAAGACTTCGTTTCAGGTAAGGGCAGTCACTTTTCTGCTCAAAAGAACTACATCGTTCACGAAGATCACACGTTTCTTATCTTAACTGACAAGCATTGGATGTTAGAGGACCAGTGCATTGTATCAGTTTCAGAAGCAGATTTGGACTACATATGGTCCGTATGTGTAGGAAGCACCGTTCTTTTGTTCTGGGCACACTCAAATTACCTGCTGTATTGGAGACTCTAGAAAGCAAGAGCGTGCATCTTGTTCTAAAGCAGAGAGTGATCAATGGATGAGAACACTGCTGTGTGTTTCCTTTAGGAAATGGAGTTAAATCCCAATCTCTGTGTCTTCCTACAAGCAAGACTTCGTTTCAGGTAACGGCAGTCACTTTTCAGCTCAAACGAACTACATAGCTCACTGAGCTCACACATTTCTCATCTTAACAGACAAGCATTGGATGTTAGAGGACCAGTGCTTTGTATCAGTTTAAGAAGGAGAGTTGGACTAGATATGGTCCGTATGTGTAGGAAACATCGTTCTTTTGTTCTCAGCGCACTCACGTTTCCTGCTCTCTTAGAGACTCTAGAAAGCGAGAGCGTGCTTCTTGTTCTAAAGCAGAGAGTGATCAATGGATGAGAACACTTCTGTGTGTTTCACTTCAGAAATGGAGTTAAATCCCAGGCTGTGAGTCTTCCTACCAGCAAGACTTGATTTCAGGTAAAGGCAGTCAATTTACTGCTCAAACGAACTACATCGTTCACGAAGATCACACGTTTCTCATCTTAACTGACAAGCATTGGATGTTAGAGGACGAGTGCTTTTTGTCAGTTTCAGAAACAGAGTTGGACTAGATATGGTCCATATGTGTAGGAAACACCGTTCTTTTGTTCTCAGCACACTCACTTTTCCTTCTGTGTTAGAGACTCCAGAAAGCAAGAGCGTGCTTCTCGCTCTAAAGCAGAGTGTGATCCATGGATGAGAACTATGCTGTGTGTTTCCCTTCAGAAATGGAGTTAATTCCGAATCTCTGTGTCTTCCTACAAGCAAGACTTCATTTCAGGTAACGGCAGTCACTTTTCAGCTCAAACGAACTACATCGTTCACTGAGCTCACACATTTCTCTTCTTAACAGACAAGCATTGGATGTTAGAGGACCAGTGCTTTGTATCAGTTTAAGAAGGAGAGTTGGACTAGATATGGTCCGTATGTGTAGGAAACATCGTTCTTTTGTTCTCAGGGCACTCACGTTTCCTGCTGTCTTAGAGACTCTAGAAAGCGAGAGCGTGCTTCTTGTTCTAAAGCAGAGAGTGATCAATGGATGAGAACACTTCTGTGTGTTTCACTTCAGAAATGGAGTTAAATCCCAGGCTGTGAGTCTTCCTACAAGCAAGACTTCATTTCAGGTAAAGGCAGTCAATTTTCTGCTCAAAGGAACTACATCGTTCACAAAGATCACACGTTTCTCATCTTAACTGACAAGCATTGGATGTTAGAGGACCAGTGCTTTTTGTCAGTTTCAGAAACAGAGTTGGACTAGATATGGTTCTTATGTGTAGGAAACACCGTTCTTTTGTTCTCAGCACACTCACTTTTCCTTCTGTGTTAGAGACTCCAGAAAGCAAGAGCGTGCTTCTCGCTCTAAAGCAGAGTGTGATCCATGGATGAGAACTATGCTGTGTGTTTCCCTTCAGAAATGGAGTTAAATCCGAATCTCTGTGTCTTCCTACAAGCAAGACTTCATTTCAGGTAACGGCAGTCACTTTTCAGCTCAAACGAACTACATCGTTCACTGAGCTCACACATTTCTCTTCTTAACAGACAAGCATTGGATGTTAGAGGACCAGTGCTTTGTATCAGTTTAAGAAGGAGAGTTGGACTAGATATGGTCCGTAAGTGTAGGAAACACCGTTCTTTTGTTCTCAGCGCACTCACGTTTCCTGCTGTCTTAGAGAATCTAGAAAGCAAGAGCATGCTTCTTGTTCTAAAGCAGAGTGTGATCAATGGATGATTACAATGCTGTGTGTTTCACTTCAGAAATGGAGTTAAATCCCAGACTCTGTGTCTTCCTACAAGCAAGACTTCGTTTAAGGTAAGGGCAGTCACTTTTCTGCTCAAACGAACTACATCGTTCATGAAGCTCACACGTTTCTCATCTGAACTGACAAGCATTGGATGTTAGAGGACCAGTGCTTTGTGTCACTTACAAATCAGAGTTGGACTAGATATGGTCCATATGTGTAGGAAACACCGTTCTTTTGTCTTCAGCGCACTCACGTTTCCTGCTGTCTTAGAGATGCTAGAAAGCAAGAGCGTGCTTCTTGTTCTAAAGCAGAGTGTGATCCATGGATGAGAACTATGCTGTGTGTTTCCCTTCAGAAATGGAGTTAAATCCCAGGATCTGTTTCTTCCTACAAGCAAGACTTCGTTTCAGGTAAGGGCAGTCACTTTTCTGCTCAAACGAACTACATGGTTCACGAAGCTCACACGTTTCTCATCTTAACTGACAAGCATTGGATGTTAGAGGGTCAGTGCATTGTATCAGTTTCAGAAGCAGATTTGGACTACATATGGTCCGTATGTGTAGGAAGCACCGTTCTTTTGTTTTGGGCACACTCAAATTACCTGCTGTATTGGAGACTCTAGAAAGCAAGAGCGTGCATCTTGTTCTAAAGCAGAGAGTGATCAATGGATGAGAACACTGCTGTGTGTTTCCTTTAGGAAATGGAGTTAAATCCCAATCTCTGTGTCTTCCTACAAGCAAGACTTCGTTTCAGGTAACGGCAGTCACTTTTCAGCTCAAACGAACTACATAGCTCACTGAGCTCACACATTTCTCATCTTAACAGACAAGCATTGGATGTTAGAGGACCAGTGCTTTGTATCAGTTTAAGAAGGAGAGTTGGACTAGATATGGTCCGTATGTGTAGGAAACATCGTTCTTTTGTTCTCAGCGCACTCACGTTTCCTGCTCTCTTAGAGACTCTAGAAAGCGAGAGCGTGCTTCTTGTTCTAAAGCAGAGAGTGATCAATGGATGAGAACACTTCTGTGTGTTTCACTTCAGAAATGGAGTTAAATCCCAGGCTGTGAGTCTTCCTACCAGCAAGACTTCATTTCAGGTAAAGGCAGTCAATTTACTGCTCAAACGAACTACATCGTTCACAAAGATCACACGTTTCTCATCTTAACTGACAAGCATTGGATGTTAGAGGACGAGTGCTTTTTGTCAGTTTCAGAAACAGATTTGGACTAGATATGGTCCATATGTGTAGGAAACACCGTTCTTTTGTTCTCAGCACACTCACTTTTCCTTCTGTGTTAGAGACTCCAGAAAGCAAGAGCGTGCTTCTCGCTCTAAAGCAGAGTGTGATCCATGGATGAGAACACTGCTGTGTGTTTCACTTCAGAAATGGAGTTAAATCCCAGGCTCTGAGTCTTCCTACAAGCAAGACTTCGTTTCAGGTAAGGGCAGTCACTTTTCTGCTCAAAAGAACTACATCTTTCACGAAGATCACACGTTTCTCATCTTAACTGACAAGCATTGGATGTTAGAGGACCAGTGCATTGTATCAGTTTCAGAAGCAGATTTGGACTACATATGGTCCGTATGTGTAGGAAACACCGTTCTTTTGTTCTGGGCACACTCATATTACCTGCTTTATTAGAGACTCTAGAAAGCAAGAGCGTGCTTCTCGCTCTAAAGCGGAGTGTGATCCATGGATGAGAACTCTGCTGGGTGTTTCCCTTCAGAGATAGAGTTAAATCCCAGGCTCTGTGTCTTACTACAAGCAAGACTTCATTACAGGTAAGGGCAGTCACTTTTCAGTTCAAAGGAACTACATCATTCTCAAAGCTCACACGTTTCTCATCTTAACTGACAAGCATTGGATTTTAGAGGACCAGTGCTTTGTATCAGTTTCAGAAGCAGAGTTGGACTATATAATGTCGGTATGTGTAGGAAACAGCGTTCTTTTGTTCTCAGCACACTCACGTTTCCTGCTGTCTTAGAGACTCTAGAAAGCAAGAGCGTGCTTCTTGTTCTAAAGCAGAGTGTGATCAATGGATGATTACAATGCTGTGTGTTTCACTTCAGAAATGGAGTTAAATCCCAGACTCTGTGTCTTCCTACAAGCAAGACTTCGTTTAAGGTAAGGGCAGTCACTTTTCTGCTCAAACGAACTACATCGTTCATGAAGCTCACACGTTTCTCATCTGAACTGACAAGCATTGGATGTTAGAGGACCAGTGCTTTGTGTCACTTACAAATCAGAGTTGGACTAGATATGGTCCGTATGTGTAGGAAACACCGTTCTTTTGTCCTCAGCGCACTCACGTTTCCTGCTGTCTTAGAGATGCTAGAAAGCAAGAGCGTGCTTCTTGTTCTAAAGCAGAGTGTGATCCATGGATGAGAACTATGCTTTGTGTTTCCCTTCAGAAATGGTGTTAAATCCCAGGCTCTGTTTCTTCCCACAAGCAAGACTTCGTTTCAGGTAAGGGTCGTCACTTTTCTGCTCAAATGAACTACATCATTCACGAAGATCACACGTTTCTCATCTTAACAGACAAGCATTGGATGTTAGAGGACCAGTGCTTTGTATCAGTTTCAGAAGCAGAGTTGGACTAGATATGGTCCGTATGTGTAGGAAACACCGTTCTTTTGTTCTGGGCACACACAAATTACCTGCTGTATTAGAGAATCTAGAAAGCAAGAGCGTGCTTCTCGCTCTAAAGCAGAGTGTGATCCATGGATGAGAACTATGCTGTGTGTTTCGCTTCAGAAATGGAGTTAAATCCCAATCTCTGTGCCTTCCTATAAGCAAGACTTCGTTTCAGGTAACGGCAGTCACTTTTCAGCTCAAACGAACTACATCGCTCACTGAGCTCACACATTTCTCATCTTAACAGACAAGCATTGGATGTTAGAGGACCAGTGCTTTGTATCAGTTTAAGAAGGAGAGTTGGACTAGATATGGTCCGTATGTGTAGGAAACATCGTTCTTTTGTTCTCAGCGCACTCACGTTTCCTGCTCTCTTAGAGACTCTAGAAAGCGAGAGCGTGCTTCTTGTTCTAAAGCAGAGAGTGATCAATGGATGAGAACACTGCTGTGTGTTTCACTTCAGAAATGGAGTTAAATCCCAGGCTCTGAGTCTTCCTAGAAGCAAGACTTCGTTTCAGGTAAGGGCAGTCACTTTTCTGCTCAAACGAAATATATCGTTCACGAAGATCACACGTTTCTCATCTTAACTGACAAGCATTGGATGTTAGAGGACCAGTGCTTTTTGTCAGTTTCAGAAACAGAGATGGACTAGATATGGTCCATATGTGTAGGAAACACCGTTCTTTTGTTCTCAGCACACTCACTTTTCCTTCTGTGTTAGAGACTCCAGAAAGCAAGAGCGTGCTTCTCGCTCTAAAGCAGAGTGTGATCCATGGATGAGAACTATGCTGTGTGTTTCCCTTCAAAAATGGAGTTAAATCCGAATCTCTGTGTCTTCCTACAAGCAAGACTTCATTTCAGGTAACGGCAGTCACTTTTCAGCTCAAACGAACTACATCGTTCACTGAGCTCACACATTTCTCTTCTTAACAGACAAGCATTGGATGTTAGAGGACCATTGCTTTGTATCAGTTTAAGAAGGAGAGTTGGACTAGATATGGTCCGTAAGTGTAGGAAACACCGTTCTTTTGTTCTCAGCGCACTCACGTTTCCTGCTGTCTTAGAGACTCTAGAAAGCAAGAGCGTGCTTCTTGTTCTAATGCAGAGTGTGATCAATGGATGAGAACACTGCTGTGTGTTTCACTTCAGAAATGGAGTTAAATCCCAGGCTCTGAGTCTTCCTACAAGCAAGACTTCGTTTCAGGAAAGGGCAGTCACTTTTCTGCTCAAAAGAACTACATCGTTCACGAAGATCACACGTTTCTCATCTTAACTGACAAGCATTGGATGTTAGAGGACCAGTGCATTGTATCAGTTTCAGAAGCAGATTTGGACTACATATGGTCCGTATGTGTAGGAAACACCGTTCTTTTGTTCTGGGCACACTCATATTACCTGCTTTATTAGAGACTCTAGAAAGCAAGAGCGTGCTTTTCGCTCTAAAGCAGAGTGTGATCCATGGATGAGAACTCTGCTGGGTGTTTCCCTTCAGAGATAGAGTTAAATCCCAGGCTCTGTGTCTTACTACAAGCAAGACTTCATTACAGGTAAGGGCAGTGACTTTTCAGTTCAAAGGAACTACATCATTCTCAAAGCTCACACGTTTCTCACCTTAACTGACAAGCATTGGATGTTAGAGGACCAGTGCTTTGTGTCAGTTTCAGAAACAGAGTTGGACTAGATATGGTCCGTATGTGTAGGAAACACCGTTCTTTTGTTCTCAGCACACTCACTTTTCCTGCTGTGTTAGAGACTCCAGAAAGCAAGAGCGTGCTTCTCGCTCTAAAGCAGAGTGTGATCCATGGATGAGAACTATGCTGGGTGTTTCCCTTCAGAAATGGAGTTAAATCCCAATCTCTGTGTCTTCCTACAGGCAAGACTTCGTTTAGGTAACGACAGTCACTTTTCAGCTCAAACGACTACATCGTTCACTGAGTTCACACAATTCTCTTCTTAACAGACAAGCATTGGATTTTAGAGGACCAGTGCTTTGTATCAGTTTAACAAGGAGAGTTGGACTAGATATGGTCCGTATGTGTAGGAAACACCGTTCTTTTGTTCTCAGCACACTCACTTTTCCTTCTGTGTTAGAGACTCCAGAAAGCAAGAGCGTGCTTCTCGCTCTAAAGCAGAGTGTGATCCATGGCTGAGAACTATGCTGTGTGTTTCCCTTCAAAAATGGAGTTAAATCCGAATCTCTGTGTCTTCCTACAATCAAGACTTCATTTCAGGTAACGGCAGTCACTTTTCAGCTCAAACGAACTACATCGTTCACTGAGCTCACACATTTCTCTTCTTAACAGACAAGCATTGGATGTTAGAGGACCAGTGCTTTGTGTCACTTACAAATCAGAGTTGGACTAGATATGGTCCATATGTGTAGGAAACACCGTTCTTTTGTCCTCAGCGCACTCACGTTTCCTGCTGTCTTAGAGATGCTAGAAAGCAAGAGCGTGCTTCTTGTTCTAAAGCAGAGTGTGATCCATGGATGAGAACTATGCTGTGTGTTTCCCTTCAGAAATGGAGTTAAATCCCAGGATCTGTTTCTTCCTACAAGTAAGACTTCGTTTCAGGTAAGGGCAGTCACTTTTCAGTTCAAAGGAACTACATCATTCTCAAAGCTCATACGTTTCCCATCTTAACTGACAAGCATTGGATGTTAGAGGACCAGTGCCTTGTGTCAGTTTCAGAAACAGAGTTGGACTAGATATGGTCCGTATGTGTAGGAAACACCATTCTTTTGTTCTCAGCACACTCACTTTTCCTGCTGTGTTAGAGACTCCAGAAAGCAAGAGCGTGCTTCTCGCTCTAAATCAGAGTGTGATCCATGGATGAGAACTATGCTGTGTGTTTCCCTTCAGAAATGGAGTTAAATCCCAATCTCTGTGTCTTCCTACAGGCAAGACTTCGTTTCAGGTAACGGCAGTCACTTTTCAGCTCAAACGAACTACATCGTTCACTGAGCTCACACATTTCCCTTCTTAACAGACAAGCATTGGATTTTAGAGGACCAGTGCTTTGTATCAGTTTCAGAAGCAGAGTTGGACTATACAATGTCGGTATGTGTAGGAAACAGCGTTCTTTTGTTCTCAGCACACTCATGTTTCCTGCTCTCTTAGAGACTCTAGAAAGCAAGAGCGTGCTTCTTGTTCTAAAGCAGAGTGTGATCAATGGATGATTACAATGCTGTGTGTTTCACTTCAGAAATGGAGTTAAATCCCAGACTCTGTGTCTTCCTACAAGCAAGACTTCGTTTAAGGTAAGGGCAGTCAGTTTTCTGCTCAAACGAACTACATCCTTCATGAAGCTCACACGTTTCCCATCTTAACTGACAAGCATTGGATGTTAGAGGACCAGTGCTTTGTGTCAGTTTCAGAAACAGAGTTGGACTAGATATGGTCCGTATGTGTAGGAAACACCGTTCTTTTGTTCTCAGCACACTCACTTTTCCTGCTGTGTTAGAGACTCCAGAAAGCAAGAGCGTGCTTCTCGCTCTAAAGCAGAGTGTGATCCATGGATGAGAACTCTGCTGTGTGTTTCCCTTCAGAGATGGAGTTAAATCCCAGGCTCTGTGTCTACCTACAAGCAAGACTTCATTACAGGTAAGGGCAGTCACTTTTCAGTTCAAAGGAACTACATCATTCTCAAAGCTCACACGTTTCTCATCTGTACTGACAAGCATTGGATGTTAGAGGACCAGTGCTTTGTGTCACTTACAGATCAGAGTTGGACTAGATATGGTCCGTATGTGTAGGAAACACCGTTCTTTTGTTCTCAGCGCACTCACGTTTCCTGCTGTCTTAGAGACTCTAGAAAGCAAGAGCGTGCTTCTTGTTCTAAAGCAGAGTGTGATCAATGGATGAGAACACTGCTGTGTGTTTCACTTCAGAAATGGAGTTAAATCCCAGGTTCTGAGTCTTCCTACAAGCAAGACTTCGTTACAGGTAAGGGCAGTCACTTTTCTGCTCAAAAGCACTACATCGTTCATGAAGCTCACACGTTTCCCATCTTAACTGACAAGCATTGGATGTTAGAGGACCAGTGCTTTGTATCAGTTTCAGAAGAAGAGTTGGACTACATATGGTCCGTATGTGTAGGAAACACCGTTCTTTTGTTCTGGGCACACTCATATTCCCTGCTTTATTAGAGACTCTAGAAAGCAAGAGCGTGCTTCTCCCTCTAAAGCAGAGTGTGATCCATGGATGAGAACTCTGCTGGGTGTTTCCCTTCAGAGATGGAGTTAAATCCCAGGCTCTGTGTCTTACTACAAGCAAGATTTCATTACAGGTAAGGGCAGTCACTTTTCAGTTCAAAGGAACTACATCATTCTCAAAGCTCACACGTTTCTCATCTTAACTGACAAGCATTGGATTTTAGAGGACCAGTGCTTTGTATCAGTTTCAGAAGCAGAGTTGGACTATATAATGTCGGTATGTGTAGGAAACAGCGTTCTTTTGTTCTCAGCACACTCACGTTTCCTGCTGTCTTAGAGACTCTAGAAAGCAAGAGCGTGCTTCTTGTTCTAAAGCAGAGTGTGATCAATGGATGATTACAATGCTGTGTGTTTCACTTCAGAAATGGAGTTAAATCCCAGACTCTGTGTCTTCCTACAAGCAAGACTTCGTTTAAGGTAAGGGCAGTCACTTTTCTGCTCAAACGAACTACATCGTTCATGAAGCTCACACGTTTCTCATCTGAACTGACAAGCATTGGATGTTAGAGGACCAGTGCTTTGTGTCACTTACAAATCAGAGTTGGACTAGATATGGTCCATATGTGTAGGAAACACCGTTCTTTTGTCTTCAGCGCACTCACGTTTCCTGCTGTCTTAGAGATGCTAGAAAGCAAGAGCGTGCTTCTTGTTCTAAAGCAGAGTGTGATCCATGGATGAGAACTATGCTGTGTGTTTCCCTTCAGAAATGGAGTTAAATCCCAGGATCTGTTTCTTCCTACAAGCAAGACTTCGTTTCAGGTAAGGGCAGTCACTTTTCTGCTCAAACGAACTACATCGTTCACGAAGCTCACACGTTTCTCATCTTAACTGACAAGCATTGGATGTTAGAGGGTCAGTGCATTGTATCAGTTTCAGAAGCAGATTTGGACTACATATGGTCCGTATGTGTAGGAAGCACCGTTCTTTTGTTCTGGGCACACTCAAATTACCTGCTGTATTGGAGACTCTAGAAAGCAAGAGCGTGCATCTTGTTCTAAAGCAGAGTGTGATCAATGGATGAGAACACTGCTGTGTGTTTCCTTTAGGAAATGGAGTTAAATCCCAATCTCTGTGTCTTCCTACAAGCAAGACTTCGTTTCAGGTAACGGCAGTCACTTTTCAGCTCAAACGAACTACATAGCTCACTGAGCTCACACATTTCTCATCTTAACAGACAAGCATTGGATGTTAGAGGACCAGTGCTTTGTATCAGTTTAAGAAGGAGAGTTGGACTAGATATGGTCCGTATGTGTAGGAAACATCGTTCTTTTGTTCTCAGCGCACTCACGTTTCCTGCTCTCTTAGAGACTCTAGAAAGCGAGAGCGTGCTTCTTGTTCTAAAGCAGAGAGTGATCAATGGATGAGAACACTTCTGTGTGTTTCACTTCAGAAATGGAGTTAAATCCCAGGCTGTGAGTCTTCCTACCAGCAAGACTTCATTTCAGGTAAAGGCAGTCAATTTACTGCTCAAACGAACTACATCGTTCACGAAGATCACACGTTTCTCATCTTAACTGACAAGCATTGGATGTTAGAGGACGAGTGCTTTTTGTCAGTTTCAGAAACAGAGTTGGACTAGATATGGTCCATATGTGTAGGAAACACCGTTCTTTTGTTCTCAGCACACTCACTTTTCCTTCTGTGTTAGAGACTCCAGAAAGCAAGAGCGTGCTTCTCGCTCTAAAGCAGAGTGTGATCCATGGATGAGAACTATGCTGTGTGTTTCCCTTCAGAAATGGAGTTAAATCCGAATCTCTGTGTCTTCCTACAAGCAAGACTTCATTTCAGGTAACGGCAGTCACTTTTCAGCTCAAACGAACTACATCGTTCACTGAGCTCACACATTTCTCTTCTTAACAGACAAGCATTGGATGTTAGAGGACCAGTGCTTTGTATCAGTTTAAGAAGGAGAGTTGGACTAGATATGGTCCGTATGTGTAGGAAACATCGTTCTTTTGTTCTCAGGGCACTCACGTTTCCTGCTCTCTTAGAGACTCTAGAAAGCGAGAGCGTGCTTCTTGTTCTAAAGCAGAGAGTGATCAATGGATGAGAACACTTCTGTGTGTTTCACTTCAGAAATGGAGTTAAATCCCAGGCTGTGAGTCTTCCTACCAGCAAGACTTCATTTCAGGTAAAGGCAGTCAATTTTCTGCTCAAACGAACTACATCGTTCACAAAGATCACACGTTTCTCATCTTAACTGACAAGCATTGGATGTTAGAGGACCAGTGCTTTTTGTCAGTTTCAGAAACAGAGTTGGACTAGATATGGTTCTTATGTGTAGGAAACACCGTTCTTTTGTTCTCAGCACACTCACTTTCCTTCTGTGTTAGAGACTCCAGAAAGCAAGAGCGTGCTTCTCGCTCTAAAGCAGAGTGTGATCCATGGATGAGAACTATGCTGTGTGTTTCCCTTCAGAAATGGAGTTAAATCCGAATCTCTGTGTCTTCCTACAAGCAAGACTTCATTTCAGGTAACGGCAGTCACTTTTCAGCTCAAACGAACTACATCGTTCACTGAGCTCACACATTTCTCTTCTTAACAGACAAGCATTGGATGTTAGAGGACCAGTGCTTTGTATCAGTTTAAGAAGGAGAGTTGGACTAGATATGGTCCGTAAGTGTAGGAAACACCGTTCTTTTGTTCTCAGCGCACTCACGTTTCCTGCTGTCTTAGAGACTCTAGAAAGCAAGAGCGTGCTTCTTGTTCTAAAGCAGAGTGTGATCAATGGATGATTACAATGCTGTGTGTTTCACTTCAGAAATGGAGTTAAATCCCAGACTCTGTGTCTTCCTACAAGCAAGACTTCGTTTAAGGTAAGGGCAGTCACTTTTCTGCTCAAACGAACTACATCGTTCATGAAGCTCACACGTTTCTCATCTGAACTGACAAGCATTGGATGTTAGAGGACCAGTGCTTTGTGTCACTTACAAATCAGAGTTGGACTAGATATGGTCCATATGTGTAGGAAACACCGTTCTTTTGTTCTCAGCACACTCACTTTTCCTTCTGTGTTAGAGACTCCAGAAAGCAAGAGCGTGCTTCTCGCTCTAAAGCAGAGTGTGATCCATGGATGAGAACTATGCTGTGTGTTTCCCTTCAGAAATGGAGTTAAATCCGAATCTCTGTGTCTTCCTACAAGCAAGACTTCATTTCAGGTAACGGCAGTCACTTTTCAGCTCAAACGAACTACATCGTTCACTGAGCTCACACATTTCTCTTCTTAACAGACAAGCATTGGATGTTAGAGGACCAGTGCTTTGTATCAGTTTAAGAAGGAGAGTTGGACTAGATATGGTCCGTATGTGTAGGAAACATCGTTCTTTTGTTCTCAGGGCACTCACGTTTCCTGCTCTCTTAGAGACTCTAGAAAGCGAGAGCGTGCTTCTTGTTCTAAAGCAGAGAGTGATCAATGGATGAGAACACTTCTGTGTGTTTCACTTCAGAAATGGAGTTAAATCCCAGGCTGTGAGTCTTCCTACAAGCAAGACTTCATTTCAGGTAAAGGCAGTCAATTTTCTGCTCAAACGAACTACATCGTTCACAAAGATCACACGTTTCTCATCTTAACTGACAAGCATTGGATGTTAGAGGACCAGTGCTTTTTGTCAGTTTCAGAAACAGAGTTGGACTAGATATGGTTCTTATGTGTAGGAAACACCGTTCTTTTGTTCTCAGCACACTCACTTTTCCTTCTGTGTTAGAGACTCCAGAAAGCAAGAGCGTGCTTCTCGCTCTAAAGCAGAGTGTGATCCATGGATGAGAACTATGCTGTGTGTTTCCCTTCAGAAATGGAGTTAAATCCGAATCTCTGTGTCTTCCTACAAGCAAGACTTCATTTCAGGTAACGGCAGTCACTTTTCAGCTCAAACGAACTACATCGTTCACTGAGCTCACACATTTCTCTTCTTAACAGACAAGCATTGGATGTTAGAGGACCAGTGCTTTGTATCAGTTTAAGAAGGAGAGTTGGACTAGATATGGTCCATATGAATAGGAAACACCGTTCTTTTGTCCTCAGCGCACTCACGTTTCCTGCTGTCTTAGAGATGCTAGAAAGCAAGAGCGTGCTTCTTGTTCTAAAGCAGAGTGTGATCCATGGATGAGAACTATGCTGTGTGTTTCCCTTCAGAAATGGAGTTAAATCCCAGGATCTGTTTCTTCCTACAAGCAAGACTTCGTTTCAGGTAAGGGCAGTCACTTTTCTGCTCAAACGAACTACATCGTTCACGAAGCTCACACGTTTCTCATCTTAACTGACAAGCATTGGATGTTAGAGGGTCAGTGCATTGTATCAGTTTCAGAAGCAGATTTGGACTACATATGGTCCGTATGTGTAGGAGCACCGTTCTTTTGTTTTGGGCACACTCAAATTACCTGCTGTATTGGAGACTCTAGAAAGCAAGAGCGTGCATCTTGTTCTAAAGCAGAGAGTGATCAATGGATGAGAACACTGCTGTGTGTTTCCTTTAGGAAATGGAGTTAAATCCCAATCTCTGTGCCTTCCTATAAGCAAGACTTCGTTTCAGGTAACGGCAGTCACTTTTCAGCTCAAACGAACTACATCGCTCACTGAGCTCACACATTTCTCATCTTAACAGACAAGCATTGGATGTTAGAGGACCAGTGCTTTGTATCAGTTTAAGAAGGAGAGTTGGACTAGATATGGTCCGTATGTGTAGGAAACATCGTTCTTTTGTTCTCAGCGCACTCACGTTTCCTGCTCTCTTAGAGACTCTAGAAAGCGAGAGCGTGCTTCTTGTTCTAAAGCAGAGAGTGATCAATGGATGAGAACACTTCTGTGTGTTTCACTTCAGAAATGGAGTTAAATCCCAGGCTGTGAGTCTTCCTACCAGCAAGACTTCATTTCAGGTAAAGGCAGTAAATTTTCTGCTCAAACGAACTACATCGTTCACGAAGATCACACGATTCTCATCTTAACTGACAAGCATTGGATGTTAGAGGACGAGTGCTTTTTGTCAGTTTCAGAAACAGAGTTGGACTAGATATGGTCCATATGTGTAGGAAACACCGTTCTTTTGTTCTCTGCACACTCACTTTTCCTTCTGTGTTAGAGACTCCAGAAAGCAAGAGCGTGCTTCTCGCTCTAAAGCAGAGTGTGATCCATGGATGAGAACTATGCTGTGTGTTTCCCTTCAGAAATGGAGTTAAATCCGAATCTCTGTGTCTTCCTACAAGCAAGACTTCATTTCAGGTAACGGTAGTCACTTTTCAGCTCAAAAGAACTACATCGTTCACTGAGCTCACACATTTCTCTTCTTAACAGACAAGCATTGGATGTTAGAGGACCAGTGCTTTGTATCAGTTTAAGAAGGAGAGTTGGACTAGATATAGTCCGTAAGTGTAGGAAACACCGTTCTTTTGTTCTCAGCGCACTCACGTTTCCTGCTGTCTTAGAGACTCTAGAAAGCAAGAGCGTGCTTCTTGTTCTAATGCAGAGTGTGATCAATGGATGAGAACACTGCTGTGTGTTTCACTTCAGAAATGGAGTTAAATCCCAGGCTCTGAGTCTTCCTACAAGCAAGACTTCGTTTCAGGTAAGGGGAGTCACATTTCTGCTCAAAAGAACTACATCGTTCACGAAGATCACACGTTTCTCATCTTAACTGACAAGCATTGGATGTTAGAGGACCAGTGCATTGTATCAGTTTCAGAAGAAGATTTGGACTACATATGGTCCGTATGTGTAGGAAACACCGTTCTTTTGTTCTGGGCACACTCATATTACCTGCTTTATTAGAGACTCTAGAAAGCAAGAGCGTGCTTCTCGCTCTAAAGCAGAGTGTGATCCATGGATGAGAACTCTGCTGGGTGTTTCCCTTCAGAGATAGAGTTAAATCCCAGGCTCTGTGTCTTACTACAAGCAAGACTTCATTACAGGTAAGGGCAGTCACTTTTCAGTTCAAAGGAACTACATTATTCTCAAAGCTCACACGTTTCTCATCTTAACTGACAAGCATTGGATTTTAGAGGACCAGTGCTTTGTATCAGTTTCAGAAGCAGAGTTGGACTATATAATCTCGGTATGTGTAGGAAACAGCGTTCTTTTGTTCTCAGCACACTCACGTTTCCTGCTGTCTTAGAGACTCTAGAAAGCAAGAGCGTGCTTCTTGTTCTAAAGCAGAGTGTGATCAATGGATGATTACAATGCTGTGTGTTTCACTTCAGAAATGGAGTTAAATCCCAGACTCTGTGTCTTCCTACAAGCAAGACTTCGTTTAAGGTAAGGGCAGTCACTTTTCTGCTCAAACGAACTACATCGTTCATGAAGCTCACACGTTTCTCATCTGAACTGACAAGCATTGGATGTTAGAGGACCAGTGCTTTGTGTCACTTACAAATCAGAGTTGGACTAGATATGGTCCGTATGTGTAGGAAACACCGTTCTTTTGTCCTCAGCGCACTCACGTTTCCTGCTGTCTTAGAGAGGCTAGAAAGCAAGAGCGTGCTTCTTGTTCTAAAGCAGAGTCTGATCCATGGATGAGAACTATGCTTTGTGTTTCCCTTCAGAAATGGTGTTAAATCCCAGGCTCTGTTTCTTCCCACAAGCAAGACTTCGTTTCAGGTAAGGGTAGTCACTTTTCTGCTCAAACGAACTACATCGTTCACGAAGCTCACACGTTTCTCATCTTAACTGACAAGCATTGGATATTAGAGGGTCAGTGCATTGTATCAGTTTCAGAAGCAGATTTGGACTACATATGGTCCGTATGTGTAGGAAGCACCGTTCTTTTGTTCTGGGCACACTCAAATTACCTGCTGTATTAGAGACTCTAGAAAGCAAGAGCGTGCATCTTGTTCTAAAGCAGAGAGTGATCAATGGATGAGAACACTGCTGTGTGTTTCCTTTAGGAAATGGAGTTAAATCCCAATCTCTATGTCTTCCTACAAGCAAGACTTCGTTTCAGGTAACGGCAGTCACTTTTCAGCTCAAACGAACTACATAGCTCACTGAGCTCACACATTTCTCATCTTAACAGACAAGCGTTGGATGTTAGAGGACCAGTGCTTTGTATCAGTTTAAGAGGGAGAGTTGGACTAGATATGGTCCGTATGTGTAGGAAACACCGTTCTTTTGTTCTCAGCGCACTCACGTTTCCTGCTGTCTTAGAGACTCTAGAAAGCAAGAGCGTGCTTCTTGTTCTAAAGCAGAGAGTGATCAATGGATGAGAACACTGCTGTGTGTTTCACTTCAGAAATGGAGTTAAATCCCAGGCTCTGAGTCTTCCTAGAAGCAAGACTTCGTTTCAGGTAAGGGCAGTCACTTTTCTGCTCAAACGAAATATATCGTTCACGAAGATCACACGTTTCTCATCTTAACTGACAAGCATTGGATGTTAGAGGACCAGTGCTTTTTGTCAGTTTCAGAAACAGAGATGGACTAGATATGGTCCATATGTGTAGGAAACACCGTTCTTTTGTTCTCAGCACACTCACTTTTCCTTCTGTGTTAGAGACTCCAGAAAGCAAGAGCGTGCTTCTCGCTCTAAAGCAGAGTGTGATCCATGGATGAGAACTATGCTGTGTGTTTCCCTTCAAAAATGGAGTTAAATCCGAATCTCTGTGTCTTCCTACAAGCAAGACTTCATTTCAGGTAACGGCAGTCACTTTTCAGCTCAAACGAACTACATCGTTCACTGAGCTCACACATTTCTCTTCTTAACAGACAAGCATTGGATGTTAGAGGACCAGTGCTTTGTATCAGTTTAAGAAGGAGAGTTGGACTAGATATGGTCCGTAAGTGTAGGAAACACCGTTCTTTTGTTCTCAGCGCACTCACGTTTCCTGCTGTCTTAGAGACTCTAGAAAGCAAGAGCGTGCTTCTTGTTCTAATGCAGAGTGTGATCAATGGATGAGAACACTGCTGTGTGTTTCACTTCAGAAATGGAGTTAAATCCCAGGCTCTGAGTCTTCCTACAAGCAAGACTTCGTTTCAGGAAAGGGCAGTCACTTTTCTGCTCAAAAGAACTACATCGTTCACGAAGATCACACGTTTCTCATCTTAACTGACAAGCATTGGATGTTAGAGGACCAGTGCATTGTATCAGTTTCAGAAGCAGATTTGGACTACATATGGTCCGTATGTGTAGGAAACACCGTTCTTTTGTTCTGGGCACACTCATATTACCTGCTTTATTAGAGACTCTAGAAAGCAAGAGCGTGCTTTTCGCTCTAAAGCAGAGTGTGATCCATGGATGAGAACTCTGCTGGGTGTTTCCCTTCAGAGATAGAGTTAAATCCCAGGCTCTGTGTCTTACTACAAGCAAGACTTCATTACAGGTAAGGGCAGTGACTTTTCAGTTCAAAGGAACTACATCATTCTCAAAGCTCACACGTTTCTCACCTTAACTGACAAGCATTGGATGTTAGAGGACCAGTGCTTTGTGTCAGTTTCAGAAACAGAGTTGGACTAGATATGGTCCGTATGTGTAGGAAACACCGTTCTTTTGTTCTCAGCACACTCACTTTTCCTGCTGTGTTAGAGACTCCAGAAAGCAAGAGCGTGCTTCTCGCTCTAAAGCAGAGTGTGATCCATGGATGAGAACTATGCTGGGTGTTTCCCTTCAGAAATGGAGTTAAATCCCAATCTCTGTGTCTTCCTACAGGCAAGACTTCGTTTAGGTAACGACAGTCACTTTTCAGCTCAAACGACTACATCGTTCACTGAGTTCACACAATTCTCTTCTTAACAGACAAGCATTGGATTTTAGAGGACCAGTGCTTTGTATCAGTTTAACAAGGAGAGTTGGACTAGATATGGTCCGTATGTGTAGGAAACACCGTTCTTTTGTTCTCAGCACACTCACTTTTCCTTCTGTGTTAGAGACTCCAGAAAGCAAGAGCGTGCTTCTCGCTCTAAAGCAGAGTGTGATCCATGGATGAGAACTATGCTGTGTGTTTCCCTTCAAAAATGGAGTTAAATCCGAATCTCTGTGTCTTCCTACAAGCAAGACTTCATTTCAGGTAACGGCAGTCACTTTTCAGCTCAAACGAACTACATCGTTCACTGAGCTCACACATTTCTCTTCTTAACAGACAAGCATTGGATGTTAGAGGACCAGTGCTTTGTGTCACTTACAAATCAGAGTTGGACTAGATATGGTCCATATGTGTAGGAAACACCGTTCTTTTGTCCTCAGCGCACTCACGTTTCCTGCTGTCTTAGAGATGCTAGAAAGCAAGAGCGTGCTTCTTGTTCTAAATCAGAGTGTGATCCATGGATGAGAACTATGCTGTGTGTTTCCCTTCAGAAATGGAGTTAAATCCCAGGATCTGTTTCTTCCTACAAGCAAGACTTCGTTTCAGGTAAGGGCAGTCACTTTTCTGCTCAAACGAACTACATCGTTCACGAAGCTCACACGTTTCTCATCTTAACTGACAAGCATTGGATGTTAGAGGGTCAGTGCATTGTATCAGTTTCAGAAGCAGATTTGGACTACATATGGTCCGTATGTGTAGGAAGCACCGTTCTTTTGTTTTGGGCACACTCAAATTACCTACTGTATTGGAGACTCTAGAAAGCAAGAGCGTGCATCTTGTTCTAAAGCAGAGAGTGATCAATGGATGAGAACTCTGCTGGGTGTTTCCCTTCAGAGATAGAGTTAAATCCCAGGCTCTGTGTCTTACTACAAGCAAGACTTCATTACAGGTAAGGGCAGTCACTTTTCAGTTCAAAGGAACTACATCATTCTCAAAGCTCACACATTTCTCATCTTAACTGACAAGCATTGGATTTTAGAGGACCAGTGCTTTGTATCAGTTTCAGAAGCAGAGTTGGACTATATAATGTCGGTATGTGTAGGAAACAGCGTTCTTTTGTTCTCAGCACACTCACGTTTCCTGCTGTCTTAGAGACTCTAGAAAGCAAGAGCGTGCTTCTTGTTCTAAAGCAGAGTGTGATCAATGGATGATTACAATGCTGTGTGTTTCACTTCAGAAATGGAGTTAAATCCCAGACTCTGTGTCTTCCTACAAGCAAGACTTCGTTTAAGGTAAGGGCAGTCACTTTTCTGCTCAAACGAACTACATCGTTCATGAAGCTCACACGTTTCTCATCTGAACTGACAAGCATTGGATGTTAGAGGACCAGTGCTTTGTGTCACTTACAAATCAGAGTTGGACTAGATATGGTCCGTATGTGTAGGAAACACCGTTCTTTTGTCCTCAGCGCACTCACGTTTCCTGCTGTCTTAGAGAGGCTAGAAAGCAAGAGCGTGCTTCTTGTTCTAAAGCAGAGTGTGATCCATGGATGAGAACTATGCTTTGTGTTTCCCTTCAGAAATGGTGTTAAATCCCAGGCTCTGTTTCTTCCCACAAGCAAGACTTCGTTTCAGGTAAGGGTCGTCACTTTTCTGCTCAAATGAACTACATCATTCACGAAGATCACACGTTTCTCATCTTAACAGACAAGCATTGGATGTTAGAGGACCAGTGCTTTGTATCAGTTTCAGAAGCAGAGTTGGACTAGATATGGTCCGTATGTGTAGGAAACACCGTTCTTTTGTTCTGGGCACACACAAATTACCTGCTGTATTAGAGAATCTAGAAAGCAAGAGCGTGCTTCTCGCTCTAAAGCAGAGTGTGATCCATGGATGAGAACTATGCTGTGTGTTTCGCTTCAGAAATGGAGTTAAATCCCAATCTCTGTGCCTTCCTATAAGCAAGACTTCGTTTCAGGTAACGGCAGTCACTTTTCAGCTCAAACGAACTACATCGCTCACTGAGCTCACACATTTCTCATCTTAACAGACAAGCATTGGATGTTAGAGGACCAGTGCTTTGTATCAGTTTAAGAAGGAGAGTTGGACTAGATATGGTCCGTATGTGTAGGAAACATCGTTCTTTTGTTCTCAGCGCACTCACGTTTCCTGCTCTCTTAGAGACTCTAGAAAGCGAGAGCGTGCTTCTTGTTCTAAAGCAGAGAGTGATCAATGGATGAGAACACTTCTGTGTGTTTCACTTCAGAAATGGAGTTAAATCCCAGGCTGTGAGTCTTCCTACCAGCAAGACTTCATTTCAGGTAAAGGCAGTAAATTTTCTGCTCAAACGAACTACATCGTTCACGAAGATCACACGATTCTCATCTTAACTGACAAGCATTGGATGTTAGAGGACGAGTGCTTTTTGTCAGTTTCAGAAACAGAGTTGGACTAGATATGGTCCATATGTGTAGGAAACACCGTTCTTTTGTTCTCAGCACACTCACTTTTCCTTCTGTGTTAGAGACTCCAGAAAGCAAGAGCGTGCTTCTCGCTCTAAAGCAGAGTGTGATCCATGGATGAGAACTATGCTGTGTGTTTCCCTTCAAAAATGGAGTTAAATCCGAATCTCTGTGTCTTCCTACAAGCAAGACTTCATTTCAGGTAACGGCAGTCACTTTTCAGCTCAAACGAACTACATCGTTCACTGAGCTCACACATTTCTCTTCTTAACAGACAAGCATTGGATGTTAGAGGACCAGTGCTTTGTATCAGTTTAAGAAGGAGAGTTGGACTAGATATGGTCCGTAAGTGTAGGAAACACCGTTCTTTTGTTCTCAGCGCACTCACGTTTCCTGCTGTCTTAGAGACTCTAGAAAGCAAGAGCGTGCTTCTTGTTCTAATGCAGAGTGTGATCAATGGATGAGAACACTGCTGTGTGTTTCACTTCAGAAATGGAGTTAAATCCCAGGCTCTGAGTCTTCCTACAAGCAAGACTTCGTTTCAGGAAAGGGCAGTCACTTTTCTGCTCAAAAGAACTACATCGTTCACGAAGATCACACGTTTCTCATCTTAACTGACAAGCATTGGATGTTAGAGGACCAGTGCATTGTATCAGTTTCAGAAGCAGATTTGGACTACATATGGTCCGTATGTGTAGGAAACACCGTTCTTTTGTTCTGGGCACACTCATATTACCTGCTTTATTAGAGACTCTAGAAAGCAAGAGCGTGCTTTTCGCTCTAAAGCAGAGTGTGATCCATGGATGAGAACTCTGCTGGGTGTTTCCCTTCAGAGATAGAGTTAAATCCCAGGCTCTGTGTCTTACTACAAGCAAGACTTCATTACAGGTAAGGGCAGTGACTTTTCAGTTCAAAGGAACTACATCATTCTCAAAGCTCACACGTTTCTCACCTTAACTGACAAGCATTGGATGTTAGAGGACCAGTGCTTTGTGTCAGTTTCAGAAACAGAGTTGGACTAGATATGGTCCGTATGTGTAGGAAACACCGTTCTTTTGTTCTCAGCACACTCACTTTTCCTGCTGTGTTAGAGACTCCAGAAAGCAAGAGCGTGCTTCTCGCTCTAAAGCAGAGTGTGATCCATGGATGAGAACTATGCTGGGTGCTTCCCTTCAGAAATGGAGTTAAATCCCAATCTCTGTGTCTTCCTACAGGCAAGACTTCGTTTAGGTAACGACAGTCACTTTTCAGCTCAAACGACTACATCGTTCACTGAGTTCACACAATTCTCTTCTTAACAGACAAGCATTGGATTTTAGAGGACCAGTGCTTTGTATCAGTTTAACAAGGAGAGTTGGACTAGATATGGTCCGTATGTGTAGGAAACACCGTTCTTTTGTTCTCAGCACACTCACTTTTCCTTCTGTGTTAGAGACTCCAGAAAGCAAGAGCGTGCTTCTCGCTCTAAAGCAGAGTGTGATCCATGGATGAGAACTATGCTGTGTGTTTCCCTTCAAAAATGGAGTTAAATCCGAATCTCTGTGTCTTCCTACAAGCAAGACTTCATTTCAGGTAACGGCAGTCACTTTTCAGCTCAAACGAACTACATCGTTCACTGAGCTCACACATTTCTCTTCTTAACAGACAAGCATTGGATGTTAGAGGACCAGTGCTTTGTGTCACTTACAAATCAGAGTTGGACTAGATATGGTCCATATGTGTAGGAAACACCGTTCTTTTGTCCTCAGCGCACTCACGTTTCCTGCTGTCTTAGAGATGCTAGAAAGCAAGAGCGTGCTTCTTGTTCTAAAGCAGAGTGTGATCCATGGATGAGAACTATGCTGTGTGTTTCCCTTCAGAAATGGAGTTAAATCCCAGGATCTGTTTCTTCCTACAAGCAAGACTTCGTTTCAGGTAAGGGCAGTCACTTTTCTGCTCAAACGAACTACATCGTTCACGAAGCTCACACGTTTCTCATCTTAACTGACAAGCATTGGATGTTAGAGGGTCAGTGCATTGTATCAGTTTCAGAAGCAGATTTGGACTACATATGGTCCGTATGTGTAGGAAGCACCGTTCTTTTGTTTTGGGCACACTCAAATTACCTGCTGTATTGGAGACTCTAGAAAGCAAGAGCGTGCATCTTGTTCTAAAGCAGAGAGTGATCAATGGATGAGAACTCTGCTGGGTGTTTCCCTTCAGAGATAGAGTTAAATCCCAGGCTCTGTGTCTTACTACAAGCAAGACTTCATTACAGGTAAGGGCAGTCACTTTTCAGTTCAAAGGAACTACATCATTCTCAAAGCTCACACGTTTCTCATCTTAACTGACAAGCATTGGATTTTAGAGGACCAGTGCTTTGTATCAGTTTCAGAAGCAGAGTTGGACTATATAATGTCGGTATGTGTAGGAAACAGCGTTCTTTTGTTCTCAGCACACTCACGTTTCCTGCTGACTTAGAGACTCTAGAAAGCAAGAGCGTGCTTCTTGTTCTAAAGCAGAGTGTGATCAATGGATGATTACAATGCTGTGTGTTTCACTTCAGAAATGGAGTTAAATCCCAGACTCTGTGTCTTCCTACAAGCAAGACTTCGTTTAAGGTAAGGGCAGTCACTTTTCTGCTCAAACGAACTACATCGTTCATGAAGCTCACACGTTTCTCATCTGAACTGACAAGCATTGGATGTTAGAGGACCAGTGCTTTGTGTCACTTACAAATCAGAGTTGGACTAGATATGGTCCGTATGTGTAGGAAACACCGTTCTTTTGTCCTCAGCGCACTCACGTTTCCTGCTGTCTTAGAGAGGCTAGAAAGCAAGAGCGTGCTTCTTGTTCTAAAGCAGAGTGTGATCCATGGATGAGAACTATGCTTTGTGTTTCCCTTCAGAAATGGTGTTAAATCCCAGGCTCTGTTTCTTCCCACAAGCAAGACTTCGTTTCAGGTAAGGGTCGTCACTTTTCTGCTCAAATGAACTACATCATTCACGAAGATCACACGTTTCTCATCTTAACAGACAAGCATTGGATGTTAGAGGACCAGTGCTTTGTATCAGTTTCAGAAGCAGAGTTGGACTAGATATGGTCCGTATGTGTAGGAAACACCGTTCTTTTGTTCTGGGCACACACAAATTACCTGCTGTATTAGAGAATCTAGAAAGCAAGAGCGTGCTTCTCGCTCTAAAGCAGAGTGTGATCCATGGATGAGAACTATGCTGTGTGTTTCGCTTCAGAAATGGAGTTAAATCCCAATCTCTGTGCCTTCCTATAAGCAAGACTTCGTTTCAGGTAACGGCAGTCACTTTTCAGCTCAAACGAACTACATCGCTCACTGAGCTCACACATTTCTCATCTTAACAGACAAGCATTGGATGTTAGAGGACCAGTGCTTTGTATCAGTTTAAGAAGGAGAGTTGGACTAGATATGGTCCGTATGTGTAGGAAACATCGTTCTTTTGTTCTCAGCGCACTCACGTTTCCTGCTCTCTTAGAGACTCTAGAAAGCGAGAGCGTGCTTCTTGTTCTAAAGCAGAGAGTGATCAATGGATGAGAACACTTCTGTGTGTTTCACTTCAGAAATGGAGTTAAATCCCAGGCTGTGAGTCTTCCTACCAGCAAGACTTCATTTCAGGTAAAGGCAGTAAATTTTCTGCTCAAACGAACTACATCGTTCACGAAGATCACACGATTCTCATCTTAACTGACAAGCATTGGATGTTAGAGGACGAGTGCTTTTTGTCAGTTTCAGAAACAGAGTTGGACTAGATATGGTCCATATGTGTAGGAAACACCGTTCTTTTGTTCTCAGCACACTCACTTTTCCTTCTGTGTTAGAGACTCCAGAAAGCAAGAGCGTGCTTCTCGCTCTAAAGCAGAGTGTGATCCATGGATGAGAACTATGCTGTGTGTTTCCCTTCAGAAATGGAGTTAAATCCGAATCTCTGTGTCTTCCTACAAGCAAGACTTCATTTCAGGTAACGGTAGTCACTTTTCAGCTCAAAAGAACTACATCGTTCACTGAGCTCACACATTTCTCTTCTTAACAGACAAGCATTGGATGTTAGAGGACCAGTGCTTTGTATCAGTTTAAGAAGGAGAGTTGGACTAGATATAGTCCGTAAGTGTAGGAAACACCGTTCTTTTGTTCTCAGCGCACTCACGTTTCCTGCTGTCTTAGAGACTCTAGAAAGCAAGAGCGTGCTTCTTGTTCTAATGCAGAGTGTGATCAATGGATGAGAACACTGCTGTGTGTTTCACTTCAGAAATGGAGTTAAATCCCAGGCTCTGAGTCTTCCTACAAGCAAGACTTCGTTTCAGGTAAGGGGAGTCACATTTCTGCTCAAAAGAACTACATCGTTCACGAAGATCACACGTTTCTCATCTTAACTGACAAGCATTGGATGTTAGAGGACCAGTGCATTGTATCAGTTTCAGAAGCAGATTTGGACTACATATGGTCCGTATGTGTAGGAAACACCGTTCTTTTGTTCTGGGCACACTCATATTACCTGCTTTATTAGAGACTCTAGAAAGCAAGAGCGTGCTTCTCGCTCTAAAGCAGAGTGTGATCCATGGATGAGAACTCTGCTGGGTGTTTCCCTTCAGAGATAGAGTTAAATCCCAGGCTCTGTGTCTTACTACAAGCAAGACTTCATTACAGGTAAGGGCAGTCACTTTTCAGTTCAAAGGAACTACATTATTCTCAAAGCTCACACGTTTCTCATCTTAACTGACAAGCATTGGATTTTAGAGGACCAGTGCTTTGTATCAGTTTCAGAAGCAGAGTTGGACTATATAATCTCGGTATGTGTAGGAAACAGCGTTCTTTTGCTCTCAGCACACTCACGTTTCCTGCTGTCTTAGAGACTCTAGAAAGCAAGAGCGTGCTTCTTGTTCTAAAGCAGAGTGTGATCAATGGATGATTACAATGCTGTGTGTTTCACTTCAGAAATGGAGTTAAATCCCAGACTCTGTGTCTTCCTACAAGCAAGACTTCGTTTAAGGTAAGGGCAGTCACTTTTCTGCTCAAACGAACTACATCGTTCATGAAGCTCACACGTTTCTCATCTGAACTGACAAGCATTGGATGTTAGAGGACCAGTGCTTTGTGTCACTTACAAATCAGAGTTGGACTAGATATGGTCTGTATGTGTAGGAAACACCGTTCTTTTGTCCTCAGCGCACTCACGTTTCCTGCTGTCTTAGAGAGGCTAGAAAGCAAGAGCGTGCTTCTTGTTCTAAAGCAGAGTGTGATCCATGGATGAGAACTATGCTTTGTGTTTCCCTTCAGAAATGGTGTTAAATCCCAGGCTCTGTTTCTTCCCACAAGCAAGACTTCGTTTCAGGTAAGGGTAGTCACTTTTCTGCTCAAACGAACTACATCGTTCACGAAGCTCACACGTTTCTCATCTTAACTGACAAGCATTGGATATTAGAGGGTCAGTGCATTGTATCAGTTTCAGAAGCAGATTTGGACTACATATGGTCCGTATGTGTAGGAAGCACCGTTCTTTTGTTCTGGGCACACTCAAATTACCTGCTGTATTAGAGACTCTAGAAAGCAAGAGCGTGCATCTTGTTCTAAAGCAGAGAGTGATCAATGGATGAGAACACTGCTGTGTGTTTCCTTTAGTAAATGGAGTTAAATCCCAATCTCTATGTCTTCCTACAAGCAAGACTTCATTTCAGGTAACGGCAGTCACTTTTCAGCTCAAACGAACTACATAGCTCACTGAGCTCACACATTTCTCATCTTAACAGACAAGCGTTGGATGTTAGAGGACCAGTGCTTTGTATCAGTTTAAGAGGGAGAGTTGGACTAGATATGGTCCGTATGTGTAGGAAACACCGTTCTTTTGTTCTCAGCGCACTCACGTTTCCTGCTGTCTTAGAGACTCTAGAAAGCAAGAGCGTGCTTCTTGTTCTAAAGCAGAGAGTGATCAATGGATGAGAACACTGCTGTGTGTTTCACTTCAGAAATGGAGTTAAATCCCAGGCTCTGAGTCTTCCTAGAAGCAAGACTTCGTTTCAGGTAAGGGCAGTCACTTTTCTGCTCAAACGAAATATATCGTTCACGAAGATCACACGTTTCTCATCTTAACTGACAAGCATTGGATGTTAGAGGACCAGTGCTTTTTGTCAGTTTCAGAAACAGAGATGGACTAGATATGGTCCATATGTGTAGGAAACACCGTTCTTTTGTTCTCAGCACACTCACTTTTCCTTCTGTGTTAGAGACTCCAGAAAGCAAGAGCGTGCTTCTCGCTCTAAAGCAGAGTGTGATCCATGGATGAGAACTATGCTGTGTGTTTCCCTTCAAAAATGGAGTTAAATCCGAATCTCTGTGTCTTCCTACAAGCAAGACTTCATTTCAGGTAACGGCAGTCACTTTTCAGCTCAAACGAACTACATCGTTCACTGAGCTCACACATTTCTCTTCTTAACAGACAAGCATTGGATGTTAGAGGACCAGTGCTTTGTATCAGTTTAAGAAGGAGAGTTGGACTAGATATGGTCCGTAAGTGTAGGAAACACCGTTCTTTTGTTCTCAGCGCACTCACGTTTCCTGCTGTCTTAGAGACTCTAGAAAGCAAGAGCGTGCTTCTTGTTCTAATGCAGAGTGTGATCAATGGATGAGAACACTGCTGTGTGTTTCACTTCAGAAATGGAGTTAAATCCCAGGCTCTGAGTCTTCCTACAAGCAAGACTTCGTTTCAGGAAAGGGCACTCACTTTTCTGCTCAAAAGAACTACATCGTTCACGAAGATCACACGTTTCTCATCTTAACTGACAAGCATTGGATGTTAGAGGACCAGTGCATTGTATCAGTTTCAGAAGCAGATTTGGACTACATATGGTCCGTATGTGTAGGAAACACCGTTCTTTTGTTCTGGGCACACTCAGATTACCTGGTGTATTAGAGACTCTAGAAACCAAGAGCGTGCTTCTCTCTCTAAAGCAGAGTGTGATCCATGGATGATTACAATGCTGTGTGTTTCACTTCAGAAATGGAGTTAAATCCCAGACTCTGTGTCTTCCTACAAGCAAGACTTCGTTTAAGGTAAGGGCAGTCACTATTCTGCTCAAACGAACTACATCGTTCATGAAGCTCACACGTTTCCCATCTTAACTGACAAGCATTGGATGTTAGAGGACCAGTGCTTTGTGTCAGTTTCAGAAACAGAGTTGGACTAGATATGGTCCGTATGTGTAGGAAACACCGTTCTTTTGTTCTCAGCACACTCACTTTTCCTGCTGTGTTAGAGACTCCAGAAAGCAAGAGCATGCTTCTAGCTCTAAAGCAGAGTGTGATCCATGGGTGAGAACTATGCTGTGTGTTTCCCTTCAGAGATGGAGTTAAATCCCAGGCTCTGTGTCTACCTACAAGCAAGACTTCATTACAGGTAAGGGCAGTCACTTTTCAGTTCAAAGGAACTACATCATTCTCAAAGCTCACACGTTTCTCATCTGAACTGACAAGCATTGGATGTTAGAGGACCAGTGGTTTGTGTCACTTACAGATCAGAGTTGGACTAGATATGGTCCGTATGTGTAGGAAACACCGTTCTTTTGTTCTCAGCGCACTCACGTTTCCTGCTGTCTTAGAGACTCTAGAAATTACGAGCGTGCTTCTTGTTCTAAAGCAGAGTGTGATCAATGGATGAGAACACTGCTGTGTGTTTCACTTCAGAAATGGAGTTAAATCACAGGTTCTGAGTCTTCCTACAAGCAAGACTTCGTTACAGGTAAGGGCAGTCACTTTTCTGCTCAAATGAACTACATCGTTCACGAAGATCACACGTTTCTCATCTTAACTGACAAGCATTGGATGTTAGAGGACCAGTGCATTGAATCAGTTTCAGAAGCAGATTTGGACTACATATGGTCCGTATGTGTAGGAAACACCGTTCTTTTGTTCTGGGCACACTCATATTACCTGCTTTATTAGAGACTCTAGAAAGCAAGAGCGTGCTTCTCCCTCTAAAGCAGAGTGTGATCCATGGATGAGAACTCTGCTGGGTGTTTCCCTTCAGAGATGGAGTTAAATCCCAGGCTCTGTGTCTTACTACAAGCAAGACTTCATTACAGGTAAGGGCAGTCACTTTTCAGTTCAAAGGAACTACATCATTCTCAAAGCTCACACGTTTCTCATCTTAACTGACAAGCAATGGATTTTAGAGGACCAGTGCTTTGTATCAGTTTCAGAAGCAGAGTTGGACTATATAATGTCGGTATGTGTAGGAAACAGCGTTCTTTTGTTCTCAGCACACTCACGTTTCCTGCTGTCTTAGAGACTCTAGAAAGCAAGAGCGTGCTTCTTGTTCTAAAGCAGAGTGTGATCAATGGATGATTACAATGCTGTGTGTTTCCCTTCAGAAATGGAGTTAAATCCCAGACTCTGTGTCTTCCTACAAGCAAGACTTCGTTTAAGGTAAGGGCAGTCACTTTTCTGCTCAAACGAACTACCACGTTCATGAAGCTCACACGTTTCCCATCTTAACTGACAAGCATTGGATTTTAGAGGACCAGTGCTTTGTGTCAGTTTCAGAAACAGAGTTGGACTAGATATGGTCCGTATGTGTAGGAAACACCGTTCTTTTGTTCTCAGCACACTCACTTTTCCTGCTGTGTTAGAGACTCCAGAAAGCAAGAGCGTGCTTCTCGCTCTAAAGCAGAGTGTGATCCATGGATGAGAACTATGCTGGGTGTTTCCCTTCAGAAATGGAGTTAAATCCCAATCTCTGTGTCTTCCTACAGGCAAGACTTCGTTTCAGGTAACGACAGTCACTTTTCAGCTCAAACGAACTACATCGTTCACTGAGTTCACACAATTCTCTTCTTAACAGACAAGCATTGGATTTTAGAGGACCAGTGCTTTGTATCAGTTTAAGAAGGAGAGTTGGACTAGATATGGTCCGTATGTGTAGGAAACACCGTTCTTTTGTTCTCAGCGCACTCACGTTTCCTGCTGTCTTAGAGACTCTAGAAAGAAAGAGCGTGCTTCTTGTTCTAAAACAGAGTGTGATCAATGGATGAGAAC
Organism: Onychomys leucogaster; assembly: GCA_949786385.1. Lineage (NCBI taxonomy): Eukaryota > Metazoa > Chordata > Mammalia > Rodentia > Cricetidae > Onychomys > Onychomys leucogaster. The sequence goes on from CATKUP010000008.1 coordinate 4,981,507, forward strand.
ACTGCTGTGTGTTTCCCTTCAGAAATGGAGTTAAATCCCAGGCTCTGAGTCTTCCTACAAGCAAGACTTCGTTTCAGGTAAGGGCAGGCCCTTTTCTGCTCAAACGAACTATATCGTTCACGAAGATCACACGTTTCTCATCCTAACTGAGATGCATTGGATGTTAGAGGACCAGTGCATTGTGTCAGTTTCAGAAGCAGATTTGGACTACATATGGTCCGTATGTGTAGGAAACACCGTTCTTTTGTTCTGGGCACACTCAGATTACCTGGTGTATTAGAGACTCTAGAAAGCAAGAGCGTGCTTCTCTCTCTAAAGCAGAGTGTGATCCATGGATGATTACAATGCTGTGTGTTTCACTTCAGAAATGGAGTTAAATCCCAGACTCTGTGTCTTCCTACAAGCAAGACTTCGTTTAAGGTAAGGGCAGTCACTATTCTGCTCAAACGAACTACATCGTTCATGAAGCTCACACGTTTCCCATCTTAACTGACAAGCATTGGATGTTAGAGGACCGGTGCTTTGTGTCAGTTTCAGAAACAGAGTTGGACTAGATATGGTCCGTATGTGTAGGAAACACCGTTCTTTTGTTCTCAGCACACTCACTTTTCCTGCTGTGTTAGAGACTCCAGAAAGCAAGAGCATGGTTCTAGCTCTAAAGCAGAGTGTGATCCATGGGTGAGAACTATGCTGTGTGTTTCCCTTCAGAGATGGAGTTAAATCCCAGGCTCTGTGTCTACCTACAAGCAAGACTTCATTACAGGTAAGGGCAGTCACTTTTCAGTTCAAAGGAACTACATCATTCTCAAAGCTCACACGTTTCTCATCTGAACTGACAAGCATTGGATGTTAGAGGACCAGTGCTTTGTGTCACTTACAGATCAGAGTTGGACTAGATATGGTCCGTATGTGTAGGAAACACCGTTCTTTTGTTCTCAGCGCACTCACGTTTCCTGCTGTCTTAGAGACTCTAGAAATTAAGAGCGTGCTTCTTGTTCTAAAGCAGAGTGTGATCAATGGATGAGAACACTGCTGTGTGTTTCACTTCAGAAATGGAGTTAAATCCCAGATTCTGTGTCTTCCTACAAGCAAGACTTCGTTTAAGGTAAGGGCAGTCACTTTTCTGCTCAAACGAACTACCACGTTCATGAAGCTCACACGTTTCCCATCTTAACTGACAAGCATTGGATGTTAGAGGACCAGTGCTTTGTGTCAGTTTCAGAAACAGAGTTGGACTAGATATGGTCCGTATGTGTAGGAAACACCGTTCTTTTGTTCTCAGCACACTCACTTTTCCTGCTGTGTTAGAGACTCCAGAAAGCAAGAGCGTGCTTCTCGCTCTAAAGCAGAGTGTGATCCATGGATGAGAACTATGCTGGGTGTTTCCCTTCAGAAATGGAGTTAAATCCCAATCTCTGTGTCTTCCTACAGGCAAGACTTCGTTTCAGGTAACGACAGTCACTTTTCAGCTCAAACGAACTACATCGTTCACTGAGTTCACACAATTCTCTTCTTAACAGACAAGCATTGGATTTTAGAGGACCAGTGCTTTGTATCAGTTTAAGAAGGAGAGTTGGACTAGATATGGTCCGTATGTGTAGGAAACACCGTTCTTTGGTCTCAGCACACTCACGTTTCCTGCTGTCTTAGAGACTCTAGAAAGCAAGAGCGAGCTTCTTGTTCTAAAGCAGAGTGTGATCAATGGATGAGAACACTGCTGTGTGTTTCACTTCAGAAATGGAGTTAAATCCCAGGCTCTGAGTCTTCCTACAATCAAGACTTCGATTCAGGTAAGGGCAGTCACTTTTCTGCTCAAACGAACTACATCGTTCACGAAGATCACACGTTTCTCATCTTAACTGACAAGCAATGGATTTTAGAGGACCAGTGCTTTGTATCAGTTTCAGAAGCAGAGTTGGACTATATAATGTCGGTATGTGTAGGAAACAGCGTTCTTTTGTTCTCAGCACACTCACGTTTCCTGCTGTCTTAGAGACTCTAGAAAGCAAGAGCGTGCTTCTTGTTCTAAAGCAGAGTGTGATCAATGGATGATTACAATGCTGTGTGTTTCCCTTCAGAAATGGAGTTAAATCCCAGACTCTGTGTCTTCCTACAAGCAAGACTTCGTTTAAGGTAAGGGCAGTCACTTTTCTGCTCAAACGAACTACCACGTTCATGAAGCTCACACGTTTCCCATCTTAACTGACAAGCATTGGATTTTAGAGGACCAGTGCTTTGTGTCAGTTTCAGAAACAGAGTTGGACTAGATATGGTCCGTATGTGTAGGAAACACCGTTCTTTTGTTCTCAGCACACTCACTTTTCCTGCTGTGTTAGAGACTCCAGAAAGCAAGAGCGTGCTTCTCGCTCTAAAGCAGAGTGTGATCCATGGATGAGAACTATGCTGGGTGTTTCCCTTCAGAAATGGAGTTAAATCCCAATCTCTGTGTCTTCCTACAGGCAAGACTTCGTTTCAGGTAACGACAGTCACTTTTCAGCTCAAACGAACTACATCGTTCACTGAGTTCACACAATTCTCTTCTTAACAGACAAGCATTGGATTTTAGAGGACCAGTGCTTTGTATCAGTTTAAGAAGGAGAGTTGGACTAGATATGGTCCGTATGTGTAGGAAACACCGTTCTTTTGTTCTCAGCGCACTCACGTTTCCTGCTGTCTTAGAGACTCTAGAAAGAAAGAGCGTGCTTCTTGTTCTAAAACAGAGTGTGATCAATGGATGAGAACACTGCTGTGTGTTTCCCTTCAGAAATGGAGTTAAATCCCAGGCTCTGAGTCTTCCTACAAGCAAGACTTCGTTTCAGGTAAGGGCAGGCCCTTTTCTGCTCAAACGAACTATATCGTTCACGAAGATCACACGTTTCTCATCCTAACTGAGATGCATTGGATGTTAGAGGACCAGTGCATTGTGTCAGTTTCAGAAGCAGATTTGGACTACATATGGTCCGTATGTGTAGGAAACACCGTTCTTTTGTTCTGGGCACACTCAGATTACCTGGTGTATTAGAGACTCTAGAAAGCAAGAGCGTGCTTCTCTCTCTAAAGCAGAGTGTGATCCATGGATGATTACAATGCTGTGTGTTTCACTTCAGAAATGGAGTTAAATCCCAGACTCTGTGTCTTCCTACAAGCAAGACTTCGTTTAAGGTAAGGGCAGTCACTATTCTGCTCAAACGAACTACATCGTTCATGAAGCTCACACGTTTCCCATCTTAACTGACAAGCATTGGATGTTAGAGGACCGGTGCTTTGTGTCAGTTTCAGAAACAGAGTTGGACTAGATATGGTCCGTATGTGTAGGAAACACCGTTCTTTTGTTCTCAGCACACTCACTTTTCCTGCTGTGTTAGAGACTCCAGAAAGCAAGAGCATGGTTCTAGCTCTAAAGCAGAGTGTGATCCATGGGTGAGAACTATGCTGTGTGTTTCCCTTCAGAGATGGAGTTAAATCCCAGGCTCTGTGTCTACCTACAAGCAAGACTTCATTACAGGTAAGGGCAGTCACTTTTCAGTTCAAAGGAACTACATCATTCTCAAAGCTCACACGTTTCTCATCTGAACTGACAAGCATTGGATGTTAGAGGACCAGTGCTTTGTGTCACTTACAGATCAGAGTTGGACTAGATATGGTCCGTATGTGTAGGAAACACCGTTCTTTTGTTCTCAGCGCACTCACGTTTCCTGCTGTCTTAGAGACTCTAGAAATTAAGAGCGTGCTTCTTGTTCTAAAGCAGAGTGTGATCAATGGATGAGAACACTGCTGTGTGTTTCACTTCAGAAATGGAGTTAAATCCCAGATTCTGTGTCTTCCTACAAGCAAGACTTCGTTTAAGGTAAGGGCAGTCACTTTTCTGCTCAAACGAACTACCACGTTCATGAAGCTCACACGTTTCCCATCTTAACTGACAAGCATTGGATGTTAGAGGACCAGTGCTTTGTGTCAGTTTCAGAAACAGAGTTGGACTAGATATGGTCCGTATGTGTAGGAAACACCGTTCTTTTGTTCTCAGCACACTCACTTTTCCTGCTGTGTTAGAGACTCCAGAAAGCAAGAGCGTGCTTCTCGCTCTAAAGCAGAGTGTGATCCATGGATGAGAACTATGCTGGGTGTTTCCCTTCAGAAATGGAGTTAAATCCCAATCTCTGTGTCTTCCTACAGGCAAGACTTCGTTTCAGGTAACGACAGTCACTTTTCAGCTCAAACGAACTACATCGTTCACTGAGTTCACACAATTCTCTTCTTAACAGACAAGCATTGGATTTTAGAGGACCAGTGCTTTGTATCAGTTTAAGAAGGAGAGTTGGACTAGATATGGTCCGTATGTGTAGGAAACACCGTTCTTTGGTCTCAGCACACTCACGTTTCCTGCTGTCTTAGAGACTCTAGAAAGCAAGAGCGAGCTTCTTGTTCTAAAGCAGAGTGTGATCAATGGATGAGAACACTGCTGTGTGTTTCACTTCAGAAATGGAGTTAAATCCCAGGCTCTGAGTCTTCCTACAATCAAGACTTCGATTCAGGTAAGGGCAGTCACTGTTCTGCTCAAACGAACTACATCGTTCACGAACCTCACACGTTTCTCATCTTAAGTGAAAAGCATTGGATGTTAGAGGGTCAGTGCTTTGTATCAGTTTCAGAAGCAGATTTGGACTACATATGGTCTGAATGTATAGGAAACACCGTTCTTTTGTTCTGGGCACACTCAGATTACCTGCTATATTAGAGACTCTAAAAGCAGAGCGTGCTTCTCGCTCTAAAGCAGAGTGTGATCCATGGATGAGAAAAATGCTGTGTGTTTCCCTTTAGAAATGGAGTTAAATCCCAGGCTCTGTGTCTTACTACAAGCAAGACTTCGTTTCAGGTAAGGGCAGTCACTTTTCAGTTCAAAGGAACTACATCATTCACAAAGCTCACACGTTTCTCATCTTAACTGACAAGCATTGGATGTTAGAGGACCAGTGCTTTGTATCAGTTTCAGAAGCAGAGTTGGACTATAAAATGTCGGTATGTGTAGGAAACAGCGTTCTTTTGTTCTCAGCACACTCACGTTTCCTGCTGTCTTAGAGACTCTAGAAAGCAAGAGCGTGCTTCTTGTTCTAAAGCAGAGTGTGATCAATGGATGATTACAATGCTGTGTGTTTCCCTTCAGAAATGGAGTTAAATCCCAGACTCTGTGTCTTCCTACAAGCAAGACTTCGTTTAAGGTAAGGGCAGTCACTTTTCTGCTCAAACGAACTACCACGTTCATGAAGCTCACACGTTTCCCATCTTAACTGACAAGCATTGGATGTTAGAGGACCAGTGCTTTGTGTCAGTTTCAGAAACAGAGTTGGACTAGATATGGTCCGTATGTGTAGGAAACACCGTTCTTTTGTTCTCAGCACACTCACTTTTCCTGCTGTGTTAGAGACTCCAGAAAGCAAGAGCGTGCTTCTCGCTCTAAAGCAGAGTGTGATCCATGGATGAGAACTATGCTGGGTGTTTCCCTTCAGAAATGGAGTTAAATCCCAATCTCTGTGTCTTCCTACAGGCAAGACTTCGTTTCAGGTAACGACAGTCACTTTTCAGCTCAAACGAACTACATCGTTCACTGAGTTCACACAATTCTCTTCTTAACAGACAAGCATTGGATTTTAGAGGACCAGTGCTTTGTATCAGTTTAAGAAGGAGAGTTGGACTAGATATGGTCCGTATGTGTAGGAAACACCGTTCTTTTGTTCTCAGCGCACTCACGTTTCCTGCTGTCTTAGAGACTCTAGAAAGAAAGAGCGTGCTTCTTGTTCTAAAGCAGAGTGTGATCAATGGATGAGAACACTGCTGTGTGTTTCCCTTCAGAAATGGAGTTAAATCCCAGGCTCTGAGTCTTCCTACAAGCAAGACTTCGTTTCAGGTAAGGGCAGGCCCTTTTCTGCTCAAACGAACTATATCGTTCACGAAGATCACACGTTTCTCATCCTAACTGAGATGCATTGGATGTTAGAGGACCAGTGCATTGTGTCAGTTTCAGAAGCAGATTTGGACTACATATGGTCCGTATGTGTAGGAAACACCGTTCTTTTGTTCTGGGCACACTCAGATTACCTGGTGTATTAGAGACTCTAGAAAGCAAGAGCGTGCTTCTCTCTCTAAAGCAGAGTGTGATCCATGGATGATTACAATGCTGTGTGTTTCACTTCAGAAATGGAGTTAAATCCCAGACTCTGTGTCTTCCTACAAGCAAGACTTCGTTTAAGGTAAGGGCAGTCACTATTCTGCTCAAACGAACTACATCGTTCATGAAGCTCACACGTTTCCCATCTTAACTGACAAGCATTGGATGTTAGAGGACCGGTGCTTTGTGTCAGTTTCAGAAACAGAGTTGGACTAGATATGGTCCGTATGTGTAGGAAACACCGTTCTTTTGTTCTCAGCACACTCACTTTTCCTGCTGTGTTAGAGAATCCAGAAAGCAAGAGCATGGTTCTAGCTCTAAAGCAGAGTGTGATCCATGGGTGAGAACTATGCTGTGTGTTTCCCTTCAGAGATGGAGTTAAATCCCAGGCTCTGTGTCTACCTACAAGCAAGACTTCATTACAGGTAAGGGCAGTCACTTTTCAGTTCAAAGGAACTACATCATTCTCAAAGCTCACACGTTTCTCATCTGAACTGACAAGCATTGGATGTTAGAGGACCAGTGCTTTGTGTCACTTACAGATCAGAGTTGGACTAGATATGGTCCGTATGTGTAGGAAACACCGTTCTTTTGTTCTCAGCGCACTCACGTTTCCTGCTGTCTTAGAGACTCTAGAAATTAAGAGCGTGCTTCTTGTTCTAAAGCAGAGTGTGATCAATGGATGAGAACACTGCTGTGTGTTTCACTTCAGAAATGGAGTTAAATCCCAGATTCTGTGTCTTCCTACAAGCAAGACTTCGTTTAAGGTAAGGGCAGTCACTTTTCTGCTCAAACGAACTACCACGTTCATGAAGCTCACACGTTTCCCATCTTAACTGACAAGCATTGGATGTTAGAGGACCAGTGCTTTGTGTCAGTTTCAGAAACAGAGTTGGACTAGATATGGTCCGTATGTGTAGGAAACACCGTTCTTTTGTTCTCAGCACACTCACTTTTCCTGCTGTGTTAGAGACTCCAGAAAGCAAGAGCGTGCTTCTCGCTCTAAAGCAGAGTGTGATCCATGGATGAGAACTATGCTGGGTGTTTCCCTTCAGAAATGGAGTTAAATCCCAATCTCTGTGTCTTCCTACAGGCAAGACTTCGTTTCAGGTAACGACAGTCACTTTTCAGCTCAAACGAACTACATCGTTCACTGAGTTCACACAATTCTCTTCTTAACAGACAAGCATTGGATTTTAGAGGACCAGTGCTTTGTATCAGTTTAAGAAGGAGAGTTGGACTAGATATGGTCCGTATGTGTAGGAAACACCGTTCTTTGGTCTCAGCACACTCACGTTTCCTGCTGTCTTAGAGACTCTAGAAAGCAAGAGCGAGCTTCTTGTTCTAAAGCAGAGTGTGATCAATGGATGAGAACACTGCTGTGTGTTTCACTTCAGAAATGGAGTTAAATCCCAGGCTCTGAGTCTTCCTACAATCAAGACTTCGATTCAGGTAAGGGCAGTCACTTTTCTGCTCAAACGAACTACATCGTTCACGAACCTCACACGTTTCTCATCTTAAGTGAAAAGCATTGGATGTTAGAGGGTCAGTGCTTTGTATCAGTTTCAGAAGCAGATTTGGACTACATATGGTCTGAATGTATAGGAAACACCGTTCTTTTGTTCTGGGCACACTCAGATTACCTGCTATATTAGAGACTCTAAAAGCAGAGCGTGCTTCTCGCTCTAAAGCAGAGTGTGATCCATGGATGAGAAAAATGCTGTGTGTTTCCCTTTAGAAATGGAGTTAAATCCCAGGCTCTGTGTCTTACTACAAGCACGACTTCGTTTCAGGTAAGGGCAGTCACTTTTCAGTTCAAAGGAACTACATCATTCACAAAGCTCACACGTTTCTCATCTTAACTGACAAGCATTGGATGTTAGAGGGTCAGTGCATTGTATCAGTTTCAGAAGCAGAGTTGGACTAGATATGGTCCATATTGTTAGGAAACACCTTTCTTTTTTTCTCAGCACACTCATGTTTCCTGCTGTCTTAGAGACTTTAGAAAGCAAGAGCGTGATTCTCGCTCTAAAGCAGAGTGTGATCCATGGATGAGAACTATGCTGTGTGTTTCCCTTCAGAAATGGAGTTAAATCCCAGGCTCTGTTTCTTCCTACAAGCAAGACTTCGTTTCAGGTAAGGGCAGTCAATTTTCTGCTCAAACGAACTACATCGTTCACGGAGCTCACACGTTTCTCATCTTAAATGACAAGCATTGGATGTTAGAGGGTCAGTGCATTTTATCATTTTCAGAAGCAGATTTGGACTACATATGGTCCGTACGTGTAGGAAACACCGTTCTTTTGTTCTGGGCAAACTCAAATTACCAGCTGTATTAGAGACTCTAGAAAGCGAGAGCGTGCTTCTCGCTCTAAAGCAGAGTGTGATCCATGGATGAGAACTATGCTGTGTGTTTCGCTTCAGAAATGGAGTTAAATCCCAGGCTCTGTGTCTTCCTATAAGCAAGACTTCGTTTCAGGTAAGGGCAGTCACTTGTCAGCTCAAACGAATTACATCGTTCACGAAGCTCACACGTTTCTCATCTTAACAGACAAGCATTGGATGTTAGAGGACCAGTGCTTTGTATCAGTTTCAGAAGCAGAGTTGGACTAGATATGGTCCGTATGTGTAGGAAACACCTTTCTTTTGTTCTCAGCACACTCACGTTTCCTGCTCTGTTAGAGACTCCAGAAAGCAAGAGCGTGCTTCTCGCTCTAAAGCAGAGTGTGATCCATGGATGAGAACTATGCTGTGTGTTTCCCTTCAGAAATGGAGTTAAATCCCAATCTCTGTGTCTTCCTACAAGCAAGACTTCGTTTCAGGTAAGGGCAGTCACTTTTCAGCTCAAACGAACTACATCGCTCACTGAGCTCACACATTTCTCTTCTTAACAGACAAGCATTGGATGTTAGAGGTCCAGTGCTTTGTATCAGTTTAAGAAGGAGAGTTGGACTAGATATGGTCCGTATGTGTAGGAAACACCGTTCTTTTGTTCTCAGCGCACTCACGTTTCCTGCTGTCTTAGAGACTCTAGAAAGAAAGAGGGTGCTTCTTGTTCTAAAGCAGAGTGTGATCAATGGATGAGAACACTGCTGTGTGTTTCCCTTCAGAAATGGAGTTAAATCCCAGGCTCTGAGTCTTCCTACAAGCAAGACTTCGTTTCAGGTAAGGGCAGGCCCTTTTCTGCTCAAACGAACTATATCGTTCACGAAGATCACACGTTTCTCATCCTAACTGAGATGCATTGGATGTTAGAGGACCAGTGCATTGTGTCAGTTTCAGAAGCAGATTTGGACTACATATGGTCCGTATGTGTAGGAAACACCGTTCTTTTGTTCTGGGCACACTCAGATTACCTGGTGTATTAGAGACACTAGAAAGCAAGAGCGTGCTTCTCACACTAAAGCAGAGTGTGATCCATGGATGAGAACTCTGCTGTGTGTTTCCCTTCAGAGATGGAGTTAAATCCCAGGCTCTGTGTCTTACTACAAGCAAGACTTCGTTACAGGTAAGGGCAGTCACTTTTCAGTTCAAAGTCACTAAATCATCCTCAAAGCTCACACGTTTCTCATCTTAACTGACAAGCATTGGATGTTTGAGGACCATTGCTTTGTGTCAGTTTCACAAACAGAGTTGGACTAGATATAGTCCCTATGTGTAGGAAACACCGTTCTTTTGTTCTCAGCGCACTCACGTTTCCTGCTGTGTTAGAGACTTTAGAAAGCAAGAGCGTGCTTCACGCTCTAAAGCAGATTGTGATCCATGGATGAGAACTATGCTGTTTGTTTCCCTGCAGAAATGGAGTTAAATCCCAGACTCTGTGTCTTCCTACAAGCAAGACTTCGTTTAAGGTAAGGGCAGTCACTTTTCTGCTCAAACGAACTACATCGTTGTTGAAGCTCACACGTTTGCCATCTTAACTAACAAGCATTGGATGTTAGAGAACCAGTGCTTTCTATCAGTTTCAGGAGAAGAGTTGGACGACATATGGTCCGTATTAGTAGGAAACACCGTTCTTTTGTTCTCAGCACACTCATGTTTCCTGCTCTGTTAGAGATTCCAGAAAGCAAGAGCGTGCTTCTCGCTCTAAAGCAGAGTGTGATCCATGGATGAGAACTATGCTGTGTGTTTCCCTTCAGAAATGGAGTTAAATCCCAATCTCTGTGTCTTCCTACAAGCAAGACTTCGTTTCAGGAAACGGCAGTCACTTTTCAGCTCAAACGAACTACATCGCTCACTGAGCTCACACATTTCTCATCTTAACAGACAAGCATTGGATGTTAGAGGACCAGTGCTTTGTATCAGTTTAAGAAGGAGAGTTGGACTAGATATGGTCCGTATGTGTAGGAAGCACCGTTCTTTTGTTCTCAGCGCACTCACGTTTCCTGCTGTCTTAGAGACTCTAGAAAGCAAGAGCGTGCTTCTTGTTCTAAAGCAGAGTGTGATTAATGGATGAGAACACTGCTGTGTGTTTTACTTCAGAAATGGAGTTAAATCCCAGGCTCTGAGTCTTCCTACAAGCAAGACTTCGTTTCATGTAAGGGCAGGCCCTTTTCTGCTCAAAAGAACTACATTGTTCACGAAGATCACACGTTTCTCATCTTAACTGACATGCATTGGATGTTAGAGGACCAGTGCATTGTATCAGTTTCAGAAGCAGATTTGGACTACATAAGGTCCGTATGTGTAGGAAACACCGTTCTTTTGTTCTGGGCACACTCAGATTACCTGGTGTATTAGAGACTCGAGAAAGCAAGAGCGTGCTTCTCGCTCTAAAGCAGATTGTGATCCATGGATGAGAACTATGCTGTGTGTTTCCCTGCAGAAATGGAGTTAAATCCCAGACTCTGTGTCTTCCTTCAAGCAAGACTTCGTTTAATGTAAGGGCAGTCACTTTTCTGCTCAAACGAACTACATCGTTCATGAGGCTCACACGTTTGCCATGTTAACTAACAAGCATTGGATGTTAGAGGACCAGTGCTTTGTGTCACTTACAGATCAGAGTTGGACTAGATATGGTCCGTATGTGTAGGAAACACCGTTCTTTTGTTCTCAGCACACTCACTTTTCCTGCTGTGTTAGAGACTCCAGAAAGCAAGAGCGTGCTTCTCGCTCTAAAGCAGAGTGTGATCCATGGATGAGAACTATGCTGGGTGTTTCCCTTCAGAAATGGAGTTAAATCCCAATCTCTGTGTCTTCCTACAGGCAAGACTTCGTTTCAGGTAACAACAGTCACTTTTCAGCTCAAACGAACTACATCGTTCACTGAGTTCACACAATTCTCTTCTTAACAGACAAGCATTGGATTTTAGAGGACCAGTGCTTTGTATCAGTTTAAGAAGGAGAGTTGGACTAGATATGGTCCGTATGTGTAGGAAACACCGTTCTTTGGTCTCAGCACACTCACGTTTCCTGCTGTCTTAGAGACTCTAGAAAGCAAGAGCGAGCTTCTTGTTCTAAAGCAGAGTGTGATCAATGGATGAGAACACTGCTGTGTGTTTCACTTCAGAAATGGAGTTAAATCCCAGGCTCTGAGTCTTCCTACAATCAAGACTTCGATTCAGGTAAGGGCAGTCACTTTTCTGCTCAAACGAACTACATCATTCACGAACCTCACACGTTTCTCATCTTAAGTGAAAAGCATTGGATGTTAGAGGGTCAGTGCTTTGTATCAGTTTCAGAAGCAGATTTGGACTACATATGGTCTGAATGTATAGGAAACACCGTTCTTTTGTTCTGGGCACACTCAGATTACCTGCTATATTAGAGACTCTAAAAGCAGAGCGTGCTTCTCGCTCTAAAGCAGAGTGTGATCCATGGATGAGAAAAATGCTGTGTGTTTCCCTTTAGAAATGGAGTTAAATCCCAGGCTCTGTGTCTTACTACAAGCAAGACTTCGTTTCAGGTAAGGGCAGTCACTTTTCAGTTCAAAGGAACTACATCATTCACAAAGCTCACACGTTTCTCATCTTAACTGACAAGCATTGGATGTTAGAGGGTCAGTGCATTGTATCAGTTTCAGAAGCAGAGTTGGACTAGATATGGTCCATATTGTTAGGAAACACCGTTCTTTTTTTCTCAGCACACTCATGTTTCCTGCTGTCTTAGAGACTTTAGAAAGCAAGAGCGTGATTCTCGCTCTAAAGCAGAGTGTGATCCATGGATGAGAACTATGCTGTGTGTTTCCCTTCAGAAATGGAGTTAAATCCCAGGCTCTGTTTCTTCCTACAAGCAAGACTTCGTTTCAGGTAAGGGCAGTCAATTTTCTGCTCAAACGAACTACATCGTTCACGGAGCTCACACGTTTCTCATCTTAAATGACAAGCATTGGATGTTAGAGGGTCAGTGCATTTTATCATTTTCAGAAGCAGATTTGGACTACATATGGTCCGTACGTGTAGGAAACACCGTTCTTTTGTTCTGGGCAAACTCAAATTACCAGCTGTATTAGAGACTCTAGAAAGCGAGAGCGTGCTTCTCGCTCTAAAGCAGAGTGTGATCCATGGATGAGAACTATGCTGTGTGTTTCGCTTCAGAAATGGAGTTAAATCCCAGGCTCTGTGTCTTCCTATAAGCAAGACTTCGTTTCAGGTAAGGGCAGTCACTTGTCAGCTCAAACGAATTACATCGTTCACGAAGCTCACACGTTTCTCATCTTAACAGACAAGCATTGGATGTTAGAGGACCAGTGCTTTGTATCAGTTTCAGAAGCAGAGTTGGACTAGATATGGTCCGTATGTGTAGGAAACACCTTTCTTTTGTTCTCAGCACACTCACGTTTCCTGCTCTGTTAGAGACTCCAGAAAGCAAGAGCGTGCTTCTCGCTCTAAAGCAGAGTGTGATCCATGGATGAGAACTATGCTGTGTGTTTCCCTTCAGAGATGGAGTTAAATCCCAGGCTCTGTGTCTACCTACAAGCAAGACTTCATTACAGGTAAGGGCAGTCACTTTTCAGTTCAAAGGAACTACATCATTCTCAAAGCTCACACGTTTCTCATCTGAACTGACAAGCATTGGATGTTAGAGGACCAGTGCTTTGTGTCACTTACAGATCAGAGTTGGACTAGATATGGTCCGTATGTGTAGGAAACACCGTTCTTTTGTTCTCAGCGCACTCACGTTTCCTGCTGTCTTAGAGACTCTAGAAATTAAGAGCGTGCTTCTTGTTCTAAAGCAGAGTGTGATCAATGGATGAGAACACTGCTGTGTGTTTCACTTCAGAAATGGAGTTAAATCCCAGACTCTGTGTCTTCCTACAAGCAAGACTTCGTTTAAGGTAAGGGCAGTCACTTTTCAGCTCAAACGAACTACCACGTTCATGAAGCTCACACGTTTCCCATCTTAACTGACAAGCATTGGATGTTAGAGGACCAGTGCTTTGTGTCAGTTTCAGAAACAGAGTTGGACTAGATATGGTCCGTATGTGTAGGAAACACCGTTCTTTTGTTCTCAGCACACTCACTTTTCCTGCTGTGTTAGAGACTCCAGAAAGCAAGAGCGTGCTTCTCGCTCTAAAGCAGAGTGTGATCCATGGATGAGAACTATGCTGGGTGTTTCCCTTCAGAAATGGAGTTAAATCCCAATCTCTGTGTCTTCCTACAGGCAAGACTTCGTTTCAGGTAACAACAGTCACTTTTCAGCTCAAACGAAACTACATCGTTCACTGAGTTCACACAATTCTCTTCTTAACAGACAAGCATTGGATTTTAGAGGACCAGTGCTTTGTATCAGTTTCAGAAGCAGATTTGGACTACATATGGTCTGAATGTATAGGAAACACCGTTCTTTTGTTCTGGGCACACTCAGATTACCTGCTATATTAGAGACTCTAAAAGCAGAGCGTGTTTCTCGCTCTAAAGCAGAGTGTGATCCATGGATGAGAAAAATGCTGTGTGTTTCCCTTTAGAAATGGAGTTAAATCCCAGGCTCTGTGTCTTACTACAAGCAAGACTTCGTTTCAGGTAAGGGCAGTCACTTTTCAGTTCAAAGGAACTACATCATTCACAAAGCTCACACGTTTCTCATCTTAACTGACAAGCATTGGATGTTAGAGGGTCAGTGCATTGCATCAGTTTCAGAAGCAGAGTTGGACTAGATATGGTCCATATTGTTAGGAAACACCGTTCTTTTTTTCTCAGCACACTCATGTTTCCTGCTGTCTTAGAGACTTTAGAAAGCAAGAGCGTGATTCTCGCTCTAAAGCAGAGTGTGATCCATGGATGAGAACTATGCTGTGTGTTTCCCTTCAGAAATGGAGTTAAATCCCAGGCTCTGTTTCTTCCTACAAGCAAGACTTCGTTTCAGGTAAGGGCAGTCAATTTTCTGCTCAAACGAACTACATCGTTCACGGAGCTCACACGTTTCTCATCTTAAATGACAAGCATTGGATGTTAGAGGGTCAGTGCATTTTATCATTTTCAGAAGCAGATTTGGACTACATATGGTCCGTACGTGTAGGAAACACCGTTCTTTTGTTCTGGGCAAACTCAAATTACCAGCTGTATTAGAGACTCTAGAAAGCGAGAGCGTGCTTCTCGCTCTAAAGCAGAGTGTGATCCATGGATGAGAACTATGCTGTGTGTTTCGCTTCAGAAATGGAGTTAAATCCCAGGCTCTGTGTCTTCCTATAAGCAAGACTTCGTTTCAGGTAAGGGCAGTCACTTGTCAGCTCAAACGAATTACATCGTTCACGAAGCTCACACGTTTCTCATCTTAACAGACAAGCATTGGATGTTAGAGGACCAGTGCTTTGTATCAGTTTCAGAAGCAGAGTTGGACTAGATATGGTCCGTATGTGTAGGAAACACCTTTCTTTTGTTCTCAGCACACTCACGTTTCCTGCTCTGTTAGAGACTCCAGAAAGCAAGAGCGTGCTTCTCGCTCTAAAGCAGAGTGTGATCCATGGATGAGAACTATGCTGTGTGTTTCCCTTCAGAGATGGAGTTAAATCCCAGGCTCTGTGTCTACCTACAAGCAAGACTTCATTACAGGTAAGGGCAGTCACTTTTCAGTTCAAAGGAACTACATCATTCTCAAAGCTCACACGTTTCTCATCTGAACTGACAAGCATTGGATGTTAGAGGACCAGTGCTTTGTGTCACTTACAGATCAGAGTTGGACTAGATATGGTCCGTATGTGTAGGAAACACCGTTCTTTTGTTCTCAGCGCACTCACGTTTCCTGCTGTCTTAGAGACTCTAGAAATTAAGAGCGTGCTTCTTGTTCTAAAGCAGAGTGTGATCAATGGATGAGAACACTGCTGTGTGTTTCACTTCAGAAATGGAGTTAAATCCCAGACTCTGTGTCTTCCTACAAGCAAGACTTCGTTTAAAGTAAGGGCAGTCACTTTTCTGCTCAAACGAACTACCACGTTCATGAAGCTCACACGTTTCCCATCTTAACTGACAAGCATTGGATGTTAGAGGACCAGTGCTTTGTGTCAGTTTCAGAAACGGAGTTGGACTAGATATGGTCCGTATGTGTAGGAAACACCGTTCTTTTGTTCTCAGCACACTCACTTTTCCTGCTGTGTTAGAGACTCCAGAAAGCAAGAGCGTGCTTCTCGCTCTAAAGCAGAGTGTGATCCATGGATGAGAACTATGCTGGGTGTTTCCCTTCAGAAATGGAGTTAAATCCCAATC
Organism: Onychomys leucogaster; assembly: GCA_949786385.1. NCBI lineage: Eukaryota > Metazoa > Chordata > Mammalia > Rodentia > Cricetidae > Onychomys > Onychomys leucogaster. Next base: position 4,997,311 of record CATKUP010000008.1, read on the forward strand.
TCTGTGTCTTCCTACAGGCAAGACTTCGTTTCAGGTAACAACAGTCACTTTTCAGCTCAAACGAACTACATCGTTCACTGAGTTCACACAATTCTCTTCTTAACAGACAAGCATTGGATTTTAGAGGACCAGTGCTTTGTATCAGTTTAAGAAGGAGAGTTGGACTAGATATGGTCCGTATGTGTAGGAAACACCGTTCTTTGGTCTCAGCACACTCACGTTTCCTGCTGTCTTAGAGACTCTAGAAAGCAAGAGCGAGCTTCTTGTTCTAAAGCAGAGTGTGATCAATGGATGAGAACACTGCTGTGTGTTTCACTTCAGAAATGGAGTTAAATCCCAGGCTCTGAGTCTTCCTACAATCAAGACTTCGATTCAGGTAAGGGCAGTCACTTTTCTGCTCAAACGAACTACATCGTTCACGAACCTCACACGTTTCTCATCTTAAGTGAAAAGCATTGGATGTTAGAGGGTCAGTGCTTTGTATCAGTTTCAGAAGCAGATTTGGACTACATATGGTCTGAATGTATAGGAAACACCGTTCTTTTGTTCTGGGCACACTCAGATTACCTGCTATATTAGAGACTCTAAAAGCAGAGCGTGCTTCTCGCTCTAAAGCAGAGTGTGATCCATGGATGAGAAAAATGCTGTGTGTTTCCCTTTAGAAATGGAGTTAAATCCCAGGCTCTGTGTCTTACTACAAGCAAGACTTCGTTTCAGGTAAGGGCAGTCACTTTTCAGTTCAAAGGAACTACATCATTCACAAAGCTCACACGTTTCTCATCTTAACTGACAAGCATTGGATGTTAGAGGGTCAGTGCATTGTATCAGTTTCAGAAGCAGAGTTGGACTAGATATGGTCCATATTGTTAGGAAACACCGTTCTTTTTTTCTCAGCACACTCATGTTTCCTGCTGTCTTAGAGACTTTAGAAAGCAAGAGCGTGATTCTCGCTCTAAAGCAGAGTGTGATCCATGGATGAGAACTATGCTGTGTGTTTCCCTTCAGAAATGGAGTTAAATCCCAGGCTCTGTTTCTTCCTACAAGCAAGACTTCGTTTCAGGTAAGGGCAGTCAATTTTCTGCTCAAACGAACTACATCGTTCACGGAGCTCACACGTTTCTCATCTTAAATGACAAGCATTGGATGTTAGAGGGTCAGTGCATTTTATCATTTTCAGAAGCAGATTTGGACTACATATGGTCCGTACGTGTAGGAAACACCGTTCTTTTGTTCTGGGCAAACTCAAATTACCAGCTGTATTAGAGACTCTAGAAAGCGAGAGCGTGCTTCTCGCTCTAAAGCAGAGTGTGATCCATGGATGAGAACTATGCTGTGTGTTTCGCTTCAAAAATGGAGTTAAATCCCAGGCTCTGTGTCTTCCTATAAGCAAGACTTCGTTTCAGGTAAGGGCAGTCACTTGTCAGCTCAAACGAATTACATCGTTCACGAAGCTCACACGTTTCTCATCTTAACAGACAAGCATTGGATGTTAGAGGACCAGTGCTTTGTATCAGTTTCAGAAGCAGAGTTGGACTAGATATGGTCCGTATGTGTAGGAAACACCTTTCTTTTGTTCTCAGCACACTCACGTTTCCTGCTCTGTTAGAGACTCCAGAAAGCAAGAGCGTGCTTCTCGCTCTAAAGCAGAGTGTGATCCATGGATGAGAACTATGCTGTGTGTTTCCCTTCAGAGATGGAGTTAAATCCCAGGCTCTGTGTCTACCTACAAGCAAGACTTCATTACAGGTAAGGGCAGTCACTTTTCAGTTCAAAGGAACTACATCATTCTCAAAGCTCACACGTTTCTCATCTGAACTGACAAGCATTGGATGTTAGAGGACCAGTGCTTTGTGTCACTTACAGATCAGAGTTGGACTAGATATGGTCCGTATGTGTAGGAAACACCGTTCTTTTGTTCTCAGCGCACTCACGTTTCCTGCTGTCTTAGAGACTCTAGAAATTAAGAGCGTGCTTCTTGTTCTAAAGCAGAGTGTGATCAATGGATGAGAACACTGCTGTGTGTTTCACTTCAGAAATGGAGTTAAATCCCAGACTCTGTGTCTTCCTACAAGCAAGACTTCGTTTAAGGTAAGGGCAGTCACTTTTCTGCTCAAACGAACTACCACGTTCATGAAGCTCACACGTTTCCCATCTTAACTGACAAGCATTGGATGTTAGAGGACCAGTGCTTTGTGTCAGTTTCAGAAACAGAGTTGGACTAGATATGGTCCGTATGTGTAGGAAACACCGTTCTTTTGTTCTCAGCACACTCACTTTTCCTGCTGTGTTAGAGACTCCAGAAAGCAAGAGCGTGCTTCTCGCTCTAAAGCAGAGTGTGATCCATGGATGAGAACTATGCTGGGTGTTTCCCTTCAGAAATGGAGTTAAATCCCAATCTCTGTGTCTTCCTACAGGCAAGACTTCGTTTCAGGTAACAACAGTCACTTTTCAGCTCAAACGAACTACATCGTTCACTGAGTTCACACAATTCTCTTCTTAACAGACAAGCATTGGATTTTAGAGGACCAGTGCTTTGTATCAGTTTCAGAAGCAGATTTGGACTACATATGGTCTGAATGTATAGGAAACACCGTTCTTTTGTTCTGGGCACACTCAGATTACCTGCTATATTAGAGACTCTAAAAGCAGAGCGTGTTTCTCGCTCTAAAGCAGAGTGTGATCCATGGATGAGAAAAATGCTGTGTGTTTCCCTTTAGAAATGGAGTTAAATCCCAGGCTCTGTGTCTTACTACAAGCAAGACTTCGTTTCAGGTAAGGGCAGTCACTTTTCAGTTCAAAGGAACTACATCATTCACAAAGCTCACACGTTTCTCATCTTAACTGACAAGCATTGGATGTTAGAGGGTCAGTGCATTGCATCAGTTTCAGAAGCAGAGTTGGACTAGATATGGTCCATATTGTTAGGAAACACCGTTCTTTTGTTCTCAGCGCACTCACGTTTCCTGCTGTCTTAGAGACTCTAGAAAGAAAGAGCGTGCTTCTTGTTCTAAAGCAGAGTGTGATCAATGGATGAGAACACTGCTGTGTGTTTCCTTTCAGAAATGGAGTTAAATCCCAGGCTCTGAGTCTTCCTACAAGCAAGACTTCGTTTCAGGTAAGGGCAGGCCCTTTTCTGCTCAAACGAACTATATCGTTCACGAAGATCACACGTTTCTCATCCTAACTGAGATGCATTGGATGTTAGAGGACCAGTGCATTGTGTCAGTTTCAGAAGCAGATTTGGACTACATATGGTCCGTATGTGTAGGAAACAACGTTCTTTTGTACTGGGCACACTCAGATTACCTGGTGTATTAGAGACTCTAGAAAGCAAGAGCGTGCTTCTCACACTAAAGCAGAGTGTGATCCATGGATGAGAACTCTGCTGTGTGTTTCCCTTCAGAGATGGAGTTAAATCCCAGGCTCTGTGTCTTACTACAAGCAAGACTTCGTTACAGGTAAGGGCAGTCACTTTTCAGTTCAAAGTCACTAAATCATCCTCAAAGCTCACACGTTTCTCATCTTAACTGACAAGCATTGGATGTTTGAGGACCATTGCTTTGTGTCAGTTTCAGAAACAGAGTTGGACTAGATATAGTCCCTATGTGTAGGAAACACCGTTCTTTTGTTCTCAGCGCACTCACGTTTCCTGCTGTGTTAGAGACTTTAGAAAGCAAGAGCGTGCTTCTCGCTCTAAAGCAGATTGTGATCCATGGATGAGAACTATGCTGTTTGTTTCCCTGCAGAAATGGAGTTAAATCCCAGACTCTGTGTCTTCCTACAAGCAAGACTTCGTTTAAGGTAAGGGCAGTCACTTTTCTGCTCAAACGAACTACATCGTTGTTGAAGCTCACACGTTTGCCATCTTAACTAACAAGCATTGGATGTTAGAGAACCAGTGCTTTCTATCAGTTTCAGGAGAAGAGTTGGACGACATATGGTCCGTATTAGTAGGAAACACCGTTCTTTTGTTCTCAGCACACTCAGGTTTCCTGCTCTGTTAGAGATTCCAGAAAGCAAGAGCGTGCTTCTCGCACTAAAGCAGAGTGTGATCCATGGATGAGAACTATGCTGTGTGTTTCCCTTCAGAAATGGAGTTAAATCCCAATTTCTGTGTCTTCCTACAAGCAAGACTTCGTTTCAGGAAACGGCAGTCACTTTTCAGCTCAAACGAACTACATCGCTCACTGAGCTCACACATTTCTCATCTTAACAGACAAGCATTGGATGTTAGAGGACCAGTGCTTTGTATCAGTTTAAGAAGGAGAGTTGGACTAGATATGGTCCGTATGTGTAGGAAGCACCGTTCTTTTGTTCTCAGCGCACTCACGTTTCCTGCTGTCTTAGAGACTCTAGAAAGCAAGAGCGTGCTTCTTGTTCTAAAGCAGAGTGTGATTAATGGATGAGAACACTGCTGTGTGTTTTACTTCAGAAATGGAGTTAAATCCCAGGCTCTGAGTCTTCCTACAAGCAAGACTTCGTTTCATGTAAGGGCAGGCCCTTTTCTGCTCAAAAGAACTACATTTTTCACGAAGATCACACGTTTCTCATCTTAACTGACATGCATTGGATGTTAGAGGACCAGTGCATTGTATCAGTTTCAGAAGCAGATTTGGACTACATAAGGTCCGTATGTGTAGGAAACACCGTTCTTTTGTTCTGGGCACACTCAGATTACCTGGTGTATTAGAGACTCGAGAAAGCAAGAGCGTGCTTCTCGCTCTAAAGCAGATTGTGATCCATGGATGAGAACTATGCTGTGTGTTTCCCTGCAGAAATGGAGTTAAATCCCAGACTCTGTGTCTTCCTTCAAGCAAGACTTCGTTTAATGTAAGGGCAGTCACTTTTCTGCTCAAACGAACTACATCGTTCATGAGGCTCACACGTTTGCCATCTTAACTAACAAGCATTGGATGTTAGAGGACCAGTGCTTTGTATCAGTTTCAGAAGCAGAGTTGGACTAGATATGGTCCGTATGTGTAGGAAACACCGTTCTTTTGTTCTCAGCGCACTCACGTTTCCTGCTGTGTTAGAGACTCCAGAAAGCAAGAGCGTGCTTCTCGCTCTAAAGCAGAGTGTGATCCATGGATGAGAACTCTGCTGTGTGTTTCCCTTCAGAGATGGAGTTAAATCCCAGGCTCTGTGTCTTCCTACAGGTAAGACTTCGTTACAGGTAAGGGTAGTCACTTTTCAGTTCAAAGGAACTACATCATTCACAAAGCTCACACGTTTCTCATCGTAACTGACAAGTATTGGATGTTAGAGGGTAAGTGCATTGTATCAGTTTCAGAAGCAGAGTTGGACCTGATAGGGTCCGTATGTGTAGGAAACACCGTTCTTTTGTTCTCAGCGCACTCAGATTACCTGGTGTATTAGAGACTCCAGAAAGCAAGAGCGTGCTTCTCGCTCTAAAGCAGAGTGTGTTCCATGGATGAGAACTATGCTGTGTGTTTCCCTTCAGAAATGGAGTTAAATCCCAGGCTCTGAGTCTTCCTACAAGCAAGACTTCGTTTCAGGTAAGGGCAGGCACTTTTCTGCTCAAACGAACTACATCGTTCACGAAGATCACACGTTTCTCATCTTAACTGACATGCATTGGATGTTAGAGGACCAGTGCATTGTATCAGTTTCAGAAGCAGATTTGGACTACATATGGTCCGTATGTGTAGGAAACAACGTTCTTTTGTACTGGGCACACTCAGATTACCTGGTGTATTAGAGACTCCAGAAAGCAAGAGCGTGCTTCTCGCTCTAAAGCAGAGTGTGATCCATGGATGAGAACTATGCTGTGTGTTTCCCTTCAGAAATGGAGTTAAATCCCAATCTCTGTGTCTTCCTACAAGCAAGACTTCGTTTCAGGTAAGGGCAGGCCCTTTTCTGTTCAAACGAACTACATCGTTCACGAAGATCACACGTTTCTCATCGTAACTGACATGCATTGGATGTTAGAGGACCAGGGCATTGTATCAGTAACAGAAGCAGATTTGGGCTACATATGGTCCGTATGTGTAGGAAACACCGTTCTTTTGTTCTGGGCACACTCAGATTACCTGGTGTATTAGAGACTCCAGAAAGCAGGAGCGTGCTTCTCGCTCTAAAGCAGAGTGTGATCCATGGATGAGAACTTTGCTGTGTGTTTCTCTTAAGAAATGGAGTTAAATCCCAGGCTCTGTGTCTTACTACAAGCAAGACTTCCTTACAGGTAAGGGCAGTCACTTTTCAGTTCAAAGTCACTACATCATCCTCAAAGCTCACACGTTTCTCATCTTAACTGACAAGCATTGGATGTTTGAGGACCAGTGCTTTGTGTCAGTTTCAGAAACAGATTTGGACTAGATATGGTCTGTATGTGTAGGAAACACCGTTCTTTTGTTCTCAGCGCACTCACGTTTCCTGCTGTCTTAGAGACTTTAGAAAGCAAGAGCGTGCTTCTCGCTCTAAAGCAGATTGTGATCCATGGATGAGAACTATGCTGTGTGTTTCCCCGAAGAAATGGAGTTAAATCGCAGATTCTGTGTTTTCCTACAAGCAAGACTTCGTTTAAGGTAAGGGCAGTCATTTTCTGCTCAAACGAACTACATCGTTCATGAGGCTCACACGTTTGCCATCTTAACTAACAACCATTGGATGTTAGAGGACCAGTGCTTTGTATCAGTTTCAGAAGCAGAGTTGGACTATATATGGTCCGTATGTGTAGGAAACACCGTTCTTTTGTTCTCAGCGCACTCACGTTTCCTGCTGTGTTAGAGACTCCAGAAAGCAAGAGCGTGCTTCTCGCTCTAAAGCAGAGTGTGATCCATGGATGAGAACTCTGCTGTGTGTTTCCCTTCAGAGATGGAGTTAAATCGCAGGCTCTGAGTCTTCCTACAAGCAAGACTTCGTTTCAGGTAAGGGCAGGCACTTTTCTGCTCAAACGAACTACATCGTTCACGAAGATCACACGTTTCTCATCTTAAATGACATGCATTGGATGTTAGAGGACCAGTGCATTGTATCAGTTTCAGAAGCAGATTTGGACTACATATGGTCCGTATGTGTAGGAAACAACGTTCTTTTGTACTGGGCACACTCAGATTACCTGGTGTATTAGAGACTCCAGAAAGCAAGAGCGTGCTTCTCGCTCTAAAGCAGAGTGTGATCCATGGATGAGAACTATGCTGTGTGTTTCCCTTCAGAAATGGAGTTAAATCCCAATCTCTGTGTCTTCCTACAAGCAAGACTTCGTTTCAGGTAACGGCAGTCACTTTTCAGCTCAAACGAACTACATCGTTCACTGAGCTCACTCATTTCTCTTCTTAACAGACAAGCATTGGATGTTAGAGGACCAATGCTTTGTATCAGTTTAAGAAGGAGAGTTGGACTAGATATGGTCCGTATGTGTAGGAAACACCGTTCTTTTGTTCTGGGCACACTCAGATTACCTGGTGTATTAGAGACTCCAGAAAGCAAGAGCGTGATTCTCGCTCTAAAGCAGAGTGTGATCCATGGATGAGAACTTTGCTGTGTGTTTCTCTTAAGAAATGGAGTTAAATCCCAGGCTCTGTGTCTTACTACAAGCAAGACTTCCTTACAGGTAAGGGCAGTCACTTTTCAGTTCAAAGTCACTACATCATCCTCAAAGCTCACACGTTTCTCATCTTAACTGACAAGCATTGGATGTTTGAGGACCAGTGCTTTGTGTCAGTTTCAGAAACAGAGTTGGACTAGATATGGTCCGTATGTGTAGGAAACACCGTTCTTTTGTTCTCAGCGCACTCACGTTTCCTGCTGTGTTAGAGACTCCAGAAAGCAAGAGCGTGCTTCTCGCTCTAAAGCAGATTGTGATCCATGGATGAGAACTATGCTGTGTGTTTCCCTGCAGAAATGGAGTTAAATCCCAGACTCTGTGTCTTCCTACAAGCAAGATTTCGTTTAAGGTAAGGGCAGTCACTTTTCTGCTCAAATGAACTACATCGTTCATGAGGCTCACACGTTTGCCATCTTAACTAACAAGCATTGGATGTTAGAGGACCAGTGCTTTGTATCAGTTTCAGAAGCAGAGTTGTACTAGATATGGTCCGTATGTGTAGGAAACACCGTTCTTTTGTTCTCAGGGCACTCACGTTTCCTGCTGTGTTAGAGACTCCAGAAAGCAAGAGCGTGCTTCTCGCTCTAAAGCAGAGTGTGATCCATGGATGAGAACTCTGCTGTGTGTTTCCCTTCAGAGATGGAGTTAAATCGCAGGCTCTGAGTCTTCCTACAAGCAAGACTTCGTTTCAGGTAAGGGCAGGCACTTTTCTGCTCAAACGAACTACATCGTTCACGAAGATCACACGTTTCTCATCTTAACTGACATGCATTGGATGTTAGAGGACCAGTGCATTGTATCAGTTTCAGAAGCAGATTTGGACTACATATGGTCCGTATGTGTAGGAAACAACGTTCTTTTGTACTGGGCACACTCAGATTACCTGGTGTATTAGAGACTCCAGAAAGCAAGAGCGTGCTTCTCGCTCTAAAGCAGAGTGTGATCCATGGATGAGAACTATGCTGTGTGTTTCCCTTCAGAAATGGAGTTAAATCCCAATCTCTGTGTCTTCCTACAAGCAAGACTTCGTTTCAGGTAACGGCAGTCACTTTTCAGCTCAAACGAACTACATCGTTCACTGAGCTCACTCATTTCTCTTCTTAACAGACAAGCATTGGATGTTAGAGGACCAGTGCTTTGTATCAGTTTAAGAAGGAGAGTTGGACTAGATATGGTCCTTATGTGTAGGAAACACCGTTCTTTTGTTCTCAGCGCACTCACGTTTCCTGCTGTCTTAGAGACTTTAGAAAGCAAGAGCGTGCTTCTCGCTCTAAAGCAGATTGTGATCCATGGATGAGAACTATGCTGTGTGTTTCCCTGCAGAAATGGAGTTAAATCCCAGACTCTGTGTCTTCCTACAAGCAAGACTTCGTTTAAGGTAAGGGCAGTCACTTTTCTGCTCAAACGAACTACATCGTTCATGAGGCTCACACGTTTGCCATCTTCACTAACAAGCATTGGATGTTAGAGGACCAGTGCTTTGTATCAGTTTCAGAAGCAGAGTTGGACTAGATATGGTCCGTATGTGTAGGAAACACCGTTCTTTTGTTCTCAGCACACTCACGTTTCCTGCTGTCTTAGAGACTCCAGAAAGCAAGAGCGTGCTTCTCGCTCTAAAGCAGAGTGTGATCCATGGATGAGAACTCTGCTGTGTGTTTCCCTTCAGAGGTGGAGTTAAATCGCAGGCTCTGAGTCTTCCTACAAGCAAGACTTCGTTTCAGGTAAGGGCAGGCCCTTTTCTGCTCAAACGAACTACATCGTTCATGAAGATCACACGTTTCTCATCGTAACTGACATGCATTGGATGTTAGAGGACCAGGGCATTGTATCAGTAACAGAAGCAGATTTGGACTACATATGGTCCGTATGTGTAGGAAACACCGTTCTTTTGTTCTGGGCACACTCAGATTACCTGGTGTATTAGAGACTCCAGAAAGCAAGAGCGTGCTTCTCAATCTAAAGCAGAGTGTGATCCATGGATGAGAACTATGCTGTGTGTTTCCCTTCAGAAATGGAGTTAAATCCCAATCTCTGTGTCTTCCTACAAGCAAGACTTCGTTTAAGGTAAGGGCAGGCCCTTTTCTGTTCAAACGAACTACATCGTTCATGAGGCTCACACGTTTGCCATCTTCACTAACAAGCATTGGATGTTAGAGGACCAGTGCTTTGTATCAGTTTCAGAAGCAGAGTTGGACTAGATATGGTCCGTATGTGTAGGAAACACCGTTCTTTTGTTCTCAGCACACTCACGTTTCCTGCTGTCTTAGAGACTCCAGAAAGCAAGAGCGTGCTTCTCGCTCTAAAGCAGAGTGTGATCCATGGATGAGAACTCTGCTGTGTGTTTCCCTTCAGAGGTGGAGTTAAATCGCAGTCTCTGAGTCTTCCTACAAGCAAGACTTCGTTTCAGGTAAGGGCAGGCCCTTTTCTGGTCAAACGAACTACATCGTTCACGAAGATCACACGTTTCTCATCGTAACTGACATGCATTGGATGTTAGAGGACCAGGGCATTGTATCAGTAACAGAAGCAGATTTGGACTACATATGGTCCGTATGTGTAGGAAACACCGTTCTTTTGTTCTGGGCACACTCAGATTACCTGGTGTATTAGAGACTCCAGAAAGCAAGAGCGTGCTTCTCGATCTAAAGCAGAGTGTGATCCATGGATGAGAACTTTGCTGTGTGTTTCTCTTAAGAAATGGAGTTAAATCCCAGGCTCTGTGTCTTACTACAAGCAAGACTTCCTTACAGGTAAGGGCAGTCACTTTTCAGTTCAAAGTCACTACATCATCCTCAAAGCTCACACGTTTCTCATCTTAACTGACAAGCATTGGATGTTTGAGGACCAGTGCTTTGTGTCAGTTTCAAAAACAGAGTTGGACTAGATATGGTCCGTATGTGTAGGAAACACCGTTCTTTTGTTCTCAGCGCACTCACATTTCCTGCTGTCTTAGAGACTTTAGAAAGCAAGAGCGTGCTTCTCGCTCTAAAGCAGATTGTGATCCATGGATGAGAACTATGCTGTGAGTTTCACTGCAGAAATGGAGTTAAATCCCAGACTCTGTGTCTTCCTACAAGCAAGACTTCGTTTAAGGTAAGGGCAGTCACTTTTCTGCTCAAACGAACTAAATCGTTCATGAGGCTCACACGTTTGCCATCTTAACTAACAAGCATTGGATGTTAGAGGACCAGTGCTTTGTATCAGTTTCAGAAGCAGAGTTGGACTAGATATGGTCCGTATGTGTAGGAAACACCGTTCTTTTGTTCTCAGCGCACTCACGTTTCCTGCTGTGTTAGAGACTCCAGAAAGCAAGAGCGTGCTTCTCGCTCTAAAGCAGAGTGTGATCCATGGATGAGAACTCTGCTGTGTGTTTCCCTTCAGAGATGGAGTTAAATCGCAGGCTCTGAGTCTTCCTACAAGCAAGACTTCGTTTCAGGTAAGGGCAGGCACTTTTCTGCTCAAACGAACTACATCGTTCACGAAGATCACACGTTTCTCATCTTAACTGACATGCATTGGATGTTAGAGGACCAGTGCATTGTATCAGTTTCAGAAGCAGATTTGGACTACATATGGTCCGTATGTGTAGGAAACAACGTTCTTTTGTACTGGGCACACTCAGATTACCTGGTGTATTAGAGACTCCAGAAAGCAAGAGCGTGCTTCTCGCTCTAAAGCAGAGTGTGATCCATGGATGAGAACTATGCTGTGTGTTTCCCTTCAGAAATGGAGTTAAATCCCAATCTCTGTGTCTTCCTACAAGCAAGACTTCGTTTCAGGTAACGGCAGTCACTTTTCAGCTCAAACGAACTACATCGTTCACTGAGCTCACACATTTCTCTTCTTAACAGACAAGCATTGGATGTTAGAGGACCAGTGCTTTGTATCAGTTTAAGAAGGAGAGTTGGACTAGATATGGTCCGTATGTGTAGGAAACACCGTTCTTTTGTTCTCAGCACACTCACGTTTCCTGCTGTCTTAGAGAATTTAAAAGCAAGAGCGTGCTTCTCGCTCTAAAGCAGATTGTGATCCATGGATGAGAACTATGCTGTGTGTTTCCCTGCAGAAATGGAGTTAAATCCCAGACTCTGTGTCTTCCTACAAGCAAGACTTCGTTTAAGGTAAGGGCAGTCACTTTTCTGCTCAAACGAACTACATCGTTCATGAGGCTCACACGTTTGCCATCTTAACTAACAAGCATTGGATGTTAGAGGACCAGTGCTTTGTATCAGTTTCAGAAGCAGAGTTGGACTAGATATGGTCCGTATGTGTAGGAAACACCGTTCTTTTGTTCTCAGCACACTCACGTTTCCTGCTGTCTTAGAGACTCCAGAAAGCAAGAGCGTGCTTCTCGCTCTAAAGCAGAGTGTGATCCATGGATGAGAACTCTGCTGTGTGTTTCCCTTCAGAGGTGGAGTTAAATCGCAGGCTCTGAGTCTTCCTACAGGCAAGACTTCGTTTCAGGTAAGGGCAGGCCCTTTTCTGCTCAAAGGAACTACATCGTTCACGAAGATCACACGTTTCTCATCGTAACTGACATGCATTGGATGTTAGAGGACCAGGGCATTGTATCAGTAACAGAAGCAGATTTGGACTACATATGGTCCGTATGTGTAGGAAACACCGTTCTTTTGTTCTGGGCACACTCAGATTACCTGGTGTATTAGAGACTCCAGAAAGCAAGAGCGTGCTTCTCGCTCTAAAGCAGAGTGTGATCCATGGATGAGAACTTTGCTGTGTGTTTCTCTTAAGAAATGGAGTTAAATCCCAGGCTCTGTGTCTTACTACAAGCAAGACTTCCTTACAGGTAAGGGCAGTCACTTTTCAGTTCAAAGTCACTACATCATCCTCAAAGCTCACACGTTTCTCATCTTAACTGACAAGCATTGGATGTTTGAGGACCAGTGCTTTGTGTCAGTTTCAGAAACAGAGTTGGACTAGATATGGTCCGTATGTGTAGGAAACAACGTTCTTTTGTACTGGGCACACTCAGATTACCTGGTGTATTAGAGACTCCAGAAAGCAAGAGCGTGCTTCTCGCTCTAAAGCAGAGTGTGATCCATGGATGAGAACTATGCTGTGTGTTTCCCTTCAGAAATGGAGTTAAATCCCAATCTCTGTGTCTTCCTACAAGCAAGACTTCGTTTCAGGTAACGGCAGTCACTTTTCAGCTCAAACGAACTACATCGTTCACTGAGCTCACTCATTTCTCTTCTTAACAGACAAGCATTGGATGTTAGAGGACCAGTGCTTTGTATCAGTTTAAGAAGGAGAGTTGGACTAGATATGGTCCGTATGTGTAGGAAACACCGTTCTTTTGTTCTCAGCGCACTCACGTTTCCTGCTGTCTTAGAGACTTTAGAAAGCAAGAGCGTGCTTCTCGCTCTAAAGCAGATTGTGATCCATGGATGAGAACTATGCTGTGTGTTTCCCTGCAGAAATGGAGTTAAATCCCAGACTCTGTGTCTTCCTACAAGCAAGACTTCGTTTCAGGTAACGGCAGTCACTTTTCTGCTCAAACGAACTACATCATTCATGTGGCTCACACGTTTGCCATCTTAACTAACAAGCATTGGATGTTAGAGGACCAGTGCTTTGTATCAGTTTCAGAAGCAGAGTTGGACTAGATATGGTCCGTATGTGTAGGAAACACTGTTCTTTTGTTCTCAGCACACTCACGTTTCCTGCTGTCTTAGAGACTCCAGAAAGCAAGAGCGTGCTTCTCGCTCTAAAGCAGAGTGTGATCCATGGATGAGAACTCTGCTGTGTGTTTCCCTTCAGAGGTGGAGTTAAATCGCAGGCTCTGAGTCTTCCTACAAGCAAGACTTCGTTTCAGGTAAGGGCAGGCCCTCTTCTGCTCAAACGAACTACATCGTTCACGAAGATCACACGTTTCTCATCGTAACTGACATGCATTGGATGTTAGAGGACCAGGGCATTGTATCAGTAACAGAAGCAGATTTGGACTACATATGGTCCGTATGTGTAGGAAACACCGTTCTTTTGTTCTGGGCACACTCAGATTACCTGGTGTATTAGAGACTCCAGAAAGCAAGAGCGTGCTTCTCGCTCTAAAGCAGAGTGTGATCCATGGATGAGAACTTTGCTGTGTGTTTCTCTTAAGAAATGGAGTTAAATCCCAGGCTCTGTGTCTTACTACAAGCAAGACTTCCTTACAGGTAAGGGCAGTCACTTTTCAGTTCAAAGTCACTACATCATCCTCAAAGCTCACACGTTTCTCATCTTAACTGACAAGCATTGGATGTTTGAGGAACAGTGCTTTGTGTCAGTTTCAGAAACAGAGTTGGACTAGATATGGTCCGTATGTGTAGGAAACACCGTTCTTTTGTTCTCAGCGCACTCACGTTTCCTGCTGTCTTAGAGACTTTAGAAAGCAAGAGCATGCTTCTCGCTCTAAAGCAGATTGTGATCCATGGATGAGAACTATGCTGTGTGTTTCCCTTCAGAAATGGAGTTAAATCCCAATCTCTGTGTCTTCCTACAAGCAAGACTTCGTTTCAGGTAACGGCAGTCACTTTTCAGCTCAAACGAACTACATCGTTCACTGAGCTCACTCATTTCTCTTCTTAACAGACAAGCATTGGATGTTAGAGGACCAGTGCTTTGTATCAGTTTAAGAAGGAGAGTTGGACTAGATATGGTCCGTATGTGTAGGAAACACCGTTCTTTTGTTCTCAGCGCACTCACGTTTCCTGCTGTCTTAGAGACTTTAGAAAGCAAGAGCGTGCTTCTCGCTCTAAAGCAGATTGTGATCCATGGATGAGAACTATGCTGTGTGTTTCCCTGCAGAAATGGAGTTAAATCCCAGACTCTGTGTCTTCCTACAAGCAAGACTTCGTTTAAGGTAAGGGCAGTCACTTTTCTGCTCAAACGAACTACATCGTTCATGAGGCTCACACGTTTGCCATCTTAACTAACAAGCATTGAATGTTAGAGGACCAGTGCTTTGTATCAGTTTCAGAAGCAGAGTTGGACTAGATATGGTCCGTATGTGTAGGAAACACCGTTCTTTTGTTCTTAGCACACTCATGTTTCCTGCTGTCTTAGAGACTCCAGAAAGCAAGAGCGTGCTTCTCGCTCTAAAGCAGAGTGTGATCCATGGATGAGAACTCTGCTGTGTGTTTCCCTTCAGAGGTGGAGTTAAATCGCAGGCTCTGAGTCTTCCTACAAGCAAGACTTCGTTTCAGGTAAGGGCAGGCCCTTTTCTGCTCAAACGAACTACATCGTTCACGAAGATCACACGTTTCTCATCGTAACTGACATGCATTGGATGTTAGAGGACCAGGGCATTGTATCAGTAACAGAAGCAGATTTGGACTACATATGGTCCGTATGTGTAGGAAACACCGTTCTTTTGTTCTGGGCACACTCAGATTACCTGGTGTATTAGAGACTCCAGAAAGCAAGAGCGTGATTCTCGCTCTAAAGCAGAGTGTGATCCATGGATGAGAACTTTGCTGTGTGTTTCTCTTAAGAAATGGAGTTAAATCCCAGGCTCTGTGTCTTACTACAAGCAAGACTTCCTTACAGGTAAGGGCAGTCACTTTTCAGTTCAAAGTCACTACATCATCCTCAAAGCTCACACGTTTCTCATCTTAACTGACAAGCATTGGATGTTTGAGGACCAGTGCTTTGTGTCAGTTTCAGAAACAGAGTTGGACTAGATATGGTCCGTATGTGTAGGAAACACCGTTCTTTTGTTCTCAGCACACTCACGTTTCCTGCTGTCTTAGAGACTTTAGAAAGCAAGAGCGTGCTTCTCGCTCTAAAGCAGATTGTGATCCATGGATGAGAACTAAGCTGTGTGTTTCACTGCAGAAATGGAGTTAATTCCCAGACTCTGTGTCTTCCTACAAGCAAGACTTCGTTTAAGGTAAGGGCAGTCACTTTTCTGCTCAAACGAACTACATCGTTCATGAGGCTCACACGTTTGCCATCTTCACTAACAAGCATTGGATGTTAGAGGACCAGTGCTTTGTATCAGTTGCAGAAGCAGAGTTGGACTAGATATGGTCCGTATGTGTAGGAAACACCGTTCTTTTGTTCTCAGCGCACTCACGTTTCCTGCTGTGTTAGAGATTCCAGAAAGCAAGAGCGTGCTTCTCGCTCTAAAGCAGAGTGTGATCCATGGATGAGAACTCTGCTGTGTGTTTCCCTTCAGAGATGAAGTTAAATCCCAGGCTCTGAGTCTTCCTACAAGCAAGACTTCGTTTCAGGTAAGGGCAGGCACTTTTCTGCTCAAACGAACTACATCGTTCACGAAGATCACACGTTTCTCATCTTAACTGACATGCATTGGATGTTAGAGGACCAGTGCATTGTATCAGTTTCAGAAGCAGATTTGTACTACATATGGTCCGTATGTGTAGGAAACACCGTTCTTTTGTACTGGGCACACTCAGATTACCTGGTGTATTAGAGACTCCAGAAAGCAAGAGCGTGCTTCTCGCTCTAAAGCAGAGTGTGATCCATGGATGAGAACTATGCTGTGTGTTTCCCTTCAGAAATGGAGTTAAATCCCAATCTCTGTGTCTTCCTACAAGCAAGACTTCGTTTCAGGTACCGGCAGTCACTTTTCAGCTCAAACGAACTACATCGTTCACTGAGCTCACACATTTCTCTTCTTAACAGACATGCATTGGATGTTAGAGGACCAGTGCTTTGTATCAGTTTAAGAAGGAGAGTTGGACTAGATATGGTCCGTATGTGTAGGAAACACCGTTCTTTTGTTCTCAGCGCACTCACGTTTCCTGCTGTCTTAGAGACTTTAGAAAGCAAGAGCGTGCTTCTCGCTCTAAAGCAGATTGTGATCCATGGATGAGAACTATGCTGTGTGTTTCCCTGCAGAAATGGAGTTAAATCCCAGACTCTGTGTCTTCCTACAAGCAAGACTTCGTTTAAGGTAAGGGCAGTCACTTTTCTGCTCAAACGAACTACATCATTCATGTGGCTCACACGTTTGCCATCTTCACTAACAAGCATTGGATGTTAGAGGACCAGTGCTTTGTATCAGTTTCAGAAGCAGAGTTGGACTAGATATGGTCCGTATGTGTAGGAAACACTGTTCTTTTGTTCTCAGCACACTCACGTTTCCTGCTGTCTTAGAGACTCCAGAAAGCAAGAGCGTGCTTCTCGCTCTAAAGCAGAGTGTGATCCATGGATGAGAACTCTGCTGTGTGTTTCCCTTCAGAGGTGGAGTTAAATCGCAGGCTCTGAGTCTTCCTACAAGCAAGACTTCGTTTCAGGTAAGGGCAGGCCCTTTTCTGCTCAAACGAACTACATCGTTCACGAAGATGACACGTTTCTCATCTTAACTGACATGCATTGGATGTTAGAGGACCAGGGCATTGTATCAGTAACAGAAGCAGATTTGGACTACATATGGTCCGTATGTGTAGGAAACACCGTTCTTTTGTTCTGGGCACACTCAGATTACCTGGTGTATTAGAGACTCCAGAAAGCAAGAGCGTGCTTCTCGCTCTAAAGCAGAGTGTGATCCATGGATGAGAACTTTGCTGTGTGTTTCTCTTAAGAAATGGAGTTAAATCCCAGGCTCTGTGTCTTACTACAAGCAAGACTTCCTTACAGGTAAGGGCAGTCACTTTTCAGTTCAAAGTCACTACATCATCCTCAAAGCTCACACGTTTCTCATCTTAACTGACAAGCATTGGATGTTTGAGGACCAGTGCTTTGTGTCAGTTTCAGAAACAGAGTTGGACTAGATATGGTCCGTTTGTGTAGGAAACACCGTTCTTTTGTTCTCAGCGCACTCACGTTTCCTGCTGTCTTAGAGACTTTAGAAAGCAAGAGCGTGCTTCTCGCTCTAAAGCAGATTGTGATCCATGGATGAGAACTATGCTGTGTGTTTCCCTTCAGAAATGGAGTTAAATCCCAATCTCTGTGTCTTCCTACAAGCAAGACTTCGTTTCAGGTAACGGCAGTCACTTTTCAGCTCAAACGAACTACATCGTTCACTGAGCTCACTCATTTCTCTTCTTAACAGACAAGCATTGGATGTTAGAGGACCAGTGCTTTCTATCAGTTTAAGAAGGAGAGTTGGACTAGATATGGTCCGTATGTGTAGGAAACACCGTTCTTTTGTTCTCAGCGCACTCACGTTTCCTGCTGTCTTAGAGACTTTAGAAAGCAAGAGCGTGCTTCTCGCTCTAAAGCAGATTGTGATCCATGGATGAGAACTATGCTGTGTGTTTCCCTGCAGAAATGGAGTTAAATCCCAGACTCTGTGTCTTCCTACAAGCAAGACTTCGTTTAAGGTAAGGGCAGTCACTTTTCTGCTCAAACGAACTACATCGTTCATGAGGCTCATACGTTTGCCATCTTAACTAACAAGCATTGAATGTTAGAGGACCAGTGCTTTGTATCAGTTTCAGAAGCAGAGTTGGACTAGATATGGTCCGTATGTGTAGGAAACACCGTTCTTTTGTTCTTAGCACACTCATGTTTCCTGCTGTCTTAGAGACTCTAGAAAGAAAGAGCGTGCTTCTCGCTCTAAAGCAGAGTGTGATCCAT